>OX387431.1:29722993-31119621 GCA_947563755.1 Lochmaea crataegi | reverse complement strand
TTGAGGAGTTTTGAGTGATTCCAAGTTCCATTGACCCTTTGGGGGAATTTAAACGTGAGATTCCGCGTATTTGGATTGAATAACGTCGAATTGTGTGTTTTGCGTTGTTTTAGACTTCTTACGTGTTCTTGTCTGTATTTGAGAGGTAGAGCATGGAGAATGGTCGAATTGCAAGCAGTTCTAGTTTTTAGGTATATTTGAGTGATTTTGTTAATTATTAAGTTATCTTGTGATCTTTATAGTACAGTTGAGGAGTTATGAGTGATTCCGAGTTCCATTGACCCTTTGGGGGAGTTGTAACGTGAGATTCCGAGTATTTGGGTGGAATAACGTCGAATTGTGTGTTTTGCATTGTTTTAGACTCTATTGAGACTTCTTACGTGTTCTTGTCTGTATTTGAGTGGTAGAGCATGGAAAATGGTCGAATTGCAAGCTAGTTCTAGTTTTCAGGTATATTTGAGTGATTTTGTCAATTATTAAGTTATCTTGTGATCTTTATAGTACAATTCAGGAGTTCTGAGTGATTCCGAGTTCCATTGACCCTTTGGGGGAGTTGTAACGTGAGACTCCGCGTATTTGGATGGAATAACGTCGAATTGTGTGTTTTGCGTTGTTTTAGACTCTTTTGAGACTTCTTACGTGTTTTTATCTGTATATGAGAGGTAGAGCATGGAAAATGGTCCAATTGCAAGCCTAGTTCTTGCTTTCAGGTATATTTGAGTGGGTTTGTCAATTATTAAGTTATCTTGTGATCTTTATAGTAAAATTGAGGAGTTTTGACTGATTCCGAGTTCCATTGACCCTTTGGGGAGTTTAAACGTGAGATTCCGCGTATTTGGATGGAATAACGTCGAATTGTGTGTTTTGCGTTGTTTTAGTTCTATTGAGACTTCTTACGTGTTCTTGTCTGTATTTGAGAGGTAGAGCATGGAAAATGGTCGAATTGCAAGCTAGTTCTAGTTTTTAGATATATTTGAGTGATTTTGTCAATTATTGAGTTATCTTGTGATCTTTATAGTACAATTGAGGAGTTTTGAGTGATTCCGAGTTCCATTGACCCTTTGGGGTAGTTGCAACGTGAGATTTCGCGTATTTGGATGGAATAACGTCGAATTGTTTGTTTTGCGTTGTTTCAGACTCTATTGAGACTTCTTATTTGTTTTTGTCTGTATTTGAGAGGTAGAGCATGGAAAATGGTCGAATTGCAAGTTTAGTTCTTGCTTTCAGGTATATTTGAGTGGGTTTGTCAATTATTAAGTTATCTTGTGATCTTTATAGTAAAATGGAGGAGTTTTGAGTGATTCCGAGTTCCATTGACCCTTTGGGGGAGTTTAAACGTGAGATTCCGCGTATTTGGATGGAATAACGTCGAATTGTGTGTTTTGCATTGTTTTAGACTCTATTGAGACTTCTTACGTGTTCTTGTCTGTATTTGAGAGGTAGAGCATGGAAAATGGTCGAATTGCAAGCTAGTTCTAGTTTTTAGGTTAATTTGAGTGATTTTCTCAATTATTGAGTTATCTTGTGATCTTTATAGTAGAATTGAGGAGTTCTGAGTGATTCCGAGTTCCATTGACCCTTTGGGGGAGTTGCAACGTGAGATTCCGCGTATTTGGATGGAATAACGTCGAATTGTTTGTTTTGCGTTGTTTTAGACTCTATTGAGACTTCTTACGTGTTCTTGTCTGTATTTGAGAGGTAGAGCATGGAAAATGGTCGAATTGCAAGCAGTTCTAGTTTTTAGGTATATTTGAGTGATTTTGTTAAATATTAAGTTATCTTGTGATCTTTATAGTACAATTGAGGAGTTTTGAGTGATTCCGAGTTCCATTGACCCTTTGGGAGGGTTGTAACGTGGGATTCCGGGTATTTGTATGGAATAACGTCGAATTGTGTATTTTGCGTTGTTTCAGACTCTATTGAGACTTCTTACGTGTTCTTGTCTGTATTTGAGAGGTAGAGCATGGAAAATGGTCGAATTGCAAGCTAGTTCTAGTTTTTAGGTTAATTTGAGTGATTTTCTCAATTATTGAGTTATCTTGTGATCTTTATAGTAGAATTGAGGAGTTCTGAGTGATTCCGAGTTCCATTGACCCTTTGGGGGAGTTGCAACGTGAGATTCCGCGTATTTGGATGGAATAACGTCGAATTGTTTGTTTTGCGTTGTTTTAGACTCTATTGAGACTTCTTACGTGTTCTTGTCTGTATTTGAGAGGTAGAGCATGGAAAATGGTCGAATTGCAAGCTAGTTCTAGTTTTTAGGTATATTTGAGTGATTTTGTTAATTATTAAGTTATCTTGTGATCTTTATAGTACAATTGAGGAGTTTTGATTGATTCCGAGTTCCATTGACCCTTTGGGGGGGTTGTTAGGTGAGATTCCGCGTATTTGTATGGAATAACGTCGAATTGTGTGTTTTGCGTTGTTTCAGACTCTATTGAGACTTCTTATTTGTTTTTGTCTGTATTTGAGAGGTAGAGCATGGAAAATGGTCGAATTGCAAGCTAGTTCTAGTCTTTAGGTATATTTGAGTGATTTTGTCAATTATTAAGTTATCTTGTGATCTTTATAGTACAATTGAGGAGTTTTGAGTGATTCCGAGTTCCATTGACCCTTTGGGGTAATTGCAACGTGAGATTCCGCGTATTTAGATGGAATAACGTCGAATTGTTTGTTTTGCGTTGTTTTAGACTCTATTGATACTTCTTACGTGTTCTTGTCTGTATTTGAGAGGTAGAGCATGGAAAATGGTCGAATTGCAAGCTAGTTCTAGTTTTTAGATATATTTGAGTGATTTTGTCAATTATTAAGTTATCTTGTGATCTTTATAGTACAATTGAGGAGTTCTGAGTGATTCCGAGTTCCATTGACCCTTTGGGGTAGTTGCAACGTGAGATTCCGCGTATTTGGATGGAATAACGTCGAATTGTTTGTTTTGCATTGTTTTAGACTCTATTGAGACTTCTTACGTGTTCTTGTCTGTATTTGAGTGGTAGAGCATGGAAAATGGTCGAATTGCAAGCTAGTTCTAGTTTTCAGGTATATTTGAGTGATTTTGTTAATTATTAAGTTATCTTGTGATCTTCATAGTACAATTGAGGAGTTTTGAGTGATTCCTAGTTCCATTGACCCTTTGGGGGGGTTGTAACGTGAGATTCCGCGTATTTGTATGGAATAACGTCGAATTGTATGTTTTGCGTTGTTTCAGACTCTATTGAGACTTCTTATTTGTTTTTGTCTGTATTTGAGAGGTAGAGCATGGAAAATGGTCGAATTGCAAGCTAGTTCTAGTTTTTAGGTATATTTGAGTGATTTTGTCAATTATTAAGTTATCTTGAGATCTTTATAGTACAATTGAGGAGTTTTGAGTGATCCCGAGTTCCATTGACCCTTTGGGGGAGTTGTAACGTGAGATTCCGCGTATTTGAATGAAATAACGTCGAATTGTTTGTTTTGCATTGTTTTAGACTCTATTGAGACTTCTTACGTGTTCTTGTCTGTATTTGAGTGGTAGAGCATGGAAAATGGTCGAATTGCAAGCTTGTTCTAGTTTTCAGGTATATTTGAGTGATTTTGTCAATTATTAAGTTATCTTGTGATCTTTATAGTACAATTCAGGAGTTTTGAGTGATTCCGAGTTCCATTGACCCTTTGGGAGGGTTGTTACGTGAGATTCCGCGTATTTGTATGGAATAACGTCGAATGGTGTGTTTTGCGTTGTTTCAGACTCTATTGAGACTTCTTATTTGTTTTTGTCTGTATTTGAGAGGTAGAGCATGGAAAATGGTCGAATTGCAAGCTAGTTCTAGTTTTTAGGTATATTTGAGTGATTTTGTCAATTATTAAGTTATCTTGTGATCTTTATAGTACAATTGAGTAGTTTTGAGTGATTCCAAGTTCCATTGACCCTTTGGGGTAGTTGTAACGTGAGATTCCGCGTATTTGGATGGAATAACGTCGAATTGTGTTTTTTGCATTGTTTTAGACTCTATTGAGACTTCTTACGTGTTCTTGTCTGTATTTGGGAGGTAGAGCATGGAAAATGGTCGAATTGCAAGCTAGTTCTAGTTTTTAGGTTTTTAGGTTAATTTGAGTGATTTTCTCAATTATTGAGTTATCTTGTGATCTTTATAGTAAAATTGAGGAGTTTTGAGTGATTCCGAGTTCCATTGACCCTTTGGGGGAGTTGTAAGGTGAGATTCCGCGTATTTGGGTGGTATAACGTCGAATTGTGTGTTTTGCATTGTTTTAGACTCTATTGAGACTTCTTACGTGTTCTTGTCTGTATTTGAGAGGTAGAGCATGGAAAATGGTCGAATTGCAAGCTAGTTCTAGTTTTTAGGTTAATTTGTGTGATTTTCTCAATTATTGAGT
This sequence comes from Lochmaea crataegi, assembly GCA_947563755.1. Taxonomy (NCBI): domain Eukaryota; kingdom Metazoa; phylum Arthropoda; class Insecta; order Coleoptera; family Chrysomelidae; genus Lochmaea; species Lochmaea crataegi. The sequence goes on along the minus strand of OX387431.1, from coordinate 31,115,247 downwards.
TATCTTGTGATCTTTATAGTACAATTGAGGAGTTTTGAGTGATTCCGAGTTCCATTGACCCTTTGGGGGAGCTGTAACGTGAGATTCCGCGTATTTGGATGGAATAACGTCGAATTGTGTGTTTTGCATTGTTTTAGACTCTATTGAGACTTCTTACGTGTTCTTGTCTGTATTTGAGAGGTAGAGCATGGAAAATGGTCGAATTGCAAGCTAGTTCTAGTTCTTAGGTGTATTTGAGTGATTTTGTCAATTATTAAGTTATCTTGTGATCTTTATAGTACAATTCAGGAGTTCTGAGTGATTCCGAGTTCCATTGACCCTTTGGGGGAGTTGTAACGTGAGACTCCGCGTATTTGGATGGAATAACGTCGAATTGTATATTTTGCGTTGTTTCAGACTCTTTTGAGACTTCTTACGTGTTTTTATCTGTATATGAGAGGTAGAGCATGGAAAATGGTCCAATTGCAAGCCTAGTTCTTGCTTTCAGGTATATTTGAGTGGGTTTGTCAATTATTAAGTTATCTTGTGATCTTTATAGTAAAATGGAGGAGTTTTGAGTGATTCCGAGTTCCATTGACCCTTTGGGGGAGTTTAAACGTGAGATTCCGCGTATTTGGATGGAATAACGTCGAATTGTGTGTTTTGCATTGTTTTAGACTCTATTGAGACTTCTTACGTGTTCTTGTCTGTATTTGAGAGGTAGAGCATGGAAAATGGTCGAATTGCAAGCAGTTCTAGTTTTTAGGTATATTTGAGTGATTTTGTTAAATATTAAGTTATCTTGTGATCTTTATAGTACAATTGAGGAGTTTTGAGTGATGCCGAGTTCCATTGACCCTTTGGGAGGGTTGTTACGTGGGATTCCGGGTATTTGTATGGAATAACGTCGAATTGTGTGTTTTGCGTTGTTTCAGACTCTATTGAGACTTCTTACGTGTTCTTGTCTGTATTTGAGAGGTAGATCATGGGAAATGGTCGAATTGCAAGCTAGTTCTAGTTTTTAGGTATATTTGAGTGATTTTGTCAATTATTAAGTTATCTTGTGATCTTTATAGTACAATTGAGGAGTTTTGAGTGATTCCGAGTTCCATTGACCCTTTGGGGGAGTTGTAACGTGGGATTCCGCGTGTTTGTATGGAATAACGTCGAATTGTGTGTTTTGCGTTGTTTTAGACTCTATTGAGACTTCTTATGTGTTTTTGTCTGTATTTGAGAGGTAGAGCATGGAAAATGGTCGAATTGCAAGCTAGTTCTAGTTTTTAGGTATATTTGAGTGATTATGTTAATTATTAAGTTATTTTGTGATCTTTATAGTACAATTGAGGAGTTTTGAGTGATTCCGAGTTCCATTGACCCTTTGGGGGGGGGTTGTTACGTGAGATTCCGCGTAATTGTATGGAATAACGTCGAATTGTGTGTTTTGCGTTGTTTCAGACTCTATTGAGACTTCTTATTTGTTTTTGTCTGTATTTGAGAGGTAGAGCATGGAAAATGGTCGAATTGCAAGCTAGTTCTAGTTTTTAGGTTAATTTGAGTGATTTTCTCAATTATTGAGTTATCTTGTGATCTTTATAGTAGAATTGAGGAGTTCTGAGTGATTCCGAGTTCCATTGACCCTTTGGGGGAGTTGCAACGTGAGATTCTGCGTATTTGGATGGAATAACGTCGAATTGTTTGTTTTGCGTTGTTTTAGACTCTATGGAGACTTCTTACGTGTTCTTGTCTGTATTTGAGAGGTAGAGCATGGAAAATGGTCGAATTGCAAGCAGTTCTAGTTTTTAGGTATATTTGAGTGATTTTGTTAAATATTAAGTTATCTTGTGATCTTTATAGTACAATTGAGGAGTTCTGAGTGATTCCGAGTTCCATTGACCCTTTGGGGTAGTTGCAACGTGAGATTCCGCGTATTTAGATGGAATAACGTCGAATTGTTTGTTTTGCGTTGTTTTAGACTCTATTGAGACTTCTTACGTGTTCTTGTCTGTATTTGAGAGGTAGAGCATGGAAAATGGTCGAATTGCAAGCAGTTCTAGTTTTTAGGTAGATTTGAGTGATTTTGTCAATTATTAAGTTATCTTGTGATCTTTATAGAACAATTGAGGAGTTTTGAGTGATTCCGAGTTCCACTGACCCTTTGGGGTAGTTGCAACGTGAGATTCCGCGTATTTGAATGGAATAACGTCGAATTGTTTGTTTTGCATTGTTTTAGACTCTATTGAGACTTCTTACGTGTTCTTGTCTGTATTTGAGTGGTAGAGCATGGAAAATGGTCGAATTGCAAGCTAGTTCTAGTTTCCAGGTATATTTGAGTGATTTTGTCAATTATTAAGTTATCTTGGGTCTTTATAGTATAATTCAGGAGTTTTGAGTGATTCCGAGTTCCATTGGCCCTTTGGGGGGGTTGTTACGTGAGATTCCGGGTATTTGTATGGAATAACGTCGAATTGTGTGTTTTGCGTTGTTTCAGACTCTATTGAGACTTCTTATTTGTTTTTGTCTGTATTTGAGAGGTAGAGCATGGAAAATGGTCGAATTGCAAGCTAGTTCGAGTTTTTAGGTATATTTGAGTGATTTTGTCAATTATTAAGTTATCTTGAGATCTTTATAGTACAATTGAGGAGTTTTGAGTGATCCCGAGTTCCATTGACCCTTTTGGGGAGTTGTAACGTGAGATTCCGCGTATTTGGATGGAATAACGTCGAATTGTGTTTTTTGCATTGTTTTAGACTCTATTGAGACTTCTTACGTGTTCTTGTCTGTATTTGGGAGGTAGAGCATGGAAAATGGTCGAATTGCAAGCTAGTTCTAGTTTTTAGGTTAATTTGAGTGATTTTCTCAATTATTGAGTTATCTTGTGATCTTTATAGTAGAATTGAGGAGTTTTGAGTGATTCCGAGTTCCATTGACCCTTTGGGGGAGTTGTAACGTGACATTCCGCGTATTTGGATGGAATAAAGTCGAATTGTGTGTTTTGCGTTGTTTTAGACACTATTGAGACTTCTTACGTGTTCTTGTCTGTATTTGAGAGGTAGAGCATGGAAAATGGTCAAATTGCAAGCTAGTTCTGGTTTTTAGGTATATTTGAGTGATTTTGTCAATTATTAAGTTATCTTGTGATTTTTATAGTACAAATGAGGAGTTTTGAGTGATTCCGAGTTCCATTGACCCTATGGGGGAGTTGTAACGTGAGATTCCACGTATTTGGATGAAATAACGTCGAATTGTGTGTTTTGCGTTGTTTCAGACTCTATTGAGACTTCTTATGTGTTTTTGTCTGTATTTGAGAGGCAGAGCATGGAAAATGGTCGAATTGCAAGCTAGTTCTAGTTTTTAGGTATATTTGAGTGATTTTGTCAATTATTAAGTTATCTTGTGATCTTTATAGTACAATTGAGGAGTTTTGAGTGATTCCGAGTTCCATTGACCCTTTGTGGAAGTTGTAACATGAGATTCCGCGTATTTGGATGGAATAACGTCGAATTGTGTGTTTTGCGTTGTTTTAGACGCTATTGAGACTTCTTACGTGTTCTTGTCTGTATTTGAGAGGTAGAGCATGGGAGATGGTCGAATTGCGAGCTAGTTTCTAGGTATATTTGAATGATTTTGTCAATTATTAAGTTATCTTGTGATCTTTATAGTACAATTGAGGAGTTTTGAGTGATTCCGAGTTCCATTGACCCTTTGGGGGAGTTGTAACGTGAGATTTCGCGTATTTGTATGGAATAACGTCGAATTGTGTATTTTGCGTTGTTTTAGACTCTATTGAGACTTCTTATGTGTTTTTGTCTGTATTTGAGAGGTAGAGCATGGAAAATGGTCTAATTGCAAGCTAGTTTTAGTTTTTAGGTATATTAGAGTGATTTTGTCAATTACTAAGTTATCTCGTGATCTTTATAGTACAATTGAGGAGTTTTGAGTGATTCCGAGTTCCATTGACCCTTTGGGGGAGTTGTAACGTGAGATTCCGCGTATTTGGATGGAATAACGTCGAATTGTGTGTTTTGCGTTGTTTTAGACGCTATTGAGACTTCTTACGTGTTCTTGTCTGTATTTGAGAGGTAGAGCATGGAAGATGGTCTAATTGCGAGCTAGTTCTAGTTTTTAGGTATATTTGAATGATTTTGTCAATTATTAAGTTATCTTGTGATCTTTATAGTACAATTGAGGAGTTTTGAGTTATTCCGAGTTCCATTGACCCTTTGGGGGAGTTGTAACGTGAGATTTCGCGTATTTGTATGGAATAACGTCGAATTGTGTGTTTTGCGTTGTTTTAGACTCTTTTGGGACTTCTTATGTGTTTTTGTCTGTATTTGAGAGGTAGAGCATGGAAAATGGTCGAATTGCAAGCTAGTTTTAGTTTTTAGGTATATTAGAGTGATTTTGTCAATTACTAAGTTATCTCGTGATCTTTATAGTACAATTGAGGAGTTTTGAGTGATTCCGAGTTCCATTGACCCTTTGGGGGAGTTGTAACGTGAGATTTCGCGTATTTGGATGGAATAACGTCGAATTGTGTGTTTTGCGTTGTTTTAGACGCTATTGAGACTTCTTACGTGTTCTTGTCTGTATTTGAGAGATAGAGCATGGAAAATGGTCGAATTTCAAGCTAGTTCTAGTTTTTTGGGTATATTTGAGTGATTTTGTCAATTATTAAGTTATCTTGTGATCTTTATGGTACAATTGAGGAGCTTTGAGTGATTCCGAGTTCCATTGACCCTTTGGGGGAGTTGTAACGTGAGATTCCGCGTATTTGGATGGAATAACGTCGAATTGTTTGTTTTGCGTTGTATTAGACTCTATTGAGACTTCTTACGTGTTCTTGTCTGTATTTGAGAGGTAGAGCATGGAAAATGGTCGAATTGCAAGCAGTTCTAGTTTTTAGGTATATTTGAGTGATTTTGTCAATTATTAAGTTATCTTGTGATCTTTATAGTACAATTGAGGAGTTTTGAGTGATTCCGAGTTCCATTGACCCTTTGGGGGAGTTGTAACGTGAGATTCCGCGTATTTGTATGGAATAACGTCGAATTGTGTGTTTTGCGTTGTTTTAGACTCTAATGAGACTTCTCATGTGTTTTTGTCTGTATTTGAGAGGTAGAGCTTGGAAAATGGTCGAATTGCAAGCTAGTTTCAGTTTTTAGGTATATTTGAGTGATTTTGTCAATTATTAAGTTATCTTGTGATCTTTATAGTACAATTGAGGAGTTTTGAGTGATTCCGAGTTCCATTGACCCTTTGGGGGAGTTGTAACGTGAGATTCCGCGTATTTGGATGGAATAACGTCGAATTGTGTGTTTTGCGTAGTTTTACACTCTATTGAGACTTCTTACGTGTTCTTGTCTGTATTTGAGAGGTAGAGCATGGAAAACGGTCGAATTGCAAGCTAGTTCTAGTTTTCAGGCTAATTTGAGTGATTTTGTCAATTATTAAGTTATCTTGTGATCTTTATTGTACAGTTGAGGAGTACTGAGTGATTCCGAGTTCCATTGACCCTTTGGGGGAGTTGTAACGTGAGATTCCGCGTATTTGGATGGAATAACGTTGAATTGTGTGTTTTGCGTTGTTTTAGACTCTTTTGGGACTTCTTACGTGTTTTTGTCTGTATATGAGAGGTAGAGCATGGAAAATGGTCGAATTGCAAGATAGTTCTTGTTTTCAGGTATATTTGAGTGAGTTTGTCAATTATTAAGTTATCTTGTGATATTTATAGTACAATTGAGAAGTTCTGAGTGATTCCGAGTTCCATTGAAGTAGAGTAACTACACCAATACTGTGACACAAACCGGTTTTCAGAACCTGTTTAGCCGGTTTTGAGAACCTGTTTGTAGAGCCGCTTTTTTAGTAGTTAACCTTCAGTTTATTTATATACGTCAAATGAACGGATTGACCCATAGACACCACTGGATACCGAGTAATTTGAACCTGATTGTAGATCCAGTTTGACCATGTTCACCTTGATCACTAACTTTGTGGAACTTTGAAACAGGTTTTTGTGTGACCTTAGAATCGGTGACCTTTTTTGAGGTTACGCTTGGGATTTTTAGATCCCATTTTGTTTTCTAATTAAGCAGTGGGAAAAAGCTGAAATGCAAGTGGTGGGGAAACGCTGTATAAATTTCGATGCAATAAGATTTCTGAACGTTAAAAAGTGTTTGTTTACAAAATGGAAGAATCGAAAGAAGCAGTGCAAAGTTTAGTATATGACTTTAACAAACATGAAAGAATGTTTGATCGGGAGCAGATATATGGTAGTGGAAGGATATACACAGTAGAATAGTGTATGCAGCAGGCGAAGAAGTACAGAAAAGGAGCTGACGCTTGCAAAAATTTTGTAAAAGGATTAATTTGCATTGTAGGTTTAATGCAGTTATTGAAACACTTAGATTTGGAAAGATGGATGTATGAATACAATCACTTACTTCCGGAGGAACTTCGCTTGAAGAATGAGGAGGAGGAGGACGAGGATGGTGTCTATGAACAATACGAGGAAGAAAATAATATGTTATCATAAAATAAAAAATCAGTAAAATATTTTAAGTGTTTTATTTATTCATCAAATAGTACAATTTATAATTTCAGTGCATATTTACAAAAATGACAATTTTCTTGTGCACTGGCAGGTCCATCCCAATGAAGTATCCAATCAGGACGATTATAGTGAACAAAACAAGGTAATCGTATTTGCAATTGAAAGTTGGATTGAAAGGCATATGGAAGTTTATGCCAAATATCCAGCAGAACGGAAGGTCTCACATTCTCTATTAGGTATTCAATTGGAAGCTCTTTAAATTCTTCGGTAGTGAAATCATGAAACGATTTCTTGCACAAAAACTTAGTCATGTTGTGAAATGTGTAATTTTTATACCCAACTCCTCCTACTTATATACCCAACACCATCATCAAAAAGTGGTGAGGAAAAGCTGTATAAATTTCGAGCAAATAAGACTCTGAAAGTTGAAACTGTTTACAAAATGGAAGAATTGAAAGCAGCAGTGCAAACGTTAGTATTTGACTTGAATGAACGAGAAAAAGTGTATGAGCTGGAAGCAGTATATGGAATGGGAAGAAAATACACACACGAAGAGTGTATGCAGCACGCGGATAGGTATAGACAGGGAGCTGACGCTTGCAAATATTTCGCGAAAGGTGTGATTTGTATTGTATGTTTAATATAATTATTAAAACACTTAAATTTGGATAGATGGATGTACGAATACAATCACTTACTGCCGGAGTTACTTCGCTTGAAGAATGATGGGGAGGACGAACAGGAAAAATAAAAATGTAATTATGAAATAAAAAATTAATGAAATTTAATTATTATTTTATTTACGCATTAAATAGTTATTATACAAAAAATATACATTTGTTACTGCACATATACATTTATCATTCATGTGGTAAAAACATGATGGATCCATATGTTCCAATTTCGGTTGTTCATCAAATTCATAAACGGGAACTGTCGAAAATGTTCGTAAATAATTTGCCTTTTCTTTACCTTTGACATAAACCGCTTCAACGTTGGTAAGCAAATCTTGAAACAAGACACCAAAAGTATGAACAGGTGTAAATCCGGCGTCCCAATTTATGTAATGATGATTTGTCATTAACCAAGTAGCCTGTTTGTGTAAATCTGGAGGTAACATCTTCATCGGAAATGGAGGTTTGAAAACGTAATGACAGAATTTTGAACCATCAAAAGCTGCAAACTCCTTTACTATAAGTTTGTTATTTCCGATTTTGAATCCTTGAATATCCACAACCAATTTCATATTTTTAACTTAGTTCTTTTATAACTTGCTGATGTTTCTCATAATAGTTCAAATCAGATTGAAGTTGTTTTAATTTTATGATATAATTATGTAATCTCTTTCGATATTCGTTGACCATTATAAACTGTAAACTTGGACCGAATGTGAAAATATATATATATACAAAATATAAAGCATGCGCACTATATTTGTCTTACAATTTTTGTTAGAGGATTATACATAAACTCTTTTTCATGTAAAACTAAGCAATACGCCGTTACATTATTACCTACTGACTTTTTCGTTTCAAATTCAATACGAAGAACAACAGATCCACTTTGAATAATTTCCTTTTGCCGAGAACAATCGATATGAACAATGGGAGCTTTTTGTTTGAATTCCTCAGGTGTGAATATTGGTTGATTTGTTTGAATGTGATAATAGGCTTCTTGAAAATTAGCAAACATTTCATACAACGTTGCGAAACGGTTAGTATCAAAGTCCAAATTTATATCATGATAAGGATAACGTTCTGAATTAAGAAAGACGCGCATATTCGTTAATGTACAATGATCAAATTGACTCATATCTTTCAATAATTCTCCCTTACGACCAGCCTGCAGTGCTACTATGATATGTCGAGGACTTTCTAATTAAGTTGAAGTTTTGACAGGCCAAGTATGACGTGTCGAATCATTTAAAGTGGGATATTCGATTATTTCCCAACTTCGAAACTTGATAGGGAGATCGACATTGCTTTGAATAATTTTATTTAAACGAAGTTGTTCTCGTAAGTTAGGTGTTACATGAGGAACATTCCAAGATAATTTATTAATTTGAATTTTCGGCTTTTCGCTATTATCGTTCGCGATAACCGCATCTATATCATCTTTATCGCGAATTAACACCAACTCCTGTCTCATATTAAGTACAATTTTGCAAAAATCCTCGAATAATCCACACCATACTTTCAACGGTATGCAAACATTAAAGTTTCCATTGCCATCAAGAAGAATCTTACCATCTTTGGGAAACCATCCTCCGTTTTGCAGTAATTCACTCTCATTGTCAGTGAGCGACAAATAATTTTTTATTGTGGAAACCAAACCTACATTTCTAACAGAATCTATTACAACACCATTCAATTCATATCGTAGTTCTCGAAACAAATAAGCAATACCGTTGTTGATAAGTTGAAATTTTGTGGGTACTTTGTCTAGTTCAGTCAAGATTTTACCTTCTAAATAAAGATAACTATTACATGGTAGTGTGTATGCATCCAAATCTTGAATAGGAATTCTGATTTCATCATTATAATTTAAATTTCTAGAAGTATAAGGTTGGTAGGTATGGAACTGATAATCTTCAATGGTATTATCAATAAATGGTTCACCCGAAACGTGTAACATTTCCATTATACTAAAACTTGAAATCCAACAGACTGTAAAAATTTACGATTTTCTGATGTTAACCGATCAGTCACCAGTGTTGCATTGTTTTTTCGACGTTCGAATTGCCTTTTATATGGATGATATGGATGTTCCGAAAACCGCCAAACCATTATTCTATTCCTCGCAGATGTAGTCGAACCGGTATAGTTTCTTTGCGAAAATTGATCAAAGTTCCAACCTGATTGAGAATTCTCACAGTAATGTTGTTGATAGTTTTGATGTTTACTGGATAATAGAGTATTGTTAGTGGTTGTTCCACTATTTTATACCCATTTGGAACTTGTGGGAAAAATTGATGAATAATGTGAACTGGTTTTCCATTGAGGAAAGAACCAACCGCAATGTTACAGTCAATACAAATGGTATTCACTTGTAAAATGTTGACACTTTTAGAAGTATGAATTACATTTGGACTTAGTTTTCGTCTGGGAAATCCCAAAAGATGACCTATAGAATTATCAATGTCAAAATTAATCCAAACACTACTTTTAATTGTAAGTGTTGATGTTCGTGGGTCTGCTCTAATACGAATACTAACTCCAGTCTGAATCAGTTCCCGTTCAATAATTTGTATTATATCATTAATTTCGTATGCTCCAACAGGAATTTCAAATTTATATTCATCATGATCACCCCAGACCAACACATTATTTTGCTCATGTACGTTACTAATACTATTAAAACTATCAAAATTTGCTAAACCTATTTCATAGTCAGCATTTTCGTCTAAATAAATAGGGGGATTAGAATCATCACTTAAAACTGATGATTCTCCACTCAAAGTAAATGTGTATGACATAATGATCCAACTGAGTGACTAAATAAAAACCGTAGACAATATTGACCGCACTGATGTGAATTAAATGATTGTAGCACATCATAATTATAGTTTATATCAACCAGCCCATCACTCTTAAAATATCTAACTAATTCTAATGGAGGGGGTAAATTACCGTAACTATCAAAATAAATCACATGCTTGTCATGTTGTAAGCAGTCCAGTGAGTTCCACTTCCACTTGTACCATCAAGATTGACTATACCTGGCTCATATTTTTTATTTTACTAGGTAACGTATCCCGCATGAAAACACCACGAAAATTAGGGATATATTTTGCATACTCTTCTAGCTCAATATTTGTCATCGCATGACGTGGTAAGCTCAGCGAAATTTTTTTGGATTCCAAACTTTTTTTTTTAAACCATATCCTTTATAGGGATAGAAACCTTGACCTACTTTTACCGCTTGCTCCATTGCTGCGTTATGTCTTTGTTGTTCAGTTAGTTGTTCACGATTGGCTTTAGCATCATTCACTGCTTTTGCAATTCCAGCTGCACCGCCCCCAATAGCTCCTAATGCTCCTAGTAATGGTAACAGTAATGGTAAGAAACCACCCTTTTTTGGAGTTCGAATGGTACGTTTTTTCCCAACTCTCTTTTTTTTCATTCCCATTCCAATTTTACGCTTAGCTTTCATAGCTGTAGTAACAAACCAAGCAGCCGCTTTTTCACCTGTTTTAGCGTCTTTCGCCTTCACTCTTTCCCAAGCTTTGTTTTCTAAAATCTTATCTGCCAGATGTCGCTTACTCAAATCTTTATTTTGAGAATAAGCAATGTCGTGCTCTTTTCACGCTTGATCCAAAGGATTAATTCCCAAGTCTCCTTGTCGTAGTCTCTCCTCTAACCGAGTACCAGGACCACAAAATTCGTACCCAGGTAGATGCAGTTCAACAGGAAGCTTGTTGATGAGAGTATTAATGAAACCTCTTCCTACTTTTCTGGTTCGTTTCATTCTAAGTTCTTATATATAGTGACATGTGCTTATATACCCTCAGTCAACATGAAGATTCATAAGCAACAACTTTCACTACCCATTGAAAATTATGATGATGGAGTGGTGAAACAAATTGGAAAACATGGTGCAATGTTTGGAGGAGATTCGAAAAGAGGGCTAATTATTGGTCCTAGTGGAAGTGGAAAAACAAATGTTATGTTATCGTTAATTGATCATCCTAATGGTTTGAGATTTGAAAATGTGTATGTTTACTCGAAAAGTCTACAGCAACCAAAATATACTTATCTAAGAAATCTAATTCAACCCATAAAAGAGATTGGCTATGAAGAATATGATAATGCAGAAGATGTTATTTCTCCAGACTTAATTAAAGATAATTCTATAATAATTTTTGACGATGTTGCTACATGTAATCAGAACATAATGCAAAGTTATTTTTGTTTTGGTCGACACAAATACACAGACTGCTTCTATGTATGTCAAACATATTCGGCAATACCCAAACAGCTAATTAGAGATAATGCAAATCTCTTAATAGTCTTTCAACAAGATATGACCAATTTGAAACACATTTATGATGATCACGTTAATGTTGATATGTCATTTCAAGATTTGAAAAATTTGTGTTCGTTTTGTTGGCAAGATAAATTTGGATTTCTCACAATTGATAAAGATTGTACAATGACGTCTGGTCGATATAGAAAAGGGTTTGACATTTTTGTTAGTATATAAATAGTATTGATGGGAACATACACCTAGTAGTAACCATGGAGACACAATTAGCGAAACAACTCGTAAAGGCACGCCAGGCTTTAAAGAAAAAATATAAGACTTTGAAAAGTGATATAGTTCAATCTCAATCTCAATTAGAACAATCATACCAACCAATTACGCGACCACTTGAGGAATTGGTGTCCGCTTTAAAGGAACCAATTCAACAATCGATTAAAGAAAGAAAGAAAATCAATGTCACCTATAACACCTAAATCGCAAATCACCAAATATAATAAATTAGCGTATCTAACTACTCCCCCTGCTCGACCACTATTCAATAGCACTCAGCTAATGAATATGATACCTGCACCCGAAGAAGTGTTTCAATCTTAAATCGATCATAATGATGATGAGATTGATAAGAGTCGCGACGACCAATTCATTGATGATACCCTTTCTCAATTTTATCAAACTTTATCCAATCCTGAGGTGTATCGCGAATATTTTGATCAATTCAAAAGTCCTCTGCCTCGAGAGTATATTGAAGGAATGGAACGTGACGTAAATGGTAAATATGATCATGATTTGGGTTTATTTCACGATCCTATCAAAGAAAAGTTTTATATCGGAGATTCTGAAGTAGATTTTGAAGGTGCAAATATTTCAGTTAAAAATATTAAATACCCTGGTACTGTAGGTCTGTACGATTTACTGTTTTTGAAAAATCCTACATTACAGAATCAGAAAAATATTGACAATTACGTGGATATCATAAAACGAACAAACGCTATCCATCGAAATTATGATCCTAACTTGCCTATTAAGAAATTTGCCAATGATATCAAAGATAAATATCTTTTCATTATAAAACCGAAACTTAAGCCACCTGTAAGAGCAAGATCTGGTACGCAAACTTCCGCTATGCTGAGAAATGTAATTACTAGAAATATGGCAAGGAGGGGAAAGGGAATGACAATGATGAAATATTCGTCAAAGCCCGTAGACTACAAATATTTTGATGACTACAATGAAATAGTTGAAAGATTGAAATTACTTTTGAGTTCAAAGAATGCAGGTAGTTCTGCTCATAATAACGAAATAGTTTCGATTATAGAAGTATTACGTGAAGGAAAAATAATCCTATAAATGGAGCATTTACTCCGCAACTGCTCAGTTTACATCATGCCTATCAACAAGTTTAATCAACATTTTCTTACTATCGACGAAAGTAAACCTCAAGATGTTCCATTTTACATATGTCAACCATCTAAGTATCATAGTAAATGTATACTTTACATTCATGGAAAAAACAACCCAAATTTAAGTAAAACTAATTATGTATTAGATGATTTAACCACTGTGTACACTTTTCCGATAACCGGAAAGGTTGAAAGTATTCAATGCTATCCATCACCTTTATTTGTTTCATATAAAAATCATAACAACCCCATTAATCAGTTACTAGAAAATCAAATTGTAACTAAAGGAGATAGAATAGAGTTTGAACTTCATTCCCAAGGGTCGATGAGAAGTGATTGTTATGTTCAATTTATTATTCAAGTTCCTCTAGAAAAAAGTGTATAAATACACATTTATTCAGTGTTAGTTTTATTTCAAACATGCCTCTCAACAAGTTCAATGAACATTATTTGAGTCCGGCTGAACTATGCTGCTCCATTTTATATTTGCGACTCATTTGATTATCATGTTAAATGTCTAGTTCGTTTGCGAGGTGAGAAGAAACAAAGTTTAAATAAAGAGTACTATGTATTAGATAATGGGGGTATTGCTTTCAAATTTAAGTTTGCTTGCATAATTGAAAGTGTATCACATTATACAGCAGACGGAGTGGTGCTAATAAATGATATTGAATCTAAATTCATGCAACTAGCTACCAAAAATATTATAAAAGGAGATATAATTAAGTTTAAATTAGGAACGCCAGCTGCTATCTGCATTGAACTATTGTTAAAGTGTCCGTTAGTAAAAAATGTCTAAAGCACAAGTAATACAAGAATTACCTGCTCCAGCTCGAATAAATTATAGAAGACGACATGTTATTGTGAAGGGTCTACACGATTTGATACAGGCAGACTTGGCCATTATGTCACCACATGCCAAAGAAAACAAGGGATATAATTATATTTTAGTTGTAATCAATGCATTTAGTAAATATGTTTGGGTGGAACCTGTCAAGAGGAAAACAGGAAAAGAAATTACAAATGCTATGAGAATTATACTCAGTAAAATGAAGACCACACCTGCTAATCTACAAACCGATAATGGAACTGAATTTTACAACAAAGAATTTCAACGATTAATGCAAACATACAATATCAATCACTACAGTACATTTTCAAATCTCAAGGCTAGTATTGCAGAAAGAGTAATTCGAACGTTGAAAACACTATTATGGAAGCGATTTAGTATGGAAGGTTCTTATAAATGGCTAAATATTCTTCCAGAAATTGCTGCAAAATATAACAATACCAGACACTCCACAACGGGTGAAATACCCAGTAAAATTAATGATAAAAATGCCAAATATATTGTTGTATTCAACAACATCAAAACGAGTGATCCCAAACCAGCAAAATTTAGAAAAGGTGATTATGTTCGTATCAGCAAATATTGACACGTGTTTAAAAAAGGATACACTCCCAACTGGACAAGATTAAATCTGTTAAACCCACCAATCCCACTACTTACATTTTGGAAGATGAGAAAAAAGAAGAAATTCGAGGGGCATTCTATTCAGAAAAGCTACAAAAAGTGAAATATCCGGATGTTTTTCTAATTGAAAAAGCGTTGAGAAAAAAAGGTGATCGGTTATTAGTTAAGTGGCTTGGAATGTACTCTCAATCATGGATAAATAAAAATAGTATTGTATAAATTGTAATAATTTTGAATAAAAAACGTATACGTTATACTTTTGTTTCATTGAAAAAAAAAACACAAAGAGTTAATTTAAATTATTTATTCGTCGATATACTTTATTTCTGTGACTTACATCTAATATAGGATTAATAATAATAGCAGCTTCCTGCATTCGACGTTGAAATCTCAAGTCATCGTGATATCTCAATTCGCATTTTCGGGTGCTTTTGTAAGCGAAAGCCCAGGTGATCAATAAGTGAATGTGAACATTTTCATTGAATCTTACTTTCTTCATTCTTCAACATATGAGGATATTTATAAATCACTTCCAGAGCCAAGCTGTATGTTACACAATTTATATATTTCACAGAGTCCATTATGTAGAGAGCTGAGTTTACAATGTTCTCACTATCCACACCAAGTTTTAAAATTTTAAAACAACTATAAAATTGTTGATTCTTCAGTAGCTCCGGATTATACGTTATTAATGGATGTAATTTCCATAATTCCATTATACAATCCGATTCCAAATAAATACTGGAATGATCTGTCACTATTTTCCATTCAAAATTTGTTCCATATATGGTATAGTCATTTGTTACAGCTTGAATTGAAGATAGAAGTTCATACCATTCCACTTCAGTCAATTCAATAGTATTATCCTTTCCGAATATTCTAACACATGGTTCAAAGTTCAATTCATGAGATATGCTAACCAC
This sequence comes from Lochmaea crataegi, assembly GCA_947563755.1. NCBI lineage: Eukaryota > Metazoa > Arthropoda > Insecta > Coleoptera > Chrysomelidae > Lochmaea > Lochmaea crataegi. The sequence goes on along the minus strand of OX387431.1, from coordinate 31,099,938 downwards.
TATGAAGATGTTATTAGTCAAATGAATTATTTTCCCACCTAAATACATTTTCTGTGGACATGTAACCATACTGAATGTGTTTTGAATACTAACGAGAAAAAAAAACACTGAAATATATTTATAAATTTTATTGATATATACACTAAAATGTATTTATAAAGTTTATTGATACATACACTAAAATATATTTATGAGGTTTATTTATACATACACTGAAATATATTTATAGTTTGTTTATACATACACTGAAATATATTTATAAAGTTTATTGATACATACAAATACATATAACTACTTTAAACTATAATGACCCCAAGGTAAACGCTTATCGTCTAATCCATTCAAACCCACTTTTGTTTGCTCTATGCTGTAAACATTATGAGCTTATGAACGAATTGTACGTTGCGAAATAATTTTATCTTTGTTTTCCCTTAAACAGTTGATGTAGTCATCTTATTTTCAATGATGCTCGATTTAACACCCTTTGATTTTTTAACCAACTTTTAATCCTGTATCTTATAACTATACATTTTCGATCTTAATCCTACAAAATGAGTAATAATTCTACCATTTGCCTCATCTTTCATTAAACCAGGGACTTTTTTATTACAAAGTAGCATATTGTACGGATTATTAACACCATATTCGCTAGTATCAAATCTGTTAATGTTAGGTTTTATCACTTCCTCGAAAATATCATTACATTGAATTTCATAAATAAAACTGTCGGTATCAGTATATAAAATTTTACAATAATCCTCTAATTGAGGTTACATGAAATCATAGTGAAACTCATACATACAAGTTTTTGAAATATCTAAAATAGACATTCCTATGTACAAGGGTTTGTTGAAATAAAGTTCTGCTTTCTTCAATTCGATTGCCATTAACTGACTTTCTTCATCGAATACAGTTCTTCCAGTAAACTTTGGACTAGCTATCAAGTTTTTTGCTCCATACCTTCCCTCCCATTGACTAACCAATTTAACAATGCGATGTTTTCTAATATTTTCCATTGTTTTTCCATATATTGAATTTACGTTGAGTTTAAAGTAACCTTTTTCGAATTCATTTTTAGCTTTTTTCCTAAAGCTTGTATTTAAATCTACATAAGGTTTCAACCACGTTGATTGTGAGAATTTAAGTACCCTATGAATTTTTGTCAACACCAACCCATGTGCTAGAGCTTGTTTTGAAGCCCGAAAATGAATGATATATTTGTTTTTGTTATACAGAGTGGTCAACAGTAATTTGGAGCCTTTGGGTACTCGATGTTCAGAACAAAAAGGAAAATATCTATGAATATCATGCAGATCCTCCGGATAATCCAAATCCACTTCCAAAATGTATCCTTCGGGACAGTCGTCAGGTATGTCACTAACATTAATGTTTGTGTCGACCCACTCAAAATTTCCATATGGCAGTGGTTGACACATTGCCCATCCGTACAGTGCATTGATATCCAGATAAAGTATAAACTTGTCCGGCTTCGAATTATCATATTCCCTTATATATTTATTGTTAGCTTCGGAATATCGTCAGCAGCATTGACTTATTCCTCCCCGGATTGCATTTTCAACAAACAGTATCATATCAACATCCTGTAATAGTTCTAATTCGCACTTAGTATATTTTAACATACAGTCCCATGAATATCCAGGAATGGTATAGTACCAAGCTGGATCTAAGCCGCTAGTGGAATACCCAATATTTCGAAAATTCTAAAATACATCTGATAAAAGCATTATATCAGTTTTCAGGTACAAATCAGAGTATTGACCTAAATTTTGAATATTAAACAATTGCCATACATTCTGAGCATGTTTATATCGCTCCTCAGTGATTTCTTCATCGCAGAGTTTATTATAAAATTCATTTGGCTCGGGTAATTCAGTTTCTTCAAGTTTTTCCAATTTATCTATATAGTCATAGCAAAATACTCCTTTTTTTGTTAAAAGTTTGAACTGTTCATCACTGCAGCCTCTGAATTCATGTTTTGTATTGTTCAAGTTTTTCTCATCTAAATGTTTCACCAAACTATCAAGTGAGGAATTCAGAAAGCGAATTGAATCTATAAACCTGAATTTAATATTATTCGACATATGATTAGTAAACGAAATATATTTTTCTTTATTGATTGGTAACAATGAAATTCTACCTAGTTTAGCAAGATCTCTTATAATGAAATGAGAATCGTAGCCACTCAAATTATGAAAAATAGTGGGGACACAAAATTTTTTTCTAAAATTTACGTTGCACATTTTATGTGCAAAACCTCTAAACTCGCCTGTGAAATGATTATGATCGCGAACAATAATATCAACATTTGTAAATTCAGTTTCACAAATATGACATATTTTAGCATTTACTGTTGTCCTATTTTCATCCATAGGAATTATATTTTTAAATTTAGAATAAATTATTTCAGCACATATTTCCATTTCATGCGCAAACCATTGCATACAATCTATTCCACGATAACTGTTAAAGTATGAAAGAGAATTATCATATTCACATTTAACGTAATATCCGCAGCTATACGCAATATGTTTTTGATATTTAGTTGTTTTCTGGAAATTATGTTCAAGAGGTTGTAACATACATTCAAAATCAGCATAAATAACAAAAGGTGTTCGTTGTTTATTTGAAAAAATTTTGAACTTTACAATTTTCTCTTTTGGAATGTTTATTTTGGAATCATTGATTTTTTCACATAAATTTGAATGATTAGTTAACACTTCCTGATCAGAAAAATAATTTAAACATCTTTCACATATAAACTTCTTATGACCATCTTTATTTAATTGTACATTTAATAACCTAGATACATTTTTAATCCAGCAATAATGGTATTTTATTTCAATACGTTCATCATCTAATGGATCAGGAGCATCATAATCGTTTAGTTTAGGAAAGTATATATTTTGAATTAATAATAAATTAATATGATTTGATTTTTTGTCTTTTGTTAAACGTAATGGAATTACGTTATACTTTTTCCCGATCAATTCCAAACCGTAAACATTAACAGATAGTTTATTAATCTTTTCAAAAAGATGAATTTTATTAAATTGCATTGGAATTTCAAGTCCTTCTAATTTCAATACTTGACTATAATGCGGATATGATGTTAAACGATTTGAATTTTTATTTCCAACAGGATACAGAGCACTTACAATACTCCAATAAAAACAAGCTTCGTCATTATAATTATGTACGTGTATACAAGCCTTTTTATTTGCTATAAAATGTGGTAATGAAATGAAAGATGAACCGTTTCCTATTTCTAATTTATTAATATTGACTGATAGTGATACAACTCTTTTTGAAGCCCATCCTGAATCTTTTTCTTGAAATTCTGACAATTTAATTCCGATAAAGACTACTACACGATCCATGAACCATTCATATATATTAGTTGAATTATCTATCACACTATTCTCAGTATGGAAGTATTTTATATCTGTTATGTTTTTATTCAAATTTTGCTTCATAAACTCTGCACAGAATGTTGTATTTACTTTAATTAAGTTATAGTTTTGTAAAGCATCAACTATTTTTCTATAAAATATTTTAAAAGAATCTATCAAAAATTCGTCCGCATCTAAATGTTTTAGGATTATTATTACTCCAGTTGTTACTCTATTATTAAATATTGAAATTAAATCTTCCCACTTGACTGTATCTGTGCTTTCCTCACCTATTATCTCTAATTTTATATATATAGATTTCAAATGACCTAATTTGGTTAACCATTTCTTTTTTTTACCAATAGATATACTAGAACGGATTTTTTCAGAGCATAAGTCAATAGCAATCTTTACATGATGCAACCATACTTTACTTTCCTGTACTGTAAAATCAGGATATTTTTCAGAAATTTTTTCAATTAATTTACTTACATCACTAAATATTTTATCTGACATAATTATAGGTTACTATTTACAAATTTAAACAATTCCGCTGGATTTCCTTTACCGGTATCCTTTTGTCCAATGTACACTAGGGAATATTTCCCGTTTCCCAACTCTACCAAAAAATATTTCAAAAATTTCGTTGATCGTGCCGGTAAAAAAACTGCGTTGTCATTCAACTCTACTAAAACTACTTTTCCATATTTTGAGTTCACTATTCTAGCGGTGGTAATTTTATAAGGAGTATCCTTAGCTAATTTATTCAGTTTCACAATCGATTTATCTTCTACTTCTAAAAGAAGATGTTTATTTATAGCTTGCATATCCATTTTTCACTGGAAATACATATTGTTTACGGAATTGATATCATTGAAATAACAGTATATTTACCTTTTTATTTGTTGTCACTTTCTCACTTTGATACTACTTGTAAGCACTGTGAATACTACTGATACCTTCTGTTATTTCAACCGGGTTTTTATATAACTCCAATATGATCACGTGATCTTAAAAACTGCAGTTTCAACTTATTATCCTTAACCTTCACTTGATTACTTGTTTTCAATATTAACAGACTTAAACATTGCTACCACTTATGTGGCAGCGAAAAGCACCAATGACCATAAAGGTCAGTTAACTTTTGTCTCGTTACCGTGCAATTAGTAACAACAAAAAACTTGTTTCACCTCATATTTTTTCCTGAGTATCTTGTTTTTTTATGTCTACAGAGATTGTTGCCCTTCACTTTAACTTGATTACTTGTTATTCAGAGTTACAGATTAAATCGTTACCACTTATTTAAGTGGTAGCGAAAAAGTACCAATGACTAAAGGTCAGTCAATTTTTGTCTTGTTACCAATTGTATAATAAGTAACAACAAAAAACTTGTTTCACCTGATATTTTCTCCCGAGTAACCTTTGAAAGTATATACTTGTTTTTTTATGTCTACAGAGATTGTATTTAAGCCGACGCACTTCAATTTTCAACACATTCTCAAACACAGTGTTCTTCGAAACAAGATAATAATTTTAACATGGTTTCAAAACGCGTCAACGTACATTCTAACGTCTTAGTTACACCTAAGAAGCAAAAAGTTTTGCCGAATTTGCAGCCGTTGGAGCAAATGTTGAAAGAAAATCAAGTAAGTATTTCCAACTATAATCATTTTTTTATTTACCTATGTATTTTTTTTTATCCTATCATCGATTTGAGTTCTTCAGACATCGAAGCTTTTTTTTCGTCTGATCCTGTTGGTCCGTCCTCTTCGTCCTCCTTCTCCCCCTCCCCCACCTCCCCCTCCTCATTGAAGCAGATTCCTCCACATCTAAAAGATATAAAGGAAAAAAATTATAGGAGTCTCGAATTTTTTACTAAGAATGATGTGGAGTTAACTGCACTTGACGATCAATTAACTTTAATCGTTAATGAGTGCAGTAATCGGGAACAACTCATTGAAACGATTGATGAACAGGTTGCAAATATGCAAAAACAGCTAGCAAATATGAGAAAATAGAAGAAGAAATTAGAGGAGTTAAATCGCTTAGCTTTGGAGCAACAATTACATATTTTTGAAACTGGCAACCAAATACAAAATTCAATAAACAATCATAAAACATCATGCTAATTTTTTGTTTTTTTCATTCCGTTCTTATCAATTTATTCCAAATATTCAAGAAAACGGGAAAAGGAAGTGAAATAGTACACGTTCACGCCAAGAAAATTCTGTAAAAATATTCATTTAACAAAGTCGTGACAACATTTTAGTGTTTAAAAATGCTCATGTTTAACTGGCCTATGAAAATATTTTAAATTGATTCAAGACATTAGCGCCTTCGGCCGGAATGTCGGTTTCGAGATAATAAGATCTCATGAACATTTTAGATATACAATCTTCAATACTAAAGAATATGAAAAAAATCATTCTATTAACGATGTTACTGATATTTTTGCTAAAGTATGAGGTATGGAAATATATTATGATACAATTTTAACAGATATATTTCCAGAATTTTGATAATATTTCTAACTCTAGTCTGAGTTTGATGTAAAAATTCACCACATAAAACATAATATTTCTATTTCTCTCTCAACAATAATTATTCCGGTACTATGCAAGAACTGTAATTTATCTAAAGACTCGCTATTCTACTACTGTTGTAAAATTCCAATTTATTTTTAAACTAACTTTCGAAGGGTTTAGAATTAAAAAACAGATATATTCTTAGAATTTTGTTAATATTTACGACTCTAGGATGAATTTGATGCATTACAGAAATAATTCTAATGCAACATGCAATTTTTTAAACTTGACGTAAAATATTAAATCAATATATAGTTGAGGAGATGTAAGGTGGCGTTAGTCATCATAAATGTATCATTGACTACGATGCCACGGTAAATCTCCTCAACTATACTAATATTTTTACCTAATTTTTCCCTTCTCTGGCTGGCTGGCTGGCTATTTCATTCAGCCGTTTTCGTTCAGACAACCTCCATTTTTTCTTCGCAGATTTTGATAGCTTTGGCGGAACTTGTCTTATAACATTCCTTGCTTCAACATTTGGAATGTACGTCGGAGAATCAGGTTCGTCATCCCAATTTTCCTGTTCTTCTATTTCTTCTATCTTCCCTTCACAATTCATTTTTAAATTTTTACTAAAACTGGAACTACACTGAAATGATTTTCTGTGTCTATATATATACAGAATTTTCAACAACTTTCTCTTAAAAGGGACTTACCTTCACCAACAAAAACTGGAAGCTACATCGCTCTGGCATTGAAAACGTTTATGCACTTAATCAGTCTGGGAATTTTATGTCTGACCTTATTGAAGGTGGTTTTGTATCAAAATATTTTGTATTTAAACCAACGCAATTTCTTCCAATCTTCAGTTTATTTTTTAAATATGACTGTTAATGTTTTTGATTTTTCTAAAGTGTTAACCAAGCTTTCCTATGTAAAAAATGTTGATTGAAACTCCAGTGAGTATGTGTTTTATATGCAAAATTTTAATCCTCATAAAAGTATAACCTCGGATTTTTTTTACTGTCTGAATATATTTTTAAAATTGCAGAGTGGTTATTGAAAATACTTCTAATTTATGATAAACTATTTATATTTCTCTCGTATGGATAGTGTTATAAATTCTTGGCGATAACATTTAATTGTTTTCTAGACAATCTATATGTTTATGCAAAACAGTTTTTCGTTATAAATATTTAATAAATGTATAGTAGGTAATAGGTCTGCCCTCGTGTAAAAAGGTATCTACAAATACTGGGGTATAACTATTTTCAGGTAATTTTTTTAATAATAACCATTTTTTACCTTGCATCTTTGATATAAATATTGTGTTGGTAGTAACGACCTTTTCTGTTATAATGTGTATCGGAAATTCTGTTTTTATGTAACGAGCTACCCTTGCATCTTTGTTATAAATATCTAATAAAATATTATGATTGTTCTTAAGTAAAAAGGTATACAAATATACAAGGTATCCAAAAATATAGGGGTACCCCTATTTTAAGGTTAATTTGTTTCTCGTTGCCGATTATGTAATAGGTAGCGACAAAGTTTAATAACGTTAGACATACATCAATTGAAGGTTAACTTACGTACTTGACATTCGGAGGTGTATTCAAACTAGAGGTTCAACTAATTTGTATCTGGTTACCAGTTATGTAATAGGTAGCGACAAAGTTTAATAACGCTAGACATACATCAATTGGAGGTTAACTTACGTACTTGGTATCCAGTAGTGTATACAAACTAGAGGTTCAACTAATTTGTATCTGGTTACCAGTTATGTAATAGGTAGCGACAAAGTTTAATAACGCTATACATACATCAATTGAAGGTTAACTTACGTACTTGGTATCCAGTAGTAGTGTATTCAAACTAGAGGTTCAACTAATTTGTATCTGGTTACCGGTTATGTTATAGAAAAAATCTAATAACGCTAGACATTCATCAATTGGAGGTTAACTTACGTATTTGGTATCCAGTGGTAGTGCATACAAACTAGAGGTTCAACTAATTTGTATCTGGTTACCAGTTATGTAATAGGTAGCGACAAAGTTTAATAACGCTATACATACATCAATTGAAGGTTAACTTACGTACTTGGTATCCAGTAGTAGTGTATTCAAACTAGAGGTTCAACTAATTTGTATCTGGTTACCGGTTATGTTATAGAAAAAGTTTAATAACGCTAGACATACATCAATTGGAGGTTAACTTACGTACTTGGTATCCAGTAGTGTATACAAACTAGAGGTTCAACTAATTTGTATCTGGTTACCAGTTATGTAATAGGTAGCGACAAAGTTTAATAACGCTCTACATATATCAATTGGAGGTTAACTTACGTACTTGGTATCCAGTAGTAGTGTATTCAAACTAGAGGTTCAACTAATTTGTATCTGGTTACCGGTTATGTTATAGAAAAAGTTTAATAACGCTAGACATACATCAATTGGAGGTTAACTTACGTACTTGGTATCCAGTAGTGTATAGAAACTGGAGGTTCAACTAATTTGTATCTGGTTACCAGTTATGTAATAGGTAGCGACGAAGTTTAATATCGCTAGACATACATCAATTGGAGGTTAACTTACGTACTTGGTATCCAGTAGTAGTGTATTCAAACTAGAGGTTCAACTAATTTGTATCTGGTTACCAGTTATGTAATAGGTAGCGACAAAGTTTAATAACGCTAGACATACATCAATTGGAGGTTAACTTACGTACTTGGTATCCAGTAGTAGTGTACATGCAAACTAGAGGTTCAACTAATTTGTATCTGGTTACCAGTTATGTAATAGGTAGCGACAAAGTTTAATAACGCTATACATACATCAATTGAAGGTTAACATACGTACTTGGTATCCAGTAGTAGTGTATTCAAACTAGAGGTTCAACTAATTTGTATCTGGTTACCGGTTATGTTATAGAAAAAGTTTAATAACGCTAGACATACATCAATTGGAGGTTAACTTACGTACTTGGTATCCAGTAGTGTATACAAACTAGAGGTTCAACTAATTTGTATCTGGTTACCAGTTATGTAATAGGTAGCGACAAAGTTAAATAACGCTCTACATACATCAATTGGGGGTTAACTTACGTATTTGGTATCCATTGGTAGTGTATTCAAACTAGAGGTTCAACTAATTTGTATCTGGTTACCGGTTATGTTATAGAAAAAGTTTAATAACGCTAGACATACATCAATTGGAGGTTAACTTAGGTACTTGGTATCCAGTAGTGTATACAAACTAGAGGTTCAACTAATTTGTATCTGGTTACCAGTTATGTAATAGGTAGCGACAAAGTTTAATAACGCTATACATACATCAATTGAAGGATAACTTACGTACTTGGTATCCAGTAGTAGTGTATTCAAACTAGAGGTTCAACTAATTTGTATCTGGTTACCGGTTATGTTATAGAAAAAGTTTAATAACGCTAGACATACATTAATTGGAGGTTAACTTACGTACTTGGTATCCAGTAGTGTATACAAACTAGAGGTTCAACTAATTTGTATCTGGTTACCAGTTATGTAATAGGTAGCGACAAAGTTTAATAACGCTCTACATACATCAATTGGAGGTTAACTTACGTATTTGGTATCCATTGGTAGTGTATTCAAACTAGAGGTTCAACTAATTTGTATCTGGTTACCGGTTATGTTATAGAAAAAGTTTAATAACGCTAGACATACATCAATTGGAGGTTAACTTACGTACTTGGTATCCAGTAGTGTATACAAACTAGAGGTTCAACTAATTTGTATCTGGTTACCAGTTATGTAATAGGTAGCGACAAAGTTTAATAACGCTCTACATACATCAATTGGAGGTTAACTTACGTATTTGGTATCCAGTGGTAGTGTATTCAAACTAGAGGTTCAACTAATTTATATCTGGTTACCAGTTATGTAATAGGTAGCGACAAAGTTTAATAACGCTCTACATACATCAATTGGAGGTTAACTTGCGTATTTGGTATCCAGTGGTGTCTAGAGGTCAATCCGTTCATTTGACGTATATAAATAAACTGAAGGTTAACTACTAAAAAAGCGGCTCTACAAACAGGTTCTCAAAACCGGCTAAACAGGTTCTGAAAACCGGTTTGTGTCACAGTATTGGAGTAGTTACTCTACTCATTGACCTTTTGGCGGAGTTGTTACGTGAGATTCCGCGTATTTGGATGGAATGACGTCAAATTGTGTGTTTTGGCGTTGTTTTAGACTCTATTGAGACTTCTTACGTGTTCTTGTAAGCATCTGAGAGGTAGAGCATGGAAAATGGTCGAATTGCAAGCTAGTTTTAGTTTTTAGGTATATTTGAGTGATTTTGTCAATTATTAAGTTATCTTGTGATCTTTATAGTACAATTGAGGAGTTTTGAGTGATTCCGAGTTCCATTGACCCTTTGGGGGAGTTGTAACGTGAGATTCCGCGTATTTGGATGAAATAACGTCGAATTGTGTGTTTTGCGTTGTTTAAGACTCTATTGAGACTTCTTACGTGTTCTTGTCTGTATTTAAGAGGTAGAGCATGGAAAATGGTCGAGTTGCAAGCTAGTTCTAGTTTTTAGGTATATTTGAGTGATTTTGTCAATTATTAAGTTATCTTGTGATCTTTATAGTACAATTGAGGAGTTCTGAATGATTCCGAGTTCCATTGACCTTTTGGGGGAGTTGTAACGTGAGATTCCGAGTATTTGGATGGAATAACGTCGAATTGTGTGTTTTGCGTTGTTTTAGACTCTTTTGAGACTTCTTACGTGTTTTTGTCTGTATATGAGAGGTAGAGCATGGAAAATGGTCAAATTGCAAGCTAGTTCTAGTTTTCAGGTATATTTGAGTGATTTTGTTAATTACTGAGTTATCTTGTGATCTTTACAGTACAATTGAGGAGTTTTGAGTGATTCCGAATTCCATTGACCCTTTGGGGGAGTTGTAACGTGAAATTCCGCGTATTTGGATGGAATAACGTCGAATTGTGTGTTTTGCGTTGTTTTAGACTCTATTGAGACTTCTTATGTGTTTTTGTCTGTATTTGAGAGGTAGAGCATGGAAAATGGTCGAATTGCAAGCTAGTTCTAGTTTTTAGGTTAATTTGAGTGATTTTGTCAATTATTAAGTTATCTTGTGATCTTTATAGTACAATTGAGGAGTTCTGAGTGATTCCGAGTTCCATTGACCCTTTGGGGAAGTTGTAACTTGAGATTCCGCGATTTGGATGGAATAACGTTGAATTGTGTGTTTTGCGTTGTTTTAAACTCTATTGAGACTTCTTACGTGTTCTTGTCTGTATTTGAGAGGTAGAGCATGGAAAATGAATGGTCGAATTGCAAGCTAGTTTTAGTTTTTAGGTATATTCGAGTGATTTTGTCAATTATTAAGTTATCTTGTGATCCTTAGAGTACAATTGAGGAGTTTTGTGTGATTCCGAGTTCCACTGACCCTTTGGGGGAGTTGTAACTTGAGATTCCGCGTATTTGTATGGAATAACGTCGAATTGTGTGTATTGCGTTGTTTTAGACTCTATTGAGACTTCTTACATGTTGTTGTCTGTATTTGAGAGGTAGAGCATGGAAAATGGTCAAATTGCAAGCTAGTTATTGTTTTCAGGTATATTTGAGTGAATTTGTCAATTATTAAGTTATCTTGTGATCTTTATAGTAGAAATGAGGAGTTTTGAGTGATTCCGAGTTCCATTGACCATTTGGGAGAGTTGTAACCTGAAATTCCGCGTATTTGGAAGGAATAACGTCGCATTGTGTGTTTTTCATTGTTTTAGACCCTATTGAGAGTGTACATCGGAAGTGGTTGCAGCGGATGACGCCAAGGCGAAAGCTAAAATTATTTTAGCGATCGACTCACTCTTATATGTCCATATTAGGGATGCGGGAACAACAGTTGAGTTGTGGGAAAAGTTAAAATCGCTTTTTGATGATAAACGCCTCACCAGAAAAATCGGGTTGTTGCGGAGTCTGATTTCGATAAGACCGGACAATTGCGAAAGTATGGCTAGTTATGTCAATCAAATCGTAGACACAAGCCAGAAACTCCGTGGAACGGGATTTAAAATTGACGATGAGTGGATCGGGTCGTTGCTGTTAGCGGGTTTACCAGAAAAGTTCGGTCCTATGATTATGGCAATTGAACACTCCTGTATCACGATCACAACAGACTCTATTAAAACAAAGTTGTTGGACATGCAAATTGAGCCGAGCAGTAGCGGCAGTGTGTTTGCAGGAAAATCAAACGTCGCCAACAAGAAGTTTGATAAAAAGGAACTCAAGTGTTCCAAATGCAAGCAGCCGGGACATTATCAAAATAAGTGTACATATTTTAAAAATAAGTCGAAATCTGAGACTAAGTCGTCTCATGCGTTTGTGCAGTATTTTCAAGTGGTTCGTCAGCAAATCGGACTGGTACGTGGACTCAGGTGCAAGTTTTCACATGACCGCTCAGCAGGAATGGCTTTAAGACTGCAACAATGAAGTCAGAGTCAACAAGATAATGGTTGCTGATCACACAATGATTCCTGTCGTTTGTTCAGGTAATGTCAATATTTCCACAGTAGTTAACCAAAGCAGTTTTGATATCGTTGTTAAAGATGTCTTGTATGCTCCCAAATTAACAACAAACTTATTGTCAGTGAGCCAATTGACAAAAAATGGGAACGTTGTTAGATTTAGAGAAAAGGAGTGTAATATTTTTAATAGAAACAACGAGCTTGTTGCAACTGCAGACTTGATTGGAGGTGTCTACAAACTAAACATCCAAACTTTGAGGTGTTTAATTGCGTCAGCCGAGGTCAGCGCAGAAATTTGACATCGTCGTTTGGGGCACATTAACAGTGATTACCTGAACAAAATGAAAAATGGCTTGGTTAATAGTATTAGTTATCCAGGTGCTGTCCAGATAAGCCAGTCAATCTGCAAAGTGTGCTGTGAAGGAAAGCAGCACAGATTACCATTTAAATACAACGGTACTAAACCAAAAGGACTACTGGAGTTAATACACACTGATGTGTGTGGTCCTATGGAGAATAGATCTCTTGGTGGAGCAAAATATTTTGTTACCTTTCAGGATGGCTTCAGTAAGATGACATTTGTATATTTCATTAAACAAAGGACGAGGTATTCGCCTGTTTTAAGAAATTTAAGAATTTGGCTGAAAACCAGACTGACCATAAAATTAAGATGCTCAGATCAGTCAATGGCGGAGAGTTTTCCCTAGTAGAAATTTATCTTGGCGCAATATTGGCCAGATGTTGGAACCAATATTCGACAATATTGGAAATAGAAAAAAATGTTAACATTTTCCAATATACGACCAATATTGGCGCAATATTGCACAATATTGCGCCAATATATAGCCAACTTTAGGTTACATTGGAGAGCAATATTGCCCCAATATTGCCCAATATTGCTTTTCCAATGTAACCTTAAGTTGGCATGCCACGATAGGTTACAATGGCGTGCCAATATTGGGGCTATATAGCACCAATATTGGTAGTCAATTTAGGGTTTGCACTGTCACACATTGGAAGCGAATATTGCGCCAATATTGGCAGACCAATAAAACCCAAAATTGGGCGGCGAATATTGCGCCAATATTGGCGAAACATATAGCCCCAATATTGGCAGGCCAATGAAACCCCAATTAGGGCGGCGAATATTGTGGCGAATATCGCGCCAATATTGGTGAAACATATAGCCCCAATATTGGTATACAATTCAGAGCTAATATTGGCAAAATATATAACGCCAATATTGGTAATGAATATTGGGATAATATTTTCAAAATACATTTCCCCAATGTTGCTAGCTCATATTGAGCCAATGTTGTTCTCACCTGAAAGTTCAATAATTGTACAATATTAACAACCAGCATAAGCTATATATTGTGTATATACCGACTATATATATATATATATATCTGATACTTAATAGTGGCCTAGTATTGGTTTGTAAAAAATTCAAAAGCTATTTGTTAGTTAATAATAGACCAATTTGATGTATGTACTTAAACTGCAAAATAAATATGCACTTTAGTGTCGTCCCCATTATGTACCGAATATATAGGTGTAGACAATGTAAAACGATGTGTTATATTGAATATTTAGCTTAAATTGGAAGTTAATATTTCCCTTTTGTGGTAATTGAGGAGGTGTGAAATATAAAAATTAGTTAGTTTTTAATGAATTCATTAAAAACAAAAAAGAAGTTCAACAAACATTTGTAATAATAACAACATACAAGAAAACAGTTACAAACAGGGTGTTGCTTGTTCAAGAATCCCCTGAAAATATGAGCTCTTAATACTAAGTCCAAGTTCTCTCCCAAGGCGCTAAAAGATTTCCCATTCAAAATACACGCAAACATTGATGCTTTTTTTTAAGAACAATTTATGTCAAATAATGTGACATATAGTGATGGGCGATACTGTGTACAGAAGCGATACACCGTACCGTTATGAATATATTGTTTTAAAAATATCAATATTGGAAAATCTTGTTATGAAAAGTATCAATACTGAAAATTTCGAAATTTTATTGATCCGATATATTTCAGAAACTAATTTCCTAAACAAAATCTCTTGTCACCGATGTGACGGAGTGCTGTGAGTGTTGTGTTGCCATAGCAGCATATACTATTTAAATGAAAAGTGTGAATTCGTAACATAATTCACTCTAGTAGTAGTAGTCGTGGACAAATATATTTTTTTAAAAAATCATCTGAATTTGCGTATATTATAAATGGGAAATAATGTATCCCTTTTGGCGAGTACTTAAAAGTTCATATGAAGAGCACACATTTCCAGGGGATTCTATTTTGGACATTTCCAACATGATTTTGAGTCGGGAGCAAAAATAAAAAAGTAACTTTCTAAGAAAAGCACCCTAATATATATAATATATGAACTATCAATGAATGGGCACACCCTGCATATAATTCACATAAAGGGAAAAATAACTAACTAAATAACACTTATTTAGAGTAATGAAAACATCGTGAATTATACAAAAATAAGAGAAACTCAGAAATCCGTAGCAATAAACATAATTGCACAATACGAATTTGACAAGTGAAAATATGTTTAAAATATAGCTTGTTTGACAAGTGAAAATATGTTTAAAATATAGCTTGTATGATTGGAATAATAACTATCCATACAAAAATTGAAAAATCCGTTTGCAAAAACCTACTACGCAAGTAACACATACATGATGTTCCTACAACGCGATAATAATATTAATAAAATATATACTTCACATATTATATCCTAATGCACATTACCAAACTGCTCAAGTCCCATATTGTGTCACAATTACAAATCTGTATCGTCGCCTTCCATTAGAGTCGACGGCAGCGGTGTATTACTACCTCTTGAAGATGCGGTGGAATCTCCTGAAGACAAAGACGGACTAGAAGTATCTAATGTATATATAATATTGTCACAATATTCGGTCGCAATGTAGGCGCAATACTGGAAGTTCGTTGGTTCATCAATATTTTGTTCAACCAATATTTACCCAACATTCCGCCAATATTGATTCCCAATAACGGCCAATATAAAACTTCTATTTTAAAGCAATATTGGCTACAATACGGCTTTAGACATAACCGCCAATATTGTTAAAAATAGTCTTTATAGTAATATTGGCCAAACGTTGGCTTGCCAATATATACTCGATATTGTCACAACATTGGGTAGCAATGTAGGCGCAATAATGGAAGTTCGTTGGTTCATCAATATTTTGTTCCACCAATATTTAGCCCATATTCCGCCGATATTGATTCCAATATAAAATTTCCATTTTAAACCAATATTTGCTACAATACGGTTGTATACATAACCGCCAATATTGTTAAAAAATAGTTTTTTTCCACTCCTATACTATAAGTTGTTAATTAAATGCCAATTTTTAGTTTCATAATGATGCTCATTATAACACTGGTTTTCATTATGAAACTGAAAAATTGACCAATAGAAATCTAGATTTTTAAATAACCAAGTAGGCAGACCCAATATTTTGTCTAGTTTGTTTGACAGTTTCAATCTTTTGCGTTAGTCAAAAAGGTAGATTCCTTTTGTGTTATTTAAATGTTGCTTTCTTTTATGTAGGCTGCAATTATTGCATGCCTTTCAATTATTACGATGAACCAAGATTATTTAGGTTACCATTGAAACATGTAGTCATCAAAACCATCTTTATTTAGTACTGTCAACTGTCATGTCAAAATGTCAGTGTTCATCTTACATACAGTAGTTACATTTGACATATACATCTATCAAATGTCAGTGTTCATCTTACATACAGTAGTTACATTTGACATACAGGATACATCTAACACCTTCCACTTTTTAAAAGAAATGTCGAGCGACGAAGAGTTTTCATACACACCACCTGAAATCGCTGAAAAGGCGAAAAATGTATCCAATAGTTTATTGACTGCAAAATCAAAAAAGGTATATGATAAATTTCATGGTCAATTTATGGATTGGAGGGTAGCATGAGAAGTATAAAAAAAAGCAATGTTGTTGAATTCAAATAAAATTTCTTGTTCGTAGAAAAAATAGTGTATGCAACTCTCATGTAATGGTTATTGATACACAAGCATTAACCGGGATACGAAACGAGCCGAAGGCGAGTTTAGTATGGTTAATAGTATGGATCATTACATGATCGTTGCATAATATACTATTATAGTAATATTGGCCAAACGTTGGCTTACCAATGTATACATAATATTGTTACAATATTGGGTCGCAATGTAGGCGCAATACTGGACGTTCGTTGCTTCATCAATATTTTGTTCAACCAATATTTAGCCAATATTCCGCCGATATTGATTCCAATATAAAATTTCCATTTTAAACCAATATTGGCTACAATACGGTTTTAGACATAACCGCCAATATTGTTAAAAATAGTATTTATAGTAATATTGGCCAAACGTTGGCTTGCCAATGTATACTCAATATTGTCATAATATTGGGTCGCAATTAATGTAGACGCAATATTGGAAGTTCGTTGGTTCATCAATATTTTGTTCCACCAATATTTAGCCAATATTCCGCCAATATTGATTTCAATATAAAATCTCCATTTTAAACCAATATTGGCTACAATACGGTTTTATACATAACCGCCAATATTGTTGATTATTTTTTTCACTTGTCAAAATGTGACATTTTGGTGGTTTTAACCAATAGCAATACATTATTCTAGCCAATCATTCGGTATTATACTGATAATTCTGCTTCCTCATCGATAATACCTTGTTTACATTGAAACGTCAAAATTTTACTCTGAATTTGTCATTATTGACAACTAAAAGTGCTTCGAAGTTTATTGAAAAATGAACACAAACCGATTCAGTGCCATCACCCAAGAGAATATTGAACATTTAATACAAAATCCTTTTAAATTGTTGAAAAAAATAATCTTCCCAAATACAACTCGTTCTTCAAATTTTATCACATAATTTTTTATTTTCATCACTCAAACTTGTTTATTTGAGGCAAAAACATTCAAACAAACCGAATTCAGATAAAATCACTCGTCCTAACGGACTTGTGATTTTATCAATCGGTTTGTTTTCATATTTTTGCCAAATAAACAAGTTTTCGTGGAAAAGAAAAAATTATCGATAAAATTTGAAGCTCTCGTGGTATTTATTACCTTTGAAAATAGTGTTTATAGTAATATTGGCCAAACGTTGGGTTGCCAATGTATACTTAATATTGTCACAATATTGGGTCGCAATGTAGACGCAATATTGGAAGTTCGTTGGCTCATCAATATTTTGTTTTACCAATATTCAGCCAATATTCCGCCAATATTGATTCCAATATAAAATTTCCATTTTAAACCAATATTGGCTACAACACGGTTTTATACAAAACCGCCAATTTTGTTAAAAATCGTCTTTATAGTAATATTGGCCAAACGTTGGCTTGCCAATGTATACTCAATATTGTCACAATATTGGGTCGCAATGTAGACGCAATATTGGAAGTTCGTTGGTTCATTCATATTTTGTTCCACCAATATTTAGCCAATATTCCGCCAATATTGATTCCAATATAAAATTCACATTTCAAACCAATATTGGCTACAACACGGTTTTATACAAAACCGCCAATATTGTTAAAAATCGTCTTTATAGTAATATTGGCCAAACGTTGGCTTGCCAATGTATACTCAATATTGTCACAATATTGGGTCGCAATGTAGACGCAATATTGGAAGTTCGTTGGTTCATTAATATTTTGTTCCACCAATATTTAGCCAATATTTCGCCAATATTGATTCTAATATAAAATTTCCATTTTAAACCAATATTGGCTACAATACGGTTTTAGACATAACCGCCAATATTGTTAAAAATAGTCTTCATAGTAATATTGGCCAAGCGTTGGCTTGCCAATGTATACATAATATTGTCACAATATTGGGTCGCAATGTAGGCGCAATACTGGAAGTTCGTTTGGTTCATCAATATTTTGTTCAACCAATATTTACCCAATATTCCGCCAATATTGATTCCAATATAAAATTTCCATTTTAAACCAATATTGGCTACAATACGGTTTTAGACATAACCGCCAATATTGTTAAAAATAGTCTTCATAGTAATATTGGCCAAGCGTTGGCTTGCCAATGTATACATAATATTGTCACAATATTGGGTCGCAATGTAGGCGCAATACTGGAAGTTCGTTTGGTTCATCAATATTTTGTTCCACCAATATTTAGCCAATATTCCGCCAATATTGATTCCAATATAAAATTTCCATTTTAAACCAATATTGGCTACAATACGGTTTTATACATAACCGCCAATATTGTTGATTATTTTTTTCACTTGTCAAAATGTGACATTTTGGTGGTTTTAACCAATAGCAATACATTATTCTAGCCAATCATTCGGTATTATACTGATAATTCCGCTTCCTCATCGATAATACCTTGTTTACATTGAAACGTCAAAATTTTACTCTGAATTTGTCATTATTGACAACTAAAAGTGCTTCGAAGTTTATTGAAAAATGAACACAAACCGATTTCATCAATCGGTTTGTTTTCATATTTTTGCCAAATAAACAAGTTTTCGTGGAAAAGAAAAAATTATCGATAAAATTTGAAGCTCTCGTGGTATTTATTACCTTTGAAAATAGTGTTTATAGTAATATTGGCCAAACGTTGGGTTGCCAATGTATACTTAATATTGTCACAATATTGGGTCGCAATGTAGACGCAATATTGGAAGTTCGTTGGCTCATCAATATTTTGTTTTACCAATATTCAGCCAATATTCCGCCAATATTGATTCCAATATAAAATTTCCATTTTAAACCAATATTGGCTACAACACGGTTTTATACAAAACCGCCAATATTGTTAAAAATCGTCTTTATAGTAATATTGGCCAAACGTTGGCTTGCCAATGTATACTCAATATTGTCACAATATTGGGTCGCAATGTAGACGCAATATTGGAAGTTCGTTGGTTCATTCATATTTTGTTCCACCAATATTTAGCCAATATTCCGCCAATATTGATTCCAATATAAAATTCACATTTCAAACCAATATTGGCTACAACACGGTTTTATACAAAACCGCCAATATTGTTAAAAATCGTCTTCATAGTAATATTGGCCAAACGTTGGCTTGCCAATGTATACTCAATATTGTCACAATATTGGGTCGCAATGTAGACGCAATATTGGAAGTTCGTTGGTTCATTAATATTTTGTTCCACCAATATTTAGCCAATATTTCGCCAATATTGATTCTAATATAAAATTTCCATTTTAAACCAATATTGGCTACAATACGGTTTTAGACATAACCGCCAATATTGTTAAAAATAGTCTTCATAGTAATATTGGCCAAGCGTTGGCTTGCCAATGTATACATAATATTGTCACAATATTGGGTCGCAATGTAGGCGCAATACTGGAAGTTCGTTTGGTTCATCAATATTTTGTTCAACCAATATTTACCCAATATTCCGCCAATATTGATTCTCAATAACGGCCAATATAAAACTTACATTTTAAACCAATATTGGCTACAATATGCTTTTATACGAAATCGCCAATATTGTTGAAAATATTCTTTAGTTATATTGGCCAAACGTTGGCTTGCCGTTCTATACATAATATTGTGTCACGATATTGGGTTTATATTGATCGCAATATAGGCCCAATATTGGCAGTTCGTTGGTTCATCAATATTTCGCTTAACCAATATTTAGCCAATATCTCACCAATATTGGTTGCCAATTCCAAGGTAATATTACAAAAAAAGCTGAAGCCTATGTATATCCAATATTGGTGATATATTGGCAATATTGATCAATATTGCACCAATGTCTGGCCAACATTTGCAACCAAATCTTGGCGGTATATTGAGAATCAATATTGGGCCAATATTGGCTAAATATTGATATAGTGCACCAATATAGCGCCACTATTCCAATATTGGCGCGAGGTTGCGCCGATATGTATCCAACATTCGGTTCTACTAGGGTTGTTCTAATGAGTTTCGACAATATTTAGAACAAAACGGGATTGTTCATCAAACAAGTAATCCCTTCACACCAGAGCAAAATGGCGAGTCAGAACGGTTAAATCGCACCATCGTGGAAAGAGCTAAGAGCATACTTTTTGATGCTGATTTGAAGGAACCATTTTGGGCGGAAGCGGTGAACACAGTGGTTTATCTACGCAACCGATCAATAGCTGCTGGTTTGCAGAAAACTCCATTTGAAACCTGGACTGGAAGTAAGCCTGATTCAAGTCACCTTAGAATTTTTGGTAGCCAAGTAATGGTTCATGTTTCCAAAGAAAAAAGAGCCAAGTGGGACAAGAAGTCGGCCAAATGTATTTTAGTTGGTTATGGCGAAACTGTAAAGGGATATAGAGTTTTTTGATCCAAACACAAAGAGAGTTTTTTCAAGTAGAGATGTTGTTGTAATGGAAAATGTAAATAGTTACATAGACATCTTAGTAGCGGAAAAGACGGAGGATCACGTCGAAGATGCATCAGAAACATCAGTTTCAGTGGGAGAACTTGAACTTGAAACAGATGATTCTAACCAATCGACTAGTTCCGGTGAGGTATTTGAACCACCTGTTCCTGTAAATGAAGATCAGTTACGTAGATCTGCGAGGGTACCAAAACCTAGAGTGATTGACGGTGCTGTCAGTTATTTGAGTTTGGATAAAACTGATCTTGAGAATGATCCATTGACAGTAGAAGCGGCTCTATCGAGACTAGATAGAGAGATGTGGAGAGCCGCGATGCAGGAAGAGCTTCAATCATTTGAAGAAAATGACGCGTGGGAGCTGACGAACGTTCCTGCAGGTAAAACAATTGTACAGTGCAAGTGGGTTTTTAAAAGAAAAAGTGACAGTGTAAATAATGTAAGATATCGTGCTAGGATAGTTGCTAAAGGTTTTTCTCAAAAACCAGGTATCGATTATGATGAAACTTATTCCCCAGTTCCGTCATTGTTGATGGCATTGGCTGTAAAGTTAGGTTTAGAAATTTGTCATTTAGATGTAAAAACAGCTTTTTTAAATGGGTTTTTAGAGGAAGATGTATTTATGGTTATACCTGAAGGATATGAAACATTTGGGGTTGAAAGTAGAAGTTAAAAAGGGCAATTTATGGGATTAAACAATCGTCCAGGGTATGGTACACAAGAGTCGATAGCTTTCTCAAAAATTTAGGGTACAAAAGTCTGACCGCGAACCTTGTTTGTGTACGAAACGCTCTAATAATAGCTTGACCATTGTTACGATTTTTGTTGACGATTTCCTTGTATTTTCGAATGATGCTGTTGAAACGGAAAATTTAAAATGTAAATTATGTACAGATTTTAAAATTAAGGACTTGGGACAGATTAGAGATTGTTTAGGTATGAGGGTTAAACTTGAAAAGAATAATAACAGTATTTCTTTAGACCAGGAAAGATATATTGATAGGTTATTAAAGAAATTTAAAATGTCCGATTGTAAGACAGTTTTTACTCCATCAGAAACGAATCTTAATCTTTGTAAAGAGAACAATAGCTCGAACGTAGGTGAGATACCTTATCAGCAGTTAATAGGTAGCCTAATGTATGTGGCAGTTTTAACTAGGCCTGATATTGCTTTTGCTGTAAGCTATTTATCCCAATTTAATAATTGTTTCAACGAGACTCATTAATGGAATTATGCAAAACGGGTTTCAAAATACTTGAAAAAGACTAAGACTTTTGGTTTAAGATTTAGAAAGGATGATGCGGAACTGGAAGGTTTTGTTGATTCCGATTGGGGAGGTAGTTCGTGTGATCGGAAATCTTACACGGGATTTTGTTTCAAACTTTCTGGGTCTGCAGTATCTTGGGAAAGCAGAAAACAGCAGACAGTTGCTTTGACTAATACCGAGGCTGAGTACATGGCGATTTCAGAAGCATCGAAAGAAGCCATTTACTTAAAGGGTATTTTATCAGAGTTAACTGGAAGCGTTTATAGTAGTATAGTTTTATATAATGATAATCAAAATGCGCAGAAGTTGTCTGTTAATCCAATATTTCATGATAGAACAGAGCATATAGATGTAAGGCATCATTTTGTCAGAGATGCTATTGATGAAAATCTCATAGATTTGAAATATTTACCTACAGCTGATATGCCCGCTGATATTTTAACTAAAGATGTTCAAATTTGATTTGAACAATCTTAATTTTTTAATTTATTTATCTTGAAACCTCTAGTCGCGCCCCTGTATATATCAACCATTTGGCGACTACCTGCCGGCTAGGGAGAGATAATAAAACAGTCGAGTCAAAAGGATGCACGTGAAAGCAAGTGGCGCTCAGCGTTTTTGTAACTTAACGGTGAAAGAAATAAAAATTTTTCCACGTTTTCGGTTGGTGTCTTGCACACCTTTCTTTTCGATTGCACCATAAAAACTGTTTTCGAAGTGCTTCTAAAAATTTTCAATAGTTGAATGAAGGTGCATAGTACCTCATTATCTTCGGTTTTGCATTTGACTACTTATAAATTGCAATTGTTGAAAGTGCCAGAAATTCAACAAGAGGGTAATGTACTATACATATTTTTTATTGTTGATTGCTCTTCAAGGAGCGGAACTACCGCTTTTTTACGTATAGAAGTAAACGTGGACAACTCTCAAGGGCGAGGCCAACCTGTGTCAGGCAACGTAGGATACCGGCATAATTTGTAAATTTGCTATTTGTTTTATTTTTATTTGAAGATTTAGATTTAAGTTTTTTATGAGTATAAAAATTGTGTTAGGAACTTCCCAAATTGGATGTCCAGTGTTGTTTTGTTAATTTATCACCCCGTCGCGGTTGATAACGCTGTTAATTGCAACATTATTTTATAATTGTTAATTAAGTAGTTGTGTTCCTTTTTCTGTACAAATAACAATCATACTATTTAAGAAGTATAGTATTAAACGACTTAAGGAGAGTCCGTCGGACGTTTCATTTTTACCAGTGACGTGGGAATACATTCCACTTAATCTCGTTCGGGCGCGAATCAATAAATCTCTAGCCCTCTTATGTTGAGGAAGAATAACACTATCCTTTCTACAACAAAAGACTTAGGTTCTAATAAGCATTATATTTTTGTAAATACGTTGAGCATAGTTAAGTTAGATTAATTAATTAGATATATAAGTTTGATTATAATAAGTAGATATTATATGATTTATATGGTTAATATTTTCCGCTAGTGGGAGTGTTAAAATAGCTCAGAATATTTGTAGTTACGCCACTGTAATCACGCTCTCGCTCTTTAGCCCTTAAGTTTACCACATCTGTTTTTCATTTTGCATTTTTATGCTGTACCTTTTGTGGTCCCTTTCACGAAAATAAAAGTTCTATGTTTAGAACCCAACTAGTGCGTTTTGCTTTACACTTTCCATTCCACCCAATATTATATTAGTTATATGCTTGGATATTTCACTAATTTCCATCTGGAAGAATCCCGATTTCATGTCCAAAACTGTAAAAAATTTAGCATGGCACAAGGCATCAACTTGGTCTTGAATGAGAGGTAGAGGATATCTCTCCTTGAACACTTTTTTATTAACGTCACGATAATCCACGCACATCCTCAACTCGTAATTTTTTTTCTTTACCAGCACAACTGGACTTGCGTATTCGTAACGACTTTTACGAATGATTCCGGTGCTTAAAAGTTCCTCTACTATTTTCTTCAGCTGCACTCTTTCCTGATAAGATAATAGTCGAGGACGGTACGCAACTGGGGTAGTATCTTTTAACCTGATTTTCATTTTTCCAGTGGTAATATGATCGACTGTTTTATTTTTATATTCCAGCAATAGGTTCTCCACTTGTAATTTTAAGTTACTGTCTAATCCATTTTGATTTATTTTGAAATCAGTCGCATTTTTAATAGTCATCACTTTTGTCAAGTTGTTCTAGTCGTAATGAAGTTCAAGTCCGTTTACATTTTTTTCGACACGCAAGCAAGGTCGGTTTATGACATCCCAACCGATAATAATGTCAATATTACTGGGAATAACATTGTCAGGAACTACTATAAAGTTCATTTCTAATGTGAGGGTCGGCAAAATAACTATTAAATCACTACAGCCTAAAGTATAAACAACTCGCGTTCCAAGACCCGAAAAAGCACGTACGTTGTCATCAGTTTTAATAACAGCACCTAATGTTTTTACAATGGAGTGCTCGATGATTGATATATCAGCACCGCTATCAATGAGGTATGAGAATGATTTAGATTCATTGCGGCACAATAATGTTGCTATTGGAGTTGTATTAAGATGGCGTCATTTTTTCAATTCGAATGCTTTTTTGGGCTTTCCGTGTTTGTACTAACAATTTTCTACCATATGTCCCATTTTTTGCAGTGTGTTCAGGAAGGCACAGTTGTGGATTCAAACTTCTCATGGGTGGTTTCTTTCGAGGATTCTTGTTTGCGTACAATGCGATATGAATCTTGTTGGTGACCTTGACGTCCGCATTTAAAACAAGCTCCTCTAAATATCTTGTTTGGTCTTACATTTCTGTAAACAGTTTTTATGTAATTCCCTTTAATTAAGAAAAACAAACATTGAACTTCAAAAACTATATTCAAAAATTATTATTTTACAAATATAAGCTACATATTCCGAAGATTCAGTACCTTTCGAACCTTCGAATAGAATAGTTGGTTTGTGTGTGGTGAGCGTATCTGTAAATAGTACGGTAAATTAACTTTTAATTTAGTTACATTTATTTGTACGTTGGAAACAAACCCCAGCTTCTGGTAAGTTTTTGACGGTATTATGACTGGTGGAATAAGGAGAACATGCGAGCAGTGGACTGGATTAATTCTTATGATGAATGATGATGATGCGTTGCAGGTTCCAAATTGCATGGTAGCGTCCCTTATTCTCCCATTGCGGATAGCGTTGAGCGAAAAAGCGTGAAGGACCACTCGGAAACCCGAGAAATAAAAATACAAGTCAGAATATAGATCGGAGTTTAATTTAACTCTAATAACCTAACATAACCAGAGAAGGTGATAATATGAGTTACAGCTGCTGAGTAAATTGGTAAATAGGAATGAATTGAACAGTTGCAGTTTGCGAACGAAAGTCACTTGGCAACAACGCGTGTATAACTTTAACGTCTTTTTCTGTATATATTGTGAACAAAATGGCCATAAGTATTCACTATCCTACAGGGCCTTTTTTGGTTGAAATCAAATAACAAGCATGAGGGAGTAATAATATCCGATTCTAGACCAGCATAGTACGCTATAAAGGAAATCAATCCTCAAAGGCTAAACTGTTCAATTTTATGTTCCATTAAAACAATTTTGGCTAATATTAATATTAAATTTATTTGGGTTAAGGGGCATACTGGAATACATGGTAATGAAAAAGCTGATCATTTGGCAAAGGATGCAGTAATGAATGGAGTTTTTTGTAACATTTATACTGCAAAAGATGTAACTATTGTAATTAAAAATAAAATGTTGGTTTCGTTGCAAAAACACTGGGAAAACGTCGTACGATCATCACATAATTCCTATTTCCTAATACATCCTAGTTTACCCTCCCCTCCAAACTATATTTTCAACTATACAATTCTGAAATTTCATTCATCAAGTATATTTAGGATGAAAAATAATCATGGGAGATTTCCCGCTCATCTTGCCAAGCTTGGGATAATACGATCACCATCCTGAAGCTGCAATGAGAATGCATGTGCCGATCTTAATCACATTTTTTTTGGATGCAGCAATTATACTGCAAAATCAGTTTAGATCAGTCACTCTGTGAACAAAACTTCTTCCTACTTTTAAATATTACTCATATTCTAAGCCGAGATAGCCGGTCCACTTTTAACATACTCTTAAATTTCATCAAAGAGCTTAAAATTGATATTTAAGTGGGATTATAACAAAATTCTGTGGCTGATGGACCTGCTTCCGAGCCATTTTCTTTCCACACACACACACACATATTCCGAAAATTGAAAAAGCGGAACCACCAGGGATCAAACCCGGGAACCCTCGATTACAATCCCACACGCTAAGCCACAGCGTTACGGAGGTTCGTACCTATCGATATTCGCATCGGTATTACATGTTATCAACCGCGACTGCGTCTTACACAAAGAAATGTATCACGACCAACTCAAAAGAGAGCAAATATATATCTGAAAAATACTTCTTTTACATGTTTAGCAATCTTTTCAACAAGTGTTAGATACACAAAATTCATGTGACAGAAACGACTTGAACTATCAATAGTTGATAGTAAAAATATTATCCCAAAAAGATACATTCAAATAGGCACATATCTTCACGTTTGTATCTGAGCTCTTAGAATGTTTATATTATACATCTGGAGAATTGTCACTTAGTTTTCACGTCGATATCTTTAAGGGGAATCTCGAATTTTATTCGAAACACACTGCAAGCACAGTATAGAGACGTTCTCTATACTGTGCTGCAAGCTTGGTGTTAAACAAGGAGGTACTTACTTCCATATACCAGCCGTGTTCTCGTGCGACCAAAAGAGATGGAGAGCGAGCCGATGTTTTTTAAGACGGTCAGTGCTTATCGCTTAGGGTATTATATTTGGTAGAGTGGGGCAAAATATTTCTTTAGTCTTGTTGAATTCGTTAGATCGTATATTCGCGTACAAAGGTATTTCAATTTTATTTGAGCGATAGGATTTCAGATTGAAACTTCTTTACAAGAGTAACATAGGGTGATTGATACAAGAAATTACAACATTTCCCCATTTTGTTGCTGCGCTACCTTTAAACTGACTAGTTAAGATATTAGTAACCAATTTTTTTGGATTTGTTGTTGTTCGTTGTTTGCACACCTCGCCAAATCGAGACGCTGTTAATCGATATGCCCTTTCTTCTTTCCAAATTGGATTTGTGGATTGCCCTCTTGTTTTAATTTCTAACTCGACAATTTCTTCCGTAGTTTTTGTTATATGGGTTAAAAATTCTTCTTTTAGTTTTTTCATGATTTTTTCATCCGCTACCTCTAATTCCTGGACGCCGTGATCAGTATCAGCGGGTGCTATGAAAGTTTAATTTTTTTTCTTGGGAACAGCTGTCTACGCAACCTCCTTTTTGTTTTGTTTATACCAAATTTCGTAGTATGTGTTCCAATGCCCTGTCCTGTTAATTGCCTATGAACCAAATTATAAAACTCCTCTTTGGAATTATATTGTATAGCAGCTGCTCTACACCTTGTATCATAACTATTTTCTACTGAAAAATTTATTCTTTTACCCCCAACAAATTTTGCAATTATGGAGTTATATGACTCTTCAGCATTATTATTCATATTCAACAATAAACTATGAACATGTTGTTGCAACCGATTTCCACAAACCAAAATATCATCTAAAAGACCACATTTTTCCATTTCAGGAATTAAATTATGTTCGCCTTCTTTGGGCCCTTCGCAAAAATAAGCACTGCGTTTGGTATGATCACCAAAGACGTGCCTAGGACAGTTGCTTATGTCTGCTTTCAATAATTTTATTTTCTCGTCCATGGATTTGTTTTCTTTTCGATGATGGTTTACGGCAGTTTTTATTCCAACTCGCAGTTTCATTATATTTGATTCTAGGCGTTTTCGCACTGGAACGCCAACTATCTATTTCTTGGAACTTATTCTTTTTTTTGCAACCTCCCTCAGCCAAGTGCAGTAGTTCCGCAACGAATGGTTTGTACATTCAATTTTAATAATAGGAAACTGATATCCATAGGGCCTTTCTACGCATAATTTTTCATATACACTGCTATCTCCGTCACCTATCATCTTCACATATTTGAGTTCATGCATCCCAACACTTCGTCGAAATACTTCACGGATAATGCTAGTTTCCATGGAAATAGAAGATGCATTCCAATTTTTCAAGCATTTATGTTGGGGAATATCCACTTTTTTTGAAGTACACGTTGGACAGTACTTATTTCGTGAACCCAAATAGAGAAGTTTTCCGGTTTTAGCTTCAACAATACAAGCGTCTCCTGATAGAGCATTGTAGTTCACTTTGTATGACCGTTTCGACCAAGCACCATCAGATATTACCGCAATAAGACCGTTTCCTTCTTTATCAACACATCCTAATTCTTTGGCTAAACGAAGTTCTTCTTGACCGGCTTCTTCCATAGCAGTGTTTGCGGTTTGAAATATGGTTTCAGATACAATATCATGGTGTTTGGCATACTGATAGAACGACATTGACGGAATATTTAAAATTGAGTATTGTTCCGTTAACTCTGAAAGTCCACCACCAGTACTCATTGTAGCAAGAATGGCAGCAGAATTTACATTTAAGTTTGACTGCTTTTGTGGATCTTCAGAAAAAATTTCTTTTTCAATATTGCACATACTACATTTAAAAACAAAGCAGCTTGGAAGCCCCCTTTGTTTTTCTTTAACGAATGTCATATATGAAAAATTAAAATCAAATGGTTGGTGTTTGTTGGCATTTTGAATTTGTTTAAATATACTCATGATATCGACAATTCTTCTACCCTCAAGAATATTTAACTCCCCCTTATTTTCATCATTAACTTCTATTTACATTGGCTCTAAGTATTTATAAGTGCTATCATCTTCAAGTTGAATATCTCCATAAGAGTTAGCTAAAATTGGAGCTCTGTTTACTTGGATTACTTCACTGTCGAGAATTCCAGAAGTAGATGGTGCTAGATCATCATTACTGTTTGACACATAGTTTTCATTAATAGAAATGCATGTTTCAACCGTGCGATTTTCTTGATTTCTGAGATTTTTGTAAACAAAATGTACAATGTTACGTTCGTTGAATAATACACTCTGAACTAGAATAGACGCACACAAGTTGTACCTCCTATACTTTATGACTAAAGCGCGGATTTTTATGCAAATGTATATTTTATGCAAAAACATATTATATGCACTTTTTGAATATTTTAGCAAGTTTTGAATATTTTACCTATTTTGTGCATATATTCTGAATATTTTGTCATTTTTTGATATTTAAAAATAATTAATAATAATAAATCACTTAAACACTACCCCTGTACAATAAGGATTTGAAGTAATACTATTGGGGTGAAGTATTTACCTGTGGAAATCCCTGATCCATCCATTACCATTCTAATAGTTCCAAAAATAACATAATATCTTGTAGATTCCTAATTAACAATTTACTACCGGTTTTAAAAATTTATCAGAAGGATTTAATTTTTTTCTCATATCTGTATTAATTAAATCATCACTTTTTTGAGATATTTTTGCATATAATACTGCATATTTCATTTAAAACTGTGCATATCTTCGTCATTTGCAGTGAATATAAATGTGCATATTTTTTCAATTTTTCTTGAATATAAATCCGCGCTTTAATTATGACAATAAAATAAGTTCATTCATTCAAAAGAATTTGAAGGGGAACGTATACTATTTTTAATTATTTTTCTTTTCATATTTTTATTTGGATACTTTGTATTTCATTATGGATGCCCCATTCAAAATTGTTTTAAAATTATAAATGATAAAAATTCATTTAGCTCTAGCTATACTATAACATCCTCACCGATTCCCATAATTTCAATGAGAATCAGTATTTTTTTTCCATTTTATTCTTGTGTTAGCGTTTATCAAAATTATACATACTCATATACAATATACACAATTTTTATTACCTCGACGCCAAAAGTCTCCGACTCCTAGTTCTAGTTTTTCGAGTTTTGGGGCTCATTTTCACACTAAATGTCACAAAAAGTTTAATTAATAATAATATTATCCGAACATTTAATCAATACACACAAAACTGAAAAGTACCTACTACATCACTTCTGCACAAATTTATAACTTACACTATTTTTTAAAAAGTCCGAAACAATAAAACAAAGTATTCGTACACAAAACGTAAACCACTAAATTGCAGCAGCGAAGAGCAATTACATACGGTCTAACTCCCTTTCCACAATAACAAAGTAAAGTATTGCATTTTTCACGATAAATGGTTGACCACCTCATCTATAAATATTTTAATCCCATTATGTAAATATAAAAAGGACATTGGAAATAAAGTAGGTAGGTAGTACAGGTCAGATAAAGGAAAACAAGCAATGAAAGCCCTTTTTATATTTAAACAATCATATTAATATATTTTTTATAGATAAGGTGATCAACCATTTATCGTGAAAAATACTAAATATTATATTAGCAGGCATAAATTCTCCCAGTATTTATTTGCAAACTTTTAAAAATGTTTGCTCTCATCAAGTCATCAATAAATCCATACATTTCTTAATATTAAACTGTGAATTTCGTATTTACTTCTTGGTATTTTGGATTTTTTCATCACATATAACTAACATAAATGTATTACTATAATTAATAAAAATATCCTATATTGATTTGGTAAAAATAGTTTCTTGTCGTCAATAGTCGACCAAACTTTCCCCTACAAGACTCACCACACTGCCGGTAACGAAGTAGACACGTGCGTGCATACCACGTTTCAGTTTTAAGTTTCAGTCATTTTGAAGAAAACAATCAAACTTATTGTCAATTTTTTGAGTTTAATACTCAACTGATTTTAAAAATTCAAACAGTTTTAAATTCCGAAAAATAATCTCTATGCTTTGATGGGATTGAATTTTCTAATTTTAATTTTTTAAAAATATATATTTTTCAAGTTTTGGTTTTTAACTATAACTGATTCGGATTTTAAAAATTGAACGCCATCAAGGCGTAGGTATTATTTCTGTGAATTCGAAAGTGTTTCAATTTTTGGAATCGGTTGAAAATTGAGCCCAAAAAATTTACAGAAAGTTTTAGGAGTTTCAGATATTATTCGAGAATCCCCTTAAGCAGCATTATTCGTCTCTTCCTAATGAAAATATTATTAATACGGTCAGCGGCGTAGGTAGCCGTTCACATTCGGCCTTCCTGACCTAATAATGCTGCAAATACAAATTTATGAACATTAAGAATTGAATTCATTCAAACATATTTGTGTAATAACACTTTTTTTATCCTCCCTATATAAAAAAATGTATAAAATTTCAAAATACGAACATAATATTCTTCAAGGTTGAGTTTAAACTTACATTATAAAATCTCTGCTATAACGAAGAATCGAAGGAATCTGAAATATGGGCATTAAGGGCGATAACATGAACAAACCAATATTCGTGACGAATGTGTAAACAGTCTGGGGCCTCACAAATAATTCAAGAGCTGATCATGTTAATCTATGCTGTAGATCACATAAGAAATAAAGACTAAAATTGCTTATAACGTCTCTTTCATACCAGCTCGAGTAACTTTGCTTCCCGGTTTCTTAATAAGAAAGGTATCATTATCAAATAGAACAGAGTTAAATAAAGTTTGATAAAAGAAAGTGTGGTGACTGTGAAAGTTAAAGAAAACGATCTTCAATAGTCTAGGTGAGTTTTTCTCACAGGGTAACCAATTTCATCTATTGTAATAATTATTATTATTTTGATGTTGATTTGTTTGATAATTCATTAATTTGATATCTGAGATTACAAACAATACATTAATTTATGGTACGTCACGCGTTTACCCTTCGTACTTCGCTAGTTGAAAGGAGTGGATACTTTGCGCGTTTTCCCCTAGTATCTTAGTGATTGGCATATTACACTGTTTATCATGATAAATGCTCTTGGAGAGGTATTTCGCGCGTTTACCCTTAATATCAATGATCCGAGAGACGTTTGAACGTTATTATGTGTTATTTGTATATTATTTTAAATATGTCATTCTAATTATATTTTGTTTTTTTAATATATTAACTATAAATACACTAGAATTGATATATTAGACTTTTGTGACATTTATTTATGCTGTTGTAACCAAATTTACAAATCTCTATGAACTGGTTACTCAGGTATTTTTATTTCCTTTTCAGATGTGTCATCTCGAGAAAGTGCTTTGCCTGACAAACGCCCCACCTTTGTTTTTATTTACATTAATTTAGAAATAGTTATTTAATTTACTATTTTTCACTACTAGCCTCTAAACTTAACTTTATTGACTTTTGTTGAGGTAATAAAGTTGTTCATTATTAACCAAAGTAGAAAAATACAGAGCCTACTTGATTATAACTAAATCTCGATCCATTTAATAGAATGTGAGGTTAACTTGTGCACAGCTGTCATGTCATGTGAAACGGGAGTCGAAAAACTAATATTTAAAAAAATAAAATGCTAGTAGTGAAGTAGTGAAAAAAATGCTATATGAGCCATGGTAGAAAAGTGTATTATTGTCTCGGATCCATCAAAGACCTCGAAGCTTCGCTTCTCGGTCTTCAATGGACCTCGACAATAATACCTCACTTTTCTACCTTGGCGCATAATTACTATTTTCATATTTTATTTTGCTTGTATTATATCTTATAAACTTCAGTAAATTTATTTTTATTAGATTTTTGCTCGGACTATTATTTTATATCCCCACATTTGTCAAGAGATCTCGACGGCCAAATCTGCACAGAGATGATCTCGACGGCAACATCTGCACAGAGATGATCTCGACGGCAACATTTGCACAGAGATCTATCTCGACGGCCAGATTTGCACAGAGATCTATCTCGACGGCCAGATTTGTACAGAGATAATCTCGACGATAGCATTTGCACAGAGATCTATCTCGACGGCCAAATCTGCACAGAGATGGTCTCGACGGTACACGGAAAAAAAATCATATACCTAATATATGAATTTCATATAATTTGTATATGAATTTCATATACTCGGTGGGACAGCCTGAAGTCTATTTAACGATATCTGACAGAGGTAACTTAATTCAGTTATCCTTCATCATATAAAATTAAATAGACTGTCATATAAATTTAAATAGATTGTCTTATAAAATAGAATAGACAGTTAGAAGTTACTTAATATTCGTCGTACAAAGTTAAACAAACCATCATATAAGGTTAATTAGACCATATAAAGTTAAATAGACAGTCATGTAAAGTTTAATAGACCATCATATAAGGTTAAAGGGACCCTCATATAAAGTTTAATAGACCGTCATATAGTTTAATAAACCGTCTTATAAATTTTAATAAACAGTCATACGGAGTTACATGGTCCGTCATATATAGTTAAATAGACCATCCTATAACAATGGTAGCCCGTCGTTTCAAACTTCGTACCCCGTCCTCTCAAACTAGGTAACTTGTCATTCCAAACTAGGGACTTCGTCGTCCTGAATTAGATGAGATGTTTTATAAACCGTTCGCGTATATAATTCACAATATATAAAAAAAATGTCATTGATAGTCATTTTTTTTTAATTTGGCGTTGAAAATAAAATTGTCTCCTGTTGGCCCAAACTGAATATAATAGTATCATCCGCATTTATGGTTTGATAACTTACAAATAAATAAAATTCCATTAATAATAAATTATTTGCTTTATTCACAAAAATCACAGATCACACAGCCAAATCAATTTTGTCCTCTCAGCTTCACTAAGAAACTTACAAAAATTCTATAAAACAGAAATAAAAAAGAAAATTCTATAAAATATCAAAATAAAATCCTAAGTTTTGTCCTCTCAGCTTGTTCTTGAATGAGAGAACGAAACTTCCATCTATAGTACTCTTCAAAAAAGACTCCAAACCCTAAAAATTTGTTTTTAGTAATATCAGTTAGCTGACAAAACAGAAACTGAGTGAAAAAATAAAGTCACGTTTCATAATTACATTAGACCAGTTTTTACTGTACGAGTATCTTTCTTAATAAAAATATATTGACAGAGAATATTTCTGTGGTGTAAATGAACAAAAATATATCAGGTGTGTGCAGTAGCAAAATAAATATGTTGTATGACATGTAAAATTATTTTTCTGTGACTGCTATGGAAAGTATCATAAAATGTATGTTACTGCCATTAAAAGTCTACTCTATTTATTTTTTATGTGGCAATATTCAGTAAAACTGTTAATTAATCTGTTAATATCTATTTTCTACAAACATCAAGAAATGACAAGGTTTGCCCATTGATAACAATACGCGAAGTGACCCTTTTTTTCATTTTCCTACGTCACCATGAGACCTTGCACGAAATACATATTTCACGCACGGCATGTAAACTATATCAATGAAGCAAAAATCCAAGAAATCATTTATTTCTAATGTTTAACAATAATGAAGGGTTTTTAACAATTTTCAAGTTGTGACAAAATTTTACACTATACCCAATTTTATTTATTATTTACAATGTTAAAATTAAGAGCGCGCTCCTAAATTAGACAGCTCAAAACAGTTGGCACCCCTGACTTGCAACAAAATTTAGGTCATTTTGTAAACAACAAATCTAAAGAACGCAGTAAAATTAAGTGTTGAAATTTTAACACAATATAACTTGGACCTTTGTCTTGGGGATCAGGTATTTTGGTTAAGTTTTATATTGTTTTAAAAAAGATATTAGCCATTATGTGATGGTATGTTTTTGACAGTTTTGACAATTTGTGGTCACCAATTTAAACGCCAAGATCTGATCCCCAAAGGAAGCCTAGAGAATTCAATTCTGAAAATATGAAATCTCAAACCATTGTATTTTTTGAGATTTGTTGCATACAAAATTTTGGAAACGAACATTAGTTCAGACGTTCCACCGTCTTGATGGATGGCGCTGTATGGAACTTCAATGACAGATGATGACGGTTTTGTGTCCATAAAAATATTTCAAATTATTTATTATTGTTTATAGCATAGCTTGTCAGTATTTGTAAGTGGTTATAATAAAGTAATCTTCATGCTGGAAAAGTAAATTTGTGCTTCGTAAATGCTCTTTATATTTACTCCACATGTGCTCCATCACAAGTAACGTGTTTAGTGCCTATAGGTGTGAAATAAACCACAAATATTTTTAGCTACTGCTAGTGATCCCACAAAAAAGTGCCCTATATTTATTGATCCCCATATCGGGGCCTTTTGGTTCCTTCGGGGACCTGTACACAACCATAGACTTCATCAGCATACATACATTGGCCACCCGAGTTAGTGAGAAAAACTACATTGGTGATAGTAATAAATGCATTCTACTAATTGACCAAAATAGACATTTCGTATTCTATTCTATACTGTTGTAATCTTTTATTTTCGAAACACAGGAACAAAAATGTTATATATTTTTGATCTTGAATTTTTCCAGGTGATGTATCGAAATGTTATTATAAATACTTTTTGCAGTTTTCCTCCAGTTTGTAATGAATGGACATGCCTGTTTTTCCATTGACTCTTCTTAATCCTAATTATTCAAGTAAATTATACCAAAAATGACTTATTTTATTGAAAACAAAAACAAATTATTTAAGCAATCTTTTTGTTTAATTGTAGTATTACAAATTTGAAGTATAGAGTAAGTAGGCAGTTTTTATATTAATTATAATACAGAAAGAAATGCTAATTAATTAGGTAAACTATAAAAATGTTTATTATAGCAATAAACAGACATGTCTGCTTTTTCAAGGATCCTTATTAATTATTCAAAAAAAATCACAGCAAAAATAGGTGTATGTATGTTTTTGTTGAAAAGAAACAAATCAAAAATATTCTATAAAAATAAATAAAATTATTATTACATTATGTTTAATGTATTTGTCTTCATATTTATTAGTACATAGCAACTGAAGTTGATCTTCCATTTTTCTCTACCATTTCTCCTCAGAACAAAAAGAAAATTAAAAGTTTATGAAATTATCCATGGTGACACCCACCGACATACTGAAGTCTTGATCCACATAGTTATAGAGACTGAAAAAAAAACAATTTAATTCTAAATACTCTAAATAAATATTTTTACTAACAAAATTATTTCAAACTCATTTCAGCAAAAGTTTTAAACAATCCATTTTATCAGAACTGTAAATGAAATAAAAAATTAGATGTTTCTTCTAAATAGGTGTTGACATTTTTTTACTTACTGAATGGTTATAGCGAACACTGCTAGGTATATGGAATATTATTTGGACCTGTGCAGGCAGTTACATCAGGCTTCATTTTAATTACATAATCAGAACTGTAAATGAAATATAAAGATTAGATGCTTCTTCTAAGTAGGTGTTGACATTTTTTTACTTACTGAATAGTTATAGCGAACACTGCTATATGGAATATTATTGGACCTGTGCGGGCAGTTACATCAGGCTTCGTTTTTTAATTACATAATCAGAACTGTAAATGAAATATAAAGATTAGATGTTTCTTCTAAATAGGTGTTGACATTTTTTTACTTACTGAATAGTTATAGCGAACACTGCTATATGAAATATTATTTAGACCTGTGCGGGCAGTTACACCAGGCTTCGTTTTAATTACATAATCAGAACCGTGAATGAAATATAAAGATTAGATGCTTCTTCTAAGTAGGTGTTGACATTTTTTTTACTTACTGAATAGTTATAGCGAACACTGCTGTATGGAATATTATTTGGACCTGTGCGGGCAGTTACATCAGGCTTCGTTTTAATTACATAATCAGAACTGTAAATGAAATATAAAGATTGGATGTTTCTTCTAAATAGGTGTTGACATTTTTTTACTTACTGAATAGTTATAGCGAACACTGCTATATGGAATATTATTTGGACCTGTGCTGGCAGTTACATCAGGCTTCATTTTAAAATGTCTTGTTAGTGTTTTTACTTACGCATTAGTATCGGCATCCATATCTTTGCCCTAATTATCTGGATTCTGTCTTGCCAGACTTCTTTTTCTCATATTCTGATATTGCTTGCTTGATATAAGGGAGGTCAATGCATTTCTGTCCTTTTCCTATTTGATTTCTGATTATTTCAGGAGCTATACATTCTGTATAGAATTGCTTCAGTTTCAGACGCATTTTTTCGGCCCATATTTTTCTATCTATCTCAATTTCCTCTATATATAGATCTATATTATCGCAGATATACACAACAAAGTAACATCTGCTACTATTAGCACAACACAACCCCGTTGTGTTGTGACTATTAGTTATTTTGGTGTATTCTTTGGTTATATTCTGGTTATATTCAATTGCCCGCCGATTGCCCCTGGATCTAAAAACACACGCTACCCCTACCCAGTCGAATTTGTTCGTTTTTTGCACAATAAAACGTAAATGTTTAGAATTTACATAGTTGCCACAACTATAAAAATAATGTTGAATTCACTTACCTAGATATTGTAACGAGAAAATAATAATGAAAAACCTACAATTATCTGAAATGAAACAATAACAAAATATAAGCACATACTTACCTGATATATTTCTATTTTGGAAACCCAAAAATCAATCACAATTTGCCTTATGAGTAATACACTCTAGGTACGAAGTCGAATATCGAATTTTGAAAACATAAGAAACCTAACATACAGGTCAAATGGTCACTATATAGATATTGCAAGTTCCTAAAAATATACCTAATATCTTTTATGACGTGCAAAGATTTTCTTGTTAAAAAAAATTTATCCGTGTTTGAGGATTTTCGTATAACATGGCAACATCGGTTGAGAATGCAGCATTCTGTATTTTACGATTTTACTTGGCTCTTTTGGATTTTAAAGCTTCGATGCCAAATGTAAAAATTATCCCTAGAAATCCTTAGATACAATTTAATAATCCTCTCCATTACGACGATAAAAAGAGATGAGGATGGTTATCTAGTTTTTAGCTTGCCATAGGTAATAATAATTGTTGAATAAAATTAATGAATGAGGTAGGTAACATTACATTTTAAAAAATTTCGAAGCATAAATGTTTTGTAGGTAACTTTGTCTTGTCAATATACCTAGTCGAAATTACCTTGCAAATTAATTGATTATATAAGCATTTAAAACAATGAAAGAAAATAAGAACCCAAATAATAATTATTAAAGGATGACGTAGTAATAGTGTTAGTTGTTGATTAGAAAAATATTGTAAAACAAAGGAAGACTAAAAAATTAATTTCGTCTACCTACTCTAGAAATGGCAATAGCGCTTCTCCGACTTGGTAGAGTTGAAATATCTGAGCTTTATTTATGTTTCCCTTCAATCTGTTTTCTCATCTTATCAGTAGGTACAAAGTTATGTGGCTTCAAATATTTTTGAAATGAGGGTAGGTCCGTAAAATGGGTAAAAAAACTGAAGTTTCTAAAATGTTTTAGCGAAAAGCTCGGTCAAATTCAGTTCCTTTTTGTATAAATATATTTTAAAATGAGTAATCTTTTAAAAACGAAAAGATGTTTAGAATTAAAAATAACTTTCAAATAGGTATTCAATATTGTTTATTTAGATCAAAAAAATAATTTTTTCGATATTTTCTGTGAAATAAAAAAATTTTTGATGTAAAACAATGTGTTAAATATTTGGAAGTTATTTTTAATTCTAAACATCTTTTCTTTATAATTTTTGAAATTGTCCAAAATAAATGTACCTACCTACCTACTTGAGACTCTTGAGCAAAAATCACATCTAATTTAAATTTTGATATCTAATGTATATATTATACCTACCTAGTTTATTTCGTATTCAATAAATTATTTTAAAAAAATGAAAAATGGTCTGTAATAATTAATAATGGGTTGTAAGTTGTGTTGTATATATTATATCTATAGGTAACCTATCACGTGAAAATATTCACCAGATTAGCTTTTTGCAGTGTTTTTTCATTCAGATAATTCCAATGGATTTTTGTTAGGTCGGCTTGGTTTGCTTTGTATTTTATCATTAGGTACCTTATACTTACCTACTTCTCAATAAATGGAAATTATAAATCTCGATATACCTATAAAACTTGAAAATATAGAGAAACGACGATAATGATTGGAATATTATTTTAATTTCAAAATTAACCTATAAAAGTACAAAAAAAAATTAAAGAAGTAACGAGAATACCTATAGGTAAAATAAACATACTAGCTGTTGAGTAAAAATAGCAAATAAATGAAATCATAATTTACCTATTGCGATTGAAAATAAAAATATTTGCTGGCAGAAATTGTGTTTGTTTGAAACCAAAACATCGAAACAGCTGATCCGGAGAGAAGTTTGTTTGAATCGTGGAGAGCTTAGATAAATACAATACTTTATACCTATACGGTCAAGAGTGGAAAGACAAAAAGAGAGAGAGAAAATAAGTTGCATAAATAAAAGCCGATTCGATACTACTAGCGACATCTATCGTAAATATTTTGAACCAAAAAATTACTAGATAAGTAACAAGTTTTGTGTAAGTTTTAAGGTTTATACACCTGCGCGGAGGGCCCTCTTAATGGTGCAGCCAACATTTTTGACGTTTATAGAAAAAATTTTGTTTGCAACTCGTGCGAAAAGCACTATTTAATGCAGTAATGCACTCAGTTCAGTTAGGTATACAGATTTGATGCATTAAGTAAAATTAGCAGTAAAATTGCAAAGGGTTTATGATTTACTAACCTGTGGGAAAAGCAGTTCTCTTTTCTTTTTGTTACTCTGTTTCACAGTTTCTCTATCTTTGTCGTCTGTATCCGTCGGTGTTTTTCTTTTTTCATTTAAAATTACTTGTGATGAAACTGATGAATCAGTAATATCCTAGGCAATATCAGACGTAATATCGTTGAAAATTGTTGCAATTCCAGACCCCGGGGAAAAAGAGATGGTCCGTGAGGTTTCAGTAAGGTCAACGTATCCTTCTTCAGTAACAGGTTGGATCTACAAAAAAAATTGCAATAAAAACTACAAAACATTTTTATTGCTTTAATAAAATACATTGGATTCTTGTAGAGAATTAAAAAAGTTTTGTTTGTTTTGTAACTAATTTTCGAACGAACTAAGTACCTATATACATATATAACCTATTTTATTTAGCCTTTAGCACCATACGACTGATAAAAAAAATTACTCTCTACAAAAATCAAATATACTTTCATGTACTTTTCTTCAAGTACATATAGATGTGTCACTATAGCTGGGATTTAACAATAAAAATTAACTTTGTTACAATTTTCATTAAGAGCCAAATAATAAATGAAAGTGGTTTTGTACCTATATTATAAGGTCAAATCTATTATGCCATTTAATGATTTAAAATAATATGTAATAGACTATAATTCACATAAAATACAGCACCATCAGTACACAAATTAAAATACCTACGTTCAAGTAGGTACCTATATATGTTTCACATATCAGAACAGATATTTATTAGGTTTCTCAATAAATAACATTAAATAATAATAGAATAAGTACTAACCCTTGAAAGATTCAATATATTCGTTCTCTAGAATGAAATAGGATTTCAATATTTCCTCCATAACAACAAAGAGCAACCGCACCTTAATACACACAAGTTCATTTAGCAAAATGACCGCGAGATCCCATCACCGAAGGCGCCAATATAGTATCCTATGACGATGGGGTACGAACTATAGGATCGTTACATTTCGGTTGTACCTATCTCATTAAATTAGAAATACGTCTAATATGGTTTAAAGTGCGGGAATATAAAATTAGATTGCTGGGACTATAGTCATTATCTGAAATTTCCAGGTCAATTAGGAATACTAACTTAAGACACTGGTGAACCAAATTTATAGGA
Organism: Lochmaea crataegi; assembly: GCA_947563755.1. Classification (NCBI taxonomy): domain Eukaryota; kingdom Metazoa; phylum Arthropoda; class Insecta; order Coleoptera; family Chrysomelidae; genus Lochmaea; species Lochmaea crataegi. Next base: position 31,058,879 of record OX387431.1, on the reverse strand, counting down.
CGGGATATTTGAATTTATAGGATAGATTTTTATTTTAAATAGATATTTCCAGAACGATTAGTTTATCTGTCGTTGTATTATGGATTTTTCACCTTTGTAAGACTGCATATATGTTTCATTGGAATTTCATATAGTTGATATATGAAGACGTTTTGTAAGACCGTCTATTAAACCGTCTTTTTTCAGTGTAACATCTGCACAGAGATGATCTCGACAGCAACATTTGCACAGAGATCTATCTCGACGGCCAGATTTGCACTGAGATAATCTCGACGTTAACATTTGCACAGAGATCTATCTCGACGGCCAAATCTGCACAGAGATGGTCTCGACGGAAACATCTGCACAGAGATGATCTCGACGGCAACATTTGCACAGGGATCTATCTTGACGGCCAGATTTGCACAGAGATCATCTCGACGGCAACATTTGAACAGGGATCTTTCTCGACAGCCAAATCTGCACATAGATAATCTCGACGGCAATATCTACACAGAGATCTTTCTCGACGGCCAAATCTGCACAGAGATAATCTCGACGGCCAGATTTGCACAGAGATAATCTTGACGGTAACATCTGCACAGAGGTCTATCTCGCACAGAGATAAACTCGACGGCCAGATTTGCCCAGAGATAACCTCGACGGCAACATTTGAACAGAGATCTATCTCGACGGCCAAATCTGCACAGAGATAAACTCGACGGCCAGATTTGCACAGAGATAACCTCGACGGCCAGATTTATTTATTATATTTTTTTTAACTCACCCTCAGCTCTTCTAGAAATCAATCAATACAAAAATTAATCCATCATTTCATATGCTCGATAGCATATACCTCAACATATGGAATACGTGACCTCTTGGTCCCAGGAATTTCAAAGTCTTTATATAGGTAATTTTATAAAACTCATGAATATGCTAAAAGAACCTGTCATTTTGGTACCAGTTTTCGACTGGAGTCAGAATCGACAATAGATGATATTTTCACCACCAAGTCTCCGACAACATGTGAAACAAATGGCACACCACGACTGTCGAACCGAGACTTTTGCATATTTTGAAAATTCATAAAATATTTACCATTTTCTTCCTTAATTTAGGTGACATTAATACAATTCTCGATATCCTCCGATTCCGAATTATAGGGTTCTGAGCAATATCTCAACAAAACTTCAGTCGCCTACAGCGCTCCATCGAGAAAATCATTCGAACCTAATCATATGTTTAGGATAAAGAGTCAAGCACAGTTCTAAAATAATGTTAGATCTGTCCAAATTATATAAATGAAATACAATGATCAATATTTAAAAAAAATAAATAAATAAACTGCACTATTCCGAATCGAAAATAATATCACATGGGCATAGGATTTTCGGTGGGTATTGGGTGAAATTATCCTGGTTTCTTTCCATCATAGAATCTTATCATACATACTTAAAGCATAATATACAAGATACTACATATTTTTACATTTGTTTCGAATAATCTCAATATTTTTGATTTGCGAATGAAAAGCGACAAATGTAGTGAAAACACCCTTATTGTATCCAATACTAGAATTTCTACTCAGTGCATACGTCTGAACAATCAGTAAATATTTTAACTTTTATACACAAGTTATGAACTTGGAGTTCCCACAGAATAGCTGACGTTGCTGAATCAGGAGCGTTCCCCCACTTGAGGATAACGTTTAACAAAACCAGGCGCGAGCCGGCATTTTCAGCTTTTTAACTTGTAATTGTAATAATATCACATCTATTGTTGTAACGTTAATAAAGTTCCGCTGTTCTTAATTATTTGAATTTTTTTTAAAAACGAACTTTTCGCGAGTGAACTTAAAATTGGCGCAGTCAGTAGGATTGCCAAACGGAGTGACAACAAAAATCGTGTCGAACCGGTCTATATCGATAGTTTATTGGCAATAATAACCGATCGCGAAAAATCGGAAAAATTCAGTAATTGGAAAGTGTTTGCCCAGACGAAGGATCCACATCGCCGAAGTTTGGAAACCCTGGAGGAAGCCAACATCGCAGAATCCGGTTAAATTTAAGATAAGCCAACTTAAGAGGAAGAAACCGCATCGTTCAACCTCTTTGGCACTAAATAGATAAATGAAGCTAATCAATTTACTCTGGTAAGAAATTTTGTTCATCCATATTATATTCCTTTCATATTTTTCTTTTGATTTTTGAGTGATTTTTGATTTTTTACATTTCAATATTATATGCATAATTAATTGATGTCAGATATTGAAGACCTAAGTGATTTGTATCGATCATTAGATTTAAATAATTCTAATTTAAACCCGATCAATTTTGAAAATTTATCTTCAGTAGAAGACAGTTTAGAATTTGAAAATCTAAATACCGAAATGGCAATAGCAAATGTTAATTATTCACTTTTGAAATTATATGTGGATACCATACCACAATTTGACGGTAATACTCACACATTAGGAGTATTTTTAGATGCTTGTGAAAGTTTGATAGCTCAATTTGCAGATACCACAAATATAAATGCTCAAATTAATTCTTATATTTTACGGGCAATAATCGGTAAATTAACAGGTAGGGCCTTAAGCTTAATAGGTTCTCGTACAGAATTAACTAGATGGGACGATATTAAAACATTATTAAATTTAACTTTTGGAGATCAAAGAAATCTTGATTGTCTCGTTCAAGACTTAATTGCTTTACATCCACTTAAAAATGAAACCCCATATAATTTTGGCATGCGATGTCAAGATTGTAGGAGTTTAATTGCATCAAAAATAAATGCATCGAATCTTCCAGCTCAGGAGAAATGTATTAGATTAGAGAGTTATGATGAATTATCTTTAAAAACATTTATTAGTGGGCTAAGTGGCCAATTACAAAATAATATTCGCTTAAGAAATCCAGACAGTTTAGAAAAGGCAATGTCTTTGGTAATAGAGGAAGAAAATTTTCTATATAGTACTCGTAAAACTAATTATTTAAACTCACAAAATTTTAGACCAATTCAAAGAATGGCACCCTCAACCTCCGGAATAAATAATATGTCTTCAACTTCAAGACAATTTCAACCTCCCAATTTTAACAGAAATAATGTTAACAATTATAGTTCAATTAGAAATAACAATAATTTTCGTCAACATGATACTAATACTTATCCAAATAATTCCAATAATCATAATCAAAGATCTTTTTATGTTCCTCAACAAAATCATTCACCCCCGAATACTAATTTCCGAAATTATAACTCACACCCAAATAATTTTGGTAGAAATACCCAAGTATCTAGAAATTCAAATTATAATAGACATAGATATATTCCCGAACCAATGGATACATCTTCTGGTAATACACGTATCAGAAATAATCATTTATCCGAATTTTCAGAGGAATTTGAATGTCCTGGAAATTTAAATTCTGCTAATAATAAATTCTTGGAAAATAGTAACTGCTGCGATTCTCACATTCAAGATTATCAAGAAACTGATATTCACAATCCTTATCTAGAACAAGAAAGTTACATAAGTACACCTGTTATACACTCTCACGGTCCCACACAAAACACTTCGTACAACTGTGATAACACAGATATAAATTTTCGCGTGGGCGCGAAAGACAAAGAAATAACGTAATAAATATCAACTTACTAAAATCCAATCTTCCTTACATTTTTATTCCCGAATTAAAAGCAAATTTTCTAATAGATACCGGCAGTAGTAGAAGTTTAATTGATCCCAAATTAGCATATAAATTTTATAGAAATTACATTTTTCACGAAGATTTTAGTATTCAAACGGCTCATAGTATCAGTTTTCATAATGAAGTCATGGAAATTCCCCTTTTTGATATTTTTAAAGTTAAAGAAAAGCACAAATTTCACCTTTTCAATTTTAGTAAAAAATATAATGGACTTATAGGTATTGATTTACTCAAACAATTATGCGCATCTATTGATATACATAATAAATTTATTATTACACCTAAAACTCAAATTCCAATAAATTATGATTGTGAAGGAAAGGCCAATTCAAAAAATTTAATAAAAATAGATAACTATCAACTTACTATTCCGGAAAGAACAACTAAAATTGTTAAATTACCAGTGAATATAGAGAAAGGTTTAGGATTCATGAAATATATTAAATTTGATACACAATTAGAATGTCCTCAAGCTCTTGTTAATATTGAAAATTATTTTGCGTACACATCTATCACAAATTCCAGCTGTGAATCGAAAGTAATAACTGTTACAGGACCATTTATTATTGAAAAATTGGATCTTACGGAAATTAATTTTGTAGACACATTGGAATCAAATGATATTTTAACTAATAACCACGATAAATTATTGAAAATCAATTTAGATCAAATTCGATTAGATCATTGTAATTCCGAAGAAAGACAAAAAATACAAGACCTATGTTATGAATATAGAGACATATTTTATTGTGAAAAAATTCCCCTCTCATTTACAAATACGGTAAAACACAAAATTAGATTAACAGACGATACTCCTGTTTATACTAAGACATACCGATATCCCGAAGTTTATAAAAAAGAAGTTAAATCTCAAATCGATAATATGTTATCACAAGGTATTATTAGACATTCATCATCTCCTTATAATAGTCCAATTTGGATTGTAGAAAAACGTAAAGACGCATCTAATAAAAAGAAATATCGATTGGTTATCGATTATCGGAAATTAAACGAAAAAACAGTCGATGACCAATATCCACTACCTTTAATTAGTACAATTCTTGACCAATTAGGCAGAAGCCAATATTTTACTACGCTTGATTTAGCCAACGGTTTTTACCAAATACAAATGGAAGAAAATGACATTCATAAAACAGCATTTTCCGCTGAAAATGGGCATTATGAATTCGTCAGGATGCCTATGGGAATGAAAAATTCTCCAAGCACCTTTCAAAGAGTAATGGATAACATACTCAGAGGTTTGCAGAATGAGACATGTTTAGTTTATCTTGACGATGTTATTATATACAGTACGTCTCTTCAAGAACACATAACCAGACTTAGACAAATATTTGACAGACTAAGAGAAGCTAACTTTAAAATACAATTGGACAAATCAGAATTTTTACGGAAAGAAGTAAACTATTTAGGTCACGTAATAACCCCCTCTGGTGTTAAACCAAATCCTGATAAAATTTTAGCCATAAAAAACTTCCCAATACCAAGTTCCACGAAGGACATTAAAAGTTTCCTTGGTTTAATCGGATATTACCGTAAATTTATTAAAGATTTTGCCAAAATAACAAAACCTTTAACAAAATGTTTAAAAAAGGGTTCTAAAATCATTCATGATCAAGAATTTATTGATACTTTTAAAACTTGTAAAGATTTATTGACTAATGCACCTCTTCTTCAATACCCAGACTTTAATAAAAAATTTATTTTAACTACAGACGCATCAAATGTAGCTTTAGGCGCTATTTTGTCACAAGGGCCTATTGGCTCAGACAAACCCATTGCTTATGCCTCTCGTACTTTGAATGACTCAGAGCAACGGTATAGCACGATAGAAAAAGAACTATTAGCTATAGTTTGGGCTTGTAAATACTTCCGTCCTTATTTATATGGTCGAAAATTCACAATAGTAACTGATCACAGACCTTTGGTGTGGCTTTTTAAATTACGCGAACCAAATTCTAAATTAGTACGATGGAGACTAAAACTCGAAGAATTTAATTATGATGTAGAATATAAAAAGGGTAAAACTAATACTAATGCAGACGCCCTTTCTCGAGTCACGATAAACGCTCTAGAAAATGAATCAGTTATTAATAATCCTGGAGATATTGATAGTGATACCTTACAATATCTTAGACAGTTATCAGAACATCCGTTAGATGATGCTAATATGCAGAATCAAACAAGTACCCAATCAAATATCAATATAGTGTCCGATGTACAAATTAGACCCCCTGACCAAGATTCTGGTGGTTCTACACAACACACGACAGCTAACGAAACGACTAACGAAGGAATAAAAATTCTTGACGAAATTATCAATAATAAGGTTAATCAAATTTTAGTTTTTGGACAGATATATAATAAATTAGACGTCAAACAAGAAAATTATGAACACCATAAAATCATAACAGTAGAAATTGCCACAGAAAATAACCACGATTTAATTTTTGAATTTTTGCGCGATTATACTATGCATAATAAAACTTATTGTATGTACTTCCATACTGAAAGTTTGTATAGACATTTTAATGAAGTTTATTTGACTAAATTTTCAGAAAAAGGTTCTAAATTAATCAGATGCACGCAATTAGTTAATACAGTGAAAGATAAAGAAGAGCAAATTTTATTAATAAAAAATCATCATGAAAGTAAAACTAATCACCGGGGCATCTCAGAAACTATGGAACGTTTAAAGAGAAATTATTATTGGATAGGAATAAAAGAATCAGTCACGAAATATATAAATTCTTGTGATATTTGCCAAAAAACCAAATATGCCAGAAAAAACCCATATTCGCCATTGATGCTGACCGAAACAGCTTCTAAACCATTTCAAATTGTTCATATTGATCTTTTCTTTTTTGATAACAAAATATATGTAACACTTGTTGACTCGTTTACAAAATTTGCGCAAGCCTACGAAGTAACAGCTAAAACCGCGATTCACATTAGTAATGCATTAATTAAATATATATCTTCATTTGGCGTACCCGAAAAATTAATTTTAGACAATGGTACGGAATTTAATAATGAAGTTATTCAGGAAATTTTAAAATTACATAAAATAAAAATACATTTCACCACTGTAGGACATCATGAAGGAAATGCCATAGTAGAACGCTTTCACTCTTCAATAATAGAACACCTTCGAATACTTAGAGAAATGTATCCCAAAGAAAACGAAAATCTTATGAATTATGCTATTTTAGGTTACAACAGTAGTATTCACAGTGCAACAAATTACACTCCCTTTGAGCTAACTTTTGGTCACACAAATTCTAGGAATCCCAATGAAATATTTTTACCAACAACCTTTTATTCAGATTACGCAGAAAATCATAAAAATAAATTACAACATGTTTATAATAAAGTTAAAGGATCATTAGAATCAAAAAAATCCAAAATAATATCGAAGCATAACGTAGACGGTGACAAAAATGAAGAATTTCAAGTAGATCAATTGGTCTATAAAAGAAATTCTCAATATAGATGTAAGAAGGACAATAAATTTATAGGTCCATTTAAGATAATTAATCTATTAGATAGGAATAGGGTAGAGATAATAAATACTAGAAATAATAAGAAAGAAATAGTTCATATAAAAGAATTAAGAAAAAATTTCGTTGCAGGTTCCTCACAGCCTTCAACATCGGAAGTTACGGACTAATATATCCAACCTTCCACAATGTAACCAATAACCCTGGTATATTACCACTTAAATTAGGGACCAGTCAAAATATCATTGACTTTTGGTCATTTGTAAAAACTTTTGAAACGTCAAAAATATTACACGAATTTAAATCATTACAATATAATCATAATAAATTACAAAACTTATTTTTAAGCGGAATTTCTAATAACTCCAATATTTCAGCTTTCGACGAAATATCAAATACATTTCAATTAGTAGCTACAATCGAAAATAAAATTAATCTTCAAATTTATCAATTAATTCCTACGATAAACAAAGATTTCAGAACAAAACGAGGAATAATAAACGGCCTAGGTTCAATAATAAAATCAATAACCGGAAATCTAGATAGCAGTGATGCCGAAAAATATGATCAAGCTATTGAAACTCTTTCAACAAATCAAAATAATATTAAAACATTAGTCAAAAACCAAGTAACTATCATACAAGAATCAATTGATATTTTTAATAGCAGCACTCAAGTGCTAGCGAGAAATCAGATAACCTTAGAATCCAAAATAAAAAATATTGAAAATATAATAAAAACAGCACGAACCCAAAACTATCAAACTGTTGAGCATTTTTATATGAAAGATGTGTTGTATCAAATAATTACTCTTTATCAAAATATATACGATTTATTTGAGAGAATTGAAACAGCTATCACATTTTCTAAATTAAATATTTTTCATAATTCTATAATGGATCCAAAAGATCTTTTACACCACTTAAAACTTATTAATACTGAATTATCATATTCTAAACTGCCATTCGAACCAAATTCAGAAAACATAATTAATTTCGAAAAAGTAATGCAAATTAAAAGTTACTGCAAAATGGATAAAATTATATTTATAATAGAAATACCAGTCGTAGAAATCAAAAATTATGATTTATATCAACTTTTTCCTTTACCCACTCCTAAAAATAATATGTACCATATAATTATACCAAACTCCAAATTTCTTATCCTCAATGAACAAAATTTCATGCCTTTTGACAACGACTGTCAAGAAATTAGTAGTCAAGAGTTTATCTGCCATGAATCGACACCAATATCAGTTGAAGAAGAAGATGTCCCTTGCGAAGTCCAATTGTTGAAATTTTCCAAAAATCTGAACAACTGTCATATCATTCCAGTTGATATCAGGAAAACTAGCATTCAAAAACTTCAATCAAACAAATGGGTTGTCGTCTCTCCTCAGGTTGTAGTGGCTGAACAAATGTGCGGTAATAATAAAGACAAAGTGCTTCTAGAAGGAACTTTTATAGTAGAATTAGTAAAAAATTGCATAGTTAAAATAGAAAACATACTTCTCCGTAATTATAGAATGGACAAAAGTGAATTAAAAATAATAGAACTTCCAAAACTAAACATAAAGAACTTTGTGAACGAAATACCCCTAAAATTCAACACCCATATACTAGAAAATGTTGATTTAAATAAACTGAATAACCTTAGAGACTCTTTAGACTTTCAAAATGAAAACTTGAACGAAATTTTTCAAAAACCTGTGCATTTTAATAATATTAGTGTATGGACCATAGTTTTATATGTTTTAATTGCTATTATTGTACTTTATTTTATGTATTACTATGTTTACAATAGAAAAAAAAAAAATATAGAACCAGCTTCGAGGGATGCAGAAGTATCGAATCCAGTTGTTAAACCCCGGATTCTCATCTAAGGGTGAAGGAGTTATGAACTTGGAGTTCCCACAGAATAGCTGACGTTGCTGAATCAGGAGCGTTCCCCCACTTGAGGATAACGTTTAACAAAACCAGGCGCGAGCCGGCATTTTCAGCTTTTTAACTTGTAATTGTAATAATATCACATCTATTGTTGTAACGTTAATAAAGTTCCGCTGTTCTTAATTATTTGAATTTTTTTTAAAAACGAACTTTTCGCGAGTGAACTTAAAATTCACATTAAATAATGTCGAAATATTTGCAATCTTCATGATTTAGCTAAAACTTCGAGCTCAATTGAATGATATCTTGGTTCAGTAGGTTGTTTCACTGTAATAACCATTTACGTATTCACATTTTCCATAGGATTGAACTAAAATTCCAAACAATCCATCTCTACTAACATCAGTGTAAACAATATTTTTTTACTGTCAAATAATGATAATATTGATTCCGAAGTAAGTCTACTCTTGAGGTTTGAATTGCTGTATCTAGCTCAACCGATTATTCTCAGGTATTTTCTCCTCTTTTTCCAATAGTTCAGTGAATGACTTAACAGACGAATAAAATCAAATGCAAACTTCCGGAAATAACTTGCTAAACTAACGTATTTTCTTATATTATGTATACGTCTTTTGGTGTCAGTTATTTTTCTATTGCAGTCATTTTTGGATCACTATGTTACTATATCATTTTTAATTTTTCTTTATGCTTGGTATTCCATTTCGTCCGACAGAAAGATGCACTTGTCTAAATTTGAACATAGACCGTATTTTGATAAACGTTGTTTATAGTTATATTTTCAGTTTTATTACACCGTCTACTATGGTTTTTGAAGAAATCAATATCCTCAAAATTAACTAAAACCATACTGAACCATAAATTATCCAAAATATCTACAGTACTCTCAAGTACTCATGCTTTCCATCAGTTGTTACGAAAACTGTAAGCGGAATAAATTCATCTGACAATTTAATTTGATGAAAACAAACATTGAACTTCAAAAACTATATTCGAAAATTATTATTTTACAAAGAAATGTATCACGACCAACTCAAAAGAGAGCAAAGATATATCTGAAAAATACTTCTTTTTTTTGAATTATTGTGATTATATGAAAATGAAAAACTGGTGCTGGAATGATCTTTTAATGTAAAAATGACAACTATATAACTGTCTTATTTGACAACATGAAAATACAAGTGAATGTTACAAACTTAAACAAAACAATACCTGCAGACAACGCTTTACTAAATTCAATACTCCCACTTTTTGTTACAAGTCAATGTCAACATTCACTTTGACAATACATTCAACATTTGACAAAAATGTTGATGTTTCAATTTTGATAATGCCTTTGTCATGATATCGGCTGCCTGGTCATCTGTTTGAACATATTGTAATTCAAAAAATTCATCTTTGAATTTCTCTCGGATAAAATGGTAACGTACGTCAATATGCTTAGTTCTCTTATGAAACTCTGGATTCTTCACAAGTCGTATTGCGCTTTGATTATCCATAAATAAAACTGGTACATCCAATTTAACTTGTCGAAGATCACATAAGAGATTCTTCAACCAGACAAGTTCTTTTATAGCTTGTGACGCTGCCACATACTCGGATTCTGTTGTGGATAGTGCGACGGATTTTTGTCGTTCTGATCCCCAGCTAATTACACTTCCTCCAAGCATGAAAACATAACCTGATGTTGATCTTCGTGTTTGCGTGTCTCCAGCATAGTCGGCATCACTATACCCGCAAAAGTCTAAATTATTTCCGCTTACGAAACGTATTCCTTTGTTCATTGTACCTTTGATATATTTCATAATGTGTTTTACTGCATTCACATGTGCAGTAGCTGGTTTTTCCAAATATCGACTGACACTTCCAACTGCGAAACTAATATCTGGTCTGCTTGCAACGTCCAGATACATCAAGCTCCCGACTGCCTCTCGATAAGGAAAATCGATTTTTTTATCAGCTTCAAAATCTCCGAGGTTTTGTGAACTAGCTAATGGAGTTGTCACTGTCTTACAATATGTCATATCAAAACGATCAAGAACCTTTCTTGCATATCCTTGTTGATGAACATGAATCGATCCATCCAAAAGCTGATCAATTTCGAGTCCCAAAAAACATTTCAGCTCAAAAATTTTGATCTCAAATTCTCTCTGTAAGTGTCTAATGACCGGCTTAATGGCTTCTTGTTTTTCTGCTGCAATCAATCCATCGTCAACGTAAATTGCCAAAATTAACATTCCATCTTTTCCGTTGCTAACAAAAAACGCATGGATCGGATCCACTCTCTTTGAAACCAAAACTGTTAAGGAAAGAAGTAAGCTTCTTATTCCAACAGCGCGAAGCCTGCTTCAAACCATATAAACTTTTGTATAGTTTACACACTCGGCCACTGTTGTCATTATATCCAATTGGCTGGCTCATATAAACATTTTCTTCTAAATCGCCATTTAGAAAAGCCGTTTTCACATCAAACTGTTTTAGTGTCATACGCTTTGCCGCAGCCAATGCTAGGATCGCTCTGATTGATGTAAACTTCACCACTGGACTAAATGTTTCCTGGTAATCGATTCCGTACTCTTGTGTAAAGCCTCGTACTACCAATCGTGCCTTATACCGATTAACACTCCCATCCGGATTTTCTTTGACCTTGTAGACCCAGCGATTGTCAATCACTTTTTGATCAACTGGCGCATCGACCAAAATCCAAGTATGATTTTTCATAAGTGAATCGTACTCTTCATCCATTGCTCGCTCCCACTGCTTGTAATCAATCGACTGAATTGCCTGCTCATACGTTCTTGGCTCATCACTGACTGCCAACATTGCAGAATGTTCACCAGTTACCAGATGTGTTAATGTGTTACGATCACGTAGACGCCTATTGACAATATTTCTGCTATCAAGATCGCAGGTCATACCACGATTTTTCTGTTGATCTAGTGACGCACATTCATTTGTGTCCTTATCTTCGTCATTTTCATTTTCTGCACCTTTGTCAATACCATAATTGTCTTCGTTTTCGTTATTTTCATTCTTACTGACTACACTAGCATTTTCTTCAACACAAATATCGAGTGTTCCCATTGAATTTTCTAACAAAAAAACGACGTCTCGTGAGATCTCGATTTTACTAGTTTTCGAATTCCAAACTCGATATCCCTTTGAATTATTGTCATAACCAACAAACATACATTTTTCTGCCTTCGCGTCGAGCTTCTGACGTTTTTCTTTTGGAATATGAATAAATACTTCCGAACCAAAAATCCGTAAATGGTCTAGCTTCGCCTCCTTGTTATGCCATAATTCATACGGTGATTTGTTGTCAACTGTGCTTGTTCCAGTTTGATTTAGCACATGAACTGCTGTATTTACTGCTTCCGCCCAGAATTTCCTATCAATCTTCTTTGCCTCAAGCATTGTCCTTGCTGATTCAACGATAGTTCGTATTTCCCTTTCTGCACAACCATTCTGCTCTGGTGTATATGGCACAGTTCGTTGATGATGAATTCCAGCTGCTTCAAAGAAAACTTTCAGCTTTTCATTGACAAACTCTGTGCCGTTGTCAGATCTGATATTGCGAACACTGTGACCATGCTTCTTCTGAATCAGTTTAACACATTTTTCGATAATACTCGCTACTTCTGATTTTTGTTTCATGAAATATACGAAACGAAAATGAGAATAATCATCTTTGAGCAACAAAAAATATCTGGATCCACCAATTGAATTCGTCTGAAACGGACCACACACGTCAGTATGAATGATTTCGCCACACATCTTTGACTTTTCTTCGCGACTCTTGAAACTGCTTCGATGATGCTTTCCATAGACACAAGCTTCACATGCAAATTCCTCATCAATGAAATCTATACCCCGACTTAGTAGAAACTTCTTCACATGTGTCGAATTCTGATGTCCTAGTATTGAATTTAGTAAAGCGTTGTCTGCAGGTATTGTTTTGTTTAAGTTTGTAACATTCACTTGTATTTTCATGTTGTCAAATAAGACAGTTATATAGTTGTCATTTTTACATTAAAAGATCATTCCAGTACTAGTTTTTCATTTTCATATAATCACAATAATCCAAAAGGTTATGGGCCCAGATTACGTGAAATTGTAAAGGAAGATTAACTGCAGTAAATATCGTTATTTATTTTGTGCAAGAATTATTTGTGAACTCAAAAAAAGAAAATTGGAAAGCAATTTTTTTTTGAAGTTTTGAAACCGATAATTATTAAAAGACAAAATAAATGGAAGGCGATCGCGTTAATATTGAAAAGCTGGAAAGCGGCAGCAACTGGCTAACATGGAAGTTTCAAATGCGTCAGATTTTAGAAGCTAACGATCTTTTTGACTACGTCGATGGAACAAACGTCAAACCGACATCTGAATGTACAAATTATGCGAAGGAAATTGTGACTTGGAAGAAGGCGGATGCTATGGCCAGACGAGCAATTTCCACGACTTGTATGAAACAGGCATTACTGCAGATTATGAATTGTGAAACAGCTCAAGAGATGTGGGAGACGCTCAAAAGTACGTATGAGCAAACATCAAAGGCAAATATTTTATTTTTACAACAAAAATATTATGGCTACACAAAACAACCGGAAGATGACATTGCGACATTTTTATCAAAATTAATGGAAATAGTGCAGCAATTACGTGATCAAAAAGAAATTATTTCTGAGTCCATGGTAATTTCGAAGATTTTAATGTCACTACCGTCCGAGTTTAATCATTTCCATAGTGCATGGGAATCTGCAAACGCAGATAGTCAAACTTTGGCAAATTTGCGGGCTCGTTTGATGGCAGAAGAGCTTCGTTTGAAGTCGCAGGGTCAAGTTCAAGAAGTAGAGGCGCTAATGGCTAAGAGAATCTTCTCGAAGAAACAAATCAATAATTACAAGAAAGGAAATTCATCGAATAATAACAAAGCGACAGATAAAAATGACAAACCGAAAGGCAAATGCTTCAAATGTGGAAAAAAGGGCCACTGGAAAAGGGAATGCTCGGAAAAGAAGACTAACTTCAACGGGAGAAAAGAAGAAAATTCAAATGATGCTTTTATTTGTTACAAAACAACAAATAGAGACCAAGATACTTGGATTTTGGACTCAGGTGCAACTTATCACATGAGTCATCGCCGAGAATGGTTCGAAAACTATACGGAAATAGCTGAACCAATTACAGTTGGTAATGGTGACAAGATAATGGCTCTGGGCAAAGGCGATATCAACATTTTTGCTTTTAATGGAGATGAATGGATTCGCAAACGAGTCATGGGAGTCTTGTTCGTGCCGGAACTTAAGAAAAATTTGTTTTCATCGGGAAAGGTGTTAGATCGCGGGCATCAATTGAACATGAACAACGAAGGTTGCAAATTGCTGAAAGATGGAAACATTGTTGCAGTGGGAGTTCGCAGAAAAAGTTTGTTCCAAATGTTGTTCAGAACAATACAACCATCAAAGATTGAAACTACAGCGAGTGTAGCAATCAAAAACGCTACACTTCGTTCATGGCACGAACGTCTAGGACATCAGAATTCGACACATGTGAAGAAGTTTCTACTAAGTCGGGGTATAGATTTCATTGATGAGGAATTTGCATGTGAAGCTTGTGTCTATGGAAAGCATCATCGAAGCAGTTTCAAGAGTCGCGAAGAAAAGTCAAAGATGTGTGGCGAAATCATTCATACTGACGTGTGTGGTCCGTTTCAGACGAATTCAATTGGTGGATCCAGATATTTTTTGTTGCTCAAAGATGATTATTCTCATTTTCGTTTCGTATATTTCATGAAACAAAAATCAGAAGTAGCGAGTATTATCGAAAAATGTGTTAAACTGATTCAGAAGAAGCATGGTCACAGTGTTCGCAATATCAGATCTGACAACGGCACAGAGTTTGTCATTGAAAAGCTGAAAGTTTTCTTTGAAGCAGCTGGAATTCATCATCAACGAACTGTGCCATATACACCAGAGCAGAATGGTTGTGCAGAAAGGGAAATACGAACTATCGTTGAATCAGCAAGGACAATGCTTGAGGCAAAGAAGATTGATATGAAATTCTGGGCGGAAGCAGTAAATACAGCAGTTCATGTGCTAAATCAAACTGGAACAAGCACAGTTGACAACAAATCACCGTATGAATTATGGCATAACAAGGAGGCGAAGCTAGACCATTTACGGATTTTTGGTTCGGAAGTATTTATTCACATTCCAAAAGAAAAACGTCAGAAGCTCGACGCGAAGGCAGAAAAATGTATGTTTGTTGGTTATGACAATAATTCAAAGGGATATCGAGTTTGGAATTCGAAAACTAGTAAAATCGAGATCTCACGAGACGTCGTTTTTTTGTTAGAAAATTCAATGGGAACACTCGATATTTGTGTTGAAGAAAATGCTAGTGTAGTCAGTAAGAATGAAAATAACGAAAACGAAGACAATTATGGTATTGACAAAGGTGCAGAAAATGAAAATGACGAAGATAAGGACACAAATGAATGTGCGTCACTAGATCAACAGAAAAATCGTGGTATGACCTGCGATCTTGATAGCAGAAATATTGTCAATAGGCGTCTACGTGATCGTAACACATTAACACATCTGGTAACTGGTGAACATTCTGCAATGTTGGCAGTCAGTGATGAGCCAAGAACGTATGAGCAGGCAATTCAGTCGATTGATTACAAGCAGTGGGAGCGAGCAATGAATGAAGAGTACGATTCACTTATGAAAAATCATACTTGGATTTTGGTCGATGCGCCAGTTGATCAAAAAGTGATTGACAATCGCTGGGTCTACAAGGTCAAAGAAAATCCGGATGGGAATGTTAATCGGTATAAGGCACGATTGGTAGTACGAGGCTTTACACAAGAGTACGGAATCGATTACCAGGAAACATTTAGTCCAGTGGTGAAGTTTACATCAATCAGAGCGATCCTAGCATTGGCTGCGGCAAAGCGTATGACACTAAAACAGTTTGATGTGAAAACGGCTTTTCTAAATGGCGATTTAGAAGAAAATGTTTATATGAGCCAGCCAATTGGATATAATGACAACAGTGGCCGAGTGTGTAAACTATACAAAAGTTTATATGGTTTGAAGCAGGCTTCGCGCTGTTGGAATAAGAAGCTTACTTCTTTCCTTAACAGTTTTGGTTTCAAAGAGAGTGGATCCGATGCATGCGTTTTTGTTAGCAACGGAAAAGATGGAATGTTAATTTTGGCAATTTACGTTGACGATGGATTGATTGCAGCAGAAGAACAAGAAGCCATTAAGCCGGTCATTAGACACTTACAGAGAGAATTTAAGATCAAAATTTTTGAGCTGAAATGTTTTTTGGGTCTCGAAATTGATCAGCTTTTGGATGGATCGATTCATGTTCATCAACAAGGATATGCAAGAAAGGTTCTTGATCGTTTTGATATGACATATTGTAAGACAGTGACAACTCCATTAGCTGGTTCACAAAACCTCGGAGATTTTGAAGCTGATAAAAAAATCGATTTTCCTTATCGAGAGGCAGTCGGGAGCTTGATGTATCTGGCCGTTGCAGCCAGACCAGATATTAGTTTCGCAGTTGGAAGTGTCAGTCGATATTTGGAAAAACCAGCTACTGCACATGTGAATGCAGTAAAACACATTATGAAATATATCAAAGGTACGATGAACAAAGGAATACGTTTCGTAAGCGGAAACAATTTAGACTTTTGCGGGTATAGTGATGCCGACTATGCTGGAGACACGCAAACACGAAGATCAACATCAGGTTATGTTTTCATGCTTGGAGGAAGTGTAATTAGCTGGGGATCAGAACGACAAAAATCCGTCGCACTATCCACAACAGAATCCGAGTATGTGGCAGCGTCACAAGCTATAAAAGAACTTGTCTGGTTGAAGAATCTCTTATGTGATCTTCGACAAGTTAAATTGGATGTACCAGTTTTATTTATGGATAATCAAAGCGCAATACGACTTGTGAAGAATCCAGAGTTTCATAAGAGAACTAAGCATATTGACGTACGTTACCATTTTATCCGAGAGAAATTCAAAGATGAATTTTTTTGAATTACAATATGTTCAAACAGATGACCAGGCAGCCGATATCATGACAAAGGCATTATCAAAATTGAAACATCAACATTTTTGTCAAATGTTGAATGTATTGTCAAAGTGAATGTTGACATTGACTTGTAACAAAAAGTGGGAGTATTGAATTTAGTAAAGCGTTGTCTGCAGGTATTGTTTTGTTTAAGTTTGTAACATTCACTTGTATTTTCATGTTGTCAAATAAGACAGTTATATAGTTGTCATTTTTACATTAAAAGATCATTCCAGTACTAGTTTTTCATTTTCATATAATCACAATAATCCAAAACCTAGACGTTCGTGCCATGAACGAAGTGTAGCGTTTTTGATTGCTACACTCGCTGTAGTTTCAATCTTTGATGGTTGTATTGTTCTGAACAACATTTGAAACAAACCTTTTCTGCGAACTCCCACTGCAACAATGTTTCCTTCTTTCAGCAATTTGCAACCTTCGTTGTTCATGTTCAATTGATGCCCGCGATCCAACACCTTTCCCGATGAAAACAAATTTTTCTTAAGTTCCGGCACGAACAAGACTCCCATGACTCGTTTGCGAATCCATTCATCTCCATTAAAAGCAAAAATGTTGATATCGCCTTTGCCCAGAGCCATTATCTTGTCACCATTACCAACTGTAATTGGTTCAGCTATTTCCGTATAGTTTTCGAACCATTCTCGGCGATGACTCATGTGATCAGTTGCACCTGAGTCCAAAATCCAAGTATCTTGGTCTCTATTTGTTGTTTTGTAACAAATAAAAGCATCATTTGAATTTTCTTCTTTTCTCCCGTTGAAGTTAGTCTTCTTTTCCGAGCATTCCCTTTTCCAGTGGCCCTTTTTTCCACATTTGAAGCATTTGCCTTTCGGTTTGTCATTTTTATCTGTCGCTTTGTTATTATTCGATGAATTTCCTTTCTTGTAATTATTGATTTGTTTCTTCGAGAAGATTCTCTTAGCCATTAGCGCCTCTACTTCTTGAACTTGACCCTGCGACTTCAAACGAAGTTCTTCTGCCATCAAACGAGCCCGCAAATTTGCCAAAGTTTGACTATCTGCGTTTGCAGATTCCCATGCACTATGGAAATGATTAAACTCGGACGGTAGTGACATTAAAATCTTCGAAATTACCATGGACTCAGAAATAATTTCTTTTTGATCACGTAATTGCTGCACTATTTCCATTAATTTTGATAAAAATGTCGCAATGTCATCTTCCGGTTGTTTTGTGTAGCCATAATATTTTTGATGTAAAAATAAAATATTTGCCTTTGATGTTTGCTCATACGTACTTTTGAGCGTCTCCCACATCTCTTGAGCTGTTTCACAATTCATAATCTGCAGTAATGCCTGTTTCATACAAGTCGTGAAATTGCTCGTCTGGCCATAGCATCCGCCTTCTTCCAAGTCACAATTTCCTTCGCATAATTTGTACATTCACGTGTCGGTTTGACGTTTGTTCCATCAACGTAGTCAAAAAGATCGTTAGCTTCTAAAATCTGACGCATTTGAAACTTCCATGTTAGCCAGTTGCTGCCGCTTTCCAGCTTTTCAATATTAACGCGATCGCCTTCCATTTATTTTGTCTTTTAATAATTATCGGCTTCAAAACTTCAAAAATAAATTGCTTTCCAATTTTCTTTTTTTTGAGTTCACAAATAATTCTTGCACAAAATAAATAACGATATTTACTGCAGTTAATCTTCCTTTACAATTTCACGTAATCTGGGCCCATAACCTTTTGAATTATTGTGATTATATGAAAATGAAAAACTGGTACTGGAATGATCTTTTAATGTAAAAATGACAACTATATAACTGTCTTATTTGACAACATGAAAATACAAGTGAATGTTACAAACTTAAACAAAACAATACCTGCAGACAACGCTTTACTAAATTCAATACTTTTACATTTTAAGCAATAGTTTCAACAAGTGTTAGATACTAAGTTGGGAATTCTGGAACCGTTGGCGATATTTGACACTGAACACTGTTTACACTACCACTACACCAACACTAACACAGTTTACCTTCAGTCTCTGAAGAAGATAACTTGGTTATCGAAACGCGCGTAAGATAGTGTAAAGTGTTAGTGTTGGTGTAGTGGTAGTGGTAGTGTAAACAGTGTTAAGTGTTAGATACACAAAATTTATGTGACAGAAACGACTTGAACTATCAATAGTTGATATTAAAAATATTATCCCTAAAATATAAATTCAAATAGGCACATATCTTCACGTTTGTATATGAGTAGAATAATATATTTTTATTCTTCGACATCTAATGTTTATATTATACATCTGGAGAATTGTCACTTAGTTTTCACGTCGATATTCTTAAGCAGCATTATTCGTCTCTTCTTAATGAAAATATTATTAATACAGTCAGCGGCGTAGGTAGCCGTTCACATTTCCTTTGTCCGTGTGTTCCCTTGGCCGCCATTCCGCTTTTCTAAAGAGCACTGTGGATTCAGGGTATCTAGACATTCGTGATGACTCGGCGCGACGTGCGTCAAACTCACTTAACAATTTTAATAACTCGCGATCGGAAATTGGTTTCTGATTTCTCAAACCAGAACGTGCTTCTGCATGGTCTAATCCATGTTCGGCCATGCTTCAAATAATGTTCCAAGGAAACATACCATAAAATCTGCTTATGAGGCGCAATTTTTGATTTCCGTAGTCACATAACGAATTGCAAGCACGACTGCGCAGAGTAGCTGCTCTGTAAGCACGGGTACCTGGTTCCTTGTCGGGGAATGCAATGATTAGATCGGCACAAAAATTTATCCAATTACGACAAAGGGGCCTCCAGTCACAACAGTAGCTATAGCCGCGGTTTTTTGAAGCTTCGCTAGCTTTGGCAATCATTAAATTGTCACTGATATTTAGATCATCTTTTAATTTTATTGCATCGTCTAGCCATACCTCAATGGAGTATCCGCTGTTGTCAGGATCGTAGCTAGTTAGTTTAAACGATGATTCCATTGGTCCTACCACTCACGCCTGCGCATTCGATCCATCTGCTCCGGACACACTGGGCGTTGGTGTAGAACACGTGGGCATCGCCATTTTGGATTGTTTTGTTAATTCAGCTATTTGTTGCTGCTGAGCTGCCATTAAATTTATCAGGGCTTCTTGCCATTGTACCTTAGGACGTTTCGGACCTGGTGGTACCAAATCATCCCTAGGCTCAGTGATGGGTTGTAACCTTAAAATTGAGCTCAAGCCCGAATAAGAATAAAGTCCTAAAATTTAATGAATTAAAAAAAAAGTGCAAGATTGTGAATAAATTTGTCTACTTGGTTACATAAGTTTCGGTTGCTCCGGTGACAACCTTAGGCCTTCGACGTCGCTCAGAACGGAGGTAGGGGTGGATCCCTCTTATTGATCTTCCGGACAAAATAGTAGACAACTTGTGTGGGCGCCAACTGAGTTTTCCACTTTGGCCTAGCACGACGAATTTACCCCGATAACCCAGTAAAACAAGGGATGAAAATAAAAGGCAAACCTCAGCTTATGTTCCTTATAATAACTAAATAAAAAAAAACATTTAATACCCTTAAGGGGTGTTTTACAATTAATAGCTACTTGAAAACCCTAGTAAAAACCCCCCCACTTAAAAAAAGAAGAAAAGTAGTGTGAACATCTATTACACCCCAATAGTCAAACTATTAACGCTAAAATTCCAAATTATACCTGTTAATTTGACCTACTTAGTGTGAAATTAATATGGCTGTTCGAGTGTACCAATACAGATTTAAAAAAACTTTCAATTATATGTTAGCTGAAAAGTAGTGTAAAGTTTATGAAAAAAACAATTCCATATAAGGCGACACCGTAGTCAAGGCGTTGGTACCAAGGCAGAGACGCATGCGCAAGTGGATAAAATTATGAAAATTTACCGCAAACTATTAATTTCCACCATTACAATTGCATAATAAAATAAATCAGTAGAAACTACCTAGCTAATGCATATACATATTGGCGTAAAGCCTAAAGTAAAAATAAGTAAATAAACCAGAAAAACCCCCCGATACCAGGTTACCCTCAATGTGGTCTTCTTCAAGAAGTTGTTGAAAAGTAGCAGCAAACTGCAGAAGACATCACCATCGATCTACCAGGTAAACTCCAAATAACCCGAAGTGTGTATCTGGCCCCACAGGTGAAGTGTGTATAATCTGGCCCCACAGGTGAAGTGTGTATCTTGAGGATGGTAAGTATACCCTGGCCCCACCGGTGAACCCTTAAAAATTAAAACAGGTATCAGCTAAAAACTGAGCCTATACAGGAACCAATCAAACACCTCGACAAGTTAAGCTTGTCTCGGCCTATGCCAGAAGTAACGTACAAGTCAAAATCAACCCCAAATTAACTTAATCAAACCCACAAAGTAGTCATAAGGTCTACTTACAATCAACAGTGTCAGTAACAGTATACTACACTGAATTTAAATCAATTAATAAGAATGCGATAAGCATCTAAAATAAACTGTTTTTGGTCGTAACCAGGGTAAGTTTGAAGAACCACCCACGAATTATAGTATTCGTTAGACTAAAACGGGCAAAGAAAACAAAATATACACAGGGTAACAGAATAGACTGTCTTAATCAAAAATTTACAATCAACAGGTGGTATTTTACCACCAACTGTTTTATCTACAAAAACTACAAATCTATGAGACATACCTTTTCCAAAAAGGGTCCAATACTCAAAATGTTCCTCTTATTGGGCGGCTACCAACAAATAACGAACCAACAACAGCATGTGGCACGCCTTCAATTTCAAAACTTCACGTTGGCGATTTCCTTTAAATAGTGGTAATACATAGTGATGCGAAATCAGTAAGTAGAGAAAATACTTACAATAGTTTTAGTGCAATATATCCCCTATAAGGGTTTGTGAAAACGGCTTCCAGAACAGGACGGAATTCTTCAACAATACGAACTCCCGTAGATCCAAAATACTAGCCGTATATTCCACAACTCATTCAGAACGAGAACCTATAAATCCCAGCAGGAGATGACTAAGCAGTCAATCATAAAATTCAGATTCAAGTTCATGCATTTTTCGAAACCAACTATCAAGTAGTAGCACACACCGGAAAGAAAGGTGACTGACACTTCCTCAACGTCAATACAGAATACTACCATAAAGAAACCTACCCGAAACATACATCCCAACTACACTGCTCACTACACCGAGCGTGTTTCGCACAGATCAAATCATAAAGTGCTACACTTCCCTCCATGTAAGTCAATATGCATTCGCGAGTAAAACAGCCTACACTCCTGAGTAGCATCGAATAAACGCTCTAACAATTCCGTAAAGCGGATCGACATTTGTCTATGGACTCGTAGAGTCACAGAGCAAACGCTCTATCTCTGCCGCCAACCTCGGCGCGACAAACTAAGTTGTCTGTGGACTCTTAAGGTCACAGAGCATTGCTCTATCTATGCTGACAACATCAGCGCGACAAACTTAGTTGTCTGTGGACTCTTAAAGTCACAGAGCATTGCTCTATCTATGCCGACAACATCAGCGCGACAAACTTAGTTGTCTGTGGACTCGTAAAGTCACAGAGCAAACGCTCTACCTATACCGACAACATCAGCGCGACAAACTTAGTTGTCTGTGGACTCGTAAAGTCACAGAGCAACGCCTAACATCAAGTACGACTACACTCAGCGGCATGACGAACGAACGCTTTTCTCCAAGACACGGCTGTCAACGCCAATTGTAATTGTCATCCAACAAATAAACACTTGTAAACATTGGAGATAAATGATGTATTAAAACTTATTCAAATAAATTTGAGTAAACATAGTACCACAATACCAAACCAACGTAAACAAAGCAAGATCAAACACTCGGATTTAACATACAAAGTATGGCGATAAACAGCTAATATATTTTAAGTAGATGTTCAAAATATATTCAAATGCCAACCTACACCGAAGATTTCTAGCTAGAATGTATTTGCTTAAGCCAAAATATGGTAGATAAATGAAGAAAATATACCTTTAACTCAAAAGTAAAGTATGTCTTTATAGATCAGTAAGTTTTATGAAACCTAATTACTACTTTAAATGTTTTAGAACTCAAGTCAAGGAGTCAGTAATAATTTATAACTGAACCCTAATAAACTTTAGCGTTTATCAAGCTGAAGCGGACAAAGTATTTGGACTACTGTGGCTACACCCCAAAGGTGATATAATCAAAGCCGGAAACAAAATCAGTAGTCCCACGGTAACTAAAAACTAAAGTAAAATCCACAAGAGAGAAAACCCCTTACTACCCTTAATTATGAATTATAATATAACAAACAAAAAGAAACAACTAACATGAATATATCTATACGGACGTTTACCAAGTAGGCGCTAGTTTTATTCTTTACCTTACCTAGCGACAAAATATAAAATTGTTGTCAAGATGTGAAGACAGGTATGGTTACAGCCTGCACCACTTCACCGGAAGGATGATGGCAGAGTAGTCCCTAAAACTCTGGGCTGACAGAAACTATTTAACTACTGAAGTTCTTTTGTAGTGATCAAATGATATTAGAAATATAGAGACAATATCGGTCAGGTAATTACTATATACAAATACTTAATACATACAATAGACGTAGTGACAAATTCAACCGTTACAGGGTCTGCATGTTGTTCGGATGACTCATCATTAACACAAACACAATTTTCTTCTTCCATTATTTTAATTTAAGTTTATTGTTTATTTACTTTATCCACTTTTGCACGTAGAACTATCCCACTTCTGATGTTAACTAATATGGGGTTTCATCCCCAATAAAACTCACAAAATACTCAAACGACTATTTATTTTATAAAAGCGTACAGTATATTCTTCATTAATATTTCTTTCTTAACTCATGCATGCAAACAGTGCAGTATATACGCGCTGTCCCTTCCGCGCTCGCCTCGCATCACCCGCTCGCGTTTGCTTTGCTGACGTAAGAGTGGTATCGTGACAATTGCTGACGGGTACTTTTTGAATACCGCTAACGTAGATACAAGATAACTAAATTTAGTCATGTAAGCAATGTTACTAACCTTCTATCGCGAAGGGTTCCAACAGACCAACAATCGCAGACCCCAAATCTACTCCAGTAGCCTCACCTACTCGGCCTAGTCCAATTACAACAATTACCACCAAAACGACTATTCCCATCTAGAAATGTAAACGGTACTATAAAAAGGGTCTTTAGATAAGACTACCTTTACTTACCAATCGGTAACAGATCCACAAAAAAAATTCCAAAAACGGCGTGGGAAAAAGGATTCCACTACACTTCCTTAAAAATACGTCCTCCTTCAAAAATACGTCCAATACCCAAATCCCACTTAAAATGGTAGAGAAAATAGTCCCGAATATTATCGGATGGCTTTATGCCAATATAAGATTCTCGCAGAATCCTGATTCTTCAACCCAGATCTTTCACCAAACTGCTTCTTACCACTGAGTAGCCGGAATATAACTCCATCCACTACTCAGAACACCAAACGTCGTTAACGACTTCCGATAGGGAAATTAGGCGCTAATCTATTTAACGTACAACTCTCACTGAAATCTAAAAACAACCAACTATATACCCTCCCCAGAACAATGAACATTTTTGTTCAGTGTTATAAATCAATTGTGTTGATCATCATTATTGCTATTAATTTTATTTTATCATATGAATTAATTTCATTTAAAATTATTGATACTAACTACTAACTTATATGAAATTTCTTATAATATGTGTGCCTGTTAAACTGATTTCAACTCTTTTATTAACTAAATTAGGTATAATCTATCCTATTTGAAATATTTTTAATTTTTTTTTGTCTCTTTCTCTAAGTTTTTGACTGATTTTTGTTTTCTTCATTGTATTTATACAGGAGTTGTATATGATACTTCCCTATGTTCATTCGTGTCTCAGGTTCCTGTAGTTCATATACATTTTCTCCCAATGTCCTTTTTATTATGAATGGTCCAATGTATGGTTCTTGCAGTTTAGCACATATTTCATTCCTTCTATTGCTTACCCTATGTCTTTTTAATAATACCTTGTCTCCAATGTTAAATTTAATTTGTCTTTTTATCTTCTTGTTTTCCTTTTTCTGATATTTTTCATTATAATTATTGATGTTTCTTTTTGCCTTTTCTTGTAAATCTTCCATATTTAATTTATCTATATTCCAGGGACTCTCTGGTTGTATTTTTTTCATTAAAGTGACTGGTGCTACGTTTGTCGCTATGCTCGGTGTATGATTGATATATCTTTCTATATTAACTAATTTTTCATCCCATTTTCTATGGTTGTTCATACATTCTAATCTCAAAAACTTAATACATTCTTCTACCTGCCTTTCTGTTGGATTTGCATTTGGTCTTATTATAGATGTATGTATAATTTGAATACCTTGTTTGGCAAAGTGTGTTTTAAATCGTTCATTTGTGAAGTAAGTTGCATTGTCAGTCAGTATTTTCTCTGGCTTGCCATGTTCATTTATATACTCTTCTAAGCATTGGATTGTTTCTTTTCTGTTACATTTTATAGTGGGATAAAGCTTCACATATTTTGAAAATAAATCATATATTACTAGAATGTTCTCATTTCCACTATTACTTATTATTAGATTGCTAAGGTAATCTATAGTAATTAATTCTAGAGGTTTGTTAACACTTATACTGTGTACAGTATGTAAATTATGATAATTTTTGAATTTTGTTCTCATGCACACTTGACAAATTTGACAAATACTTTTGGTACTCGATAAGTCGTGCATAGAAAAATAATTTTCCCTGAAAATCATCCATGTTTTTCGTACACCAACATGCCCATAATCTTCGTGAATTTCTTTTAAAACTCGTTTGGCCGTTTTTTCATCTAATACATACAATTCTTGATCTTTAATGATTTTGACTAAATATCCCTCTATTAATTCAATTTCGTGATAACACATTTTTTGTTGTACCTTATTCTTTATTTCTGCTAGATTTTCTTGACTTTCAATTATCGTTTGTTTTGAATAAACCCCTGCTTCATGTTTAATGTGATTTAAACCTATTAATGCTATGTTTGACTTGTTATGTGCTATCAATAATTCTGTAGTTTTTTTAGTTTTGTCTGTATCTTTTCTACTTAGAAAATCTGCTGTGAAATTAATACACCCAGGCCGATATTTTATTTCAAAATCATATTCTTGAAGTAGTAAATTCCAACGATATATTCTACTGTTTCCATATTTTGTCATTCTCATAAAAGATAAAGCTTGATGATCTGCCTCGATTGTGAATTTATTACCTCTTAGCCAATATCCCAATTTCTGACAGCAGTATACAATAGCCAACATTTCTTTCTCTCCCACACTATATCTTATTTCTGGTCCTCTCAACATTCTTGATATAAAGCATATTGGCACTTCTTCTTTCCCTTGCATTTGCACCAATTCACCCCCTATTGAATATTCCGATGCATCTGTACGTAATAAAAATGGTTCTTTAAAATTTGGAACATATACTGAAATGTTTTTATAAAATTAATTTTTAATTTTGTTAAATGCTTTTATTCTACGTTCATCCCATACCCACTTTCCATTCTTTCTTAACAATTCTATTAATGGCCTCTCTTTTTCTGCCAGATTAGGTACAAATTTAGAATAACAATTGATCATCCCAAGAAATCCTCAAGTGTGTTTAAATTTTTAGGCTTAGGAAATTCTTGTATCTGTTCTAATCTTTTCTCATTTATTGTTATTCCATTATTTGCTATTTTAAATCCCAGATACTGTACCTCGCTTTGATAAAATACACACTTATCAATATTTAACTTCAGTCCAAATTTATTTAATATATTTACAATTTTTTCTATATGTTTTAAATGTTCCTGTGTGCTATTACTAAAGATAAGTATGTCATTAATGTATGAAATACAAAATTCTTGATATGGCTCAAGTACCTCCCTCAAAGCTCGAACCAATGCCGAAGAACTTGATTGTAATCCAAACGGTACTGTTAAAAATTCATAAACCTGCCCATCCACTTGAAAACCAGTATACTTTCTTGATTCTGGACTTAATGGAATTAACCAGAATGAATTTTTAAGATCTAACTTGGTAAATACAGTCGATTTTCCTATTTTTGTTAACAGAATATTTACATGTTGTGGTGCCTCATATTGTGTTTAGAAATCTCATTTATTCTTCTTGCATCTAAGCATAGACGAATCGAATTATCAGCCTTCTTGACAATTATTAACGGACTAATATAATGTGTGGTTGATTTTTGAATAATCCCATCTTTTTCCATTTTCTCTAGTTCTTCCTTCACCTGTTCCTTATATGCTTGAGGTATAGGATAACAGATGTCGAAGAATAAAAATATATTATTCTACGCTTCACAACTAGTTTTGAAAAATATTTTTCAAAAACAGTGACCGTTCAACGAAGAAGAAACAACTACTTCCCGGGCTACATGCCCCGACAGATATTGAATTACACTTCTAAGTCAAACGGGGTTGGTAAATCTACAAGATTTAAACCAACCATTCTGGTTTGCAACTAGAAGGGATAACACAACTTGTAGACCGGTTTCGACGCCGAAACCGGTCTACAAGTTGTGTTATCCCTTCTAGTTGCAAACCAGAATGGTTGGTTTAAATCTTGTAGATTTACCAACCCCGTTTGACTTAGAAGTGTAATTCAATATCTGTCGGGGCATGTAGCCCGGGAAGTAGTTGTTTCTTCTTCGTTGAACGGTCACTGTTTTTGAAAAATATTTTTCAAAACTAGTTGTGAAGCGTAGAATAATATATTTTTATTCTTCGACATCTGTTGTTAAAACGCTTTACTAAATACGACAATTTTACAGGAAACTGTATTAATTCAGTATAGGATAACCCCTATAAATAAATGGTTTTTCTGTATATATTTCTATTTTGTGTTCGTAATGATTTGCTTTTCTCGGTGAATCGTCAAAAAGTTGCCTATTATTATGCATTATTAATAAGATCTTTTCTTGATATTCCGGCATACACTTTACTCTTGTGATCCATTCTCTTCCTTCTTCCACCATCATTACATGCATTGGAATTACATCTTAATTTTGTTCTGCATCCAAACTAACATTTATCATTATTTATCTGTATAACATTAGGATGCAAATCTATTATACTTTTATTATATATCTTGATCCATGTCTGCGATTATTAGAAGATTAACCTGTACCTCTTTTTTTTTATAACTAATATGGTACCACAATACATTTTTCCAATTTCGGCTAAATTTTTATTGTTGGCAGCTATTATGGTTACCTTTTTAATTGGTATAATATGTTTATTAAAATTGCTAAAATTGTCTAAGACTATCTTTTCATTAATTACTGATATTTGAGCTGCAGTATCTATTAGTGCATCTATTGGTAAACCTTGAATATTTATTTCAACATATGGTAACCATAATAAACTACTTTCTTTTGACTTCATGCTTCCTATGCTGATATAGTTATTATTTCTTGTGATTATATTAGTAGTACTCTCATCTAATTTTGGGTGTCCTGTATCATCCTCTGTTTTCCACTTTACATGTTTTCTATACAATCTACTTTCTGGTTTGTCTAAATTATTCTCTATTCTTAAACGAGTATCCTTCCTACATAATTGTTTACGCAATAGACTTTCAGTTTTACTTTAACAAATTTATTTTTATATTTTACATGTTTATAAATATTAAAATCCATTTTCTCTCTTGTTTCAAGTCCTGACATGTACTGTCTATAGAACTCGTAGAGCAGATCAAATCGGCTAGGATTTTTCAAGATTCCAATGTTTAATTTGTTTCCTTGAAATTATTTTTACAAGTGTACTTTGTTTCCATGATAAAATTGATATAAATGTTGATTCTTAATTCCCTTTCCTTTTCTATATATTCTTTTTCATTTAATTAATTTATTTTTATATTCATATTAATATTTGTACTTTCTTTTTTATTGTGATTTGATATTTCTATTGGCTTTTCTTCTATTATTGTTTCTAATTTCTTACTCTTGCTTTGGATTTTATATTTGCTTTTTGAAGTAGTAGATTCAATCTCCCCCCATATTTTAATTCCATTTATATTGATTGCGGTGCCCTTTTGCTGCCGTTTAGCTTAATCATTTTCATAATTATCTATATTTATATAATTATCATCAATAAGTACTCTTTTGTCTTTTAAATCGATGATAAAATCATGTTCCCCTATAAAATCTAGCCCCAATATAGCATCTACTTTCAATCCTGACATTACTAAAAAATTAATTTTCCTTCTAATTCCTTTTATATCAATTTCCGTTGTTATCATTATTTCTACATTTCTTAGTTTTTTATTATTGGAACTCACCACTTGTTTTCTATTAATTTTCCTAATTTGTTCTTCTTTAAACTTATTTTTGTTTTCTTCATAAATGTTTTTATTAAACATGGAAATTTGACTTCCGGTATCTATTAATCCTATTATTCCAATTCCATTTATTTCCAATTTGAGATATATCAGCTCATTATCATTATTGGTCATGTTTTGTTCTTTAGGTCAATGTTCATAAATTCTTTTGGATGACAATATGTACTTTTTATTGCATTAACCTGAACATGACTTAATCTGCTCGGTATTAAAAATTTTGTCTGTCATCTGCTGGCTCATGCACCATTGCAGATGTCATTATTTCAAGCTTATCATAATCTTCCATTAATTTTTCTCTATCTTTTTCGTCCTCTATTCTTGTATGATTAATTTCTGCCCTTGAATTGCTCGGTTCATCATGTTCTTGTTTATCGTATGTTCGTCTTTGATTGTACCAATCATTATTTCTTCTATCATCATTATATCTATCCTTAGGTACATTTCTCTCATCATTTCTTCTATAATTTTTATTTTCATATCTATTTTGATACGAGTTTCTTTTATAAAAATTATTTCTATCGTCAAATCTCTTATTATTATTATAATATTTATTTTCATCATTAATTCTTTTATTTCGATCTTCCCGACTCTGTTGATTATTTTCATAATTATTGTTTCGATTTCTACTTTCATATCTCGATCTGTTGTTTTCATAATTATTGTTCCTATGGTTTTCATAACTTTGTCTATTATTGGCATCTCTACCTAGTCTTGGACTTCCACTATCATATGTTTGGTGATTATTCCCATAGTTATTTCTATAATTACTATTTCTTTGATCATTGTTTTTGTTGTTATTAGGGTATCTTTCTTCCCTATTATCTATCTCTTCCCTATTGTTCCAGGAAACTCTCCATCCATCCCTCCTTATTTTCTCCTCTCTTCTGTAATTCGTCTTTATTGATTTCATGTCATCAATTCTACGGAGATAATCTAGGAACCTTTTTTTTTCTTTTAAATTATTTACCATAATAAATTCATATATTTCATTCGTGAAGTGTCTAGCCAAATATTTTATTGCATCCTCTTCCAATATTTCTGGTGTTAAATATTTAATGCTGTCTAATTTTTCCATTGCATGATTCTCTCTAGGTATCCCTCCTTCCAGGTATTTTCCCGTATACACGTTCTCCCTTATTTTACTTTGAAGTGCATCACTCCAGAAATATTCTATAAACATATTTTCAAATTGTTCCCAGTCCTCGCATTCTTCTCTTATCATTTCCCACCATAATTCTGCCTTTCCTTTCATCGTTTTCGATACTACTGCTTTCCAGATTTTTTTTGGTTATTTTCTTGTATTTTGTTCTTCATGTCCCTTAAGATTTTAATAGGATTTTTTTTTATATCTCCATAATATTCTAAATCCATATCCTTTTCTGTTTGCATATAAATTACCTTTTTGTCTCCTGATGGCAATTCTTCTATCTTCTTATTTATTTTTTCTACTTGCTTATTTATATTTTCCACATCCCCATGTTTAGTTTTGTTTCAACTTTATTGTCAATTACTTTCTCCTCTGCTTTTATTTTTATATCATTCTGATTTATTAGTTCTAGCAATTCATCTTTTTCTTTCTCATTATGGTATACATACTTTTCAAATTTCTCTTTTTGATGTTCCTGTTCAAGTTTAATATCTCCCATTCTTTCTAGAATATGTTCTTGTAATTTTTGTATCCTTTTCTCCATTTTGTCAATGTTCTTATTTGCTTCTCCCATATTTTCATCTATATTCGTTCTCATTTCTTCCTTGGTTTCATCCATTTTTTTATCGATATTTTTCTTTATTTCTTCTTTGTTCTCTTCCATTTTTTCTAATATTTGTTTTATCAGATTTACCATTCCACCTTGTTGTTCCTGATTCCCATCTCCTTGTTCTTGGTATGTGAATCGATACTCTTCTGGATCCTGTCCTTCATCAATTAACGCTTGTCTCAATCTGTTCTGTAATGTTATTTTAATTCCAGTCGTGTCCAGGTTTCTCTTCGCCAATTCTGTTTTGATCTCTTGTATTTTTAAATCGTCTAAATATTTTTCAGTATCAATTTCTTGTTGTGTTTATTTTATTTTAGAAAATTTTTATGTTACAACTGACACTGGAGATCGCCCCACGTTGGGCGCCAAATGTTTTATACCACACGTTTAGGATCTAAATGTTACAACGTTGGGTGCCAATTTTTTTTTTTTATTTACAAAAAAGTCGCTTCTACCTCTGGGGTCATTAGCGACATATAATATATTCGCGCACATATATAGATATATATAAAATTATTTATACTTTTGTGAGTATGTTAATTTCTTTGATGTATTTAAAAAGATTTTGATAATTAGATTTTTCGCCAAGTACTAGTTCTAGTTTGTCACTTAAGTTATTGACTCGTCTTGAATGTTCATACTTTGGGCATTCGATTAGTAAATGTTTGACAGTGAGCTGTGTGTTGCATACTTCGCACTGAGGGGGTTCACTTTTACTAAATAGATAGCTATGGGTAAGTTCAGTGTGTCCTATTCGTAGCCTAGTTAAAATAACTTGTGTGATCTGTTGTTTATTGATAGTAACCAAGGTTTTATTTCCGGTTTCACATCGCGTAGTTTCGATTGAGACATTTGCCACTCGTTTTGCCAAAATTGTTGCACTTTTTCTTTAAGTAGCGGTTTTATATCGTCGTTCACTACCGTTTGCACTCCACTCGGGGTATCAATAATTATTGCTTGTCGCGCATTACGATCGGCCTCGTCATTTCCTTTTATTCCGATATGGGAAGGAATCCAAAGTATTTCTACGATGCTATTTGATTGTTATATGTGTGATAGTTCGGCTTTAATTTGGAGTGCTATTGGATGTGTGGGATAAAGTTGTTTTATTGTGTGGATTGAGCTAAGCGAGTCTGTTAATATGAGAGATCTTGGAATATTTTTCATTTTTATATGGATAAGTGCTTGTAGAATGGCGTATAGTTCTCCAGTGTATACGCTGCTTGTTTCAGGTAACTTAAATTGTAGTGTGCTGTTTTGTATGTTTACTGTTGCACCTACTCCATCCGTGGTTTTTGATTCGTCTGTATATGCGAGGCAAAAGTGTGGATATTTAGCAAGTTGAGAGGCAAATGCTTTTCTAATCAGGATATGGGGTGTTTCTAATTTGTTATATATGCACAGGAATCTTGATCGACCAAGGGGGATGGGTGCCAATTATTTTAAACCTTTCATTGATTCTACAAATGTTTTATAGATAAATTCCCTCGAAAATGGGAGGAGAACTTTTCAATATTATATTTTATTTATAAAAAAAAAGGTTTATTAACTCTTATCTCAAGATCTTGGATTCCTTTGTCCAGCGCCACATATTTAAAAAAAATACTTTCTACGTTCACTCTCCAATTTATCATTAATTTAAGAAATTATAAAAATTTTTTTAAAACACAAATACAAATTTTTTTATTGATCAATAAATATTAATAACTCTCAAGCACACATATATTATTGTTATTTTAAATAATAATTATTACTATAAAATATAACAAAATGTTGTACAACTGTATTATTGAGTTCAAAATTTATTAATTAACCATGATGACTAACGTCATTTATTTATTAGATCTATGTCCAATAAAAAAAAATTACTTTATAATGCCAAATATAAATCGATAAATCTACGGTTAGTTATATGTGAATATACTGTTATTGTTTAACTTTATTTTAACAATTTTGGAAGTGAGTTAAAAATTAGTCGCTATGCAAGACATGCAGTGGGTTTGAAATGGATACCTTTATGGTTAATTTTCGAAACTTCCGATATCTCCGTATGTATACCTTATGTATTCTTAACTTGTAGAGAGAATATTTTTTTATTGTAATTTCAAATATAGGTCATATCTACGAATTATTTTACCTTAAAGTTCATGAATGATGATTCCTTTTATATTATGGTTCCAGGTTCAAATATTTTTCGATTTGATCCTCTCTTCTAAATATATTCAAGCATTAGATGTCTTAAAATGTCTATAATAAGGAGCTCGTGACCTTTGATACAGTTGTTTCTCGAAGTAGGTATTCTCAGGTACGCAAATGAAGCTTCAATTTATGAATTTTCAAAGATTTACTCTCCACTTCTCCTGACATATATTGTCACTTTGACAAAGGATACACTCCTTCGGTTATGCAAATTTCCCCTTATTGTAAATTATTATTTTTTTTTAAATAAAATGATCCAATCTTATCTTACCACACAGCTTAAATATTTCTGATCATCACGACGAAATTTATTTTTAATAATTTCTTGTAATTTATTTTAAAAAATCGTGGAGAAAAGATTAACGTCTCCAAGCTGTCGGATAAATTTTTTGTCCCCTTTGACTGCTTTTTCTATCAAAATGTCAAATAAATATTTTCAATATTTAATTTTATTCCAGATTTTATCCTTGTTAACTCCTATAATTATGCTAATTTAATTTTTAAATTCTCTAGAGTATCAATTATTATCACCTTATTATAATTTAAGATACTAATGACATTATCTTGAATGTAAAATTTTGAACTCAATTATTTTTTTAATATTATTTAACATTTCATAATATACTACATAACTATTTACATATACAAAGTTTTACATAAATATACCATACCTACTGGTATTCAATACAAAATATAATACCTAATTTGTGATATCATCACATACAGGGTTGTGTTCGTGCACATAAATTTCTTTTTCCACCAGTATTATTCATATATACTACCTTATTTATGATTTAAGTTATTTAATTCGTTCTTTCTAAATTCTATATTTTAATTAATAAAGTGTGATACAAAATTGTATAATAATAAAGTTGTTTATTTTTTTTATATTATATTATATTGTATAATATGATCAACACATGTCACTAGCATGGTGGTACAACCTGTATGTGACAGATTCAGTTTACAATAGAGAAGGAAGACCAATTACAAAGTATACCTTTTTTAGATACTAGAATGATAAGAAATTCTAATAACACTTTATCTATTGATTCATATAAGAAACCAATGAGTTCTGGAAGATTCATGAACTTTTGGTCATATCATAAGTATTCTATGAAAATTAATTTGATCAAGCAAATGAAAAATAGAGCAACTAATATTTCAGATCCTGTATTTCATGAAAAAAACTTAAAAATCCTTCATCAATTATTTTTAGATAATGGATATCCAAACAAGTTGATAAAAAACTTATTTTATAATAACTCTCCAAATTTGGACATTATTTCAGATCATGCTGAAATTCCCTATTACTATATTTCTTTGCCATACATTAGAGAAATTACACCAAAATTAATTAGAACTTTCAAACCACTTACTAACATAAAAATTGCAAATAAAACATGTTTAACGATCAAATCAATTTATACAAGAGTTAAAGATAAAACTGATATTCTTAATCTTTCAAATGTAGTATACTGTATCCCTTGTAGAAATAGCGAGAATAAATATATTGGTCACACTAGCCAAAAATTAAAAAACCGAATTTCTCTCCAGAAAAGTGATTCCAGATTATATCCCGATAGATGTGCTTTGGCCAAACATATAATTGATAAAGACCATATTATGGATTTTGATTCTGTCAGTATTTTAGATATACAATCAAATACCAAAAAAAGATTTTTCTTGGAAATGGCTCACATATCTCAAGACCAAAATATCATCAATAGAAAGAGTGATCATAAAAATTTGAGTGATATTTATTACTACCTTTTGGCTATTGATAGGGAGCATGAGTGTCTTCAAATTTCAAATTCGTCTATTTCAAACATTTGAGGTTAAAATAACATCAAACAAATTATAAAAAAGAAGATGAACCTAGCCAATCTTGATATTTTTAGATATAGGTTAGTTATAATTGTATACTATTCCTTATTCTATAAGCAAACGATTTTGTTTGACATTATTTTGACATTTATTTTTAAAAAAATTCAAATCAAAATTATTAGATGTATTTACCATTTGAAACAACTTGTAATACAATCTCGAATGCTGTCCTTGAGAATGGAAATAAAGATATTCCGAAAGCTTGGAAAATAGTGTAAAGAGTACTCATTTTACAATTTTGCCGCTTCCCCAATATTCCTGTCCTTGTATACATATATGTATATAGTAAAAGATAGTATCGGCTAAATAGTTTAATACTAAATATTTTTAAATATCGGGGATTGCAGCCAGTAGTTATAAATGTACACTCTTTAAAGGTTTAGTGAAAGCTTTCGGTAAATTTTTTTACCTTCTTCAGTCACTTCTTTTTTGAGATTTAAATGAAATGAATAAATAAATAGTGTAAAAAATATATAAAAAATCTTGAAACCATCATATAAAATTATATAATATTTTTTTTTATAATTTTTATATGAAGGTTTCAAGATTTTTTATATATTCAAGAGCTAGCTTTTCATTTAAATCTCAAAAAAGAAGTGACTGAAGAAGGTAAAAAAATCTACCGAAAGCTTTCACTAATCCTTTAAAGAGTGTACATTTATAACTACTGGCTGCAATCCCCGATATTTAAATATATATGTATATATATATATATATATATGTATATATATATATATATATGTATATATATGTATATATATATATATATACATCCTTCTATCGTTAAAGCGTCCAGACAAAAATGTGCTTTATGGCGTCCGACGTTGTTTTCTGCAGATATAGTGTTAATTGAGCTGAATACTTTTTAATATAGATAAAGGATGGTTAAAATAAATGGAAAAAAGGACTTTGGCACGGAAAATACAACATTGCTGTATAGTTTCTAAACATTATGGCGCCCTTTCAGTCGATGGACAATTGGGCGTCCCTTATATTCAGCATTACGTATATATGATAGCCTTTAGGGCGTCAATTTTGTTATTGCGTTGTTGCCGCAGTGAGTACATATCTGCTATTTACAGAAAATAGGAGGACAAATAAGATATAATGTGGTTATTGCAAGTAGGAGGGATCCATATTATGTTATTGCAATGAAATTTCAGAAGTATTCATTTAACAAGTTACAAACACTCAAAATATTGAAGACAGTGAAATCTTCAAATGGACAATTTCTTCACAAAATTGCATTAATTTCAGAATTACATGATAGTTATTATTTTATATGGTGTTTGTTAGGTACTAGTTGAAGGATAGCTATTTATGTAGGAAGTTACAAAAAATATGATGTTTTGTGACATTTGTGATCATTCAGGACACGAGTATTGTCGGTGAAAAGTTTTAACCCTAGTTGTGAACTAATATTTTTCCTGCGAAGATAAATAATTTATTTTCCTAAAATTGTAGGTTACGGGAAAATACTATAAGGGAAGTGATGTGATGGAGTGATTTTGACGTTTCGAGATTCGAATGGATCTACACGTTTCATATTAGTCCAAAAAACCCATTTTTAAAAAATGTCGGTCGGTCAGTTGTCAACACGATAACTCAAAAACACTACCGAATTTTTCAATGAAATTTTATAAGTAGGTTCAGAACATAAAAACTGAGGCTAAGTTCGTAAACGATTAAAATCGGATTTACAGTTTTTCGGAAAATTCCATTTTCATGCAGTTTTCTCAATTTTCCACTCGAAATAATTTTTTTAACGAACAATTGACAAATTTGTTGGAATCTTCGTATCAAAAAACCTCCTATACAAAATTTCTCCGAAATCGGAATCAAAATTTTTTGGGAATTTCCTTCAGCTTTAATCCTGTATATTATCTACAATATAAAATGAAAGAATTCAAATGTAGTAAGTAATTGAGATGCATGTTAAACATTTTGCAGTCCTGACCCAAAAATTGTAAATTTTGGTTTATATTGAATGTATGGAAAAAATTACGCAGTATCATGTATTTTAATACGCGGAATCCATTTCTTGATGTAGTGTTATGAAATTTTTGTTATTAAAAAAATGTTTTCTTAGTTTTTTTTCAAGTAAAGTATTAAAGTATTTTGGGTGAAAACTAATAGCCTCGTGCATAAGGTGAAGTCATCTGGGTACATCAACTGGTTCAAATAATATTCTAATACATCAGTCGGAGCTAGATATCTCGTTTATCCTTAATGCCACGAAACAACATTATTAACAAAAGAAGTAAGTAGATATCGTCAAGGACCATATTTTAAAAATATTCATACATACAGTCTGCTCCAAAATTCAGTGACGAAACAAACACATATTTTTTATGTAACACCCTGTATTTCTTAATATCTTTCGATTCTCTTCGAAGAGCTGATTTCGAAAAACTATAGCACTTGGGGTCAAATGGTTATAGTTTCTAAATTCCATGGTGTTGAAAATCACTTTTTTAACTTCAAAGATTTTTCAGCTAAAACAATTGATTATTTAAAAAAGAATGGATGTCCCTATATTTACTTGGGTTTAGTTGGGTTATTCAATCAATTTTGGAACATCCTATATATTCATGAATACTTATAAAATCTGCCTCTTGGCGATATCGGCTACTTTTATGCTTCATACATCAATATTGTGTATAGGAAAAGGAATAACTTTTGGCCCTTGTACTAATATTTCTGTTGTTAAAAAAAATTGAATTTTTTGTTATTAATCTAATGAAATTATGTCATCTCAACCTGTTGTTGGTTTTCCAATAAGTCTTTCAGTTGGTTCTTGCTGATTTGCCATTACAAATGAAGTATTATATACAGGGTGGTCCGTAAGTAATGGTCCAAAGTGAAATGGCAGATTTTTGGCCTGAAAATATTACAATCTCTTGCAACTTGCTTTAATCAAATATTGATAATGGAAAAGATTCAGGGTGGCAAAGTTTAAATGTAAAAGATGTTTTTTCTCAGTGAATTGAAAGATTTTGGATATACAAACATAAAAATTAAGATAAGGGGGTTTTAAGGCATGAGAAATCGTAATATGATATCCGTTTTGATGTATTTCCTAGAGGGCGCCACATGAGCTATGTTGTTGGTGTAACTGTGCGCTTAACTTTTTCATCGTTAACGCTATCTCTCAAAAATTACTAGTTTTCGAGATATTCGCATTTTAAAAACCCCCTACATAATTTTTATTTTATTTATTAGCACAAATAACACCGTACACTAACTAACGTCGTTAGTTAGTGAACGGTGCAAATAATAGCGTTAGTAGACGCTTATGTCAGCAAATTTATCATCACAAAAATTAACATAGCAGGTGCCGATGTCAACAATACTCCTGTCAGTTAATCATTCGTGTTTTGACAGTTAATCTCATTACACTCTTGAAGTACGAAACTATTTAAACACCTTGTTTCCTGAACGCTGGATTGGTCGTGGTAGTCCCTTTCCTTGGCCACCACGCAGTCCAGAATATAACCCCTTGGATATCAGTATATGGGGCACAATGAAGGAAATAGTTCACAGAAACGATAAAAAAGTTAAGTGCACAGTTACACCAACAACGTAGCTCATGTGGCGCCCTCTAAAAAATACATCAAAACGGATATGATATTATGATTTCTCAGGAACTAAAACCCCTATCTTCAAATTTTTACGTTTGTATATCCAAAATCTTTCAATTTACAGAAAAAAAACATTTTTGACATTTCAACTTTGCCACCCTGTATCTTTTTTATTATCAATATTTTATTGAAGCAAGTTGCGTCAGATTGTCATATTTTCAGGCCATGAATCTTCCATTTCACTTTGGACCATTACTTACGGACCATCCTGTATATATATTTTTATTGTTTAAAAGTATATTTTGCAATTATTTTAAATTTCATTCAACTATTGGAGAGCTATAACCGAGGCAGGAAATAAATGCGGAACATAACACCCTCTATGCTATAAAGTGTTAGAGTAGACCTTAATGCCCGGTTAAGTCATGTCTACTGGTCAATGATGAACAAGTTGAACATTTATTGTAAATTTTCTTTTGTTTATTTAGGTAATTTAAAATCAAAAATTGACCTGTTTGGGGAATTTTTAATAGTACTTTTTATTTAGCTTATAATAAATTTATGTGTTACACTTGGACGCACCCTATATACTGGAACGTATCTAAGAAATTAAGCACTGGGAAGTAACTTGGGACTTCGATTTTAAATGAAAAAGAGATTCATTCATATTGTTTCATGTATAATTTGCGTATATTGTTTCGCGTTTACGGCGTCCACTGACCATCCGCATACAACGTGCTAACTCTTTTTTTTTTTAAGAAAACTAAATATTTTTATGATCGAAGAATACGTACAAGTACATGCAATGGAAACACATAAAGAAGTTAGAGATGAAGGCTGTAGTTCATTAAATTCGAATGATTTTGATCTTTGTATCCCTGCAGGATTTTTTTTCAATCTGAATAAGTTTGTAGTACTTATTGTAGGACTTTTAAGTTTCTCTGTGTATATGTAGATTTTATAGTAGAAAACTTTTTTTTGTATTGTGTAAAAATTTACTTTTTATTTGTCCCATATTCGACATTGTTTTATAATTACTACTTACTAGGTATTAAAACAATAAAATCTAGATTTATAACCTAATTAAAGTGGGTTTCTTTAACACGTTTTAGCTTCCAAATAAATTTAGGGGCAGTCAACATAATATAAGATTGACATTATATTTGTCTTTTAGATGACCGAGAATAGTTTGTATATAATGTCCTACTCAATAATTAATTATACAGTGAACGTCTAAATTATGGAATATTATCATTGCTCCGAGAACCGTCGAGTTTTAAGGGAATTCCCGAAACAGGTCGATTTTTGTTGTACAATGCCCATGTTATAACGTACATGGAGTAGGGATGACGTAACCGGTGTAGGTGTAATGACGTAATCGTTAATTTTTTAAAATAGAAATCGGTATAATGTGACACCTCATTTGAACGAGAATTTAATTATCTATTTAACGACATTACATTTTTAACTAAAATATTTTTTTAAGGGTACGAAAACAATTTTTCTTAATTTAAATTCAATCAAATTACAATTAATGCTTGAATCCATGACTTTCTGAAATACTTAAAAAAGCAAAAATAAGTAAAAATAATAATGGACACGAAAAGTTCTCTCATAAACACTGAAACTTTTTGTCATATGTAATTCAAGCAAGTGATAGTGGCATAATTACTGTAATATTTATTGTCGTAAATGTTTTGATTTTGTGAATTGTTATCAGTTGTCAATTGTAATTTTTACTTTTGAATAGTGAATTATGGCTCACCTAAATGAATCACAACGCATAGAAATATTAATCCTTAGCGGATGCGGAGATAAGAAAAAGAACACAGAACGAGGTATGCAATTTATTCAACGCAAAATATCCCGTCAGACCCATCAGCCAATCAACAGTAAGTAAAATAGTCCGAAAATTTGGAGAAACTGGGCACGTTAAACAGATTCCAAACGCAGGGCGTCCTAAAATTGAAGACAATGTGAAACGACGACCATCCCGATCGCCGGCTTCAATTTTCTGAAATTATGCAGGATTTATGTATCCCCAATCCACTTTTCATCAATCAAATCCTTTTTTCCGATGAAGCAACATTTTTTATACATGGTACCGTGAATCGTCAAAATTGCAGATAATGGAGTCAAGAAAACCCGTATTGAATGACTGAGGCACACACGCAATATCCTCAGAAAGTGAATGTATGAGGTTTGTTCCAACCAGCGTCAGAAACCGTCAGGATTCTGCGCAGTAACTTAAATACGTTCCAACCAGACATACAAACGATTAGTTAACGATCAGTTTCTTGTTCCAACCAAAATTTAAAACGGTTTGAAAACTATCAGAACGGTTTACGGATTTTCTTCTGACCACTAATCTGGCGCATGCGAATCGCTGTGTTTTTATTTTACAGTTTATTTCACTGTTTCATTGAATTGCAGCATAACCTTAAAGTGTGAATTGTGTTTGTATTTAGATATAATTAAAACTAGAACTTTTAAAGTGTGAATTGTGTTTGTATTTAGATATAATTAAAAAGCTTGATTTTATTCCTAATTTTGATCATAATAAAAATCGTGTAAGCCTTTGGATCAGCTGATTAACGATGCCAACACAAGCGCATGTACAGTACAGACTGAAGTTGTAAGATGTTCCAACCAAAAACATAAATTGATCAGGGATCAGATTATTTGATAGACATGCGCGTTGACAACGATTTGAAAATAGTTGGAAATCAGTTTGTGATTTGTGGTTGGAACAAACCTATGGGCAGGGATCATCAATGACAGAATCATTGGCCCTTTTTTCTTTGAAGAAAATCTAACAGGAAGACGCTATTTAACTTTTTTGAGAAATCAACTTATACCTGTCCTTGCTAACATGTATCCAAATGCCAATAATCCAAATTTACCTAGTGAAAATATCTGGTTTCAACAAGATGGATCCCCTCCGCATTACGCACGTGAAGTACGTCAATTTTTAAATAATTACTTTCCCGGGAGGTGGATCAGAAGACGAGGTTTTATAGAGTGGCCAGAAAGGTCGCCAGATCAAACACCTCTAGATTTTTTCCTGTGGGGTTACATAAAATCAAAAGTTTATGTCAATAGACCCCAAAACTTACAGGACTTGAAAGATAGAATTAGGCATGAAAAGAGTCTAATTACTCCAGAAGTCATCCGCAATGTACTTGATGAATGTGTCCGTACATTCGCATATTGTCAAGAAACCGATGGATGGCAGTTCGAACATCTAATTTAAAATAATTGTTATGCATAATTTGGTTACTTTAAGGTACATTATTAATTAAATCATTAGTTGAAATTTGGTTGAATTTAAATTAAAAAAATTGATTTCGTACTCTTAAAAAAATATTTTAGTTGAGAATGTAATGTCGTTAAATAAGGAATTAAATTCTCGTTCAAATGAGGTGTCACATTATACCGATTTCTATTTAAAAAAATTAACGATTACGTCACTACACCTACATCGGTGACGTCATCCCTACTCCATGTACGTTATAACATGGGTATTTTACAACAAAAATCGATCTGTTTCGGGATTTCCCTTAAAACTCGACGGTTCTCGAAATAATAATAATATTCCATAATTTAGCCGTTCACTGTAGAATACTATTAATAAAGAAATGCGCCAGCTCACTGACCTTCCTACCTCATATCTAAACCTTTACTCACGTTAATGTATCGGACTTTCTTAATTTGGCGCTATTAGAGGAGAGTCGTTGACGTGACGCTCTAAAGACGAGAGCATGTATTTGAGAGAATACTCAGAGTTGAGTAATGTACCGGAAATGTATTTTTCTAACTGTTGCATTCAACAATATAAGCAATTTAACGTTCTACTGAAACGGCAGTGTTGTCAAATCTCGGGACGCTCTAAGCGCGAATAACTATCAAGATAAAATGTATACTCTATATACAACTTAATACTCCTAGCGTCTCTGCCGGAGAGTTGCGCGAACTAAATATATTCGGGAACCGTATATTTTCGTTCATTTCATGATCAAAAAAGCGTCCCCCAAAAATTTTGTTGGTAGGTTCGTGACGTAATTTCAAGTCCCTGGACAAATTATTACAAGGGGTGTGCATAGAGCGTCCGTATACGGACGCTCTATGCACTTGGACGCTCTATTGAATGCGATTTCAGAATGTATGGACGCTTTAACGATAGAAGGATATATATATATATATATATATATATATATATATATATATATATATATATATATATATATATATATATATATATATATATATATATATTAATATATATAAATTACGTGTCACGTTGTTTGTCCGCGATGGACTCCTAAACTACTTAACCGATTTTAATCAAATATGCACACCGTGTGCAGTTTGATCCAA
Source organism: Lochmaea crataegi (assembly GCA_947563755.1). Lineage (NCBI taxonomy): Eukaryota > Metazoa > Arthropoda > Insecta > Coleoptera > Chrysomelidae > Lochmaea > Lochmaea crataegi. Next base: position 31,015,432 of record OX387431.1, on the reverse strand, counting down.
CTTGGAAGATAGGATAGCTTACATCTCAATTTATAGTCGCAATATTATTTTATTGCAAATTATTTGTCTATTATTTTTTGACATTCACAATTATCTGTTAACTCCAAACGATTTTAACAGATGGCGATATCTGTTGACTGGATTGAGTAAGTAATCAATAGATGGCGCTGGTGTTAAACCTACAAACGTGTCATATAAGCTACAATTCAATAGCATAACCACCACATGTTGTTGAGGCTAAAGTTTATTTTGTAGTAAATTGTTTTTACTTTTTAAATTTTTGGTGTTAGCATAGCCGGCCACGTGTTACTTAGACTGAAGTGTAAATTAAATTCATATTATAGTGAAGATAATACAGTGAAATTATTCCTGCTTTTTAATTGGCTGAAAATTGGTGGGGAGGTAGCTTAGAACCAGGAGACGGACATAGGATACTTTTTTAGGAAAATTGCACGGAAAAAACATTATTTAAAAAAATTCTATACTTTAAACAAAAATGGCGGTGAATTAAAATTTTTGTATAGGTATCGTTACTTGGAGATTAGCTAATTGTAAGGATGGCATTTATAAAGTTTGAAATAAACAAAAACTACTTTGACACTCCACTCAGCGGGTAAAAATTATTTGAAAAAAATTCTACGTTGGACAAAAAATGGCCGTAAATTAAAATTTAAAATTTTTGTATAGTTATCGTTACTTGGAGATTAGCTGATTGTAAGGATGGCATTTATAGAAGTTTGAAATAAACAAAAGCTACTCTGGCACTCCACTCAACGGGCAGAGAACGACCGCTTGCATAATATCTTATTTAGTCGGGTTTGTTGGAACACTTTCAACTCGAGAACGAATGGACCGATTCTGAAGGATTTTTTGACGAGTTACCGTTTTGTAAACGGTAACAGATAATCTGCTACCGTTCCATTTTCGCGAAGCAACGGTTACAGGGGAGGCATAAATGACGTCATGATTTATAAGACGGTTATAGATTCTGTAACACAACTTTATAGGTTGGTTATATGCGGTTACAAGTACAAATAATAAACAAATATGGCGGAAAAGGAGGTGTTTTTAGTAGAATTTTACGGGTATCTAGTTTTATTTTAGTGAAATTCTTTCATTCTCTAGTTCAAAGTAAATGAACCTAATTATCATGGTTTACACCACTGCAGAGAAAACTGAAATTGTTGCAAACTATTTTAGAAACAACGAGTCTGCACGGGCAGCTGCAAGAGTTTTTAATGAACGTCATGCCGGTAAGAATGTAAGACATCCCTACGTGATAAATTTAATATCTAAGTTCATGGAGACCGGAAACTTTTCTAACAGAAAATATGAATGACAACATCCTGTTACTAACGAGGCTACACAGGTTGCACTTTTGGGACATGTTGCATTGGATCCCACTTCAAGACAAATAGCAGCAGCTGCAAGGCTGCAGGTGAAAAGATATGTAAAAACTGTTTTAAATTTGTTACGCACGGAAATTAGCGACAAAGCGAAGTGGCCACAATCGGTAATCAAAATACAAACAACGCTTAATACGACGACTCAAAAAACTACGGGGTTCACTCCAATTTATTTATTAACTGGGATCGAGGGCAACGCGGCCGATATTAAGAAACTGACCGAATCTATACCAAACGGTGATATCCCTCAAAGCTTAGAGCAAGATCGAAAAATGACATACGAACGAATACGGAAACAAGCCGACGATTCAAAAGCCTTGTTTGACAAGACACGCAGGTCAAATAAAATTATAAATGTTGGTGACCTGGTATTTCATCCAACAGGTAACAGCCTCTTGGCTAAATTGGACCAAAGGTATGAAGGTCCCTTGTAAATACATTGGAAAACGATAGATTTGAGATCAAAAACATGACAACGAATCGTAAAAGTATTGTCGCCGAAGATATGCTTCGCATATGGCCTGGGGAATTTTCTAATTCCTCAGATTAATATTACTAGGTGACTATTCAGAAATTTTATATGAAATACTAGGAAATGTGAGCTTATTGTGACCGACGATCAACTATAATTCTATTGTATCTTTTATTTAATCATATCCTACCTGTATTCTACGATGATATACTTTGAATTCTACGATTACGTATCATGTATTCTACGAAGACTTTATACTCTACGATGATATACTTTGAATTCTTCGATTACATATTTTATGTTCCACGATAGTATACTTTGAATTCTACGATTACGTATCATGTATTCTACGAAGACTTTATACTCTACGATGATATACTTTGAATTCTTCGATTACATATTTTATATTCTACGATGATATACTTAGAATTCTACGATTACGTATCATGTATTCTACGAAGACTTCATACTCTACGATTATATACTTTGAATTCTTCGATTACATATTTTATATTCTACGATGATATACTTTGAATTCTTCGATTACGTATTTTGTATTCTACGAAGCCTTTATACTCTACGATGATATACTTTGAATTATTCGATTACATATTTTATATTCTACGATGATATACTTTGAATCCTACCATTACATAATATATTTTGTACTCTACAATGATACACTTTGAATGAATAATACGATTACATCATTATTGCGATGTTGTATATCGTGTAACGCGCCTCCCTTCTTACACGTGGCTCCTGCCACAAGAACACGTCACTATGGACACCCTTGATGCAAAATTCGGGTTTTTAAATCTCGGGCGCCAGATTATTAACGTGGTTTGCTCCACGGCCCCTTGACCCTTAGCGTCAAGAGTTCCAGATAGCCTCAGATGGAGGTTACGGAAAATTCCAGGGGTCTTGTTGAATTAAATTTAACTAACTAGTGAAAATCCGGAAAAGCCAAATCTTGGTTCTCCAATCAATAAATTGCGGTTAAAAATGAAAATAATAGGAATTCAAAACTTTAATCTATTAATACTCTGTGGTCTATTTTACGAATAATTCTTTAGTGACAAACAAATTAACAGGGAAAATAAAATGAGGTATGTATTACCTATATCTGGGATTTTAACGGACTTAACGGTCAGGTTATCAAATACGGTTCAAATCTACCGGGTTTTACGGGGTCCCTAATGCACGATTTAGATCTGCCGGGTAATCAGACAAATTGTGGCTAAGCCTCTTCCAAGTCTGATTAACCCTTGAATCCAAATGAAACCGGCAACTATTATTCCGACAATAAGAGGAAAAAAAATATAAATAATGATTCTACGAAACGGGAAAAGAACGATTTAGATCTGCCGGGAAATCAAACAAATTGTGGCTAAGCCTCTTCCAAGTCTGATTAACCCTTGAATCCAAATGAAACCGGCAACTATTATTCCGACGGGGAAAAAAATATAGACAATGATTCTACGAAACGGGAAAGAACGATTTAGATCTGCCGGGAAATCAAACAAATTGTGGCTAAGCCTCTTCCAAGTCTGATTAACCCTTGAATCTACTAAAGCCGGTAACTATTATTCCAAAAAAAATAAAATTTAAGAACGAGTTAGATCTGCCGGGAAATCAAACAAATTGTGGCTAAGCCTCTTCCAAGTCTGATTAACCCTTGAATCTAACTAAAGCCGGTAACAACTATTCCAAAGAAAAAATATTTTCCCACGAGTTAAACGGTACCCAACTATCGACACACAGAGTAAAAATATTCGTACTAGCATAAACTTTAAAATATTATACCTAATCCACTTGGATATCAATTTAATTTAAAACTACTGACAACCAAAAGCATAAAATAATTCGAGAATCCACTAATAATTCATATCAGTTAATTAATATATAATAAACGCAGTAAATAAAAATTCGAAATCAAATTACGGTTGACAAATCTTTATTTCCAGATAAGAGAAACAAAATAAAAAAAAACAAATTTCAGTTCAACAACAAAAGAAAAAAAATAGCCGGTCGGAAAATTTTCAAAGAATACATTCAACAATTTAATAATAAGCGGCGATACGGAAAGTTTCGAATACACAGTTTATTTGTAAAAATGATTTACCTTGTTAAATACAGCTTACACACAATCGGAATACGGAATACACAAAATTTTTCGCACTACGGTTTTTCGGTTTTTCGGAAGAACGTTGAACGGAGAATCACTACTTTTAGAGCCGGAAAAAAATGAGAGCGCGAATAAGAAGCCAGACGGAATGAAAATCGGAGCGCGAATAAGAAGAAGCCAAAAATGAATTGTTTCCGAATTTATATCCAAAATTTTAGTTACATTCTTCGGCCGTAATTCTGGTGTGGGAATTAAAACGTGAAATCTATCTAGTTTCGACAAAAACTTGTAAGTATACTAGACGGCTGCCGTTTTAATTAAAATGTTGTATATACCGGGCGTCCTATCAGATGAAAAATTTAAATATCGGAAATGAATAAATTGTGTATGGTAGAATTTGGATTTGCGTAACTCGGACTTATACTAAAATATACAACGGTAATAACAACAAAAAAAAATAAATCAATGCGGTAGTAGAAAGGGTTGTAAAGTAACGAGTTATATACACCCTAGTGGCAAAATAAAATATATTACGGAACAAAATAAAATAAAAATTAAACTTGCATAACGCGAAAAAAATAACTCGTTACACACCCCCTTTACTTCGGTAAAAAAAAAATGAATGAGCGAAAGTGCAACTTTCGGACATTACATTTTTTTTTAAACAACAACTTATACCTAATTATAAAAAAGGTGAGAAAACAAAACGGTGATCCAGGGTGTAGAGTCTCACAGCCTGGAACGTCGGCGTAGGGTCGCTTGGTGTGGATGGGGCGGTCCTCTTCCACGGGACGCCTGTCTTCGGTATGACCTGGAACAGCGTCCGGCTGTTTCCAGAGCGGGGTGGGGTCGTTCGGTCCATTTGTCCATAGCGGGAGCAAAATAAAATGTTCAGTCCATGGCGGGTTTTAAGTCTTTCACATGTATACGATTATACCTTTTTCCTTTTTCATCTCGTAAGTCATATACAACGGGGGAAATAACACGTACGACTTCGTACGGCCCGGAATATTTCGGAGCGAGTTTCGCGGCGACGTGATCAACGGCAGAGGATAGTGTATGATCCTTTGAAACGTACTCTACTTGATGTTAACTGAAGAGTGAAATGAAATTTATTGAAAAAAATAATTGTATTCAAAAATGATTCTCAGGGGTGGCTTTCGCCGAACTTAACAATAACATAACTATAGCTTAAAAGAAAGTAGTTAATTAAGTTGAGCGCCACGTGGTTTTCTTTCCTTTGTATAAAAAGAATAGGTTAACCCCGAAACTATGAATATGTGTAGTTCTGTCCTTTTAGTTAAGCATGCACTATAGAATCCCCTATTTGATAATTTAAATTGTGTGTCTATAAATTAAGTAGGAAGGAAGTTGAAATAAAATTTCACAAGTTAAGCAATAACAATAAATATGGTTTTAATGAGTTTATAGGTGTGAAAATATAAAATTTATGTGAAATCGATGATAAAAAATTACATATATATTAACAATGTCAGTGGGTGAAGCCCTTAAGTTTACAGATTATATGAAATAATAATTACAGTGGGTGAAGCCCTTTAGATTTACAAATGAGGCGAAATAAGACTTTTAAACTTGAAAGGTTGACCTGGATGAAAACTTCTCTGATATAAAGGTACTTATCTTAACTGATTTTATACCAAATCCGTTATCAAACACTAAAACTATTAGCACGGAAATATAGAATCTTACCTGTAGGAATATCAGAAATGAAAAAACAGTCTCGATGGTGAAAACTTAGATATATATTAGCAGATATATCCCACAGCGGTTGAGGTGCTAACGTCTGTTCTCATAGACGACTTAGATCGGAAAGCAAGATGGCTGTTTTCGATTCACAGTTAACCACCTCCACTTAGAACGAGATATGTGACAATCCACATCAAGTCCCTAGTTATACGATACGGCAAAGCAACCGGAAGGATAACAAAAGGCGACTGTGAAACTTCACGTTTCATTCCCTTAATAGCCGAAGAAAAAAAATTTAAATACATTTTTTTATTAAAAAAAACAGGACTAAAACCTCAAAAAAAATGACCAGATTTCTATACAAGGTACTGGACAAAAAAAAACATAGTTACATGACCAGATTTCTAAACAAGGTACTGGACAACCAAAAAAAACATAGGTACATGACCAGATTTCTAAACAAGGTACTGGACAACCAAAAAAAAAAACATAGGTACATGACCAGATTTCTGAACAAGGTACTGGACAACCAAAAAAAAAACATGGGTACATGACCAGATTTCTAAACAAGGTACTGGACAACCAAAAAAAACATAGGTACATGACCAGATTTCTAAGCAAGGTACTGGACAACCAAAAAAAAACATAGGTACATGACCAGATTTCTAAACAAGGTATTGGACAACCCAAACAAACATAGGTACATGACCAGATTTCTAAACAAGGTACTGGACAACCCAAAAAAAAACATATATGATTTAAGCTCGAAAGAAAAAAAAGATGAAGAAAAAAAAAATCCGGAAAAAATTACTAGAATACTATTATACGGTATACCAAAAAAAAATTTACTAAACTACACCCCGCTGTTTAATATGATTGAAATCCATCATTACCACCAAACTACAGGATCCAAACCAATCCAGCCTGATACCACGATAGAGAGGAGTCAAGATGAGAGAGACTACCCAAAAGTTGAAATTGCACCTATCTAGCAGCGAAATAGGTCTCGTTTTCCAACTCATCTATAATGACACCAGAACAAGAATAATCAAATCATTTCACCTAATGACAACAATGAAACCTCAGGCATATGAAACGTCCAGTTCAGAGTACTGCCTACTCAATGATATTATAGCATATCATTAACGCTAAAAAGAATAACCTGAAGGGTTATTTCTGAGATAAAAAAATTATTAACACCTACTGGTGTTAAAAAAAATGTCATAATAGGGAGAAGAAAAAAGAAGAAAAAGATAAAGCGTAAAAGTTGGAAGGTATAAAGATGGTCCAACACTAGCCATCCATTATTTGCACCGGGAATAGGCACTCATCACGAATCTTATCTGCGCAGTATACATTTGTTGTGAGGTAAAGGGATGTGGAAAAGAATATTGAACAGAAGTGTAATTTCAGTGTTGTCCCTCGTTACCCTCAGGCCGAACTGAAAACAACATAGGAAAGTGATTTCAAAAAATCACACCCCATTCAACCTCTTTAAATAATAAAAACGCAAAAATAAATTAAAAAAGAGAGGAAAGGATAACAAAGTATATCTTTACAGATAGATCGATATATTTGCGTCTACTATCAGTAACAAATAACTAAGGAAAAAAAATAAAAGATAAGAAAGAAGAAAAGGTACTCTTCTCAAAGAGAATAGTCGTCACAATAAGGTATTTGTTGTTTTTTTTTAAAAACGTCGTAATCGGTAAGAGGATTTCCTACAACATCAGAAAGAATAAAAACACAATAAAGAAATACTACAAATACGGTACCAAAAGGAACAGGCCATTATTCCGACACTAGCATGTTGTTACCAAAGCATGTCATACTCAAAGGTGTGGTAATAATTCCTGAACTTATCTGTAGCCTATCTGAAGTTATAAGGAAAACCTGTACATAAGTCTTGAACCTACTAATAGTAAAGGCTCGGATATAAAGATACTACCGAGAAAATATAGTTAACTTTCAGACATTATCGAGACAAAGTACAATATCCAATGATCATCATCTGCTAAATAAAAAATAGTTATTTAAATAAAATCAACATTTAAAGGTAATAAGATAATGAAAGATATGAACACATTTAGTACTAATTCAAAGGAACAGTCTACTCTACAAGGCAACTGAACTTACTAAATATATTCCTAACCAATAATGAACGAGAAGGTACAAAGAAATTGAGAGATAAGTTAGGAAAGGAAAATTAGGTAAAACAAGTAATAATTATGTATGCTCCTCTGTCTTGTAATGCTATAAAGGTTAAAATAATTTTTAGTTGATCTGATCCTCTTTAGATAACTAAAAAAAACGGTGCTCTCAACTTTTGAGATAGATAGTGTCAATTAAGACAAAAACAAGATACGATAAGATAAACTTTACGTCACTACGTCGAGGTCTCATCTGGAACTCAACACGATAGATAAGTGAAACGTAAAAGATAAGATAAGATAGTCTTTGTCATACAGGACAAAGCTAAAAGTAAAATATATTCTCAGGAAGACTATCCCAAAGAATTTATTATTAAAACTATAATTAGGAACACCAACATTCATAGGTTCACGATATTCCCTTTAAGCATAGTTTTCAAATTTCAATACTCATATAGAAAGTATGATTTATCCAGACTTTCTCAAATTTCTAAGCAGGATCTCAGATAACCTATAGTTACCTCTAATTAATCCCTTATTGAATATATATAGCAAATCAAAACAGAGAAGGAACACATGTAAGATATTAGTAAGATATTAGTAGGAAAGAATTCCAAACTACCAGGTAATAGATAAAACGAATTAGCAGATAATTAATCAGAAGATATTTCAGAGTCAGATTCTGAATTTTCCACCTGGTGGTCACTTGAGTCAGCAGAAGATAAGATATTTTCCTTCAGGTCTTTAATATGCCAACGACCCATATTTTTACCATTTAAATCTTTCAGTTCATAAACCAAGGGAGAAATAACTTTATTTACTACACAATGTATGTATTTAGGCATAAATTTGGCAGAAATATATTGAGCTTTATCAGATTTAGGATATGTTTTTTTCCAAACATGATCTCCTGGATGGAATTGGATGTTCCTTTTACGAAAATTGTAACGTGCACTTGTTTTCACATATGCTTTATGAAGGCGCTTCCTAACAGATTCAAATATGGAAGGCATGGTTTGTATATCCTGTAATCTATGAATCTTATCAGATATTTGAGGTTTATTAATAGGATTATCTACAATTTTCCCATAGAAAGAACCTACAACAGGTACGTTACGAGCAAATACTAAAAATGAAGGCGCAAAATCAGTAACTTCGTGCTTAGAAAGACGAATGGCCTGAACTATTTTGTATATTTCTAAATCCCAAGATCTATGATCTCCATAACAATAGGAGCGTAAAGCAGTTACAATAGATTTATTGACACGTTCTGTATGATTAGCTTGTGGTGTAAAATTTGAAGTATACCAAATATTTTGAACTTCATATTTAGTCATTAAGTTTTTGAACAACTGACTGGTGAATTGTTTACCATTATCAGTAGCTATAATTTGAGGTACTCCAAAAATTAAGAAGACATTATTTTCTAAAAATTTACAAATGGCTGGAGCGGTAGCTTTAGGCATAGTATGAATTAAGGTAAACTTAGTGAACCAGTCAACAACTACTAAGGCATATTGATTACCTTGACGGGATCTAGGATAAGGTCCTATCAAATCACAAGAGATTAATTGAAAAGGAAATTCTATGTTGCGATATTGTCCCATTAGTCCAGCTTGTGGCAAATTTGTAGGCTTACATGTGGCACAAACCTGACAACGCCTTACATATCTGCGTACAGACTGTCTCATATTCGGCCAATAATACAACTCAGAAATTCTCTCTAAAGTTTTGAATACACCAAAATGAGCTGAAGTTGAGTCATCATGAAATTTGGTTAAAAGTTCAGACCTATTCGGAGTTGGAACCACAATTTTCCAATCAGTAACGTTACTCATTTCGGCATATTTAGTAAAGACATGTTTATACAAGACATTATTCTCTACCTTGAAACTGGGATAACTATCAGGATCACTGGTAACCTTTTTAATCATCTCCTTGTACCAATTATCAGGCTTAAGTAAAGATAAATCTAAGACATTTACATCAGGTATACGAGAAAGGAAATCTGCAGGTACTGTTCCTGTAGATTTTCTGTGAACGATAGAGAAATTATACTGAGACAATTGAAGAATCCAGCGAGCGAGACGAGGAGAGGGTTTTTTCATATTATTTAACCAGACAAGAGAAGAATGATCTGTTATAACAGTAAAATGTCTACCTAAAAGATAATATCGAAAATGTTCTATCCCTAAAAGAACAGCTAAGGCTTCTTTCTCCGTAGTAGAAAATTTCTTTTGACCTTTCGTAAGTTTTTCACTCATGTAAGCTACTGGATGCTCTAATCCATCTTCAAGTTGAAAAAGAACACTACCGACTCCTACATCACTAGCATCACACATTAAAAAGAATGGACGATCGAAATTAGGACTACTAAGTACTGGTGCAGAAGTTAAAGCAACCTTGATATCTTTAACTCACCTTCTTCATGACTTTGTCTCCGATAGTGCACTTCCAGTCTCTACGGCGTAGATTATAGTTACGACTTTGACTGGTAAACGCTCGGGACAGGTGCAGACGGACTAGATCGAAGCATTCTTGCAGTTTCTCTACTCGCAAGAGATGCGGTTTCGGCTCTTCTTCGGTTGGGTTGTCCAATCCGGCGTCTTCTTCCGGACTTTTCTCGGTGTCGTTTTCAGCCTCTCTTCTGAAGGATTTCGGTGTCTCGGGTTCTCTCCCAAAATTTAGGAAGGCAGGTGTGAATCCAGTCGAGTCGTGTCTTGAATTATTCATTGCAAACTTCAAGTCCGGCAACCTTACATCCCAGTCTAGGTGATCCGCTTCGCAGTATTGCGCAATCATTGTCTTCAGGGTGCGGTTGGCTCGTTCTACTGGGTTTGCTTGCGGCGTATACGGGGGAGTGAAACGGTGTCGGATTCCTAACCCACTCAGCATATCCTTGAACACCTTGCTGGCATACTGAGTTCCATTGTCGGTCAGTACGGTACGGGGGCATCCAAATATCGTCAATATTTCCTCGTAAAAAGCAGTGCTTATGCTACTGGCAGTAGCATTCCTTAACGGTTTACACTGTACCCATTTAGTGAATCGGTCTTGGAACATAATGATGTAACAGTTCCCTTTCTTACTTCTGGGTAACGGTCCAATTATATCGGAACTAACGGTTTGCCATGGTTGCCGATTCGATGACGGTTGCATCTTCCCTGGGAGCTTTTGTTGCGACGGTTTGTACTTTTGACATTGCAAACATCTCCTCACGTATTTGGTGATGTCCCTGAACATTCCTGGCCAATAGTACAATTTTGCAATCCGGGTGATGGTTTTAGCAATTCCTAGGTGTCCGGCGTTTGGAGCATCATGGTTTTCTTGCAACACCCGGGTTCGGTCGGGCTTTGCTATACACAGTTTCCAGGGATCGGACATTTCTGGCTCTCTGAAATCGTTTATGTCCCAGAAATGACGGTATAGACGGTCTTCTTTAATGCAGTAGTCCGGAAACTTCTCTGGATCCTTCAGGACCTCTTCCTTCCTGTTCCGGTACCACGAACATTCGGCGGTTACATCGGTCAAACATAGTGCAGACGGTGGGTCGGTCTCAGCGGTCATGGGTAGCGGGTTTCTTGACAAAGCGTCGGCCACACGATTTAGAGCACCTTTACGGTACTGTATCTCGAAATCATACTGTTGTAGAAAAATACTCCACCTTGCTAAACGTCCGGACGGACTAGATATGGAATGCAGCCATCTAAGAGATTGATGATCGGTAACAACCGTGAAATGGTAGCCCTCTAAATAAGGACGCATCTTTTCAATCCCCCAAACAATAGCAAGACATTCTTTTTCGGTTACGGAGTAATTTTTCTCGGTAGGACTCAGGGTGCGACTTGCATACGCTACCACGTGTTCGTGACCATCCTTCTGCTGGGTAAGGGCTATTCCCAAACCATATTCGGAGGCATCGGTTTGTTAGGTAAACGGTACGGTAAAATCAGGACAACTTAGGACGGGTGCTTCTGACAGACAGGTTTTAATCTTAGTGAAAGCAGCTTCTTGTTCTTCAGCCCATTTCCATCGCTGAGATTTACGGAGTAACTTAGTTAACGGAGCTACCTTTTCTGAAAACGATGGTACAAACCTCCTATACCAGGAGGCAACTCCCAAAAACCTTCTCATCTCTCGGATATTTCTTGGGGCTGCAAATTGTATGATACTTTCGACCTTCTCTGGATCGGTACGGATTCCATCTCCAGTAATTACATGTCCTAAGTATTTCATGGACGGTAGACAGAAATGACATTTCTCCGGGTTGAGTTTCAGCCGTGCTCCTCGTAATCGGCGGAACACTTCGGACAGATTTTCCAGATGTTGATCGAACGTTTCCCCCAGAACGATAATGTCATCCAGATAAGCGAATGCATATGGATCCAGCTCTGGGCCTATCAGTCGGTCAACCAGTCTCTGGAATGTAGCGGGTGCAGAATGTAAACCAAACGGAAGAACCGTGAATTGAAACAATCCACGTCCCGGTGCGGTAAAGGCGGTAATGGGTTTACTTTCGGAGGTTAACGGAACTTGCCAGTACCCACTCTTCAAATCCAAACTGGAAATGTACTTGGCTTTTCGCAGTTTATCCAGTATAGCATTAATAAACGGTAGAGGGTAAGCATCCTTCATTGTTACCTCGTTGACTTTTCGGAAGTCGATACAGAAACGGTTTTTCCCATCTTTTTTCTCCACGGACTTGTAGAGGGTTCGATCACTCCCTCTGCTAACATGGCGTCTATTTCAGCATTGCAAATTTCCTGCATTTTCGGATTCTGGGGTCGGTATCTCTGTTTGATCGGACGTGGTTGCAGCAAACGGATTTCATGCTCAGCTAGCGTAGTTGGACCTCGCAAGGATCCAAATTTAGGTAATTCTTGGTCTAGGAAAATGTTTAGTCTGTCTGTCTGTTCTTTCGATAAATTTCTTTCGGTAACCGGAATGATGGTTTCCAACGGACATCCTATCCAATAATACTCCTCATCATCCCCTAAATCATCCAGGGAAAACGCAGATATTACAGAAGTGGTTTGCTCCTTGCCAACCCCTAACACCAGGGAGGGCGCAGAGACTTCGGAAACAGGTTGCTCCTTGTCGACCCCTAACTCCAGGGAAGATGCAGAGATTTCGGAACGAATTTGCTCCTTGTCCACCCCTAACTCCAGGGAGGACGCAGAGACTTCGGAAACAGGTTGCTCCTTGTCAACCCCTAACACCAGGGAAGACGCAGAGACTTCGGAAACAGATTGCTCCTCGCCAACCCCTAACACCAGGGAAGACGCAGAGACTTCGGAAACAGATTGCTCCTCGCCAACCCCTAACTCCAGGGAAGACGCAGAGACTTCGGAACAAGACAGATTTACAGACCGGCAGTCTTTCCTAAGACGGTGGGTGGTTTCTTCTCTACATATTATCGGTACAGCAGAATTGACTTCTTTCATAGGCCTGTTCACGGCCTCCAATATTCCAACAGGACTGGCCAATTGTGAACGCCTCACTAACTCATCATTCACGTATATTTCTCCGGTTCCTAACTCCAGCCGGAAATTATACTTTCGGAGGACATCATGTCCTAATACAATGTCGGTTATTAGACCAGGGAAATGCTCCAACGAACCCTCCATTGTGACGTCATTGATTTTCCATTTCAGCTCATATATGTCGGTGATGGAGACTAGATTTCCATTAGCTAAACGGGCCTTCGTAGCTTGACGAGAGGTAGTTTGCTTTCTTTGGGAAAAAGTCTTAGCTACCTGATCACCAATATACGACTTTGCTGCTCCGGTATCCAATAATGCTCTAAACATATGATTTCCTATTTCAACGTCTATGTGCGGTCGGGGGGTCGTTCATTTCTGCTGGCGGTTCGGTATGAGAGGCAAAGATTTGCGGAAGCTGTGTCGGCCTCTCCTCGGTACAGCTTCGTTTTAGTTTTCCTGCCTCCTGCAGGAACAGTCTCGGGAAAATACTCCTTCCTTCTGGCAACGAGAACAGAATATTTTTGGCGGGTTTTGACAGTTATTCCTATAATGTCCAGACTCACCACAACGGAAACAGATGAGTTGACGGGAATATTGTCCTGAAGGTTGACGAGTAGTATCAGGCGGCGGCGGAGTATCGGTCGGTGACGGTTGGCTGGGACCGGCGATGGGCTCTCTGGATGGCCCAGGCATCGTGTTGTGAGAAGGTCCATACCTCGGCGAACTCATTGACTGCGGACGGGGATTTGATCCCCGGTTCGGTCCAGTGTGGTTGGGTATAGACTGGAGTTCCTTCCTGAGGAGCTCATATTCCCTGACCACCTGACAAAAGGAGGAAAAATCGTCAAAGTCCCCTTTTCGGACTTGTAGACGGTATTCCGGCAACAGGTTGCGGTACAGCCATGCTAACTGCTGTTCGGGAGTTAGCTTTCCATGCCTTCGCATCAAAGTCTGGAGTTCGGTGATGTATGTGGCGGCGGATTCATTCCTTCGTTGTAGACGACGGCCTATCTCAGCTTCTAAGTCAACTTCGTAGTTAACGGGATAGAAGAAAATTCGGAAGTCTGCCTCAAATTCATCCCAGGTCGTGTACCTACTCCGGTTATTGCGGTACCAAAATGCCGGTTCACCTGACAGTAATTCGGGTAGTACCGGAAGCAAATTATCTTTTCGAATATTCTTTGCGGTGCAGATTTCTTCAATTCTTTCGATGAATGCAGCAGGATCTCCCCGGTTTCCAAAAGACACCTTTCAATCGTGTACATTTATCGGTGGAGTTGCCATAGCGGTCGGATATTCCTCTTGGTCTATGGCGGATCGCGGAGCAATATTTCTTCTTCTCAAAATAAAAAAAGCAACAAAGGCGGAAAAAAACAGAAAAATCTAGCACTGGCAAAACGGTCGCTATTGAAATTTACAATACGGAAAAAAAATAGTATATTATACTAAAATAACGGTCCCTGTTCAAATCAACAATGGGCAAAAAAACCCGTAAAACAGTATAAACGGTCCAGCAACAATACGCTAAAAAAAATATCCACAGCTGTATTTCAGTTCCTGCTATAATCAGGTCTCTTTAACAATACGGTAAAATAACGGAAACGGAATAACGGTTCCTGCTCTAACAAATAATCAACTCTCTGCAATAATACGGTGAACAAACAGTCAACACAGACTTAACCCTGCGTCACATATGTGGGGTTTGACAAACCCCAACTTCCAAATATCGCTCTCAAAAATAAAACAAATGTAAACTTATGCGCACGGCCGTCCCAATAGCTTTTCAAATATGTGGGCACCAACGAATTCAGGCGTTGCCGCAGTACACCGAAGACAGTGAGTGAAGCTATACGCGACCAAAAGGCTCTGGGGTGTGACAAACCCCATCTATGTACTCCCGTTTGTGAATTTGACATTATATGTAAGTTGTTATTTTTGACTTATTTGAATCGGGAAAACCAATTGTTTATATTTTTTAGCTAAAATATCATGTCGTACGAAGAGGAACAGAGAAAACTGGAAGTTCTATGGGCTGAAAGTGTTGATGATGCCATTGATTCGGGAAGCGAGGATGATATTGATCATATTTCTGAAAGCGATCACAACACCGACTCGGAGCAGGATATCACAAGAGAAGATGAAGTTTATGACGGAAAGTCAGATAGGGAGGCATCAGAAACAGAACAGAATGAGACGGAAAATGGAAATACTGACGGGCCTCCAAGAAACCGAGAAATGTATATTGGAAAAGATGGAACGAAATGGAACAAAGTTGCCTCAAATCCACGCGTTCGAACAAGAGCGAACAATATTATCACTCATTTGCCGGGTGTCAAGCAATATGCAAAAAACGCTAAAAGTGCTTTGGATTGTTGGCAGTTGTTCTTTGATCCGCAAATGATAGGAGACGTGGTGCGCTGGACAAATGTCAAAATTCAGCAAAAATCCATTGCATATCAAAATAAATGTATGGTGAAATCAACCAATGAATATGAAATGAAAGCATTTATCGGACTCTACTTAGCAGGCATGTTCCGTTCTAATCGTCAAAATTTGAAAGACTTATGGCAAACGGATGGGACTGGTATCGATATATTCCGCAATACGATGTCTATAAATCGTTTTCAATTCTTGATAGTCTGTCTTCGGTTCGATAACATCGAGAATCGTAAAGATAGACTAGCGATTGACAAATTAGCTTCTGTTCGTGGAATTCTGGACAAATTTGTTGAAAATTGTAAGCAGGCCTACACTCCTTCGCAATATTTGACGATAGATGAGAAGTTGGAGTCTTTTCGTGGAAGATGTGCTTTCAAACAGTACATTCCCAACAAGCCAGCAAAGTATGGGATCAAAGTGCAAGCTTTAGTTGATGCCCGTTCCTACTACGTTCTAAACTTAGAAGTATACCCAGGAAAACAGCCAGAAGGCCCCTTCTGTTATAGCAACTCCCCGATAGATATTGTCGAGAGGCTCATACAACCATTTCTGGCTCCAACCGAAATGTGACCTTCGATAACTGGTATACCAGTTATGAATGAATGGTCAAATTACTGAAAGAGCATAAGCTCACGTCTGTAGGCACGCTGAGAAAGAACAAACGATGTATTCCAGCACAATTTCTGTCCGTCAAGAACAGAGAACCAAAGACATCTTTATTTGGCTTCCAAAAAGATATTACACTTTTATCCTATGTGCCAAAAAAAAAAACGTCTTGCTGATGTCCACCATGCACCATGATGGAGCTATTGATGAAGCAACTGGGGAGAAGAATTTACCCGATATAATAGGCTTCTACAACTTTACTAAAAGTGGAGTAGATGTAGTGGATGAACTATCTGCATCATATAACGTGTCCAGAAATTCACGGAGATGGCCTCTTACGATCGTCTTTTCTCTCTTGAATACAGCAGCCATAAATGCTTTGGTGATATACAGAGATAATAATCAAGATTTCAAACTTGCCAGAAGATTGTTCATCAAAATGTTGGGCTTTGAACTAATCCAGAACCACATCTCTGAGAGAAAGAACAATCCAAGAATACCAAGAAGAATTCGCCAAAAAATTGAACATTTTGGCCAAGAAACCCCTTCAGTGCCACCTGCAAAAATTCCAAAACTAATGGGAAGGTGTTCCATATGTCCAAGGAGCCAAGATCGGAAGACTAAATATTCCTGTTCAAAGTGTAAATCATTAGTGTGCCTGAAGCATGCTGTAATGAGTTGCCAAAATTGCATGAATTCAGATAGCGACTAATTTTTGATTTTTCATTGTACAACCTGCAGAGGTTCTTTTTTTTGTTCTTCCATTATTAGATTTCAATTCGGGATTATATTTTGGTTGATAAGATGTAAATTTTTTTTTGAAGGATTTTTCAATTAAGTTGTGTTTTTTTGTCTATGGAAAGTTACCATGTTTAGTTTATTTTTAGTTTATTCTGAATAAAGGCATTCTGACTGTTTTTTTTTGTGTTTAAATGTTTCTCAGATGATCACGTGAGGCCATAAAATAAAAAAAAATATGAGAAGACTGCCACAATTTTTTTTTGAATTTTTTAGAAATTGGGGTTTGTCACACCCCACATATGTACTGATGAAGAAATAATCCGTATGTATCCGTATGTTACGCAGGGTTAACCGGTCCAAGCGAAAAAAAACGCTTCAAAAAAAATTAAAATTTAAAACGGTATTAAACTGATCCT
This sequence comes from Lochmaea crataegi, assembly GCA_947563755.1. Lineage (NCBI taxonomy): Eukaryota > Metazoa > Arthropoda > Insecta > Coleoptera > Chrysomelidae > Lochmaea > Lochmaea crataegi. Next base: position 30,997,884 of record OX387431.1, on the reverse strand, counting down.
ATTGTAATCAACAATCAGGTCCCTGCTCTAACAAAAAAAAATACGGCAGAAAATAGTCAAAACAGACTTAAACGGTCCAAGCACAAATAAACGCTAAAAAAAATGGAAAACGTTATTAAACTGATCCTACAGTAATCAACAATCAGGTCCCTGCTCGGGCGCCATTTTGTAACGCGCCTCCCTTCTTACACGTGGCTCCTGCCACAAGAACACGTCACTATGGACACCCTTGATGCAAAATTCGGGTTTTTAAATCTCGGGCGCCAGATTATTAACGTGGTTTGCTCCACGGCCCCTTGACCCTTAGCGTCAAGAGTTCCAGATAGCCTCAGATGGAGGTTACGGAAAATTCCAGGGGTCTTGTTGAATTAAATTTAACTAACTAGTGAAAATCCGGAAAAGCCAAATCTTGGTTCTCCAATCAATAAATTGCGGTTAAAAATGAAAATAATAGGAATTCAAAACTTTAATCTATTAATACTCTGTGGTCTATTTTACGAATAATTCTTTAGTGACAAACAAATTAACAGGGAAAATAAAATGAGGTATGTATTACCTATATCTGGGATTTTAACGGACTTAACGGTCAGGTTATCAAATACGGTTCAAATCTACCGGGTTTTACGGGGTCCCTAATGCACGATTTAGATCTGCCGGGTAATCAGACAAATTGTGGCTAAGCCTCTTCCAAGTCTGATTAACCCTTGAATCCAAATGAAACCGGCAACTATTATTCCGACAATAAGAGGAAAAAAAATATAAATAATGATTCTACGAAACGGGAAAAGAACGATTTAGATCTGCCGGGAAATCAAACAAATTGTGGCTAAGCCTCTTCCAAGTCTGATTAACCCTTGAATCCAAATGAAACCGGCAACTATTATTCCGACGGGGGAAAAAAATATAGACAATGATTCTACGAAACGGGAAAGAACGATTTAGATCTGCCGGGAAATCAAACAAATTGTGGCTAAGCCTCTTCCAAGTCTGATTAACCCTTGTATCTACTAAAGCCGGTAACTATTATTCCAAAAAAAAAAAAATTTAAGAACGAGTTAGATCTGCCGGGAAATCAAACAAATTGTGGCTAAGCCTCTTCCAAGTCTGATTAACCCTTGAATCTAACTAAAGCCGGTAACAATTATTCCAAAGAAAAAATATTTTCCCACGAGCTAAACGGTACCCAACTATCGACACACAGAGTAAAAATATTCGTACTAGCATAAACTTTAAAATATTATACCTAATCCACTTGGATATCAATTTAATTTAAAACTACTGACAACCAAAAGCATAAAATAATTCGAGAATCCACTAATAATTCATATCAGTTAATTAATATATAATAAACGCAGTAAATAAAAATTCGAAATCAAATTACGGTTGACAAATCTTTATTTCCAGATAAGAGAAACAAAATAAAAAAAAAACAAATTTCAGTCCAACAACAAAAGAAAAAAAATAGTCGGTCGGAAAATTTTCAAAGAATACATTCAACAATTTAATAATAAGCGGCGATACGGAAAGTTTCGAATACACAGTTTATTTGTAAAAATGATTTACCTTGTTAAATACAGCTTACACACAATCGGAATACGGAATACACAAAATTTTTCGCACTACGGTTTTTCGGTTTTTCGGAAGAACGTTGAACGGAGAATCACTACTTTTAGAGCCGGAAAAAAATGAGAGCGCGAATAAGAAGCCAGACGGAATGAAAATCGGAGCGCGAATAAGAAGAAGCCAAAAATGAATTGTTTCCGAATTTATATCCAAAATTTTGGTTACATTCTTCGGCCGTAATTCTGGTGTGGGAATTAAAACGTGAAATCTCTCTAGTTTCGACAAAAACTTGTAAGTATACTAGACGGCTGCCGTTTTAATTAAAATGTTGTATATACCGGGCGTCCTTTCAGATGAAAAATTTAAATATCGGAAATGAATAAATTGTGTATGGTAGAATTTGGATTTGCGTAACTCGGACTTATACTAAAATATACAACGGTAATAACAACAAAAAAAAATAAATCAATGCGGTAGTAGAAAGGGTTGTAAAGTAACGAGTTATATACACCCTAGTGGCAAAATAAAATATATTACGGAACAAAATAAAATAAAAATTAAACTTGCATAAAGCAAAAAAAATAACTCGTTACAATCGAATTCTACGACATACATTAGATGTTGATAGTGTTATTTCTATTGAGGTCATTCACAATCAGCTCACAGCTCTACCTTTACAAAAACAAAACAAACCCGAATCTGCCGTTTTTTTATTGTTTCAGATTGCTGACCAATTTTATAATTCGAGAGCGAATTATGTGTCAGGTTGGCCGTGTCGGCGTACAGCTCGCCCATTACCAACAAAAACATCGATAATAGACGTCTTCGAATTCTGAAGTGTATGATTAACAATGTTTTTGGGTTTTACGACCCTATTTTTTAAAATAGGTATTAAGATAACTGACAGGCTAGACTAAACAGACCTATTTTGTTAGTGTGTGAAATATTTTAATTGATTTAAATTGGGAGAAGGAATTTAGTTTTAGTTACTTGCTTTTCTGTTTTCGTATGGAATATGGTTGTTTGCCGTTCCTTCTTATATTTTTTATTATTGAATTATAAAAATAAACATTTGTTTGGAAAGTCTGAGTATTATTACATGTATGTATTGCGGTGGTTAGCGCTCCCTAAGATTTTTATATGTCTAGCGGTGATTATCGAACCAAAAAGCGGCAACGTTGCAAAGTAGCTGTAAATGCTACATGTTGTTTATCGCGACATAATATATATGAATAATAATCTTTATCGCGACATGTTGTATACCGGGACATGTTGGTTATAGAGACTTTACGAGTCGCGGTAGACAACTATTATATCAGAACAATAATATATTTATATATTTCTTCTGTGCGTGTATGTCCGATTTTGATGAAATTTTATGAGTGTGTTTGAGTAAGTAACTGGATGGTTTATATTCACAATTAGTCCCGGTAGGTGGCGCTGCAATCGGGTTTATACTGAATAACTTCTAAACGGTTGGTCCGATTTTGATGAAATTTATGTGTGTGTTTGAGTACGTAACTGGATGTAACAAAATAAGTTTTTTAATGTTACCCCACCATGCACTATTTTCACATTCGCTGGTTGTAGGAGAGCTTATTATAAATATTAATTTTATGAATGGTTTTTCATATGAATTTCATCAATTAGGGAGATATTGAACTTTGCAGTTAAATAAACGACGACCATGTATTGCATCAGTAAAATTCAAATATCTCGAAAATGGTTAATATTTGAAGATCAAAGAAGTACCCCTTTTTTCTACAGAAATGATGAGGCTATCCAAATCAATGAGTTATAAATTATTGAGTGACAAAGAATTTGTCATCTAATTGATAAGGCGCATGAGGCGACATCTAGGAGTTAACTCAAATCCTCTCACAGGGCGTCGTCCTAGATTTGTAGTGGAACGCTTCTGATGCGATAATTATAACCAAGCAAGGTCGAGCGAGGTTAGTACTTGGTTGGGTGACCACTGGGGAAACACCGTCGTAGAGCCCGTACAGCCTGCAGCGAAACACCTTAGATTACTAGGGTCAGTAGCAAATCACAGCTCGCAGGCATTATACCAATGAGCACGAGGTATAATGTAGATATGCCGTCTTTCGGAGGAGACGTCAAACCGAGGTCCCGAGTCCATGGATGTTGGGCTCGATAAAGATCCCTACCACTGGTTGGAACACTAGTGGATTCGGCAAAATTTCCGGTTAGGGGTAGAGTGCTCCCGGCGTCGGTGATTAGCCTGAGTTGCAGAAATAGACCGACGTTAAATAACCGAATAAAAAAAAATCCTCTCACAAATCTTGACTGACATTGCTTCATGCATTGAATCTGACATTTAAAATTTAAATTGAGATCCACTGCAGAAAGGCCCCCACCAATCAGATTGTATATGTTATGTGCAATGTAAATTGCATAAATCAAGAAGTGAAATAAGCCCTTCCCCTTTTTGGAAAACTTCATGTGGAATACAAATTCTTTGATATTTTTTCGAGAAAGGGAAGGGAATATTTACATTGCACAAAATATATACATTCTGATTGGTGGGAGCATTTCCTTTCTGCAGCTAGGCCCTCGTGAAAAACTATCCAACGGTAAAGCCCTGGGTAAAGCAGTAAATAGCAGATGGCACGAGAGTAGTGAAGTATGCCGACCAAGTCAACCTAACAAAATCTCCGTCTCTAAAAATTAAAAATAATGGTAAAAACGTGTGTTGTGAAAAGTTGTCTTTGTCTGTATTTTTTCTGTCCAACAGTGCGTGAAATAATTTTTATAAAATATTACAGTAACTATTTTTTACTTCTATAATTTTTTTTAATAAATGAACACGTTAACCTTAACATTGAAATATGGAGCCCTCCATACATTGAAAGCAAATGAATATATTTGTCACACTCAATTTAAAGAGGAAGAGGATCATATAATAAAATGAAGCTTCGCCAAAGATCGACCATCAATTTATTTCCTTACTTATTAACAGCAAATGCCAAGCTCATGCTGCAATCCCTCTAAAAATGAACAGCAGTATCAAGTAAAACAGATCTACATTTAGCAACAGGAATTACTGGAAGATCAGGAAGTTTCTAATAATTCAATAGATCAGAATTATCATGAAAACAAAGCAACTACACAATCCCTAGAGAGTTTCAGAGATAATATTTTTAAAATTTTGGTTATATGTAAAAGAAACTAAATGGGCTGTATTTTATATATATAAAGAGAATTTATCAATTTCTGTGAGTATTTATTAATGTACAAGTAAATTTATTTAGTTATCTTTTTTTGTAACAATAAGGGATTTTTGTTTGGCAGTTCCTAGTAGTTTAGACAAAAACAATAAATACTGTGATATCACAGGATTACGAATCTCCAGCCCAGTCTATTAATGTAAGAGAAACATGTTTTTAATATGGGATATCACATCCATATCTAATACAAGAATTAAATATAATTTGTATTTTGTCAAGAAAAAATCATATATCTACTTACCATACAACAAAATAATCGATGTGAGAACTTACCTGATTTTAAGTTCTAATTAAAAATAAACTTTTAAGTGATAGATTTCAACTATAAGCAAAGAGCTGAGGTGGAATAACTGACTCAATTTGTACAAATCGAATAATTTATAAGTGATTACACACATAGGTGCAGTGAAATTAATCAACAATTATATTAAACGTAGGATTGAAAATTTTTAAAATCTCTTACATCACAAAAACATTGTTAAGACTTTTTGCAAAATAAATATACTTCTCAATCAAATACCCTTCCACCACACACTGGCTTCCAAATTTAAAATTTTAATCCTACTTACTGATTAAAAGTGGATCCCGTAAAACTCAGGACCCATCTTGACATCTATGACTACTTCAACAATTTTATTTAATTTAGCAAGTTATCTTCTTAAATGTATTATTTTAAATGTTTCATATTTTATTTGTTGAACATGCTGTACCTATCTTCATTAAATATATTTTACTTCTAAAAACAAATGTTTTTGTTCACTGTTTTGAATATGAATAGGTACTTCCAGTTTGAAGTAGTTTGTAATTTTTTTAACCAATACCTACATTTTAAAAAAAATGTTGGTACCTATGCCAATTTTTCATTAACAAAAATTTTCCTCCTATTTTTCATGGACTTCCAAGAGAAAAGCTTGTGCATGATTATCTGAAATGAATTCCAAATACATATTTGCATAAGTGATGAGGGGGCGGTACATATATATTGTGTCATACCATGGTTGTAATATAATGTACTTACATGAATTTTGATGTTCATCTTTCAAAGAACATAATATACAGCATTATACTGATACACATAACAACAATTATAAATTATAATCTGCCATCACATACGACTGTCAGGTAAAGAAAAATCAACAGATTATGCTTGTATTAGATGTTTCAACAAATTACCAGTTAATATCAAAATAGAAGAATATATAAAGAAGTTCAACAAAACTGTTTAAGATTAAGCTCTAAATTTAGATTATTTCACAGTTGAAGAATGTCTTCAGGTCGACCTGTAGGAAGGACAAGAAAATCTACTTTTGCTTTTTATTTTTATTTTGTTAAAATCACATTTTAACAGATGCGAAAGCCCCGTCAAAATTTAAACAAAATCGAATACCTTATTTTCATACATCGAATAAATTCATTAGCCGTCGTGTGCCCTCGTGTCATTAGCGAAATTAGAGAAAAGGTCAGTGAGTGGGTGTCCGACTTCCTCGGTGAGCAGATGTGCACCACTAAACTTTAGTAGGTGTTTTACTTAATTAGTTTCTAATAATCAAAATAATTGTTAGTGAATAGTGCATTTGTGAAGATAGGGTAAGATCTAATCTTAATCAACTTCAACCACTATTTACTTAATTACAGTTACCTGTAAATAATTGTCATATAAGTAAAGCGTGATCTAAAGACGTCAAAAAATAATAGTTCAATACTATTAAACGCTTTACAAAATTAGAAAAATTAATTTCCAAAGAGCAGACCGTCCACTAAGAAGCAACAACTACTTCTCGGGCTATATGCCCCGACAGACATTGAATTACACTTCTAAAGTAAACGGGGTTGGTATATCTGTTAAGATAGAACCAACCATTCTGGTTTGCGATCAGAAGGAATAACATCACTTGTGGACCGGTTTCGGCGTTTTTGCGCCTCATCAGCACAAGGTAGATGCCACTCGTCCAAGAGCTCTGAGAGCATAATCCTGGACTAAAGACTACGTCGATACCACACTAATACATTAGCCTTAGTAAAGGAAATGTTAAGAGTGCGACATCGGCGACATCTCTACATCTAATCACAAACCAAAATTCTATATCGACAAAAAACCATCTCGGTTTTGTAGGTATTTACTTAATTACAGTTACCTGTAAATAATTGTCATATAAGTAAAGCGTGATCTAAAGACGTCAAAAAATAATAGTTCAATACTATTAAACGCTTTACAAAATTAGAAAAATTAATTTCCAAAGAGCAGACCGTCCACTAAGAAGCAACAACTACTTCTCGGGCTATATGCCCCGACAGACATTGAATTACACTTCTAAAGTAAACGGGGTTGGTATATCTGTTAAGATAGAACCAACCACACTCTTAACATTTCCTTTACTAAGGCTAATGTATTAGTGTGGTATCGACGTAGTCTTTAGTCCAGGATTATGCTCTCAGAGCTCTTGGACGAGTGGCATCTACCTTGTGCTGATGAGGCGCAAAAACGCCGAAACCGGTCCACAAGTGATGTTATTCCTTCTGATCGCAAACCAGAATGGTTGGTTCTATCTTAACAGATATACCAACCCCGTTTACTTAAGAAGTGTAATTCAATGTCTGTCGGGGCATATAGCCCGAGAAGTAGTTGTTGCTTCTTAGTGGACGGTCTGCTCTTTGGAAATTAATTTTTCTAATTTTGTAAAGCGTTTAATAGTATTGAACTATTATTTTTTGACGTCTTTAGATCACGCTTTACTTATATGACAATTATTTACAGGTAACTGTAATTAAGTAAATACCTACAAAACCGAGATGGTTTTTTGTCGATATAGAATTTTGGTTTGTGATTAGATGTAGAGATGTCGCCGATGTCGCACTCTTAACATTTCCTTTACTAAGGCTAATGTATTAGTGTGGTATCGACGTAGTCTTTAGTCCAGGATTATGCTCTCAGAGCTCTTGGACGAGTGGCATCTACCTTGTGCTGATGAGGCGCAAAAACGCCGAAACCGGTCCACAAGTGATGTTATTCCTTCTGATCGCAAACCAGAATGGTTGGTTCTATCTTAACAGATATACCAACCCCGTTTACTTTAGAAGTGTAATTCAATGTCTGTCGGGGCATATAGCCCGAGAAGTAGTTGTTGCTTCTTAGTGGACGGTCTGCTCTTTGGAAATTAATTTTTCTAATTTTGTAAAGCGTTTAATAGTATTGAACTATTATTTTTTGACGTCTTTAGATCACGCTTTACTTATATGACAATTATTTACAGGTAACTGTAATTAAGTAAATACCTACAAAACCGAGATGGTTTTTTGTCGATATAGAATTTTGGTTTGTGATTAGATGTAGAGATGTCGCCGATGTCGCACTCTTAACATTTCCTTTACTAAGGCTAATGTATTAGTGTGGTATCGACGTAGTCTTTAGTCCAGGATTATGCTCTCAGAGCTCTTGGACGAGTGGCATCTACCTTGTGCTGATGAGGCGCAAAAACGCCGAAACCGGTCCACAAGTGATGTTATTCCTTCTGATCGCAAACCAGAATGGTTGGTTCTATCTTAACAGATATACCAACCCCGTTTACTTTAGAAGTGTAATTCAATGTCTGTCGGGGCATATAGCCCGAGAAGCAGTTGTTGCTCCTTAGTGGACGGTCTGCTCTTTGGAAATTAATTTTTCTAATTTTGTAAAGCGTTTAATAGTATTGAACTATTATTTTTTTGACGTCTTCAACCACTATGTTCTTATATATGTTCTTCATCATAAAAAGTTGGAATGCTACCGGCAAATTATAAAGTTATCGCCAAAACGATATCAACTTCTGTACCGCGGTGTTGCCAAATTCAATCATGGGGTCGGGGTACCAGTTATAGCTAACTCTAAATAAAATGGAAATTATTTATTTGGTTAATTTTGTATATAAATCTGCATGTAAATATTCAAGTGTTGTTTTCATATTATTTGCTTTATATGGAACTGCGTGCTTTTTTTGATTTAAAGAAATAAAGTGTGCGGTGATAGAACCTTAAGAACTATAGTTTGATTTCTGCTCCTTGTCCGTGTTCTACACGGTGGTCCTTCGATTATTGATTTGGAAATTTCGATGAATACTATGAATATACTTGTGCCTGCAATTGCTCAAATTTTCTAGTAATCAGTCCACTACTGCTTCATCTATGTCCTGTTTTACTCATATATTATGTTTATAATGTTTAAATGTTTTTATTGCACTTGCATATATTGATTTTATGAATCTTGCTAAAAAAACTCTTTCTATTTATAATTTTTATATCATACATTAATTTTATGGAACATATACATTTTTAATTGTGATATATAGCAAAACGGTTCTCATATGATAGGACACCACACTCTGCAAATTGTTTTGGACTTTTTCTGCATTCCACTTATAGCACAACAAGAACATATTCTTTGAGTTTGAAATAGCCCACTTTATAGTTTATTTTATAACTGCTGATAGCCATTTATAGGACATGATGAAAACTGAGCTAATCACAATTTGTATGTTTCACAACTCGTTTCACAATCACTATCTTGAATTGATCTTTCTTGGTATAATTGGTATTATTTAATAGAAGTACCTTCTTCATTGGATTTACTTTCAATCAGTACTTGTAACTCTTTGATGTGCTCAGAATGGTCTCAATTACTAATGCACAGTGATACATTAACCCCTTCTTAATTCTCTGTGAATTTCATTCTCACTCATCACCTTTTTCGGGGCATTGTCTGTAACAACATAAATAATCAGTAATTTATGGGTACATATTTTTTGTTCAATTATAGACATAGTAAAAATGTGTGAAATATTTTTTGTTTTCATTACTATTCTGCAATTACATAATGATATTGAAGAAACTTACCTTTAACCAAACATAGCACCAGCTACGCGAAATAGGTATTTTTTCCTTGAAATCTGCTAAAACCAAGCATAAAAGGTAAGCTAATGCAAATAAACAAACTCTCCATTTACCACGTTGTCTCTTAGTTTGAAAACAAGGTAAAGCGATTCTGATGATAATCAGATACCGCGCTTTTTGTTAAAACAACTTCTTATTTCTTTCATAAATCAAAATTAATTATTTAATTTATTGAGATGCCATTATTTTAACATCCGCCGAAATAGTGCTACGTCACACTAGAAATGGAGAACTATCGATGGTCTATCATTATTTTTGACTGGACAAAAATCGATAGTTTTCGGAACTATCGATAGTTAAAATGTTAGGTAAAGAACATATTTTGAAAGCTGATATGGAGAAAAAATGCTATCGATTTAATGCTATACCATTGCACGAGCAGCTGAATGCGTAAAATTAAGAAGATTAAGAGGAAGAATCCTAACGTCAAACGATCAGGTCATCATCAAACGACACGCTTGAGAACACTGTCACTGTCACACAGCCTGCTTGGCGCCAACCAACCCCAAAAGTGAGAATATTTCCTTGTTTATATATTGACGGATGTTGAATTGATAAAAGTTGATACGATGTTTTGAAACAAAATATATATTTATTTATTTAACATTTTGAAAAAAAACGTACAATGATGTTACTGATGTAAAACCATCGAAAATTATCGATAGTAAATATAGAACTATCGATAAATATCGATAGTCAGGACTATTGATAGTTCTCCATTCCCACGTCCCACTATTCTCACGTACAATATGGCGTATTGGCGTCGGATTCATGACGTCACAACTGTTAATATTGTCAGATCGTCCAACTAGAAAAACTTCCCTTCCTAATTAAATAATGACTGTATCTAATTATAATTTTATTTCGATCACCTAACTACAATCATTAATAAAGATGACGTTTTTTTAATCGATTTTCGTACCTACATAAAATATGTATTTGTTAAACAGTTTAAAAAAGTGACGTTAGGGTGAGATAAAGTAGTTTTTCTACACCCGTGTTATAACAATGCACTTATATGCCCATAATCCGTTTCATAATGATACCCATTACGATACAGATTTTTCATTACGATACAGATTTTTAATCAATAGAAACCCATAATTTTTCAATCAAGCATGCTGTGCATTTGACGTTTATCCTAGGTTCCTATGTAATTATTTTAGATGTCAAAATCAGTACGTATTAAATTTTCGTAGATACCTAACTAAACTTCGATAATTTATCAAATTGTCTGATATCAGCGATATAGAAGAATTACCATCGACTCCTCCACACATATCGGAGAAAGCAGAAAATGCAGTTCAAAATATTTTGCCCCAAAAATCTAAGAAAGTGTACGAAAAACTTTATCAACGGTTTATGGACTGGAGAGATACAAATAAGATTTCGATATTCTCCGAAAATGTTTTAATTGCTTATTTTCAAGAATTGATGGAAACTATGAAATCATCTAGTACATGGACACATTATTCAATAATAAAAACGTCGGTAAATATAAACCATAATATAGACATTTGTTCATTTGTCCGTCAGCTTCTCCATTGAATTTGTTCGAACATGAACTTCGTGATATAAAGTAACGTGCAAAAAGGAAACAACACCATTGATTGCAGGTTCATAAACTGTACTTTATTTGTTACATAGTTAGTCACAGAGCATGGCAAACGCAACGCCTGCTCGATACAAAAGCAAGCAGACTACTACTCGAACGGTAGCGGGGACCAGTAGAGGCGCGCAGGCCGGTCAAAAAATGCGAGGTTGCCACTAACATAAAATTTACGAAAATTATAATTAAAACGAGAAATATTGAAGTAATACTAAACATTCCGCCGCTCTTGAAAGGTTCGGCTTTCAATAAGAAAGAAACAAATATTCAAATAGTTTGTATAAAACATAGATAAACAAATCATTAGTCAAAATCGATATAAGTAAACAGTCACATTTAAGTCAAACTTCCGCATTTATAGGTAAAGCACATATTTTGCTAATTGCGCGTTCAAAAATACCACTCTTGGTCAACACACTCACTACGCGCACTATCGAGTCCGAACCAGGATGTATTTCGACGATCCTGCCTAGTGGCCAACAGAGAGGTGGCAGGTTTTCCTCCTTAACTAAAACCATTGTTCCAACGTCAAGTGGGGGGTCACTAGATTGCCATTTTATACGTTGTTGCAATAAGTGCAAGTATTCCTTAGTCCACCTTGACCAAAAATGTTGGACTATTTGTTGAGTAAGATGATACCTTTTGACATAATTAGGTTTCACATCAATCAAATTTCTTTGCGGAACAGCAGTCAAAACTCGACCGATAAGGAAGTGTCCTGGCGTCAGGGCTTCTAGGTCAAAAGGATCGTTGGACAAGGGGGTGATAGGGCGTGAATTTAGGACTGCTTCCACTTGAGTTAATATTGAATAAAACTCTTCATACGTTAAATGCCTTTGATTTAAAACACGTTTCAGGTGATGTTTCGTAGATTTCACCGCGGCCTCCCAAAGCCCACCAAAGTTAGGCGATCAAGGAGGGATAAAATGAAATTTAATTTGATTATTAGTTAAATAACCTCGTATGACATTATGATTAGTTAGTTTCTGAATAGCTAACAGCTCGTTATTTGCGCCTAGAAAGTTTGTAGCGTTATCACAATATACATGTGTACAGAGGCCACGCCTAGAAACAAACCTTTTTAGAACATTCAAAAACCCGTCACTGGTTAAGTAAGAAATGAGCTCCAGGTGTACAGCCTTTGTAGACATACAAACAAAGACGCAAATATATGATTTAATGATTTTACGATTTTTTAATTTCCCGTCTTTCAATTCATACGGTCCAGCAAGGTCAACCGATGACGTCAGAAACGGGGAGGTGGAAACAACTCGCGGAGTTGGTAGTTGTCCCATTTTGGCAGTTAAAACTTCTGGTTTGGATTTGAAGCATGTGATGCATTTTCGTATGCATTTCTTAACTGAATTTTTGCCATTTAGAGGCCAAAGCGTTTGTATTATAAAGGAAAGGGTAGTTTGCGCACCAGCATGTGAACTGCGTGCATGCTCGTTTTCAATAATAAGGCACGTAAAGGAATGCGACTGTGGGAGAATTGATGGAAACTATGAAATCATCTAGTACATGGACACATTATTCAATAATAAAAACGTCGGTAAATATAAACCATAATATAGACATTTGTTCATTTGTCCGTCAGCTTCTCCATTGAATTTGTTCGAACATGAACTTCGTGATATAAAGTAACGTGCAAAAAGGAAACAACACCATTGATTGCAGGTTCATAAACTGTACTTTATTTGTTACATAGTTAGTCACAGAGCATGGCAAACGCAACGCCTGCTCGATACAAAAGCAAGCAGACTACTACTCGAACGGTAGCGGGGACCAGTAGAGGCGCGCAGGCCGGTCAAAAAATGCGAGGTTGCCACTAACATAAAATTTACGAAAATTATAATTAAAACGAGAAATATTGAAGTAATACTAAACATTCCGCCGCTCTTGAAAGGTTCGGCTTTCAATAAGAAAGAAACAAATATTCAAATAGTTTGTATAAAACATAGATAAACAAATCATTAGTCAAAATCGATATAAGTAAACAGTCACATTTAAGTCAAACTTCCGCATTTATAGGTAAAGCACATATTTTGCTAATTGCGCGTTCAAAAATACCACTCTTGGTCAACACACTCACTACGCGCACTATCGAGTCCGAACCAGGATGTATTTCGACGATCCTGCCTAGTGGCCAACAGAGAGGTGGCAGGTTTTCCTCCTTAACTAAAACCATTGTTCCAACGTCAAGTGGGGGGTCACTAGATTGCCATTTTATACGTTGTTGCAATAAGTGCAAGTATTCCTTAGTCCACCTTGACCAAAAATGTTGGACTATTTGTTGAGTAAGATGATACCTTTTGACATAATTAGGTTTCACATCAATCAAATTTCTTTGCGGAACAGCAGTCAAAACTCGACCGATAAGGAAGTGTCCTGGCGTCAGGGCTTCTAGGTCAAAAGGATCGTTGGACAAGGGGGTGATAGGGCGTGAATTTAGGACTGCTTCCACTTGAGTTAATATTGAATAAAACTCTTCATACGTTACATGCCTTTGATTTAAAACACGTTTCAGGTGATGTTTCGTAGATTTCACCGCGGCCTCCCAAAGCCCACCAAAGTTAGGCGATCAAGGAGGGATAAAATGAAATTTAATTTGATTATTAGTTAAATAACCTCGTATGACATTATGATTAGTTAGTTTCTGAATAGCTAACAGCTCGTTATTTGCGCCTAGAAAGTTTGTAGCGTTATCACAATATACATGTGTACAGAGGCCACGCCTAGAAACAAACCTTTTTAGAACATTCAAAAACCCGTCACTGGTTAAGTAAGAAATGAGCTCCAGGTGTACAGCCTTTGTAGACATACAAACAAAGACGCAAATATATGATTTAATGATTTTACGATTTTTTAATTTCCCGTCTTTCAATTCATACGGTCCAGCAAGGTCAACCGATGACGTCAGAAACGGGGAGGTGGAAACAACTCGCGGAGTTGGTAGTTGTCCCATTTTGGCAGTTAAAACTTCTGGTTTGGATTTGAAGCATGTGATGCATTTTCGTATGCATTTCTTAACTGAATTTTTGCCATTTAGAGGCCAAAGCGTTTGTATTATAAAGGAAAGGGTAGTTTGCGCACCAGCATGTGAACTGCGTGCATGCTCGTTTTCAATAATAAGGCACGTAAAGGAATGCGACTGTGGGAGAATAATTGGGTGTTTTGAGTTATAAAGAATATGAGCATTTTCCAGCCTACCACCGACTCGAAACAAACCATTTTCAAGAATAGGAGATAACGATCTTAGATTGCTTTTAGGGCTCACAGAACCAGATTCTTGAAGTGATCTCAAATCCGAGGAAACCATTTGTACCATTTGTACCATTTTAGAAAGCGACTCTATACTATTATTAATCTCGGAAGGGTATAAAACCATAGAGCACACTCGATTCCCTTTGTTTGATTTTACGTTATTAATAAATATTAAGCAATAACCAAACACGCGAATTAGTTTATTAAAATTCGAATATTTTTGAAATATATCAAGTACTTTATCATTGATATTGAAAAACGTTACTGTTTCGGGTTTAAACTCAGGAAGTTTATCCGAGCTTCTTGCAAAGTTAACAATATCACAGTCAGTGGGCCAGAATTCCTCAGATTTTTAAAGAAAATCGGGTCCGTGCCACCATAGACTCGAATGTTTTAAGTCGTGTAGAGTGCAGCCACGAGAAATAATATCTGCGGGGTTAAAAGGCGAAGCTATGTAATTCCAATTTTTTACTGTAGTAAGTGATTGGATTTCTGAAACCCTATTCCTAACAAAGGTTTTCCACATTCGGGGTTCACCCGCTATCCATGACAGAACTATAGTGGAATCTGTCCAGAGAAATACATCATCAATCGGTAAATCTAGAATTGATAAACATTTCGATAAAAGTTGCGTCATTAATAATGCTCCACAGAGCTCTTAACGAGAAAGAGAAATTGACTTCAGCGGCGCTACACGAGATTTTGCACAGAGTTAATGACATTCAATGTGACCTTGGTCGTTGATAGAACGTATATATATCGTGCACCCATACGACCTTTCGCTCGAATCCGAAAAGGCATGGATTTGTATATTACGGGGCTTAGTAGCCAAAATACCTCTAGGTATCTGCAAAGATTGAATTCCTGATAAATCAGCTTGAAAATTAAACCATCGAGTATAAAGATCTGCAGAAATTGGTTCGTCCCACTCGAGCTGGAGCTGCCACAATTTTTGCATGATAAGTTTTGCGCGTATTAAAATAGGACCCAAAAGAGAGAGGGGGTCAAATATTGTAGCGATAAAGGAAAGAATTGTCCTTTTAGTCGATGGTATTTCATTTAAAAAATTTGTATCGTTCGATTGAAATTTTCGCATTTCAAATCCATATTTTGACAACAGATAAGATAGGTTTTCACGAATTTTGGTTAGGGTGGTGCTATCCGGAGCACCTGTTAGGACGTCGTCCATATACATGTCTTCGTTAATTATGTCGCATTCGGTTGGGTATTTATCGATATTTTCGAATGCGATTTGCTTAAGGCACCGCGTAGCTAATGAAGGTTTTTCGCCATAAGTCAAGGTTTGAAAATTATAATATTTTACCTCATCTTGCGGATTATCACGCCAAAGTATCCTTTGCAAGTTTTGATGTTCGGGATGTATTAATATCTGACGGTACATTTTGGTTAAATCGCCAACAAAGGCTACCTTGTGCTTACGAAACCTTAACAAAATAGAAAAAAGGTCGTTTTGTAAAGTTGGACCGTCCATTAAAACATCATTAAGTGACAAATTTGAGGAAGTTTTGGCGCTAGCGTCAAACACAACTCTTACCTTAGTTGTAACGCTATCCATTTTAATGACGCTGTGATGGGGTAAGTAATAGATCGTGGTTAATGAAGTTTGATCTCGCGAAATTTGTCTCATGTGATCGAGAGTTTCATATTCGTGCATAAAATTGTTATATTGAGTTTTTAAATTTCCGTTTTTGGACAGCCTTTGTTCCATCGAGTTCAATCAAGTTAACGCGCGTTTTTCTGAATCACCGAGATTCAGGAAATTACCTCTTAATGGTAGTTTGAGAATAAATCTACCCTGTTCGTTTCTAGAAAAAGTATTAACAAAATGTTCGCATTCACGTTCTTCAGAAGTCCAAGACTTCTCCGGGATCTGAGGAATTTCCTCAATTTTCCAAAACCGTTCTATTTGAGAATTTAAATTAAAATCGTCGTCGTTACCGTGAGAATTTAAGAAAAAACATTTTGACGGTCGCTGATTTATAGGTATGTTACCGGCTACTACCCAGCCCAGAACGCTATTCTGTAGTACAGGCAACCCTTTACCTAACTTGATTTGCGTGAATAGACGAAATCGTTACTTTAACTTGTTCGTTAATTTTTGTCTTGATTTGATTTATTCCAGAAACCGGTATATTTACCCTTTGTGTGGTTAACTTTAATCGTGTTACCATATCTCGAGTAATGAAGTTAGATTGTGAGCCGCTGTCAAGTAAAACACGGCACGACATTGGAACGTGATTTTCGTCAAATACCTGAACGAGCGCCGTCGATAACAAAACAAACGGTTCGGAATAATTTGGAGCATTACGTGACAACACCGTGCAATTTTGAATTTCGTTTTGGGGTGACACATTTTGGGTATTATCGAAAGTATTAAGTTATTAGTGACTTGCAGAAGGAAGTATCTGCGAAATATTAACATTTGTTTGAGGACTGGTTTTTGAATTATAATTGTTGGGTGTTCCGACGCCCTTTGAAGTAGAAGTTCCTGGATGATGAAAAAGAGTAGAATGTCGTCCATTGCAAATTCTACAGCCTGATGATCTACAATCTGAATTTCTATGCCCTTTTCGCAAACAATTAGTACAAAGAGATAACCGTTTTACCTCCTCAAAGCGAGTCGACACTGGAAGTGCCTTGAATTTTGGACATACATAAATAAAATGTTTATCATTGCAAGGACAAACATTGCCAGATTGTTCGAAAGATTGAAAACTTTGTTTTTAGCGATACCCGGAGTTTCCGGTTGATTTTGTGTCTAATGCCTCCAAAACTTGACATCTTTGCGTTAGAAATTTAGAAAAATCCTCGAGTTTGGGCTTACTAATATCCTTGCTAAAGTGCTACAACCATCGATCGGTTCGCCTAAGCTTTCCAAAGCGCGTACATTTTTTTTAACATGTATCGAGAAAATTACGTAAAGTGACGTGAGCATCTTTATGTAGAGGTGGTAAGTCAAAAATTTCTTTAAGGTGTGCGTTAATTATAGCCTTTTCGTTATCAAATCTTTCGGTTAATAAATTAACGGCGGTGATGTAATTAGCGTCCCAGAGGGGTAGTGACGCGATGACTTGCGCAGCCTCACCTTTCAAACACGATTGAAGATGATAGAATTTTTCGATATTTTGCAATGCAGTATTGTTATGTACCAAGGCGGTAAACGTGTCCCTGAACCTTTGCCATTCGGAATATTGTCCTGAAAAGTCGGGTATTTTTATGGCTTGCAACTTTGTATTCGGCTGCAAATGAGTTACCGCGACGGGGTTAACAACGGGCGTTGGAGAATTAACCGATATTGAAAGGCGGGACATTAAATCTTTTGCGGTGGAAATAGCCTTGAAATATTTTTTTTGAAAATCTTCTCGTTCCGTGCTTGCTTGCTCTTGATTTAAAGTGCCTGTTTCGAGCATGACATCCTCGAGCTCACCCTGCTTAATTTTGAATTCGTTTAAAATGTCTTTCGTGGCTTCATAACGAGTTTCGATTTCTATAAGCGTGTATTTTCCGGTAGTATACTTGTCTAAATAGGTTTGAAACCGAGTGAGTTCAGCCTTAATTTGGCCGCGACGAGCTGTCAACCGTTTTTCCTCGTTTGCCTTTTCTGCCATTTTGACGTTAAAATATTTTCGAGATAAATAAGTAAATTAAAATACGAGGCAACGAGATATTTGTTTGTTGTGATAAACGAGCCGAGCTGTATGTTATACATATATTAATTATTGAAATATAAACAATCCCATAAAAGATTCAAAATATTCGAGAATCAAACAACAACAAAAAATTATGTGTCTATAAAGACCGATAGTTTGTTTACATGAAATGAAATGTACGGAATAATCACCTTATTATAATTAAAATCGATGTTAGTTTAAAATATTATGAAAGAATAGAGTAGATAATATTAGAACAGGTGGTACGAGAAAGGGAAACAAAAAGGTATCATGTAAATAAATGAAAATGAATACAGTGCTCAGAAGCAAACAAGAGCCCCGGAAAATATGCGAACTAAAACAAAGGTCATCGCAACTAGCCAATTAGGAGCCAATGTTAAGGATTGTACATTAGTAATTGTTAACATAATCGAAATAATATGACCGAATGATTTCATCAATATACATCAATTTTAGTGTCTGTATCAGTGTTGTCATTGTGAGGATAATTATCCGATTTTTAGACAATTTCGCTAACCGAATAGTTTTTCAGAAAGGATGATATATAAAACAGCTATTGTTTTTGGGAATTTTCAATATTGACTAGGGTCGCAGACTTTTATTTAGACAACACTGTGACCTTTTGGTAATTTTGACAAATTCTGATAATTTGAATTGTAAGTTCGGATAATATTTATTTTTACATCGGCAACACTGGATTGCATTCTATTTGATATTTGATGTCAGCTGTTATTTTATAATCTGCTTCTATATTTTTATACGTTATTATTTACTTCATAAATTACAGGACAATCAGTCTTTATTGAGACTAATTTGATAATTAACTTAACATAGTAAGGTAAGTACTATAATTATAATTAATAAACATAACCTAGAACAAAACACAAAAACCAGTCATTTAATGTTCATCAGGCCTATTAATGTTTGTTTTTCTTTCAGTTCAATTTTTCCCAACAAAATGTACCCAAAATCAAGGAAAACAGTCCACAGTGAAGCTCGCAATATTATTAAAAACGTTGTGGAATTTTTTGATAGACAGAAAGCTACACCAGTTATTAGTGACTTGCAGAAGGAAGTATCTGCGAAATATTAACATTTGTTTGAGGACTGGTTTTTGAATTATAATTGTTGGGTGTTCCGACGCCCTTTGAAGTAGAAGTTCCTGGATGATGAAAAAGAGTAGAATGTCGTCCATTGCAAATTCTACAGCCTGATGATCTACAATCTGAATTTCTATGCCCTTTTCGCAAACAATTAGTACAAAGAGATAACCGTTTTACCTCCTCAAAGCGAGTCGACACTGGAAGTGCCTTGAATTTTGGACATACATAAATAAAATGTTTATCATTGCAAGGACAAACATTGCCAGATTGTTCGAAAGATTGAAAACTTTGTTTTTAGCGATACCCGGAGTTTCCGGTTGATTTTGTGTCTAATGCCTCCAAAACTTGATCTCTTTGCGTTAGAAATTTAGAAAAATCCTCGAGTTTGGGCTTACTAATATCCTTGCTAAAGTGCTACAACCATCGATCGGTTCGCCTAAGCTTTCCAAAGCGCGTACATTTTTTTAACATGTATCGAGAAAATTACGTAAAGTGACGTGAGCATCTTTATGTAGAGGTGGTAAGTCAAAAATTTCTTTAAGGTGTGCGTTAATTATAGCCTTTTCGTTATCAAATCTTTCGGTTAATAAATTAACGGCGGTGATGTAATTAGCGTCCCAGAGGGGTAGTGACGCGATGACTTGCGCAGCCTCACCTTTCAAACACGATTGAAGATGATAGAATTTTTCGATATTTTGCAATGCAGTATTGTTATGTACCAAGGCGGTAAACGTGTCCCTGAACCTTTGCCATTCGGAATATTGTCCTGAAAAGTCGGGTATTTTTATGGCTTGCAACTTTGTATTCGGCTGCAAATGAGTTACCGCGACGGGGTTAACAACGGGCGTTGGAGAATTAACCGATATTGAAAGGCGGGACATTAAATCTTTTGCGGTGGAAATAGCCTTGAAATATTTTTTTTGAAAATCTTCTCGTTCCGTGCTTGCTTGCTCTTGATTTAAAGTGCCTGTTTCGAGCATGACATCCTCGAGCTCACCCTGCTTAATTTTGAATTCGTTTAAAATGTCTTTCGTGGCTTCATAACGAGTTTCGATTTCTATAAGCGTGTATTTTCCGGTAGTATACTTGTCTAAATAGGTTTGAAACCGAGTGAGTTCAGCCTTAATTTGGCCGCGACGAGCTGTCAACCGTTTTTCCTCGTTTGCCTTTTCTGCCATTTTGACGTTAAAATATTTTCGAGATAAATAAGTAAATTAAAATACGAGGCAACGAGATATTTGTTTGTTGTGATAAACGAGCCGAGCTGTATGTTATACATATATTAATTATTGAAATATAAACAATCCCATAAAAGATTCAAAATATTCGAGAATCAAACAACAACAAAAAATTATGTGTCTATAAAGACCGATAGTTTGTTTACATGAAATGAAATGTACGGAATAATCACCTTATTATAATTAAAATCGATGTTAGTTTAAAATATTATGAAAGAATAGAGTAGATAATATTAGAACAGGTGGTACGAGAAAGGGATACAAAAAGGTATCATGTAAATAAATGAAAATGAATACAGTGCTCCGAAGCAAACAAGAGCCCCGGAAAATATGCGAACTAAAACAAAGGTCATCGCAACTAGCCAATTAGGAGCCAATGTTAAGGATTGTACATTAGTAATTGTTAACATAATCGAAATAATATGACCGAATGATTTCATCAATATACATCAATTTTAGTGTCTGTATCAGTGTTGTCATTGTGAGGATAATTATCCGATTTTTAGACAATTTCGCTAACCGAATAGTTTTTCAGAAAGGATGATATATAAAACAGCTATTGTTTTTGGGAATTTTCAATATTGACTAGGGTCGCAGACTTTTATTTAGACAACACTGTGACCTTTTGGTAATTTTGACTAATTCTGATAATTTGAATTGTAAGTTCGGATAATATTTATTTTTACATCGGCAACACTGGATTGCATTCTATTTGATATTTGATGTCAGCTGTTATTTTATAATCTGCTTCTATATTTTTATACGTTATTATTTACTTCATAAATTACAGGACAATCAGTCTTTATTGAGACTAATTTGATAATTAACTTAACATAGTAAGGTAAGTACTATAATTATAATTAATAAACATAACCTAGAACAAAACACAAAAACCAGTCATTTAATGTTCATCAGGCCTATTAATGTTTGTTTTTCTTTCAGTTCAATTTTTCCCAACAAAATGTACCCAAAATCAAGGAAAACAGTCCACAGTGAAGCTCGCAATATTATTAAAAACGTTGTGGAATTTTTTGATAGACAGAAAGCTGCTGGTGTGTGGTCATTCCCTTTGGAAAAAGCCACAGAATTAGCTGCAGCAGCAACAGGAAAATCAGTTACCTCCATAAAACTATAAAACGTATTAGAAAGGAGAAATCACTGTTGCAAGGAGGTGTTTTACTGGGGTCTCCTTCAAAAAAACAAAAAAGTGGTGGTACCAACAAAATAGAATTGGATGATTGTGACTTGGGTATTTTGAAAAGAACCGTACATGAATGCTATACGGTTGATAAACAAGTTCCGACAATAAATATTCTGGTAAATAAAATGAAAAATAAAGTAGATTACTCTGGCCAGACACCTTAAGAAAGCATTTAAAAAATATTGGATTTCAGTATAAAAAATGCCACAATAAAAGGAAATTGTTGATGGAACGTAATGATATTGTAGCTTGGCGGGTTCGTTATTTAAGAAGGTTGAGGGATAATGATGCTCTGGGTCACAACAAGAAGCCAATAACTTATTTGGATGAAACTTATATCCATCCATCATATGGTGTTAGTAAATGCTGGCAATCGGAAGATGAACCTGGTGTGTATACATCCAACAGAGCTGGTCAACGGTACATAATAGTACACGCTGGTGGACGTTATGGGTTTGTGAAGAATGGACTACTGATTTTCAAGTCAAAAAGCAAATCAGGAGATTATCACGATGACATGAACCATACAAATTTTATGAACTGGTTAGAAACACAACTAATACCAAACTTACCTCCTAATGGTATTGTGATTATGGACAATGCCCCTTACCATAGTGTTCAAATCAATAAGCCACCAACCCAATCAACTCGGAAGCATATTATTAGAGAATGGCTTGAAGCAAATGGCTTCTCAACAACAAATGATATGCTTAAAGCAGAACTTCTGGATCTTGTCAAACGTTTCAACCATTCTAAAACATACTATGTGGATGAGTTGTTGAAAAAACATGGACATACTGTGGTACGGTTGCCGCCATATCACTGCGACCTCAATCCGATTGAGTTAATATGGAGTAGCGTAAAACATAAAGTGGCAATGAAAAATGTTTCTCAAAGTGCTGCTCAAATAGAACAATTAGTTCGAGCAGCCTTTGATGAAGTTGGTTCTGCGAAATGGAACAAACACTGCGACCATGTGGACCATATAGCTGAGGAAATGTGGAGGAATGATGGACTATTAGATGATGTGGTGGAAAATATGTGTTTCACTGTCAACACTGGTTCATCAGATGAAAGTGGGAGTGATGAATATGAAAGTAAGAGTGATGAATATGAAAGTGGGAGTGATGACTGATGAATAATAAAGTGAATAACATTTTTGTAAATTACAGTGTTTTATTTTGTTCATCTTTAATATCTTGTGCATAACACATAAATTCATTACATGAACATATCATATAAGACATTCATGGTTCATTATTAGCTAAATAAATAATTTTAATGTAATACATGTTGAATTTTGCTTGCAATCTAATGTCTTTTCAAATATAATGTATAATACTTTCAATTAATGAAGTCATCTACAATTTTTTTCAATTGGAACCCCTGTATTAATATTTGATTATAAGTTTGTATTAAATTGAAAAAATGATAAATTGTTTTATTTGTGAACCCAACTGAATAAGTAATATAGTTTACAAAAAATATAACTAGGTTTTACACATCAATTTTGTGATTAATTTCGTTTTTTTGGACTCAACTTAGAATGTAATTTGTTACATATGCTAATGAAATATCTACCTTTTTATTTCAGTAATTGGTTCTTTTGTAATGTGAAACTTAACAATGTTGTTGATTAAATAATAGTTTCTAATATCTAACTGTTGTGTTTGAATAAAGCAAATGAATTGAAGTAGAACAGCATTTAATATATTTATATATTTGACAAATCACACAAAATTATTGCCATACAGTCTTGTTTATAACAACCAAATATATAAGACTTAGCTAATTGGTAGTGGTGAAGTGTATATTCCAATATTAACACTGTTATGCACTTTAACTTTCGGCTGTTGTTTAGAGAAATGAACACTGGAAAAAATGACAAATCTAAATATACGAAATTGGTCACACTATTAATTTGAATTGAACACAAAGTTAACAAATGGCTGAATTCGACGGTTCTACTCCAAAAGATCCTGATGTGTAAGCAGATAGATGTAGGAATAGGCTACATAACCAGTTCATATTTTGTTGCTTCCAATACAAACTTGACCCTTTTTTTACGACAATACTACAGTCATAAAATTTTAAAATATACATTTAGAAAAGATGGTAGTTTTATTTTTGATCCAATACATATTTTTTTTATTAATATTTAGGGTTAAATTTTTAGCAAGTTTGATTTTGTTTACATATCTTTTGACAGTTGACACTTATAGTATCGATATTTGATCATCGATTCAAAATATCGATTGTTATGACAAGAATACAACTACAGCGACATGGACACGCCCACCCAGGGCTCTTGTTTGGTTCTGTTAACTGTAAGGATGGATTTTTACCTGACCTCGAACCAATATCGAGTGCTTGGCCGGTCTTGCACGTGTCTTTCTGCCAAATATTTCGGGATACTGCGTGTGTTTGCTGCTCGCTTCGAGGTGTCGTGAAAGGTAAAAACCAGTGGAACGAACTGATGCAGCGATGTTTTCTTTTTTCAATTATTCGGATGCGAAGGACCAGTTTTATGTTTATTTGTCCGTCAGCTTCTCCATTGAATTTGTTCGAACATGAACTTCGTGATTCGTGATATAAAGTAACGTGCAAAAAGGAAACAACACCATTGATTTCAGGTTCATAAACTGTACTTTATTTGTTACATAGTTAGTCACAGAGCATGGCAAACGCAACGCCTGCTCGATACAAAAGCAAGCAGACTACTACTCGAACGGTAGCGGGGACCAGTAGAGGCGCGCAGGCCGGTCAAAAAATGCGAGGTTGCCACTAACATAAAATTTACGAAAATTATAATTAAAACGAGAAATATTGAAGTAATACTAAACAACATTTCTAAATATAAGAAACTACAAGCTTTATTAAAGCGAAAGTCCGAAGGATATGTTGGAAAAAAAGCAAAAATATTTTCACCTGAACAAATAAAAAAGTTTATCTACGAAGTACCCGATGAACGGTTTTTATTTTTAAAAGTAAGTATCTATCTAACATTGCATTTTTAAAAAAAATTCAAGATTACATTATCCATTCGACTCATGCATGATAGGTATATTTCATTAATTAACTCATCAACTCATAAACCGAACTCGTGGCCGAGCGGGTTAAGGCGCTCAATTTGGACTAGACTACAGTATGAGTTCCGGGGGTTCGAAACCAGCCTAGGTCATCAGCTTTTTTTTCTTTTTTTCTTCTCTTTATTTATTGTTGTTGTTTGTTTTTGGGTAGCAATGATTTTTGGAATATTGGGAGCATGTCGAAGGCATGAACTACATGACCTGAAATATGAAAATGTCAAAGATATGAATGGAATCTTAATTGTTAATGTGATAGAAACTAAAACAAAAGTACAACGAACATTTACAATTACCGGCGAATACTACGAAATTAGTAAAAAATATATGAATCTACGGCCTAAAATTTGCCCCACCCCATCTTTTTTCGTTAATTATTTAAACGGAAAATGCACAATTCAAAACATTGGTAATAATAAATTTGGTGATATAGGGAAGAAAATAGCAACATATTTAAATCTGCCTGATCCGAATTTATATACAGGGCATTGTTTTCGTAGGACATCTGTAACCGAATTAGTAGATGCCGGTGGTGATAATACTACAATAAAACGCCATGGCGGCTGGAAATCCAATTCAGTGGCAGAAGGCTACATTGAAAATTCGGTTCAGAATAAAATCAGCATTTCCAATATGATATTGAACTCTATTGAGACTAGCAATAATGAAATAAATGTAAATATTCCTTCCACTTCCAGATCAGTGGGACCTGGAATAAACTTTTCAAACTGCACAATAAATAATCTTAATATTTTTAAGAAATCGGATTAATTACAATTATTATATGTTGAATATAAATACAAATAAAATGTTTATAGTTTTCTTGTATCTATGGCAACACCAATACCCGAGGTATTAATTACAATTTTGTAGATTTTTTTTTATAGAAATACGAATAATTACTGTTACCTATTGTGTTCAATAAAAATATAAAATTTATGGTTTTTGATTATTTATCGGGTGTAGAAAAAATAGCGTATGCAACTCTCATGTAATGGTTATTATTACAGCATTACAGCATTACAGCATTACAGCATTACGAGCATTAACCGGGATACGAAACGAGCCGAAGGCGAGTTTCGTATGGTTTATGCGAGTGTGATAATAACCATTACATGAGAGTTGCATACGCTATTTTTTCTACACCCGATAAATAATCAAAAACCATAAATTTTATATTTTTATTGAACACAATAGGTAAAAGTAATTATTCGTATTTCTATAAAAAAAATCGACAAAATTGTAATTAATACCTCGGGTATTGGTATTGCCATAGATACAAGAAAACTATAAACATTTTATTTGTATTTATATTCAACATATAATAATGTAATTAATCCGATTTCTTGAAAATATTAAGATTATTTATTGTGCAGTTTGAAAAGTTTATTCCAGGTCCCACTGATCTGGAAGTGGAAGGAATATTTACATTTATTTCATTATTGCTAGTCTCAATAGAGTTCAATATCATATTGGAAATGCTGATTTTATTCTGAACCGAATTTTCAATGTAGCCTTCTGCCACTGAATTGGATTTCCAGCCGCCATGGCGTTTTAATGTAGTAATATCACCTCCGGCATCTACTAATTCGGTTACAGATGTCCTACGAAAACAATGCCCTGTATATAAATTCGGATCAGGCAGATTTAAATATGTTGCTATTTTCTTCCCTATATCACCAAATTTATTATTACCAATGTTTTGAATTGTGCATTTTCCGTTTAAATAATTAACGAAAAAAGATGGGGTGGGGCAAATTTTAGGCCGTAGATTCATATATTTTTTACTAATTTCGTAGTATTCGCCGGTAATTGTAAATGTTCGTTGTACTTTTGTTTTAGTTTCTATCACATTAACAATTAAGATTCCATTCATATCTTTGACATTTTCATATTTTAGGTCATGTAGTTCATGCCTTCGACATGCTCCCAATATTCCAAAAATCATTGCTACCTAAAAACAAACAACAACAATAAATAAAGAGAAGAAAAAAAAAAGAAAAACAAAGCAGGATGACCTAGGTTGGTTTCGAACCCGAAACTCATACTGTAGTCTAGTCCAAATTGAGCGCCTTGAGAGCGCGCTCCCAAATAAGACAGCTCAAAACAGTTGGCACCCCTGACTTGCAACAAAATTTAGGTCATTTTGTAAACAACAAATCTAAAGAACGCAGTAAAATTAAGTGTTGAAATTTTAACACAATATAACTTGGACCTTTGTCTTGGGGATCAGGTATTTTGGTTAAGTTTTATATTGTTATAAAAAAGATATTAGCCATTATGTGATGGTATGTTTTCGACAGTTTTGACAATTTGTGGTCACCAATTTGAACGCCAAGATCTGATCCCCAAAAGAAAGCCTAGATAATTCCATTCTGAAAATATGAAATCTCAAATCATTGTATTTTTTGAGATTTGTTGCATACAAAATTTTGGAAACAAACATTAGTTCAGACGTTCCACCGTCTTGATGGATGGCGCTGTATGGAACTTCAATGACAGATGATGACGGTTTTGTGTCCATCAAAATATTTCAAATTATTTATTATTGTTTATAGCATAGCTTGTCAGTATTTGTAAGTGGTTATAATAAAATCTTCATGCTGAAAAAGTAAATTTGAGCTTCGTAAATGCTCTTTATATTTACTCCACATGTGCTCAATCACAAGTAACGTGTTTAGTGCCTATAGGTGTGAAATAAACCACAAATATTTTAAGCTACTGCTAGTGATCCCACAAAAAAGTGCCCTATATTTATTGATCCCCATATCGGGGCCTTTTGGTTCCTCCGGGGAACTGTACACAACCATAGACTTCATCAGCATACATATATCGGCCACCCGAGTTAGTGAGAAAAACTACATTGGTAATAGTAATAAATGCATTCTACTAATTGACCAAAATAGACATTTCGTATTCTATTCTATACTGTTGTAATCTTTTATTTTCGAAACACAGGAATAAAAATGTTAAATATTTTTGATCTTCAATTTTTCCAGGTAATGTATCGAAATGTTATTATAAATACTTTTTGCAGTTTTCCTCCAGTTTGTAATGAACAAACCTGTCTGTTTTTCTATTGACTCTTCTTAATCTTAATTATTCAAGTAAATTATACCAAAAATGTCTTCTTTTATTGAAAACAGAAACAAATCATTTAGGCAATCTTTTTGTTTAATTGTAGTATTACAAATTTGAAGTACAGAGTAAGTAGGCAGTTTTTATATTAATTATAATACAGAAAGAAATTGAATTTACTGTTTGGACCCTTACTTTGTGGAATCTACTCATATTAATGTTATAAATGAAACTAACTGTTTCTAATTAATTCCACTATTTAATTGAAAGATTTATGAAAATTATTAAAGGATATTGATAATTATTTCGATGATATGTCAATATCGAAATAATTATCAATATCCTTTAATAATTTTCATTAATCTTTCAATTAAATAGTGGAATTAATTAGAAACAGTTAGTTTCATTTATAACATTAACAGAAAGAAATGCTAATTAATTAGGTAAACAATAAACATGTTTATTATAGCAATAAACAGACATGTCTGCTTTTTCAATGATCCTTATTAATTATTCAAAAAAAAAATCACAGCAAAAATAGGTGTATGTATGTTTTTATTGAAAAGAAAAAAATCAAAAATATTCTATAAAAATAAATAAAATTATTATTACATTATGTTTAATGTATTTGTCTTCATATTTATTAGAACATAGCAACTGAAATTCATCTTCCATTTTTCTCCACCATTTCTCCTCAGAACAAAAAGAAAATAAAAAGTTTATAAAATTATCCATTTTTTACGACATACTGAAGTCTTGATCCATATAGTTATAAAGACTAAAAAAAAAACAATTTAATTCTAAATACTCTAAATAAATATTTTTACTAACAAAATTATTTCAAACTCATTTCAGCAAAAGTTTAAAACAATCCATTTTATCAGAACTGTAAATGAAATAAAAAAATTAGATGTTTCTTCTAAATAGGTATATGGAATATTATTTGGACCTGTGCGGGCAGTTACATCAGGCTTCGTTTTAATTACATAATCAGAACTGTAAATGAAATATAAAGATTAGATGTTTCTTCTAAATAGGTGTTGACATTTTTTTACTTACTGAATGGTTATAGCGAACACTGCTAGGTATATGGAATATTATTTGGACCTGTGCGGGCAGTTACATCAGGCTTCGTTTTAATTACATATTCAGAACTGTAAATGAAATATAAAGATTAGATGTTTCTTCTAAATAGGTTTTGACATTTTTTTACTTACTGAATAGTTATAGCGAACACTTCTATATGGAAAATTAGTTGGACCTGTGCGGGCAGTTACATCAGGCTTCGTTTTAATTACATAATCAGAACTTTAAATGAAATATAAAGATTAGATGTTTCTTCTAAATAGGTTTTGACATTTTTTAACTTACTGAATAGTTATAGCGAACACTGCTATATGAAAATTATTTGGACCTGTGTCACTTGTCAGTTCTGGAAATGAAAAGAAATTATATTTTTGTAAACAAGTTTTGTTAGTGTTTTTACTTACGCATTAGTATCGGCATCCATATCTTTGCCCTAATTATCTGGATTCTGTCTTGCCAGACTTCTTTTTCTCATATTCTGATATTGCCCTCTTGATATAAGGGGGGTCAATGCATTTCTGTCCTTTTCCTTTTTGATTTCTGATTATTTTAGGAGCTATACATTCTGTATAGAATTGCTTCAGTTTCAGACGCATTTCTTCCGCCCATATTTTTCTATCTATCTCAATTTCCTGTATATATAGATCTATATTATCGCAGACATACACAACAAAGTAACATCTGCTACTATTAGCACAACACAACCCCGTTGTGTTGTGACTATTAGTTATTTTGGTGTATTCTTTGGTAATATTCAATTGCCCGATTGCCCCTGGATCTAAAAACACACGCTACCCCTACCCAGTCGAATTTGTTCGTTTTTTGCACAAAAAACGTAAATGTTTAGAATTTACATAGTTGCCACAACTATAAAAATAATGTTGAATTTACTTACCTAGTTATTGTAACGAGAAAATAATAATGAAAAACCTACAATTATCTGAAATGAAACAATAACAAAATATAAGCACATACTTGCCTGATGTATTTCTATTTTGGAAACCCAAAAATTAATCACAATTTGCCTTATGACTAATACACAAATACACTCTAGGTACGAAGTCGAATATCGAATTTTGAAAACATAAGATACCTAGCATACAGGTAAAATGGTCACTATATAGATATTGCAAGTACCTAAAAATATACCTAATATCTTATGACGTGCAGACGTGCATAGATTTTCTTGTTAAGAAATTTTTCTCCTTGTTTGAGGATTTTCGTATAACATGGCAACATCGGTTGTGAATGCAGCATTCTGTATTTCACGATTTTACTTGGCTCTTTTGGATTCTGAACCTTCGATGCCAAATGTAAAAATTATCCCTAGAAATCCTTACAATTTAATAATCCTCTCCATTATGACGATAAAAAGAGATGAGGATGGTTATCTAGTTTTTAGCTTGCCATAGGTAATAATTATTTGTTGAATAAAATTAATGAATGAGGTAGGTATGAACACATGAACAATGAAAGAAAATAAGAACCCAAATAATAATTATTAAAGGATGACTTTGTAATAGTGTTAGTTGTTGATTTGAAAAATATTGTAAAACAAAGGAAGACTAAAAAATTAATTTCGTTTGCCTACTCTAGAAATGGCAATAGCGCTTCTTCGTCATAGACTTGGTAGAGTTGAAATATCTGAGCTTTATTTATTTTTCCCTTCAATCTGTTTTCTTATCTTATCAGTAGGTTACTAGTTATGTGGCTTCAATTATTTTTGGAATGAGGGTAGGTCCGTAGAATGGGTAAAAAAACTGTTTCTAAAATGTTTTAGCGAAAAGCTCGGTCAAATTCAGTTCCTTATTGTATAAACATATTTTAAAATAAGTAATCTTTTAAAAACGAAGAGATGTTTAGAATTAAAAATAACTTTCAAATAGGTATTCAATATTGTTTATTTAGATCAAAAAAATAATTTTTTCGACATTTTCTGTGAAATAAAAAAACCTTTGATGTAAAACAATGTGTTAAATATTTGGAAGTTATTTTTAATTCTAAACATCTTTTCTTTATAATTTTTAAAATTGCCCAAAATAAATGTACCTACCTCCCTACTTGAGACTCTTGAGCAAAAATACATCAAATTTAAATTTTGATATCTAATGTATATGTTACCGGCAATCTGTATAATTCAGGTATTCCATACAATACCACCGTAGATAAACAAGAATAGTAGTTTAACTCTTCGACACGCCCCTAAACGTTCCCTCCTTGCCCCGTCATCGACTTCGGGCCGGTCGGACCCGGAGCTGTATACCAGTTGTCCACAGATACCGCCGAGTACGTATTATACCGGTTGTAGTTTCGTGTTGCGTTGTGTAATATTGTGAGAACATTGTTTATATTTTTTAATAATTAAATCTAGATTAATAGAAATGGGGTTATTGTGTCCTGCTGAAGGTTGCAAGAGTAAAAGAGGATTATGTGTCTCTTTTTTTCGATTTCCGAAGGATGAAGCTAGGTAAGAAATTAAAAATTGCTCATAGTACACGCCTGACTATTAAGTGTTTATGCAATTATTTCATTTATTAACAATGTATTGTGATGGTTTTAGATGTAACGCTTGGAAAAATGCTTTGGGGTTCATCGGTAAACATAAATATGCAAATCTAACAGCAGAGCAATGTAACAACACAATAAGGATTTGCAGTTTACATTTTCCGGAAGACAGTTTTATTCAAGATCGAATGAGAATCACTTTAAAATGTAATGCCATTCCTTTGTTAAACGTGTCAAATACCGAAGGTAAGATATATAATTGTACCTTTTTGAGAATATATTATTTTACATTATTAAAGCTTACTTTGTTTTGATATTTATAAACAAAAAAAAACTTTTCAATTATTATGTTGGACCTGAATTAATAAGATATTTTTTTTAGATCAAGCTTCATGCGGCAGTCATCCTCCTTCATGCAGCAGTCAGCTACGAAGTAAAAAACACATATTTTGTGATGATTCAGAGTTAAGAGATCTTGTAGATCAAGGTAAATTTTTTAAAATAATAAGTAAATGTTTATTATACCTTTTGCTTTGTACCACCTCAATATACACAAATTAAATACTTCTAGTTCATTGTCATTCTTATTGTGGGAAATATTGGAACCTATTCATTTTCTTTGAAATTGGGTTTCTCCGAACCAAGTAACCCATACTTGTTTGATATAACAATCCAATTTTGCAGCTTGTAAATTTTAATTTCCTTGTTAGTTGGGACTTTAAATTTATTCCTCTCCAATATAAATATCTTCTTTTCAGATTGGGCTTCATGCAGCAGCCATCCTCCAAAAGAGGTAAAAACATTTCGTGATGTTTCAGTGACAACGGGTTCGATAGTTCAAGGTAAATATTTTTGGATAATTGGTACTCGATAATTTTCATAATATCTATAAATATTGTTTTTATGTATGTATATATTTTAGTTAACAAGGCCACCCAAACATCAGCCTCTCTCTCTCTACGAATTCTCCAAGGAAAAAAATTTTAAAGAAAGAAATTAATTCACTGAAAAAAACTGTATCTCAACTTCAGAATGAGCTAGAAAGTGAAATAACTCTTGAAGATGTCCATAAATATTTGGAGAAGAACTATCCTGAAGACTCCTGCAGGCTGCTAAAGTCACAAATGGGTTTATTTAATAAGACACCCAAAGGGCGTAGGTACAGTGACGAATTAAAGCAATTTGCTCTCAGTGTTTATTACCTTGGCCCTAAGGCATACAAAAAAATTGCATCTATTTTTAAGTTACCATCAAAAAGTACCTTATATAATTTCACCAAGCGGTGGGTAATCTCTCCGGGGTTTCAAGATTTTATTTTTAGTCTGCTTAAAATGAAAGCACAAATTCTTACAGGAAAAGAAAAAGATTGCATAATTTGTATGGATGAAATGTCAATTAAACCTCATTTATTTTATGACTCTTCCAAAGATAAAATAATAGGTTTCCAGCAGACAAGCGATAACTCTGGTGATTGCACCGACGTAGCAAGTAGCGCTTTAGTTGTTATGGTTCGAGGAATAGCTAGTAGTTGGAAACAGCCCGTGGCGTATTTTTTCTATAAAACAACTGCAGCTGCTAATGAAATAAAAAATATTTTATTTGAAAAAGTTAGACGATTGGATGCCACAGGTTTAAATATATTGGGCGTAGTTTCAGACCAAGGCTCAAATTTTCAGAAACTAATCAAAATTTTAAATGTGTCGGAGAATAATGTTTTTTTTTTCTGTGGATTCCTTACAAATTATTTATTTCTTTGACGTGCCACATTTACTAAAATCAACCAGGAATAATTTTTTTGTCCATAGCTTTGCTTTACCGAGAGGTCAAACAAAAAAGAGTCATTTAGAAACATTTTATAATTATGACAAGAAAAAAGAAAATAGACTTTGTCACAAATTAACTGATGAGCATATATATCCAAACAACTTTCAAAAAATGAAAGTGAAATTTGCGTCTCAAGTACTCAGCCGTTCTGTATCTGTTGCTTTGCATACCTACATTGATTTTAATATATTACCAATAGAAGCGAAAATAACAGCAAATTTCATTAAACAAATTAATGACCTCTTTGATCTACTGAATTCTTGCCATTTAAATAATTATAATGCTTTTATGGGCACCCAAAAGCAAATTAAATTTTTGGAGGAAATTGAAATTATGCTACAAAATTTAAAAATAATTAATTACGAGGGTAAATGCGTTACAAACCGAATGAAATTTATATCTGGATGGAAGTTAACCATAAAATCATTAAAAGCTCTTTGGAATATTTTGAAAACAAAGCAATATACATTTTTGTTGACCAGAAATCTTAATCAGGACTGCCTTGAAAATGTCTTTGGTCAAATTAGAAATTGTTGTGGCAATTCTAGAAAACCAACACCCATACAATTTTGTAGAGCGTTTAAGAAATTGTTCACTCTGAAATATTTTAGTGAAGTCGAAGGTGCTAATTGCATGAACGATATTAATGAAGTTTTATTAGAGATTAATACGGACTCGGCAGAAACTTTCAAAGATATAATTTTCCCCTTTTCTACTCCAAAAACACCTTTAAAAGTTTTTACATGTGACTATCGAAATCTTACTAGCCCGGAAGGTAATGCAATAGTTTATGTTAGTGGGTATGTTTTGAAAAAATGTTTGTTGCAACATTCTTGTCCAATTTGTGAAGAATTTAACCAACAAAACTTATTGGATAGAGGAGCCACGATTTTCACTAAATTGAAAGCCTATGTCCAGAAAGAAAATTTGCCTTTTGGAGGTTTGACAGTACCACCAATCAATATTGTGCAATATATAGTACAACTTGAAAATATATTTATGGGAAACTTTAATAAAATGGCTGGCAGAGATGGCATTGGAAAAAATCTGCTAGAAATGTTTAAAAATGTACCGTTCAACCACCCCTGTACAAATTTCCCAAAAAGTTATATGTTATCGCTTTATACTAGATTACGTATTTATTTTACAATAAAATTTATAAATCGCGACCTTAAGAAAAACAAAACAAACAAACCTAATATAAAGTTATCAATATTAAAAAATTTGTAAAAATTTCCTGTCGACATATTATTATGTTTAATAAATGCTTATTCCTGCTACTTCTTGTTTTATTTCATCCAAATATTTTGTAAACAATTCAATACTAGTTAAACTTCTAGTGTAGTAGTTAATATTCGATGACTACTTACCAAAAGAAAACATGTATTCAAAAGAAAATAGTTTTCTAACAAGGTACGTTTTCACCGGCCCCCGTAACAAACACTCAATCTATAAATCAACAACCCATGAATGTACGACCCTCGTAAATAGGATGCACCTGCTAATCTCACTGGCGATAGCGGCTTACTTTATAACACGACATCAAAGACAAAAAGGGTGAGTTGGGCTACTACTCTTGTTTATCTACGGTGACAATACCTAGGCAATGTATAGAATACCTTGGGCGCCGAGGCAATGTATGAAATATTATGAATATTATTCTCCCTTACATACTTTACCTAGGTAATGTATACAATTCCTAGAGATTGTATAGAGTACCTGCTTGTCCACCGGTAATGTTTAAAGTTGAGAGAAAGAGAAGGACAAATAAAACATCTTATGTTTGTTCAAACTTTATTGAAATTAACAATTAGGATACCCATTAAAGATAATCTTTATAAAAAAGGTAAGTAATATTTTGTGCATTGTTTTTAACCACCAGGAGATTTTTTAGTTGTAGTTTTTATCGAGAAGGGCAAGGAAAATCATTGAAGAAGCTATACAGTATTGTAAAAATGGCTTCTTCAATGATTTTCCTTGCCCTCACCGTACACTAACTGACGAAAAGTAAATTCACTTCGTCTTTTACACACATTACCTGCTGCGCATTCGGTATTGTATAGAATACCTAGGTAATGTATAAAATAAATTATATTTCATACATTACCTAAACGTTTTAGGTAATCTATACATTGCCTAGGTATTGTATAGAATACCGGATTATACAGATTGCCGGTAACATATATATTATACCTAGTTTATTTCGTATTCAATAAATTATTTTAAAATAATGAAAAATGGTCCGTAATAATTAATAATGGGTTGTACCTATATATTATATCTATAGGTAACCTATCACGTGAAAATATTCACAAGATTAGCTTTTTGCAGTGTTTTTTCATTCAGATAATTCCAATGGATTTTTGTTAGGTCGGCTTGGTTTCCTTTGTATTTTATCATTAGGTACTTACCTACCTATGGAAATTATAAATCTCGATATATAAAACTTGAAAATATAGAGAAACGACGATAATGATTGGAATATTTTTTTAATTTCAAAATTAACCTATAAAACTACAGAAAAAAATTAAAGAAGAAAAGAGAATACCTATAGGTAAAATAAACATACTAGCTGTTGAGTAAAAATAGCAAATAAATGAAATCATAATTAACCTATTGCGATTGAAAATAAAAATATTTGCTGACAGAAATTGTGTTTGTTTGAAACCAAAACATCGAAACAGCTGATCCGGAAAGAAGTTTGTTTGAATCGTGAAGAGCATAGATAAATACTTTATACCTATACGGTCAAGAGTGGAAAGACAAAAAGAGAGAGAGAAAATAAGTTGCATAAATAAAAGCCGATTCGGTACTACTAGCGACATCTATCGTAAATATTTTGAACCAAAAAATTACTAGATAAGTAACAAGTTTTGTGTAAGTTTTAAGGTTTATACACCTGCGCGGAGGGCCCTCTTAACCCGCTCGGCCACGAGTTCGGTTCATGAGTTTGCTCGAAATTAATGAAATATACCTGTCATGCATGAGTCGAATGGATAATGTAATCATGAAATTTTTTTAAAAATGCAATGTTAGATAGATACTTACTTTTAAAAATAAAAACCGTTCATCGGGTGCTTCGTAGATAAACTTTTTTATTTGTTCAGGTGAAAATATTTTTGCTTTTTTTCCAACATATCCTTCGGACTTTCGCTTTAATAAAACTTATAGTTTCTTATATTTAGAAATGTCTATATTATGGTTTATATTTACCAACGTTTTTATTATTGAATAATG
Organism: Lochmaea crataegi; assembly: GCA_947563755.1. NCBI lineage: Eukaryota > Metazoa > Arthropoda > Insecta > Coleoptera > Chrysomelidae > Lochmaea > Lochmaea crataegi. The sequence goes on along the minus strand of OX387431.1, from coordinate 30,961,227 downwards.
TGTCCATGTACTAGATGATTTCATAGTTTCCATCAATTCTTGAAAATAAGCAATTAAAACATTTTCGGAGAATGTCGAAATCTTATTTGTATTTCTCCAGTCCATGAACCGTAGATAAAAGTTTTAGTACACTTTCTTAGATTTTTGGGGCAAAATATTTTGAACTGCATTTTCTGCTTTCTCCGATATGTGTGGAGGAGTCGATGGTAATTCTTCTATATCGCTGATATCAGACATTTTGATAAATTATCGGAGTTAAGTTAGGTACCTACGAAAATTTAATACGTACTGATTTTGACATCCCCAAGGAGATGCCCACCAACCAAACCCACCTCAAACTCGCCGTTACCCCCGCCTTGGAATCACTACCCTAGCATACTTCGAGACAGGCGGCGGTCCCTCGCACACTCTCCGCTCACACCGTCATCTTCTCCCTCCTATCACTCCTGCCTCTCATGCCATATCGAGTCCTTCTCTCCCCCTTACCATGCTCTCTACTACTCCACTCACCTCCATCCATTCCTCCTCCCCCCTCAACAATATCTCCACCATGTTTTCCCAGTACACCGCCTCCCCTAGTTTCCTCTCCAACTTCTTCAGCACTTCCTCGTTCCTCCAGCATCTAAACACATGCCCCACATCATCCTCCCCTTCACACCTCTCGCACACACCAGTCTCTCGTTTCCCAATCTTGTGGAGGTACCCTACTCTCTACCCATGTCCAGTGAGCACTTGTGTCAAGAAGTAGTTCACCTCCCCGAATTTCCGGTCCATCCAATCTCTCCTATTCCCAATCGCTCCTTTTAGCGCGCCCTCATACTCCTCCCACCTTCTCTCCATTTCCCCCTCCATCCATTCCCGTACCTCTTCTTTGGTCGCACCCCTCCAGCGTTTGCTCCTAGGTCTAGCCAACACGTCCAATGGGTAGGACCTTGCCAGCACCGCTGCTGCCAGTCCACCCACTGTCCTGTACCCCTGCACCACCCTCAGCAGTATCCCTCTCTGCACCCGCAGAAGTGGCCTAGCCCTCGCATTCACCCCCGCTCTATCACCCCACACCTCCGCACCGTACAGCATACTCTGCTCTACCGTCCTACCAATTACCCTCCTCTTCCACTCTCCCGGTCCTTTCACATTACACATCAATCTCCCCAGCCAAGCTGCCCTCACTTTACCCTTCTCTGCCGCCTTTACCATATGGTTTTTGAAGGATAATTGGCTATCCAACCACACCCCTAGGTATTTCACAGACTCATCCATGCGAATTCTCCTTCCCTTAACCATCACCCCCACTTCCCTTGCCCTGCTCCGTCCCTTCACTAGCAACTTCACCGTCTTATCTACCGCCACTTCCAGTCCGCACCGCTCTATCTTCTCCACAATCTTCCTGCACATTCTCTCCGCCTTTCTTTCTATCTCCGCCTCTCCCTTTGCTATACATACCAGACACACATCATCCGCATACACCGTAATCTCACATCCCTCTTCACATACTATCCCACAAACCTCATCAAACTCACACTTCCAGAGCGTCGGTCCAAGAACCGAGCCCTGAGGCACTCCAGCCTCCATCTCATATCTCCTCCCTCTTTTTTTTTTTTTTTTTTTTTTCGGGCCGAGATGGGAAACTCATGTTCGAATGGGTCCAGGACCCAAACAGTGTTGGACTCATCCCCAAGGAGATGCCTACCAACCAAACCCACCTCAATCTCGCCGTTACCCCCGCCTCGGAATCACTACCCTAGCATACTTCGAGACAGGCGGCGGTCCCTCGCACACTCTCCGCTCACACTGTCATCTTCTCCCTCCTATCACTCCTGCCTCTCATGCTATATCGAGTCCTTCTCTTCCCCTTACCATGCTCTCTACTACTCCACTCACCTCCATCCATTCCTCCTCCCCCCTCAACATTATCTCCACCATGTTTTCCCAGTACACCGCCTCCCCTAGTTTCCTCTCCAACTTCTTCAGCACTTCCTCGTTCCTCCAGCATCTAAACACATGCCCCACATCATCCTCCACTTCACACCTCTCGCACACACCAGTCTCTCGTTTCCCAATCTTGTGGAGGTACCCTACTCTCGACCCATGTCCAGTGAGCACTTGTGTCAAGAAGTAGTTCACCTCCCCGAATTTCCGGTCAATCCAATCTCTCCTATTCCCAATCGCTCCTTTTAGCGCGCCCTCATACTCCTCCCACCTTCTCTCCATTTCCTCCTCCATCCATTCCCGTACCTCTTCATTGGTCGCACCCCTCCAGCGTTTGCTCCTAGCTCTAGCCAACACGTCCAATGGGTAGGACCTTGCCAGCACCGCTGCTGCCAGTCCACCCACTGTCCTGTACCCCTGCACCACCCTCAGCAGTATCCCTCTCTGCACCCGCAGAAGTGGCCTAACCCTAGCATTCACCCCCGCTCTTTCACCCCACACCTCCGCACCGTACAGCATACTCTGCTCTACCGTCCTACCAATTACCCTCCTCTTCCACTCTCCCGGCCCTTTCACATTACACATCAATCTCCCCAGCCATGCTGCCCTCACTTTACCCTTCTCTGCCGCCTTTACCATATGGGTTTTGAAGGATAATTGGCTATCCAACCACACCCCTAGGTATTTCACAGACTCCTCCATGCGAATTATCCTTCCCTTAACCATCACCCCCACTTCCCTTGCCCTGCTCCGTCCCTTCACTAGCAACCCCACCGTCTTCTCTTCCGCCACTTCCAGTCCGCACCGCTCTATCTTCTCCACAATCTTCCTGCACATTCTCTCCGCCTTTCTTTCTATCTCCGCCTCTCCCTTTGCCGTACATACCAGACACACATCATCCGCATACACCGTAATCTCACATCCCTCTTCACATACTATCCCACAAACCTCATCAAACACACACTTCCAGAGCGTCGGTCCAAGAACCGAGCCCTGAGGCACTCCAGCCTCCATCTCATATCTCCTCCCTCTGGAGTCTACAATCACACGCCCCGTCAGGTAGTCCTCCACCAGGTTAACCAACCCCTGCTCCACTCCAAGCCTCAGCAACGCGCTCAACACTGCCCGTTTGCTGACACTGTTGAACGCGTTCCCGACGTCGAAGAACACGATTAGGGCCAATTTCTTCTTCCTCCAGCTGCCCTCCCTAGCTCTTTCCACCAAACCCATCACCTTGCTCAGTGCCGAGATGCAAGATTTCCCCTTCGTGAACCCATGCTGGTTTACCCTAAAACCCCCATTCCTACCAACTTCCTCCTCAATCCTATCCCTTATTATCCCCTCCATCAATTTACCCATACCACACAGCAGGCTGATAGGCCTATAGTCCCCCGCCCGCTTCCCCTCTCTACCCGCCTTCTTCATCAGTATCACCCTGGCTACCTTCCATCCTTCCGGGAACTCCTCCTCCCTCAGCACCCTGTTAAATAGTTCCCAGAAGTACTCCCTATTGTCATCCAACAGCCTCTTCACCATATCACCCCTCAGGCCATCTATCCCTGGGGCTTTTCTCACTTTAATGTTTCTCCCCCAATCCTCTACCTCCCACTTCTCTACCGGCCTTATCCCCCTCATTTTCACTACCCCCCTTGTATCTTGGAATTCTGCCACCCACTCCTCCTTGCCACCCACTCCTCCTTCTCCCCCTTTGAACAATTTCTCCTTCTCCCAATCCTCCTCTAGAACCTCGTTCCTATTTCCACCCATCCTCTTCACCGCTATCTCATACGCCTTTCCCCATGGATTGTTTTCCAATTCCCCCAGTAACTCTTCCCACTTCCCTCTTTTTTCCCTCTCCACTCTACGCTCCAGTTCCTTCTTCTTCTCTTTATATCGCCCTCTTCCCTATATCCTTCCTCTTCCTCTCAGCATCCGTCTTCGTTCTTTCTTACACTTCCTCCACAGCTCCTCTATTTCCTAAATCCACCAGTGATTGGCCCTCCGCTCACGCCTATCTTTCTCTCTCTTTTGCATCCCAGTATCACATTGTACGATTCATCTGCATCATGTCCAAGTCCCCTTCCTATCTCTTCTTTTACTTTCTTCCTCATACTCTCTGCCTCGGATTTCGTCCACTTCCATTCCCACTCTTCCACTAAATCCTTTCTCTCTTTCCTTATATCCGTCTCCACATACCTATGTAAGCTCAAACTTTCCTCATCCTCCAGCACCCCCCAACTAAACACTCTTTCCCACAGCCATTCATCACATGCTGTTATATGATGAACCCCCGTCACCTCTCACGAAGGTGGGCAGTAGTCCATCATTCAACACCACCAACCCGTTGGATGTTAACACTTCCTCAAGGATCTCCCCTCTCCTGTCCTTCCCCCCCCCCTATAGTATTCTTCGCATTGAAGTCCCCTGCCACCATTCTCCTTATGATCCTCCTTTTTCCTTTTGACACCCTCAGATCGTCCTCTAATCCTGTCATGCTCCTCTCATATTCTTCCAGGCTGACATTTGTGCTTATATACACACTGTACACCACCATGTCTCCCATTCGCACTACCACCCATCCATTTCCCTTCCTCACTTTATCCGCCCCCAATCCATCCCCCACCACTGTTATTCCTGCTTCTCCTGTTTCGTCCATAATCCATAACTGCTTCCCCACATATCTAGCATTCACCTCGGATCCACACACTACATCCACTTCCCTCCTAAAAATCACTTCATCCAATATATCATTCGCTATCCTGCATTTCCCTAAATTTATCTGTAACACTCTCCATACATCCCCTACATTCCTCCTTCCCGCGCAATGATGTCCTCTCTCTCCTACTTGACCAGATTCGTCTCCTCTGAGGGGTCCAGAGGGTCCCTCCCATTTTTTCCTTCACCTTTTCCATCGTCTCCTTCTACTTCTTTCCTTCCCCTACTACATTCTATCTTCCCTGGCTTGTGTCCCGTTTCCCCACATACCCTACAAAGGAAGGCCTGCCGACACTCTCTTGCCATGTGATCCTCGCTCTTACAAAGCCAACACTTACTCCTATCCTTGACTACCTTCACCTTACACCCTGCTAATTTATGGCCCTTTATCCCACATCCAAAGCATCTGTCATCCTCTCTACCCTCTATAATATTTACCCTGTTCCACCCCAATCTAATCTCCTTTTTTTTCAACAAGGCTACCGCTTTTTCCCATTCCGCCCTCACCACCGCCATTTTCATCCCGTTCCTCTCCCTTACCACTTTAATCACCGTTGTCCCTTTCCCAATAAAATTCTCTATTTTCCCCCTCTCCTTTTCATCTTCCATCCACGGTTCTATCCCTACCATTTTAATGGTTTTTGTTCCCCTTCCCGCTTCGACCACCCTAGCTCCTGTTACCCTTCCTACCTCCCCCAGAATTCCCCTCACCTCAACCCCCTTCTTTGCCTCTATTATTACCTCCCTATTTCTTGAGACTCTGAGTCTATCCACCCACTCCCCTGTCATATCCCTCAACCCCTTCTTAATCATCTCGATCCCCTCCTGATCGACTTCCCCGATATCCTTCAGGATTATCGCCCCATTTCTACCCTCCTTTTCCTTCTCCCCATCTGTATAGATTGTTACCTCCGCCACCGCTCACCTACCTGCTCAAGCCTGTGGACTCCAATGCTGTCCCCGCTCCCCACTACCCCAAACAGTCGACTCATCAGCTCAAACACCTTTTTCTCATCCCTACAATCTCCCTCCATCCGACAGATCAACTTCTCCGTCTTCACCCTTACCCCATTCCTCTCCGTAGTGCGTACCTCCTTGACCCACTCCATTTCCTCTCCTTTTCCCCCTAGCATCGGGTAGCTATCCCTAAACATCCTCTGTATTCCCTTCTCCATTCCACTGTCTTCCTTGGTCACCCATACCACCTTTTCCTTTTCATCCCCTAATATTGGATTTATAACCTTCACCTCTATTCCCTCCCCCTTTTTACCATCCCAGTCCCTATCTCTAACCAACCTCCAGCCATCCTTCCCAGTCTCTTTGCCCCACCTCCCATCGTGTTTGCATTATCCCGTTTCTATCGTCCTTCCCCCTCAACCTCTCCAATTCCTTGACCCGCCCCTCTGCCGCTGCCTTCTCTTCCTCCAGCCTTTCCTCCTTCTCCTCCAGTCGCCTTACCATATCCTTCAATCTCTCTACACTCTCCCTCTCTTCTTCCTTCCAATTCTCCATTTCCTTGTTTCCTTTCTCCTTCAGTTTCCTCTTCTGTTCCTTGTCCTCCAGAGGCGATTCCTCCTTTCTCTTTACTCCAGTATCACTCCACCCTCTCGTCTCCCCCGCCTTATCAGGCGTTCGTTTTACCTTCGTCGATTTACCAAAAATTCCATTTCCTTGCCTTTCTCTGGTTGAGAGCATAATCCTGGACTAGAGACTCAGAGCTCTTGGACGGATGGCATCTACCTTGTGCTGATGAGGCGAAAAAACGCCGAAACCGGTCCACAAGTGATGTTATTCCTTCTAGTCGCAAACCAGAATGGTTGGTTCTATCTTAACAGATATACCAACCCCGTTTACTTTAGAAGTGTAATTCAATGTCTGTCGGGGCATATAGCCCGAGAAGTAGTTGTTGCTTCTTAGTGGACGGTCTGCTCTTTGGAAATTAATTTTTCTAATTTTGTAAAGCGTTTAATAGTATTGAACTATTTTTTTTTGACGTCTATTTCTATTGTAAGTGCTTCCAGCACAAAAAGTAATAATAGTCCAGTATGAAAAGTACAACGACCAGTCAAGACATATACAAGGAAGCATTTACTACATGAGTTTGATGAAGTACCTGGTAAGTATTTTTAAAACACCTACATGCAGTTTAGCTTATGGTGACCTACTTGTGGTTATGTTGAAAACTCAATTGTAAAAAATTCTTATTTAATTTTCAGCTTGCAGTTCATCCACATCAAGTTTTTCACAATTACCGTCCACATCAAGTTTCATACAAGTACCATCCATTTCTTGGCATCTGGGCAAATATAAAGGAGTTTTAACTGCAGCTGGTAAGATTGTTTAAGTTAAATAACTCATTATTGCATATGCTAGTCATACCTTGAATTTTAATAATTGTAAATACAAGTGATGTCAAAAACTATATTTTTGAAGGAAATCAACCTAAATTACAGAAAAAATTGTTCACAGCAATACCTTGCTTTTGTGTATATATAACTTATAAGTTTACTGCCTACAATAACTTGAATGAGGATAACAATAGTTGACTTTTTTTAGCTCATTGGGGCAATAGGAAACATTTTGATTCTCCAGATGTAAGAATGTTATTGTTACGCGAGCTACTGCATTAATATGCTCACTTAGTGCCCCCAGTGAAATCCCCGTATGAGACGACTATGGCTCCTCCGCCCAATTTTCGAGAAGCATCCAGAATACGAAACATCGAGAATATCCAGTGCACCCGCCAGAACGTCGAAATATTTCTAGAATTACGGCGCGCGAGTATAAATAGGCCACGAGCATCGCTGCAGGCAAATTAGTCAATCAGTCAGTGTTGATACCGAAGGAAAGTAATCGCGCCTCGATAAAGTGTTTATTAAGTGACTCTCATATAAATTATAATTAGTGTGTTTAGTGTATTAGATAAATTATTAAATAAGGACTGAATTACATATAAATCTGTAAATATAAATTAATTGTAAATATAAATTATAATAAACGTTACATTGGTGTCAGAAGTGGGATTAAAAAATAAATAAATAAATATACAGGAAGATGGCGAAGAAACTTTGTGAATTAAAAGTTTCAGAGCTTCGAAGAGAGTTGGAGGATTACGAATTGGACACAAGCGGGGTCAAGTCAGTGTTAGTGGAACGACTAAAAAAAGCTATGATTAACAATGGATTGGACCCGGAAACGTTTGAATTCACCGACGAAGCGTCCGCCTCTATAATTTCATCCATGGAAAACAAAATGTCGGACATGGTAAACAAAATGTCGGACATGGAAAATAAAATTTCGACGGATATAAAAAACGAAATTTCATCCATGGAAAACAAAATGTCGGACATGGAAAATAAAATTTCGACGGATATAAAAAACGAAATGTCATCCATGGAAAGTAAACTTTCGGCGGACATGGAAAACAAAATGTCGGACATGGAAAATAAAATTTCGACGGACATGAAAAATGAAATGTCATCCATGAAGACTGATATTTCTGCCGTGGAAGAAAAGATTAAAAGTATGGAGCAAGAAATGAAAAAAAAATCAAAGAAATCGAAAGGAAGACTAGTAATAAACCGGATATTACAACTAGGCAAGCCCCGAATAACGACGAACTGGCAGAGAAAGTAGAGTTGAAACCGAAAATGGAAAACAATATTAACAGCCGAGTGAAACTGCCAACATTCGATGGTAAAACGTCATGGCCGAACTACCTTAAGCAATTCGAGGCGGCATCAAAGGCAAACAACTGGAGTGAGAAGGAAAAAGCGTTAAATTTAACTCTTGCCCTTAGAGAAGACGCTATGGATATCCTCCAGACCATTCCAGTGGAAGAGGCCGAAGATTTTGAACAACTCAAAAAGCGATTGAATATGAGATACGGCCTGGAACACCTGGAGCATCTGTACCAGTCGCAGCTGAAAAACCGCAAACAAAAACGCGACGAAACTCTGCAAGAATTCGAAGCAGACATTGCGAGGTTGGTGCGGTTTGCCTATCCATCGGCACCGGAGAATGTCATGGAATGTTTAGGGGTACAGACATTCATCGACGGAGTTCGTGACCATGAAATGCAGAGAACTCTACGCTTGGCTCGGCATAAGACACTGGTCGACATACTCTCTGCAGCCTTGGAGTACGAAGCAGCTACACAGGCTTCCGGTTGGAAAAGGGTTAGTCATGGCTGCCGAAGAAATACCTGTACGCATTATAAATGTAAATGACCATCCAATAACTATGAAGAAGGATACCAAAATTGGAACTTGCGTACCAGTGGCGTCGATAATTCATCAAACAACAACCTCCAATGATGCCAACAATAAATTTGAACAAGTGATAGCTTAGCCTGCAAGAGAAGAAAAAGATCAGAGAACTCTTGCTACAATACCGATCTCTTTTTGTACCAAAAGGAGGAAAGTCAGGAAGAACATCTGCTGTCAAACACAAAATTGACACCGGCGACGCTACACCGATAAGACAATCGGCTCGACGGCTACCACAGGCCAAAAGAGAGGAAGCGGAGAGAATTGTTCGCGAGATGGAAAAGGACAAGGTAATAGAACCTTCTACCAGCCCTTGGGTCTCTCCGGTAGTTCTGGTAAAGAAGAAGGATGGAACCACGTTTTGCGTGGACTACCGGCAGTTGAACAATGTTACAAAGAAAGATAGCTATCCCCTGCCGAGAATCGACGACACTCTGGATACGCTGGCCGGCAGCAAATTGTTTTCTACCTTGGACCTGAAGTCTGGATATTGGCAGGTAGAAATGGATCCAGCCGATAAAGAAGAGACAGCGTTTACCACCGGATCTGGACTATGGCATTTCATCGTTATGCCATTTGGGCTGTGCAATGCCCCCGCAACGTTCGAAAGACTGATGGAAAACGTATTGCGAGGGTTGTCCTGGAAGACATGCTTAGTGTACCTTGATGACATCATAGTCTTGGGAAGGACATTCGACGAACATCAAAAGAATTTGGAAGGTGTCTTCAAAAGGTTGCAAGCTGCCCAACTGATGCTCAACCCCAAGAAATGTCAACTATTTCAGAACAAAGTCAATTACCTAGGCCATGTAGTCAGCAAGGATGGTGTAGCTGTAGACGAAGAAAAAGCTGCTGCCGTACGAAAGTGGCCAAGACCCACCGACAAGCACCAAGTTAGAAGCTTCCTTGGACTCTGTACATACTACAGGCGATTTATAAAGAAGTTTGCAGATACCGCTAAGCCCTTGACACGACTTACAGAGGAAGCAAGGGAGTTTCGCTGGGACGAAGATTGCCAAACTTCGTTCGAAACCTTGAAGAAGCACTTGACTACTGCACCTATACTCGGCTATCCACTACCAGAGGGAGAATTCATACTAGATACTGATGCTAGCAATGTTGGAATTGGAGGAGTGCTATCACAGGTTCAAGGAGGACAAGAGAAAGTTCTGGGATATTTTAGTAAAGTCCTTTCCAAACCAGAACAAAACTACTGCGTCACAAGAAGAGAGCTCCTAGCAGTAGTGAAGTCCGTGAAGCACTTCTATCAGTATCTGCATGGAAAGAAATTTGTGATCAGAACCGATCATGCAGCACTTAAGTGGCTTATGCAATTCAAGAACCCTGAAGGTCAAATCGCTAGATGGATCGAGCGGCTCCAAGAATATAATTTCACTATTGAGCATAGAGCCGGAATAAGCCACAGAAATGCAGACTCCCTCTCTGGAAGACCATGCCCTGCAGAGTGCTCTCACTGCAGCAAAACAGAAGCTAAGGAAGCTGCGATTCGAAGAACCACGGTGACCACCGACGAATGGACACCAGAAAAGTTGGAAGAGGAACAAGAGAACGATCCCGACTTGAAGAAAATCCGACATTGGAAAAAAAGGAGAACTGTCGACCTACTTGGCAGGAGATTTCAAGGTACTCGCCAACGATGAAATCGTATTGGGCCCAGTGGGACTCGCTGGTTTTGGAAAACGGTTTGCTACAGCGAGTAATCGAGAACGATGAGGGTTCCGAAAGTAGAAGACAGTTGGTGATTCCAAGAACAAGGATAGCAGCAGTACTGCGGAAATTACACGACAGTCCGTCAGGAGGACATCTAGGTGTGAAGAAGACCCTTCAGAAAGTGCGAGAACGGTTTTATTAGATGCACAGTTCCGAAGATGTGAAGGACTGGTGTAAGAAGTGCACTACCTGTGCTACGACCAATGGACCGCACGGGAGAAGAAAGGCTCCTATGAAGCAGTACAATGTCGGAAGCCCTTTTGAACGCATTGCCCTGGACATTGCCGGACCTTTTCCACCGACAGCAAATGGCAGCAGGTACATTTTGGTGGTGATGGACTACTTCACAAAATGGGTAGAAGCGTATGCCATTCCAAACCAAGAAGCCGCAACGGTTGCCGACGTGCTTGTGAATGAGTTCATTTGCCGATATGGAGTGCCCCTGGAAATACACAGCGACCAGGGCAGAAACTTCGAAGGCCAGCTGTTCCAGGAAGTTTGCGAAAAGCTCGGCATGAAGAAAACGAGAACTACGGCTTTGCACCCACAGTCGGTCGGGATGGTAGAGCGAATGAACAGAACTCTTGGCAAATACCTGTCTAAAGTAGTATCTAACCATCAGCGAGATTGGGACCAATATCTCTCGCTATTCGCGATTGCCTACAGATCCGCCATCAATGAGTCCACCGGCCAAACACCAGCAAGAGTTCTGTTCGGACGCGAAATGAGATTACCCTGCGACCTTGAATTTGGATGCCGACCCGGAGAAGACATAGCTGGCGAAGATTACGTGACCCAGCTGAGAAAAAGAATGGACGACGTACACGAGCTGGTTCGATCGAATCTCCAGATCGCTAGCGATAGGATGAAGAAAAGATACGATACGCAAGCTACGGAAGGAGGTTTCCACTAAGGAGACAAAGTCTGGCTGCATAACCCAAGAAGACAAAAGGGTTTTTCTCCAAAGTTGCAGAAAGCTTGGGACGGTCCGTACCTCGTAAAGAAAAGAATCAACGATGTCATCTATCGTATCAGCAAGATCCCAAATGGAAAGCCAAAGGTGGTACACCGTAACCGATTAGCGCCATTCGAGCGTGACCACGATGAGGAAGTAAACCAACTTCAGGAAGTAGCCGATCCTGCTTTTGTAGAGTTCATGGGTGCTTATGGTGGTACCGGAAAAGCCAGATTCGGCGTCACCACTGAGAGACGACAAGACCTGCTTACCGTTCCGGAGGAATACTCACTGGCAATAAACATCCCTGCCAGCGTAACCGATGCGCGTGAACTGGCATCTCTGTTTATAAAGAAGAGTGGCGCACGGCTTTTGGTAAACCAGTTACCAGTACCAGGTAAAGCTTTGAAGCTGCAAAATGGCTCCCGCTACAATTTCCACCTAGTGACGAGGAACACCTTCGACGAAAGACCAACGTACGAGGATGTCTGGGAAGCATTACGAAGCCTGAGGGAGCATTGGCTTGAATTGAACGTGCTTAGGCTAGCCATGCCCAAGATTGAATGTAGGCATTTAGATTGGCGAATAATCCGTAACATGATAGAAGTAATCTTCCGAGACACCGAAGTGCAGGTACTGGTTTGCGGCCATGCTCGGGAGACACAGCCAACGGAGAAGACGGTCGCATGTTACTTCCATACAACTGGAAAATGCAACAAGGGGACCAGTTGCCGATACAGTCATCTCGTTCCAGTTTCCTAGTTAGTTCCAGGAGGAACTGTCTCTTAAGGAGGGGGCAATGTTACGCGAGCTACTGCATTAATATGCTCACTTAGTGCCCCCAGTGAAATCCCCGTATGAGACGACTATGACTCCTCCGCCCAATTTTCGAGAAGCATCCAGAATACGAAACATCGAGAATATCCAGTGCACCCGCTAGAACGTCGACAGATTTCTAGAATTACGGCGCGCGAGTATAAATAGGCCACGAGCATCGCTGCAGGCAAATTAGTCAATCAGTCAGTGTTGATACCGAAGGAAAGTAATCGCGCCTCGATAAAGTGTTTATTAGGTGACTCTCATATAAATTATAATTAGTGTGTTTAGTGTATTAGATAAATTATTAAATAAGGACTGAATTACATATAAATCTGTAAATATAAATTAATTGTAAATATAAATTAGAATAAACGTTACATTATAAAGAAAACTAAGCCAGTGGAAGGCAGCTGCCAAGAAAGCCCAGAAATCGCGTCCAAAGCGGATATTTATCCAAATCTATTAAATAAAGTGTGTTATGTAATTGTTTCCCATTTTTCATTTATTATATCAAGTGAAATTACCTGCTTTTTAAATAGTTTTTTCCTTAGATTTTTAAAAAGTTCGTAATTGTATTTATGTAAACATTGAATGTCCTATACCAAGTGGAAATATAAAAACTAGATTAATGCTCATTTCGCATTATAATTTTTTTACCTACTTTTAACTAAATAAATGTGAGTGGGAAATTTAAATAGTTGTATTCTTAATAATTCTATAGTAGAGAGGTAATCAGTTGTAACTACAAGTTATACTAGTAGAATTATTGTCTTTACATTACACTGGTTCTATTTTACTATAATAGCAAAATAAAGAGTGTAATGTGAAGACAATAATACTACTAATATAAGTATGTGTTACAACTGATCACCTCTCTACTACAGAATTATTACGAATACAACTATTTAAATTTCCCATCTAAATTTATTTTTGAATTTCCCACATTTTTCAAATTAGGGGGTTAGCCTGGATCTGAACCTTTAGCATGGATCTGAACCCTTAGCATAGATCTGTACCTCTAGCATGGATCTGAACCTTTAGAAATGTAGGTAGTTCCGTCTCCAAATATAGATGTCACTAGTTTAGGTGCGCGTGGCCACTTTTTTATATACAGTGGCCGATCTATCTGTGTATATTATCTCTGGACACTGCGATGAAATATGAAATATCTAGTTAGTTTATAATGGCACCATTGACATTATTAAGTGAGTGAAATATAGATGGCGCCACACGAATTACTCTCAATAGTTACCTGTTTTTCTACCGCAGACCTACTTTCGGCAACTGCCGCTGGGAAGCACTACATCGATGTTTTTTTCGATTCGATAAATCGACGTCTTTCGATGTATCGGATGAAAACATCGATGTTTTGTAAACATCTACACTGAGGAAAAAGTTTATTCAGCATTATTAAGAATTTAGTTGTAGTAGGTTAAAACTTTAATACGTATTAGGACACAACAAATGTTTAATAAGGACAGTGAAAAGGGCATTAATTATCGTTATTAAGGTCCGTCAACCTAAGGTAATTAAAACACTTTAATAATCTATTAGAAACAGTTACCGCTAGTGACCAAAAATCAATTACCTCAGAAAACAAAATTTTTGGGAGCATTAACTATTTTACTTACCACAATTAAACCCGTTTATTACAGCAATGGAACTGGTTGGTAATGGTGATTAAATCTATTAATAACTAGTTAATAATGATAATTAAATAGATTATTAACAGTAATGTAACTATGTGATTGTTAATTAAGGACTTTCATTACTCGATTATTTTAGTATAGATGACGTTTCAATCAGTATTTATCTTCGTCATTTACTGAACGATCGAAGTTAAATACTGATTGAAACGTCATGTATTCTAAAACAATCGAGTAATGGAAGTCCTCAATTAACAATAACGTTTATTTTTTATGGAAATTGAAAAGAAATAAAAAGCCAATTTTTTTAAACTATTTATATTATATATATTATATTGCACAAAAAATAGAAATCGTGTGTAATAAAAAATAATATCATATTCGTATTCAGAGACTTCTAAAACATAAAATAAAAGTGGTTTTAGCGATTAGTACTCCTTGGTCACATACTGCTATTTCTAAGCGACTTTTTGGGGATGTCCCGCTTGCCTTTAAAAAAAAATACATGATTTAATCTATATAGCTACTTATTCAAATAAAAATTCCTGTCTGTCCAGGATATATTATTTTAGATATTCAAATACAAATTGAAATTCAATTTAATACTTATCTCTGCCTAACAGAAAAAACTGCTTTTTAATAGGTATCAAAAAAGTTAATATTACTATTTTAAATGAAACTAACTGTTAATATTCTCTATAGGGCTACTTTGAACTGCAGTTCACTTCAATGATGTTAGATTACCTTTTGCAGGTGTCTCAATGTATCATAGAAATGTTGTTAACAGTGTTAGCACTGCATTTTTTGAATATATATTATATCTATAATTTTAATTGGATTATGTCCAAAATAATATTTTACAAGAATCCCAAACAAAACGTCTACTTTCAAATATATTTATCATCGGTTTTCAAAGTTTTAAATTTCACAGAACTATAAAATATTTCATTTCACTTAAAAAAAACAAATAATGATTATCCTAAGTATATACGTAATTAATTTTTAAAGTTTATTTACCTCTAAAGCAGCTCAAAGAGTCCTTGAGCCCCCATTCCAGCATAAGTAATACATAATACTCCATTTTCACCAGTCGCGCCAACACCAGACCACTCGCTACCTCAGACTAGAACAGACTGGTCACTGAACAAAATACACTAAACGTTGCACGATCTTGTGACGATTACAACCGATCTTGTGCGAAATGCAAAATATCCGTTACAATTAGTTAAACCCTTTAATTGTAGCTAACACACTCAGCTAGTGTCAGGTAATTGCTATACTTATCATAATTAAAATAATTTCAGAATCAAATTTTAATTGCTCGAATTAAACTTCAGAAAAATAAAAAATTCTAGGGCAATTCTACAAGTTTAATTATGGTTAGCCAGAATTTCTCTATTAAACCAGTTTACTTGGCCTGTTTTTCTCGGTGTAGTACTTTTTCTAAGATTATATTACAGCTGCAGTCATGTGAAAAGTGATACATCTCAAAAGAGGTCATCTTTTCAGAGTAAAAATTTTTGTATATGACGGTTATGAAAAGAGCTAAATCCATTATTTTATTAAAGTTTAGATTGAATGTTTTTAAACATAAAATGCATAGAATCTCGCCCGGCTCGCCGTCCGACACGACAAACAAAAACAGTTTTTTATTGTCACTGATTCTTGGGTAGTGCTGCCAACATCATTTCTGATTTCGGCATAAGGCCTTAGTACAAGCTGGCCGAGCCGGCATTATATTGTCAGTCTACTATTGAAAAATAAACTTATCTATTTTAAAACAAACAATCAGAAAGAAAGATTTTAGGTAAAATTTTAGTGGTCAAACTTGAGTTATTGTGAAATTAACTTGCATACTATTAACAAAGGATAGTTTGCAATGGCAATCTAGTAAATCTTGAGATTATGACTATCATAAATAATATATTATTTATTCACAGACATTTTTAATTAGTACTGTAAACGCTTAAATGTTTGTTTGTCTATTATTTACAGTTCTTAAGTGGGGAGCCTCCATAGGTGGCTCCATAATGATCTTGGTATCTGTGAACAATTTTATTATTTACAAATATGATTTTATACAACATAAGATTAATAATTTACCTTTCATATATTATGATTATCAACAACTGAAAATTGCTTAATGCACTCCAATACTTACATACACGAGCACATTGTATGTATCGTGCGGGCCAGGTGCGGACACAGAACTCCTTAGACCGACTAGTGCCTTGCGCCCAATTCGTGAATCCGGCAGTAAAGAAACAAGAGAATGTACCCATACATAATAGAACCAAAGAATACACCAACCAACAAGAAGCGAAGCCCGACGCATTTTCTTTGATGTTATGGTAACCAAAATTTATGACCTTGAGAGACCGACGTTGACAGATAACTTAGTAAATACACTAAGAAAAATGATCAGACTTTTAAATATTGGCGATGTAATTCGTAATTACACGCAGAAAAAAAACCTCGTAATTTAAGCATTGAGTACTTCAATTATTTTTTGTATGATTATTTACTGATTTATGTGACATATACAAGACTACTACAAATTGTTTGTTTCGAGGGAATATTACTTGACATTCGAATCTCTACGCCCACCACGTACTATCTTTATTTCAAGTTGAGCAGTAAAATTAACAAACACCTATTATATTCATATACAGAATTCTGCAGAACACTTTTAATTATATGAAAAATCATACAGTGCTTCAGTTTTTAAGTACATATTATACATATCATTAAACAGTGGAATTAATTAGAAACAGATAGTTTCATTTATAACATTAATATGAGTAGATTCCAAAAAGTAAGGGTTCAAACAGTAAATTCACATATTATCAACACTAAAAAACGAGCTATGCTGTTAATTCCAATTATTTTTAAGCTCGGGACCATAACATATTCCATTTATTATATTGAAAAGCTGTATTAGATCTCTTTGCTTTCGGCGAATCTATAGGGTAGGGATGTTTAAGAAGAGTTCTAAAATATACTATATGGAAATATGTATTAAAGGATCAGTATGTCGGGTAGGAAAGATATTAAAACAAATGGAATAATAGCGATTTTTATTTATAGATATCGAAGAATAAATATATTATTCTAACGCTTTACAACAAAGATTTGAAAAATATTTTTCAAAAACAGTAACCGTTCAACTAAGAAGCAACAACTACTTCCCAGGCTATATGCACCGACATACATTGAATTACACAAGTAAACGTGACATCTTCAGCACCAACTTCCATTTGAACAGATTCATTATCTAAAAAATATATATAGTGAACTACCAATTAGAATCATTGTAAACAAAAATATGAGAAACTACGTTTTTATGCATTACATATACAGATGTATCTGAACAAATAAAGTATTTACCCAATAATGGCAAAGCTTGACAGCTAGGGAAATGTTCTGCTCGACGGTATGATATCTGCAATTATAATGTTATTAATTGTTGTAGTGAACTACTAATGAGTATCATTGTAAACAAAAATCATGTGGATTTTATAAGAAACTATATGGTTTTATGCATTACATATACAGATGTATCTGAACAATTAAAATATTTACCCAATACTGGCAAAGCTAGTGAGCTAGGGAAATGTTCTGCTCGACATGAGGAAGGTCATGGTTCAGGTGACGGTATGTTATCTGCAATTATAATATTATTAATTGTTGTAGTGAACTACTAATGAGTATCATTGTAAACAAAAATCATGTGGATTTTATAAGAAACTATACAGTTTTATGCATTACATTTACAGATGTATCTGAATAATTAAAATAAAATATTTACCCAATAATGGCAAAGGTTCAGATGACGGTATCTTATCTGCAATTATAATGTTATTCATTGTTGTAACTGATATATGACAAAGTAAGAGTTGATACTGCCACTAAGTAAACTCATTATAATTGCGAACAACAATTAAAGACATCAACTGATTCTAATAAATAATCAAACTTAATATTTACCAGAGTGGGGATCATTTATCGAAACATGACTGTGTCATTTTAGTCCTAGAAATTTCGTAGGTACAGGTAACTTGAACAGTCTCTTAGAGCTTCCACCCTTGGTGATAAATTTATCTTCAAAATGTGGTTCACACAACTTGTAATTTTTTTGAAGTTGAACTGTCCTCTTTCCAGACAAATTTTCCCGATTACAAGCCTGTAACTATAACTGGGATCTAAAACATTTTTATGTTGAGACAATAGGTGAGGCATATGCTAATATCAAAGAGTAAACAAATATTTGCTGGTGTATTCTTTGCTAATATAATATGTACATTGTTAGGTAGATAGAATAAGTCAACACAACAATTATTAACCTATCACAAAAACTACTCACGTCATGAAATTTCTATTCAATTCAGTGTAATATCACAGAATACACCTTAGTTGGTGTATTCTGTGGTAATATCAATATCAATTTTAAAGAATAACTGAAACGCTTACCTAACAGGGTCTTTCGGAAATCCTAACATAGATATACCTTCACCTGTTCTTGAGTGACATATCCCCGAACATCACAAGTTATTCTTCCCATAGCTTCGATTAATTATCAGTAAACACTTTACTTTCCAAGTAATATTTTTCAAAACAAGAGACAAAGTAAAAATTATTCACAAAAATACTTTCTGTAAACAAGAAACAAGTTTGTTGTACAAGGTGAAGTATGACAAGTATTTTATTATAAAAATGGCGATTTTCAGACATGCGCATACAAAAAAGGATCGGAAGGTTCGCTTCTTGTTAAGTGGTGTATTCTTTGATAGAACTGACAAGGAGCTCTCAGGGTATTTTTATTGTGGTTTGTAATCCAAAATTGCCTTGGCAACTGAGAGGAATATTCAAAACGTCACTTTTGTTATTATTAGGTATTTCGTATTTTTGTTTTTACTAAAAGACACTTTTAATATTATACCTAAATAATGGAAATTTCTAAACGACATGTATAAATGTGAGAACAAATAATAGAAAAAATATATAATTTGGTTTGGAAAGACACTTTCAAGATATTTGCTAGAATAAGTATAATTGCAAATTTAAGAAATTTTTACCTATATCAGATATTGTTTGTTGGCGCGACACAATAATGGTAGCTAACGCGACATTGTAGTTATGACCCAAGCTTGGGTCACTCGATAGGCCTGTAACAACTATTAATACTTATGTTTAATATGTTGTTTTTATTCACTTTATCAATATTTCACAAAATGCAGAAATTGGTATATATTTTATCTCAAAATCATATTCCATCAATAACAAACCCCATCTATTAATTCTACTACTAGCATATTTTGTATTTAAAATACTTAATGATTCATGATCTGTTTTAATTGTAGATTTGTTTCCTAACACATAAAATCTATATACTACTCCATTTACTATAAACCCTGTATAATTCCTACTATTTTCATGCAATGTTATTAACCAAAAACTATGTTTTAAATCAATTTTTGTAAATATATCAGCAGTTGTGATTTTACCAAATATTGAATCTATGTTTGAAGGACTTTCATATTGTGGTATTGAATATTTGTTTATATTCCTAGCATCTAAACATAATCTAATTTTCCCATCTTTTTTCTTTACTATAACAATAGGACTAATGTTGAACTTTTTTCAATAATTTTTTGTTGTAACATTTTATCAATTTCATCCCTTACCTTTTCTCTATATCGAAATGGTGTTGGATAACTCTTCACTTTGAAATTTTCAATATCTTTCACTTCTATTTTGTGTACATACTTTTCAGATACTCTTGATTCTTTCATTATCAATCCTCTATACTTTTCCATTAATGTTTCTACAAATGCTTTATATTCCTTCATACAATCAATTTTTATGGTATTTCTATTCTCTTCAATTCTCCCTTCTATTGCATCCCTATCTTCTATTATTTTAATATTATTTATATACATTTCTTTCACACCTTCTAATACACACTCCCTTTTCTCCATTACTTCCTCTATATTTTCCTCATCTATCATTTTAAGTGAAAAGCCATCCAATATTATGATTTTATTTTCATAATCAATTTTAACTTCATGTTTCTCTAACTCATCAGTACCTATCACTATGTCCCATTCTAAATGATTTACCACTAACAATTGACTTTTAATATTCAAACCCTCTTCTATCTTTAATTTAATTTCTACACAATACTTAACCTCTGATAATTTCTTTCCATTGGCTCCTATTAATTGAATTTTCGGAATTTTCATTTGATCTGTTACCAAATCTTTATTATTCTCTACTACAGAACTTTTAATTAAACTAACTTCTGACCCCGTATCTATGATAATTTTTAAAACTTTCCCATTAATTTTACCTTTAATTATTAACAAACCTACAAATTTTTCATCTTGAATATTTTCATCTAATTTTATAAATTCTAAGGGATGTACATATGAAACAATACTTAAATTTTTGTACGGAGTCTTCCTACTTAAAAATCTTGATGGTTACCCATCTCTCCCTCTACTTCTACCATTGGTCTAACTTCTTCTATTCCAATTTCATTCACTTGTCTCTGATTATTATTATTGGTTCTTTCAGGAATTTGGTTTCTATCCTGATATCTAAAACTTGAATAATTATTATTAGAATTAAATTCCCTTCTATGTTCTTCTTCTGGATAATTTCCCATAACTTCATTATCTTCTATTATTGTTATTGTATATGGGATTATATTCATTTCTATTTCTAAAATTTTTATTGATATTCCTTTCATTATAATTGTCATTCCTTCTCCTTTCATTCCTCCTTATATACTATTCATCTTCATCTAATATTCGTCTTTGACTCTGATTTCTATCAATTCCACTTAAATAGTTACTTAATTCATTCATACATTTTGTACTGCTATTGTTTCAGCTATTTGATTTTTAAAATGCCTAGCAATATATCCTACTATTTCACTTTCTTTTAATTTTGGTTCTAAAAATTGCGCACCAGCATATAATTTTAAAGCGTAAGTATTTTTGCTACTACTTTTATTTTCATCAAATTTCCCAAAATATAATTGTTCCCTACAAAAATAATTAATGAAACTAATCTCAAATTCTTCCATGCTCTTTATCTCATATTCTTTACTCACATACCATATTAATGCATGTTCACTCGAATGATCTCTAATAATTTCTTTTATCTCCATCTTGTCCATACATATAATCCTTTTAACCCTATTTTTTATTATTTTCATAAATACTTTTGGATGCAAATTTTTTATGTTACCATCAAATTTATGATTATTTCTTCCTCCCTGACACGATATAATTGTTCTATTTTCACCTTTTTTCTTCTCTCACTCTACCATCCACATATCCTTCTCTTTAACCAACTCTTGTTTCGCCTCCTCCAGTCTTTTTATAGTTTCCAAATATTCTTGTTTATCTATTTGACTATTTTTGGATTTTTCTTTCATCTTCTGTTCAACTGATTCAATTTTATTCTTATTACTTTGTATTTGACTTTCCACATTTTCCATATTATTTTTCATTACTTGTGTATGCTCTACCAACTTTTAATCGATTTTCTTTGTTTCACTCTGTATATTTTTAATATCTTCCTTCCAATATTCATTTGACTTATTAATTTATTTTGTATTTTCTTTTCTTGTTTCTTTTATCTATTTTTGTAGTTCTTTGTGTCTTTGAACTACCTCTTTACCCATCTCTTCTATTACTTCAATCTTAAATTTCTCTTGTTCTCTTATTAGCTCTTCTCTAATTTGCTCACAATTATTCATAATTTGTAATTTTATATTCCTCTCCAACTTTTTCTGTCCCTCTTCAAATTTCTTTTCTAATGTCGTCTCCATTTCCTGTAATTTCTTTTCTGTCTTGGCTTGTCCTTGTTCCAGTTTTCTTTTCACACTGCTTCTTGTTTCCATTTTTATTTTTAACAAATTTGATTCACTTTTCTTTTCTATTTAAATATTAGATTAGAATATTATTCATTTAATGATTTTATGGATAACCTCCAGATAGATTACAATAAATAAAAATGTTTAAAAGACACAAAGCAATTTTTCTAATCTAAATTTACTGAACTGAATTAACTGAGCTGAATTTATCGAGCTTCACGTTTGGTCGACAAAATTGTATTGATTTTTATCTTAATGGATATTATTTATATTCTTGTCCCAGGCTGTTGACTTTACTCAGGTCGTGGTTCTATAGTTTTATTTTTTTTTAAATAAAAATTGTCAAAAAGATTCAATTTTATGGAATTATATTTTACATTGATAAGTTACATTACATAAATTGAGTATTTAAATAGAAGTTATTTTATTTATGAAGAATTATTATTATGATTAATTTTGTATTTGTTCCAATTTATATTATTATTATTATTATTATTCTTATTCTGGTTATTATTACAAATTAACACTTTTCCCTACAATAAACACCCTTTGATTTTGATGTCTAAAATAATGTCCAAATGTCGCCAATTTTATGAGTGATGAGAGATTTAAGTAAATTTGAATTATTTGGAATTTACTTCCCTATTTCTTTCTTCCTTGTATAATTTTAATTCTCCATATCATAAGAAATTTCTTGTCGATTATCCTATATTCTTTTAAATTTAGTGAATATCTTATAATATTTTGATTTATCCAAGCTAATTTTCATTCCCATTTATAAATCCATAATTCTATAATTCCATAATTAATTTTTATTTCTTAAATTCATATATTTTCTGTATATTCAACAAATTTTACTTTTTTTCTAAATTATTCGAAAAAATTCCCCTCATTTATTTTAGCAACGCTATTCTATTATTTTTTAGATGACCCTTATTTTCAATTTATATTTTTTTATTGGTTTATGTTAACTTAAGACCCAAATTATCATTTGAATGAGGCTTTATTCTTCTATTTTTTTCATAAAATAATTGACAAGAAACTTCATAATCCATCAAATTTGATAGTTCAATTACCAACAAATGTTTAGGTTAATATATTGACACATTTTTATAAAAAAAATCAATCTTATCCTATCAATGAATAAATAAATAAATAAATAAATAAATAATTAAAAAAAAACGAATTACCATGGAGAATTTTTAAACAATTTCATTTAGACATCTTTCAAAATTTTTTTTATATTATATTGTTTTTTGAGTTTTTTATATACAAATGTTCCATTTACTACTACTTATACAAATTATTTACCTCTAATCTCATTAAGATATATGTAAGTATTTATTTAATTTATCTGCTATATAATTTATTTTATTTTACATTTTTAGTCCTTGAAAATGAACACGTAATGGTTCGAAAGCTCGGAATTAAATTCTTGAAAGAGTACACTTTGGTATTATTGCCACATCCCCACAAAAACTCCTATTATATATATATATATATATATATATATGTACAGGGTGTCCCACGAGGTTTTGGACAGTATATTTCTCGAAAACTATTTGAACTACAATATTGAAATTTGGCAGTTATAAACCGTAGGTAGTATTACACATTTTAAGCAATCAGCTACTTTGCTACAATGTCACGTTTCGGGTCAAGTGGTATCATTTTCAGAAATGTTAATGAGACAACCTGTATAATGTTCCACTAGTCTAAAAGTTTCTCTTATACCAATTCGGTGATACCTATTTTTTTGTGTTAGGTACCTACTTAGAAACGACAAACTAATTTTTATAAAGTTTTTTATTTGAAAAACAAAGAGAGCTGAAAAACAAAAAGAATTGGAATACAATAACACTTTTACTACAGTTGATGCTTAAATTGATGTCCACCTTCATTAATGCAGCATTCAAATCTTCTGAGTAAATTTCTTGTGCATGCTGCTTCAATACTTTCTGGTGTAACAGATTGGCAAGCTGCTCTGATTCTGTTTTTTAAATCATCTACATCATCAGGAGCTGTAACATAAACTAATCCTTTTAAATATCCCCAAAGAAAAAAATCTAACGGGGTTATATCTGGTGAACGAGCCGGCCAATGTATTGTACCATTTCTCCCAATCTGTCTTGGAAATACACATTCAGATGTGACGTTACTCGCTGAGCAAAATGAGGAGTTGCACCATCCTGTTGCCACCACATAGTCGCTCTCTCATTTAGTGGAATGTCCTCAAGCAAATGGGGAAGAATATTCTGGAGAAAATCTAAATACCTTTCGCCTTTCAAAGTCCCTTCATAAAAATACGGCCCAACCAAGCGGCCATTAAACAAACCGCACCACACATTTATCCCCCTAATAGTTTGGAAATGCGTACTCGCGTCCACTTGGGAAATTCAGCCCACCAGTAGTGACAATTATGTCTATTTACTATACCGTTGTTGTGAAAACGGCTTTCGTCGCCCCACAATATTTTATTTAAGAAAAATGGGTCCTCTACGATTTTAATTGACATTTCAGCAATGAAATCGAGTCTTCTTTGTGGATCTGCAGGAGTTAGACCTTGCGTTAAATGTATTTTGAAAGGATGATATTTGTATTGCTTTAACATTCTCTGAATAGTAGATTTACTTATTCCTAATTCTTGTTGCAGACATCGAGTTGAAATGTGGGGATTGACTTGGATATAAGCAAGAATATTAATAATATTATCTTCCGTTACAATAGGCTTACGTCGAGAATTTTGATGTTGGAAAAGAACCATGTCTTAACTTTTGTTCTACATGAGTAAAAGTATTTTTACCAGGAGTTGTTCGGTCGGGGAAACGATTTCTATATAAATCTCTAGCACGTCTTGTATTTTTTCCACATTCTCCATAGATGATCAGCATATCGACATACTCGTCATAAGTGAAATGTAAAGGCATGATAAGTTTCAAGTCACAAAACTTTTAAATACAATGAACGATTGTTCACTGACACTGACAGCTTTTGACAACTAGAATAGCTGTTACTATAATATGTTTTTTGTTTCTCAGCTCTCTTTGTTTTTCAAATAAAAAACTTTATAAAAATTAGTTTGTCGTTTCTAAGTACCTAACACAAAAAAAATTGGTATCGCCGAATTAGTATAAGAGAGACCTTTAGAGTAGTGGAACAATATACAGGTTGTCTCATTAACATTTCTGAAAATGATACCACTTGACCCGAAACGTGACATTGTAGCAAAGTAGCTGATTGCTTAAAATGTTTAATACTACCTACGGTTTATAACTGCCAAATTTCAATATTGTAGTTCAAATAGTTTTCGAGATATATACTGTCCAAAACCTCGTGGGACACCCTGTATATATATATATATGTATATATATATATATATATATATATATATATTGATATGGAAAGTAAAATCATACAACACATACACCAAACAAGGGTTATTTCAGTATAAAATCTAAATAAAATATAAACAAATCACCTGACAAATATTTACAACCCAAACTTTAAACGGGAATCTTTATAACTTCTCTCTAATTTATTGAAATCCTATCACATAGTTTCAGAATTTTCAAAAGCTTTGCAAAAGTTTCTTGGCTCATCATAAATCTAAAAAGAAAGAACCTGAAAATTAAAAATTATTAGTTAGGTTATAAAATCTGACACTAGTGAAAATAGAAGAAGTACACTTATGAACATATCTAACAAAGTGTGAATCTAGATTTGTCAACTCGAACGGAAGAAAGGACATGACAACTGAAATTAAAACAGATGTCAAATAATTTTAAAATTTTCTAACTAAAAGATAAAAACAATAATAAATTATTTCGAGACATTAAAAATAAACTTTCATATCAGAAAAAGACCAAATTATAAAACAATCATGTCAAATAACAGAAATCAAAAATCATTAAATGAATTTGATTGGTCCGCAAATATAGAAAAACTTAAAAATAAAGAGACATATGGATTTTTGAAAGGATAGAAAAATTTGATATTCGTTGCTAATGATTAGAAAACAGTTAGTTACAAGAAATATACAGAATTGAGAAGTATAAGCTTTTTTATGTTTAAAAATTTATTTAAAAATTAGACTACGTTGTATTAAAAGTGGAACAGTAAAGTGATTTGTGTTTCTAACCTTTTCTTATCAAGTTCCTGTTAAAAACAGAGGTTGAATAATCTCTGTTAATATAAAATTCCTTAAACAAACCATGAGTGAAGGTTCCGAGAGGTAAACAAAACTGAAAATCTTCTCAAGCCGACCCTGAAGCCATACTGAAGCCACTTCTAGGAGAGACTCCAAGGCCCAGAAAGGTCTAAAACATAGAAAATCTTAGAAAATAATACAAGATAAAAAGGTATTTCATAAACTATAAGTTACATTATTAAACTTACGTGCGTGTGATCAAATCCAGAACTTAATATTTATTGATCTTCGTTACGATTACAATATCGTCAAATTTGTATATAAAATCTGTTAAAAACAGATGTTCTATTTTGTCTTTGGTTATTAGTGTTACACGTTAAAAGAGTTGTATAATTTTCATATATTTATTAGATATAAGAACTTCATTTAGTGTGAAAGTTGAGCGAAAGATCATTTAGATAAGTGTTTTGAATTGTTTCTTATGTATGTACTTATCAATTCTATATAAAAACGTCGTTCATTAAAAAATAAATTAAATAATATCTCATAAATTTCTAATATAAAGAGTTTTCTTCCTATTAAGTTGGCAAAACTGCTTCACAGTTGGATAATTCCTATTATTCAAGGGCAAGGACACCGGACCGGCCTGAGAATATATTAAATAATAAAATAAAAAAAGAAACTAAGTGAGCATTTTACCCATGAACCCAACCTGAGGTGAAGAGTCATCATAAAAGGTGAGTGATGTATGATATCACTAATATTTAAATTAAAATTCATATCAATTGGCGCCCAAATAAATATATTACAATAAATAAATTAAAACACATATCAACACCATAAATTGAAAATTCATATCAATTTGAAAATTCATATCAATTGGCGAACCCAACGTGGGGCACTAAAAAAGGCTCGCACTGAAAAAGGCTCGCATTCGTAACATTTTTATATAATAAATAATAATAAAATAAAACCTATTTAATAATAAAAAAATTGTACAAAGAAACATTGAACATTTATAAAATCAAAATCAATATCTGAAAAATAAATAAAATTATAATGGACGGAACTGGAGAAAAAGTTCAAGAGAAGAAGGAAAAAAGGTTGATGGACTTAAAAGTTAACGAATTGAAGGAGGAACTAGGAAGAAGAGGAAAAAGCACAACTGGTTCGAAACATGAATTAAAGGACAGATTAGAAAAAATATTAGAATTGGAAGAAAAAGACCCAGAACAATACGATTTTGGAACAAAGAAAGGAGCATCAGAAGAAGAAGAAGGAAGGAGACATGGAATGGATGACTTTCAAGTACATTACATGGAACAAGGGCATAATAATGGAACAGAAGAACAAAAAGAAATTCAAACAGCAGGAAAATCACAGGAAAAGAAAGAGGAGATAGACGTTATGAGTATGTTCCATATGATGATGAAAAAAATAAAACAATCTAACAAAGATATGAACACAAAAATGGATCAAACTAGCAAAGATTTGAACACAAAATTAGATCAAACTAATGAGAAAATGGATCAGAATAAGGAAGAAATAAAACAAACTAAGGAATCAATAATGAGGTTAATGGAAGAGAAGTTAGGACAAGTGGAAAAGAAACTGGAAGAATCAAACTTATATATGGAAAATAAAATAGAATTTACCAAACAAGAAATGAGAGGAGAAATGATTGGGAGGATCACAGAGATAGAAAATTTACAAATTAATAGAATCAAAGAAATAACAGAGGAAGAAAAGAATTTCAAAGGAAAAATTCAGAAAGAAGTAAGTGAAATCAAAATGGGAGTACAAGATACCCAACAAAGAATGCAAAATTTAGAAGGAAAATGGGACAAAACCCTGGCTGAATTCCAACAAGATGTGGAAGTAGCATGGACCGAAAAACTAAATCAGAGGGAAGAAAAAGCAGAAAAAAGAATTGGGGAAATCCAGAAGGAGATGGAAACATTAAAAAGAAAAATAGAACAGACAGGAGTAAGAATAAAAAGTGGGGAACAACAGAAAGAAACTGTAGAAATGACCAGGAAACTGGAAAATATGGAAGCAAGACTGGCTTACCTACAAGAAGAATGCGATCAAGCTGAAGGCAGAAATTTCCAAGACAAGAGAAAAGGCATGATGGAAACCAGAATTATAAATAATTATATAGGAAATAAAGGGGAACACAAATTTTAAGGGAACAATAGGAAAATACACCCGAAGGTATTTATAAAAATCTTGAGAAATAAAATGAAAAACATTAGAAGTAATGAAGATATGAAGGAAATGATTCGGGAAAATCTCGATAATCATGCTTCGGTGTGGTTTACCAGCAAAGAAGAAGAGTTTAGCAGTTTCGATGAATTTGAGACATTATTTATGCAATATTTCTGGGGGAATAATGCCCAAACTAGAGTGAGAGAGAAACTTTATTCTGGTAAATATGAAACAGGAAGAGGCAATAGTATGAATGAGTATGCCATGAAAAACTTCATGAATGCCATATTCCTAGATCCACCCATACCAGAGGAGGAAATAATCATGTTTATTTCCAGACATTTCAAATTTGAGATAACAGAGACAATCGCTATTCAGAACATAAGGAACATAGAACAACTGAGTAGTTACCTTCAAAGAATTGAAAGAAACAAAATGGAAAATAACCAAATCAGAAATAGGACTCCAAATGAAAACCGAAACTATAATAGATATAATAATAATAACTATGAAAATCGAAATAATAACCAAACTAATAGGTTAAATGGTAATTATGAATAGAAAATAGAAATAATTACAGGAGTAACGGAAATAATAGAAATGGACAATATGAAAGAAATAACAATTACAATAACAACAATTATAGAAATAGATCATATGGAGGAAATAAGAATAATGGACAATATGAAAGAAATAACAATTACAATAACAACAATTATAGAAATAGATCATATGAAGGAAATAATAGAAATAGACAATATGAAAACAGAAAAAGAGATGACAATAGAGAACAAGGAAGAGACTACAATACAAGAAGAATGAACGAAAATACTGAAGAAAGGGAAAACAGAAATGGAGAACAAAGAAGAATAAACAACATACAAAGACAGCAAGAAAGAGTGATATCAATGGAACCAGAGATAGTCACTGAAGCAGAGTCCAATCAAAATTTTGGATCAAGCACATACCAAATGTAAAAAAAAATATTATCTGTACATATGAACATCCAAGGGAATATATTAAATTTGGGGAAGAATTAGAATTAATTATAATTATAGTCACTGAAGCAGAGTCCAATCAAAATTTTGGATCAAGCACATACCAAATGTAAAAAAAAATATTATCTGTACATATGAACATCCAAGGGAATATATTAAATTTGGGGAAGAATTAGAATTAAAGGAAATAATGGGATTAATAAACATAAAAGGAAAAATAAATGGAAAACAAGTTAAAATATTAATAGATACAGGTTCAGAAGCGTCAATAATTAAAGAAAAATTATTAGAAGAAAATATTGAAAATTATGAAAACAAATTAATTAAAATACCAAAAACTACATTGATAGGAGCAAACGGAAAAAAGTTATGTGAAGTAAGTAAGTCTATAATACAAAAGATTGAATTGAAGAATGGGAAAGAAGTTGAAATGTTAGTAAACAATTTAGAAACAGACATAGTTATAGGAGTCGATGAATTAACAAAATATAAGGCAAGAATTGATTTTGATAAGATGGAGATAGAAATAGATGGAAATAGAATTGAATTTGAAAATGGAAATTTAGAAGAATTGGCAATTGAAGAGGATAATAAGATGTTATGGAATATAGAAAGGAATGGACTAATGGAAGAATTGGAATTAGTATGTGGAAATAAAGGATATGAAGAGAAAGTGAAGAATTTAATTAAAAAATATGGAGGATTGATTCGAAAAGAAATGAGAATGGCCAATAACTAAGTGCATAAGATAGAAGTAAGAGGAGTAGAAAATTTCAGAATAAGAACGTATCCCATACCTTACAAATATAGGAAAGAAGTAGAATTAGAAATACAAAACATGTTGAAAGATGGTATTATAGAAAAATGCAATACAAGATGCAAGATATGTGAATCCTATTGTGGTAGTCAAGAAAGCAAATGGAGATTTGAGATTATGCCTAGATGCTAGAAATATAAATCAATACACTGTACCACAATACGAGGCTCCGATGAATGTAGAAGCAATATTGGGACGCATAACGGACTCTAAAAAATTGATTTAAAACACAGCTTTTGGCTTATTTCTTTGTATGAAAACAGTAGAGACTATAATGATTAAATAAAAAATACACACAATGTGTGAATAAAATTGTAAATAAATTAGTATTAGGTTATTATAAGTTAATCAATTTAAGAAAATACTGCAACACAGGATTAAAGAATCTTGATAAAGGTTAATTCTCACAACAGCGACCTAAAACAAAAATAAATTTATTAGTAAATAAATAAATAAAAAAATTGAAGTAAAATTTGCATTCATAAAAATTTTCTAATAGAATGTTTGATGAATGCAGAATTCAGGGGATTTTGATATGGAAAGTGAAATCATACAACACATACACCAAACAAGGGTTATTTCAGTATAAAATCTAAATAAAATATAAACAAATCACCTGACAAATATTTACAACCCAAACTTTAAACGGGAATCTTTATAACTTCTCTCTAATTTATCGAAATCCTATCACATAGTTTCAGAGTTTTCAAAAGCTTTGCAAAAGTTTCTTGGCTCATCATAAATCTAAAAAGAAAGAACCTGAAAATTAAAAATTATTAGTTAGGTTATAAAATCTGACACTAGTAAAAATAGAAGAAGTACACTTATGAACATATCTAACAAAGTGTGAATCTAGATTTGTCAACTCGAACGTAAGAAAGGACATGACAACTGAAATTAAAACAGATGTCGAATAATTTTAAAATTTTCTAACTAAAAGATAAAAACAATAATAAATTATTTGGAGACAATAAAAATAAACTTTCATATCAGAAAAAGACCAAATTATAAAACAATCATGTCAAATAACAGAAATCAAAAATCATTAAATGAATTTGATTGGTCAGCAAATATAGAAAAACTTAAAAATAAAGAGACATATGGATTTTTGAAAGGATAGAAAAATTTGATATTCGTTGCTATTGATTAGAAAACAGTTAGTTACAAGAAATATACAGAATTGAGAAGTATAAGCTTTTTTATGTTTAAAAATTTATTTAAAAATTAGACTACGTTGTATTAAAAGTGAAACTATAAAGTGATTTTTGTTTCTAACCTTTCCTTATCAAGTTCCTGTTAAAAACAGAGGTTGAATAATCTCTGTTAATATAAAATTCCTTAAACAAACCATGAGTGAAGGTTCCGAGAGGTAAACAAAACTGAAAATCTTCTCAAGCCGACCCCGAAGCCATATTGAAGCCACTTCTACGAGAGACTCCAAGGCCCAGAAAGGTCTAAAACATAGGAAATCTTAGAAAATAATACAAGATAAAAAGGTATTTCATAAACTATAAGTTACATTATTAAACTTACGTGCGTGTGATCAAATCCAGAACTTAATATTTATTGATCTTCGTTACGATTACAATATCGTCAAATTTGTATATAAAATCTGTTAAAAACAGATGTTCTATTTTGTCTTTGGTTATTAGTGTTACATGTTAAAAGAGTTGTATAATTTTCATATATTTATTAGATATAAGAACTTCATTTAGTGTGAAAGTTGAGCGAAAGATCATTTAGATAAAAGTGTTTTGAATTGTTTCTTATGTATGTACTTATCAATTCTACATAAATACGCCGTTCATTAAAAAATAAATTAAATAATATCTCATAAATTTCTAATATAAAGAGTTTTCTTCCTATTAAGTTGGCAAAACTGCTTCACAGTTGGATAATTCCTATTATTCAAGGGCAAGGACACAGGACCGGCCTGAGAATATATTAAATAATAAAATAAAAAAAGAAACTAAGTGAGCATTTTACCCATGAACCCAACCTGAGGTGAAGAGTCATCATAAAAGGTGAGTGATGTATGATATCACTAATATTTAAATTAAAATTAATATTAATTGGCGCCCAAATAAATATATTACAATAAATAAATTAAAACACATATTAACACCATAAATTAAAAATTCATATCAATTTAAAAATTCATATCAATTTAAAAATTCATATCAATTTAAAAATTCATATCAATATATATATATATATATATTTATCTTTACGCCTTTGTGCGTCCGTACATTGTCCTTTTACATTTAATCGTGCGTCCGATGGTAGTTGTGCGTCCGATATACGGACGCACAATTATTTTCCAATTTATACTACTTTTTCGATAGTTTTACATCATAACAAGCATTCTTGCAAATTTTATGGTGGACGTCAAAATACGACAAAATGAGTGGAGTATATAATATGTGAGTTCCATAAATTTCCGCACTGGCGCACTTGTATATACACGATGTGAATATACTAAAATATTTTTTAGCCAAACCAAGCGACTTGTGCGTCCGCTGGTGGCAACACCGCAATTTTAAGAATTAAGTGACTATATTTCTGAATATTTCTTCGGTGGTCGTTTCATAGGAAACTTTTATAAATTACATAATTTACTAGGCCCATAACAGCATAATTACATAATTTTGTTTTCTTGTTTAATTCAGCTTATGTCGCTGGGAAGACAAAACACTGCAAATTTTACGATCCATAAAAGATAAAAACGTAAACGTAAGTGAACTAATAACAATACAATGAATTAGTAACTAATATCTAGCTGTTCTTCCTGGTTTGCTACCATTTGGTAAACATTCTTAAAAGTATTTTCTGATGGTGTTGGACGATTGGGATACAACACCCCATATGGTCTTCGTGCTGCACGCTTATTTTTGATATTTTCTATAAAACATGTAGAAATTTGGATTTTTTTCTTCCTTACTGTAAACCATTTTAATAACTTTATCAGAAAAATGTCAATTATCAAACATATTAGTTGTCATTTTCATAGCTTACTTTAATGATGTTATCTTTTTCATATTTACAGTAACTACTAAAACTAAGATTTTGAACATTTAATATCTCAAAAACGGTACAAGTGTAAGACATTTTTTTTCTCACCCTGTTATTCTTAAAATAGTTTTCGTTTCAAGTCAAATAAATCAAATCATGGGTACACGCTAATATTTCAGAAATGCATTTCTCGACAATTATCTGAAATAGATAAGTAAAATATCATAATGTCACGTAGCCTTCGAGGCCACGAAAGGGGAAAGAAAGGTTTTAAGAACGATTTGGGTTTTAGTTGCTAGAAGATAACTAAAGTGTTCACTTGAGCCAGATAAATTTAAATATATAAAATATAGTGTGTATTGTGGTGCATATCAGGAGTTAAATAGGTGAGTCTATCTCACAGAGTAATTCAGTTTTGCCTGTTATTTGATATTTGAATTTAAAAGATATTTTATCACATAGAGTATATATATTTACTAATTATTTTTAATAATAACTTTGTTTAAAGTTCTTTAATATTCAACGTTATTTAGAACATTAATTTGTTGTTGCATTTCCTATTCATCCAATCCTACTGTATTGTGGAGAGTTTGTGCCACTTGCAGTTCAACTCACATACCTATACTGTACTGTGGAGAGTTTGCGCCACTTGCGGTTTGTCCATTCCTGATACAGGGTGACTTCTCACGTCACCTATATCTCCTTCCACCCCCCTGTATTGTGGAGAGCTTGAGCCACTTGCAGTGTAACCTTATTTAGCTGTACTGTGGAGAGTTTGTGCCACTTGCAGTTTAACTCACATACCTATACTGTACTGTGGAGAGTTTGCGCCACTTGCGGTTTGTCCATTCCTGATACAGGGTGACTTCTCACGTCACCTATATCTCCTTCCACCCCCCTGTATTGTGGAGAGCTTGAGCGACTTGCAGTGTAACCCTATTTAGCTGTACTGTGGAGAGTTTGTGCCACTTGCAGTTTAACTCACATACCTATACTGTACTGTGGAGAGTTTGCGCCACTTGCGGTTTGTCCATTCCTGATACAGGGTGACTTCTCACGTCACCTATATCTCCTTCCACCCCCCTGTATTGTGGAGAGCTTGAGCCACTTGCAGTGTAACCTTATTTAGCTGTACTGTGGAGAGTTTGGGCCACTTGCAGTGTATTATTATTTTGCTGTACTGTGGAGAGTTTGTGCCACTTGCAGTGTATTATTATTTTGCTGTACTGTGGAGAGTTTGTGCCACTTGCAGTTTATTATTATTTTGCTGTACTGTGGAGAGTTTGTGCCACTTGCAGTGTAATATTATTTTGCTGTACTGTGGAGAGTTTGCGCCACTTACAGTAGTTATAATATTGTTTGTGGAGAGTTTGTGCCACATATTCCTTACATGCACTGGGGAGAGTTTGCGCCCCTTGCACCTTTCCTCATAACCCTAAATATTTACTATTAGGCATTTATTTTTGATCAAGTGAGGTTTTAACTTTACTTTAGTACTGATATGCATAATCACAGTTCAAACACATAAGATGCACCTTGTATATTATTATTACTTTCATTAATTTTGGGGATTTTAACTATACTAATCGTTAGTCAATAATTAATCATTATTTATGGCAAATTGAATACTCAGAGTGTTTTTCCATCTAATTCCAGGTACGTCATCTCGGTTGTTCAACCTACTTGGACCAGGTCCATAGTGACTGTTCAATTAAATCCAGGCATCACGTCCAGTGTCTTGTAAATAGTTATTTTCAACATTTAGATTTGTTTTATTATCTATATTATAAAAAAAATATAATGTAAGTACACAGTAAGTAAAAGTTAAATTCTAATTAAATATATCAATCTTTACAAATCACTCATTCTCCTCAAGTCAAGTTTTTCCCTCATTACACAAGGTAGGTGTAACATCATATATACTTTTGAAATCATAAAAAAAGACCATTCCAAAAATGTAAAAATATACAGGGTATCCCATTTAAAAAAAAACCTATTCTTTTTTGTATCCCCTTAAATTTGCACGCTACTGAACTTTTCATAGCATATTAACAAAATTCAGCTGTAACCAAAAAACTTTTATATGAGACTTTTTTTTCTAAAAGCAATAATAACGATGATAGTGGGTGGGTAATTTATAATGAATAACCCTGTTCATTAATATTTCTCAAAATACGTAACCAGTTTTTTGTTTTTCTACCTGCGAATTGGAGAACAATAGATAATATTTCTGCGTTCATTCATAACATGTCAAATCGATAGTGAAAGTTTGTTTACAATGGGTACGGAAGCTATAATATTTTATACTACATAATTTTTTATTCGAAGTGATCCACCTCAAGTTTTCTTTTATAAACTTAAAAATTGTGACGCCTAAAAGTATTTATTTTTCAATAGTACCTACCTAAGTTACCATTAAATTATTGCAAAATATTTCGTCAATTTTGAGTGCAACTCTGTGATATCCGATAAACATCTGTTAGTTAGGGGAGTATTGCATTCCAATACTCTATGTACCTACTTGTTGAACAAAACCATAATATCATAATTCACTAGACCTGCCTCAATATATATGTAAGACAATTTTTTTTTCTCACCCTGTTATTCTTAAAATAGTTTTCGTTCCAAGTAAAACGAATTAAATCATGGGTATACCCTAATATTTCAGAAATCCATTTCTCGACAAAACAACCAATTGTCTGAAACAGATAAGCAAAATATCAAAATGTCACGTAGTCTTCGAGGTCACGAAAGGGGAAAGAAAGGTTTTAAGAACGATTTGGGTTTTAGTTGCTAGAAGATAACTAAAGTGTTCACTTGAGTCGGATAAATTTAAATATATAAAATATAGTGTGTATTGTGGTGCATGTCAGAAATTAAATAGGTGAGTCTACCTCACAGAGTAATTCATTTTTGCCTGTCATTTGATATTTGAATTTAAAAGATATTTTATCACATAGGGTATGTATATTTGCTAATTATTTTTAATAATAACTTTGTTTAAAGTTCTTTAATATTCAACGTTATCAAGAACATTAATTTATTGTTGCATTTCCTATTCATCCAATCCTACTGTACTGTGGAGAGTTTGTGCCACTTGCAGTTTAACTCACATACCTATACTGTATTGTGGAGAGTTTGCGCCACTTGCGGTTTGTCCATTCCTGATACAGGGTGACTTCTCACGTCACCCATATCTCCTTCCACCCCCCTGTATTGTGGAGAGCTTGAGCCACTTGCAGTGTAACCTTATTTAGCTGTACTGTGGAGAGTTTGTGCCACTTGCAGTTTAACTCACATACCTATACTGTATTGTGGAGAGTTTGCGCCACTTGCGGTTTGTCCATTCCTGATACAGGGTGACTTCTCACGTCACCCTTTATCTCCTTCCACCCCCCTGTATTGTGGAGAGCTTGAGCCACTTGCAGTGTAACCTTATTTAGCTGTACTGTGGAGAGTTTGTGCCACTTGCAGTCTAACTCATATACCCATACTGTACTGTGGAGAGTTTGCGCCACTTGCGGTTTGTCCATTCCTGATACAGGGTGACTTCTCACGTCACCCATATCTCCTTCCACCACCCTGTATTGTGGAGAGCTTGAGCCACTTGCAGTGTAACCTTATTTAGCTGTACTGTGGAGAGTTTGTGCCACTTGCAGTCTAACTCATATACCTATACTGTACTGTGGAGAGTTTGCGCCACTTGCGGTTTGTCCATTCCTGCTACAGGGTGACTTCTCACGTCACCCATATCTCCTTCCACCACCCTGTATTGTGGAGAGCTTGAGCCACTTGCAGTGTAACCTTATTTAGCTGTACTGTGGAGAGTTTGTGCCACTTGCAGTGTATTATTATTTTGCTGTACTGTGGAGAGTTTGTGCCACTTGCAGTGTTTTATTATTTTGCTGTACTGTGGAGAGTTTGTGCCACTTGCAGTGTATTATTATTTTGCTGTACTGTGGAGAGTTTGTGCCACTTGCAGTAGTTATAATATTGTTTGTGGAGAGTTTGTGCCACATATTCCTTACATGCACTGGGGAGAGTTTGCGCCCCTTGCACCTTTCCTAATAACCCTAAATACTTACTATTAGGCATTTATTTTTGATCAAGTGAAGTTTTAACTTTACTTTAGTACTGATATACATAATCACAGTTCAAACACATAAGATGCACCTTGTATATTATTAATACTTTCAATAATTTTGGGGATTTCAACTATACTAATCGTTAGTTAAATAATTAATCATTATTTATGGCAAATTGAATACTCAGAGTGTTTTTCTATCTAATTCCAGGTACGTCATCTCGGTTGTTCAACCTACTTGGACCATGTCCACATGGACTGTTCAATTAAATCCAGGCATCACGTCCAGTGTCTTGTAAATAGTTATTTTCAACATTTAGATTTGTTTTATTATCTATATTATAAACAATTGAATGTAAGTACACAGTAAGTAATTAAAAGTTAAATTCTAATTAAATATATCAATCTTTACAAATTACTCATTCTCCTCAAGTCAAGTTTTTCATTCTTTACATATATAGATATCCGTATACAGGGCGAGTTCAAAGTGGAATACATCGGCTTCACAATTTTTTTATACGGATCACCTTGTAATTATTATCCGCAAATGAAAGTTACTTTACTATACTTAAAATTTGATAAGTATTCCCTATACCCAAACTGAATGGTTTCTGTGATATTTCAATTTTATGATCAAAAATTTTATTTCCAACAAAAAATCAATGAAAAACAGCTATATAAAATTCATTCAGAACAATTAACGAGTTAGGATTTTAGAAACATTTTTTAAAACGTCGATAACAGTGCCATATAAGGGACAGATTTCTTGATGTAGTTTTCCCAAATAGTAAAATTAGATCCACACTAGTCGCACTTAGTAATTAGATAGGTTCCGAAATATCAACAAACATTTACATTTACCTAATTCGTTTGTTAACAAATGGGGTATCTACATGACGAAGCTCCTACTCATCATAATGCACTTATTTAGTCAATTGAATGATGTTTCCTGAAAGTTGGATTGGACGATAAGGACCAGTTTTCTGGGCACCAAGATCACCAGAATTGAATAAAATGATTTGTTCTTTAGAGGATATGCTAAAGATTAGGGGTACAAAGTACACCAGACGATAGGAAATATAGAATAAGGCAGGCTTTCCGGAAAGTTAATGCGCAAATGCTTATTTTTTATCAACCTTGTCTCTGTAAATCCACTTATATGAGATCATTATGGATTTAAATCGTTAAAAATATGAGCTGCTTTGTCATGGGAACGTTTGCGATCACCATATTCAAGTAACATTAAGATTTCGATTCGTTGTTTTTCCGATAAATGTGCCGTTATTCTTAATTTACTTTTAAACTTTATGCTAATTTGAAATTGGTATCAGTTTTCACAATTTGTACATAAATGTGGTTCACGTTTTTAATGATTACTATTGTTTTTTGTTTAATTTTAAAAACTTACAAAGTCATATCATTAGTACAGTACACTAAAATTTAGGAAAATAAAACTGATATTCTATAAGATATTTTGTATTAAAGCGATACATTGCTCCTATTCCTGGAAATAAAAAAATAAGCTTCTTTGTGATATGTCACTCGACCTAGGTTGCCATTTCAAAAAATTCAAGATGGCAGCCGTATGCAAAACGCTGACGTCAAAAACATTTGACATTTGCTCTTAAATATACAGAATAACGTCTCATTCAAATTTTGCCAAACAAATTAAACTTCTTAACAAAGCCGATTAACATTGTCTTAAATCAATAATTAAATGATTGAAATTTGTGACAGTTGAAGCTGAACGGTTTTATCAAAAATGCATACCTACATGGTCCTGTTCTGATTTTTTAAGCACTGTATAATGATATAATATAAAACATAATACAAGGTAATCAAAATTTTCGAGTTTTTGACACTTTGTATTATGGTTTTTCTTATAGCATTAGATAGTGCTTGAAAAATTAATATAGGTCAATATAAACCATTTTAATGAACTTTGAACAGTTTAGCTTCAGCGGTTACTTGAAGTTCAAAACATACGAATATAAACTGTCTAAAGATCGTAAATTATTGACTATAAATATACCCTATGTGTTAATTTTTAAATCTTCTATTTATACCCTTCCAAATGAAGTGTTACTCACTTGACCCCTTTTGCTATTTAAAAACATTGAAGGGATGAATATTACCTGAAAAGGGTTCAACAAAATATCGAAACTTATTATAGTAACGGATATTTAAAGAAATTCCATAGTCGACGATAAGATTTAATCTTATCACTGTATATCTACATTTTTTTCGAAATAAATATTTCAGCAAAAATCAGTGCTAATATTACGTAGTTCAACATTTAACTTAAAGAATCATTTTATTTATACTGGCTTGTCAGTGTAGTGCAGTAAGAGTAAATATGAACAACAAAAATAAATAAAAAATTGTAAAAAGATTCTCTAGAATTTTTTTTACATGCGTCACAATGATAATATCGTGTTTTTATTTATGAGAATGCTTGAAAAAAATTCAACCAATAATTTCTCAATTTATACTCATTAATTAACTACATTAAATTTTAAAACATTTTCAGTTGGACCACTACACACTTTTATACGCGATTTATCCTGTATGGACATAATCTACAATTTCTCAAATTTTGTTATGCTTTGAACGGACGCAGAATAGTGTATCACTGAAATAATTGGTGTATAGGTATGTGAAAAACTTGGCAACCTTGCATGGACGTATGATTGAATGCAAATCAGACAAAAACGTATATGTTGGAAGTTCAAATACTTACGGCTGGGAGGAGCTGGAAGTACTTTGGAAAGTCAAAAATGCATTTTTTTTTGTATATATAAAGTAATTTAAGCCGACAGTGGTATTCTAGATGCATATATATATATTCATCCCGCTATCTAATGTGCGTCCGTACAAGGAAATGTATTTGTGCGTCCACTAGAAAGACTAAATTTTTGAATATTTTGGTTGCGTATATTTACTCTTTTGTGCATCTAGAATACCACTGTCGGTTTAAATTACTTTATATATACCAAAAAAAATTTGCATTTTTGACATTCCAAAGTACTTCTAGCTCCTCCCAGACGTAAGTATTTGAACTTCCAACATATACGTTTTTGTCTGATTTGCATTCAATCATACGTCCATGCAATGTTGCCAAGTTTTTCACATACCTATACACCAATTATTTCAGTGATACACTATTCTGCGTCCGTTCAAAGCATAACATAATTTGAGAAATTGTAGATTATGTTCATACAGGATAAATCGCGTATAAA
Organism: Lochmaea crataegi; assembly: GCA_947563755.1. Taxonomy (NCBI): domain Eukaryota; kingdom Metazoa; phylum Arthropoda; class Insecta; order Coleoptera; family Chrysomelidae; genus Lochmaea; species Lochmaea crataegi. The sequence continues at coordinate 30,920,774 of OX387431.1, read as the reverse complement.
AGTTTGTAGTGGTCCAACTGAAAATGTTTTAAAATTTAATGTAGTTCATTAATGAGTATAAATTGAGAAATTATTGGTTGAATTTTTTTCAAGCATTCTCATAAATAAAAACACGATATTATTATTGTGACGCATGTAAAAAAAATTCTAGAGAATCTTTTTACAATTTTTTATTCATTTTTGTTGTTCATATTTACTCTTACTGCACTACACTGACTAGCCAGTATAAATAAAATGATTCTTTAAGTTAAATGTTGAACTATGTAATATTAGCACTGATTTTTGCTGAAATATTTATTTCGAAAAAAATGTAGATATACAGTGATAAGATTGAATCTTATCGTCGACTTTCGAATTTCTTTAAATATCCGTTACTATAATGAGTTTCGATATTTTGTTGAACCCTTTTCAGGTAATATTCATCTCTTCAATGTTTTTAAATAGCAAAAGGGGTCAAGTAAGTAACACTTCATTTGGAAGGGTATAAATGAGTGCATTATGATGAGTAGGAGCTTCGTCATGTAGATACCCCATTTGTTAACAAACGAATTAGGTAAATGTGAATGTTTGTTGATATTTCGGAACCTACCTAATTACTAAGTGCGACAATAATAGCGTGGATCTAATTTTACTATTTGGAAAAACTACATCAAGAAATCTGTCCCTTATATGGCACTGTTATCGATTTTTTAAAAAATTTTTCTAAAATCCTAACTCGTTAATTGTTCTGAATGAATTTTATATAGCTGTTTTTTGTTGGAAATAAAATTTTTGATCATAAAATTGAAATATCATATAAACCATTCAGTTTGGGTATAGGGAATACTTATGAAATTTGAAGTATAGTAAAGTAACTTTCATTTACGGATATGAATTACAATGTGATCCGTATAAAAAAATTGTGAAGCCGATGTATTCCAGTTTGAACTCGCCCTGTATACGGATATCCATATATATATTGAAGCAGGTATAGTGAATTATGATATTATAGTTTATTTCAACAAGTAGGTACATGGAGTATTGGAATGGAATACTCCCCTAACTAACAGATCGGATATTACAGAGTTGTACTCAAAATTGACGAAATATTTTGCAATAATTTAATGGTAACTTAGGTAGGTACTATTGAAAAATAAATACTTTTAGGCGTCACAATTTTTAAGTTTATAAAAGAAAACTTGAGGTGGATCACTTCGAATAAAAAATTATGTACTATAAAATATTATAGCTTCCGTACGCATTGTAAACAAACTTTCACTATCGATTTGACATGTTATGAATTAACGCAGAAAGATTATCTATTGTTCTCCAATTCACAGGTAGAAAAACAAAAAACGTATTTTGAGAAATATTCATGTACAGGGTTATTCATTATAAATTACCCACCCCCTATCATCGTTATTATTGCTTTTAGAAAAAAAAAGTCTCATATAAAAGTTTTTTGGTTACAGCTGAATTTTGTTAATATGCTATCAAAAGTCAAGTAGCGTGCAAATTTAAGAGAATACAAAAAATAATAGGTTTTTTTTAAATGGGATACCCTGTATATTTTTACATTTTTGGAATGGTCTTTTTTTATGATTTCAAAAGTATATGAGATGTTACCCCTACCTTGTACCGTTTTTGAGTTATTAAATGTTCAAAATCTTAGTTTTAGTAGTTACTGTAAATAAGAAAAAGATAACATTATTAAAGTAAGCTATGAAAATGACAACTAATATGTTTGGTAATTGACATTTTTCTGATAAAGTTATTAAAATGGTTTACAGTAAGGAAGGAAAAAATCCAAATTTCTACATGTTTTATAGAAAATAACAAAAATAAGCGTGCAGCACGAAGACCATATAGGGTGTTGTATCCGAATCGTCCAACACCATCAGAAAATACTTTTAAGAATGTTTACCAAATGGTAGCAAACCAGGAAGAACAGCTAGATATATTGCTTCATTTCGAAGGTAAACTCATCCATTATAAGTATTTGCCCCGAGTAGACTTTTTTGAAACATTCTATTCTTTTTTAGAAAATTCTCAATGTAGTATATATACTGCGGTTAATCAATTAGGTAAGAGTTATTCTAAAATTCAACGTACTTTTAAAATTAACAACTATAAACCCTATAAAATTTTAGCGGTACAAGTTTTATCAGAGCCTCATAAAAGGAAAAGGCTTGACTTTTGCCGCCAGATGATTCAAAAGTTGGATGAAGATCCCGAGTACTTTACAAAAATATTATGGACTGATGAATCAACTTTTTCTACGGCAGGAGTTTTTAACAGGAAAAATCGAAGGTAGTGGGAAAACAAGCATAACAGAAAAATATTAGTGAAACAAATACAAAGATCAGGAAGAAAAACTGTTGGCGTTTGGTGTGGAATTTTTAGAAATGAAATTGTTGGGACTATACACAGACATATAAAAAACAATAGACAGATTTGTTTACAAAATGTGTATGTGCCAACATTAGTTCTTACTTTACTACGAATTATATTGTAGTAGTGCAGCGTTGCCAGATCAATAATATAAAATTATTTGTAATGCCTAATGTTCAATATTATTATTTAATATTTTTCTGCAAACTAAATATATTTTCACATACATACATATGTATGTATAAATTTGTTATTTGTTGAGTTTGAATCTCTTAAATTGTCTTTTACATACAACAAGGTAGGATAATTTTCAGCTCATTTTCTAAAATTTTGCAAAATCCGGCAACGCCGCTAGCAAACTACCCAACAAGCTTCCGCCATCTTCCGATATTATTTCATTGATAACGAAGTAACGAATACTTGTGTTTGTGATTTGTTTGCGTTTATTTTAGCTAATTTTGTATTTGCTAGTGAAGCAGAGGTGTTAAAAAAATAAAACTATGGTGAGACAGTGTGTGGTGTGCCGGAAAATAGACTATTTGAATCCTAACCTATCTTTTCACTGGTAAGTTTTAGTAAATAAATAGTCATAGGCGGGTATGTGAATCTATTTTTTACACAATATCCAAAGATATTGTTATAGGATCTAATTTAGCTTGATAAGGAGAACATTGGGTGAAATTACCACTCATAGATACACGGAATTGTGTAGATTGTAGAAAATAAACATAAGATACTTACCACATACATATAAAAAAAAAGTCTGCGATGCTTACCTATAGAAAGCTTTAGACAAGCAGATCAGAAATTACTTTGGATAGACTAGCCACTATTGTGAATAATTTCACTCATTTCACAATTATTTATTTCAGTTTTCCAGTAAACCAAACTCGGAAAAATACCTGGATGGAAGTACTTGGATTTCAACCAGATGAAAAATTACCAAAGAGACCAGAAGTATGTTCTAATCATTTTGAAGAAAATGATTTTACACAAAGTGCTAATGGATCAAAAATGTTAAGGAGAGATGCAGTTCCTTATTTAGCGATCAGAGACACTAAAAGCAGCAGGCAAAAAAAAATTTATAGGCTGAGTTACTTAGTAAAAGAACTTTGATGCTATGAGAATACTTTTAGCCCAGCATCCGATTTGGAATATACGAGTAAAAAAAAACGAAGAGTTGAACAGCAAACAACTAGGTATGTAAAGTAATTTGCTCTACCTTTACATATTACATAGGTACTTTATAAAAATTACTTTTAATTTTCATTAGGATGTCTGAAATAACTTACCAGATCTCTTCTGAATCTGAAAAAGAAGTGTCTGAGGAGGATCATAACATATTAAAGAGGTAATAAACATTGCAACATATTACCTACACTGTACCTAATTCATTTAAATTTGCAGACAAAAATTGGTGGATACTGGTAAAAAAATACCAAAAAAATTGGATATGACATGTCAAGCTGGGCCTTCAGCTATTTTGTAAGTGAATTTTAATTTTTGTTCATTGAAAATATCTACACAGGGACCATAAAATATTATTGAAGACAAAATTATTTTTTAATCTATTTAAAAAATTATTTTTTCTGGTAATTTCTTTAACATACATAATGTTCACAAAAACTCAGATACATGAATACTCCCTAAATCAATATCGCTTTAATTTTAGATGTAATACAGAGGTGGTAGATTCCTATTCACCGAGCACTTCAACTGCATCTGAAGTGGAAGAATTCCTGCAGGTCGAGGCTACTGTCAGTAAAGAAGTCAGTTGTGTTGAAGAAAGTTCCGTGTTTACAGAAGAACACAGAATAAAAAGGTAGATACTTTTACTTATCCATAATAAATCGGCTCTTATAATGGTTTTGGTTTCGTTAAGTTTCTTACAGAGTTAACAAAAGGTATCCATGTTTTTTTTTTCAATGAAAGCTTCACGAAATTTTGTTCACAATAAAGCAATAAATGTTGTATTAGGCACTTTTTTTAAAGTTAAATTTTTGAACATGGGAAGTTTATTAGCTCCAACAAAAATAAATAGTTGCAATTAATTTTGTTTTAGCTGTGAAACAACTAGAAATAGAAATAAAAAACCCATAACCAAACTTGTAAAGAGGTAAAAGTCAACAAGTTTATAGTTGGGAGAAAAATATCCATTTTAATTTTTTTTTTAGAAAACGGAGATATGTAGGAGATCTCGATACTAGCGATTTTTCGACTCCCACCAAGGCTAAGAAAAACTTCAAACTCCTAAAGGAAACGGTGCTAAGGCAGAGAAAAAAAATTAAATCCCTACATAACACTGTATCAAGACTTAAAGCACGCATTTCAACTTTAAACGAACTCTTGAACCTATTAAAGGAAAAATTTAATATGTCTGACTCATCAGAATCAGCGATAAGGGTAATGTAAAACAATAAATATAAATAGTACCAAACAAATCATTAAAAGATCATTTTGTACTTTAGGCTTCACTATCAGGACCTGCACTTGAAATATTTGAAAGAATGTTAGGTGGATCTTCCACTCACAAATATAATCCAGCTCTTCGCTCATTTGCATTGACACTTTCATTCTATTCCGCTAATGCTTACAACTTTGTGAGAAGCACCTTTAACCAGTCTTTGCCACATCTCAAAACAATATCAAAATGGTTTAGATCAGTAGATGGATCTCCAGGATTTACTCGAGAATCATTGCAGGTAATGATATTTCAAAATGTTTGGCAAGACCAAAAATCTAGTTCATTAAGTATTCACTGTTTCACTATTATACAACTAGACAATTAATAACATACCTTCTTATGTTTTATTTAATAATAAAAATTTTTACTTACAAGAGTTTTTTATGTAACTAATGCATGGGTTCTTGATAAATCTATTAGACTACAAAATTAATCATTTTTCAGGCATTGAAAACAAAACAAGAAAATGCTTCTAGAGAAGACAAGACTATACTTTGCAATCTTGTACTTGATGAAATGTTAATACGACAACAAGTAGAGTGGACGGGATCGAAATTCACAGGGTACATCGATATAGGATCAAGAATTGATGCAGATACACTTCCAGAAGCCAAAGAAGCCCTTGTGTTTATGCTTGTTTGTCTAAATGATTCATGGAAAATCCCTGTTGGATATTTTCTTCTTGATGGGTTAGGCGCGACAGAGAAAGCCAATTTAGTATTAAAATGTTTGGAATTTATTCACGAAAGTGGTGTGATTGTCACATCTGTAACATTTGATGGAGCGGCAATTAATTTAAGTATGGCTCAAAAATTAGGTGCTGATTTAAGCGATCCAACGAATTTAATTACCAGTTTCAAACACCCGATGACGGATGAAAACATTTATATTTATTTGGACCCTTGTCACATGATAAAGCTCATAAGGAATTGCTTTGGTTCACAATTTGTTACAGATAAGGAGGGAAATATGATAGATTGGAGTCTAATAGCAAAACTTGTTGAAAAACAAAACATTGAAGGGTTACATGCGGCGACAAAAATCAGACTGCGACATCTCCAGTGGACTCGCGAAAAAATGAAGGTTCGCATTGCGACTCAAACTTTAAGCAAAAGTGTTGCAGATGCCCTTCTATTTTTGAAAGAAAAGGACAAAACATTTTTGTCAGCAGAGCCCACATCAAATTTTATACTAAAATTTAACAATCTGTTCGACATATTCAATTCTAGAACAAGGCTGGCAAAATACTTTTTTAAAAAGCCATTATCTCCAGCAACAGCAGATTTTTTTTTCAATTATTTTAAAGAAGTTGAAGATTATATATTAGGTTTAAGAATAGGAAATGTGCCAATTATTGAATCACGAAGAAAAACTGTTTTTCTGGGCTTCTTGATATGTATACAAAGTTTAAGAAATATGTACGAAGAACATGTTTGTCATAAAAAAAACTTTTTATATAACAACATAAAAACTATCGCAAGACCATCTCGAGCTTTTTTTTGGGGCCATTAGAAGACGGGGTGGTAATAATAATAATCCTACAGCAAGGCAATTTGAGACTGCATACAAAAGACTAATTATCCATAGTGAGATAACAGCATCTGGCACAGGAAATGCTATTAATTTAGATAAAATTTCAATTCTAACTTGTGGAACTGGAAACTTAACAGCCAATGATGAGGGTGACAATCTTTTGGATTCTGAGGAGTTGAAAAGAGTCGAGGAAGTTATAAATAAAACAATATCAGATCAACCTCATTATAATGATGACAGTTGGAACTTAACTGATTTTGTGGAAGATATAGTTTCATATATTGCCGGTTTTGTAGTGAAAATGTTAAAAAAATGTGTTACTTGTCTGAAGTGTCAAGAATTATTGGAATGTGATACTTCTCACTCTCAGCTTCAAAATAAAAAAAAATATGGAAATTTAATAAACGCATCTACATTAATAATTGAAGTATGCAAAGGAGCAGAAAAATACTTTAGATTTTTCAATAAAACAACTGGGATATTTAATAAGAACATTAAAAACCTGACAAATATTTTATCAGTTAATACACTGAAACAATTACTAGCCAGCTTATATGATTATTTTGGAGATCATATATTTGAAGATGCACCAGTTGATGGTCATTGCCACCAGCTAATGAAGCTTATATTAGCAAACTTTTTTAAAATTCGTATCCATCACGAAGTTTCCAAAAAAATGGATACAATAAAAGTGAAGAGAATTAGAAGTATTCATACAAAAACAATTTTATTCTGTAATCAATTACTTAACCTTGACGATGAATTATAGCAACTAATATGTTACTTCTTGTAAAATAAATATTTATTTTGTAAAATATTATTTTTATTTCAATATTACCTAAAAGAGCAAAGTTAATGTAAACTACATGCATTACTTTTAGATATCAAAGAATATATCATTATTCTAACGCTTTACAAAGTGTTTAAACACTTTGTAAAGCATTAGAATAATAATGTTTTCTTCAATATCTATTGGAAACACGCTCTACTAAATACGACAACTTTACAGGAAACTGTAATAATACTTTACCTACGACCACCCCTGTAAGCAGTCAATAACACAGTCAGCATTCAATGTAAGATGTCTATAACCCACGCGTAAACAAAACGCACGGCTTCCCTTGCAACCACTTGGCAACTATTCATATTTTATTCAAAATTTACTATTGACATATTAGAGGTTGAATATTATTCTATATATAAATGGCAGATAACATTTATCAGATATAGGATTGCATTTAATATTGAGAGTTATTTGGAATTATATATTTCTTCCGTTTCCATCAACCCGCTTCTTTTATCTGTCTAAATGTATCATAATATAATAGTAAACATACATAATATGGCATAAGCCGTCAAAATATCAAAATTATGTGGGACGCAATATCGATTTGCGAACGAACATCAAGAACTGTCAAAAAGCTTCACATTTTACTATCCTTATGCTTCAACAAGCAAAAGAACCGTTACCATTTGTATTTAATAACTGTACTGTTCTATAAACCATTATTATAATAACTGTGTTATTACGTAATTAAATGTTACAACAAAATTATTAAAAATATCTATTGTTGATGTTGTTCAAGTATTATTAATAATAAGTACAAGTAGGTCGTAGGTAGTATAGTACGTAACTCGTGTTGTATAGCATTTTACGGAATTACTTACGGCAACTTTTCCATTCGTACGTAAAATGCTTCTTACAACACACGTTACGTAATATACTATTACATTACATTTACTGACAAATTTAAACTTGTTTAATGCAGTAATAATGAAAATTTGTAATTCCCATTGGTTCAGTAAATATTTCAATGTGATAATTGAAAAAAAATGTATTTTTTTATTAGTAACAACAAATTTCAGATAATTATACAACTTATTTTCGTTACACAGTATTTTATTAAGTTTTAATTTTAAAAATTGAAAATATTGTGAAGGAATTCCCGAATTAAGTCAATTCAATTATTCGCCTCCCTTATTTCTCCGTCTATGGTGTTGATCTGTCGGCCGCCATATTCCAATAATAGTCATATGCTGTGCCTCCCCACCTCCCCTAACCTAAGTAATGTTGGCATGTAAACATTTCGTATTTTATGAATGAATAGTTCGGTCTATTGTTTTTTATATGTCTGTGGGACTATATATTATGATTATACCTTAACTACTGGAGTTACCTAATTGGAAATACTTATCCCATTACTGACGATATGATTTGGATGCAGGATGGCGCACTTCCGCAAAAAATTCCCATTTCTTTGTGATTTTTAAAAGATATTGTTAATAATAATATTATACAGGTGATTAAAGAAAGGATTCAACTTGAAATTAACAAACTAAATGAAAATAATCAAGTCATCTGCAATGTTATTAAAAATGTAAGAAGGCGTTATCAATTAGGCATTGACAATATTATTGGACGCATCGAACATCTTTTATGAATTATTTATTTATAAATTTTTTTAAATAAATCTTTGTTTTCTATTTTGTATATATATTTTGACTTTTTCTTCCTCACTGTGAATCATTTTGATAACTTTATCGGAAAAATGTCAATTATCAAACATATTAGTTGTCATTTTCATAGCTTACTTTAATAATGTTATCTTTTTCATATTTACAGTAACCTAACTACTAAAACTAAGATTTTCAACATTTAATAACTCAAAAACGATACAAGGGAGGGGTAACATATTATATATTTTGGAAATCAGAAAATAAATACCATTCCAAAAGTGTGAAAATATACCGGGTATCCCATTAAAAAAAAACGATTATTTTTTGTATCCTCTTAAATTTGCACGCTACTGAATTTTTGATATCATATTAACAAAACCCAGCTGTAACCAAAAAAATTTTATGCAAGACTTTTTTTTGTAAAAGCAATAATAACGATGATAGGGGGTGGGTAATTTATAATGAATAACCCTGTACAATTTCGTCATTATCACCTATAGGTTTTCATATTAGTTTTAATTATGGTTTCAGTTTTGTGATAACCGTCTTTGAGAAGGGTTATGTCTATTTGTAAAATTTTGCACCATTAGGACTAAACGAACAAACGATGATTTTAAACGTATTTCGGTATATACAGAAAGAAAATCGCATGTCCTTAAACACACATTCTTCTAATGCTGACTGTTTGCAAAACAGCACTATAGAAAAATGTGCACAAATTACTGGAGTGGGGATATCGACTATTTACAAAGTAATACGTGAACAAAAAACAAATCAGGTTTTAAGCGAACCTAAGGAGAAACCAGGACGAAAAGTGAAGAAAACCAATGAATTTATAAACAACGCAATCAGAAGATACATCCATTCATTTTATATGACAAATGAAGTACGAACAATAAATAAAATATTTAAATTATTAAAAACTGATGCGAATTTGTCGCTTATAAGTAAAACAACGTTTTGTTGCATTTGCAAAAAATAGGTTTTAAGTGTAAGCAACGGAGTAGGAGTAGTTGTCTTACTGGAAAACGTATAATCAGATTATCTTCGCGAGATAATGGCAGCAAGACGATGAGGAAAACAAATTTTTTATCTTGATGAAACTTGGGTTAACGAAGGACATACCCCTTCTAAGATTTGGCAGGATTCTAATATTAATAGCGGTAAACAGGCGTTTATGGATAATGGTCAACCGGCATTGTAGGTCCTTGTGATCGCTGTTTGATTATTGCACATATTGGTTCCGCATCTGGTTTTACTGAAAATGGTTTGTTACTATTTACTTCAAAAATTGACGTTGACTATCATAAAGATATGAACGCACAAATGTTAAAATTGGTTTAAGTTGTTTTTGGAAAATATCCCACCATCACTCATAGCTCTTGATAATAGTGCCCTGCAAGAAAAATGACCAACCTGCTCATGGAGAAACGCTGAATTATTGAAATGGCGACAAAATAAAGGTATATCATTTAATAACAGCGTTACCAAAGCCTGTCTCTATGAGATTGCTAAGCAACATAAGTGAAAATATAAAAAATATGTGATAGATGGACTTGTCACTGTTTGACGACTCCCCCCTCACCACTGCGAGTTAAACGCAATAGAGTTGGTTTGGGCAGAAATTAAACAGTTCGGTGCGAGAAACAATATTACATAAGTGGAGTAACTACACCAATACTGTGACACAAACCGGTTTTCAGAACCTGTTTAGCCGGTTTTGAGAACCTGTTTGTAGAGCCGCTTTTTTAGTTGTTAACCTTCAGTTTATTTATATACGTCAAATGAACGGATTGACCTCTAGACACCACTGGATACCAAATACGTAAGTTAACCTCCAATTGATGTATGTAGAGCGTTATTGAACTTTCTCGCTACCTATTACATAACCGGTAACCAGATACAAATTAGTTGAACCTCTAGTTTGAATACACTACTACTGGATACCAAATACGTAAGTTAACCTCCAATTGATGTATGTAGAGCGTTATTGAACTTTCTCGCTACCTATTACATAACCGGTAACCAGATACAAATTAGTTGAACCTCTAGTTTGAATACACTACTACTGGATACCAAATACGTAAGTTAACCTCCAATTGATGTATGTAGAGCGTTATTGAACTTTCTCGCTACCTATTACATAACCGGTAACCAGATACAAATTAGTTGAACCTCTAGTTTGTATGCACTACCACTGGATACCAAATACGTAAGTTAACCTCCAATTGATGTATGTAGAGCGTTATTAAATTTTGTCGCTACCTATTACATAACTGGTAACCAGATACAAATTAGTTGAACCTCTAGTTTGAATACACTACTATTGGAAACCAAATACGTAAGTTAACCTCCAATTGATGTATGTATAGCGTTATTAAACTTTGTCGCTACCTATTACATAACTGGTAACAGATACAAATTAGTTGAACCTCTAGTTTGTATGCACTACCACTGGATACCAAATACGTAAGTTAACCTCCAATTGATGTATGTAGAGCGTTATTGAACTTTGTCGCTACCTATTACATAACTGGTAACCAGATACAAATTAGTTGAACCTCTAGTTTGAATACACTACCACTGGATACCAAATACGTAAGTTAACCTCCAATTGATGTATGTCTAGCGTTATTAAACTTTTTCTATTACATAACTGGTAACCAGATACAAATTAGTTGAACCTCTAGTTTGATTACACTACTACTGGATACCAAGTACGTAAGTTAACCTTCAATTGATGTATGTATAGCGTTATTCAACTTTGTCGCTACCTATTACATAACTGGTAACCAGATACAAATTAGTTGAACCTCTAGTTTGTATGCACTACCACTGGATACCAAATACGTAAGTTAACCTCCAATTGATGAATGTCTAGCGTTATTAGATTTTTTCTATAACATAACCGGTAACCAGATACAAATTAGTTGAACCTCTAGTTTGAATACACTACTACTGGATACCAAGTACGTAAGTTAACCTTCAATTGATGTATGTATAGCGTTATTAAACTTTGTCGCTACCTATTACATAACTGGTAACCAGATACAAATTAGTTGAACCTCTAGTTTGTATACACTACTGGATACCAAGTACGTAAGTTAACCTCCAATTGATGTATGTCTAGCGTTATTAAACTTTGTCGCTACCTATTACATAACTGGTAACCAGATACAAATTAGTTGAACCTCTAGTTTGAATACACCTCCGAATGTCAAGTACGTAAGTTAACCTTCAATTGATGTATATCTAACGTTATTAAACTTTGTCGCTACCTATTACATAATCGGCAACGAGAAACAAATTAACCTTAAAATAGGGGTACCCCTATATTTTTGGATACCTTGTATATTTGTATACCTTTTTACTTAAGAACAATCATAATATTTTATTAGATATTTATAACAAAGATGCAAGGGTAGCTCGTTACATAAAAACAGAATTTCCGATACACATTATAACAGAAAAGGCCGTTACTACCAACACAATATTTATATCAAAGATGCAAGGTAAAAAATGGTTATTATTAAAAAAATTACCTGAAAATAGTTATACCCCAGTATTTGTAGATACCTTTTTACACGAGGGCAGACCTATTACCTACTATACATTTATTAAATATTTATAACGAAAAACTGTTTTGCATAAACATATAGATTGTCTAGAAAACAATTAAATGTTATCGCCAAGAATTTATAACACTATCCATACGAGAGAAATATAAATAGTTTATCATAAATTAGAAGTATTTTCAATAACCACTCTGCAATTTTAAAAATATATTCAGACAGTAAAAAAAGTCCGAGGTTATACTTTTATGAGGATTAAAATTTTGCATATAAAACACATACTTACTGGAGTTTCAATCAACATTTTTTACATAGGAAAGCTTGGTTAACACTTTAGAAAAATCAAAAACATTAACAGTCATATTTAAAAAATAAACTGAAGATTGGAAGAAATTGCGTTGGTTTAAATACAAAATATTTTGATACAAAACCACCTTCAATAAGGTCAGACATAAAATTCCCAGACTGATTAACTAAATAAACGTTTTCAATGCCAGGGCGATGTAGCTTCCAGTTTTTTTTTTTTTTTGGTGAAGGTAAGTCCCTTTTAAGAGAAAGTTGTTGAAATTTCTGTATATATATAGACACAGAAAATCATTTCAGTGTAGCTCCAGTTTTAGTAAAAATTTGAAAATGAATTGTGAGGGGAAGATAGAAGAAATAGAAGAACAGGAAAATTGGGATGACGAACCTGATTCTCCGACGTACATTCCAAATGTTGAAGCAAGGAATGTGATAAGAAAGGTTCCGCCAAAGCTATCAAAATCTGCGAAGAAAAAATGGAGGTTGTCTGAACGAAAACGGCTGAATGAAATAGCCAGCCAGCCAGCCAGCCAGAGAAGGGAAAAATTAGGTAAATATAATAGTATAGTTGAGGAGATTTACCGTGGCAAGGTAGTCAATGATACATTTATGATGACTAACGCCGCCTTACATCTTCTCAACTATATATTGATTTCATATTTTACGTCAAGTTTAAAAAATTGCATGTTGCATTAGAATTATTTCTGTAATGCATCAAATTCATCCTAGAGTCGTAAATATTAACAAAATTCTAAGAATATATCTGTTTTTTTAATTCTGAACCCTTCGAAAGTTAGTTTAAAAATAAATTGGAATTTTACAACAGTAGTAGAATAGCGAGTCTTTAGATAAATTACAGTTCATGCATAGTACCGGAATAATTATTGTTGAGAGAGAAATAGAAATATTATGTTTTATGTGGTGAATTTTTACATCAAACTCAGACTAGAGTTAGAAATATTATCAAAATTCTGGAAATATATCTGTTAATTATTGTTGAGAGAGAAATAGAAATATTATGTTTTATGTGGTGAATTTTTACATCAAACTCAGACTAGAGTTAGAAATATTATCAAAATTCTGGAAGTATATCTGTTAAAATTGTATTATAATATATTTCCATACCTCATACTTTAGCAAAAATATCAGTATTGTATATCTAAAATGTCATCTCAAAATTTCTTATTAGTGAGTGAATTGTAACTTATCGCGTGTATTTTAAACCATAATAAAATCTCCTCTCTCTATTTCTCATTATCTCGAAACCGACATTCCGGCCGGAGGCGCTAATGTCTTGAATCAATTTAAAATATTTTCATAGGCCAGGTATAAACATGAGCATTTTTAAACACTAAAATGTTGTCACGACTTTGTTAAATGAATATTTTTACAGAATTTTCTTGGCGTGAACGTGTACTATTTCACTTCCTTTTCCCGTTTTCTTGAATATTTGGAATAAATTGATAAGAACGGAATGAAAAAAAAAACAAAAAATTAGCATGATGTCTTATGATTGTTTATTGAATTTTGTATTTGGTTGCCAGTTTCAAAAATATGTAATTGTTGCTCCAAAGCTAAGCGATTTAACTCCTCTAATTTCTTCTTCTCTTTTCTCATATTTGCTAGCTGTTTTTGCATATTTGCAACCTGTTCATCAATCGTTTTAATGAGTTGTTCCCGATTACTGCACTCATTAACGATTAAAGTTAATTGATCGTCAAGTGCAGTTAACTCCACATCATTCTTAGTAAAAAATTCGAGACTCCTATAATTTTTTTCCTTTATATCTTTTAGATGTGGAGGAATCTGCTTCAATGAGGAGGGGGAGGTGGAGGAGGGGGAGAAGGAGGACGAGGACGAGGAGGACGGACCAACAGGATCAGACGAAAAAAAAGCTTCGATGTCTGAAGAACTCAAATCGATGATAGGCTATAAGAAAAATACATATGTAGATAAAAAAAATGATTATAGTTGGAAATACTTACTTGATTTTCTTTCGACATTTGCTCCAACGGCTGCAAATTCGGCAAAACTTTTTGCTTCTTAGGTGTAGCTAACACGTTAGAATGTACGTTGACGCGTTTTGAAACCATGTTAAAAATATTATCTTGTTTCGAAGAACACTGTGTTTGAGAATGTGTTGAAAATTGAAGTGCGTCGGCTTAAATACAATCTCTGTAGACATAAAAAAACAAGTATATACTTTCAAAGGTTACTCGGGGAAAAATATGAGGTGAAACAAGTTTTTTGTTGTTACTTATTATACAATTGGTAACAAGACAAAAATTGACCGACCTTTAGTCATTGGTACTTTTTCGCTACCAATTAAATAAGTGGTATCGATTTAATCTGTAACTCTGAATAACAAGTAATCAAGTTAAAGTGAAGGGCAACAATCTCTGTAGACATAAAAAAAACAAGTATATACTTTCAAAAGATACTCAGGAAAAAATATGAGGTGAAACAAGTATTTTGTTGTTACTAATTGCACGGTAACGAGACAAAAGTTAACTGACCTTTATGGTCATTGGTTCTTTTCACTGCCACATAAGTGGTAGCAATGTTTAAGTCTGTTAATATTGAAAACAAGTAATCAAGTGAAGGTTAAGGATAACAAGTTGAAACTGCAGTTTTTAAGATCACGTGATCATATTGGAGTTATATAAAACCCGGTTGAAATAACAGAAGGTATCAGTAGTATTCACAGTGCTTACAAGTAGTATCAAAGTGAGAAAGTGACAACAAATCAAAAGGTAAATATACTGTTATTTCAATGATATCAATTCCGTAAACAATATGTATTTCCAGTGAAAAATGGATATGCAAGCTATAAATAAACATCTTCTTTAAGAAGTAGAAGATAAATCGATTGTGAAACTGAATACATTAGCTAAGGGTAGTCCTTATAAAATTACCACCGCTAGAATAGTGAACTCAAAATATGGAGAAGTAGTTTTAGTAGAGTTGAATGACAACGCAGTTTTTTTACCGACACGATCAACGAAATTTTTGAAAGATTTTTTGGTAGAGATGGGAAACGGGAAATATTCCCTAGTGTACATTGGACAAAAGGATACCGGTAAAGGAAATCCAGCGGAATTGTTTAAATTTGTAAATAGTAACCTATAATTATGTCAGATAAAATATTTAGTGAGGTAAGTAAATTAATTGAAAAACTTTCTGAAAAATATCCTGATTTTACAGTACAGGAAAGTAAAGTATGGTTGCATCATGTAAAGATTGCTATTAACTTATGCTCTGAAAAAATCCGTTCTAGTATATCTATTGGTAAAAAAAAGAAATGGTTAACCAAATTAGGTCATTTGAAATCTATATATATATAAAATTAGAGGAAATAGGTAAGGAAAGCACAGATACAGTCAAGTGGGAAGATTTAATTTCAATATATAATAATAGAGTAACAACTGGAGTAATAATAAACCTAAAACATTTAGATGCGGACGAATTTTTGATAGATTCTTTTAAAATATTTTATAGAAAAATAGTTGATGCTTTACAAAACTATAACTTAATTAAAGTAAATACAACATTCTGTGCAGAGTTTATGAAGCAAAATTTGAATAAAAACATAACAGATATAAAATACTTCCATACTGAGAATAGTGTGATAGATAATTCAACTAATATATATGAATGGTTCATGGATCGTGTAGTAGTCTTTATCGGAATTAAATTGTCAGAATTTCAAGAAAAAAATTCAGGATGGGCTTTAAAAAGAGTTGTATCACTATCAGTCAATATTAATAAATTAGAAATAGGAAACGGTTCATCTTTCATTTCATTACCACATTTTATAGCAAATAAAAAGGCTTGTATAAACGTACATAATTATAATGACAAAGCTTGTTTTTATTGGAGTATTGTAAGTGCTCTGTATCCTGTTGGAAATAAAAATTCAAATCGTTTAACATCATATCCGCATTATAGTCAAGTATTGAAATTAGAAGGACTTGAAATTCCAATGCAATTTAATAAAATTCATCTTTTTGAAAAGATTAATAAACTATCTGTTAATGTTTACGGTTTGGAATTGATCGGGAAAAATTATAACGTAATTCCATTACGTTTAACAAAAGACAAAAAAACAAATCATATTAATTTATTATTAATTCAAAATATATACTTTCCTAAACTAAACGATTATTATGCTCCTGATCCATTAGACGATGAACGTATTGAAGTAAAATACCATTATTGCTGGATTAAAAATTTATCTAGGTTATTAAATGTACAATTAAATAAAGATGGTCATAAGAAGTTTATATGTGAAAGATGTTTAAATTATTTTTCTAATCAGGAAGTGTTAACTAATCATTCAAATTTATGTGAAAAAATCAATGATTCCAAAATAAACATTCCAAAAGAGAAAATTGTAAAGTTCAAAAATTTTTCAAATAAACAACGAACACCTTTTGTTATTTATGCTGATTTTGAATGTATGTTACAACCTCTTGAACATAATTTCCAGAAAACAACTAAATATCAAAAACATATTGCGTATAGCTGCGGATATTACGTTAAATGTGAATATGATAATTCTCTTTCATACTTTAACAGTTATCGTGGAATAGATTGTATGCAATGGTTTGCGCATGAAATGGAAATATGTGCTGAAATAATTTATTCTAAATTTAAAAATATAATTCCTATGGATGAAAATAGGACAACAGTAAATGCTAAAATATGTCATATTTGTGAAACTGAATTTACAAATGTTGATATTATTGTTCGCGATCATAATCATTTCACAGGCGAGTTTAGAGGTTTTGCACATAAAATGTGCAACGTAAATTTTAGAAAAAAATTTTGTGTCCCCACTATTTTTCATAATTTGAGTGGCTACGATTCTCATTTCATTATAAGAGATCTTGCTAAACTAGGTAGAATTTCATTGTTACCAATCAATAAAGAAAAATATATTTCGTTCACTAATCATATGTCGAATAATATTAAATTCAGGTTTATAGATTCAATTCGCTTTCTGAATTCCTCACTTGATAGTTTGGTGAAAAATTTAGATGAGAAAAACTTGAACAATACAAAACATGAATTCAGAGACTGCAGTGATGAACAGTTCAAACTTTTACCAAAAAAAGGAGTATTTTGCTATGACTATATAGATAAATTGGAAAAACTTGAAGAAACTGAATTACCCGAGCCAAATGAATTTTATAATAAACTCTGCGATGAAGAAATCACTGGGGAGCGATATAAACATGCTCAGAATGTATGGCAATTGTTTAATATTCAAAATTTAGGTCAATACTCTGATTTGTACCTGAAAACTGATATAATGCTTTTATAAGATGTATTTGAGAATTTTCGAAATATTGGGTATTCCACTAGCGGCTTAGATCCAGCTTGGTACTATACCATTCCTGGATATTCATGGGACTGTATGTTAAAATATACTAAGTGCAAATTAGAACTATTACAGGATGTTGATATGATACTGTTTGTTGAAAATGCAATCCAGGGAGGAATAAGTCAATGCTGCTGTCGATATTCCGAAGCTAACAATAAATATATGAGGGAATATGATAATTCGAAGCCGGACAAGTTTATACTTTATCTGGATATCAATGCACTGTACGGATGGGCAATGTGTCAACCACTGCCATATGGAAATTTTGAGTGGGTTGACACAAACATTAATGTTAGTGACATACCTGACGACAGTCCCGAAGGATACATTTTGGAAGTGGATTTGGATTATCCGGAGGATCTGCATGATATTCATAGAGATTTTCCTTTTTGTTCTGAACATCGAGTACCCAAAGGCTCCAAATTACGGAAACTGTTGACCACTCTGTATAACAAAAACAAATATATCATTCATTTTCGGGCTTTAAAACAAGCTCTAGCACATGGGTTGGTGTTGACAAAAATTCATAGGGTACTTAAATTCTCACAATCAACGTGGTTGAAACCTTATGTAGATTTAAATACAGGCTTTAGGAAAAAAGCTAAAAATGAATTCCAAAAAGGTTACTTTAAACTCAACGTAAATTCAATATATGGAAAAACAATGGAAAATATTAGAAAACATCGGATTGTTAAATTGGTTAGTCAATGGGAGGCAAGGTATGGAGCAAAAAACTTGATAGCTAGTCCAAAGTTTACTGGAAGAACTGTATTCGATGAAGAAAGTCAGTTAATGGCAATCGAATTGAAGAAAGCAGAACTTTATTTCAACAAACCCTTGTACATAGGAATGTCTATTTTAGATATCTCAAAAACTTGTATGTATGAGTTTCACTATGATTTCATGTTACCTCAATTAAAGGATTATTGTAAAATTTTATATACTGATACCGACAGTTTTATTTATGAAATTCAATGTAATGATATTTTCGAGGAAGTGATAAAACCTAACATTAACAGATTTGATACTAGCGAATATGGTGTTAATAATCCGTACAATATGCTACTTTGTAATAAAAAAGTCCCTGGTTTGATGAAAGATGAGGCAAATGGTAGAATTATTACTCATTTTGTAGGATTAAGATCGAAAATGTATAGTTATAAGGTACAGGATTCAAAATTGGTTAAAAAATCAAAGGGTGTTAAATCAAGCATCATTGAAAATAAGATTACATTCGATGACTACATCAACTGTTTAAGGGAAAACAAAGATAAAATTATTTCGCAACGTACAATTCGTTCATATGCTCATAATGTTTACAGCATAGAGCAAACAAAAGTGGGTTTGAATGGATTAGACGATAAGCGTTGTATATTACATGATTCAATCAATACTTTACCTTGGGGTCATTATAGTTTAAAGTAGTTATATGTATTTGTATGTATCAATAAACTTTATAAATATATTTCAGTGTATGTATAAATAAACTATAAATATATTTCAGTGTATGTATAAATAAACTTTATAAATATATTTTAGTGTATGTATCAATAAAATTTATAAATATATTTCAGTGTTTTTTTTTCTCGTTAGTATTCAAAACACATTCAGTATGGTTACATGTCCACAGAAAATGTATTTAGGTGGGAAAATAATTCATTTGACTAATAACATCTTCATAGTGGTTAGCATATCTCATGAATTGAACTTTGAACCATGTGTTAGAATATTCGGAAAGGATAATACTATTGAATTGACTGAAGTGGAATGGTATGAACTTCTATCTTCAATTCAAGCTGTAACAAATGACTATACCATATATGGAACAAATTTTGAATGGAAAATAGTGACAGATCATTCCAGTATTTATTTGGAATCTGATTGTATAATGGAATTATGGAAATTACATCCATTAATAACGTATAATTGGGAGCTACTGAAGAATCAACAATTTTATAGTTGTTTTAAAATTTTAAAACTTGGTGTGGATAGTGAGAACATTGTAAACTCAGCTCTCAACATAATGGACTCTGTGAAATATATAAATTGTGTAACATTCAGCTTGGCTCTGGAAGTGATTTATAAATATCCTCATATGTTGAAGAATGAAGAAAGTAAGATTCAATGAAAATGTTCACATTCACTTATTGATCACCTGGGCTTTCGCTTACAAAAGCACCCGAAAATGCGAATTGAGATATCACGATGACTTGACATTTCAACGTCGAATACAGGAAGCTGCTATTATTATTAATCCTATATTAGATGTAAGTCACAGAAATAAAGTATATCAACGAATAAATAATTTAAATTAACTCTTTGTGTTTTTTTTTCAATGAAACAAAAGTATAACGTATACGTTTTTTATTCAAAATTATTACAATTTATACAATACTATTTTTATTTATCCATGATTGAGAGTTCATTCCAAGCCACTTAACTAATAACCGATCACCTTTTTTTCTCAACACTTTTTCAATTAGAAAAACATCCGGATATTTCACTTTTTGTAGCTCTTCTGAATAGAATGCCCCTCGAATTTCTTCTTTTTTCTCATCTTCCAAAATGTAAGTAGTGGGATTGGTGAGTTTAACAGATTTAATCTTGAAAACCTCAGTAGTCCAGTTGGGAGTGTATCCTTTTTCAAACACGTGTCGATATTTGCTGATACGAACATAATCACCTTTTCTAAATTTTGCTAGTTTGGGATCAATGGTTTTGATGTTGTTGAATACAACAATATATTTGGCATTTTTATCATTAATTTTACTGGGTATTTCACCCGTTGTAGAGTGTCTGGTATTGTTATATTTTGCAGCAATTTCTGGAAGAATATTTAACCATTTATAAGAACCTTCCATACTAAATCGCTTCCATAATAGTGTTTTCAACGTTCGAATTACTCTTTCTGCAATACTAGCCTTGAGATTTGAAAATGTTCTGTAGTGATTGATATTGTATGTTTGCATTAATCGTTGAAATTCTTTGTTGTAAAATTCAGTTCCATTATCGGTTTGTAGATTAGCAGGTGTGGTCTTCATTTTACTCAGTATAATTCTCATAGCATTTGTAATTTCTTTTCCTGTTTTCCTCTTGACAGGTTCCACCCAAACATATTTACTAAATGCATTGATTACAACTAAAATATAATTATATCCCTTGTTTTCTTTGGCATGTGGTGACATAATGGCCAAGTCTGCCTGGATCAAATCGTGTAGACCCTTCACAATAACATGTCGTCTTCTATAATTTATTCGAGCTGGAGCATGTAATTCTTGTATTACTTGTGCTTTAGACATTTTTTACTAACGGACACTGTAACAATAGTTCAATGCAGATAGCAGCTGGCGTTCCTAATTTAAACTTAATTATATCTCCTTTTATAATATTTTTGGTAGCTAGTTGATTGAATTTAGATTCAATATCATTTATTAGCACCACTCCGTCTGCTGTATAATGTGATACACTTTCAATTATGCCAGCAAACTTAAATTTGAAAGCAATACCCCCATTATCTAGTACATAGTACTCTTTATTCAAACTTTGTTTCTTCTCACCTCGCAAACGAACTAGACATTTAACATGATAATCAAATGAGTCGCAAATATAAAATGGAGCAGTTAGTTCAGCCGGACTCAAATAATGTTCATTGAACTTGTTGAGAGGCATGTTTGAAATAAAACTAACACTGAATAAATGTGTATTTATACACTTTTTTCTAGAGGAACTTGAATAACAAATTGAACATAACAATCACTTCTCATCGACCCTTGGGAATGAAGTTCAAACTCTATTCTATCTCCTTTAGTTACAATTTGATTTTCTAGTAACTGATTAATGGGGTTGTTATGATTTTTATATGAAACAAATAAAGGTGATGGATAGCATTGAATACTTTCAACCTTTCCGGTTATCGGAAAAGTGTACACAGTGGTTAAATCATCTAATACATAATTAGTTTTACTTAAATTTGGGTTGTTTTTTCCATGAATGTAAAGTATACATTTACTATGATACTTAGATGGTTGACATATGTAAAATGGAACATCTTGAGGTTTACTTTCGTCGATAGTAAGAAAATGTTGATTAAACTTGTTGATAGGCATGATGTAAACTGAGCAGTTGCGGAGTAAATGCTCCATTTATAGGATTATTTTTCCTTCACGTAATTCTTCTATAATCGAAACTATTTCGTCATTATGAGCAGAACTACCTGCATTCTTTGAACTCAAAAGTAATTTCAATCTTTCAACTATTTCATTGTAGTCATCAAAATATTTGTAGTCTACGGGCTTTGACGAATATTTCATCATTGTCATTCCCTTTCCCCTCCTTGCCATATTTCTAGTAATTACATTTCTCAGCAAAGCGGAAGTTTGCGTACCAGATCTTGCTCTTACAGGTGGCTTAAGTTTCGGTTTTATAATGAAAAGATATTTATCTTTGATATCATTGGCAAATTTCTTAATAGGCAAGTCAGGATCATAATTTCGATGGATAGCGTTTGTTCGTTTTATAATATCCACGTAATTGTCAATATCTTTCTGATTCTGTAATGTAGGATTTTTCAAAAACAGTAAATCGTACAGACCTACAGTACCAGGGTATTTAATATTTTTAACTGAAATATTTGCACCTTCAAAATCTACTTCAGAATCTCCGATATAAAACTTTTCTTTGATAGGATCGTGAAATAAACCCAAATCATGATCATATTTACCATTTACGTCACGTACCATTCCTTCAATATACTCTCGAGGCAGAGGACTTTTGAATTGATCAAAATATTCGCGATACACCTCAGGATTGGATAAAGTTTGATAAAATTGAGAAAGGTTATCATCAATGAATTGGTCGTCGCGACTCTTATCAATCTCATCATCATTATGATCGATTTGAGATTGAAACACTTCTTCGGGTGCAGGTATCATATTCTCTAGCTGAGTGCTATTGAATAGTGGTGGAGCAGGGGGAGTAGTTAGATACGCTAATTTATTATATTTGGTGATTTGCGATTTAGGTGTTATAGGTGACATTGATTTTCTTTCTTCTTTAATCGATTGTTGAATTGGTTCCTTTAAAGCGGACACCAATTCCTCAAGTGGTCGCGTAATTGGTTGGTATGATTGTTCTAACTGAAATTGAGATTGAACTATATCACTTTTCAAACTCTTATATTTTTTCTTTAAAGCCTGGCGTGCCTTTACGAGTTGTTTCGCTAATTGTGTCTCCATGGTTACTACTAGGTGTATGTTCCCATCAATACTATTTATATACTAACAAAAATGTCAAACCCTTTTCTATATCGACCAGACGTCATTGTACAATCTTTATCAATTGTGAGAAATCCAAATTTATCTTGCCAACAAAACGAACACAAATTTTTCAAATCTTGAAATGACATATCAACGTTAACGTGATCATCATAAATGTGTTTCAAATTGGTCATATCTTGTTGAAAGACTATTAAGAGATTTGCATTATCTCTAATTAGCTGTTTGGGTATTGCCGAATATGTTTGACATAAATAGAAGCAGTCTGTGTATTTGCGTCGACCAAAACAAAAATAACTTTGCATTATGTTCTGATTACATGTAGCAACATCGTCAAAAATTATTATAGAATTATCTTTAATTAAGTCTGGAGAAATAACATCTTCTGCATTATCATATTCTTCATAGCCAATCTCTTTTATGGGTTGAATTAGATTTCTTAGATAAGTATATTTTGGTTGCTGTAGACTTTTCGAGTAAACATACACATTTTCGAATCTCAAACCATTAGGATGATCAATTAAGGATAACATAACATTTGTTTTTCCACATCCACTAGGACCAATAATTAGCCCTCTTTTCGAATCTCCTCTAAACATTGCACCATGTTTTCCAATTTGTTTCACCACTCCATCATCATAATTTTCAATGGGTAGTGAAAGTTGTTGCTTATGAATCTTCATGTTGACTGAGGGTATATAAGCACATGTCACTATATATAAGAACTTAGAATGAAACGAACCAGAAAAGTAGGAAGAGGTTTCATTAATACTCTCATCAACAAGCTTCCTGTTGAACTGCATCTACCTGGGTACGAATTTTGTGGTCCTGGTACTCGGTTAGAGGAGAGACTACGACAAGGAGACTTGGGAATTAATCCTTTGGATCAAGCGTGCAAAGAGCACGACATTGCTTATTCTCAAAATAAAGATTTGAGTAAGTGACATCTGGCAGATAAGATTTTAGAAAACAAAGCTTGGGAAAGAGTAAAGGCGAAAGACGCTAAAACAGGTGAAAAAGCGGCTGCTTGGTTTGTTACTACAGCTATGAAAGCTAAGCGTAAAATTGGAATGGGAATGAAAAAAAAGAGAGTTGGGAAAAAACGTACCATTCGAACTCCAAAAAAGGGTGGTTTCTTACCATTACTGTTACCATTACTAGGAGCATTAGGAGCTATTGGGGGCGGTGCAGCTGGAATTGCAAAAGCAGTGAATGATGCTAAAGCCAATCGTGAACAACTAACTGAACAACAAAGACAAAACGCAGCAATGGAGCAAGCGGTAAAAGTAGGTCAAGGTTTCTATCCCTATAAAGGATATGGTTTAAAAAAAAAAAGTTTGGAATCCAAAAAAATTTCGCTGAGCTTACCACGTCATGCGATGACAAATATTGAGCTAGAAGAGTATGCAAAATATATCCCTAATTTTCGTGGTGTTTTCATGCGGGATACGTTACCTAGTAAAATAAAAAAATATGAGTCAGGTATAGTCAATCTTGATGGTACAAGTGGAAGTGGAACTCACTGGACTGCTTACACTAAACATGACAAGCATGTGATTTATTTTGATAGTTACGGTAATTTACCCCCTCCATTAGAATTAGTTAGATATTTTAAGAGTGATGGGTTGGTTGATATAAACTATAATTATGATGTGCTACAATCATTTAATTCACATCAGTGCGGTCAATATTGTCTACGGTTTTTATTTAGTCACTCAGCTGGATCATTATGTCATACACATTTACTTTGAGTGGAGAATCATCAGTTTTAAGTGATGATTTTAATCCCCCTATTTATTTAGACGAAAATGCTGACTATGAAATAGGTTTAGCAAATTTTGATAGTTTTAATAGTATTAGTAACGTACATGAGCAAAATAATGTGTTGGTGTGGGGTGATCATGATGAATATAAATTTGAAATTCCCGTTGGAGCATACGAAATTAATGATATAATACAAATTATTGAACGGGAACTGTTTCAGACTGGAGTTAATATTCGTATTAGAGCAGATCCACGAACATCAACACTTACAATTAAAAGTAGTGTTTGGATTAATTTTGACATTGATAATTCTATAGGTCATCTTTTGGGATTTCCCAGACGAAAACTAAGTCCAAATGTAATTCATACTTCTAAAAGTGTCAACATTTTACAAGTGAATACCATTTGTATTGACTGTAACATTGCGGTTGGTTCTTTCCTCAATGGAAAACCAGTTCACATTATTCATCAATTTTTCCCACAAGTTCCAAATGGGTATAAAATAGTGGAACAACCACTAACAATACTCTATTATCCAGTAAACATCAAAACTATCAACAACATTACTGTGAGAATTCTCAATCAGGTTGGAACTTTGATCAATTTTCGCAAAGAAACTATAACGGTTCGACTACATCTGCGAAGAATAGAATAATGGTTTGGCGGTTTTCGGAACATCCATATCAACCATATAAAAGGCAATTCGAACGTCGAAAAAACAGTGCAACACTGGTGACTGATCGGTTAACATCAGAAAATCGTAAATTTTTACAGTATGTTGGATTTCAAGTTTTAGTATAATGGAAATGTTACACGTTTCGGGTGAACCATTTATTGATAATACCATTGAAGATTATCAGTTCCATACCTACCAACCTTATACTTCTAGTAATTTAAATTATAATGATGAAATCAGAATTCCCATTCAAGATTTGGATGCATACACACTACCATGTAATAGTTATCTTTATTTAGAAGGTAAAATCTTGACTGATCAAGACAAAGTACCCACAAAATTTCAACTTATCAACAACGGTATTGCTTATTTGTTTCGAGAACTACGATATGAATTGAATGGTGTTGTAATAGATTCTGTTAGAAATGTAGGTTTGGTTTCCACAATAAAAAATTATTTGTCGCTCACTGACAATGAGAGTAAATTACTGCAAAACGGAGGATGGTTTCCCAAAGATGGTAAGATTCTTCTTGATGGCAATGGAAACTTCAATGTTTGCATACCGTTGAAAGTATGGTGTGGATTATTCGAGGATTTTCGCAAAATTGTACTTAATATGAGACAGGAGTTGGTGTTAATTCGCGATAAAGATGATATAGATGCGGTTATCGCGAACGATATTAGCGAAAAGCCGAAAATTCAAATTAATAAATTATCTTGGAATGTTCCTCATATAACACCTAACTTACGAGAACAACTTCGTTTAAATAAAATTATTCAAAGCAATGTCGATCTCCCTATCAAGTTTCGAAGTTGGGAAATAATCGAATATCCCACTTTAAATGATTCGACACGTCATACTTGGCCTGTCAAAACTTCAACTAAATTAGAAAGTCCTCGACATATCATAGTAGCACTGCAGGCTGGTCGTAAGGGAGAATTATTGAAAGATATGAGTCAATTTGATCATTGTACATTAACGAATATGCGCGTCTTTCTTAATTCAGAACGTTATCCTTATCATGATTTAAATTTGGACTTTGATACTAACCGTTCCGCAACGTTGTATGAAATGTTTGCTAATTTTCAAGAATCCTATTATCACATTCAAACAAATCAACCAATATTCACACCTGAGGAATTCAAACAAAAAGCTCCCATTGTTCATATCGATTGTTCTCGGCAAGAGGAAATCATTCAAAGTGGATCTGTTGTTCTTCGTATTGAATTTGAAACGAAAAAGTCAGTAGGTAATAATGTAACGGCGTATTGCTTAATTTTACATGAAAAAGAGTTTATGTATAATCCTCTAACAAAAATTGTAAGACAAATATAGTGCGCATGCTTTATATTTTGTATATATATATATTTTCACATTCGGTTCAAGTTTACATTTTATAATGGTCAACGAATATCGAAAGAGATTACATAATTATCTCATAAAATTAAAACAACTTCAATCTGATTTAAACTACTATGAGAAACATCAGCAAGTTATAAAAGAACTAATCAAGTTAAAAATATGAAATTGGTTGTGGATATTCAAGGATTCAAAATCGGAAATAACAAACTTATAGTAAAGGAGTTTGCAGCTTTTGATGGTTCAAAATTCTGTCATTACGTTTTCAAACCTCCATTTCCGATGAAGATGTTACCTCCAGATTTACACAAACAGGCTACTTGGTTAATGACAAATCATCATTACATAAATTGAGACGCCGGATTTACACCTGTTCATACTTTTGGTGTCTTGTTTCAAGATTTGCTTACCAACGTTGAAGCGGTTTATGTCAAAGGTAAAGAAAAGGCAAATTATTTAAGAACATTTTCGACAGTTCCCGTTTATGAATTTGATGAACAACCGAAATTGGAACATATGGATCCATCATGTTTTTACCATATGAATGATAAATGTATATGTGCAGTAACAAATGTATATTTTTTGTATAATAACTATTTAATGCATAAATAAAACAATAATTAAATTTCATTAATTTTTTATTTCATAATTACATTTTTATTTTTCCTGTTCTTCCTCCCCATCATTCTTCAAGCGAAGTAACTCCGGCAGTAAGTGATTGTATTCGTACATCCATCTATCCAAATTTAAGTGTTTTAATAATTGTATTAAACATACAATACAAATCACACCTTTCGCGAAATATTTGCAAGCGTCAGCTCCTTGTCTATACCTATCCGCGTGCTGCATACACTCTTCGTGTGTGTATTTTCTTCCCATTCCATATACTGCTTCCCGCTCATACACTTTTTCTCGTTCATTCAAGTCAAATACTAACGTTTGCACTGCTGCTTTCAATTCTTCCATTTTGTAAACAGTTTTAACTTTCAGAGTCTTATTTGCTCGAAATTTATACAGCTTTTCCCCACCACTTTTTGATGATGGTGTTGGGTATATAAGTAGGAGGAGTTGGGTATAAAAATTAAACATTTCACAACATGACTAAGTTTCTGTGCAAGAAATCGTTTCATGATTTCACTACCGAAGAATTTAAAGAGCTTCCAATTGAATACCTAATAGAGAATGTGAGACCTTTCGTTCTGCTGGATATTTGGCATAAACTTCCATATGCCTTTCAATCCAACTTTCAATTGCAAATACGATTACCTTGTTTTGTTCACTATAATCGTCCTGATTGGATAACTCATTGGGATGGACCTGCCAGTGCACAAGAAAATTGTCATTTTTGTAAATATGCACTGAAATTATAAATTGTACTATTTGATGAATAAATAAAACACTTAAAATATTTTACTGATTTTTTATTTTATGATAACATATTATTTTCTTCCTCGTATTGTTTATAGACACCATCCTCCTCCTCCTCCTCCTCCTCATTCTTCAAGCGAAGTTCCTCCGGAAGTAAGTGATTGTATTCATACATCCATCTTTCCAAATCTAAGTGTTTCAATAACTGCATTAAACATACAATGCAAATTAATCCTTTTACAAAATTTTTGCAAGCGTCAGCTCCTTTTCTGTACTTCTTCGCCTGCTGCATACACTCTTCTACTGTGTATATCCTTCCCCTACCATATATCTGCTCCCGATCAAACATTCTTTCATGTTTGTTAAAGTCATATACTAAACTTTGCACTGCTTCTTTCACTTCTTCCATTTTGTAAACAAACACTTTTTAACGTTCAGAAATCTTATTGCATCGAAATTTATACAGCTTTTCCCCACCACTTGCATTTCAGCTTTTTCCCACTACTTAATTGAAAAACAAAATGAGATCTAAAAATCCCAAGCGTCACCTCAAAAAAGGTCACCGATTCTAAGGTCACACAAAAACCTGTTTCAAGGTTCCACAAAGTTAGTGATCAAGGTGAACATGGTCAAACTGGATCTACAAACAGGTTCAAATTACTCGGTATCCAGTGGTGTCTAGAGGTCAATCCGTTCATTTGACGTATATAAATAAACTGAAGGTTAACAACTAAAAAAGCGGCTCTACAAACAGGTTCTCAAAACCGGCTAAACAGGTCCTGAAAACCGGTTTGTGTCACAGTATTGGTGTAGTTACTCTACTTACATACAAATTAGAATATGTAAAGAAATAACTATTAAGTCACGTTGAAAAAATTGAAAATGATGTGGAATATGGATCATTATGTTATTAAAAGTGTGAAAGTAAATCCTTTAATTATTTATGTAGATAGTTCTAACACAAGTGATAGTGAATCAAGTACAAGTGACACTGATAACGATGACGACCAGTAACTTTCTGCTTATATGGTATGTATTTTTCATTTTTCATTGAAGGAATTATTCTTACAGTACCTATGTTGTTTTTTACATTTTAATGCGATTATATTTATCACTCAATCATTTTAGTAAAATAATATATTTTCAGTTACTATTAAATTTTTGAAACATATTTCGTCAATTTTGAGTAAAACTCCGATAAACGCCTGTTAGTTAGGGGATTATTGAATTCCAATACTTTATGTACTTGTTGGAATAAACTATGGAAGACAATCACAGACGTATGGCTGTAACTGATTAATTTCAAAATGTGCAGTTTAAAGTATACATGGGCATTGAACTCATTACGATTTTCAGGAACAAGTGGTCAGAACTTCTTAAAAACACTGTGTAACCTAGTACAACCTCATATCATTGCAATAGAGAAATCAAGCAGAATTCAAATTAGAAGTAGAATACAGGGTGTCCCATTTAAAAAACTGTAGCTTTCATCTGGCACGGCGTTATGGAACACACTGTACAATTGCAACCAATTTTAAAATATGAACCTTCAGGGTGGAGAGCACCGGTCAAACTTTTATTCGAAAATCTTCGAGGATTTACAATATATTGGACTCTATGGTACTAATGAATTACCCTGTATACAATTTGCATCTGCTTTCATCGAGGACCAATCTGTTAACATTATGTTCATTTTCTCTCAATAAACTAATTAATTTAAGTACACTCCAATTTCACACAAAAATATATTCACTACAAAACCCAATGTACGTTATTAGTAATCTCACGGTAACACAATAATATTACCCCTACTAGGTGAAAAATGGAAATTCTAATAGATAATTAGTTTCTCACTTAAATATTACATTATGATTATTTTATCTATTTGGTAACGTGGTGCAAATATGACGAAGAAGTAAAGTTTGTGTTTGGTTACGTATAACGGATATTGTACTGGATATACTTCAATTTGCATAATCTTTTTAAATTTCAATAGTTCAATTTTCAGTTTTCTCAACTTAAAAAAAACTATCCAATATTTTTTTTTACGAGCGCGCGGAAAAGTATACTATGGCGCACGATTCTACTTTGCCGCACGCAAGGTTTCATTTATTGTCTTTTATAATTATTTTTCTCGTTTCATTGAAATTTTGTTTAATATGGCGTTAATAACTATTATTGATTACATCAATAACCAGACGGTAACTAATAAACTTGTTAGTTTGTATCCGTCCGCTCGTAGAAAAAACGTTGTTTCAAACATATGCGTGAAGCGTTAGGAAAATAACTATTTTAAGGGAAAATGTATGTTTGTTAAAATTACAAGTTGCGGCGTCAACAAAACATGTCTAATTCAGAAAGATAATCCGTTTATATCTCCGGTAAAAGATACTTTCTTGAAACTTTGAGGAGCCATAAGAGGTGAGAGGGGCTATAAAGTACCGACCATAGCGTTTACATCGTTTTTAGTTACTGTCAAACGCTTAAAGATACATCCTGTACAATTTAAAAATTTTAAATTATACAAAAATAACCAATTAAAAAATGCTATAATACTTGGTGTCTAATTTGAACGATTGCTTCCTTGAAATCACTTGTCACGAAGTTCATGCATCCTGTATCTCCGAAATAATAAAATCAGACTTTGCGGGTTGATGAAAAATTAGACCAGCCATACAACCATAAAAAACATATTCAATTTAATGACGTAATTTTTTATCACGTGTCTCAACTTTCAAATTTCAAATGGCACTTCCGGTATATTTTGAGACTTATTGGATAAGCGCTTATTGTTAAAATCAAAGAAGATCAGAATAAAATTTTTTTCACTATAGTTACCTGTAAAATTTTTATATATTTGACATTAGTTACTAATTCATTGTATTGTTATTAGTTCACTTACGTTTACGTTTTATCTTTTATGGATCGTAAAATTTGCAGTGTTTTGTCTAAACTGCGTCAATCAACAAGAAAACAAAATTATATAATTATGCTGCTATGGGCCCAGAGTCCTAGTAAATTATGTACCTAAGTTTATAAAAGTTTCCTATGAAACGACCACCGAAGAAATATTCAGAAATATAGTCACTTAATTCTAAAAATTGCGGTGTTGCCACCAGCGGACGCACAAGTCGCTTGGTTTGGCTAAAAATATTTTAGTATATTCACATCGTGTATATACAAGTGCGCCAGTGCGGAAATTTATGGAACTCACATATTATATACTCCACTCATTTTGTCGTCCACCATAAAATTTGCAAAAATGCTTGTTATGATGTAAAACTATCAAAAAAAGAGTTTAAATTGGAAAATTATTGTGCGTCCGTATATCGGACGCACAACTACCATCGGACGCACGATTAAATGTAAAAGGACAATGTACGGACGATAAATATATATATATATACATCCTTCTATCGTTAAAGCGTCCAGACAAAAATGTGCTTTATGGCGTCCGACGTTGTTTTCTGCAGATATAGTGTTAATTGAGCTGAATACTTTTTAATATAGATAAAGGATGGTTAAAATAAATGGAAAAAAGGACTTTGGCACGGAAAACACAACATTGCTGTATATTTTCCTAACATTATGGCGCCCTTTCAGTCGATGGACAATTGGGCGTCTCTTATATTCAGCATTACGTATATATGATAGCCTTTAGGGCGTCAATTTTGTTTTTGCGTTGTTGCCGCAGTAAGTACATATCTGCTATTTACAGAAAATAGGAGGACAAATAAGATATAATGTGGTTATTGTAAGTAGGAGGGAACTATATTATGTTATTGCAATGAAATTTCAGAAGTATTCATTTAACAAGTTACAAATACTCAAAATATTGAAGACAGTGAACTTAAATAAATCTTCAAATGGACAATTTCTTCACAAAATTTTTCAATGAAATTTTATAAGTAGGTTCAGAACATAAAAACTAAGGCTGAGTTCGTAAATGATTAAAATCTGATTTACAGTTTTTCGGAAAATTCCATTTTCATGCAGTTTTCTCAATTTTCTACCCGAAATAATTTTTTTAACGAATAACTGACAAATTTGTTGGAATCTTCGTATCAAAAAACCTCCTATACAAAATTTCTCCGAAATCGGAATCAAATTTTTTTTGGAAATTTCCTTCAGCTTCAATCCTGTATATTATCTACAATATAAAATGAAAGAATTCAAATTTAGTAGTTTTCTTAGTTTTTTTCAAGTAAAGTATTAGAAAACAAATTTTGGGTGAGGTGAAGTCATCTGGGTACATCAACTGGTTCAAATAATATTCTAATACATCAGTCGGAGCTAGATATCTCGTTTATCCTTAGTGCCACGAAACAACATTATTAACAAAAGAAGTAAGTAGATATCGTCAAGGACCAGATTTTAAAAATATTCATACATACAGTCTGCTCCAAAATTCAGTGACGAAACAAACACATATTTTTTATGTAACACCCTGTATTTCTTAATATCTTTCGATTCTCTTCAAAGAGCTGATTTCGAAAAACTATAGCACTTGAAGTCTAAATTCCAGGGTGTTGAAAATCACTTTTTTAACTTCAAAGATTTTTCAGCTAAAACAATTGATTATTTAAAAAAGAATGGATGTCCCTATATTTACTTGGGTTTAGTTGGGTTCTTCAATCAATTTTGGAACATCCTATATATTCATGAATACTTATAAAATCTGCCTCTTGGCGATATCGGCTACTTTTATGTTTCATACATCAATATTGTGTATAGGAAAAGGAATAACTTTTGACCCTTGTACTAATATTTCTGTTGTTAAAAAAAATTGAATTTTTTGTTATTAATCTAATGAAATTAAGTCATATCAACCTGTTGTTGGTTTTCCAATGAGTCTTTCAGTTGGTTCTTGCTGATTTGCCATTCCAAATGAAGTATTATATACAGGGTGGTCCGTAAGCAATGGTCCAAAGTGAAATGGGAGATTTTTGGCCAGAAACTATTACAATCTCTTGCAACTTGCTTTAATCAAATATTGATAATGGAAAAGATACAGGATGGCAAAGTTTAAATGTAAAAGATGTTTTTTCTCAGTAAATTGAAAGATTTTGGATATACAAACGTAAAAATTAAGAGATGGGGGTTTTAAGGCATGAGAAATCGTAATATGATATCCGTTTTGATGTATTTCCTAGAGGGCGCCAAATGAGCTATGTTGTTGGTGTAACTGTGCGCTTAACTTTTTCATCGTTAACGCTATCTCTCTTTTTATTGAAAAATATTAAAACTACATCATTTGCGACAAAAATAAATATGTATCATTAGTCTCAAAAATTACTAGTTTTCGCATTTTAGAAACCCCCTACATAATTATTATTTTATTTATTAGCACAAATAACACCGTACACTAACTAACGTCGTTAGTTAGTGAACGATGCAAATAATAGCGTTAGTAGGCGCTGATGTCAGCAAATTTATCATCACAAGAATTAACATAGTAGGTGCCGATGTCAACAATACTCCTGTCAGTTAATCATTCGTGTTTTGACAGTTAATCTCATTACACTCTTGAAGTACGAAACTATTTAAACACCTTGTTTCCTGAAAGCTGGATTGGTCGTGGTAGTCCCTTTCCTTGGCCAACACGCAGTCCAGAATATAACCCTTTGGATTTCAGTATATGGGGCAAAATGAAGGAAATAGTTCACAGAAACCCTATAAATAGTCGAGTTCAACTTTGGCAAGAAATCAGAGCAGCAACAAATTTTTTTACGCCAATGACATTGTTTAATATTAGGCGATCTTTCATGAAACGCATGGATAAATGTATCGAGATGAATGGCGGACATATTGAACAATTACTGTGAAATAATATTTAAATTTTGTAGTTGTATTTTTCAATAAATTGTTCTTTTTTCTCTTGATTAAAATTCATCAAATTTTTACGTTTGTATATCCAAAATCTTTCAATTTACTGAGAAAAAACATTTTTGACATTTCAACTTTGCCACCCTGTATCTTTTTTATTATCAATATTTTATTGAGGCAAGTTGCGTCAGATTGTAATATTTTCAGGCCAAGATTCTTCCATTTCACTTTGGACCATTACTTACGGACCACCCTGTATATATATTTTTATTGTTTAAAAGTATATTTTGCAAATTTTTTAAATTTCATTCAACTATTCGAGAGCTATAAGACCGAGGCAGGAATAAATGCGGAACATAACACCCTCTATGCTACAAAGTGTTAGAGTAGACCTTAATGCCCGGTTAAGTCATGTCTACTGGTCAATGATGAACAAGCTGAACATTTATTGTAAATTTTCTTTTGTTTATTTTGGTAATTTAAAATCAAAAACTGACCTATTTGGGGAATTTTTAATAGTACTTTTTATTTAGCTTAATAATAAATTTATGCGTTACTTGGACGCACCCTATATACAGGAACGTATCTAAGAAATTAAGATCTGGGAAGTAACTTGGGACTTCGATTTTAAATGAAAAAGAGATTCATTCATATCGTTTCATGTATAATTTGCGTATATTGTTTCGCGTTTACGGCGTCCACTGACCATCCGCATACAACGTGCTAACTCTTTTTTTTAAAGAAAACCAAATATTTTTATGATCGAAGAATACGTACAAGTACATGCAATGGAAACGCACAAAGAAGTAAGAGATGAAGGCTGTAGTTCATTAAATTCGAATGATTTTGATTTTTGTATCCCTGCAGGATTTTTATTCAATCTGAATAACTTTGTAGTACCTATTGCAGGACTTTTAAGTTTCTCTGTGTATATGTAGATTTTATAGTAGAAAACTTTTTTTTGTATTGTGTAAAAATTTACTTTTTATTTGTCCCATAGTCGACATTGTTTTATAATTACTACTTACTAGGTATTAAAACAATAAAATCTAGATTTATAACCTAATTAAAGTGGGTTTCTTTAACACGTTTTAGCTTCCAAATAAATTTAGGGGTAGTCAACATAATATAATATTGACATTATACTTGTCTTTTAGATGACCGAGAATAGTTTGTATATAATGTCCTACTCAATAATTAATTATACAGTGAACGTCTAAATTATGGAATATTATCATTGTTCCGAGAACCGTCGAGTTTTAAGGGAATTCCCGAAACAGGTCGATTTTTGTTGTACAATGCCCATGTTATAACGTACATGGAATTGGGATGACGTAACCGGTGTAGGTGTAATGACGTAATCGTTAATTTTTTTAAATAGAAATAGGTATAATGTGAAACCTCATTTGAACGAGAATTTAATTATCTATTTAACGACATTACATTTTTAACCAAAATATTTTTTTTAAGGGTACGAAAACAATTTTTTTTAATTTAAATTCAATCAAATTACAATTAATGCTTGAATCCATGACTTTCTGAAATACTTAAAAAAGCAAAAATAAGTAAAAATAATAATGGACACAAAAAGTTCTCTCATAAACACTGAAACTTTTTGTCATATGTAATTCAAGCAAGTGATAGTGGCATAGTTACTGACATATTTATTGTCGTAAATGTTTTGATTTTGTGAATTGTTATCAGTTGTCAATTGTAATTTTTACTTTTGAATAGTGAATTATGGCTCACCTAAATGAATCACAACGCACAGAAATATTAATCCTTAGCGGATGCGGAGATGAAAAAAAGAACACAGAACGAGGTATGCAATTTATTCAACGCAAAATATCCCGACAGACTCATCAGCCAATCAACAGTAAGTAAAATGGTCCGAAAATTTGGAGAAACTAGGCACGTTAAACAGATTCCAAACGCAGGGCGTCCTAAAATTGAAGACAATGTGAAACTTGATATTTTATTAAATGTACATGACAATCCTCACAGTAGTTCAACACAAATGGGTGAATATGCTGGAGTTTCCCAAAGATCGGTATTACACATTTTAAAAAAAGAAAAATACCATCCCTACAAAATTCAACTACATCAGGAGTTAAACGACGACGATCCCGATCGCCGGCTTCAATTTTCTGAAATTATGCAGGATTTATGTATCCCCAATCCACTTTTCATCAATCAAATCCTTTTTTCCGATGAAGCAACATTTTTTATACATCGTACCGTGAATCGTCAAAATTGCAGATATTGGAGTCAAGAAAACCCGTATTGGATGACTGAGGCACACACGCAATATCCTCAGAAAGTGAATGTTTGAGGTTTGTTCCAACCCGCGTCAAAAACCGTCAGGATTCTGCGCAGTAACTTAAATACGTTCCAACAAGACATACAAACGATAAGTTAACGATCAGTTTCTTGTTCCAACCAAAATTTAAAACGGTTTGAAAACTATCAGAACGGTTTACGGATTTTCTTCTGACCACTAATCTGGCGCATGCGAATCGCTGTGTTTTTATTTTACAGTTTCTTTCACGGTTTCATTGAATTGCAGCATAACCTTAAAGTGTGAATTGTGTTTGTATTTAGATATAATTAAAACTAGAACTTTTAAAGTGTGAATTGTGTTTGTATTTAGATATAATTAAAAAGCTTGGTTATATTCCTAATTTTGATCATAATAAAAATCGTGTAAGCCTTTGGATCAGCTGATTAACGATGCCAACACAAGCGCATGTACAGTACAGACTGAAGTTGTAAGATGTACCAACCAAAAACATAAATTGATCAGGGATCAGACTATTAAATAGACATGCGCGTTGAAAACGATTTGAAAATAGTTGAAAATCAGTTTGTGATTTGTGGTTGGAACAAACCTGTGGGCAGGGATCATCAATGACAGAATCATTGGCCCTTTTTTCTTTGAAGAAAATCTAACAGGAAGACGCTATTTAACTTTTTTGAGAAATCAACTTATACCTGTCCTTGCTAACATGTATCCAAATGCCAATAATCCAAATTTACCTAGTGAAAATATCTGGTTTCAACAAGATAGATCCCCTCCGCATTAAGGACGTGAAGTACGTCAATTTTTAAATACCTAATTACTTTCCCGGGAGGTGGATCAGAAGACGAGGTTTTATAGAGTGGCCAGAAAGGTCGCCAGATCTAACACCTCTAGATTTTTTCCTGTGGGGTTACATAAAATGAAAAGTTTATGTCAATAGACCCCAAAACTTACAGGACTTGAAAGATAGAATTAGGCATGAAAAGAGTCTAATTACTCCAGAAGTCATCCGTAATGTACTTGATGAATGTGTCCGTACATTCGCATATTGTCAAGAAACCGATGGATGGCAGTTCGAACATTTAATTTAAAATAATTGCTATGCATAATTTGGTTACTTTAAAGTACATTATTAATTAAATCATTAGTTGAAATTTGGTTGAATTTAAATTAAAAAAATTGATTTCGTACTCTTAAAAAAATATTTTAGTTGAAAATGTAATGTCGTTAAATAAGGAATTAAATTCTCGTTCAAATGAGGTGTCACATTATACCGATTTCTATTTAAAAAAATTAACGATTACGTCACTACACCTACACCGGTGACGTCATCCCTACTCCATGTACGTTATAACATGGCTATTTTACAACAAAAATCGATCTGTTTCGGGATTTCCCTTAAAACTCGACGGTTCTCGAAATAATAATAATATTCCATAATTTAGCCGTTCACTGTAGAATACTATTAATAAAGAAATGCGCCAGCTCACTGACCTTCCTACCTCATATCTAAACCTTTACTCACGTTAATGTATCCGACTTTCTTAATTTGGCGCTATTAGAGGAGAGTGGTTGACGTGACGCTCTAAAGACGAGAGCATGTATTTGAGAGAATACTCAGAGTTGAGTAATGTACCAGAAATGTATTTTTCTAACTGTTGCATTCAACAATATAAGCAATTTAACGTTCTACTGAAACGGCAGTGTTGTCAAATCTCGGGACGCTCTAAGCGCGAATAACTATCAAGATAAAATGTATACTCTATATACAACTTAATACTCCTAGCGTCTCTGCCGGAGAGTTGCGCGAACTAAATATATTCGGGAACCGTATATTTTCGTTCATTTCATGATCAAAAAAGCGTCCCCCAAAAATTTTGTTGGTAGGTTCGTGACGTAATTTCAAGTCCCTGGACAAATTATTACAAGGGGTGTGCATAGAGCGTCCGTATACGGACGCTGTATGCACTTGGACGCTCTATTGAATGCGATTTCAGAATGTATGGACGCTCTAACGATAGAATATATATATATATATATATATATATATATATATATATGTATATTATATTATCTTTACGCCTTTGTGCGTCCGTACATTGTCCTTTTACATTTAATCGTGCGTCCGATATACGGACGCACAATTATTTTCCAATTTAAACTACTTTTTCGATGGTTTTACATCATAACAAGCATTTTCTCAAATTTTATGGTGGACGTCAAAATACGACAAAATGGGTGAAGTATATATTATGTGAGTTCCATAAATTTCCGCACTGGCGCACTTGTATATACACGATGTGAATATACTAAAATATTTTTTAGCCAAACCAAGCGACTTGTGCGTCCGCTGGTGGCAACACCGCTATTTTGAGAATTAAGTGACTATATTTCTGAATATTTCTTCGGTGGTCGTTTCATAGGAAACTTTCATAAACTTACATAATTTACTAGGACTCTGGGCCCATAGCAGCATAATGACATAATTTTGTTTTCTTGTTGATTGACACAGTTTCATTCATATGACGCTAGGAAGACAAAACACTGCAAATTTTACGATCCATAAAAGATAAAACTTAAACGTAAGTCAACTAATAACAATACAATGAATTAGTAACTAATGTCAAATATATAAAAATTTTACAGGTAACTATAGAGAAAAAAATTTCATTCTGATCTTTGATTTTATCTAAGCGCTTACCCAATAATTCTCAAAATATACAGGAAGTGTCATTTAAAATTTGGAGGTTGAGACACGTGATAAAAAATGACGTCATTAAATTGAAGATATTTATCGTGGTTGTATGGCTCGTCTCATTTTTCATCGACCCGCAAAGTCTCATTTAATTATTTCGGAGATACAGGATGCATGAACTCCGTGACCAGTGATTTTAAGGAAGCCATCGTTAAAATTAGACACCAAGTATTATAGCATTTTTTAATTGGTTATTTTTGTATAATTTAAAATTTTTAAATTGCACAGGTTGGATCTTTAAATGTTTGACAGTAACTGAAAACGATGTAAACGCTATGGTCGGTACTTTATAGCCCTTCTCATTATTAGACATGTTTTGTTGACGCCGCAACTTATAATATTAACAAACATTCATTTTCCCTTGAAATAGTTATTTTCCTAACTTCACGCATATGTTAGAAACAACATTTTTTCTACGAGCGGACGGATACAAACTAACAGGTTTATTAGTTACCTTCTGGGTATTGAAGTTATCAATAATACTTTTATCAACGCAAAATTGAACAACATTTCAATAAAACGAAAAAAATTATTATAAAAAGCAATAAATGACCTTGCGTGCGGTAAAGTAGAAACATGCGCCATAGTATACTTTTCCGCGCGCTCGTAGAAAAAAATATTGGATAGTTTTTTCAAGTTGAGGAAACTGAAAATTGAACTATTGAAATTTAACAAGATTATGTAAATTGAAGTATATTCAGTACAATATCCTTCATACGTAACCAAACACAAACTTCACTTTATCATATTTGCACCTCGTTACCAAATAGATAAAATAACCATAATGTAATATTTAGGTGAGAAACTAATTATCTATTAGAATTTCCATTTTTCACCTAGTAGGGGTCTTAATATTACCGTGTTACCGTGATATTACTAATAACGTACATTGGGTTTTGTAGTGAATATATTTTTGTGTGAAATTGGAGATTGTACATAAATTAATTAGTTTATTGACAGAAAAATAAAGATCCCCGTACATAATGTTAAAAGATTGGTCCTCGGTGGAAGCAGATGCAAATTGTATACAGGGTAATTCATTACTACCATAGAGTCCAATATATTGTAAATCATCGAAGATATTCGAATAAAATTTTAACCGGTGCTGGCCACCCTGAAGGTTCATATTTTGAAATTGGTTGCAATTTCACAGTGTGTTCCAGAACGCCGTGCCAGATGAAAGCTACAGTTTTTTTAAATGGGACACCCTGTATTCTACTTCTAATTTGAATTCTGCTTGATTTCTCTATTGCAATGATATAAGATTGTACTAGGTTATACAGTGTATTTAAGAAGTTCTGACCACTTGTTCCTGAAAATCGTAATGAGTTCAATGCCCATGTATACTTTAAACTGCACAATTTGAAATTAATCTGTTACAGCCATACGTCTGTGATAGTCTTCTATAGTTTATTCCAGCAAGTACATCGAGTATTGGAATGCAGTAATCCCCTAACCAACAGGTGTTTATCGGAGTTTTACTCAAAATTGACGAATTATTTTACAACAATTCAATAGTAACTGTTTGAAAATATATTATTTTAC
Organism: Lochmaea crataegi; assembly: GCA_947563755.1. Lineage (NCBI taxonomy): Eukaryota > Metazoa > Arthropoda > Insecta > Coleoptera > Chrysomelidae > Lochmaea > Lochmaea crataegi. Next base: position 30,879,823 of record OX387431.1, on the reverse strand, counting down.
TAAAATGATTGAGTGATAAATGTGATCGCATAATAATGTAAAAAACAACATAGATACTGTAGGAAAAATTTCTTTATTAAAAAACGAAAAATACACACCATATAAGCAGAAAGTTACTGGTCGTCATCGTTATCAGTGTCACTTGTACTTGATTCACTATCACTTGTGTTAGAACTATCCACATTAATAATTAAAGGATTTACTTTAACACTTTTAATAACATTATGATCCATATTCCACATGTAATTTTCACTTTTTTCAACGTGACTAATGCACTTTTTCCACGTTTCTTCGTTAATATTTCCAACTGCACTTAATAATTTCTTTACATATTCTTATTTGTATGTAAGATTGTTTCTCGCAACGAACTGTTTAATTTCTGCCCAAACCAACTCTATTGGGTTTAACTCGCAGTGGTGAGGGGGGAGCCGTAAAACACTGACAAGTCCATCTATCACATATTTTTTATATTTTCATTTATGTTTCTCATCAATCTCATGAAGACAGGCTTTGGTAACGTTGTGATTAAATGATATACCTTTATTATTTTGTAGCCATTTCATTAATTCAGCGTATCTACATGAGCAGGTTGATCATTTTTCTTGCAGGGCACTATTATCAAGAGCTATGAGAGATGGTGGTATATTTTCCAAAACGACTTAAACCAATTTTAACATTTGTGCGTTCATATCTTTATGATAGTCGCCGTCAGTTTTTAAAGTAAATAGTAAAAACCATTTTCAGTAAAACCAGATGCGGAACCAATATGTCCAATAATCAAACAGCTACCTTTCCCACAAGGACCTTCAATGCCGGTTGACCATTATCCATTAACGCCTGTTTACCGCTGTTAATATTAGAATACTGCCAAATTTTAGAAGGGGTATGTCCTTCGTTAACCCAAGTTTCATCAAGATAAAAAATTTGTTTTCCCCGTCGTCTTGTTGCCATTATCTCGCGAAGATAATATGATTACACGTTTTCCAGTGAGACAACTATTCCTACTCCGTTACTTACACTTAACACCTTTTTTATGCAAATGCAACACAACGTTGTTTTACTTATAAGCGACAAATTCGCATCAGTTTTTAATAATTGAAATATTTTGTTCTCTGTAAGTACTTCATTTTTCATATAAAATGAATGGATGTATCTTCTGATTGCGTTGTTTATAAATTCATTGGTTTTCTCTACTTTTCGTCCTGGTTTCTCCTTAGGTTCGCTTAAAACCTAATTTGTTTTTTGTTCTCGTATTACTTTGTAAATAATCGATATCCCCACTCCAGTAATTTGTACACACTTTTCTATAGTGATGTCAACACTGTTTTCCAAATAGTAAGCACTCGAAGAAGGCGTGTGTTTAAGGACATGCGATTTTCTTTCTGTATATACCGAAATACGTTTAAAATAATCTTTTGTTCGTTTAGTCCTAATGGTCCAAACTTTTACAAATAGGTACAACCCTTCTCAAAGGTTATTACAAAACTAAAACCATAATTAAAACTAATATGAAAACCTATAGGTCATAATGACGAAATTGTACATTAATTTTTCTCAAAATACGTAACCAGTTTTTTGTTTTTGTATCTGCGAATTGGAGAACAAAAGATAATCTTTCTGTGTTTATTCATAACATGTCAAATCGATAGTGAAAGTTTGTTAACAATGCGTACGGAAGCTATGATGTTTTATGGTACATAATTTTTTATTCGAAGTGATCCACCACAAGTTTTCTTTTATAAACTTAAAAATTGTGACACCCAAAAGTATTTATTTTTCAATAGTACCTACCTAAGTTACCATTAAATTATTGCAAAATATATTGTCAATTTTGTGATATCCGATAAACATCTGTTAGTTAGGGGAGTATTGCATTCCAATACTCTATGTACCTACTTGTTGAAATAAACTAGGATATTATAATTCACTAGACCTACTTCCTTAACTAGAAATCCGTATACAGGGTGAGTTCAAACTCGAATACATCGGCTTCACAATTTTTTTAAACGGATCACCTTGTAATTTATATCCGTAAATGAAAATTACTTCACTATACCCAAACTGAATGGTTTCTGTTTCATTTCCAACAAAAAATCTAATGAAAAACAGCTATATAAAATTCATTCAGAACAATTAACGAGCTAGGATTTTAGAAAAATCTTTTAAAACATCGATAACAGTGCCACATAAGGGACAGATTTCTTGATATAGTTTTTCCAAATAGTAAAATTAGATCCGCACTATTATTGTCGCACTTAGTAATTAGGTAGGTTCCGAAATATCAACAAACATTTACATTTACCTAATTCGTTTGTCAACAAATGGGGTATCTACATGACGAAGCTCCTACTCATCATAATTCACTTATTCAGTCAATTGAATGATGTTTCCTGAAAGTTGGATTGTTTTCTGGGCACCAAGATCACCAGAATTGAATAAAGTGATTTGTTCTTTAGAGTTTATGCTAAAAATCAGGGGTACAAAGTACACCAGACGATAGGAAATTTAGAATAAGGCAGGCTTTCCGAAATGTTAATGCGCAAATGCTTATTGTTTATCAACCTTGTCACTGTAGATTTACTTATAGGAGAGCATTAAGGATTTAAATCGTTAAAAATTAGGGCTTCACACGAGACGAGAGTGGGCGAGAGTATCAAAAATCTCGTCTCGTTCTCGTCAATTCCGAAGAAATTGAGTCTCGGTCTCGTCTCGTTTCGTCTCGCTTAATTCTAAATATTGATATAAATTCCATATATAATTTTTCAAAACTATATTTATAACGCTATTATACAAAATTATTTTTACAAATAGGACATAATTTTTTTATTTCTACACTCTTAATTTTTTCTCTTAAATTACATGACTGAAGGTATAATAAAAAAATTTCAATTTATACAGTGCATAAATACGGAATTTTGAGAATATTGACAAAGTATTACAACATGTTTACATGGAAATAAAGTAAGTACAAAAAATTCCTAAATACGGAACTCAAGAAATATTAACAAAATTATTGAACAAGTTTACCTGGAAATCATTCATAACAATTACTCCTGACCTATCTTCTAGGTGAATAAGTTTAATAAGGGGGAATGGTTGATATCTATTTGATCGTTAAGAAGATTACCAGAATTTTTTTTTATTGTCATAATGACAATATTTCAATATTTTAAAAAAAATTCAAATACCAATTTTAGCATTTAATATATATTTACCATTTTATATCAATCCTCAATTTACTGTAACTTGATAATGGAAATAAAAGTTTCCGAAAGCTTGTTAAATTAGTAAGAAGAGTTCACTTTTATAAACTTGCCGTTTCCCCAATATTTCTGGTTATATATATATATATATATATATAGAAAATAGTTCGTTGCCGATACTAGTTAGGTCTAACTATTATTGTGGGGGATGCGGCAATGTGAATAAGTGAACTCTTTTTAGTTTGTTCTGAGCTTTCGGTAATTTATTATCACCATTATCAAAGAACTACAAAAGATACATTTATAGATATTTCAAACAGGTATAAATGAATTCAGTTTAAAAGTAAAACATTAATTACTTACAACTAAGCGAGATTAATCACAATATCTATATATAATATGTATAATATGGAGAAAAAAACATGGTATAAGATATAATTTTCTTTTTCAAGAAATTAAATTAAAAATAAAACTATCAAAATTGACGACATCGATGTTAATTTTTAGTAGTCATAGAAATGTCTTTAAATATGTTTAGTATATTAGCAAGTGAAATAATAGTTGGTAAGTTAATATAAAGGAACAGAATTCTCATCTTCAATATTTGAATTTTTTGTTTTTTTGTCAAAAGATAATAAATAGCTATAAATTGTACTAAGTTTTTGAATATCAGTTCTTTTATTTAAGCAATTATCTTCTTGAGATATGAATGCCATTTCCAGGAAAATCCTTTTAGAGTAGTTGTTTTCTTTATGTAAAATTTCAAAGTTTTTATAATCTATTATATGATTTGTAGAAAAAACATGTTCAGCTAATGCTGATCTTTCTGGATATAATCTTGCATCGCTCTTATGTAGAGCTATACGTTTAGTTATTTTTTGTGATGTTTCACCTACATATGCAGATATAACTAAACGTATAGCTCTACATAAGAGCGATGCAAGATTATATCCAGAAAGATCAGCATTAGCTGAACATGTTTTTTCTACAAATCATATAATAGATTATAAAAACTTTGACATTTTACATAAAGAAAACAACTACTCTAAAAGGATTTTCCTGGAAATGGCATTCATATCTCAAGAAGATAATTGCTTAAATAAAAGAACTGATATTCAAAAACTTAGTACAATTTATAGCTATTTATTATCTTTTGACAAAAAAACAAAAAATTCAAATATTGAAGATGAGAATTCTGTTCCTTTATATTAACTTACCAACTATTATTTCACTTGCTGATATACTAAACATATTTAAAGACATTTCTATGACTACTAAAAATTAACATCGATGTCGTAATGTCAATTTTGATAGTTTTATGTTTAATTTAATTTCTTGAAAAAGAAAATTATATCTTATACCATGTTTTTTTCTCCATATTATACATATTATATATAGATATTGTGATTAACCTCGCTTAGTTGTAAGTAATTAATGTTTTACTTTTAAACTGAATTTATTTATACCTGTTTGAAATATCTATAAATGTATCTTTTGTAGTTCTTTGATAATGGTGATAATAGATTACCGAAAGCTCAGAACAAACTAAAAAGAGTTCACTTATTCACATTGCCGCATCCCCCACAATAATAGTTAGACATATATATATATATATATATATATATATATATATATATATATATATATATATATATATATATATATATAACTCTTATTATATATTGTGGCTTTTTAGAGAAAAATACCTATTTTCAAAGTACGCGCTAAATTTTCACTCATATCACCCGTATACAATGAAAATCAACCTCGTTATGGCTCTTAAAAACAGAATCTATAAAATATCTGATTCTAGTTTATACCATAAAAATATACGGCTGATTGAGAATATTCTAAAAGACAACAGCTACCCTCCAAATTTACTTAGGAAATTATTGTACAACTTGCCGATTCACCAAACCATCAACATACAAGAAAATAACATCGATGTACCTGGAGAACAACTACCAGAAGAACTACAGTTAATTACATATAAACCTTTACCATATGTAAGAAATCTAACATCAAAAATCTTCTCTATTTTTAAAGACGTTAATAACATAAGAATCGCAAACAAACCAATTAAGAAGGTAGCTAATGTTTTTTCTAAATTGAAAGATAAAATTAAAAAAGAACAACATTCTAATATCATATACAAAATTCCTTGCAAAGATTGCGAACAAAATTACATAGGACATACTTCAAGACTTCTCAAAGACCGTATAACTTCACATAAAAGTGATTGCAAACGATATGTGAACCGATGTGCATTAGCCAAACATACCCATAACACCGGACATAGTATAGACTTTGAGAATACTGAAATACTTGACAAATGTAAAAATTATACAGAACGACTTTTTACTGAAATGGCTAGAATATCTCAAGAAAAACATCCCATGAATACCAAAACAGACACTGACGGACTAAATTTAATTTACTCAAACCTGATAGACTTAGACTTGCAACTAAAAAAGAAGAAACATAATTATAATTCCGTAAGAAATACCAGTCAAAACATTGACACATTAGCTCCGATCAATCAATGAACTACCGGGCAATTCAATACAAGATACCACCTTTAAAATTGCTATTTACCAACACAAATTTAAAACTTTTCATTTGTCACTTTCAATTTTTAACGTTATTTTGACGTTTGACATTAGTTTGGTAAAAAAATAAAAATTTTAACGTGTTTTCTATAAAATTATTCTGTATTTTTTATTATGATGAAGATTTTTGATATTATTTTTTAATCACGGATTTTGTTCTGCTGAAGTTGACGAAGTGCAACGAAAGCTAAACAAAATAAAGTGTGTACTTTGAAAATAGGTATTTTTCTCTAAAAAGCCACAATATATAATAAGAGTTATTATATTACTAGAGATGAACAATACAATCGATAATACTAATGGTTTTTTCAACGAAACATCAAGAAAGTATGGTCCCCAGATCATCATATTTTTAAAAAGCTGGACCAAGCAAAGAAAACGTTTAACATCAATGATTAATCGAAAAATCTTCCTACTAAAATGCAGAAAATTTAAAATATTTCCAAAACACGTTATTGACTGTACAAAAGCAATTACAAAAAACTGTCCCATTAAATATGTGATTGATGTAAGAAAAATTAACAAATTGAATGGAAAGTTTGAAACTAAACTATTGAATTTTGAAATATCACAAACACACAGGTATATTGAAAATTTAAAATTCAACATATCTAATTTAGAGATATCCATCAAAGAAATCTTACCTAACACATTATGGAGTGAATATCAACGCAGACAAAATATAAGTCTTAATAAACTTTTTTACAAAATAAAACATAATAACATTGAGAAATTAGATAAACTAAAGTCTGAACAAATGAATAATATAAAAATAAAAGTAAATTGGTTCAAAAATCTTACTAAAACAGATTTTCCAGACGAAATAGTGAATATTCTAGCTTTAGGTCCAAATATTTTATAGATTCTGTTTTTAAGAGCCATAACGAGGTTGATTTTCATTGTATACGGGTGATATGAGTGAAAATTTAGAAATTTTCCTGAAGAAGATGGTTTGATGTACCAGTCTAGAATAATTTCTTGTGATGTCTTCCTTATCAAGAGTGTATCTAGAAAAGGTACTCTTCGGTTAGTTTCTCTTTCTAAGGTGAATTGGATGTTCTCATGAAAAATGTTGAATTGTTTTAAAAAATCTTCTTGTTTTTCTTCAGGTACTGCACAGATGATATCATCAACATATTTCTTAATGAAAGGTATTGGGTAAGGAATTTTTGATAATACGTTGTCTAGAATAAAATCCATAATGTATTGGGAAATTATAGGAGAAATAGGTCAGCTGACCATAAGTTTGTTGGGCTACACGATCAAAAATAATACCATTGAACCAGACAAAGAACGTCTCCAACCACTACTACAGCTACCAGTCCCCACGAACACTGCTGAGCTGAAACGCGCTCTAGGGCTGTTTGCCCATTACGCAAAATGGGTGAAAGATTTTTCGACTAAACTACAGCCTTTAACGAACGTAAGCAGTTTCCCGTTACCTGAAAGTGCCATTATCCAGTTTGAGCAATTAAAGTCAGATATTTGTAAAGCTTCACTGGTAGCAATTGATGGAGATGAGATACTGACTGTTGAAACTGACGCGTCACAGTATGCGATAGCTGCCACGCTCTCTCAAAAAGGCCGACCAGTTCCATAAATTTCCGCACTGGCGCACTTGTATATACACGATGTGAATATACTAAAATATTTTTTAGCCAAACCAAGCGACTTGTGCGTCCGCTGGTGGCAACACCGCAATTTTGAGAATTAAGTGACTATATTTCTGAATATTTCTTCGGTGGTCGTTTCATAGGAAACTTTCATAAACTTACATAATTTACTAGGACTCTGGGCCCATAGCAGCATAATGACATAATTTTGTTTTCTTGTTGATTGACACAGTTTCATTCATATGACGCTAGGAAGACAAAACACTGCAAATTTTACGATCCATAAAAGATAAAACTTAAACGTAAGTCAACTAATAACAATACAATGAATTAGTAACTAATGTCAAATATATAAAAATTTTACAGGTAACTATAGAGAAAAAAATTTCATTCTGATCTTTGATTTTATCTAAGCGCTTACCCAATAATTCTCAAAATATACAGGAAGTGTCATTTAAAATTTGGAGGTTGAGACACGTGATAAAAAATGACGTCATTAAATTGAAGATATTTATCGTGGTTGTATGGCTCGTCTCATTTTTCATCGACCCGCAAAGTCTCATTTAATTATTTCGGAGATACAGGATGCATGAACTCCGTGACCAGTGATTTTAAGGAAGCCATCGTTAAAATTAGACACCAAGTATTATAGCATTTTTTAATTGGTTATTTTTGTATAATTTAAAATTTTTAAATTGCACAGGTTGGATCTTTAAATGTTTGACAGTAACTGAAAACGATGTAAACGCTATGGTCGGTACTTTATAGCCCTTCTCATTATTAGACATGTTTTGTTGACGCCGCAACTTATAATATTAACAAACATTCATTTTCCCTTGAAATAGTTATTTTCCTAACTTCACGCATATGTTAGAAACAACATTTTTTCTACGAGCGGACGGATACAAACTAACAGGTTTATTAGTTACCTTCTGGGAATTGAAGTTATCAATAATACTTTTATCAACGCAAAATTGAACAACATTTCAATAAAACGAAAAAAAATATTATAAAAAGCAATAAATGACCTTGCGTGCGGTAAAGTAGAAACATGCGCCATAGTATACTTTTCCGCGCGCTCGTAGAAAAAAATATTGGATAGTTTTTTCAAGTTGAGGAAACTGAAAATTGAACTATTGAAATTTAACAAGATTATGTAAATTGAAGTATATTCAGTACAATATCCTTCATACGTAACCAAACACAAACTTCACTTTATCATATTTGCACCTCGTTACCAAATAGATAAAATAACCATAATGTAATATTTAAGTGAGAAACTAATTATCTATTAGAATTTCCATTTTTCACCTAGTAGGGGTCTTAATATTACCGTGTTACCGTGATAATACTAATAACGTACATTGGGTTTTGTAGTGAATATATTTTTGTGTGAAATTGGAGATTGTACATAAATTAATTAGTTTATTGACAGAAAAATAAAGATCCCCGTACATAATGTTAAAAGATTGGTCCTCGGTGGAAGCAGAAGCAAATTGTATACAGGGTAATTCATTACTACCATAGAGTCCAATATATTGTAAATCATCGAAGATATTCGAATAAAATTTTAACCGGTGCTGGCCACCCTGAAGGTTCATATTTTGAAATTGGTTGCAATTTTACAGTGTGTTCCAGAACGCCGTGCCAGATGAAAGCTACAGTTTTTTTAAATGGGACACCCTGTATTCTACTTCTAATTTGAATTCTGCTTGATTTCTCTATTGCAATGATATAAGATTGTACTAGGTTATACAGTGTATTTAAGAAGTTCTGACCACTTGTTCCTGAAAATCGTAATGAGTTCAATGCCCATGTATACTTTAAACTGCACAATTTGAAATTAATCTGTTACAGCCATACGTCTGTGATTGTCTTCTATAGTTTATTCCAGCAAGTACATCGAGTATTGGAATGCAGTAATCCCCTAACCAACAGGTGTTTATCGGAGTTTTACTCAAAATTGACGAATTATTTTACAACAATTCAATAGTAACTGTTTGAAAATATATTATTTTACTAAAATGATTGAGTGATAAATGTGATCGCATAATAATGTAAAAAACAACATAGATACTGTAGGGAAAATTTCTTTATTAAAAAACGAAAAATACACACCATATAAGCAGAAAGTTACTGGTCGTCATCGTTATCAGTGTCACTTGTACTTGATTCACTATCACTTGTGTTAGAACTATCCACATTAATAATTAAAGGATTTACTTTCACACTTTTAATAACATTATGATCCATATTCCACATGTAATTTTCACTTTTTTCAACGTGACTAATGCACTTTTTCCACGTTTCTTCGGTAATATTTCCAACTGCACTTAATAATTTCTTTACATATTCTAATTTGTATGTAAGATTGTTTCTCGCAACGAACTGTTTAATTTCTGCCCAAACCAACTCTATTGGGTTTAACTCGCAGTGGTGAGGGGGGGGGCCGTAAAACACTGACAAGTCCATCTATCACATATTTTTTATATTTTCATTTATGTTTCTCATCAATCTCATGAAGACAGGCTTTGGTAACGTTGTGATTAAATGATATACCTTTATTATTTTGTAGCCATTTCATTAATTCGGCGTTTCTACATGAGCAGGTTGATCATTTTTCTTGCAGGGCACTATTATCAAGAGCTATGAGAGATGGTGGTATATTTTCCAAAACGACTTAAACCAATTTTAACATTTGTGCGTTCATATCTTTATGATAGTCGCCGTCAGTTTTTAAAGTAAATAGTAAAAACCATTTTCAGTAAAACCAGATGCGGAACCAATATGTCCAATAATCAAACAGCTACCTTTCCCACAAGGACCTTCAATGCCGGTTGACCATTATCCATTAACGCCTGTTTACCGCTGTTAATATTAGAATACTGCCAAATTTTAGAAGGGGTATGTCCTTCGTTAACCCAAGTTTCATCAAGATAAAAAATTTGTTTTCCCCGTCGTCTTGTTGCCATTATCTCGCGAAGATAATATGATTACACGTTTTCCAGTAAGACAACTATTCCTACTCCGTTACTTACACTTAACACCTTTTTTATGCAAATGCAACACAACGTTGTTTTACTTATAAGCGACAAATTCGCATCAGTTTTTAATAATTGAAATATTTTGTGCTCTGTAAGTACTTCATTTTTCATATAAAATGAATGGAAGTATCTTCTGATTGCGTTGTTTATAAATTCATTGGTTTTCTCTACTTTTCGTCCTGGTTTCTCCTTAGGTTCGCTTAAAACCTAATTTGTTTTTTGTTCTCGTATTACTTTGTAAATAATCGATATCCCCACTCCAGTAATTTGTACACACTTTTCTATAGTGATGTCAACACTGTTTTCCAAATAGTAAGCACTCGAAGAAGGCGTGTGTTTAAGGACATGCGATTTTCTTTCTGTATATACCAAAATACGTTTAAAATAATCTTTTGTTCGTTTAGTCCTAATGGTCCAAACTTTTACAAATAGGTACAACCCTTCTCAAAGGTTATTACAAAACTAAAACCATAATTAAAACTAATATGAAAACCTATAGGTCATAATGACGAAATTGTACATTAATTTTTCTCAAAATACGTAACCAGTTTTTTGTTTTTGTATCTGCGAATTGGAGAACAACAGATAATCTTTCTGTGTTTATTCATAACATGTCAAATCGATAGTGAAAGTTTGTTAACAATGCGTACGGAAGCTATGATGTTTTATGGTACATAATTTTTTATTCGAAGTGATCCACCACAAGTTTTCTTTTATAAACTTAAAAATTGTGACACCCAAAAGTATTTATTTTTCAATAGTACCTACCTAAGTTACCATTAAATTATTGCAAAATATATTGTCAATTTTGTGATATCCGATAAACATCTGTTAGTTAGGGGAGTATTGCATTCCAATACTCTATGTACCTACTTGTTCAAATAAACTATAATATTATAATTCACTAGACCTACTTCCTTAACTAGAAATCCGTATACAGGGTGAGTTCAAACTCGAATACATCGGCTTCACAATTTTTTTAAACGGATCACCTTGTAATTTATATCCGTAAATGAAAATTACTTCACTATACCCAAACTGAATGGTTTCTGTTTCATTTCCAACAAAAAATCTAATGAAAAACAGCTATATAAAATTCATTCAGAACAATTAACGAGCTAGGATTTTAGAAAAATCTTTTAAAACATCGATAACAGTGCCACATAAGGGACAGATTTCTTGATATAGTTTTTCCAAATAGTAAAATTAGATCCGCACTATTATTGTCGCACTTAGTAATTAGGTAGGTTCCGAAATATCAACAAACATTTACATTTACCTAATTCGTTTGTCAACAAATGGGGTATCTACATGACGAAGCTCCTACTCATCATAATTCACTTATTCAGTCAATTGAATGATGTTTCCTGAAAGTTGGATTGTTTTCTGGGCACCAAGATCACCAGAATTGAATAAAGTGATTTGTTCTTTAGAGTTTATGCTAAAAATCAGGGGTACAAAGTACACCAGACGATAGGAAATTTAGAATAAGGCAGGCTTTCCGAAATGTTAATGCGCAAATGCTTATTGTTTATCAACCTTGTCACTGTAGATTTACTTATAGGAGAGCATTCAGGATTTAAATCGTTAAAAATTAGGGCTTCACACGAGACGAGAGTGGGCGAGAGTATCAAAAATCTCGTCTCGTTCTCGTCAATTCCGAAGAAATTGAGTCTCGGTCTCGTCTCGTTACCGGTTGTCTCGTCTCGTCTCGCTTAATTCTAAATATTGATATAAATTCCATATATAATTTTTCAAAACTATATTTATAACGCTATTATACAAAATTATTTTTACAAATAGGACATAATTTTTTTATTTCTACACTCTTAATTTTTTCTCTTAAATTACATGACTGAAGGTATAATAAAAAAATTTCAATTTATACAGTGCATAAATACGGAATTTTGAGAATATTGACAAAGTATTACAACATGTTTACATGGAAATAAAGTAAGTACAAAAAATTCCTAAATACGGAATTCAAGAAATATTAACAAAATTATTGAACAAGTTTACCTGGAAATCATTCATAACAATTACTCCTGACCTATCTTCTAGGTGAAGAAGTTTAATAAGGGGGAATGGTTGATATCTATTTGATCGTTAAGAAGATTACCAGAATTTTTTTTTATTGTCATAATGACAATATTTCAATATTTTTAAAAAAATTCAAATACCAATTTTAGCATTTAATATATATTTACCATTTTATATCAATCCTCAATTTACTGTAACTTGATAATGGAAATAAAAGTTTCCGAAAGCTTGTTAAATTAGTAAGAAGAGTTCACTTTTATAAACTTGCCGTTTCCCCAATATTTCTGGTTATATATATATATATATATATATATATATATATATATATATATATATATATATATATATATAGAAAATAGTTCGTTGCCGATACTAGTTAGGTCTAACTATTATTGTGGGGGATGCGGCAATGTGAATAAGTGAACTCTTTTTAGTTTGTTCTGAGCTTTCGGTAATTTATTATCACCATTATCAAAGAACTACAAAAGATACATTTATAGATATTTCAAACAGGTATAAATAAATTCAGTTTAAAAGTAAAACATTAATTACTTATAACTAAGCGAGATTAATCACAATATCTATATATAATATGTATAATATGGAGAAAAAAACATGGTATAAGATATAATTTTCTTTTTCAAGAAATTAAATTAAAAATAAAACTATCAAAATTGACGACATCGATGTTAATTTTTAGTAGTCATAGAAATGTCTTTAAATATGTTTAGTATATTAGCAAGTGAAATAATAGTTGGTAAGTTAATATAAAGGAACATAATTCTCATCTTCAATATTTGAATTTTTTGTTTTTTTGTCAAAAGATAATAAATAGCTATAAATTGTACTAAGTTTTTGAATATCAGTTCTTTTATTTAAGCAATTATCTTCTTGAGATATGAATGCCATTTCCAGGAAAATCCTTTTAGAGTAGTTGTTTTCTTTATGTAAAATTTCAAAGTTTTTATAATCTATTATATGATTTGTAGAAAAAACATGTTCAGCTAATGCTGATCTTTCTGGATATAATCTTGCATCGCTCTTATGTAGAGCTATACGTTTAGTTATTTTTTGTGATGTTTCACCTACATATGCAGATATAACTAAACGTATAGCTCTACATAAGAGCGATGCAAGAATATATCCAGAAAGATCAGCATTAGCTGAACATGTTTTTTCTACAAATCATATAATAGATTATAAAAACTTTGACATTTTACATAAAGAAAACAACTACTCTAAAAGGATTTTCCTGGAAATGGCATTCATATCTCAAGAAGATAATTGCTTAAATAAAAGAACTGATATTCAAAAACTTAGTACAATTTATAGCTATTTATTATCTTTTGACAAAAAAACAAAAAATTCAAATATTGAAGATGAGAATTCTGTTCCTTTATATTAACTTACCAACTATTATTTCACTTGCTGATATACTAAACATATTTAAAGACATTTCTATGACTACTAAAAATTAACATCGATGTCGTAATGTCAATTTTGATAGTTTTATGTTTAATTTAATTTCTTGAAAAAGAAAATTATATCTTATACCATGTTTTTTTCTCCATAATATACATATTATATATAGATATTGTGATTAACCTCGCTTAGTTGTAAGTAATTAATGTTTTACTTTTAAACTGAATTTATTTATACCTGTTTGAAATATCTATAAATGTATCTTTTGTAGTTCTTTGATAATGGTGATAATAAATTACCGAAAGCTCAAAACAAACTAAAAAGAGTTCACTTATTCACATTGCCGCATCCCCCACAATAATAGTTAGACATATATATATATATAACTCTTATTATATATTGTGGCTTTTTAGAGAAAAATACCTATTTTCAAAGTACGCGCTAAATTTTCACTCATATCACCCGTATACAATGAAAATCAACCTCGTTATGGCTCTTAAAAACAGAATCTATAAAATATCTGATTCTAGTTTATACCATAAAAATATACGGCTGATTGAGAATATTCTAAAAGACAACAGCTACCCTCCAAATTTACTTAGGAAATTATTGTACAACTTGCCGATTCACCAAACCATCAACATACAAGAAAATAACATCGATGTACCTGGAGAACAACTACCAGAAGAACTACAGTTAATTACATATAAACCTTTACCATATGTAAGAAATCTAACATCAAAAATCTTCTCTATTTTTAAAGACGTTAATAACATAAGAATCGCAAACAAACCAATTAAGAAGGTAGCTAATGTTTTTTCTAAATTGAAAGATAAAATTAAAAAAGAACAACATTCTAATATCATATACAAAATTCCTTGCAAAGATTGCGAACAAAATTACATAGGACATACTTCAAGACTTCTCAAAGACCGTATAACTTCACATAAAAGTGATTGCAAACGATATGTGAACCGATGTGCATTAGCCCAACATACCCATAACACCGGACATAGTATAGACTTTGAGAATACTGAAATACTTGACAAATGTAAAAATTATACAGAACGACTTTTTACTGAAATGGCTAGAATATCTCAAGAAAAACATCCCATGAATACCAAAACAGACACTGACGGACTAAATTTAATTTACTCAAACCTGATAGACTTAGACTTGCAACTAAAAAAGAAGAAACATAATTATAATTCCGTAAGAAATACCAGTCAAAACATTGACACATTAGCTCCGATCAATCAATGAACTACCGGGCAATTCAATACAAGATACCACCTTTAAAATTGCTATTTACCAACACAAATTTAAAACTTTTCATTTGTCACTTTCAATTTTTAACGTTATTTTGACGTTTGACATTAGTTTGGTAAAAAAATCAAAATTTTAACGTGTTTTCTATAAAATTATTCTGTATTTTTTATTATGATGAAGATTTTTGATATTATTTTTTAATCACGGATTTTGTTCTGCTGAAGTTGACGAAGTGCAACGAAAGCTAAACAAAATAAAGTGTGTACTTTGAAAATAGGTATTTTTCTCTAAAAAGCCACAATATATAATAAGAGTTATTATATTACTAGAGATGAACAATACAATCGATAATACTAATGGTTTTTTCAACGAAACATCAAGAAAGTATGGTCCCCAGATCATCATATTTTTAAAAAGCTGGACCAAGCAAAGAAAACGTTTAACATCAATGATTAATCGAAAAATCTTCCTACTAAAATGCAGAAAATTTAAAATATTTCCAAAACACGTTATTGACTGTACAAAAGCAATTACAAAAAACTGTCCCATTAAATATGTGATTGATGTAAGAAAAATTAACAAATTGAATGGAAAGTTTGAAACTAAACTATTGAATTTTGAAATATCACAAACACACAGGTATATTGAAAATTTAAAATTCAACATATCTAATTTAGAGATATCCATCAAAGAAATCTTACCTAACACATTATGGAGTGAATATCAACGCAGACAAAATATAAGTCTTAATAACCTTTTTTACAAAATAAAACATAATAACATTGAGAAATTAGATAAACTAAAGTCTGAACAAATGAATAATATAAAAATAAAAGTAAATTGGTTCAAAAATCTTACTAAAACAGATTTTCCAGACGAAATAGTGAATATTCTAGCTTTAGGTCCAAAATTTAGTCTTAGTCCTACAATTAATGATATTTCCATTGTTTCTCTACTTGCTAATATAGAGAATATCACCAAAGAAATTCAGGATCCACAAATCAGAAATATAAAAACGGCACAAGCAGTAAATGTTACAAATTTTGTTAACAATCCAACCATTCATAACCTTTCAAACATAGAATTATCATACTTGAAAACTGAGAAGTTCCTGAAACATCATCCTGGAATATACATAACTAAATCTGATAAAGGAAACGTAACTGTTGCATTAGAAAAAGAAGAATATGTAAAATTTGCCCTTTCACAATTAGAAGACAAAAAATATTACATCAGTATTCCTAGGGATCCTACTTCTACTATTCAACAAAAATCCAATGCTTACATTAGTCAATTTAAAAAACAAAAGAAGATCAACGATATAACAGCAAAACAACTAATGATTTACGATTCAGTTGCTCCAAAATTCTATGGTCTTCCTAAAATACACAAACCGACTTTATCACTCCGTCCAATAACTTCTTCCATTAACAGTCCAACTAGTAATATTTCCCAATTCTTAACAGATATTTTAACAAACTCTTATGATACCAATAACCCATATTTTATTAAAGATACATTTCATTTCGTAAACTTCATGAAAAATAAGATATTACCACCTAATTATGTGATAATAAGTTTAGATGTAGTTTCTCTTTTTACTAATATTCCATTTGAATTGATAGAACTTTGTATAACTCAAAATTGGACCCGTATTTCAAACCATTGTAAAATATCTTTTAATGATTTCATGATCACATTAAGGTTTATCTTCAATAATACTTATTTTAGTTTTAATAATAAATTCTACAAACAAATTTTTGGTACTCCTATGGGTAGCACTATTTCTCCTATAATTTCCCAATCATTATGGATTTTATTCTAGACAACGTATTATCAAAAATCCCTTACCCAATACCTTTCATTAAGAAATATGTTGATGATATCATTTGTGCAGTACCTGAAGAAAAACAAGGAGATTTTTTAAAACAATTTAACATTTTTCATGAGAACATCCAATTCACCTTAGGAAGAGAAACTAACCGAAGAGTACCTTTTCTAGATACACTCTTGATAAGGAAGACATCACAAGAAATTATTCTAGACTGGTACATCAAACCATCTTCTTCAGGAAAATTTCTAAATTTTCACTCATATCACCCGTATACAATGAAAATCAACCTCGTTATGGCTCTTAAAAACAGAATCTATAAAATATCTGATTCTAGTTTATACCATAAAAATATACGGCTGATTGAGAATATTCTAAAAGACAACAGCTACCCTCCAAATTTACTTAGGAAATTATTGTACAACTTGCCGATTCACCAAACCATCAACATACAAGAAAATAACATCGATGTACCTGGAGAACAACTACCAGAAGAACTACAGTTAATTACATATAAACCTTTACCATATGTAAGAAATCTAACATCAAAAATCTTCTCTATTTTTAAAGACGTTAATAACATAAGAATCGCAAACAAACCAATTAAGAAGGTAGATAATGTTTTTTCTAAATTGAAAGATAAAATTAAAAAAGAACAACATTCTAATATCATATACAAAATTCCTTGTAAAGATTGCGAACAAAATTACAAAGGACATACTTCAAGACTTCTCATAGACCGTATAACTTCACATAAAAGTGATTGCAAACGATATGTGAACCGATGTGCATTAGCCCAACATACCCATAACACCGGACATAGTATAGACTTTGAGAATACTGAAATACTTGACAAATGTAAAAATTATACAGAACGACTTTTTACTGAAATGGCTAGAATATCTCAAGAAAAACATCCCATGAATACCAAAACAGACACTGACGGACTAAATTTAATTTACTCAAACCTGATAGACTTAGACTTGCAACTAAAAAAGAAGAAACATAATTATAATTCCGTGAGAAATACCAGTCAAAACATTGACACATTAGCTCCGATCAATCAATGAACTACCGGACAATTCAATACAAGATACCACCTTTAAAATTGCTATTTACCAACACAAATTTAAAACTTTTCATTTGTCACTTTCAATTTTTAACGTTATTTTGACGTTTGACATTAGTTTGGTAAAATAATCAAAATTTGAACGTGTTTTCTATAAAATTATTCTGTATTTTTTATTATGATGAAGATTTTTGATATTATTTTTTAATCACGGATTTTGTTCTGATGAAGTTGACGAAGTGCAACGAAAGCTAAACAAAATAAAGTGTGTACTTTGAAAATAGGTATTTTTCTCTAAAAAGCCACAATATATAATAAGAGTGATTATATTACTAGAGATGAACAATACAATCTATATATATATATATATATATATATATATAAAGGAAATAGTTCGTTGCCGATACTAGTTAGGTCTAACTATTATTGTGGGGGATGCGGCAATGTGAATAAGTGAACTCTTTTTAGTTTGTTCTGAGCTTTCGGTAATTTATTATCACCATTATCAAAGAAAACTAAGCGAGGTTAATCACAATATCTAAATTAAATTAAAAATAAAACTATCAAAATTGACATTACGACATCGATGTTAATTTTTAGTAGTCATAGAAATGTCTTTAGATATGTTTAGTATATTAGCAAGTGAAATAATAGTTGGTAAGTTAATATAAAGGAACAGAATTCTCATCTTCAATATTTGAATTTTTTGTTTTTTTGTCAAAAGATAATAAATAGCTATAAATTGTACTAAGTTTTTGAATATCAGTTCTTTTATTTAAGCAATTATTTTCTTGAGATATGAATGCCATTTCCAGGAAAATCCTTCTAGAGTAGTTGTTTTCTTTATGTAAAATTTCAAAGTTTTTATAATCTATTATATGATTTGTAGAAAAAACATGTTCAGCTAATGCTGATCTTTCTGGATATAATCTTGCATCGCTCTTATGTAGAGCTATACGTTTAGTTATTTTTTGTGATGTTTTACCTACATATGCAGATTTACATGTAGAGCAAGTCAATCTATATATTACATTAGAAAGATCAGTAAGAGGATCAATTTCTTTCAACTTACTATAAACACAATTAAGTGAGAGAACATTTTTATTTGCAAGTTTTATATTAGTTACTTCTTTTAATATTTTGGAAATTCTAGGTGTAAGCTCTCTAAAGTAAGGTAAAGATGCAAAAAATATGTTAGTTGTAGTTGTATTCGTTACATTTTCTGAGTTCGTAATAACTAAATTTGGTTCAATTGCAGTATGTATGGGATGAGGGGTGTTAAACAGAATTTTTCTTACTAATGTTTTAGGATAACCATTATTAATAAATAGGTTAGATAATATATGTAAGTTTTTATCATGCATCGTACTATCTGAGATGATAAGTACCCTATTTTTCATTTGTTTTATCAAATTTATTTTTGTTGAAAATTTATGGTAAGAAAAATAGTTGATATATCTACCAGAACTACAAGGTTTTCGATACCAATCAACTGTAATAGTATCATTTTTCCTTATAAGTCTGGTATCTAAGAAAGGAACGGATTGATCTGTATCTTCAGTTTCAATTGTAAACTGAATGTGAGGGTCATAACTATTAAATGTTTCTAATATCTCATTGATGTTTATGATAGGTAGTGCTACGATAATATCGTCTACATATTTTTTTATAAAATGAAGATTGAAAGAAAGTACTGGAACAACAATGTCTAACAAGTTATCCATAACGTATGCAGCTAATATGGGAGATATATTTGCTCCCATTGGGGTACCAAAAGTTTGTTTATAAAAGTTTTTATTAAATGTGAAAAAAGTATTATTAAACAAATAAGTGATAATTTCTAAAAAAGTATTTTTGTTTATATTACAATGTAAACGAATACAATCCCAATGTTTATCAATAGATCTTAAGCAGGTTTCTAAGTATACATTACTAAATAAAGATACTACATCTAGACTTGCTAAAACATAATTTGGAGGAAGTTTCATATTATTGAATGTTACTGAAATTTGGAAAGAATCTTTTACAAAATATTCATTATTGCAATCATATGCATTAGTAAGTATATTAGTTATAAATGCAGATAAATGTTCTGTAGGAATTCCCATAGAAGCTACAATAGGTCTTACTGATAAATTTGGTTTATGTATTTTAGGTAAACCGTAATTACTGATCTTTCTAATGTAATATATAGATTGACTTGCTCTACATGTAAATCTGCATATGTAGGTGAAACATCACAAAAAATAACTAAACGTATAGCTCTACATAAGAGCGATGCAAGATTATATCCAGAAAGATCAGCATTAGCTGAACATGTTTTTTCTACAAATCATATAATAGATTATAAAAACTTTGAAATTTTACATAAAGAAAACAACTACTCTAAAAGGATTTTCCTGGAAATGGCATTCATATCTCAAGAAAATAATTGCTTAAATAAAAGAACTGATATTCAAAAACTTAGTACAATTTATAGCTATTTATTATCTTTTGACAAAAAAACAAAAAATTCAAATATTGAAGATGAGAATTCTGTTCCTTTATATTAACTTACCAACTATTATTTCACTTGCTAATATACTAAACATATCTAAAGACATTTCTATGACTACTAAAAATTAACATCGATGTCGTAATGTCAATTTTGATAGTTTTATTTTCAATTTAATTTCTTGAAAAAGAAAATTATATCTTATACCATGTTTTTTCTCCATATTATACATATTATACACTGTGTCCGTAAAGTATGGAACAAATTCATTTTTAGCTAAACAGACCATTTTAAGAAATAATCCTGAAACACGTCGATTTTTGATTTTAATTTACCGTACTTTAAAATAATAATCTAATATACAGGGTGAATTACTTTCGAGTAATGACGTCACCGTCATTTTTTTTAAATGGAACACCCCCATTTTGTCCCAATTTTCGGATTACACTAGCTGAGCTGATTCCAAAAATGTATCACATGTTGATTCCAATTGGTACAGGGTGGACAAAAATACAATAGTTTTGTGTGTGCTCATAAAGTAACGCGTAACATTCTTTATTAGTTAAATTAGCAATATTATCAAAAATACTTATTGTCTAACGGCAATTAGTTTAAATAAGTATTTTTGATAATATTGCTAATTTAACTAATAAAGAATGTTACGCGTTACTTTATGAGCACACACAAAACTATTGTATTTTTGTCCACCCTGTACCAATTGGAATCAACATGTGATACATTTTTGGAATCAGCTAGGCTAGAGTAATCCGAAAATTGAGACAAAATGGGGGTGTTCCATTTAAAAAAAATGACGGTGACGTCATTACTCGAAAGTAATTCACCCTGTATATTAGATTATTATTTTAAAATACGGTAAATTAAAATCAAAAATCGACGTGTTTCAGGATTATTCCTTAAAATGGTCTGTTTAGCTAAAAATGAATTTGTTCCATACTTTACGGACACAGTGTATATAGATATTGTGATTAACCTCGCTTAGTTGTAAGTAATTAATGTTTTACTTTTAAACTGAATTTATTTATACCTGTTGAAATATCTATAAATGTATCTTTTGTAGTTCTTTGATAATGGTGATAATAAATTACCGAAAGCTCAGAACAAACTAAAAAGAGTTCACTTATTCACATTGCCGCATCCCCCACAATAATTGTTAGACCTAACTAGTATCGGCAACGAACTATTTCCTATATATATATATATATATATATATATATATATATATATATATATATATATATATATATATATATATATATATATATATATATATATATATATATATATATACAGCACATATATATATATAGGGCAGGCGTCAAGTTCGGCGTCCAGTATATCGTATACTAGTATATACTTATACTGGTATATACCGGTATATGTTTTGTGTAAAGTGGTGAGTTTGACTTCACTTTTTTTCAGCATATACTGTCAAGTTTGGCTACGTAGAACGTACGAACATTTAATTTCCTAAGGGGATAATATAATCGAAATTTGTATGATAAAACTATGGTAACAGAAGTTGCTTTATCGAGAGTTGACATTCCTATTGGTAGTTTGTAATATACCTTCGTAAAAAGGGTATATGTGGTATATTATTAGTTAATTATTAACAATAACCGCGGTAACTGATAATCACATTTTTTAGTGTTGCCTGCATGATAGGTAAAGACAATCTTGAACTCGTGAACTTTAAAAGAGAAGAAGAAGTTTATAATAAGTAACACTGGAAAACTAAAATTAAATTGCATAGTTTTTCGAGTATATTATTATAAACAATAGAATTGAAAAATATTATCGTTAATAATTAAACGATATATGAGACAAGCAAAGGAAATCTATAATCTGAAAAATTCTAAGAAATATACAAGGTAACTGAAAAATATCGTTTATGGATAAACCAAATAATATAAATGACTATATGGAGAAGAAAAATGAATAGAATGAACAGAGTGAAAAATGGATGAAGCATGTATACAAAAGGAGTAGATGCAGTTGCCATAGGAAATATTGGGCTAGTATTAAAAACATTAAATAGTGGTAGAAAATGAGTTAATGAAAGTGATGGGATCTAGGACAAACAACTTTTAAGACATATTAATTGATATTTTAACTGACATACCTCTCACGGATGGATATTTGCATTTAACAATAAAAAAGTACTAACAAATATAAATCAAGTTTAACTAGTGAAATTTCATAAGCGTTCTTAATTAGACCGCTGCAATGGTCATTACACATATTTACCAAAAGTTCAAGAGTTTCATTTTATTTACAATCTGTTAGGGTCAGTAATGGGTTAATTGCTAGTAAACTATCTGGATGTTTTTCAATACCTAGTGAATGTAACTATAATATAATAAACCATTTGAATTATCAAAAAAATTCTTTTGAAAGGTGAATGCGATTATGAAAAAGTAAATTTGAAAGAGTAGTAAGTAGGTAAGTATATACTAAAGGTATAAACATATATTATAGGTTGCTAATAATTTAGGTATTATTTTATCTGTTTTAGATTAACTTTACCTTATCAAAACATTATAATTTATAATAATAACTAATAATTAAAAAGCTAATTATTATTTAGCTTTTTTTTAATAATTCCTGAAATGTGCAAATAAGTGTCCAATTTCAGACTTGGTACTTGCTACTTATCTATAGTAGAAGTTAAAAATATTCCTTTCAGTTTCGAAATAACACAACAAGTAATATCCTTCACTAGTGTATATTTAATTGTGTGATGTTCTGTGCAACCAATTCATCCTTCCTGGTACATAAATGAAATTTAATTTTTGTTTTATTTATTATATGGTAACAGTTAATATAGTGTAGTCATAAAAATAAGTAAATTACAATAAAACACAAAATATATAATGTCAACAACATCTAAAATAGAGTTTAAAGTCATTCTGGATCAGACAATTTATATATTTTAAATAAAAGTATTACTTGCTTTCATATAAGTAGGTACATGTAATAACATTTCATTGAGGTCCAAATATGGATATGTCTAATAATATAAATATTTACAGTTCTTTATTCATTATTTTTATCGTAGATAGTGAATAGGTACCCAATTGTTTGATATGTTGGGGGTATTAAAATATATATTTCATTATACAACAGCTACTACTAAAATGTAATCGCATTAAATACCTTTTCATTGATTTTGGTCAAAATGTAATAAAAAATCTTTACAATACAAAAGTTTTCAAACCAATTCTTCTAACCTATTACAGAGTGAATGTTGAAAGTATCCGATAGAGGAAAAAATTCTTATCTAGTTTTTAAATAGAAATAGGAACATCATATGTTTTAGCTTGTTCTTCTATAACATGAACTAAGTATTCATTTAATCCTCTTAGATTTACACTCAACTTTAACTATACAAATTGTAACTTTTGGGATACATTTTTAAAATGAATCATGCATCCCTTGGGACGAGATCTAATTTTTGGGAATAAATGAATTTATCATCAGCTAAAATACTGCCAGTTTCCCACTGTTGATTAGTTTTCATTTGCAATCAGCTAACTTTCATTTTGGTACCTACTGATGCTAATTGGTTTTTGTTGGAATTACGATACTTTTGGAATCAATCCTATCCTACATTTTCAATTATATTTAAAAAATTAAATATCTATTCTTAAGCATTATTTTCTTCGTTATTATTGACTTTCCATGAACAAAACATATCATTTCAGAGACGATACAATAATGGGAATGGGAGTAATAGTAGGTTGGTTTGGTGTACTTCGTCTAATATATGAAGATATTTCTTGTGTAAGTAAATAATACTTGATATAAATATAATTGTAACCTTAATTGATGATGTTTCATATGTAGCTATTTCACATGTGATTGGTAGATTAGTGCTAAATTGGATAACACCATGTAGGTACTTAAATAAATAAGAAAGTTTAAACAAACTGGAAGGCACTTTGCCACATTCAATTTTAATATGTAAATTGATAAAAAGTAAGTGGGTACTTATTATAAACTTTAAAATTATATAATAGGCCCTTTTTAATTGGAATACTTGAGGTATATTATATTATATAAAAATGCTTATTCCCAAAAAATTGTATTATCATACCTGTATATCTTTTTACCACAAAAACAAAACTGACATTTAATAAATAACAAAAACATGCATCAGTTTAGAAATATATGTTACCAAAGAATATACTGTACGCCCTTGAATAAATAGTCGTTTGAGTATTTTGTGAGTTTTATTGAGGATGAAACCCCATATTAGTTAACATGTATGTGACTTGATTAGATTAACTATTTTGCAATAGAGTAAATGTTCCGAATAGGTGAATAAAATAAAAAGTTCACTGGACATACAATTTTATTTGTTGCTTACAAATATAGGAATATAAATATTTCAATTACAATTTTGAAAAACTTTATTATTTATTGTCTAACACTAATTAAAAGTCTGCTGTTTATTAGGTACTTACATTAATAGAACGTTGGTGATTACTGAAAACAAAGTTTAAATTATATTATCAAACATACAAAAAATAACTTCAAATTCCACTATACCTCTTCTGTCATGTCCATCCTGATGGAGACTGGCTCTATAAAACAATTATTGATTGAAGTTTAAATGTAGTGGAATGTACATTTTATTCTAATTATCATGGACATAGGTACATACTTCACTTATAAGGTTTGAGAAACAATCACCATTAATTTACCCAGATTTAAAAATCTGAGAAAAATTTTTAATGTTTGTGTAAGTTATTGTAAATTTTCAAACCTGTTAGTATTATAAAATAATCAAGATTTGGATTATAATATACTAAATGCCCACCATCTAAATATTGTAATTTCCATTTTATTAGACTTTTCACCTACCAACGAAATGTTATAAACTATATGAACCTTCCATAGCATAAATGAAGAGATAAAATACTTTCTGGATTCTTATGATAGTATCTCTACCCTTCATAGTTCTTGTTTAATGATATAAATAAGCAGCTTTTGGTTTTTTTATTGTTTTTATTTTTGATAGAAATAAAAATAAAAGCAAGACAATTGACAATTGACCAGTTTCTTCTTCTTGATTGCGATTATGACATCTAGTCAGTTTGAAAACTAATTTTTATTTTGATCCTTGATTGAATTTTATATTTTTATAAAATTGATTGTTTATTGTTTAAGGCTCGGCATTGTAAACATATTTAGAAGTTAATTTTAACAGTCAAGTCAACTTTAGCATTAAAATATCTATCAGTTTATAAAAGTTCCATTTCTAAAATAAAAAAATAAAAAGAAGGCTAAAAGGATTAGACCAATAAAGTCTAAGCTAAAAGGTAACCTAGAATTTCTATTTTTTACAAACCATTAAACCAAGTTGGTGGTGTTTTGACTCCCCATTTCCCTAAACGACGTGAGTCCACTAACAAAATCTAGCAAAGAAAAGAAGACTACCTCATGTGTTTGATAACTAATAACAAACAAAACAACAAACAACCCATAGATAAAGGATATTTTCAACAACCCTACATATAAAAAGCGAGGTACTTTTCAGGTTAGTTGTAACGAAAATGAAATACTCTCATGCAATTTGGAAGTTTTCTAAATATTTGCCATATAAAAAGTTTTTAAACCTGCTTATAGGCCGAGTCAGAATCTGAAGAAAATGGAAATCTGTAGAACAAGATATATTTATCTACCAAAAATGTACTGGGAGACGCTACAGATTCTTTAAGGACCTCATACACTGATGATGTGTATATTTTGTAAGTAAAATTTGTCAAATAGGAACAAGTACAGAATTCATAAATATTACTTGTTTTTAGATTGATTTTTAAAACAAACTTTAAATATTTATAGTTAATTTTTCAATTATATCATTTTTTATATATACACAAAATTGGCTGCTGAAATGAGAAGAATAAAGGATACAAGGAAAATAAATATAAAGCTTGAGAGATAATTTATTAATGTGGTCTCCAAAATAATTGACGAAGAGGAGGTAAATGAATATTACACGAGATGTTTATGTAATGCTTTATCTACATTCATGTATGTTAATTATATAAATATATAGAATAATGATTTTTTTTTTAATTTTGTACAAAGTGAGAATAAAAAATTATATCCCTAGTAATAGTTTGTAAGACAAAATTTATTTAATAAATTAGGTAATACCTACAAGAGCAGTATGGTCAAAAATTATAAAATTTTCATAATACTTCACAAAAGTTGGAAACAGAAATGAAAGAAACAAACTATTTCAAGTATAATAAATAGTTAAACAATACATTTAATACAGGAGTAAAAGTGACATTACGTAAGTGTAGCAGAAGATTCTTAGTTTATTGAACATTTGAGTTCATAATGCAAATTATTAAAGTTAACAAGCATTTGTGGTAGATATTTGTTCCAACTAGATATAAGAACACAATGCAATGTTTATTTTTATAATTGTGGAATGCTGGACCATATTTTCTGGAAGGCAGTATGCTTTCCATCAATTATGCCCCCAATGCATTGAGAAAATTCCATTCTTTTTTTTATCTTTTGAAATATTTAACCAATCTGCAGCAGTAAGTATGTGGAACCTAAAAGTTATATAATTTAAATATACTCAAAGGAGTCCTTCACTCTACAATTTACAAAATTTTTATAATCTTATGGTTTTTTGTTTATAAAAATATGTCAGTATTTATAGCATCAAATTAATCTGAGTATAAAAATCTTTAATAATAGTACTAAATAATAAATAAATTATATAGTGAAATAAATTTAACACACATACCTACTTTTTAAATTTATTTCTCAAAAAACCCTTTTTCGATGCCTGTTAAAACTATCTGCCTTTATTACGATCAACTATATTGTAAACTTAATAAACATATAACCTGTAATGGACTGTAAAATTATTTTATTCTTACTTTTAAGTAGGTACTCTTCTTGAAGTACATTGTATAGGTATTACGTGGCAGATTCTAGGCACAAAAAGCAAAATTGTTGATTCATGCACATGAATTGTAAACATAAGGCTTCTAATATACTTTCCTTCTATTTCAGTGTCTCCTGGAATCCACAAAGTCGTTTATAGCAAAATATCTTAGGGCAATCGTCAGCTTTACTACGGGGAGATATTGACAATTGCGTATTAGTGATCTGTGTTTTTTATCTGATGAGTTACTAGGTTTAAGAGCTTATCAAATACCTTTTTACTCATTCTCAGAAACGTTTTAAATTGTTCAGGATCCTGTGCTGGAAATTCTTCTTGCACTAAATGTAGATTAGGTACCCCTTTTTTTCGAGCCGTTTAAAATCAAAGTAAAGTAATAACGATAGCTTTTAATGCAGTTCGTTTTGTTTTTTATATTGGGCATAGAACGGGCAAGTGAGTTTACCTCTAACATTTCAAAACAATTATTCATAATTTAAACAAAATTTCCATTAGTATACTATTGGAGATATCTATATTTGAACACTCCATGACATTTTATTATGATCTAAAATTAATATCTTGTGTAGTTCCACTTCAACAATAGATTTACTCATTGTAATAACTACAACATAACTACATTTAACTGTTATATACTCTAGTAAATGAAACAAATATTAAATTTAATTTATGTACTAGCAAAAATTGGTTATACACATTACACAAAACGTAATTTCACACAATTACCTAGATTTTACTTAAGTGTAAATGTATATTGTGAAACTGAAAGGAATATTTTTAATTTGTAACAAAAAGTAGCAAATACAATCTGAAATTGGACCAATATTTTCACGCAGCAGAAAGAACCTTAATAAAGCTCAAGAAATAAACACAAATTGTCATAGGTACATAAAATAATCAGATACTTGGTTGCCAGTTATCTTTAAAATAATAATAATAAATTGTCTTGAGAATGTTTTTAGATGTTCGTTTTGATTGTAATGTTTTATTTATACATTACAGTTATACTAAAAGGATAAATTAGTACATTATTATCATGCTTTATATTGTTATACCTTTAGAATCTACCTACCCTTCCGTCTTTCAAATTTATTTGTTTCATACACATATATACTCCTTTCCAGAAATATCTTGTAATAATTAAAATTGTTTATTACGTATAACTAGCACTACGTACCTAAGTACCTACCTATTGAAAAATATCCATACTTTACTAACCGCTAACTCATTGCTATCCACATGGCATATTTTTACAAAATTGTTACACTTTTGGTAAATATATAATTAAGAATAAAACACTATCTTAGTTTAATTAGGAATGATTTTTAAAATAAAATTTCAAAATTTGTACTTTTTTTGTTTAATACAAATGTCCAACAATCTCAGTTAATATATTAGGCACTTTATCATTATTTAATATTTAGTTAAGTATAGAAAAATGTTCTAGTTCACAACGCAAAAACCTCATTTTCCAACCATTTTCCCTTCTACTGCTTTTTTCCACCAGCCCAATATTTTCTATAACTAAATCCATCTATTTATACTTTGCCTGTTCTATTTTTACTCATTCCATCCATCATAGCTCCTTTTGTAAATTTAAAATGCACAATACCTATAATAATATGCACCATTTGTTTCTTGATAAACGTGGTCCCCAGGGTAATTTAACATATTTTAATTCCTTATCAATTCTTCTCCATATCCCTATTATTATTTAGTTCATTTCTCAAATTTTTTTGGGTACCTATAGTTTTTACGAAGATTGTTTATGTTATATTATATTTTCAAAAAACTAATCAATTTACTTTTGATTCTCAAATTATAAAAGTTTATATGCGGGCAGAAAAACCCGACTGGTCATCTGGTAAAACAAAAATTATAAATAAAATCATAGATAACCTTGATTAAAACTTGACAAAAACGTCATTCTTCTTTCTTAGTAAATCCTTCATAACCAAATAATTTACTGAAATCCGCGTCATCACTATGAAATGTTGATCCTTGGTTGAATTTTATATTTTTATAAGAATGATTGTTTATTGTTTAAGGGTCGGCATTATAATGGTTATTTGTGTATTTAGAGCATAAAATAACAGATTGCCGCTTGAGAAAGAATGTTGCCGCGCGACGCGGAGCGCGGTGATCTTTCGAAAGCGGCAATTTTACTTTACGCTCGAAAAACACACATAATTTTTTCTACAGTCGCACTTTTAATAATTAAAACAGTATTTTTTTCACTACTAGCCTCTAAACCTAACTTTATTGACTTTTGTTGAGGTAGTAAAGTTGTTCATTATTAACCAAGGTAGAAAAATACAGAGCCTACTTGATTATAACTAAATCTCAATCCATTTAATAGAATGTGAGGTTAACTTGTGCACAGATGTCATGTCATGTGAAACGGGAGTCGACAAACTAATGTTTTAAAAAATAAAATGCCAGTAGTGAAGTAGTGAAAAAAATGCTATATGAGCCACGGTAGAAAAGTGTATTAATGTCTCGGATCCATTAAAGACCTCGAAGCTTCGCTTCTCGGTCTTTAATGGACCTCGACAATAATACCTCACTTTTCTACCTTGGCCCATAATTACTATTTCGCTATTCATCATGAATAATCTTAAAAAGATCTACTGACTTGTCAGAATCCGATTCATATCAGTCAAAGTCGAAGTGAGAGGGAAGAACACATTCACGCGCTTGCCGATAGGAAGTTAGCAATGGCGGTTACATAAATATTCACCATTTGAGTTGATTCGGAGGGCGTGGTTTGAAGAAATAAGCGAGCGAAAAAGATTCCTTTTTTGCGCTAGAGCGTAAAGTAACTCAATCCTCGGCATTTGTCGACATTACGATTTCATTTGAATATAATAGTAATTAGTCATTTTACGCACGACTGTAAAAAACATCTTTAGAAGTTAATTTTAAGAGTCAAGTCAACTTTAGCATTAAAATAAAAAAAAGGCGAAAAGGTAACCTAGAATTTTTATTTTTTACAACCCATTAAACCAAGTTGGTGGGGTTTTGACTCCCTATTTCCCTAATCGACGTGAGTCCACTATAACAATCTAACAAAGAGAAGAAGAACTACCTTATGTTTTTGATAACTGAAACTGATATATGATAATCTGATGATAAACAAAACAACCCTATATTTGTCTATGACCCTACCTACCTAGTGAGGGTACTTTTCAGGTTAGTTGAAACGAAAATGAAATACTCTCATGCAATTTGGAAGTTATATATTTAATGTATGGTTTCTAAATATTTGCAATATCAAAAGTTTTTAAACCTACTCATAGGCCGAGTCAGAATCTGAACTGAAATTTGGTGGCCTCTTAAGACAAACTGAGCAAAAGTAATTTTTTAATGAACAGCTCTAGTTTTCCCCTGTCGTACCCCAACAAACCCTGGACCAAGATCATCTAGATAATATAATTCTCCCTTACCGTTAGCCTCTATATAGTCAGTTGATAGTAAGAAAAGAAAATGGAAATCTGTAGAACAAGATATATTTATCTACCAAAAATGTACTGGGAGACGCTACAGATTCTTTAAGGACCTCATACACTGATGAAGTGTATATTTTGTAAGTAAAATTTGTCAAATAGGAACAAGTACAGAATTCATAAATATTATTTGTTTTTAGATTGATTTTTAAAACAAACTTTAAATATTTATAGTTAATTTTTCCAATATATCATTTTTATATATACACAAAATTGGTTGCAGAAATGAGAAGAATAAAAGATACAAGAAAAGTAAATAAGCTTAAGAAATAATTTATTAATGTGGTCTCCAAAATAATTGACGAAGAGGAGGTAAATGAATATTACACGAATGTTTATGTAATGCTTTATCTACATTCATGTATGTTAATTATATAAATATATAGAATAATGAATTTTTTTAAATTTTGTACAAAGTGAGAATAAAAAATTATATCCCTAGTAATAGTTTGTAAGACAAAATTTATTTAATAAATTAGGTAATACCTACAAGAGCAATATGGTCAAAAATTATAAAATTTTCATAATACTTCACAAAAGTTTAAAACAGAAACAAAAGAAACAAACGATTTCAAGTATAATAAATAGTTAAACAATACATTTAATACAAGAGTAAAAGTGACATTACGTAAGTGTAGCAGAAGATTCTTAGTTTATTGAACATTTGAGTTCATAATGCAAATTATTAAAGTTAACAAGCATTTGTGGTAGATATTTGTTCCAACTAGATATAAGAACACAATGCAATGTTTATTTTTATAATTGTGGAATGCTGGACCATATTTTCTGAAGGCAATATGCTTTCCATCAATTGCTCCCAATGCATAGGGAAAATTCCATTCTTTTTTTTTAAATCTTTTGAAATATTTAACCAATCTGCAGCAGTAAGTATGTGGAACCTAAAAGTTATATAATTTAAATATACTCAAAGGAATCCTTCACTCTACAATTTACAAAAATTTTATAATCTTATGGTTTTTTGTTTATAAAAATATGTCAGTATCTATGCAGTCAGTATTCTAGGCACAAAAAGCAAAATTGTTGATTCATGCACATGAAATGTAAACATAAGGCTTTTAATATAATTTCCTTCTATTACAGTGTCTCCTGGAATCCACAAAGTCGTTTATAGCAAAATATCTTAGGGCAATTGTCAGCTTTACTACGGGGAGATATTGACAATTGCGTATTAGTGATCTGTGTTTTTTATCTGATGAGTTACTAGGTTTAAGAGCTTATCAAATACCTTTTTACTCATTCTCAGAAACGTTTTAAATTGTTCAGGATCCTGTGCTGGAAATTCTTCTTGCACTAAATGTAGATTAGGTACCCCTTTTTTTAGAGCCTTTTAAAATCAAAGCAAAGTAATAACGATAGATTTTAATGCAGTCCGTTTTTTTTATTAGGTATGGAACGGGCAAGTGAGTTTATCTACGAATATTAAAAATTTCCAAAAAAAAATAATATAAATTCGTACACATGTACTTACACCTAACCTCAAAATGCAACAGTTGGTAGTACAAAAAAAACGAAATGTAAATAGTAACCAAATTATCCCTAATATTTATGAACAAATTGTATAATAAATTCACGATACATTTGGCACTTTACACGTTAAAAATGTAGGTAGGTAGATGAGCTGGTGTACCTAGATGAAATACGCCGAAAAAATCTACTGTAACTATAGCACAAAATGTCCATTGGACATTCAATGGATATCCTGTCTCCGTTAGTCCATTGGATATCCCATTTTGGATGTCCATTGGAAACTCGTCAAATGTCCATGATTCATTTTGGATAAAAATTAACACAAATGTAACCTAAAACGTAAGTGGAACTATTTCCACATTTAGTGAAAAAACATTTTAGATTTTTCCGATCATGCGAAATTGTTAGGGTATTATGCAAACTCTCTGTGTTATATCTTACAGCAGCAGCATGCATATAGACATTTTGCGAATTCGCAGGGTTTGCATACGTGAATTACTCATTCATTATAATATTTATTGTATAATCCTTCGTTTAATTTATAGTGCAGTGTAAAGTTATATGGAAATGTCGCTGAATAAAAAACTAGTACAAGGCCCCAAGTATTAGAAAGAAAAAGAAGAGAGAACTTTTCAATATGTCTTCTGTTTGTTTTTAGATAACTCTGTAAATAATTTTATACAAACTCAAAAGCATTGCTGTTGTGCAGAGATAAAAAAAAATGATTGGTAAGTATATATATAACATAAAAATTCGTTATTATTCAACTATTTTCAGTCACTTATAATTAATCGCAAATTTTTGTGCTGATAGCCTAGAATTTTTTAATGTAATTTTGTGAGGGTTTTGCAACTTACTCTGACTTAAATTCCCTAGTCTTAATAATAGTTGTTTCGATTTTGTACCTGTTAATATATTTATGCTTTTTGTTGTTAGTTTATTACTATTATGACATATTATTTAGGTTGACTCTCTATTTTGAGGTTTTTAATTTTATTTGTACTGTACTAAAAGTGGGCAAGGCCCGTGAATAAATAAATAAATGGATGTGGCACTTAAATTTATATAAGGATAATGTGAATGTTTTTTTAGGAATGTCCAATGGCATAATGAAAAAACCGAGCTCTATAAAAGCTGGTATTTTTCAATTGATAGAAGATGTAAGCAATCAAATTTCTGTTACATCTACAACTGCTGAGGAAACAGCTGAAAATTTCCACCTAAAATTTAATTGTCCTATTGAAAATGAGGCAACCTTTATCTAAAGGACCAAAATAATTTTAAACAAGCTGTAAGTTATATTTCCTTTTCTTTGCAGTAAGCATAATAAGGGACAATGTATTTCTTCTCTAGTTTTCGTCAGTAAGGTATTTATCTTTAGACAAAGCATACATTAGTAGAACATGTTATTTGTGTTACCAGAATAACCAAATTTTTTAGAATTGTTAATTTTTATATTGGTAATACTGTAGGGCACATTATTAAATTGTATTGTACTGAATAATTGTAACGATCATTCAACTGTTATACCTTGTTTTTAAACTAAGAGGAGCGATTTGAATTTAAGTTGGCATTTCTGCTGCCTAGTGATTGGTCAGATTGCAGCCCGTTTCACACAGCTCTTTTGATTCAACTGTCAACGACATTTGTCAGTTTTGTGTTTTTTGATAAGAAAATATTCATTACTTCAATCTAACTGTACATATTTTTTGCATTTGTTATTTATTGTTTTATTTTTAACAAAGTATTATATTCCAACCAAGTAAAGTACTATTTTTATTATTTATTCAGTTTGATAAACAAAATCCACGCTTGTTTTATCTTGTTAATAATACAAGTTCTCAAGTAAAATCTTATTTTTCTAAATATTTTTATATCAAGTTTTACATCATTACAGTACAATATTATCGCATTTGTGCTATACCTTGAGCGTCAAACGTAAATTAATAATAATTTAAACATACAATTGCATTTTCTACACAATTATTTATCCTCAAATTATTAACAAATTTTACATAAACTACTTATTATAACCATACATTTTTTCCCAATTTTGCGACATTTGCTTACTACTTTCGCCATGGCTTGTGGCCAATGATGATTTGATATTTAGACATACCTTGATCCCTTATTGGCCACGACAACTACCAGCAGTACAATACATATTTCACGTAATTGTCAATTAGTTCAAAAAGTCTGAACACGACCCTTTCGGAACACACTCCCAATCTAGTTACTTTTAGTGGTGTGTTTGAGGTTTCCTAAAATGCTCCTCCTAGTTTAAAAACAAGGTATAGTACACTATGACTGATATCTCATAATAGGAAAGGATACACTGCGCAGAGGTCTCACTGGCTCATTCGCAGAAGTTCAACGGCTTCTCTTTTCAAATTTTTCTATGGTGCACTGACCTCGCCCTGTCATGAGATATGAGTTGTACTGTATCTACTAGATTATCAAAATAATGTCACATGAATTTTTATAGGTTCATCAGATAAGAAAATTGGGTGGCAAAGATGCCTACATTATCAAAAGGTACTTCATCTCCACAATATCTGACAAAATTTCTAAGGAATTTACCTTTGATGGAACAAAACACAAACAAGCATTCAAAGAATGTAACATCTGTGCTTTATTTATAGGTAAGTTGGCTGCTTGTATTACTTTTGATTAAAGGAATTCATTATTAATGAGGAATATGATTTCAACTATAATGATATTACTTGGGATTTGAAAATTTAATGTTTAAATGTCAACTTAAATTTAAAAATAAAAAAGAAGCGTTCTATTTAACACTTAAGTTTTTATGAAAAATGTGCTTTGTGTATACAGTACATAAGAATTTTTTAGTCCCATGGAATTGAACTAATATGATAAAAGATATGTTGTAAGTGAAACAATATATGTACTTGATGAACTTACACAGGTATTGTAATGTTGGTGGCCTGTATATACTGGAATAATTATTATACTAGTTATTACATTCTAATGTATTGTAACGCCCACATTATTTTCATCCTCATAGGACCAAATTATTCTCCTCGAGAAAGAAAAAAAATTAAATTGCATTGATCACACATCAAATATTTTGCATGAAATATGTGATCCAAGTCCAATTTTACACAAGATCGTTTACTACTAGAAGAAAATGAAATTTTTTTTTACAGCTGCTTCCAATTTGGATAACAAATCTGTAGGAAGGGCTATTAGAAAATGGTTGCGGCGAAGTTCGGAAAGGGATGCTTACAAAAGTAGAAATATGAATAAAACTGTTTAAAGATTTTTTAAATAAATACTTTTATTTTTAAAAAATTTGTTTTAATTTTGGGCATTGTACTTGGTGATATTAATATAATATAAAAAGTGTACATTCATAACCAAAAATTCATGTCCATAAGTAGTCCACGGGAAGTCCATGACATGTCTATATATGGATGTTTCATGGTGTCCAAATGGACATCCATAATTGTATTTTTTGTGTAGTCCAAAGTACGTCCATAGGATGTCTAATGTACAAATGACGGACGTCCGTTGGACAGCCGTTGTGTCCATCAATGGATGTCCAATGGATATTCCATAGATTGCCTAGTGTTATCTGGGATTTATTATTATCCCGCAACCCTGAACCTCCATTGTTGTTGAATGTTGAATATGAAATGAAAATGTTTTTGTTTATGAAGTCAATAAAAATCGACCAAAACAAATTTTATATTTTAAAGAATATATACCTACTTATGTATAAATATTTTATTTTTTGAAGAATATATTCAAATATGTAGGATTTATTTGGATTATATTGTTTTGCAATAAAAAACAATCGGCCCCATTAACAAAATCAAAGTTGGATAATTGCAAACAAACACCAACCAACAGTGGGGCACTCTAGCATGTTCTACTGAATTAGGTAGTCATATTTATGTATAGGGTAATCTTTAATTCTTAAGACAGCAGCAGGTGGTGTAGGGTAACACTTTTCACAATGAAATCTCGTCTTGAATACCCCCAACATTTCAAAACAATTATTCATCATTTAAACAAATTTTCCATCAGTACTATTGGAGATATCTATATTTGAACACTCCATTACATTTTATTATGATCTAAAATTAATATCTTGTGAAGTTCCACTTTAACAATAGATTTACTCATTGTAATAACTAGGTACATAACTACATTTACGGCCCTATTCTGTGTCGCAAAGTTGTTACTGAGCAAGTGGTTTAGAACAAGGTCAGTGGTTAGGTTGCCACTTGTCTTCAATTGGTATTCTGTAGAGGCAACCAGTGGTTACGAAAGTTAATTTATAGTTGTTTCTGAGCAACCACAATATTTGTGGTTGTTAACGTTAGCGACTGTCAGAGAAAGGTAGAAGTGTGCTGGTAGGAAGATGGATCCGTGGATTATGAACATTTTGTTAGGTCAAGAAAATAAATAAAATACACAATGAGTATGTATAAAAATATACTAAAAATTGTAAATATAGTATAAAATCTTTTATCTTCCTAGTGATCGAGTCAGAATTATTCAAAGAAATTTAAGGGATCGGAGCAATCCATTTCACATGGCTGAAGATCAATTTATTTTCAAGAGACTGGAGAGGCTGAGAAGTTTCTGTTTCTAGTTCTAATAAGCCTCCTTCTGGAATATCACTATCACCTAAAACTGATACCTTTCCACATACTCCTATAAGTCTCAATTCCATATCTGTTAGCTCTGGAAGCCCTCCTGGTCCTCCTCCAGTTTTGGTCTGCGAAATGGAAATGTCTCTTGCCTTTTTTTGTTTTCGATTTCCATTCTATGAACGACTGCAAAAGAAAACCTCACTTCTCAGACTTGTTAGTGGAAAAGTAAGGTCGATTTACACTATAAAAGTGAATAATCATCATTCTTAACCACTAGTAGTCTCCAGAATAGCAATTTTATTGAAAGTGGTTAAAAAGTTACTATCTAGAGTTGCTTGTCAGTCAGTTGCTATAAAGTTGCTCGACTGCCACTTAGATACAGAATAGGCCCGTTAAATGTTACTGTAGTAAGTGAAACAAAAATATTAAATTTAATTTATGTACTAGCAAAAATTGGTTATACATTACACAAAACATAATTTCACACAATTACTTAGATTTTACTAAAGTGTGTTGTTCAAATGTATATTGTGAAACTGAAAAGAATTTTTTTAATTTGTAATAAAAAGTAGAAAATACAATCTGAAATTGGACCAATATTTTCACGCAGCGGAAAGAACCTTAATAAAGCTTAAGAAATAAACACAAATTATCATAGGTACATAAAATAATCAGATCCTTGGTTGCCAGTTATTTTTGAGATGATAATAATTGTCTTGAGAATGTTGTTAGATGTTAGTTTTGATTGTAATGTTTTATTTATACATTACAGTTATACTAAAACCGATAAATTGGTACATTATTATCATGCTTTATATGTTTATACCTTTAGAATCTACCTACCCTACCTTCTTTCAAATGTATTTGTTTCATACACATATACTCCTTTCCAGAGATATCTTGTAATAATTAGAATTGTTTATTACATATATAACTAGCACTACGTACCTACCTATTGAAAAATATCCATATACTTTACTAACCGCTAACTCATTGCTATCCACATGGCATATTTTTACAAAATGGTTACACTTTTGGTAAATATAATTAAGAATAAAACACTATATTAGTTTAATTAAGAATGATTTTTAAAATAAACTTTCAAAATTTGTACTTTTTTGTTTAATACAAATGTCCAACAATCTCGGTTAATATATTATGTCTTAAAAGTTTACACAATTCTCACCAACATTTGCACAAAATGTCTAACTTGAGCATAATGTACGTACCTATTTATATCATTATTTAATACTTAGTTAAGAATAGAATAATGTTCTAGTTCACAACACAAAAAACTCATTTTCCAACCATTCTATCTTCTACTGCTTTTTTTTCCACCTGCCCAATATTTTTTATAACTTAATC
This sequence comes from Lochmaea crataegi, assembly GCA_947563755.1. NCBI lineage: Eukaryota > Metazoa > Arthropoda > Insecta > Coleoptera > Chrysomelidae > Lochmaea > Lochmaea crataegi. The sequence continues at coordinate 30,841,293 of OX387431.1, read as the reverse complement.
CATCTATGTATCCTTTGCCTGTTCTATTTTTTCTCATTCCAATCCATCATAGCTCCTTTTGTAAATTTAAAATGCACAATACCTAATAATATGCACTATTTGTCTCTTGATAAACGTGGCCCCTAGGGTAATTTAACATATTCTAATTCCTTATCAATTCTTCTCCATATCGCTATATATTATTTGGTTCATTTCTCAATTTTTTTTAGATACCTACCCACATTATAGGTACCTACATTCCTTTCAATTTTTTAGTTTTTATGAAGGTTATAATTCATTTAATAACGTTATGTATATATACCAGAAATCCCGACTGATCACTGATTATTGATTATAACTTGACAAAAACGTCATTCTTCTTTTTTAAAGTGTTAATCCTTCATAATCAAATAACTTACTGAAATCCGCGTCATCGCCATGAAATGAGAAGATTTCAAAAATGTTGACCCCTATTTTTTTCTTAATTACTCCCTCTGATATATTTTCTATACATCTTTTACCCCACAACCCATATTTTGAATTGTAAAAATATTGGGCTAGTTTTACAATCTTACTAATTTAAAATCAGTTTAAAAAATACGCTCTGCAATCTGAACTCTATTTATCTTAATTCAATACCTCACAGCTATTTTTAGGTCTTAAAATTTTGGGGTTGTAGCACCCCCAATTTAAAAAGCTAGAAATTTCCACTTAAATTTCAACAACTAACCAAAGTTTCAAAGCAATCGTATCAATGGTATGCCTCACAACCTATATTTTCACTGTTTAAGATAATAAAATATAAGGGTTGATTCAACCTCTTTGTAAACAAACCAGAAACCTTCCCTAAGGTGTCAGCAACAACTTACAAAAGTCTCCTAGCAATCGTATCAACGGTATACATATAAACAAACATTCATTTTTATAGATACCCCATTACCCACCCACACCTCCGTCCTAAAACTGTAACTTCGGCGTCAGTAAATATATAAATTTTATATGCCAGTGTAGTCAAACTTGCGTAGCCGAACTTCACACTTTATTGAGTGAATATATGTGTAACTTCGGCTACGTAGCCAAACTTGACGTTCGGATCCCGAACTTTACGTCTTATAAAAAAATTTGAGGCCGAACTTGACGCCTGCCCTATATATATATATATATATATATATATATGTTTAACGATATATATATATTGAAATGATGTCATGGTTTTTGGAACTAAGCTAACTTAATAACATTTCTTTTATAATATGTTCTGACAAGCACTATATTCTACATTTTAATCATCAGTTTTGATAAAACCTGTATATTCAAATAATTTAAGCTATGAATTGATAGATAAAAACAGGAATACCAAATTAAAATTAAAAACTTTGAATAATACCAACTGAAAATTTAAGGTTAATAAAATGTAAATATATAAAATTTGGCCACTGTAATTAGAAAAATGGAAGAATGAAAATGAAACAAATATAACGTAGAAGCTACAGTATAATTTCAATTGAATAAAGCCATAATATTTCAAAGATTAAAAATATCAATTTGGTAACAAACTTCAAAAAGGAATGTTATTGGTTGATACTAAAATAAAATAAAAAAGTAGAGGTTGGTTTTAAAAAAAAAAGAATTAAAAAAAAATCAACAAGCAGAAATTTTCTTTAAAAGAGAAAAGACGTATAAAAAATCTTTCTCAAAATTTAATTTAAATTGTGTAGAAAACTAATATAAAATTAATAAAAAAGTGAGTGAAACATAGAAAAACAAATATTAAATGTAAGGAGTGAATTATAAAAAAGTGATAGTATAAAAAAAAGGAAAAATAAAGAATACTTACAATTTGCGGACATCGTTTGTCGATATATATAAAATCCCATAAGTAGAAGAAACTGGAAATCGCATAGATTTGATCTACAACGAACTGTCTGTAATTCTGCAGGCTTTGCTTTGTTTTGCAATCATCTCCGAGACCTTCAAATGAAGAAAGAATAACAAATTATCTCAACAGAGACATTCAGGTACAATTCACATTAATTTTAAAGTTTCCTAATGTTATATTGATTATTTGTTATACAAATTTAATATTTATAATAGATGAAAAGATTTACTTACTAAACATCAAATAAATAATCCGTAGAAATAATTTTACAATACTCCCATATTCTGTGTCCATATTTAACAGAATTAAAATTCTTCTTTTTCATAACAAACATTGCACAAGATAAGTAAATCTTACATCCACCTCGTTAAAAATCTATTTCTATGAATATAAATTTTAATAGTGTGTCTGTCTGAGTGAATGGAGTAGATAACAAAGTTTTGAAGATAATGTAAACACGTATTTTTTCTTTGAATATTTATAGATTTCATAACTAATAATATTTAATAAATGTTCATTGTTGAAAACCTTTATTCAAATTTACATGTGTTTATTTGTTTTCATTTCTATGATTCCATATTGATTGTAATAGAATATCATGTCAATTTATAGCTTGAAGGCCAAAGAACAGAGTCGGACTTAAAAAAAAAACAAAAAAATATAATTTTTTAGACCTCACAAAATAAATACCCTGAGAATAATAAATATTATAATAAACATAATAATAAAATTATTAGAGTCTCATAAGTAAAAATAATAATTTTATTGGCGCCCATTTAATAATTTATTATAAAATATAACGACTGAGCTAAGGAAGGAGAAAACAGAAGGTTATAAAGGTAAGGCATAAATCATAACAAAACATAACAAATAAAATATATCTTATTTCAAAAACCCTAACAATTGGCGCCCAACGTGGGGCTCTCTATTCAAAAATAAAACAGTAAACCTATTAAAATTTATTGGAAAAATATTTAAAATAAAAACAAAATGGAAAGAAGAATGACACTAAGAGATGGAAAACAAATTCGAACAGAGGGAAGATCAGAGGAAGAACAAGAAGAAAGGAGACAAGAAATGGGTGATTTTCAAGTGCATTATTTGGTACAAGGGAGACATAATGAGGAGCAAAATGAAGAAATAGAGAAAAGCGAAAGAACAGACCCAATTGAAGAACAGGTAGAAACCAGGGAAGGTAGAGAAGAGGAAATAGGAGCTGGAAGTAGAAGTGAACAAAATAGAATGATGGAAATGTTGCAACAATTATTCAATAATCAGAATAACACCATTAGCAGAAAATTTGATAATCAAAGAGAAGAAATTAAGGCAGATATAAATACAAAATTTGATAATCTCAGAGGAGATATGAATAATCAGAATGATAGTATAAGTAAGAAGTTTGACAATATGGAAAAGAAAATAGAAGAGGGTAAGATGGAAAGTTTAAAGGAGATGAAGAAAATCAGAGAGGAAAACGAGCAATTTAGAAAGAAGATGTCAGAAATGAGAGAAGAGATGATAGACCAACATAAGAATTTGCGGGTAGAAATCCAAGAAAATGGAATTAAGATAAGAGATGAAATAGAAAAGCATATGGTAGAAGAAATTCAGGAATTAGGAAGAAGTGTTTCAGAAAATTCAGCAGGAGAGATACAAACAGAGGTAACCAAACAAAACGAAAGCATTTTAAAGGAAGTAAGATATATCAAACTGCGTGAACAGACAAATGAAGAAGTAATGCAGAAGTATCAAGAAAATGTTGATAAGACAATTGAAGACTTAGATGGTAGAATGAAAGTACAATCAGAAACATGTGAAAAAAGAAGTCAAATAATGGGTAATCAATTCAACCAAGGATTGGAGGAAATGAATAGAAAATTGTAAGATACGAGAGAAGAAATTGAAGATAACATAAGAAGAACTGGAGGAGGCATGGTATATACGGGAAATGTAGAAGTAGGGGTGAAATTTGATGGAAATATAAATATAATTCATCCAAAAGTATTTATGAAAATAATGAAGAGTAAAATGAAGGGAATAAGGGATATGATGGAGAAGAAAATAATAATTAGAGGAATGTTATCAGGACATGCACTATTATGGTTTTGTAATAAAGAAGAACAAATTATGGACGTGGAAGGATTTGAGCTGCAATTTCTAACATATTTTTGGGGAGAGATTCCACAGGCTAATTTCAGAGAAAGGTTATATTTAGGGAAATTTGATTACAATAAAAGTAGAAATTTAAATACATATGTTATGCAACTATATAATATGGCGCAATACTTAGAACCTGTGATGAAAGAAGAAGAATTGGTTTTATATGTAGGAAGACATTTCAATGCTGAAGTTTCAGAAACCATAGCTTTGCATAATATTAAAACGATGGACAGTTTATCTAGTTATCTCCAGAGAGTAGAATTGTGTTAACAGATTCCAGCGGGAAAATCGAACAGAAGAAACAAGAAATAACAGACCTAGAGAAAATGGAAATGGATATGACCGAAGAGAGAATTATAACCGCTATGAAAATAGGAACAATAGAAACAGGAATTATGATCGAAGAATGCAAGGAAATGAAGATAGAAATTATCAGAATGGAGACAGGAACAATGGTAATAGGCCCTTTGAGAATAGAAGAAGCTATGGGAATTTTGAGAGAAGAAATTATAATCAAGAAAATCGAGAAAGAAATTATGACCAGAGAAACAATGGAGAAGAAGAAAGAAAGCAAGTTAATATGATCCAAAATGAAGAGGAAGTCATTAGGGAAAATGATCAGGGCCCAAGTTTTGATGCAAATTTTGCTTAAATCGTTCCTACGTGCATAATATTGTCTATTCCTCCAAGTATCAACATCCTAGAGAGTTTATAATGGAAGAGGAAATAGAATGTCATGAATTAATTAAATTAGTATTTATAGAAGGGAATTTGCAAAATATAAAATGTAAAATTTTGCTAGATACGGGATCAGAGGTCTCTATTATAAATCAAAATATTATTGATAATTTAGATCAGGATAATATTATGGTGATAAATACAAATAGAATATCATTAGTAGGAGCGAATGACAGAAAACTTTATGAAGCTACAAAAACAATTATGATTAATTTAAATTTAAATAACAAATATTTACCAATTCAATTATTATTAGTTAAAAATTTAAAATATGACATGATTTTGGGTACAGATGAACTTAATAAACATCAAATAATTATTGATTATAAAAATAAAAGTATTAAGTATGAAAACCAGTCTACAACTTTTGTTAATCAACATAAATTTGACATGAAAGAAGGTGGATTTGATATTCGACATCTAAATCAAATTGAAGAGGAAAATTTAAATATGAGGGATGCATTATGTTCTGAAAAATATAAACAGAAAGTTTATGAATTGCTAGAATCTCATCAGAAATTATTTAATGAAGAGGTATGTGTTGCAACTAGGTATGTGCACAAGATAGAGGTGATTCCGGAAATTAAAAATTTCAAAATTAAGACGTATCCAATACCATATAAGCTAAAACAAGAAGTATACCAAGAAATAACGAAAATGCTACAAGATGGTATCATCGAACGATCAAATTCTCAATATATAAGCGCTATAACATGTGTCAAAAAGAAATCTGGAGACATCAGATTATGTTTGGATGCCAGGAACATAAATACATTTACTAAAAAACAATATGAAAGTCCTTTAAATATTGAAGGTATCTTTGGACGAATTACAAAGGCAAATATATTTTCAAAATTAGACTTGAAGCAGAGTTTTTGGTTAATTCCATTGGATCATCGAAGTAGACCATATACTGCATTCATGGTAGACGGAATGGTATACCAATTCTGTGTGGTACCATTCGGACTACAAAGTTCTTGTGCTGCCTTGGTAAGAACTTTGCATACGATACTCAATCCGTATGGAGACTTTACACTCCATTATATAGACGACATCTTAATTTTTTCTGAAACAGAAGAGAAACATCAAAAACATTTGGAAATAATATTAAGTGAATTAGAAAATGCAGGATTAAAATTAAATTTAAATAAATGTCAATTCTACAAATGGGAAGTTGATTATTTAGGTTATGTATTAAGTGAGACGGGCATTACAATGAATCCAGAAAGAATAAGAGCCATACAAGAATATAGAACACCTACCAATTTAAGGACATTGAGGGGATTTTTAGGCATTATCAACTATTTTAAAAGATTTATACCAGATATCAGTAAAAGAGAAATTCCTCTCACTGAATTACTAAAGAAAGATACTAGGTGGAGTTGGGATGGGAGAAGAGAAAAAGCATTTCTGGAATTAAAAGAAGTTTTTCTAAGTAAATTGAAAGTTTATCATCCGCAATATGACAAATCTTTTATATTAAAAACGGATGCTTCAGTAGAAAGATTGGCAGGAGTATTGGTTCAAATTCAAGAAGAAGGAGAGGTCCCAATTAGTTTTGTATCTCGTGTAACTAAACCGGCAGAAAGAAAATACTCCATAACAGAATTAGAAATGGCCAGTGTAGTGTTTTGTATTAGTAAATTAAGATTTTATTTACTAGGGGCTAAGTTTATTTTAGAAACTGATCATTCAGCACTAACGGCTATGCTTAAGAATCGCTATGCAAACAACCGTGTACATAGGTGGATTTTATTGCTACAAGAATATGAATTCGAAATTAAATACATTCCAGGCAAGTTAAATATGCAGATGCTCTAAGTCGAGCTAATGAAATTGGTAATGAACAAACAAAATTTCAAATTGGAATAAATCAAGTGTATCAAACAGAAGGCATGGAAAGAATTAAAGAATTAAAGAAAACCAGAAACAGCTAGAAGATAAGAAAATCAAAGGAGCTTATAAGATGGATGAAATATGGTATAAGAAGTTGGAGGATAGAGAAGTATTTGTGATAAGTAAGGATTATGCGAGAGAGATTATTAGTTATTTACATGAAGAGAATGGGCATATAGGTACGAGAAAATTATGGGCATTGTTTAGAGAGAATTATGTAGCAAAAAAGGATTTAAGTATAGTGAAAGAAGTATGTAAATATTGTAAAATATGTCAATTAGCCAAGGAGAAGAATGATCATAATAGCATGACAGCAAAGTCGATTATAACGAATAAACCGTTACAGATAGTAGCTATGGATTTTATAGGTAATTTGATCAGAAGCGATACAGGAAATAAACATTTGTTAGTTATAGTAGATGTTTATAGTAAATTTATAAAAACTTTTCCATGTAAACGTACAACTGCAAAAGTAGTTATAGAATGTTTAAAAACATATATCCATGAGATAGGAAGACCGGAAAGAATTATACTCGACCATGCTACCTACTTTGAAAGCAAGAAATTGAGCGAATATTGTAATAGCCAAGAAATAAAATTACAATTTATAAGTATCAGAAAGCCTAGTTCCAACCCAGCCGAAAGATACATCAAAGAAATTTTAAAATATCTAAGAATACTTTGTCAAGAAAAACAAACTAGTTGGGATGACCAAATGGTCAAAATTGAAGCTTTTATAAATAACTTACCACATGGGGTGACAGGTGAAAACCCTATTTATTTAATGAAAGGTACCCAACCAGATCGACACTCGAGATTCTACATTGACAGACACATTAGAAAAAGTAAATTTAAGGATAAAAAGGAATGCAGAAAAATACATTAGAAACCAGAATAGAAAGATTAAAAAGAAAACTAGATTTGAAAAGGGAGAGTTAGTTATAATTAAAGCATTAAAGACATCTAAGCGAGGAAAAGAAGTGTGTACAAAACTACAATTGCCATTCGAAGGACCTTATGAGATATTGACAGAAAATGCCCAAAACAGTTACAAATTGGTATATCCTGGTACAAATATGATCAGGGGTATTTTTAATATTGAAACAATATATAAATTTTATTCTTAATAAATTTGTAAACAAGAAAAACGAGAAATAGATGATATTATGTCACTAATCTGTAAATAGTGAGAATAAGTTTAGATAAGATAGGTATTAGAAATAGAAGAAAAATTTAGTTTTCAATATTAGAAAACAGGGCATGATAAGAAAGAAATTATCTACATATTGTGGCTACACAATAAATGAATTTAATAACTGATAGAAAATAAAAATTTGAAGAAGCTCTCAAAGTTTTGATATCTTTTCAAATTTAAATTTGAGGGGAGTTGAAATGATGTCATGGTTTTTGGAACTAAGCTAACTTAATAACATTTCTTTTATAATATGTTCTGACAAGCACTATATTCTACATTTTAATCATCAGTTTTGATAAAACCTGTATATTCAAATAATTTAAGCTATGAATTGATAGATAAAAACAGGAATACCAAATTAAAATTAAAAACTTTGAATAATACCAACTGAAAATTTAAGGTTAATAAAATGTAAATATATAAAATTTGGCCACCGTAATTAGAAAAATGGAAGAATGAAAATGAAACAAATATAACGTAGAAGCTACAGTATAATTTCAATTGAATAAAGCCATAATATTTCAAAGATTAAAAATATCAATTTGGTAACAAACTTCAAAAAGGAATGTTATTGGTTGATACTAAAATAAAATAAAAAAGTAGAGGTTGGTTTAAAAAAAAAAAGAATTAAAAAAAATCAACAAGCAGAAATTTTCTTTAAAAGAGAAAAGACGTATAAAAAATCTCTCTGAAAATTTAATTTAAATTGTGTAGAAAACTAATATAAAATTAATAAAAAAGTGAGTGAAACATAGAAAAACAAATATTAAATGTAAGGAGTGAATTATAAAAAAGTGATAGTATAAAAAAAAGGAAAAATAAAGAATACTTACAATTTGCGGACATCGTTTGTCGATATATATAAAATCCCATAAGTAGAAGAAACTGGAAATCGCATAGATTTGATCTACAACGAACTGTCTGTAATTCTGCAGGCTTTGCTTTGTTTTGCAATCATCTCCGAGACCTTCAAATGAAGAAAGAATAACAAATTATCTCAACAGAGACATTCAGGTACAATTCACATTAATTTTAAAGTTTCCTAATGTTATATTGATTATTTGTTATACAAATTTAATATTTATAATAGATGAAAAGATTTACTTACTAAACATCAAATAAATAATCCGTAGAAATAATTTTACAATACTCCCATATTCTGTGTCCATATTTAACAGAATTAAAATTCTTCTTTTTCATAACAAACATTGCACAAGATAAGTAAATCTTACATCCACCTCGTTAAAAATCTATTTCTATGAATATAAATTTTAATAGTGTGTCTGTCTGAGTGAATGGAGTAGATAAGAAAGTTTTGAAGATAATGTAAACACGTATTTTTTCTTTGAATATTTATAGATTTCATAACTAATAATATTTAATAAATGTTCATTGTTGAAAACCTTTATTCAAATTTACATGTGTTTATTTGTTTTCATTTCTATGATTCCATATTGATTGTAATAAAATATCATGTCAATTTATAGCTTGAAGGCCAAAGAACAGAGTCGGACTTAAAAAAAAATAAATATAATTTGTTAGACCTCACAAAATAAATACCCTGAGAATAATAAATATTATAATAAACATAATAATAAAATTATTAGAGTCTCATAAGTAAAAATAATAATTTTATTGGCGCCCATTTAATAATTTATTATAAAATATAACGACTGAGCTAAGGAAGGAGAAAACAGAAGGTTATAAAGGTAAGGTATAAATCATAACAAATAAAATATATGTTATTTCAAAAACCTTAACAATATATATATATATATATATATATATATATATATATATATATATATATATATATATATATAATACTTACTCAAGTTCCTTTTTTTTAGGTCTCTTTCTTTCTCTCTTCCTTCCTTTCCTTAGTTCTTTCCTCTTGCTTTGGCTTTATTTTATTCATCGTTATCTTCATTTTACTCCTGCATCCGCATCATCTATATGGTACATCATCTGCATCCCGTCATCATATCGGATACACTTGAACTCATCTCTACCTCTAGGATATAGTAAGCGACCACCAGTTCTGTTGGAGGTACACCCTACCCGATCGTTAACAGGTAACCTTCACACCTTATTTATATCAAGGAATCTAGTGGTTTGAGTAGAAGCCAACATTTGTCCAGAATAACAAATATATTTATAAAACTAGGTATTATAAGTAGAATATTGTGTCATACATACTGAGGAATCTTAGTTTTCCTGGTGTCATTACCCTCTGTTGAGGACAAATTATAGATTCAATTAATAACAAATAGCACAATCACTAGAGTTTGTAAACCAGCGTATGCATACAAAGGGTATTTCTTTAATATTATTCTGTATCCAACCATCTCTAAGGTTAGATTGAATACTTTAAAACTTTTCTTTTCATCTATAAATTTGGCCATACTTTTTAATAACCTAAAATAAGTATTGGAAGCTAACTTCATATAAATAGTGTGGGACAGCGGAGATATTTCAGGGAGTTTTCAGCGTTACCACTAGTAGACAAGGACTTGTTTTTTTGTTTATTCATATAGCAACCAATACTATTTTATTATATTAAACCAACATTGCATCTGAATTATTTTTTTATTTCGAACACCACCCTGAGATGAACAGGACCTTTTAATCAAGGTAACAGGTGAAAATAACAGTCGGAATCGGTATGAAACGGTACCTTGTTCTTATCAACAATCAGCTCTCTTTTAACAATACGGTAAATACGACAACCGAATAAAGTGGTCCCTGCTCTAATCAACAATACGGAAAAAATCCAAAACAAAAAAAAAGGTCCCTATTTTAACAATCAAGGTCCCTGCTCGGGCGCGGAATTTATAACGCGTTTTCCTAATCTTTTACTTACGTCAAGACTAAGTAACTAGACACGTCACAATTGACACCCCAAAACTGCGGATTCAAGTTTTCTCTAGGGCACCAGATTTTTATCGTGGGTTTCTCTACGGCCCCTTGACTCCAAAATTTTGAGAGTTCCAGATAACAGCAGATGGGGGTACGGAAAATGCCAGGATTGTAAATTACTGTATAGAATAAGTAGCAGTATACTTATTTTTATAGAGCTTTCTTGCTCTGTTAGTACACAATTACCCTAAAATAAGCTACGAATATGATAACTAAGGTTGTCAAGCTTAAATAAAATAACCTAAAACCAACGGTAATAGCGAACTACTAGTACGTTATCAATAAAACTACAATAATTCAAGTAAGGTTTATATTCTATAACATAGTCAGGTAGAATCAAAAAAACCTTCACCCGCACCTGCTAATACAAGTAAGCAAGCGGACAGGCATCCAAACAAATAATATCAACTAGGCATAAGATAGGCGAGCAAATATAAAACGGTTCATGCACAATGCAAATCAGTAAACATAAAATGTATTCGTACTCAGTGGTTTTATAAACGTGGTTCTCTTATTCAGTATTAGACTCAATATATCAAAAACTATTTCACGGTAATAATCAAAGTTTTGACCAACTTTTAAATATAATTTCCACAAGGTAAATACTATCAATTAACTAGGTAAATGAACGGCAAGAGAAAGAAATTTCAACAAGACCCGAGACAGTCGATGATTCGCTGAAATTCCCGCCAAAATAACTTTAATTTCCGAACAAGACTTTCGAGTCATCCAAAATTTAAATATTATTTCTGGAAACCTGTGAACCCTACGAGTTACAATATAGGAAGAGTTACATTACATAATATTATATGAAGACTGAAAGCTCAAACTAATATGATTATGACATGATAAAAGCGAAGATATTTTCTAAATTAGGTTTTTTTACATTAAATTCTGTTTATAAGTTGTTCTTCTTCCAGAAACTTGATCGCTTTGCGTACTTGATTTGCACTATTTAGGGTTTCTTTGTAGTTTGGATTGTAGACGTCTTGTGGCGAAATATGGACATTCAACGAGAATATTCTTGACGCAGAGCTTTATGTGGCAATACTGACTATTCGGCTGAGGTGATGATGACAATAGGTAACCATGTGTATTGTGTAAGCAAAGTATGACCTATACGTGGTCTTCGTTAGCGGCCATATTTTTCCTCGAAAAGTCGGGGCAGATATATTGATTCACTGTTGGTTGAATCTCACATATAATTTTATTCCAGTAAATTTGCCAGTTGGAACGGTTGATTATTTTCAGGTTAGCTTTCAAGTCATTATAAAGCTGAAGATTTACTGTGGCAGTAGCAGATGAGGCCCTTTAGCAAGGGAATCGGCTTTTTCGTTTCCAATAATCCCAACGTGGGATGGGACCCATGTTATTGTGACTGTTGTATTTTGTCTTCTTAGTTGTTGATATATGTCATGTATGTCACGGACATGGGGATGGATAGTAAATGTATTCTTAATGGAATGGATGGAGGATAATGAGTCTGTGCATATGGCTATGTGAGTATTTGCAAGTTGTTGGACATGTTTGAAGGCTTGTAAGATAGCGAATAGCTCACCTGTATGGACACTACAAATAGAGGTTATTTTATATAGTCCGATCGATACTTGTATCGTGGTTACGGAACACCCAACTCCTAATTATGTATTTGATGCATCCGTAAATAAGACCATGTTATATTCTTTATTATTCAGCAACTCAAAGAAAGCTGTTCGAATAGGTTAGGTTAGGTTCTATGTGAGTGGGGCCTTCTCGCCACCTTCACTGCGACCCCCGTTGGGTCTATTGTGGCTCACTCCTAGGGATTATAATTCACCCCACAAGCCTGTGCTTCTGACGATGTCCATGTTTGTATTTGGTGATACTTTTTTGAAGTCGCTCGGCTCTAAGTTACTAGAACCGAATATGTTATACCTTTCCCTGCCCAGAGCTGGGCATGAGCATAGTATGTGCTCAGCAGTTTCGTCCTCCAAATTACAGAACCGACAATCCGAGGTCTGAACCAGACTCATCTTCTCTAGGTGGTAATTTAGTCGACAATGTCCTGTAAGCAGTCCCGACAGAATGCGTAGGTTTGTTCCACTCCATTCCAGGATCTGCTTATTTTTTGTACTCGGAGGGTTGTATATGAACGCCTTCGAGTGAGAGTGCCCCGGTATTTCTGCCCAGTACGTGAAGGCTTTCCTCTCCGCCCAGGTAGTTATGGCTGATCTAGCAGTGCTTTCCGCAATGCCAAAAAATGGTTCAGGTCCGATAAATAGAGACTCTGATCCCTTCTTTGCCAGAGTGTCAGCCTTCTCGTTGCCCTCCACTCCTCGATGCCCCGGCACCCAGGTCAAAGTGACTCTGGTTTCCGTGCCTAGTATATCAAGGGATTGTAGACAGTTATATACTAGCTTAGATTTTATCCTGTTCGAGCTCAGTGCAGAGCAGCCTGGCTATCTGACAGGATGTGTATGCTCTTTTTAACAACAGGTTGATTCATCAGCTTTTTTGCAGCCAGTTCAATGGCGTATACCTCAGCCTGGAAGACGGTAGCGTACCTACCCAGGTTGGCTGTGATTTCAACTCTGGGTTTCCTGCTGAAGACCGGCGCTCCAGCCCCGTTTCCGGTTTTGGATCCGTCAGTGTAAATCACGTAGTCCGTTTCTAGGAAGGAGATTTCTTCGCTGTCCCATTGGTCTCTCGTGGGGCTTAAAGGGCTTATCCACGTGAAGTTTTGTGACAGAGAGATCCGAGGGCATCCCAAGAATGTGGTGAGCAAGACATAAGCGGATGGCGGTATTGTGTACTGTGTCGACAGAGCGTAAAATAATTTAATGTTGCAGACATGTGAATGAAACTTCCATAATTAAGTTTGGAGCGAATGAGGGTTCTATATAATATATATTCTATATATTCTAGCAAGGTAGTTTCATCTGCGCCCCAATGATAATGTAAGAGCGTTTTAATAATATTCGGTCGCTTAAGACATATTCCTTTAATTTCCTGTATATGTTGTCTCCATTGAACGGCGGAAAGAGAAAGAAATCTCAAGAAGACCCGAGACAGTCGGCGATTCGCTGAGATTCCTACCAAAATAGATTTAATTCCTGAACGAGACGTCCAACAATTAAATATTATTTCTGAAAACCGGCAACTAATATTAACAAACTAAAGAAACGAAAAGAGAAAGAAATCTCAACAAGATCCGAGACAGTCGGCGATTCGCTGAAATTCCTGTCAGAATAAATGCAATCCCCGAACGAACCTTTCGAGTCGACCAGCAATTAAATATTATTCCTGAAAACCGGTAAACCATATCCACAAACTGAATGAACGGAAAGAGAAAGAAATTTCAACAAGACCCGAGACAGTCGGCGATTCGCTGAAATTTCTGTCAGAATAAATTCAATTCCCGACCGAGCCTTTCGAGTCGTTCAGCAAAGAATATTATTTCTGAAAACCGGCAAACCCTATCAAAAGATCAAGCAAAAAAAATTAAAGCAACGAAAGCAGCAAGGGGAAAAAACGTCGTTAAAAAAAACTTGATTCTTATTCGGAACTCAAAATATCTACTGAGTATTGTATAGTTGACGGTACCAAACCTAACAAATTTATTCATTTGTACAGAATGTAAAATTCAACTATAAAAATAATATTAAACAAGAATAAATTTCATAAGGAAATATACGGAGCAAAATAAAATTACGGACACTGTATGTACTGTTTTAATTTCGGAAGAAGACGAGAGCGGAGAGAGGCACCAAAAACTGTCGTCTTGATATTTACGCCATATTTGCCACTAATCGCTTCAAAATAATTCAGTAAAAAAAGCTCAAACTAGATTAAATTACTTCATACAAAAATTAATACAGGTATACCGAATGGCCTGAATATTTTAAACAAGCAGAATTAAAATGTATGTATACCGGACGGCCTAAATATGTTAAAAAGAATTGTGACTAAACTGTTTTACAAGGTAGAATTTGAACTTTCTACCTTTAAGCCCTTTAAAACTTAAAATATGTGAGTAAGGAGGGAGTAACCATGTTACACATTTTACTTCTTGAACACTGAATATCTAAAATAATACCGGAAAAAGAAAATAACATAACAAATTCAAATCCTTACTAAACCTAAAAAAGTAACTTCGTTACAAGGGAAATACCCAACCTGAACACCAACATGATGGCGGGGATTAAATTAGCTCAGGTTAATGCTCACCATGCCAAAAGTGCTTCGGCGGTGATCACAAGATTGTTCACTAAGGACCAATGGGGGATGTGTTTGATCCAAGAATCTTGGGTCAATAATAACCAGGTAAGAGGATTAGCATGTAAAGATGCTAAAATAGTATATCACACGTATTGTGATTAGGAACAATATTAAATATTTTTGTCTTTCTGAATACATAACTCGAGACCTCGTGCCAGTTCGAGTACTCTTTGAACACAGGAAGGAGGGCAACGAGATAGTAATAGCATCATGCTACTTTGCGGGAGACGAAGTACAACGGCTGGTGAAGTACTGTGAAGAGATTAGACTACCTCTACTCTTAGCATGTGAAGCCAATGCACACAATACTGTTTGGGGCAGTAGCTTTACCAATCAGAGAGGTGAGCAAATTTTGGAATATATCCTTAAGATAAGATAAATATGGGGCTTAAGTGCTTCTAAGAGCATCTACACTACGTCCTTTGAAGATCTATTGTGTATGCCCTCCTGTTATTCTAGAGTTCCTTGTCTAGACCCGTCCTTATTACTAGACGGATGGCTTACCTCAGGTCCTCCATATATTGGGAGGGTTGTGGTTTTTCCTCCCTTATCGTTGAAAACCTCAGGCTAGTCAGGCCTTCGCAGTAGTACAGTATATGTACTGGGGTTTCCTCATTTTCTTGGCAAAACCTACATATGGTTGTTTCTGCCAATCCGATGTTGTTCACGTGTTTGTTAAGTCTACAATGCCCTGTAAGGAGCCCAACCAGGATCCTGATTGTTTTCCTATTCTGACTCAGTAGATATCCTCAATAAAAACTTTGTGGGTTTCGAAAGATTCAATAAAAGCAAGGAAACTCGTAGAGCAATTTTATTTCTCGAGTGTGACAACTCAAAAATCAGATTGACATCCTATTTTTATATCTGACGTTTTACTACCCAATTCTAAAAATTGTTTATAGTGTGTCACAGTACCCCCTTACCAGTGATTTGCTTAAAGAAAATCACGTGAAAGGGAAAAAAATTACATAATATTACTAATTGTAGGTAATGATAAAAATAAATTATTGAAAAGTTACAGTACACTACACTCAAACTTGTAAGCGTTCTGGAAATTTAACACGTTTTCCGCTACGTGTAATTGTTTTCGAAGTCTCTTCTGAAGCATTTGATGTTCTGGAATGCTTTTTAGGATCTTCACCGCGACTGTTATGATGGTCTTCCTGTAAAATAAACGCGGGTTTGAGATGGTCTATGGATATTTTTATATTGCGATCTGCTATCCTCACCGTGAATGTTTTTTGTCCTCTATGTATAATTGGAAAGGGGCCATCATATGGTTGTTGGAGGCTGCTTTTCAATGCGCTGTGCCTCACGAGTGCATGTGTTGATGTCTGCAGCTCTTTAAATATGAACGTATGCGGCTGACTATGATTCGTCCCATTGACTGGTCTTAGTTGCTGGAAATGTTGCATAAACAAGAGCTGCTGAAGTAGCTCCTAGGTCTTCTCTCCATGCGGATCTAATTCCAAGTAAAACGGTGGGTAAAGAGTCTACCCAAGTTTAGCTGTCGTGGCATCTTATAGCTGCCTCAGTTGACGGTGAAATCGTTCTACTAGACCGTTGGCTGCGGGATGGTATGCTGTGGTTCGGAAGTGTGTTGAACCATTGAGTTTACTTAATCTGTTGAATAATTTTGATTTAAATTGACGTCCTTGGTCTGTAGTAATACGGAGAGGTACGCCAAAACGTGCTACCCAACCTTCGAAGAACTGCAGAGAAATAGTTTCTGCCTCAATGTTTTCGAGTGGAAAAGCTTCTGGCCATCTTGTAACACAGTCAACGCATGTTAATAGGTATCTGTATCCCCTTGAAATTGGTAGCGGTCCTACTAGATCCTTATGGATGTGCTCAAATATAGTGGATGGTGGTGCAAACGATTCCACAGGTGCGGACACGTGTCGCGATACCTTTGAAAGTTGACATCGTATACACGTACGGGTCCATTTTCTGCAATCTGATTTTATAGAAGGCCATACATACCGTTGTGAAACCAGTTTAACTGAAGCTTTAATACCTGGATGGGATAACTGATGTAATGAGTTGAATGCAGGTTTGCGAAAAATTGAGGGTAGGAAAGGACGAGCAGTCTGAGTTGAAACATCACAGTAGACCGAGACGTCTGTTTCTGGAAGAAGTATCTTCTTCAATTTTAAACTAGAATCAGGTTTTAAATAGGTCTTCAGCTCGTCGTCTTCTTCTTGGGCTGCTGCCAGTGAACTAAAATCGATTGAGGTATAAATTTCATCTACTCTTGATAGGTAATCTCTACGACGTTGCTCTTACCAGAAATGTGCTGAATATCGGTAGTAAACTGTCCAATGAACTCCCGTCTGGGGGCTGGACCCCTCAGAAGAATACCCCCAGGGGATAGCCCACCTGTCGTAAAAGGCGATTAATAGGTTAGATTCCCAGGAATCTAGAGGAGTAAACCTCGATAAAAAACCAGCAACATAGGGAAGGCAGCTATGTTGTGGTGTAGTGTAGGCAACGGAAGCCACTGCGTCCGGAGGCAACCGTGAGAAAAAGCCTAGAGGAGTGAACCTCGATAAAGCAATCCGTAATCTTCGTTGTTAGCTACCGTGGCAATGGATGAATGGCTGCGCGAAAGTCAGTCAGAAACGGTGCCTCCGGGATACCTGGTGACCTCCCGGAGTAACCAGCCTTACCACCACAAGCGGGGCTCTGTGGTGGTGTACATTCAATTCCCTAGCTACTCGTGGGATGGAATATGGAAAAAGAAGAAAGAAAAATAGAACAGGAGGTTATGGATGAAGAAAGGCAAAGAAATGGAATTTTTGGTAAATCGACGAAGGTAAAACGAATGCCTGATAAGGCGGGGGAGACGAGAGGGTGGAGTGATACTGGAGTAAAGAGAAAGGAAGTATCGCCTCTGGAGGACAAGGAACAGAAGAGGAGAGTGAAGGAGAAAGGAAAGAAGGAAATGGAGAATTGGAAGGAAGAAGAGAGGGAGAGTGTAGAGAGATTGAAGGATATGGTAAGGCGACTGGAGGAGAAGGTGGAAAGGCTGGAGGAAGAGAAGGCAGCGGCAGAGGGGCGGGTCAAGGAATTGGAGAGGTTGAGGGGGGAGGACGATAGAAAGGAGATAATGCAAACACGATGGGAGGTGGGGCAAAGAGACTGGGAAGGATGGCTGGAGGTTAGAGATAGGGACTAGGAGGATGGTAAAAAGGGGGAGAGAATAGAGGTGAAGGTGGGAAATCCAATATTAGGGGATGAAAAGTAAAAGGTGGTATGGGTGACCAAGGAAGACAGTGGAATGGAGAAGGGGATACAAAGGATGTTTAGGGATAGGTACCCGATGCTAGGGGGAAAAGGAGAGGAAATGGAATGGGTCAAGGAGGTAAACACTACGGAAAGGAATGGGGTAAGGGTGAAGACGGGGGAGTCGATCTGTCGGATGGAGGGAGATTGTAGGGATGAGAAAAAGGTGTTTGAGCTGATGAGTCGACTGTTTGGGGTAGTGGGGAGCGGGGACAGCATTGGACTTCACAGGCTTGAGCAGGTAGAGGTGGAGGTGCTGAAAAAGATGGTGGCGTGGGTGAGAGGTGGCGGAGGTAACAATCTATACAGATGGGGAGAAAGAAAAGGAGGGTAGAAATGGGGCGATAATCCTCAAGGATATCGGGGAAGTCGATCAGGAGGGGATCTCTCGATTGAGATTGAGAAGGGGTTGAGGGAGATGACAGGGGAGTGGGTGGACAGACTCAGAGTCTCAAGAAATAGGGAGGTGGTAATAGAGGCAAAGAAGGGGGTTGAGGTGAGGGGAATTCTGGGGGAGGTAGGTAGGGGAACAGGAGCTAGGGTGGTCGAAGCGGGGAGGGGAACAAAAACCATTGAAATGGTAGGGATAGAACCGTGGATGGAAGATGAAAAGGTGAGGGGGGAAATAGAGAATTTGATTGGGAAAGGGACGACGGTGATTAAAGTGGTAAGGGAGAGGAACGGGATGAAAATGGCGGTGGTGAGGGCGGAACGGGAAAAAGCGGTAGCCTTGTTGAAAAAAAAGGAGATTAGATTGGGGTGGAACAGGGTAAATATTATAGAGGGTAGAGAGGATGACATATGTTTTGGATGTGGGATAAAGGGCCATAAAGTAGCAGGGTGTAAGGTGAAGGAAGTCAAGGAGAGGAGTAAGTGTTGGCTTTGTAAGAGCGAGGATCACATGGCGAGAGACTGTCAGCAGGCCTTCCTTTGTAGGGTATAAGGGGAAAGGGGACACAAGCCAGGGGAGATAGAATGTAGTAGGGGAAGAGAAGAAGTAGAAGGAGACGATGGAAAAGGTGAAGAAAAAAATGGGAGGGACCCTCTGGACCCCTCAGAGGGGACGAGTCTGGTCAAGTAGGAGAGAGAGGACATCATTGCGCGGAAAGGAGGAATGTAGGGGATGTATGGAGAGTGTTACAGATAAATTTAGGGAAATGCAGGATAGCGCATGCTAGATATGTGGGGAAGCAGGGATGGATTATGGACGATACAGAAGAAGCAGGAATAAGAGTGTTGGGGGATGGATTGGGGGCGGATAAAGTGAGGAAGGGAAATGGATGGGTGGTAGTGCGAATGGGAGACATGGTGGTGTACAGTGTGTATATAAGCCCAAATGCCAGCCTGGAAGAATATGAGAGGAGCATGACAGGATTAGAGGACGATCTGAGGGTGTCAAAAGGAAAAAGGCGGGTCATAAGGAGAATGGTGGCAGGGGGCTTCAATGCGAAGAATACTATATGGGTGGGAAAGAAAACGGACAGGAGAGGGGAGATCCTTGAGGAAGTGTTAACATCCAACGGGTTGGTGGTGCTGAATGATGGACTACTGCCTACCTTCGTGAGGGGTGACGGGGGTTCATCATTCATTGATATAACAGCATGTGATGAATGGCTGTGGAAAAGAGTGTTTAGTTGGGGGGTGCTGGAGGATGAGGAAAGCTTGAGCTTACATAGGTATGTGAAGACGGATATAAGGAAAGGGAGAAAGGATTTAGTGGAAGAGTGGGAATGGAAGTGGACGAAAGCCGAGGCCTAGAGTATGAGGAAGAAAGTAAGAGAAGAGATAGGAAGGGGACTTGGACATGATGCAGATGAATTGTACAATGTGATACAGGGCTGTAAAAGAGAGGGAAAGAGGGGCAATAGGCGTGAGCGGAGGGCCAATTACTGGTGGAATGAGGAAATAGAGGAGCTGTGGAGGGAGTGTAAGAAAGAACGAAGACGGATGCTGAGGGGAAGAGGAAGGATAGAGGAAAGAGGGGGATATAAAGAGAAGAAGAAGGAACTGGAGCGTAGAGTGGAGAGGGAAAAAAGAGGGAAGTGGGAAGAGGTACTGGGGGAATTGGAAAACAATCCATGGTGAAAGGCGTATGAGATAGCGGTGAAGAGGATGGGTGGAAATAGGAACGAGGTTTTAGAGGAGGATTGGGAGAAGGAGATTATAGAGAAATTGTTCAAAGGGGGAGAAGGAGGAGTGGGTGGCAGAATTCAGGAAATCCAAGATACAAGGGGGGTAGTGAAAATGAGGGGGATAAGGCCGGTAGAGAAGTGGGAGGTAGAGGATTGGGGGAGAAACATTAAAGTGAGAAAAGCCGCAGGGATAGATGGCCTGAGGGGTGATATGGTGAAGAGGCTGTTGGATGACAATAGGGAGTACTTCTGGGAACTATTCAACAGGGTGCTGAGGGTGGAGGAGTTCCCGGAAGGATGGAAGGTAGCCAGGGTGATACTAATGAAGAAGGCGGGTAGAGAGAAGAAGCGGGCGGGGGACTATAGGCCTATCAGCCTGCTGTGTGATATGGGTAAATTGATGGAGGGGATAATAAGGGATAGGATTGAGGAGGAAGTTGGTAGGAATGGGGGTTTTAGGGTTCACGAAGGGGAAATCTTGCATCTCGGCACTGAGCAAGGTGATGGATTTGGTGGAAAGAGCTAGGGAGGGCAGCTGGAGGAAGAAAAAATTGGCCCTACCCGTGTTCTTCGACGTCGGGAACGCGTTCAACAGTGTCAGCAAACGCGCAGTGTTGAGCGCGTTGCTGAGGCTTGGAGTGGAGCAGGGGTTGGTTAACCTGGTGGAGGACTACCTGACGGGGCGTGTGATTGTAGACTCCAGAGGAAGGAGATATGAGATGGGGGCTGGAGTGCCTCAGGGCTCGGTACTTGGACCGACGCTCTGGAAGTGTGTGTTTGATGAGGTTTGTGGGATAGTATGTGAAGGGGGATGTGAGATTACGGTGTATGCGGATGATGTGTGTCTGGTATGTACGGCAAAGGGAGAGGCGGAGATAGAAAGAAGGGCGGAGAGAATGTGCAGGAAGATTGTGGAGAAGGTGGAGCGGTGCGGACTGGAAGTGGCAGAAGATAAGACGGTGGGGTTGCTAGTGAGGGAACGGAGCAGGGCAGGGGAAGTGGGGGTGATAGTTAAGGGAAGGAGAATTCGCATGGAGGAGTCTGTGAAATACCTAGGGGTGTGGTTGGATAGCCAGTTATCCTTCAAAACCCATATGGTAAAGGCGGCAGAGAAGGGTAAAGTGAGGGCAGCATGGCTGGGGAGATTGATGTGTAATGTGAAAGGGCCGGGAGAGTGGAAGAGGAGGGTAATTGGTAGGACGGTAGAGCAGAGTATGCTGTACGGTGCGGAGGTGTGAGGTGAAAGAGCGGGGGTGAATGCGAGGGTTAGGCCACTTCTGCGGGTGCAGAGAGGGATACTGCTGAGGGTGGTGCAGGGGTACAGGACAGTGGGTGGACTGGCAGCAACGGTGCTGGCAAGGTCCTACCCATTGGACGTGTTGGCTAGAGCTAGGAGCAAACGCTGGAGGGGTGCGACCAAAGAAGAGGTACGGGAATGGATGGAGGAGGAAATGGAGAGAAGGTGGGAGGAGTATGAGGGCGCGCTAAAAGGAGCGATTGGGAATAGGAGAGATTGGATGGACCGGAAATTCGGGGAGGTGAACTACTTCTTGACACAAGTGCTCACTGGACATGGGTCGAGAGTAGGGTACCTCCACAAGATTGGGAAACAAGAGACTGGTGTGTGCGAGAGGTGTGAAGTGGAGGATGATGTGGGTCATGTGTTTAGATGCTGGAGGAACGAGAAAGTGCTGAAGAAGTTGGAGAGGAAACTAGGGGAGGCGGTGTACTGGGAAAACATGCTGGAGATATTGTTGAGGGGGGAGGAGGAATGGATGGAGGTGAGTGGATTAGTAGAGAGCATGGTTAGGGGGAGAGAAGGACTCGATATGGCATGAGAGGCAGGAGTGATAGGAGGAAGAAGATGACGGTGTGAGCGGAGAGTGTGCGAGGGACCGCCGCCTGTCTCGAAGTAACGGCGAGTTTGAGGTGGGTTTGGTTGGTAGGCATCTCCTTGGGGATGAGTCCAACAATGTTTGGGTCCTGGACCCATTCAAACATGAGTTTCCCATCTCGGCCCGAAAAAAAAAACTGTCCAATGAAGTCTAAGTGTCGGAACTGCCTGGGTGAACACTTTTCGGGTGTTTGCGTAAAAGCAACGGTAATCGGTTTGTGGTCAGTGAAATTGGTAAATGACCTGCCTTCTAGTAAATGACGAAAGTATTTCACGGCTCGGTATATGGCTAACAGTTCACGATCATAAGCACCGTATTATCGTTCTGTTGGGCTCAGCTTCTTCGAAAAGAAAGCGAATCGTCGGTTTTGAAAAGTTGACTACATCAACTTTTTTTTGGAGAGGACGCGAACCGTCACTAGAAACTTGATAACCGAGAAAATCAACTTGAGGTACACCGAATTTGGACTTTGCAGTGTTGATAAGAACACCGTATTCTTTGAGTCGCATGAAAAGTAACCTTAAATGGATTGAATGTTCTTCTGGCGATGCTGATGCGACTAAGATATCGTCTATGTACACATAACAAAAATCAAGGTCACGAATTACTTCATCCATAAAGCGCTGAAAAGTCTGACCAGTGTTCCGGAGCCCGAAAGTCATGAAAGAAAATTCGTAAAGACCGAAAGGAGTAGTTATTGCTCTCTTGGGTATGTCTTCAGGTGCGACTGGGATCTGGTTATATGCTCGTACCAAATCAATCGTAGAGAAAATGCACTCACCGCTCAATCATTGGACAAAGTCCTCTATGTGCGGAATTGGGTACTGGTCGGGTATTGCCCTACCATTTGAAGAGCGATAATCACCATAAGGTCGCCACTCCAGGTTTTTCTTGGGCACCATATGTAAAGGTGATGCCCAGCTGCTTGATGATTGTCGTGCTAGTCCCAACTGTATCATGATTTTAAATTCATGTTTGGCAATTTTGAGTTTATCAGGAGCAAGTCGTCTTGGTCTACTTGAAATTGGCTGACCAGGAGTTGTTTTAATGTGATGAAGCGTAGAGTGTTTTGTTTCTACAGTGCTACCAGCAGGGCGGGTGATTTCTGGGAAAAGGGAGAGTAGTTCATGGTACTTTTATGCTCCTACTACTGCTTTAATTTGCGGAACTGAACTCGTCACTGTCTTCGCACTAGCGGAGAGTGGAGTTGTATTATCTACTAGCCGTCGGTTGCGAATATCCACTAGAAGATTAAAATATTCCAAAAAATCTACACCGATTATTGGTTTAGATACATCAGCAATAACAAAACGCCAAGTGAAATGGCGACGTAATCCAAAATCAAGGGTTATTGTTATAAAACCGAAGGTTGTAATCACTGTATTGTTTGCTGCGAAAAGTTTGTAGGAAGATTTAATGTATGATCCTCGGATACGTGACCGTGGATACACACAGAGATCTGCTCCCGTATCGATGAAAAAAGTTGCTTTTGATTCGAAATCGGTGACAAAAAGGCGGAGTGCTTCCGGGCTAGTATCGTTAGCCGCCATTAACGACTGCCCTGACCGTTTTCCGACTTGAAACTACAAGGTTTATCAAATCTTTTTGCGTTTTGTCCGAATCGGGCATATTACCAACACAAACCGTCTCGTGTTTCTTTTCTTCTGTTACGAGAAAACGAACGACTAAGTCGACGTCGAGTATCTGCATGTTGTTCCTTTTTTTTTGGTCAGTGCGGAGATTTGTGAACACATTTGTTCAAAAAGGGCTTCGATTCGGTTTGAGGATGTAGTTGCTTCAGATACATGCGGTCTAGATATTGTTTCTGCTATTTGATCTGCGAGTTCAGCAATGGTAGAAAGGTTAGCATTCACCTTCATTGCTAAAATAGCCTGCATTGGTGTAGGAAGACGTCCAATCCAGATAGATCGAACTATGTGATCTGGTACTGTTGAGCCTGCTAAACTTTGCAGATGGCGTGAAAACTGTGAGGGTTTTCTGTCACCTACCTCTTCGTGCTCTAATAGACGTCGTGTTTTCTGCTCTTGGGATGCACTAAGTCTTTTTATTAGCTCTTCTTTCAGTTTTTGATACTTTCCTGTTGCTGGTGGTTGTGTAATTATATCACGAACTTCCATTGCGTACTTGGACTCTAAATTTACAGCGACGTAACTGAAACGTGTTTCGTCTTTCGTGATGCCAGCGATAGTAAACTGGCTTTCAATTTGCGCGAACCACATTTCTGGGTCGGTAGCCCAGAAAGAAGGAATATGTACGGAAATGCGCTCCAGCATTGGGGTTGGACTGTCCGGCATTTTGATTTAGCACTTGAACACTTTCGAAAAAAAAACACTTTTTTATTCGGGGTCACCACTTGTGGATTTCGAAAGATTCAATAAGAGCAAGGAAACTCAATTTTATTTCTCGAGTGTGACAACTCAAAAATCAGACTGACATCCTATTTTTATATCTGACGTTTTACTACCTAATTCTAAATATTGTTTACAGTGTGTCACCACAACTTTAATATTCACAATATAAGGAGTACCCCCACATTTGTAACAAGGGTAGGGCAAGAAGTTTTAGATGTCACACTGGCAACACAGGATCTAAATAATATAGTAAAAGATTGGAGAGTATCGGGCGAACCAACTCTCTCCGATCATAGTATTATAACATTCAAGTTAGGACTAGACAAACCTGAAGTGAGCCCCAGAAGAAAACCAAGCAGAACAGATTGGGACAACTATAACACCTGTCTGAAAGAAAGCCTAGCACATATCCAGAGGAAAGGAAGGGCTGAGCACCATCTCGATCTGAAAAATCAGCTTAAGGACCTGGACAGGGCAATAATCGATACATTTGAAATGAGCATGGGGAAGGCTATTAACAATTATATTAGAACGGAAATCCTAGGGAGACTACCTCTCCACCCGCATCAGAATGCTTACCGGGTAGGCAGATCTACGGATTCTGCACTGATACAACTGACGGAGGATATCCGAGGAGCACTAGACAACCAAGAAGCCGTAGTATGCGCATTTTTGGGTATAGAGGAAGATTCCAACAATACTCCTCATGAGGCTGTCAAAAGAGCATTAATTTGAAGAGGTGTAGACAGCACAACATCCAAATGGATGTCGCAACTGCTCATTACTAGAGAACCAGAGACGAGGACGGGCAGAGATATTGTCTCCATCTGTACAACCAGAGGATATCCACAGGGAGAACATTAATGTGGAGCCTGACGGATGACAAACTTCTGTGTGGTTTGACTGACTTTGGAGTATCCTACTGTAACGTGCCTCCCTTCTTACACGTGGCTCCTGCCACAAGAACACGTCACTATGGACACCCTTGATGCAAAATTCGGGTTTTTAAATCTCGGGCGCCAGATTATTAACGTGGTTTGCTCCACGGCCCCTTGACCCTTAGCGTCAAGAGTTCCAGATAGCCTCAGATGGAGGTTACGGAAAATTCCAGGGGTCTTGTTGAATTAAATTCAACTAACTAGTGAAAATCCGGAAAAGCCAAATCTTGGTTCTCCAATCAATAAATTGCGGTTAAAAATGAAAATAATAGAAATTCAAAACTTTGATCTATTAATACTCTGTGGTCTATTTTACGAATAATTCTTTTTAGTGACAAATAAATTAACCTGGAAAAAAATGAGGTATGTATTACCTATATCTGGGATTTTAACGGACTTAACGGTCAGGTTATCAAATACGGTTCAAATCTACCGGGTTTAACGGGGTCCCTAGTGCACGATTTAGATCTGCCGGGTAATCAGACAAATTGTGGCTAAGCCTCTTCCAAGTCTGATTAACCCTTGAATCCAAATGAAACCGGCAACTATTATTCCGACGGGAAAAAAAAATATAAATAATGATTCTACGAAACGGGAAAAGAACGATTTAGATCTGCCGGGAAATCAAACAAATTGTGGCTAAGCCTCTTCAAAGTCTGATTAACCCTTGAATCCAAATGAAACCGGCAACTATTATTCCGACGGGGAGAAAAAAAATATAAATAATGATTCTACGAAACGGGAAAAGAACGATTTAGATCTGCCGGGAAATCAAACAAATTGTGGTTAAGCCTCTTCCAAGTCTGATTAACCCTTGAATCTACTAAAGCCGGTAACTATTATTCCAAAAGAATAAAATTTAAGAACGAGTTAGATCTGCCGGGAAATCAAACAAATTGTGGCTAAGCCTCTTCCAAGTCTGATTAACCCTTGAATCTACTAAGCCGGTAACTATTATTCCGAAAAAAAATAAAATTTAAGAACGAATTAGATCTGCCGGGAAATCAAACAAATTGTGGCTAAGCCTCTTCCAAGTCTGATTAACCCTTGAATCTAACTAAAGCCGGTAACAATTAAAAAAAAATATTTTCCCACGAGTTAAACGGTACCCAACTATCGACACACAGAGTAAAAATATTCGTACTAGCATAAACTTTAAAATATTATACCTAATCCACTTGGATATCAATTTAATGTAAAACTACTGACAACCAAAAGCATAAAATAATTCGAGAATCCACTAATAACTCATATCAGTTATTTAATATATAATAAACGCAGTAAATAAAATTCGAAATCAAATTACGGTTGACAAATCTTTATTTCCAGATAAGAGAAACAAAATAAAAAAAAAACAAATTTCAGTTCAACAACAAAAGAAAAAAATAGCCGGTCGGAAAATTTTCAAAACCATACATTTAACAATTTAATACTAAGCGGCGATACGGAAAGTTTAGATTACACAGTTTAATTGTAAAAATGATTTACCTTTTAAAATACAGCTGACCACACAATCGGAATACGGAATACACTCAATTTTCACACTACGGTTTTTCGGTTTTCGGAAGAAAGTTGAACGGAGAAGATTTAGAACCGGAATCAATCAAAGCGCGAATAAGAATCTCGAGAGCTGAAAAATGAACTGATTCTTGAGAGACAAACTGAATGCTAGACGGAATGAATCGGAGACGGAATAAAAATCGGAGCGCGAATAAAAATCAGAGCGAAAAATGAATTGATTCTTGAGAGCCCTGAATGATGCGCGACAGCCAATTTATATCCAAAATTTTAGTTACAGCTTTCGGCCGTCGTCCAGGTGGCGGAATTAAAACGTGAAATTTATCTAGTTTCGACAAAAACTTGTAAGTATACTAGACGGCTCTCGATTAAATTAAAATGTTGTATATACCGGGCGTCCTTTCAGTTGAAAAATTTAAATATCGGAAATGAATAAATTGTGTATGGTAGAAGTTGGATTTGCGTAACTCGGACTTATACTAAAATATACACCGGTAATAGCAAAAAAATAAATCACTGCGGTAGTCGAAAGGGTTGTAAAGTAACGAGTTATATACACCCTAGTGGTAAAATAAAATATATTACGGAATAATAAAAAAAATAAAAAAATTAAACTTGCAAAAAGCCAAAAAAAAATAACTCGTTACACACCCCCTTTACTTCGGTAAAAAAAAAATGAATGAGCGAAAGTGCAACTTTCGGACATTACATTTTTTTTAAACAACGACTTACACCTAATAATAAAAAAGGTGAGAAAACAAAACGGTGATCCAGGGTGTAGCGTCTCACAGCCTGGAACGTCGGCGTAGGGTCGCTTGGTGTGGATGGGGCGGTCCTCTTCCACGGGACGCCTGTCTTCGGTATGACCGGGAACAGCGTCCGGCTGTTTCCAGAGCGGGGTGGGGTCGTTCGATGCTACACTGGCTGGAAGCATCCTGCATTCGTCGGGGTTCGTCGCTACGGGAGACCAGGTGCGCTTGTACTGCCACCGACCGGGTACGGGGGCCGCGTCGATCACACGGGCATTCTCGGGACATCCGTCCCACTTGTCCACATCGGGAACAAAACAGAATAGACGGCCTGCTGCAGTTCTCTCGGCGGTGTCCGGAGATTCCACACCTCCAACAGAGATCATCCGTCAGGGTGATGAACTTCCCGGATATCGTTCGTTCTTGCGGCAGGTGGGTCTCTGGCGGTTTTTGCTGTGACGGTTTGTACTGTTGACATCGCAGACACCTCTTTACGTACTTGGTGATGTCCCTGAACATTCCTGGCCAATAGTACAATTTTGCAATCCGGGTGATGGTTTTAGCAATTCCCAGATGACCAGCATTCGGATTATCATGGTTTTCTTGCAACACCCGGGTTCGGTCGGGCTTTGCTACACACAGTTTCCAGGGATCGGACATTTCTGGCTCTCTGAAATCATTGATATCCCAGAAATGACGGTATAGACGGTCTTCTTCAATGCAGTAGTCCGGAAACTTCTCTGAATCCTTCAGGACCTCTTCCTTCCTGTTTCGGTACCACGAACATTCGGCGGTTACATCGGTCAAACATAGTGCAGACGGTGGGTCGGTCTCAGCGGTCATGGGTAGCGGGTTTCTTGACAAAGCGTCGGCCACACGATTTAGAGCACCTTTACGGTACTGTATCTCGAAATCATACTGTTGTAGAAAAATACTCCACCTTGCTAAACGTCCGGACGGACTAGATATGGAATGCAGCCATCTAAGAGATTGATGATCGGTAACAACCGTGAAATGGTAGCCCTCTAAATAAGGACGCATCTTTTCAATCCCCCAAACAATGGCAAGACATTCTTTTTCGGTTACGGAGTAATTTTTCTCGGTAGGACTCAGGGTGCGACTTGCATACGCTACCACGTGTTCATGACCATCCTTCCGCTGGGTAAGGGCTATTCCCAAACCATATTCGGAGGCATCGGTTTGTAAGGTAAACGGTACGGTAAAATCAGGACAACTTAGGACGGGTGCTTCTGACAGACAGGTTTTAATCTTAGTGAAAGCAGCTTCTTGTTCTCCAGCCCATTTCCATCGCTGAGATTTACGGAGTAACTTAGTTAACGGAGCTACCTTTTCTGAAAACGATGGTACAAACCTCCTATACCAGGAGGCAACTCCCAAAAACCTTCTCTTCTCTCGGATATTTCTTGGGGCTGAAAATTGTATGATACTTTCGACCTTCTCTGAATCGGTACGGATTCCATCTCCAGTAATTACATGTCCTAAGTATTTCATGGACGGTAGACAGAAATGACATTTCTCCGGGTTGAGTTTCAGCCGTGCTCCTCGTAATCGGCGGAATACTTCGGACAGATTTTCCAGATGTTGATCGAACGTTTCCCCCAGAACGATAATGTCATCCAGATAAGCAAATGCATATGGATCCAGCTCTGGGCCTATCAGTCGGTCAACCAGTCTCTGGAATGTAGCGGGTGCAGAATGTAAACCAAACGGAAGAACCGTGAATTGAAACAATCCACGTCCCGGTGCGGTGAAGGCGGTAATGGGTTTACTTTCGGAGGTTAACGGAACTTGCCAGTACCCACTCTTCAAATCCAAACTGGAAATGTACTTGGCTTTTCGCAGTTTATCCAGTATCGCATTAATAAACGGTAGAGGGTAAGCATCCTTCATTGTTACCTCGTTGACTTTTCGGAAGTCGATACAGAAACGGTTTTTCCCATCTTTTTTCTTCACAATGACTATTGAAGAACTCCACGGACTTGTAGAGGGATCAATCACTCCCTCTGCCAACATGGCGTCTATTTCAGCATTGCAGATTTCCTGCATTTTCGGATTCTGGGGTCGGTATCTCTGTTTGATCGGACGTGGTTGCAGCAAACGGATTTCATGCTCAACTAGCGTAGTTGGACCTCGCAAGGATCCAAATCTCGGTAATTCTTGGTCTAGGAAAATGTCTAGTCTGTCTGTCTGTTCTTTCGATAAATTTCTTTCTGTAACTGGACTGATGGTTTCCAACGGACATCCTATCCAATCATACTCCTCGTCATCCCCTAAATCTTCCAGGGAGAACGCAGATGTTACAGAAACGGTTTGCTCCTTGTCAACCCCTAACACCAGGGAAGACGCCGAGACTTCGGAAACAGGTTGCTCCTTGTCGACCCCTAACTCCAGGGAAGACGCAGAGACTTCGGAACTAGTTTGCTCCTTGCCACCCCTAACACCAGGGAAGACTCAGAGACTTCGGAAATAGATTGCTCCTTGTCAACCCCTAACTCCAGGGAAGACGCAGAGACTTCGGAAACAGCTTGCTCCTTGTCAACCCCTAACACCAGGGAAGACGCAGAGACTTCGGAAACAGATTGCTCCTCGCCAACCCCTAAAACCAGGGAGGGCGAAGAGACTTCGGAAACAGCTTGCTCCTTGTCAACCCCTAACTCCAGGGAGGACGCAGAGACTTCGGGAACAGTTTGCTCCTTGTCGACCCCTAACTCCAGGGAGGACGCAGAGACTTCGTAAACAGACAGATTTGCAGAACGGCGGTCTTCACTAAGACGATGGGTGGTTTCTTCTCTACATATTATTGGTACAGCGGAATTGACTTCTTTCATAGGCCGGTTCACGGCCTCCAATATTCCAACAGGACTGGCCAATTGTGAACGCCTCACTTACTCATCATTCACGTATATTTCTCCGGTTCCTAACTCCAGCCGGAAATTATACTTGCGGAGGACATCATGTCCTAATACAATGTCGGTTATTAGACCAGGGAAATGCTCCAACGAACCCTCCATTGTGACGTCATCGATTTTCCATTCCAGCTCATATATGTCGGTGATGGAGACTAGATTTCCATTAGCTAAACGGGCCTTCGTAGCTTGACGAGAGGTAGTTTGCTTTCTTTGGGAAAAAGTCTTAGCTACTTGATCACCAATATACGACTTTGCTGCTCCGGTATCCAATAATGCTCTAAACATATGATTTCCTATTTCAACGTCTATGTGCGGTCGGGGGTCGTTCATTTCTGCTGGCGGTTCGGTGTGAGAGGTAAAGATTTGCGGAAGCTGTGTCGGCCTCTCTTCGGTACAACTTCGGTTTAGTTTTCCTGCATCCTGCAGGAACAGTCTCTCGAAAATACTCCTTCTTTTTGACAACGAGAACAGAATATTTTCGGCGGGTTTTGGCAGTTGTTGCGGTAGTGTCCTGACTCACCACAACGGAAACAGATGAGTTGACGGGAAGATTGTCCTGAAGGTTGCTGGGTAGTATCCGGCGGCGGACGGCGAAAAGTATCGGTCGATGACGGTTGACGGGGACCGGCGACGGGTTCTCTGGATGGCCCAGGCATCGAGTTGTGGGAAGGTCCATATCTCGGCGAACTCATTGGCTGCGGACGGGGATTTGGTCCCCTGTTCGGTCCAGTGTGGTTGGGTACAGACTGGAGTTCCTTCCTGAGGAGCTCATATTCCCTGACCACCTGACAAAAGGAGGAAAAATCGTCAAAGTCCCCTTTTCGGACTTGCAGACGGTATTCCGGCAACAGGTTGCGGTACAGCCACGCCAACTGTTGTTCGGGAGTTAGCTTACCATGGCGTCGCATCAGAGTTTGTAGCTCGGTTATGTATGTTGCGGCGGACTCATTTCTTCTCTGCAGACGACGGCTTATCTCAGCTTCCAAGTCGTCTTCGTAATTAACGGGGTAGAAGAAAATACGGAAATCTGTTTTAAATTCCTCTCAGGTAGAGTATCTGCTGCGGTTATTCCGGTACCAAAGAGCGGGCTCACCGGACAGTAATTCGGGTAACACCGGAAGCAGATTGTCTTTCTGGACATTCCTTGCGGTACAGATTTCTTCGATTCTTTCGATGAATGAAGCAGGATCTCCCCGGTTTCCAAAAGACACCTTCCAATCGTGCACGTTTATCGGTGTAGCTGCCATAGCGGTCGGATATTCCTCTTGGTCTATGGCGGATCGCGGAGCAATATTTCTTCTTCTCAGAAAGTTGACGAGTCTTTTCCGTTTGATAGGAACGGTTCCAGCAACCGATAAATTCCTCTTTACCAGCTCGGTATTAAGTCCCTCGTTCTTTAGGAGGTATACCCAGCTTACTCGATTGTCGGTTATTCCTCTCACGGAACGTACAGTCGGTACTGGAGGAGCGGATTCGGTTTCTTCAGCTTCTTCTTGCTCAAACAAAACGGATAAGTCAAGATCTTCGGAGTTTCTTCTGGACATTAGCCTATTAACTCCAGCTCAGGCGTCTTCTTCTTCTTCCAAAATAAAAACAACAAAGGCGGAAAGAAGGAAAAACTAGCACCGGCAAAACGGTCACTATTGAAATTTGCAATACAAAAAAAAATAGTATATTATACTGAAATAACGGTCCCTGTTCAAATCAACAATGGGAAAAAAAAAACCATAAAACAGTATAAACGGTCCAGCAACAATACGCTAAAAAAAATATCCACAGCTGTATTTCAGTTCCTGCTATAATCAGGTCTCTTTAACAATACGGTAAAATAACGGAAACGGAATAACGGTTCCAGCTCTAACAAATAATCAACTCTCTGCAATAATACGGTAAACAAACAGTCAACACAGACTTAACCGGTCCAAGCGAAAAAAACGCTTCAAAAAAAAAATAAAAATTTAAAACGGTATTAAACTGATCCTATTGTAATCAACAATCAGGTCCCTGCTCGGGCGCCATTTTCTAACGTGCCTCCCTTCTTACACGTGGCTCCTGCCACAAGAACACGTCACTATGGACACCCTTGATGCAAAATTCGGGTTTTTAAATCTCGGGCGCCAGATTATTAACGTGGTTTGCTCCACGGCCCCTTGACCCTTAGCGTCAAGAGTTCCAGATAGCCTCAGATGGAGGTTACGGAAAATTCCAGGGGTCTTGTTGAATTAAATTCAACTAACTAGTGAAAATCCGGAAAAGCCAAATCTTGGTTCTCCAATCAATAAATTGCGGTTAAAAATGAAAATAATAGAAATTCAAAACTTTGATCTATTAATACTCTGTGGTCTATTTTACGAATAATTCTTTTTAGTGACAAATAAATTAACCTGGAAAAAAATGAGGTATGTATTACCTATATCTGGGATTTTAACGGACTTAACGGTCAGGTTATCAAATACGGTTCAAATCTACCGGGTTTAACGGGGTCTCTAGTGCACGATTTAGATCTGCCGGGTAATCAGACAAATTGTGGCTAAGCCTCTTCCAAGTCTGATTAACCCTTGAATCCAAATGAAACCGGCAACTATTATTCCGACGGGAAAAAAAATATAAATAATGATTCTACGAAACGGGAAAAGAACGATTTAGATCTGCCGGGAAATCAAACAAATTGTGGCTAAGCCTCTTCCAAGTCTGATTAACCCTTGAATCTACTAAAGCCGGTAACTATTATTCCAAAAAAATAAAATTTAAGAACGAGTTAGATCTGCCGGGAGTAAATATGCTACAAGAGTTCTGCCTATTGGCGGAGGCGCTAACATGGGAATCTCCATAAGGAAATCGTCGAAAAATCTAAGGTCCAAAAAACACCGAAATTGGCTCATTTTTGGAGTGGGGGTAAATCTCAATCTACGCATGTGCTACGTTATTCGGATGGGTGACGTCATAGGGATAATGAAAAAAATATTTTTTAAATTCAAGCTACCTCCTTCATCCCCCACGCAGCACCCCTGAAAGTTAACCAATCATAGCAAACGACGTCTCGTTTAAAAGACCTTAACGTCTAGTATATACATGAAATAATGAAAAAATTCTACCCCCTTTCATCCCCCTACGACCACTAAAAGTTAACCAATCAAACGTCATCTCGAAAGGCCTTAACGTTAAGTATATATATATAAAATAATGAAAAAACGCCACCCCCTTTCACCCCCACCGTAGCACCCCTAAAGTTAACCAATCGTACTACGTCTCAAAAGGTTTTAACGTCTAGTATATACTTTAAATTTTATCTCACCCTCAATACCCACCTGTTTAGTATTCCTAATTCCAAGGACCCCCAAATTCACTATCTAAATTTACACTCACCTTTGAAAAATCATATATTTTCAATGGTACAGTCTATGATATAATATTAGCATCTGTCTTTGTTTTAATTTTTTAAATTTGAATCTTCATGTTTTACGAATTTCCTTGATTGAGAATAGATTTAGTCTACACACCTCCTTGAAGACTTATGAGGTAAGATATCGGCGTGTTATCTTTTCTATTTGTGGTAATCCACAATCTAAAAACTATTTTCATCTATTAGGTTAGTCAAATAAAATAACAAATAGTTTTTTAAATTTATATAATATGGTTCATTTCCACACCATCTTATATATCACAATAATTGATATAAGGAGATAGAACCATGGTGCGTTGTATTTAATATTTAAAGTGGCAAATACATCCCCTATAGGCCTACGGAAAACCACTTTGTAAAGAAAAAAATATTTTTTCTCAATTTTCATTCGGGCTGTAACACACAAAAATTAAAATATATAAATTTTTTTGAGTGATAAATTTTATACTTTTCCTCAAAAAACACATATCACAGAAAATGCATTATTTATTAGTAAAAAAATTAGAAAAACATTCATTACGGATCATTGATGATCATTACCCCCACATATGATGATATACTAAAAAAGAATTTTTTTCATTTTATATTTTCAATCTTACCTAGATACTTTTACGTTAAAAGACCGATCGAGGAACAGGTTGAGACAAGCTTGGGGAATAATCTCATTGATACTTACGGATCATTAACGACTACCATCCCAGTATCTATTGATATACTAGATGGCCCTTTTTCGAACAGCATGAACATTAGTCTTTAAGCTAATAGAAACGGTTTATTAATTCGTTTGGTTTTGCATCATTCATAAGAATGAGATTTTTATATGGCTCTTTTGATTGATTATTACCTAACCAATCATTTAAATTTAAACGTTTGCTAACCCTATGATTATATAAACTATTTAGTAAAATCAAATTGTTACATTAGCAATATTAAAATTGAAAAAAAATCTAATATGCTGGCTCCTCCTCCTCCGTAGGTGTAGATGAAGTTGATGGAATGGAATAATGTCCCCATGGTAACGTTTCATCTGACCCAGATATCAGGTAACGTTTATCATCCTCAGGGCTGAGGGCAACCTTATGCTGGATAGTGGAGTACACCTGATGTTTTTCAGAACGAATCAGATTTTGAACGACAGTTTTTTGTTGCCAGGTATCAAGACATTCTGCATAATCTTCATGAGTAATTATAGTTTTCACAACAGATGACTTTACTCCCTTAGCTTTTTTTGCTACACCTAGGTTCTTGAGTTCAGACTCTACTTCATCCTCATCATACCCTTCATCGCTCAACCTCTTCCTTTTCTTGGAAATATTATCATCGGTTACTAATATTCTGGTTGAGTAAAGTTTCGAACGGAGACCCACGTACTCAGTCATTGGAACACCATTATTCTCATCCTTCATCATTCCCAAGACTTTCTTATTTACCAGAGGAATGCCATATATATTTTCAGGAGCATAGTCACTTGTGTCAAAGCGCCGATGACAATCACGCTTCATAACTTCATAAGGGTCTTGATGAAGCTCATAAATCAGAGAGTCAGTATCAGTATACATGACTGAGCAGCTGGGGAAAGCATCAATCATGTATCCATAGTGAAAATCATAAATTGTAGTTTTAGCAAGATCAAGGATTGTTTGTCCTACATATATAGGTTTGTTTAACAAGATCTGAAGCTTCCGCAATTCTATTGCAACTAGATCAGGATTTACACTAAAAATTGTGCTATTCTTAAACTCAGGCTTGGCAATGTAAGCCTCAGCACCATAACGACCGCTCCACTCAGTCAACAATCGGATATTAACCCGCTTTCGTACATTCTCCATAGTTTTTCCTGTAACAATAAAAATGATTAGAACTAGAGAAACGTTAGTATTAGTTCATGTAGGAAAAAAAACTTACCAAATACTGCATTATTCATCAACTTGAACAAGTTCTTCTCGAACTCATTCGTTGACTTCGTTCGCAGCTCCGTGTTGAGATCTATGTAAGACTTCAACCACGGTGCCTGTTTGAATTTCAAAACCCGATGAACCTTCTTTAGCACCAACCCATGCGTAAGCGCCTGCTTTAGCGTTCGGTAATGGATAACATACTTGGTTTTATTATGGAGGGTAGCCATTAACTTGGTTAACTCTTTTGCATCCTTTGGGGGTCTCATTGTCTTGGGATTGATGTGGAGAGGACAAAACGGAATATCTTTATGCTGATCGTGTAGGTGTTGGGGGTACTCCAAATCTACTTCTAACATATACCCATCATCAGCATCATCAGGTATAGTAGTGACATCGATGTTGGTATCACACCATTCAAAACCGCTATAGGGAAGATACTGAGACATTGCCCAACCATACTAAAACAAAAACCACAATAAATTTCTCACTTATTTTTAGACGAGGAGTAACAAACCTGATTATTTATATCAAAATATATCATAAATGTCATTGGCTTAGATGGATCGTAGTTGTTTACATAATGGTTGTTAGCTTTGGATCTCCTCTTACTGCAAACTTGACTAAGACCACCACGAATACCACGTTCAACGAAGAGAAACATTTCTATTTCCGTTAAAAGCTCCAATTCAACCCCGGTATATTTCAACATGGCATCCCAAGTGTAACCTGGCAATGTAAAATAGTGGGCAGGATCGAGACCATGCGATTTGAGGGTGCTACTGCGAAACATTTCAAATACATCAGCAAGAAGGAGAATATCCGTCTTCATATATAGGTCAACGTAATCACCTAATGTATTACAGTTGAAAGTACTCCATACTTGGTGAGCACGATGGTAGAGACGGCGGGGGCAAGGCTTATTTTCAAGTTTATTAAAAAATGCATCCTGTGCAGGTAAGGATATTTCATTGAATCGATCGAATGAGTCAATGTAATCGTATGGCATCACCCCCTTTTTAGTTAACATATTAAAATGATCTCCTGGCAACTCTGGGAACTGGGATTTTAAATTTGGAAATTCAGTTAGATAAGAAGCTAATTTATCAAGACTAGATGCCATAAATCTAAAGGAATCGATGAACCTAAATTGAACTGGATAGTCATCAATGTGTTTGGTGAACGAAATATACTTTTCCTTTGTAATAGGAAGCAAGTCTATCGTTCCACTAATCCGGGTGACAATTTCAAGGATTAAAAAGTGGGCGTCAAAACCTGATAAATTATGCCACACTACCGGCACCACATGACTATCCTTATAGTTAATATTGCATGATCCATGAGCTGCTCCACGATAGTTGTTGGTGGAAATTAAATGATTGTGATCACGCACTTTCTTATCTTCCTTTGTGAAGGGTTGTTGACATATGTGGCAGTGTGTAGCTCTTCTATGCTCAACTTCCTGCAACCATGTCATATGAATATCATACGGGCACCAAAACACTGTAGCCAAATCTTCAGCTAAACTCGACATTTCATCAGCGAACCACGCCATACAGTCCTGCCCTCGGTATGATCGGTAAAAAGAAAGGGTGTCATCATAGCTGCATTTCAGATAATATCCAACGGCAGCTGGAACGTGGTGTTGCGGCTTCTTAGGATCAACTAACGGTTTAAGCACAGATTCCAGGTCGGCATAAACAATAAATGGTGCTTTTTCTTTATTCTGATAATTTTTAAATTTTAAAATGTTCTTCCCTGGCTCAGGCATCCTAATAGCAGTCTCATTCATTTTAACACAGTCCTCGATATGCTTATCTAGCTTATCTTGTGACCTGTAGTAGTGGAGGCATCTATCGCAGAAGTATTTTTGTCCGTGCTCTTTACTAAGTTGTTTGGAGAGTAGGCGTGATAAACTTTTAATCCAGACGTAATGGTATCTAATGGCTCCTTCAGTATTATCATATCTATCCTGAATCATCAATAAATTTACATGACGTTCTTTCTTATTCTTTGTCAGGTATGTAGGAAGGGTCTTGAACGACCTCTTTTTTTCTTTTTGAAGGATATACACGTTTACAGAGATCTGGTTCTGCTTCTCAAAGTTTGGAATCTGCTTCATTGACATAGGCCACTGTATCCCTTTCAATTTTAATACCGAGGAGTAGTGGGGGTATGACGTTATCAAATCCGAGTTTTTATTACCACAAGAGTACAATGCTGAGGTAACAGCCCATGCAAAACATGCATCATCATTGTTTTTTACGTTAATGCATGCGTTCTTTTTCTTAATTTGATAGGGTAGTTCAATATATGAAGAACCAAGCTGAGGGGTGTACTTGTTGATATTAACCCCCAAATTTACAACTTTCCTGAGAGCCCAGCCTGAGTCACGCTCTTGGAACTCTTCTAATTCATTCATGATGGGTGCATTAACCTCGGTGTCAAACCACTCATCTAAGTTGGTGTTTCTATATATTGGCGAGTTCGATGTAGTAAAGTACTTGTACTCAGTCTGTACACTATCTCCCTTTACTATTATAAACTCTCCACAAAATACAGTATTAACCTTAAGTGCAGCATCCTGCTTAAGAATTTTCCGAATCTTATTTTTAAATGTTGATTTAGCGTCAACGATAAATGATTTCGGATCCTTATGTTTCAAGTTTTAAATTACCCCCGTTATTATTCGTGAGTTGAACGTAGATTCGCTATCTTCCCATCTTACTCGATCCGAAGGAATCGCTTTTTTCAGGGAAAGCCCTGCCCCCTTCTTCTGAGCCGCTTTAAATTGTCGTCTCATGGTTTTTATATTTCTTAAGCAGGCCTCCAAATGCTGTTTTTCACCTATCGTCTTTGCACTCCTCATTGCATTCTGAATTCTTTTAATCCCTTTATAACATTCAACCAGTCCCTCACGTATCTTTCTATCATTATTTGGGGTTACCAATCCCAGCAATGCAGCTATGTATTTCACCAAATCAGTGAATTGCCCCATTCTAAGAAAAAAAAAATTATTGTTATGTTATACTTTTATGAAAAACTAAACGTTTCGAATACATAACCTCAAATATTATGTTAATGAAAATAATTGATAACTTACTTTTAAATTAATTAAAAACTTTCTAAACAGGAAGAGCTGTCAGATGATTGAACGCTTCACAAAGTTCTAAAAAAGAATGAAAAAGACTGAAAAAATAATTATTGGAAGGTATAAGGTACACGGAAAACTGAACGGTTGATTATTTTTAAAATACATAACCTCAAATATTGAGAAATAATGGATAACTTACTTAAAAATTAATAAAAATCTAAATTAATAGGAGCTGAAGACAATTCTAAATGCTTATCAAAGTTCTGAAACAGAATGAAAAAAAATGATTTATTAAGTATAAAGTATACTTTAAGATGGCTCGAAAACTGTTGATTATTTTTAAATACATAACCTCAAATATCATGTTTGAGAAAAAATGAAGATAATTGATAACTTACTTTTAAATTAATAAAAAATTATTATGAAGAGGAACGCTTCTGAAGCAAATAATTATTGTTAAGTATAACGCTTTTTAGTAAGACGGAGTAATTGGTTACTTTTAATACTTGGACTCATATATTGGATGTCATGTTAGATATTAAAGTTTCAAAAATTAAGCTTACAACCAATTTTCAAAAATATTGGAGGTTAATATAAAACTAATGTGAAAAATGAGTGTGAAAACCATTTAAACCACCCTCAATAATGCTGCTTTTCAGCTAAAATTGAACATGAGTCGGAGTACTTAAACAATCAGTAAAAACCGGAGTAGCTAGTCATACAATTGATAATTTAATCCACTTTTGAGAATCATAAAAATATTGGTCAGGGAATATGATATTTAAAACTTATTGTTAAGACTAACATAAATCATCCTACATCTAACCATCCTATAGTCATGATAAAAATTTGCAAGCGTTGTTCTATTGAGCACCCTTCTACTACTCATGAACTGTGCTACAAATGTTATATTAAAGGTGGAGAAAATAGTGGAGAATGGATTCCATTTAATGTGTATTCATGGTCGAGTTATGAAAATTTTAAAAAGTGGCAATTTAATTATGATCGGAGACAGCTACTTTGCGAGAAATGTGGAAAGTTTATGAATAGAACTGATATATATCGCCATATGAAAAACCGACATGATGTTGAAAACTTTTCAGTTAAGTTTGCGTAGAATTTATCCGCTAAAAAAATAATTGTCTGAAATATGTTTGTTTCTAATTTAATGAAATGTTAGATTAGGTAGGAATTTATTTAAGCAAACTACTGTTACTTCTACCAGAAATTAAAAATATCTAATGAATTAACCTGAAATATGGTATATCTTCGATAATGAAAGTGGGTATAGTAAAAAAAGTTATGTAAAAGTTATAGCATTTTAAACGGATGAATTAAAAATAAAAGAGTAGGGAACTTATTATTGAAGTCTTTAAGTATGTGCAGTTATGGTTGTAGCTAATCCTATGTGAGAGCACAATCAACTCAACCTAATTAAATGAAGTATTAAACAAGTAGCTAAGAAATATAATAACTAAGGTCTGTTTGCATACGCAGATTTACTTAAATGAAATGAAAATTACACCTTATTTTTGGCACTACCTACCACATGATTTTAATATTTAATGAAGAAAAGGTAAATTTAAATGTAAAACCCTTGAAGATGTGAAAATGATTGGAGTTTTTTGAGAATTTATGAAGAATGAGTCTACCGTTGAAGACTATTCCGTAACTTCATAAACTCTATTGGAAATGTGTGAAAATATTCTTTAAAATGTATCTACAATATCTGAAAATAGAATTTTAATTAACAATCGTATTTTTATTTTAATAATTCAAAGATGCCATAACGATAGTAACATAAAAAATAATTTTATATTTTTAGCTATTTTAGTTATATAGATACCTCTATATTTTCAGATACCTCGTATATTTTTTCACTTTTAAACATGAGAACAATGAAAATAAAATCACACCACGCTCAACAAGTCAATTACACTGATATTAATAGCTGTACTATTGAAGTAGTATGAAATTAATTAAAAGTTTTTTTCTCGATTTTTCATGAAATTAAACAATAATATTTTTATTTTAACGTTCCAGATACCATTATCAAGAATAAATGGCTTTCTAAATTATGGTCCCTATCTGACACTATGAAAAAAAAAAACGACAACTAGACAATTATTAATATTTTTAAGTTTAAGAAATTTGAAAAAGCCAGCTTTAACTTATGAATTTATTTATATATAGTAATAGTTTAATCAAATTTATATTGAAAAGTACTTAAAACGCGCTTTCAAATAGAGTATTATTTATTATACTATCCCATTAAAAATTATCAGACAAAATGATAACAATATTTAGGTAACAGAATATCATCAAAATGTTAATATCCACAAAAAAAAATATTTATACATCAGAATTCAGGTAATATGAGTTTTTTTGTTTTAAATTGAAATATACGAGGAGCTATCATAGAACTAGAGTATATATTTAAAAAATCGATTGATATTTTTACATTTTACATAGATGTTAAAATATTTTAAAAAACGTAACCATTCACTAAAATAAAGAAAAAACATTATAAATCTGCTTTATTCATAACAAAGAGGTTATTAAATTACTAAAACTATTTCAAAATTATAATTATTTAAAAAAAAAAATCACTCAATAAAAATATATTCTAAAAGCGAAAAAATCGGTGGATTTTACGGATTGGAAAAAACAAATAATTACTCACCCACTGAAGATTCTCCTAACACAAAATTCTTGGTTGACACAAACATTAATAGCGCGAATTTAAGTATAAACTGAAGAATGAAAAATACTCCCAGTTTATATATATTTACTCAATTCAGTATAAAACAACTTTCAGACATCTGAGCAGCAGACGAATGACTGGTTGACCTTGATATATAACGAACAGCACAAGAGCAAGGATAATTAATTAGTGAATTAATTAGTAGTACCCGCATATAAAATTTGTTATTTTTGTAATAATTGATAGCAGATTCGATTTATGTCTCGAATGTTTTAACGATTTATTAGTAGTACCCGCATGTATAAAAGCGCGCTAAAAAAATTTGATTTATGTTTCGGAATGCAATTAAAGAATTGTATCCACATGGGAGCTCATTAAATTGAAACATTGAAAGTATTAATTGAAAGGAAATACTATTAAAAATTCTTTAATTGCATTCCGAAACATAAATCAAATTTTTTTAGCGCGCTTTTATACATGCGGGTACTACTAATAAATCGTTAAAACATTCGAGACATAAATCGAATCTGCTATCAATTATTACAAAAATAACAAATTTTATATATGCGGGTACTACTAATTAATTCACTAATTAATTATCCTTGCTCTTGTGCTGTTCGTTATATATCAAGGTCAACCAGTCATTCGCCTGCTGCTCAGATGTCTGAAAGTTGTTTTATACTGAATTGAGTAAATATATATAAACTGGGAGTATTTTTCATTCTTCAGTTTATACTTAAATTCGCGCTATTAATGTTTGTGTCAACCAAGAATTTTGTGTTAGGAGAATCTTTAGTGGGTGAGTAATTATTTGTTTTTTCCAATCCGTAAAATCCACCGATTTTTTCGCTTTTAGAATATATTTTTATTGAGTGATTTTTTTTTTAAATAATTATAATTTTGAAATAGTTTTAGTAATTTAATAACCTCTTTGTTATGAATAAAGCAGATTTATAATGTTTTTTCTTTATTTTAGTGAATGGTTACGTTTTTTAAAATATTTTAACATCTATGTAAAATGTAAAAGTATCAATCGATTTTTTAAATATATACTCTAGTTCTATGATAGCTCCTCGTATATTTCAATTTAAAACAAAAAAAC
Organism: Lochmaea crataegi; assembly: GCA_947563755.1. Lineage (NCBI taxonomy): Eukaryota > Metazoa > Arthropoda > Insecta > Coleoptera > Chrysomelidae > Lochmaea > Lochmaea crataegi. Next base: position 30,798,253 of record OX387431.1, on the reverse strand, counting down.
TCATATTACCTGAATTCTGATGAATAAATATTTTTTTTTGTGGATATTAACATTTTGATGATATTCTGTTACCTAAATATTGTTATCATTTTGTCTGATAATTTTTAATGGGATAGTATAATAAATAATACTCTATTTGAAAGCGCGTTTTAAGTACTTTTCAATATAAATTTGATTAAACTATTACTATATATAAATAAATTTATAAGTTAAAGCTGGCTTTTTTAAATTTCTTAAACTTAAAAATATTATTAATTGTCTAGTTGTCGTTTTTTTTTTCATAGTGTCAGGTAGGGACCATAATTTAGAAAGCCATTTATTCTTGATAATGGTATCTGGAACGTTAAAATAAAAATATTATTGTTTAATTTCATGAAAAATTGAGAAAAAAACTTTTAATTAATTTCATACTACTTCAATAGTACAGCTATCAATATCAGTGTAATTGACTTGTTGAGCGTGGTGTGATTTTATTTTCATTGTTCTCATGTTTAAAAGTGAAAAAATATACGAGGTATCTGAAAATATAGAGGTATCTATATAACTAAAATAGCTAAAAATATAAAATTATTTTTTATGTTACTATCGTTATGGCATCTTTGAATTATTAAAATAAAAATACGATTGTTAATTAAAATTCTATTTTCAGATATTGTAGATACATTTTAAAGAATATTTTCACACATTTCCAATAGAGTTTATGAAGTTACGGAATAGTCTTCAACGGTAGACTCATTCTTCATAAATTCTCAAAAAACTCCAATCATTTTCACATCTTCAAGGGTTTTACATTTAAATTTACCTTTTCTTCATTAAATATTGAAATCATGTGGTAGGTAGTGCCAAAAATAAGGTGTAATTTTCATTTCATTTAAGTAAATCTGCGTATGCAAACAGACCTTAGTTATTATATTTCTTAGCTACTTGTTTAATACTTCATTTAATTAGGTTGAGTTGATTGTGCTCTCACATAGGATTAGCTACAACCATAACTGCACATACTTAAAGACTTCAATAATAAGTTCCCTACTCTTTTATTTTTAATTCATCCGTTTAAAATGCTATAACTTTTACATAACTTTTTTTACTATACCCACTTTCATTATCGAAGATATACCATATTTCAGGTTAATTCATTAGATATTTTTAATTTCTGGTAGAAGTAACAGTAGTTTGCTTAAATAAATTCCTACCTAATCTAACATTTCATTAAATTAGAAACAAACATATTTCAGACAATTATTTTTTTAGCGGATAAATTCTACGCAAACTTAACTGAAAAGTTTTCAACATCATGTCGGTTTTTCATATGGCGATATATATCAGTTCTATTCATAAACTTTCCACATTTCTCGCAAAGTAGCTGTCTCCGATCATAATTAAATTGCCACTTTTTAAAATTTTCATAACTCGACCATGAATACACATTAAATGGAATCCATTCTCCACTATTTTCTCCACCTTTAATATAACATTTGTAGCACAGTTCATGAGTAGTAGAAGGGTGCTCAATAGAACAACGCTTGCAAATTTTTATCATGACTATAGGATGGTTAGATGTAGGATGATTTATGTTAGTCTTAACAATAAGTTTTAAATATCATATTCCCTGACCAATATTTTTATGATTCTCAAAAGTGGATTAAATTATCAATTGTATGACTAGCTACTCCGGTTTTTACTGATTGTTTAAGTACTCCGACTCATGTTCAATTTTAGCTGAAAAGCAGCATTATGGAGGGTGGTTTAAATGGTTTTCACACTCATTTTTCACATTAGTTTTATATTAACCTCCAATATTTTTGAAAATTGGTTGTAAGCTTAATTTTTGAAACTTTAATATCTAACATGACATCCAATATATGAGTCCAAGTATTAAAAGTAACCAATTACTCCGTCTTACTAAAAAGCGTTATACTTAACAATAATTATTTGCTTCAGAAGCGTTCCTCTTCATAATAATTTTTTATTAATTTAAAAGTAAGTTATCAATTATCTTCATTTTTTCTCAAACATGATATTTGAGGTTATGTATTTAAAAATAATCAACAGTTTTCGAGCCATCTAAAAGTATACTTTATACTTAATAAATCATTTTTTTTCATTCTGTTTCAGAACTTTGATAAGCATTTAGAATTGTCTTCAGCTCCTATTAATTTAGATTTTTATTAATTTTTAAGTAAGTTATCCATTATTTCTCAATATTTGAGGTTATGTATTTTAAAAATAATCAACCGTTCAGTTTTCCGTGTACCTTATACCTTCCAATAATTATTTTTTCAGTCTTTTTCATTCTTTTTTAGAACTTTGTGAAGCGTTCAATCATCTGACAGCTCTTCCTGTTTAGAAAGTTTTTAATTAATTTAAAAGTAAGTTATCAATTATTTTCATTAACATAATATTTGAGGTTATGTATTCGAAACGTTTAGTTTTTCATAAAAGTATAACATAACAATAATTTTTTTTTTCTTAGAATGGGGCAATTCACTGATTTGGTGAAATACATAGCTGCATTGCTGGGATTGGTAACCCCAAATAATGATAGAAAGATACGTGAGGGACTGGTTGAATGTTATAAAGGGATTAAAAGAATTCAGACTGCAATGAGGAGTGCAAAGACGATAGGTGAAAAACAGCATTTGGAGGCCTGCTTAAGAAATATAAAAACCATGAGACGACAATTTAAAGCGGCTCAGAAGAAGGGGGCAGGGCTTTCCCTGAAAAAAGCGATTCCTTCGGATCGAGTAAGATGGGAAGATAGCGAATCTACGTTCAACTCACGAATAATAACGGGGGTAATTTCAAACTTGAAACATAAGGATCCGAAATCATTTATCGTTGACGCTAAATCAACATTTAAAAATAAGATTCGGAAAATTCTTGAGCAGGATGCTGCACTTAAGGTTAATACTGTATTTTGTGGAGAGTTTATAATAGTAAAGGGAGATAGTGTACAGACTGAGTACAAGTACTTTACTACATCGAACTCGCCAATATATAGAAACACCAACTTAGATGAGTGGTTTGACACCGAGGTTAATGCACCCATCATGAATGAATTAGAAGAGTTCCAAGAGCGTGACTCAGGCTGGGCTCTCAGGAAAGTTGTAAATTTGGGGGTTAATATCAACAAGTACACCCCTCAGCTTGGTTCTTCATATATTGAACTACCCTATCAAATTAAGAAAAAGAACGCATGCATTAACGTAAAAAACAATGATGATGCATGTTTTGCATGGGCTGTTACCTCAGCATTGTACTCTTGTGGTAATAAAAACTCGGATTTGATAACGTCATACCCCCACTACTCCTTGGTATTAAAATTGAAAGGGATACAGTGGCCTATGACAATGAAGCAGATTCCAAACTTTGAGAAGCAGAACCAGATCTCTGTAAACGTGTATATCCTTCAAAAAGAAAAAAAGAGGTCGTTCAAGACCCTTCCTACATACCTGACAAAGAATAAGAAAGAACGTCATGTAAATTTATTGATGATTCAGGATAGATATGATAATACTGAAGGAGCCATTAGATACCATTACGTCTGGATTAAAAGTTTATCACGCCTACTCTCCAAACAACTTAGTAAAGAGCACGGACAAAAATACTTCTGCGATAGATGCCTCCACTACTACAGGTCACAAGATAAGCTAGATAAGCATATCGAGGACTGTGTTAAAATGAATGAGACTGCTATTAGGATGCCTGAGCCAGGGAAGAACATTTTAAAATTTAAAAATTATCAGAATAAAGAAAAAGCACCATTTATTGTTTATGCCGACCTGGAATCTGTGCTTAAACCGTTAGTTGATCCTAAGAAGCCGCAACACCACGTTCCAGCTGCCGTTGGATATTATCTGAAATGCAGCTATGATGACACCCTTTCTTTTTACCGATCATACCGAGGGCAGGACTGTATGGCGTGGTTCGCTGATGAAATGTCGAGTTTAGCTGAAGATTTGGCTACAGTGTTTTGGTGCCCGTATGATATTCATATGACATGGTTGCAGGAAGTTGAGCATAGAAGAGCTACACACTGCCACATATGTCAACAACCCTTCACAAAGGAAGATAAGAAAGTGCGTGATCACAATCATTTAATTTCCACCAACAACTATCGTGGAGCAGCTCATGGATCATGCAATATTAACTATAAGGATAGTCATGTGGTGCCGGTAGTGTGGCATAATTTATCAGGTTTTGACGCCCACTTTTTAATCCTTGAAATTGTCACCCGGATTAGTGGAACGATAGACTTGCTTCCTATTACAAAGGAAAAGTATATTTCGTTCACCAAACACATTGATGACTATCCAGTTCAATTTAGGTTCATCGATTCCTTTAGATTTATGGCATCTAGTCTTGATAAATTAGCTTCTTATCTAACTGAATTTCCAAATTTAAAATCCCAGTTCCCAGAGTTGCCAGGAGATCATTTTAATATGTTAACTAAAAAGGGGGTGATGCCATACGATTACATTGACTCATTCGATCGATTCAATGAAATATCCTTACCTGCACAGGATGCATTTTTTAATAAACTTGAAAATAAGCCTTGCCCCCGCCGTCTCTACCATCGTGCTCACCAAGTATGGAGTACTTTCAACTGTAATACATTAGGTGATTACGTTGACCTATATATGAAGACGGATATTCTCCTTCTTGCTGATGTATTTGAAATGTTTCGCAGTAGCACCCTCAAATCGCATGGTCTCGATCCTGCCCACTATTTTACATTGCCAGGTTACACTTGGGATGCCATGTTGAAATATACCGGGGTTGAATTGGAGCTTTTAACGGAAATAGAAATGTTTCTCTTCGTTGAACGTGGTATTCGTGGTGGTCTTAGTCAAGTTTGCAGTAAGAGGAGATCCAAAGCTAACAACCATTATGTAAACAACTACGATCCATCTAAGCCAATGACATTTATGATATATTTTGATATAAATAATCAGGTTTGTTACTCCTCGTCTAAAAATAAGTGAGAAATTTATTGTGGTTTTTGTTTTAGTATGGTTGGGCAATGTCTCAGTATCTTCCCTATAGCGGTTTTGAATGGTGTGATACCAACATCGATGTCACTACTATACCTGATGATGCTGATGATGGGTATATGTTAGAAGTAGATTTGGAGTACCCCCAACACCTACACGATCAGCATAAAGATATTCCGTTTTGTCCTCTCCACATCAATCCCAAGACAATGAGACCCCCAAAGGATGCAAAAGAGTTAACCAAGTTAATGGCTACCCTCCATAATAAAACCAAGTATGTTATCCATTACCGAACGCTAAAGCAGGCGCTTACGCATGGGTTGGTGCTAAAGAAGGTTCATCGGGTTTTGAAATTCAAACAGGCACCGTGGTTGAAGTCTTACATAGATCTCAACACGGAGCTGCGAACGAAGTCAACGAATGAGTTCGAGAAGAACTTGTTCAAGTTGATGAATAATGCAGTATTTGGTAAGTTTTTTTTCCTACATGAACTAATACTAACGTTTCTCTAGTTCTAATCATTTTTATTGTTACAGGAAAAACTATGGAGAATGTACGAAAGCGGGTTAATATCCGATTGTTGACTGAGTGGAGCGGTCGTTATGGTGCTGAGGCTTACATTGCCAAGCCTGAGTTTAAGAATAGCACAATTTTTAGTGTAAATCCTGATCTAGTTGCAATAGAATTGCGGAAGCTTCAGATCTTGTTAAACAAACCTATATATGTAGGACAAACAATCCTTGATCTTGCTAAAACTACAATTTATGATTTTCACTATGGATACATGATTGATGCTTTCCCCAGCTGCTCAGTCATGTATACTGATACTGACTCTCTGATTTATGAGCTTCATCAAGACCCTTATGAAGTTATGAAGCGTGATTGTCATCGGCGCTTTGACACAAGTGACTATGCTCCTGAAAATATATATGGCATTCCTCTGGTAAATAAGAAAGTCTTGGGAATGATGAAGGATGAGAATAATGGTGTTCCAATGACTGAGTACGTGGGTCTCCGTTCGAAACTTTACTCAACCAGAATATTAGTAACCGATGATAATATTTCCAAGAAAAGGAAGAGGTTGAGCGATGAAGGGTATGATGAGGATGAAGTAGAGTCTGAACTCAAGAACCTAGGTGTAGCAAAAAAAGCTAAGGGAGTAAAGTCATCTGTTGTGAAAACTATAATTACTCATGAAGATTATGCAGAATGTCTTGATACCTGGCAACAAAAAACTGTCGTTCAAAATCTGATTCGTTCTGAAAAACATCAGGTGTACTCCACTATCCAGCATAAGGTTGCCCTCAGCCCTGAGGATGATAAACGTTACCTGATATCTGGGTCAGATGAAACGTTACCATGGGGACATTATTCCATTCCATCAACTTCATCTACACCTACGGAGGAGGAGGAGCCAGCATATTAGATTTTTTTTCAATTTTAATATTGCTAATGTAACAATTTGATTTTACTAAATAGTTTATATAATCATAGGGTTAGCAAACGTTTAAATTTAAATGATTGGTTAGGTAATAATCAATCAAAAGAGCCATATAAAAATCTCATTCTTATGAATGATGCAAAACCAAACGAATTAATAAACCGTTTCTATTAGCTTAAAGACTAATGTTCATGCTGTTCGAAAAAGGGCCATCTAGTATATCAATAGATACTGGGATGGTAGTCGTTAATGATCCGTAAGTATCAATGAGATTATTCCCCAAGCTTGTCTCAACCTGTTCCTCGATCGGTCTTTTAACGTAAAAGTATCTAGGTAAGATTGAAAATATAAAATGAAAAAAATTCTTTTTTAGTATATCATCATATGTGGGGGTAATGATCATCAATGATCCGTAATGAATGTTTTTCTAATTTTTTTACTAATAAATAATGCATTTTCTGTGATATGTGTTTTTTGAGGAAAAGTATAAAATTTATCACTCAAAAAAATTTATATATTTTAATTTTTGTGTGTTACAGCCCGAATGAAAATTGAGAAAAAATATTTTTTTCTTTACAAAGTGGTTTTCCGTAGGCCTATAGGGGATGTATTTGCCACTTTAAATATTAAATACAACGCACCATGGTTCTATCTCCTTATATCAATTATTGTGATATATAAGATGGTGTGGAAATGAACCATATTATATAAATTTAAAAAACTATTTGTTATTTTATTTGACTAACCTAATAGATGAAAATAGTTTTTAGATTGTGGATTACCACAAATAGAAAAGATAACACGCCGATATCTTACCTCATAAGTCTTCAAGGAGGTGTGTAGACTAAATCTATTCTCAATCAAGGAAATTCGTAAAACATGAAGATTCAAATTTAAAAAATTAAAACAAAGACAGATGCTAATATTATATCATAGACTGTACCATTGAAAATATATGATTTTTCAAAGGTGAGTGTAAATTTAGATAGTGAATTTGGGGGTCCTTGGAATTAGGAATACTAAACAGGTGGGTATTGAGGGTGAGATAAAATTTAAAGTATATACTAGACGTTAAAACCTTTTGAGACGTAGTACGATTGGTTAACTTTAGGGGTGCTACGGTGGGGGTGAAAGGGGGTGGCGTTTTTTCATTATTTTATATATATATACTTAACGTTAAGGCCTTTCGAGATGACGTTTGATTGGTTAACTTTTAGTGGTCGTAGGGGGATGAAAGGGGGTAGAATTTTTTCATTATTTCATGTATATACTAGACGTTAAGGTCTTTTAAACGAGACGTCGTTTGCTATGATTGGTTAACTTTCAGGGGTGCTGCGTGGGGGATGAAGGAGGTAGCTTGAATTTAAAAAATATTTTTTTCATTATCCCTATGACGTCACCCATCCGAATAACGTAGCACATGCGTAGATTGAGATTTACCCCCACTCCAAAAATGAGCCAATTTCGGTGTTTTTTGGACCTTAGATTTTTCGACGATTTCCTTATGGAGATTCCCATGTTAGCGCCTCCGCCAATAGGCAGAACTCTTGTAGCATATTTACTGCCGGGAAATCAAACAAATTGTGGCTAAGCCTCTTCCAAGTCTGATTGACCCTTGAATCTACTAAGCCGGTAACTATTATTCCGAAAAAAAATAAAATTTAAGAACGAATTAGATCTGCCGGGAAATCAAACAAATTGTGGCTAAGCCTCTTCCAAGTCTGATTAACCCTTGAATCTAACTAAAGCCGGTAACAATTAAAAAAAAATATTTTCCCACGAGTTAAACGGTACCCAACTATCGACACACAGAGTAAAAATATTCGTACTAGCATAAACTTTAAAATATTATACCTAATCCACTTGGATATCAATTTAATTTAAAACTACTGACAACCAAAAGCATAAAATAATTCGAGAATCCACTAATAACTCATATCAGTTATTTAATATATAATAAACGCAGTAAATAAAATTCGAAATCAAATTACGGTTGACAAATCTTTATTTCCAGATAAGAGAAACGAAATAAAAAAAAACAAATTTCAGTTCAACAACAAAAGAAAAAAATAGCCGGTCGGAAAATTTTCAAAACCATACATTTAACAATTTAATACTAAGCGGCGATACGGAAAGTTTAGATTACACAGTTTAATTGTAAAAATGATTTACCTTTTAAAATACAGCTGACCACACAATCGGAATACGGAATACACTCAATTTTCACACTACGGTTTTTCGGTTTTCGGAAGAAAGTTGAACGGAGAAGATTTAGAACCGGAATCAATCAAAGCGCGAATAAGAATCTCGAGAGCCGAAAAATGAACTGATTCTTGAGAGACAAACTGAATGCTAGACGGAATGAATCGGAGACAGAATAAAAATCGGAGCGCGAATAAAAATCAGAGCGAAAAATGAATTGATTCTTGAGAGCCCTGAATGATGCGCGACAGCCAATTTATATCCAAAATTTTAGTTACAGCTTTCGGCCGTCGTCCAGGTGGCGGAATTAAAACGTGAAATTTATCTAGTTTCGACAAAAACTTGTAAGTATACTAGACGGCTCTCGATTAAACTAAAATGTTGTATATACCGGGCGTCCTTTCAGTTGAAAAATTTAAATATCGGAAATGAATAAATTGTGTATGGTAGAAGTTGGATTTGCGTAACTCGGACTTATACTAAAATATACACCGGTAATAGCAAAAAAATAAATCACTGCGGTAGTCGAAAGGGTTGTAAAGTAACGAGTTATATACACCCTAGTGGTAAAATAAAATATATTACGGAATAATAAAAAAAATAAAAAAATTAAACTTGCAAAAAGCAAAAAAAAAATAACTCGTTACACTACCAAGGACATGCCGATGATATTTTCATAACAACCAGGGGAAAATTCGAAAACACCCTTCGTGACATCGTACAAAAGGGTCTGAACTATACAAATAGCTGGTGTAGGCAAGTGGGACTTAACATCAACCCCACCGAAACCATCTTACTAGCCTTCACTAAGAAAAGAAAACTAAACCTGAAGACCATTAAACTTGATGGGAGAGAGGTTGAATGGGGACAAGAAGTCAACTATCTAGGTTTGACTCTAGACAGTAAACTCCTGTGGAACAAACACTAAAAGGAGATTATATACAAACCAAAAATGGCTCTGGGAATCTGACAGGGAGTAATTGGGGCTATAACAAAAAAATCCTGATGTACACTGCCATAGTGAGACCAATTATCACTTATGGAGCCATTGCGTGGAGTAGTCGAGCTAGCCTATTGACGATAAGAGAAAACCTCTCCAAAATTCGAAGTCTAGCCTGTCTGTGCATGACAGGAGCAATGAGAACATTCCCAACGCAGTAATGGAAGTGATTATCAACCTCACACCACTACATATGGTGGTGGAAAGTATTACAGAAAGAACAAGATACAGACTAAGTAGAGAGGGAATCGTTAAAAAAAACCACCTCCTCACTTCTTAGAAATCAGAAAACCTGGCACATGCCACAAAATGGTATGATGCAAAAATATAACTTTTCAAAGAAATTCATTATGGAATCAAGCAACAAGAAGGGATGGGATCCAAATACCATTACCAGACGTGGAAAGAATGCCATTCAATGGTACACAGATGGCTCAAAAGCAATGGAAGGAACTGGGATAGGAGTGTACGGGCTAGGAACCAAACACTCTAAAAGCTTGGGAAAAACCCCAAGTATCTTTCAAGCGGTAATTCACACCATAGGAAAGTGCGCCCAGTTCAATATTGATAAAGAATATAGAAGGCAAGGGATTATCATAATGTCGGATAGCCAAGCGGCCATTGAAGCGCTAAGCTCGTGAGACAGTTCCAAAATGGTGTGGGAATGCAAACTCAATGAACTAGGCGAGAACAATATAGTCACCTTACTGTGGATTCCAGGACACACTGGATTAGAAGGAAATGAAATATATGACACCTGTTATAAAGGATGTTAAAGGCAGTAAAAGGGTAGAAATAAAGATATTGAACACCCTTTGAATATCTCAGGGTTAAGGAAGGGGTTCTTAAGGGGACATAAAAAACTATCGCGTTGTGTAGATATATGATTAATAAATACTATTGTTTGACCTAACAGGTGGTAGGCCATACAGATTACAAGTATGTATATGGATGGTACTCACGAAAATGGGCTCTTACAACAATAGGAAATGAAGCTAGTGAGAACGTGGATTATCTATGGTGAGAACCACTGATATAATTATACTTCAAACGCGTCACTAATTTTAATTTGAACGTTAGTTAAAAATGAAAAATGAAGATTTAAACAAATTAAATTGTTTTATTCCATCATGAATACCTTTTTAGATCAATTATTCCATTTCAAGCAAGCTCAACATGAAAAATTCTAACACTTTAAATTCATTTTTGGAAAAAATTCATCCTGCATATACGGCACTACGTCAATTACATGTTCCTGACTTATCAGACTATATTTTGGCTTATTTAGCCTTCCAAAAGTTCAATCCTGAGACTCAACGATTATTTGAAAACACTTGAAGGATTCCTGAAATGCCTTCTTACGACGATATAGTAACCTTTGTAAAGGAGCAAGCTAAAATTTGTACAAGAACAAGTAGTGGTCATAAACCCAATATTAGTAATAATAAAAATAATTCAAATATTCATAGTAGCAGTCATTTAAACAATAGCAAAACATGGGTAACTCACTCCTTTGTCGTTCAAGGAAATAATAGTAATTTTAGTTGCGTGATGTGCAAAGAAAATTCGCATTCAATACTTATTTGTTCCTAATTCTTAGAATTGACCCCTGAAAAACGCTATCATCTTGTTAGAGATGATAATTTAAGTTTAAATTGCTTATCTAGGCGCAAAGTTATTAACTGCAAAAGCAATTATACTTGTAGAATTTGCCAACGTAAACATCACAGCTTGTTACATTTTAAATCATCGATGCAAAGTATAGATAACAGTATAGGTAAATCTAACCAAACAATCAATAGTAACTCTGAATAAAATGGTTCTAACTGTAATTAAAAGTTGTGATACGTCCGTGGAGTATCCACTACCTCCAGTAGTGAATTGTTGTTCGGTTACCCGTAGTCACAATATCCTGTATCTGAAACAATACTGTACCAAGACCAAAATCTGAGACATCGGTTTGAACAATAAACGGAAGTTCAAACTGCGGACAAGAGAGGATTGGAGCTGAGACCAAGTGGTTCTTGATAGCATCCATAGCGTTCTGACAACCTTCATCCCACACAAATTTTTTATTCTTGTTTAGAAGTGTCGAAAGTGGTGCTGTGAGGTTCGAAAAATCGGGAATGAAATGTCGATACCATGTTGCTACTCCAATTAAACGGCGGACCTCTGTCACTGTTTTTGGCACAAGTATCCTAAGGATGGCATCCACTGTCTAAAAGAGCTAAAAACTTTCTATTATATATACAAACTTTAAGGAATGGTCGCCTGTCATCTTTAGCATGAGCTAAAATAAAATCTAAGACAACAGATATAGGATTGGTCGGAATTTTCGGATACGGGGTTTTTGACCGACCTATTGCTGACCCCGATTCACATTTTTTTGACACGAAGGGCAATTGTTACGTGTGACATTCTGCTTTCCACACTTCCAACAAAAGAGTGTGCGTTTTTCACGACATTGTTCAAATTTGTGACCTGGGGCCGTATTCTCGACAAGTGAGGTTTTTGACGTATACGCATTGAAACGAATGGTTCATGTGCGAGTACTTTTTTGAAGTGGTATTCTTGACGACCATTCGTTTTTTGGAACGTATACGCTTGATGATGTGCGATCATAACATCCGGCAACACTGCAGCATCTCACTAATTACAGAAATTGGTTCGTAAATTCACGTTTTGTGAACTTAAATTCAAAAACTGACAACTGGCAAAGTGAAAGATTGTCAACATTTCTGATTTACAGAAAATTGAGGAAAAATAAATTTTATGTAGGATGTCTCATCGAGATAAAAAAAGTCAAATGACGCCAGGAAAATCTCCTTATTGAGTATCTGAAAAAAAAAACTCGGATCTTCAATCCGGTAAATTTTCTAATAGTTTCACATTCAAAGATGCCGAAAGGAAGTGGACTGAAATAAGTTTGATACTAAATAGTATGCCGGGTGCATCCAGAGATTGAAAGAATTGGAGAAAGGTGAGATTAAGTCGCACAAATCTATTTTGTACAATAATATATTCAAAAATACTTGTCTTCAGAGTTGACAACAAATTAGAATAATTTTATCAATAGACGTCAACAAAACTATAAAACGAACGATACAAAGCGCTCGCTGTAATCACTCGTTTTGAAAACGTATACGCATCAATGTTCACGAGTCAAGAATACCAAAACGAACGAATCTCTCGAAATGCGCATACGCATCAAAAGTTCACTTGTCGAGAATACGGCCCCTGTTTGCTTACAGTTCCAGCAGTTCGGTTGAGCTGAAGGCGTGACTTCCGGTACTGATGTTGGGAATACCTGATCTGAAGTTACGTTTATCTGTGCAGTTGTAGAAGAGGCTTGAGCAGTATTAACGGTAGTAGAATGAGCTGGACGACGATATGCTAGATCTGGCTCGAGTAGTGTCCGATGTGAGATTGGAGGAGGAATGAACTTCTGCATTCTCTCTTCAGTCGCTTTTGAGTTCCTACATAACTTCGTAATCGTACGGTCTGAAGTCTTCTTCAAGTTGCGACACTAATTCCTCCCACGAAGAAAAGGTGTTCGTTCTGTACCAATATAGTGCGTCTTGTACGAATAGTTCTGGTGCAGAGCGAAGCAACTGCTCCTTGGAAATACCTCGAGATAGGCGAATTTCTATCTCCTAATATTGGAAGATTTCTTGAAGCCCTGGGGTGTGGTGGGTTTGGAGTATCGATTAGCAAACACGTACCCCTTCTCCCAAATGTAGCCAGTCGGTTTGGTCATATTACCAGTTCCTGAACTGCCTCTAACCTCTCTGGTATACCATAATGCGGTACAGCTGCCGAAGTAGATGGATTAACCCTATCTCTTCCTTCATATCGGTCTCTCTCTCCCGCAGCCGAGAAGACCCAACTGTGTTACGGTTACAAAATTCATAACTCCAAATATTTCTCAGTATAATCCCGAAATGCTATTTATTGTCTTTATGCCTACATAGCATGATTTTTGTCTAACATGACACACCAATCCTTTTGATTTGCGTAGTTGGTAACCGTTATCATTCTTATTTATTTGCGTCGTTGGTATTTCACTAACTGAGTATTTCTAACTCACCTAGTATATTTTTCTAAAGTAAATGTTTCGCTTGAAACAAATATAATACATCTTACTTTATACCATAACCACCATATTCTATTCATATAGTACCATAATATGTGATTTCAACCAAACAAGCGAAGTCATTGGTTGGAAGGTATTCGCGAAGCGAGTCCATTTACAGGTGTTGTATGTTGAACGTACCTTAACTGCAATATTACCAGTTGGCAAGACTGTGTGTAGTTTCGAAGGCGATTGTCGATTCCAACAGGGCAGACAAGGTCCGGACTAACTCTTTATGGAGTGATTCGTTATTTCATATGTGATGAAAATGATATTTAATGGGATATTTCCTGATAAGGAAATTGTTTGTAAGAAATGGTTTGTCTAGTATGGTGTCAAAATGCATCGAGTCATAGACTAAATTTCATTATTCAGAGTTGTTTAGAAAATAGGTTTTGTGACTTGTCGCTGATTACGTTCCTGTAAAGTGTAAATATATTCATTTTAATTTCTGTTGTTTTGGTAAGCTCTGACGGAAATGTCAACAGGGCGGGGGGAGTGACGAGCTGATTTCCGTTTGAAAGAGAAGTGGTGTGAAGGAAAAAGGTCTCCGGTGAAAAGAGGGTTAACTGGTCCTTGTTGGGGTATTATCACTTTTGAGTGTCCGTTGGTAGATGCGGGATTTCACCCTTCTTGGAAATAATCCATTCATTTGTCTCTGGAAGCAGTCAGTGGAAAAAGGACTCAGAAATTGGTTTTCATGTCTGATACCGGTAACTAGTTCACGTGGCCATCTTTCACATAGGAAAAAATCTCGACTCTGTCGAGGTAAGTTAATTTGGTTTTTATGAATTTCACCATCATGAGAGTTTTCCCTTTTGATTCACAGATTTTTTTATATTGGTAAAAAAATGTCAAAATGCTTCTGAGTGACGTTGAAGTTCATCTAAGAGACTTCAGGTTTCCCGAAAATTCATGTACGACAGTAGGGCTGTCCCTTTAGGAGTCGCCTAGAGAGCATTGTATCTCCTATCCTTGAAGAAGACTTCCCTAGAAGGCTGCAGCTGACGTCGAAATCAGTCGCATGGTATCATCAGAATACTAGCTAAGTATTCAATGTCAAGGTAACATATTGAAGTGTTGAATATGACTATTTGAAAATACTTGTTATAATAGTGATTCACAATAAGTGTATTCTTGGACTTTAGGAAAAGGTTTATACTGTAGTTTTCTCTAAGACTAACTGTACGCTTTCAGCAATTGCTTTAAGTCCCTACTCAGTCTAATATTGACATAACTAACGAACAAGTATTTTAAGATTTAAAAAGAGTAGAGTTCAATGTACATATGTATAGACGCACAAATAGGGTAGCCGTCAAGATAAAACCTTGAGTGGGTTAATGTTTTTTTCATGGGTAGAATTTGTTTAAAGATTTAACTGTTGAAATTTATTTTGAGTATAGTATTTACAGTTCCATTTTTATGATAATAAGCCACCAAGCTCTGGCCTAGGTAGCAAATAAACTCCTGATCACCTGAGCCGTTTGTTTTTTCTTGTTTGACCTGTTGCACATGCCATAGATACTTTATGTTTCAGCTGGTAAGGTAATTTCGCTGTTAATTTGGCTTTGTGGAATTCTATTTCGTTCTTTCTCGTATATAGCCTCCCATAATCGTGAAGGGAAGAAACTCTGATATCTCCATTGCAGCCGGAGTTACCGGATACAGGACAAGAAGGTATACTGAACTGATATCTCGATACAGGTATGTTCGTTCTTTGTGGGGATTGAGCTAGCCGGAGAGTATTTTACACTAACAGGGTTTATGATACCCCCAGGGACGTAGCATATTTTTGGCGCCCGAGCATAATTGAACCCGAACGTATTTAAACCATAGCGTAACTGAACCCAAATGTAGCTGAACTCATAGTTATTTTTATTTTTTTTCTATGATCAAAACTGAAGTCATTAATTTTAATTAATAATTCAAATTTAAAATTTGAGGTTAACTTCTAAACTTACATAACATTTTGGTACACACAAAAAGATTCTATATATTTTTCCTTATCTGTTTAACCTATAATACTAAATAATGTCACTATTCAAACTAATACCTGATAGGCTCATTAAAGAGGAGCTAGAATATGAAATAAGTATAAGGGGCGCTAATCCTCAGGGTACTGTTAAAGAACTTATTGCTAAACTTCGACAATTGATAGAATTAGAGAATGAAGGCCATAGTTTCAAATTAACATATAAATACAAAGCAAGGGATGAACTAGACATTTGTACAATAAAAATTAATGAAATAAAACAAGCTTTAACTGAAAATTTTACTCATTCGCTGTTTAAAAAATTACGAGCTCGACTTTCTCATGTGTTAGGGAGAATTGAAAATATTTCTTCAGCCGAAACGGTTGAGATTGAAGAACGTTCAAAATTATTGTCATTAACACTGGAATGTATGGATGAATTTGAGAAAAAACATAACAGTTTCAAGGATGATTTAAAGAGGGAAGAAAATCCTTTAGATGTTATATTTCAAACAAGCCTAGTACAGGGTGGGAAACCAGATACTTCCACTCCTAATTCTGTCATTAATACATTTCCTCAGGCAAATTCTCATCAGATTACTGAGTTGACTAATAATATCTCAAAAGTTAAAATTGCTGATTGGGGTTTGAAATTTAGTGGAGAATCTGATGCACTAGGACTTAATGCTTTTCTAGAAAGAGTAAATGAACTCAGAGAATCAAGAGGGTTAACAAATCAACAACTATTTAGAAGCGCTGTAGAACTCTTTGAGGGTAAAGCTTTAATATATTACAGGTCTCTGAAAGATAAGATCAATGATTGGAATACCTTATGTGATGTTTTTAGGGAAGAATTTCTACCTAGAGACTATAATGAAAAAATATGGGAACAAATAAAATCTAGAACACAGGGTGATAGGGAAAGCATTGCAATATATGTAGCATACATGGACAACTTATTTGGCAGACTAACTGTGACTGTAGAGGAAACAATGAAATTAAAAATCATCAGAAAAAATATTTTACCTTTTTATCAAAATCAACTGGCTTTCGTTGATATACATTCTATTGAACATTTAATTCATCTATGTCGTAGAATTGAAGATAACAGGAAAAATATGTTAGAATTTACCCCTCCCTCTTCAAGTAAACATACAGTAGAAATTGATTTATCTTATCAAGAAGAAAAAAAAGATAAGAAGAAACTAGACTCTATGGAATTCACAAAATCAGTTTCATTTAAGAAAAACAAAAAGCCTATTCTCAAAAATAACTATGAATTGTCAAGTGATACAGAGGGTGAAACTAAAACTAGACAGGAAAGAAAATTAAGAAAGAGCAGTAATGAGAGTATAAATAGTGGAAATTATAAGGATAGAGATAGTAGTGTAGATTCTAGGAACAGATAACCAGATAATTACAGGAAAACAGGCAGACACAAAAGTCGCAATAAAACATTAACTAAACAGAAACATTGTGTTAATAGTGTAGATAGTTATAAGAGTAATTATAGGGACGTTTCTAATGATAGGAGAGATTCATCAGAGAATCGTAATTTTAGTTTTGTAAATAGAAATAGTAATGATATTAGAAATTTTTCAGGTGATAGATACAGAAATTATTCAGGTGATAGGTATAGGAATTTTTCGAGAGATAGAAATATTTCAGGAGAGAGGAATAGAGATTTCTCAAGGGATAGATATTTTGGTAGAAGAGATAGAGATCCATCTAGAGATAGAGGTAGAGCAACTAACTATAATAATTATAGACCTAGAGGTGGCTATCTACAAAGTAATAATCAAGATAACAGAAATAGGGATTATCAAAGACATTTTTCTCATAATTCTGAACACCAACATAACAGAAACTATAGTTTGGGTGGTAGATCGGGCAATCAAGAAATAATATGTTTCAAGTGTCAAGGTAAAAACCATATTGCTCGATATTGTACCCATCGTACGGAAAACTAATAGAGGAACCGATTGGAGACCGTGATCGTGTTTCAGATAAAAATAAGTCAGTCTCAAATATTGAAATCAATGACTGTTACTCTGAAGGTGAACTTGAGTTTTTCAATAATTATAGTAAACCTGTATTGTCATATTTAATATCACAAGTAAATAATAATGAATGTCCTTATGTGGCCGTATCTATCTATGGAATTAAAATAAATGGTTTATTGGATTCAGGTGCAAATAATATATTTATTGGAGAAAAAGGATATAATATTTTATTAAATCTTGGAATAAAATTACAAAAGACAAAAAGCACTTGCACGGTTGCAAATGGAACTTCTGTGGACTGTATAGGCTTCATGAATATTCCCATTCAATTACAAGAAAAAATTCATGTTTTCCAGTGTTATATAATGCCACAGTTAAGACATACACTAGTTTTAGGCACTGTTTTTTGGGTAAAAATGGGTATAGTTCCAGACTTGAGAAAAGGGGAATGGGTTTTTGGGAAGGATGATAACCATGGACAATTAAATTCAATTGAAACTGCTGATGATTTGACTCGAGAACAAAAGAATGAAGTTAATTCAGTAATAGATGAATATTTTGATTCTATAAAGAACATCAAGCTAGGTTGTACCGATATGGTAAAACACGAAATAAAAACTGATACTATCCTGTCAGTTCTAAAATGCAAGAAAAAATAGATGAGGAAGTAACTCGCATGCTAGATTTGGGTGTTATAGAAAAAAGTGAAAGTCCATGGAATTCACCTATTTTAATGGTACCGAAAAGTGACGGATCTTATAGATTCTGTGTAGATTTTAGAAAGTTAAATGCAGTCACTGAAAAATGGGCTTATCCTTTACCTTTAATCAGCTCAATTCTTGATAGGCTTGGTAATGCAAAATATCTTACAACTTTAGACATTAAATCAGCATACTGGCAAGTAGAAATGGCAGATAATTCAAAAAAATACACAGCTTTCTCAATTCCAGGTCGTGGACACTTTCATTTTAATCGGCTTGCGTTTGGTTTGACCAATGCGCCGTCCACATTTCAATTTTTAGTTGAAACAATTTTTGGACCAGAACTTGAGCCATATGTGTTCAATGTGTTCAAATATCTGGATGATCTTGTTATAGTAACTCCCGATTTTTCTACTCATATTCAAATCTTAAGAGAGGTTTTTCATAGACTCAAATTAGCAAATTTAACTCTTAATAAAGACAAATGCAATTTT
Source organism: Lochmaea crataegi (assembly GCA_947563755.1). NCBI lineage: Eukaryota > Metazoa > Arthropoda > Insecta > Coleoptera > Chrysomelidae > Lochmaea > Lochmaea crataegi. The sequence goes on along the minus strand of OX387431.1, from coordinate 30,779,314 downwards.
TTTAGAAGTGAACTGAAATATGTAGGATATATTGTAAATAGGTCAGGGTTATCGGTGGACCCAGATAAAGTTAGAGCCGTGGTTGAAATGACACCACCACAAACACCTAAACAAGTACGTTCTTTCTTAGGAATGGTATCTTATTATCGTCGTTTCATACCTTATTTATCAGAGATAATAGTTCCTTTAACAAATCTTACTAAGAAAAATGTTAAATTTAAATGGACATCAGATTGTCAGTTAGCTTTTGAAAAAGTGAAAAATACTTTAGTAACTGCACCAATTTTATCTTGTCCTAATTTTAATGAACCTTTCGTTCTTCATTGTGATGCAAGTTCGTATGGACTAGGTTCGGTCCTTACACAGGATTATGATGGAAAAACTCATGTAATTTGTTATTTATCCAGAACGTTAAATAAACACGAAATTAAATACTCAGTAACAGAAAAAGAATTTTCTAGAACTATCAGAATTCACAGTGGTTACAGATCATAGTAGTTTGACATGGATTCATAATTTAAAGAACCCTCAAGGTCGTCTTGGACGATGGACATTGCGCTTACAGCAATACAATTTTAAAGTCATACACAGACCGGGAAAAGAAAATGTGGTACCCGATTATTTATCTAGATCCCCTGTAGATACTAATTATGTCAGTACTGTACAGAAAGACAATAAAGAAAGGTGCGCTTGGTACAGAGATATGTGTACTAAAGTCAAAAATCAACCTTTGAAATATCCCTTATGGAGAGTAGATGATGAAGATATACTGTATAAATATGTAAATGATAATAATTTTTATGAGCCGTATGATAAATGGAAAATGGTAATAGCAAAACCACAAAGATCACAAATTTTCTTTGATGCACATAATGACCCAAAATCTGGACATTTGGGAATATATAAGACATATAATAAAATTCTAAGTAAACATTTTTGGCCTAAAATGAAGTCTGATGTGGGAAGATACATAAAGAAATGTAGAATTTGTGCAGAACAAAAGCCTGAACAGAAAAAAGTACCAGGTCAGATGGGGAGTAAACCTGAAATTACAAGGTGTTGGCAATATATATCAACTGACTTGATAGGTCCTTTTCCAAGGAGTACTCTTGGTCATCGTTTTGTTCTTGTAGTTGTAGATTACTTTAGTAAATTCACCTTACTGTTTCCACTTAGAACAGCAACAGCTAAGAATGTAGCAAAATTAATTGAAAATAATGTATTTCTGCTTTTTGGAATTCCAGAGTTACTTAGATCAGATAATGGAGGTCAGTATAAATCAATAGAATTTGAGAGTCAGAAATAACAAAAAACACACCTTATTTTATTAATTTTGGATATGAAATGGTAACAGATGGTGGTGAATTTAAGCGAATAAGGAGGAAACAAGAGTTGGAAAATAATTTAGGGATTTCTAATAACAAAAATAGTCAGGATACTGCAGAAAACGAAAATTCAGCCAGTAATGACAATAATGTAAATCAAGAACAACAAATTCAGGTTAGGGATAAATCTACTAAATTAAAAGAAATTCATAAATTTGTGGAGAAACAATTAAAAAGAAGGCTCACTTACAATCAACTCACAATTATAATCTGAGACATAGACCAGTGGAATTTGAAGAAGGTCAATTGGTATGGAAAAAAGAATATAATCTCTCGGATAAAAGTAAAAATTATTCTGCTAAACTAGACAAAAAATTTGCAGGTCCGTACAGAATTAAAAGGAAAATAGGTGTCAGTACATATGAATTAGTTAACGATCGGGGAAAATCTTTGGGAAAATGGAGTGTAAAAGACTTGAAGGCTGATACTACTCAGGAGGACGAACAGCCTGACAATCGGAAAAAAGAGCGTAGAAAAGAATAATCTTTGGCCAATATTTGGATTATTTTGGTATCGACTAGCTCATTTTTTTTTTGGATTTTCTTAAAATTTCTTCGAAATTTTCTTTAAAGAAGGGGGTAGTGTTACGGTTACAAAATTCATAACTCCAAATATTTCTCAGTATAATCACGAAATGCTATTTATTGTCTTTATGCCTACATAGCATGATTTTTGTCTAACATGACACACCAATCCTTTTGATTTGCGTAGTTGGTAACCGTTATCATTCTTATTTATTTGCGTCGTTGGTATTTCACTAACTGAGTATTTCTAACTCACCTAGTATATTTTTCTAAAGTAAATGTTTCGCTTGAAACAAATATAATACATCTTACTTTATACCATAACCACCATATTCTATTCATATAGTACCATAATATGTGATTTCAACCAAACAAGCGAAGTCATTGGTTGGAAGGAGTAAATAGGCTGCACCGATTCTGCCTATTGGTGGAGGCGCTAACATGGGAATCTCCATAAGAAAATCGAAAAAAAAGCTAAGCTCAAAAATAGCAAAAATGGTTCCCTTCAAGGTCACGCGTCGGAATCCGAGCTGCGGTTAGATAACGCCGAATATTTTATTAGATTATATACAGGGTATATTAGAACAACAACCTTCGTGTCCGAGAAAGGTCGACACCAGAGGGAAGAAGAAGAGATAAGCGACAGTATTGAAAGTATCATCCGAAGAACGACAATGACCAGAGGGAAAGAAGAAGAGCGACATACAGGGGAGAAAGAATCATCCGAAGAACGACAATGACCAGAAGGAAAGAAGAAGAGCGACATACAGGGGAGAAAGTATTATCCGAAGAACGATAATAAGAAATATACAAATTATATACAGGGTATATTAAAACAACAACCTTCGTGTCCTATGTAAACTCTTGATAGCTGACAGATGACACGGGACCTTAGGCATACACTGCTGTGATCTCTTACGATAATGCCGTTATCGGACAAGCGCGCTTTTTGATATATACCGAGGTTAGTTGTCTAAAATAATTTTGTGATATACCAGGGGCAGCTTTAAAGTAGCGATGTATTATTGGTTGCCTATGAGATTACAAACGTCACGTGTTACGTCAAACGTCACGTGCCACATCATGGTTTACATAAAAACGTTTGCTAGATGGCGCTAGTGGCGGGAGGGAATGGATTCAGATATAGATTGAATATTTTGGCAGAACGTCATCCGCCACCTGTCATCCGGCACCTGTCTAGCGTTAAATTTAGGCTCCAGAGTGGTTTAGGACCCCCAAATTTAGACTATACAAATGTAGACCTTGGCGTCATCATCGTAGAATTATTTATAAATTCAACTTATGCGAACCATGGGCCTAAGCGACTATATTAAGGTACTCACCAAATCTGTCCATTCGCTTAGATACGTATAAGCTGCGAAGAGAGGTATAAACAATTATCTGACTGGAGCATTCGGGGGGGGGGGGGGGGGGGGGTGTCGTTGTTTGAAGTAAAAAGGGTATTTCTTTGTTATTATTAGTCGGATTGGAGTGGGACAAACGGTGATGGTTATGTAGACTGCAAAGTGGTGTGCGATCCTTCGTCTTAGTGTAGTAAGGAAAATATAAACGAACTGTACTTGGCATCTGTCACTTGTCTGGCATCTGTCACCTTGTGTAAAGAATGAGGTGATATTCGGATTGCATACAAGGTGTACCTCACACCTCCGGGTAGACAGGTTTCGATTATTTATATACAGGGAGAATAAAAATTTTCATTATTAAGTGTTAGATATTATACGTGAGAACCAAACATACTTTCATAAATTAGACACCCTATATATTATTTATCATTTAGATTTAACTCATATCCCATATCGAACTACACTACATATTCAAAAATTTAGTAGAATCAGTGCTACCAACCTAAAAGTCACTTGGTTGGAATAATCCCGAACGTCACTAATGACCCATTGGATCTATCGGTGTCGTTAAATCTCTTATCACAGTTTGATCTTGAGGAATTCAAGATTAGAGTGCGATAAGGAAAATTTCAGTGCATTTGTATTATATTATACGTAACTAACGCTATTCAGGTCTAATTCACTTAACCAAATGTCTTTTCGTGATCAATGAACCCATATCTCTGCTTCCAAAACACCTGCGTGAAAACAAACTTTATATTATTGATTTGTGGTACGAACCGATCAATATGAGATGTCACTCTACACTCCAGCTCGTAAAATATTTCTAACATGCCGCTTTGACCTTATTTTCATTATAAGCATATCGTACACATTCAAATTTTAGTAGAATCAGAGCTATCAACCTAAAAGTCACTTGGTTGAAATAATCCCAAATTCAAAACGTTACTAATGACCCAATGGATCTGATGGTGTCGTTAAATTTCTTATTGCAGTTTGATCTTGAGGAATTTGAGATTAGAGTGCGATAAGGAAAATTTCAGTGTATTTGTATTCTATTAGACGTATCTAACACTATAAAGGTATAATTCACTTCACCAAATGTCTTTTCGTAATCAATAAAGCTATATCTCTGCTTCCAAATCACCTGCGTGAAAACAAAGTCCTAAGTACGTAGGAGGGGAAGCTTCGAACCATAGAGATAAAAAATTTTATGGAACGACTAGTCTGCTAGAGCTAATATTCTCAAAAAACTCCAAACACTTTATGCATTTAGATCATCAAATGTACGGGGGAATCTTAAAACCAGAGTACAGCGTACATCTAGACGACACTTATGTACATAAGTATCGACAGATTATTAACCCTCTCTTTTAAAAACCAGCCGAACCCTAAACGGTGCATGAGAATAGCTCCAAAAGTAGAAAACTGCTTTACGAAAGCTAAACGTAGAGGGGAATACTTATACAATAAATATATTTATACAATAAAATTTCAAATTGGTCAAACGTTACTGGTCACGTTAACATCATACGTCACTTGCTATGACAAACGTCACATACAACGTTGAACGTCACGTACCAAGTCTAAATTCACATGTCACGTCAAACGTCACATGTCACGTCAAACGTCACATGTCACGTCAAACGTCACATGTCACGTCAAACGTCACATGTCAAACGTTACTGGTCACGTCAAACGTCATATGTCAAACGTTACTGGTCACGTCAACATCATACGTCACTTGCCATGTCAAACGTCACATGTCACGTCAAACGTCACATGTCAAACGTTACTGGTCACGTTAACATCATACGTCACTTGCTATGACAAACGTCACATACAACGTTGAACGTCACGTACCAAGTCTAAATTCACATGTCACGTCAAACGTCACATGTCACGTCAAACGTCACATGTCACGTCAAACGTCACATGTCACGTCAAACGTCACATGTCACGTCAAACGTCACATGTCAAACGTTACTGGTCACGTCAACATCATACGTCACTTGCCATGTCAAACGTCACATGTCACGTCAAACGTCACATGTCAAACGTTACTGGTCACGTCAACATCATACGTCACTTGCCATGTCAAACGTTACATACAACGTTGAACGTCACGTACCAAGTCAAAATTCACATGTCACGTCAAACGTCACATGTCACTGGCCGTGGAAAGAGGTGCGCAAAATATTTCATACGTCCTACACCAGCGATATTATCTCCAGGCAACGGGGAAATAGTATTGAATTAAAATTTTAAAAAACAATTACACAAAGATGTTTTCATCCTCTTATCGGTTGTGGTTAGATAACGTCGTCGAGTGATTTCGGCTCATAAACAAATTTTTCTTAAGGTCGTTGATAAGATTGTTTAAGTTTGCTAATAAATTCTTTCTCGTTCCATAATAATTGTCCACCAGGGTTTAAAAGTACAATTATCCAAACAGATCGTCATTCATCATTGATCACTTGAGCAGATGACTTTTACAGATCCCAAGCGTGAGTACGTTAAACTCAACCTCATTAAGTGTTGTATTGAGCAGGAGTTTATTCGAGCAAACTATTGCGGGGTGTGTCTAGCCGGAAGTTTAATTTTCCATGAAGTAGCTGCAAAGTACGGGGTAACAACTGAATTATGTCTAGGTACAAAGGTCTATTTAAATGGCATAAAAATTACGCCACATTTCTGGATAGAACACAATGAGATAATTTATGATCCCTCTCTAGCAGTTATGCAACATCATATACCTCATAATCTAAAAGAAACTCATAGAAAAGATGAATTTGAGTGTAAAACCATCGAAGACTTAATCATGGTGGGTATTTTTGAAAATTTTTCGGAAGAGTCTACACTTGAATACTTTACTAAAGCGCCAAAGCATCTATTGAAAGTGCGCGAAAATGTTCATGAAACTGTAGCTAAAATATTTAAATAAAAAGAATGTCTTGTTAACTTGGGTTTTAGTCATGCATCCTAATTAACCTCATTCAGGTGAGTGAACCAACTTGTCTCCAAAATGATGAAAATGAGTAACGTTTGAAGCACATATAGACGCTTCAGAGCTTAAATTAGTGCCTCGTCAACTTCACCTAGTTTCGCTCATAACTTGAGGAAATTTCGAGCCAATCTCAACATTGCTATAGTATTGTGCAAAGGTAAAGTTATGTGCGCTGGTTTTTTACAACGAAATGTCACTTGGCATAACTGGACGTTTTCAACGATCAGTTGATTAACTTTTGCGTTAAAAGAATGTCTCACTAGAGGCCTGTCAACATTAGGTCCCCAAAATATCTCACTACTATCACAGGGTGTACTGATTAGAGATTTTCAACGTACACCCTGAGACGGTCACTTGATTTCGGTACAGAGGGTCAGCATTAGCTCCTCTCTGTACTCGATTTTTACTTTTAATGTATACCTTCAGTTTTATTCTCATAAAAACAATTTACCAATGTTCTTAATAAACTCTTCGACTCTGAAGACATATTACAAAAAGAGGGAGGTGTCGTGTTTACGACGATTTTCTTTGGTAACGTTTAACACGTGACGTTTGACACGTAACGTGTCACGTTAAACACGTTTGACATTTGACAGGTTACGTTTGACATGTGACGTTTGACAGACACATGACGTTTGACATGTAACGTGTAACGTTCAACACGTAACGTTTGACGTACGGTTAACACATGACGTTTGACATATGACGTTTGACTGACACATGATGTTTGACATGTAACGTGTAACGTTCAGCACGTAATGTTTGACATTTGACACGTGACGTTTGACATGTGACAGAGTACAGCGTACATCTAGACGACACTTATGTACATAAGTATCGACAGATTATTAACCCTCTCTTTTGAAAACCAGCCCAACCCTAAACGGTGCATGAGAATAGCTCCAAAAGTAGAAAACTGCTTTACGAAAGCTAAACGTAGAGGGGAATACTTATACAATAAATATATTTATTCAATAAAATTTCAAATTGGTCAAACGTTACTGGTCACGTCAAAAAGCCCAGTCATACGTCACGTCTCACGTCAATGTAAAACATAACATCATACGTCACTTGCCATGTCATACGTCACGTACAACGTTGAACGTCACGCACCAAGTCTAAATTCACATGTCACGTCAAACGTCACATGTCACGTCAAACGTCACATGTCACGTCAAACGTCACATGTCACGTCAAACGTCACATGTCACGTCAAACGTTATGTGTCACGTCAAAAGTCATGACAAACGTCACGTGCTACGTTAAACGTTACGTACCACGTTAAACTTCACATGACATGACGTTCTGGTTTTATATTTGTTATTGGCATTTTGAACCAATAAATTTTAACAAAATTGGTGCAGACAACTTGTGAAGTATTAATAAGAACGACAAGGTTTCATTATTAAAACATAAATCAGAGCTACCAACCTACGCTAGGAGCTTTTAACTTTGTAATCATAGCCGATATAATTTACATCAACCTCAAATCATAACTATACATTTGCTTCCTATGAGTATACTCAGAGGCTAATTTTTTAGGTATCTATCCAATTATGTAATCGTTAACCATGTAGTAACTTATGAGTCTACCGGTAAAATTTATTAATATCAAAAAATATTATATTTATCATTGAAACTGTTGAAACATAGATAAATCAATCACATTTGCAGAAAATAATAAAATTGATTTCAATTTATCTAACCCGCGATAACCAAAAATGCCGGAAACGCTTATCAAATGTAAAACCAAAATGTAAATAATAAGTACTTTTCTCATGACAATATATCAGCTTCATTCCATGTTCTATATCTGAAGAAACAAATGGTGTTTTTAGTGCTTGTGTTCAATTGTAAGTAATTTTTCAATATTTTTAGTATCTAATCAACAGCTGTGGTCATTTTATATGTTCAATACTATTACAAAAATAGTATTTCTTAATTTTTAGAAATTCTATGAATACTTGGTATTATTTCAACATTTTAACCAACTAATTCCAATTAAAAAAATACATGTTCAAAATTTTCTCGTTAAAATTCATTTTAGGGTTTACGAGGGGGCTACATAAACTTGGTTTAAAACATATATATTTATCACATGTTTATTTCATTTCTTTTAGCTATTTGTTTACCAGCAGTGACTGAGAAGCAGCGGGGAAGTATCAAATAGTGTTTTTTAGTGCTTGTAATCATGTAAGTATTTTTTCAGTATTTTTAGTATATATTTTTTCAATAACTGTGGATATTTAAATTATCATTTTATATGTTTTATTATATACATCTACAAATGATATCTATCAAAATTTTTCTGTCGACTTTCTCAACGCTCTTCTTCTTAATATTTCTTTCAACTGGGAAAACAGTATTATTTTAACAGTTCAATAATATGATTCCAGGACAAAAAATAAAACCCTCATACTAATTTTCATACATTCACACTTTTTTCTTTTCAAATTTCATTTTCGGGCCATGACATGACGTTCTGGTTTTATATTTGTTAAATTCATTTTCGGGTTTACGAGGGGGCTAAACTTGGTCTAAAACATATTTATCACCTGTTTATTTCATTTCTTTCAGCTATTTGTTTACCAGCAGTGACTGAGAAGCAGCGGGGAAGTAACAAATAGTGTTTTTTATTGCTTGTAATCATGTAAGTAATTTTTCTGTATTTTTAGTATATATTTTTTCAATAACTGTAGATATTTAAATTATCATTTTATATGTTCTATTATATACATCTACAAATGATATCTATCAAAAATTTTCTGGCGACTTTCTCAACGCTCTTATTCTTAATATTTCTTTCAACTGAGAAAACAGTATTATTTTAACAGTTCAATAATATGATTCCAGGACAAAAAATTAAACCCTCATACTAATTTTCGTACATTTACACTATTTTCTTTTCAAATTTCATTCCGGGCTCACGAGGGGGCTAAAACATATATATTTAGCAAGTTTCTTTTTTTCTTTTAGCTATTTTTCTACTAGTAGCGAGGAAGTTTATTGTTTTACCAAGTAGTGTTTTTAGTGCTCATAATCAAGTATTTTTTCATTATTTTTTAGTATAAAATTTTTCAAATAGCTGCATTTATGCACGATATTATTTCAATAATGTGATTCCAGCACAAAAAAATAACACCTTCATACTGATTATCCTACATTTACAGTGCAATTTCTTAAAATTATTTTCGAGTTTACGAGGGTCTACTGAAAACCTATATCACGTTTCCATCATTTTCATTATACATAAATCTTTAAGACACTATACATTTTAAAAATATTTTACAAAGCATGAAGATATGATAATTTTTGGAAGATTTTTTTCAGTGAAGGGGTATCAAACAAAATGGATAAGTGCTTATACATCATTCTGATGAGTTATTTCTTTTCAAGTTTTGTAAATCATTTACACAAGATAGCTCAGATTCTTCAAGTTGGTTTAGTATCAATGAAACGGATTTTTGTTTTCTCGAGGAAAGGGCTTCTTTCACACAATAATTCTTAATAGTGGTAAAATACATCCATTTAACTGCACAATTCCAATGTATTTGAAACGTCTTATACAAATGTATGCTAAGTACAATCTTTTCAATAGGGGTTTATGAAAAAGACATTGAATTGTATTAGTTTCCATATTTATTCTTCATTTTTAATAGTCATTCAATATATCCCCCACAATTAAATATATCAACAGTATTGATAATTTTTTCAATATTACTATAGGTTTAAATCAGCAATCTAAACGGATGTACGGGTCCCATTCGTTGGTTGAGCTTTCTTGTTAAGACTCGTTGTAAGATCTTTTAATAGGAGATTTTCCCGGTGCGAATTTTAGCTTATTCTCATCAATATATGTCATGCTTCGTCTTAAAGGTTTCTCTGCTACAACAAATTCATCTAAGGGGGTTAATTATACGGGGGACGATTTTCTTCCGAGAGTTTCAATTTCTTTTAACTTGTTTTGAGATTCTTCACCTCAATGAAAGAGAGATTTAATAATCTCAAGATACTTAAACGTCGCAGATGTCCTGTAGATGTTCGATGTACGCTACTTTAATCTACATATATATTTGATTATGAAAGGGTATGTCATTTTTAGGGTCTTTTCGAGAATGTGAGTTCCATCAGGCCAGACGTATCTCAATATTTTCAATCTCCAAGGCTAATGTTTTTCCTGTTAAAGTTTTTCGAGAATATAAGCTCCTACAGGTGTACCTTGATATTTCCATTCTCCAATGCTAATGTTTCTCCTGTTAAATTCAATGTTTTTGTCTGCAAGCTTCCAGACGTCTCCTACAACGTATAATCGTGAGGGATCTCGATAGAAAATTATTATATATATCAGTTACTTTTACCCATAATAAGGGATCTCGATTATGTCACACCTTACAGTAGTTAAGCCAGAGAGCCGTGCGCGCGCTACAATAATTTCACACGCTCTTGACTGAGACCATTATCATCATAAGGGATTACTGCTTATAATAAGAGTAGCTGCTTAGCAACATTGTTTATTAGTCCCGTGCACAGTTTACCTTTCGCAGCCAATTTTCAATGCGAAAGCTGGAAATATAGTTTTTTAAAGTTGGTTGCAACGATATTAAGTTGGCATCTATGATTGTTCAGTTTTCCGTCCGACCAAAAGTCTACCTTATACCCCGATTCGTTCATTTCTTTTATTTGCTTTAGTTTGTTTGAACTGTTCAGACTTATAGATTGCTACAGATTTTATTAAAGTGTTATTATTATTCATATGCAAGTTTTACGCTGATAATGTTACTATCAATTTCTGATTCTATTCATTTTTAGTATGTCCATCTTTGCCGATTTGGTTAAGCATATAGCTACCATACTGGGGTTAATAACACACAATGACAATATGAAATTTCGAGAAGGGCGGGTCGAATGTTTGAAGGCGATGCGGAGGATCCGGAAGGCTTTGAAGAATGCTAAGTCGATTGGAGTGAAGCAACATTTAGAAGCCTGTTTGAGAAATATCCGAACTATGCTGAACCAAATTAAGGCTGAGCAAAACAAAGGATCTGGATTAACATCGCGAGCCGAAACTGCGAGGGACCGTATCAGATGGGATGATTCAGAGTCAGCATTCGACAGTCGCATTAAGACAGGAGTTATCTCCAATCTTAAACATAAAGACCCCTGCTCTTTCCTTACAGATTGTAAAGCGCTGTTCAGGATTCAAATTCAAAATGCCTTGAAGAATAATGCTGCAGTGAAAGTTAACGCCGCCTTTTGTGGGGAGTTTGAAGTAGTAAAGGGAGATAGTGTGCAGACAGAGTACAAGTACTTTACTACATCCAATTCTCCCATATACCGCAACACTGACGTAGCCGAATGGTTTGACTCCAAGATTACAGCTCCCATCCTCAAGGAACTTGAAGAGTTTCGAGAGCGTGACTCAGGATGGGCGTTGAAAAAAATTATTAATCTCGGCGTAAACATCAATAAATATGTACCTCAACTAGGATCCTCCTATATTGAGTTCCCGGAGCAGATCAAGCGCAAGAAAGCCTGCATCAACATCAAGAACAATGATAATGCATGTTTTGCGTGGGCGGTTGTTTCAGCTCTTTTCCCCTGCGGCAATAAGAACTCGGATTTGATGACGTCATACCCCCACTACTCATCGGTGTTGAAACTTAAAGGCATACATTTTCCTATGACCATCAGGCAGATCCCCAGCTTTGAGAAGCAGAATGACGTATCGATTAACGTTTATATTCTTCAAAAGACCCAGAAGACATTTGAAACGCTCCCCACTTATCTTACGAATGATAAGAAAAACCACCACGTCAATTTGCTCCTTGTTCAAGACAGATATGATAATACTGAGACCCCCGTCAAGTATCACTTTGTCTGGATTAAAAGTTTGTCTCGTCTGCTATCTAAACAACTTAGCAATGAGGGTCACACAAAATACTTCTGCGATAGATGTCTCCACTATTGCAGGACACAGGAGAAGCTTGATAAACATATCGATGACTGTGTGAAAATTAATGAGACCGCAATCAAAATGCCCGAGCCTGGCAAAAACATTTTAAGATTCAAAAATCATAAGAATAAAGAAAGAGCTCCCTTTATAGTATACGCAGACTTGGAATCTGTCTTAATGCCAGTTATGGATCCTGAGAAACCGCAGAGAAAGCAACATCACGTTCCAGCTGCCGTAGGATATTACATGAAATGTAGTTACGATGATAGTCTTTCTTTTTACAAAAGCTATCGTGGGCAGGACTGTATGATGTGGTTTGCTGATGAGATGAACAGTTTAGCAGAAGATATGGCTACAGTGTTTTGGTGCTCTTATGATATTAATATGACTTGGTTGCAGGAAGTTGAGCATAGAAGAGCTACACACTGTCACATCTGCGAGGATGTTTTCTCTCCGGAAGATAAAAAAGTGCGTGACCATAACCATTTGATCCCCACTAACAACTATCGCGGAGCTGCCCATGAGTCGTGTAATATCAACTATAAGGATAGTCACGTGGTTCCTGTGGTGTTCCACAATCTGAGTAATTATGATGCACACTTCATTGTGACAGATATTGCTACACGAATGAAGGGTCTTACTGACTTGTTGCCGATTACTAAGGAAAAATATATATCTTTCATTAAGCATGTTGTCGACTTTCCAATACAATTTAGATTCATCGATTCATTCAGATTTATGGCGTCTTCATTGGATAAGCTGGCTTCATATCTTACAGAGTTCCCTAACCTTAAATCACAATTCACAGAGTTACCTGAAGACATATTTCAGCTGTTAACGAAGAAAGGTGTCATGCCTTATGACTATATCGACTCGTTTGAGCGATTCAATGAAGCTTCTCTACCTACTCAAGATTACTTTTTCAATAAATTGGAAAACAAGCCCTGCCCTCGTCGTTTCTATAGGCGTGCCCAGCAAGTATGGAGCAGCTTTAATTGTGTAAACTTGGGCGATTACGTCGACCTCTACATGAAGACTGATATTCTCCTTCTAGCGGATGTTTTTGAGATGTTTGGGAGTAGTTGTCTCAAATCGCATGGTATCGATCCTGCACACTATTTCACATTACCTGGCTACACTTGGGATGCTATGCTTAAACATACTGGTATAGAGTTGGAGCTTTTGACAGACCTTGACATGTTTCTTTTCATTGAACGTGGAATTCGTGGGGGTCTCAGTCAAGTTTGCAGTATGAGGAGAGCTAAAGCTAACAATCAGTATGTCAGCAACTACGATCCATCAAAACCTAAAACATTCATGATGTATTATGATTTGAATAACCAGGTGAGTCTTTTAAATTATAAATATTATTGAAATACCAACAATTAAATGTGTTTCAGTATGGTTGGGCAATGTCACAATATCTTCCCCACGGTGGTTTCGAGTGGGTTGGCACCAATATTGACGTCACAACGATTCCTGATAATGCTGATGAGGGGTATATCTTGGAAGTTGACATAGAGTATCCTAAACATCTCCACGATCGACACAAAGATATTCCATTCTGCCCTCAGCACATCAACCCCAAGACGATGCAGCCTCCGAAAAAAGTGAATGAGCTATCAAAATTAATGGCTACTCTCCATGATAAGAAAAATTATGTTATCCACTATAAAGCTCTCAAGCAAGCGATAGCTCATGGTCTAGTTATCACGAAAATTCATAGAGTTCTAAAGTTCAAGCAAGCTTCATGGTTAAAAAGCTATATAGATCTTAATACAGAGCTCCGCAAGAAGGCGACTAATGTGTTCGAAAAGAACCTTTTTAAGTTGATGAACAATGCCGTCTTTGGTTAGTATAATTATTCATTTAATGTTCTTGTGTGATTGAAACATGCTTTTTTTGTTACAGGGAAGACCATGGAAAACATTAGGAAAAGAGTAAATATACGTTTACTGACAGAATGGAATGGACGATATGGGGCCGAGTCCTATATAGCCAAGCCTGAGTTCAAAAAAAGCACTATTTTCAGCGAAAAACATGATTTAGTAGCTATTGAACTCAGGAAACAACAAATCTGGTTGAATAAACCAATATATGTTGGACAGGCGATACTAGATTTAGCTAAGACGACCATTTATGATTTTCACTATGGCTATATGGTGAATGCTTTCCCCGACTGCACTGCTATGTAAACCGATACCGATTCCCTCATATACAAACTTCACCAAGACCCCTACGATATAATGAGACGAGATTGTCATCAGCGTTTCGACACTTCTGATTATCCAGAAAACAACGAGTATGGCATTCCTTGTGTTAATAAAAAAGTTCTCGGCATGATGAAGGATGAAAATAATGGTGTACCGATGACAGACTACGTTGGTCTTCGTTCCAAACTTTATGCCACGAAAGTTCTGAGAACGGGTGACGATATAGCAACAAAACAGCAAAATATGCTTAATGAGGGATTTGATGTAGAGGAAATTGATGTTGAACTTAAGAACTTTGGTGTAGGGAAGAAAGCTAAAGGTGTTAAATCATCTGTGGTAAAGATGGATATTACTTTTGAAGATTACATCGAATGCTTAGATAGTTTTAAACACAAGACTGTGCTTCAAAATCTAATACGATCTGAAAATCATCAAGTACACTCCACTACACAACAGAAGATTGCTCTTTCTCCTGCTGATGATAAACGGTACTTGGTTCAAGGAACAGATGAAACGCTACCTTGGGGGCACTATACCATCCCGACTCAAGTTTCACTAGCTGAAGCTTTGAATGTAAATTGCATATCAGATGCTTCCAATGTCGCTTTTTAATAATATCAGCACTAATTTCAGCACTAATTTCTATAATTACATGAATAATTTTTGATATACTGATCATGTACGTAGTTCAAGTAACCTTATCAATTAAGGTATTCATATTGCCCTCTAAAAATGGAGTCAATAAGGTATTTCAAATCCATTGACCCCCTATGGCGCTACCACAGAAGCCGATGAGTTGAAAGGGTGAATGAATCTATCTTTATTGATCCAGACGATCTTTATCAATGAAAGTATTTATATTGTCACTAAAAGAGTCAACGTCCATTGATAGCTAGTGGTGCTCCCACTGAAAAAGCGGAATTTCTGCTGAAGAAATGTCACGTATTTGGTGTTTTTCCACACATTATTGACGTTTGCAAATTTGATGGCACGCCGTGTGCAACAGGAAACTTTGTTCATGATTCAAATCCCTGCCACGCCTCTGGACTATATTCGTGTACCGAAAGAAATGTACAACGCCTCAGTCACTGGTTTTCAAATACTGTATTACCATTATAAATAAAGTTTTTAAAGTAACATGGGTTTTTTATTGAAACACTCTGTATATTCATCAACTTTTATATTACATGAAGATTCAAATTTTCGTTTCACAATTTTTTAAAATAATTTTTAAAATTAAAACAAAGACAAATACTAATATTACACATGGCATGTTAGATTGTAACTTCCTGTTACAATGGGTATTGTAGATAAAAATTTCTTATCTGCAACGTTCGTAGGAATTTCAGAAAAACAATTTATTTGCAAAGTTTATTTTTGAAAAAATATACATTATTGATAAAAAGAAATTATTTTTGTTAAATAAAGTCTTGAGATGATTTAAAAGGTCTCCATTAGGACATGGGATATCAAATAGGTTCCAATTAAAGGGTCCGGCTGCAACAAGTTTTTTGGTAAACTCATTATATTTGTAGTATGTGGTGTTTTTGAAAAAGTACATGTGTCCGTCAATGTACTGGAATGCTCCTGTAACATCTGTGGGTAGTCCATGGAAAATATCTTTTATTTGTCCTCTATTCTGGACAGTTTTCAAGTTCTTGTCAAATTCAATATAATTACTGTTATTATAAAATACATATATTTTCCCATGATTGCTTTGAAACATTGTGTTTATTTGGGAATTTTAAGGTATAATTAAATTATTTTCCTCAAGTATTTGTAGAGCGGGAAAATCTGCTACATAGTATTTACGGTCATTGACTGCTATTAAATTATCTGAAGATCTTTGAAAAATCTGAATTACGGGGCCCACTTCTTCAGGTAAATAATCATCGAGTATTTCTGGTTGCGAGGGAATAAGTTTCGAGTTTAAATCAATTTTCCATAGGGAATTTTCATAAATAATATATAAATGGTAGGTATAAAGACACTCCAGGTAGCCAGACCTTATAACCTCACTTTTATCCTCATAAAAAGCAATTTCTTCATTTAATTTACCAATTTTCTTAATAAACTCTTCAATTCGATGACTGTACTCTTCTGAAGCCATATTAAAAATGAGCCCACACGTTTGACGTAGCTTGTGACACGTGACGGAGCACGTGACGTTTGGCGTAGTACGTAACGTTCACCGTTACACGTGACGTGACACGTGACGTTTGACGTCGTACGTAACGTTCGCCGTTACACGTGACGTGACACGTGACGTTTGACGTGACACGTGGCGTTTGACGTAGCACGTGACGTTTGGCGTAGTACGTAACGTTCACCGTTACACGAGGCGTTTGACGTAGCACGTGGCGTTTGGCGTAGTACGTAACGTTCACCGTTACACGTGACGCTCCACATTAAGTAACGATGATAAAAAGACTACATCATACTTGGAAAGGAAGGTACATGGCATTCGATACTCTTCAGGAGATGTAGAATATTCCAAAGTAAACGAAATTTTGGAAAGCAAGCTATTGTATGTCGCAGACTATATTTACATTCGAGGACAACAAAAAGCGGAATTTCTGCTGAAGAAATGTCACGTATTTGGTGTTTTTCCACACATTATTGACGTTTGCAAATTTGATGGCACGCCGTGTGCAACAGGAAACTTTGTTCATGATTCAAATCCCTGCCACGCCTCTGGACTATATTCGTGTACCGAAAGAAATGTACAACGCCTCAGTCACTGGTTTTCAAATACTGTATTACCATTATAAATAAAGTTTTTTTAAAGTAACATGGGTTTTTTATTGAAACAATCTGTATATTCATCAACTTTTATATTACATGAAGATCCAAATTTTCGTTTCACAATTTTTAAAATAATTTTTAAAATTAAAACAAAGACAAATACTAATATTACACATGACATAGCAAAAACATTATTGATTTCATTTTTTATATCTTCTTCTGTTCTATTGAACATGGTTGAATACGTCTTAACGGATAAGTAATTTGTGGTAACCCTAATAACACAGTATTTACCTGGGACATACCATTAAAGTACTACTACTGTCCCAATGTTTCCGACCTAGGTGGGATGTTCCTAGAATGTTTCTATTGGTACATAAATACCATTGACATAATGTTACATCCTTGGGATGTCCCTAGAATGTTTCTCTTGGTACATAAACATGATTTTCATTACAAAATATACAACTCGTATATATTTGCCAATAATTGTTAATTGTCTTTAAACTTTAACAATGTTTATTAAACCATACATACCTATTAAAATATTATGACTGACTTATTTGTGATATCCCCCTTCTTCAACATTGCAAAGAGGTAAAAGAAGATTAGAAAAAAAAAAGACCTAATTTGCAAAAAGTAAGGTTAGAAGTAGAAGTGTTGAGTTCACAGCACGCTGTTGTTGAGTTTTTGTGGTAAAAATAAGCGGTAACCTTGTGAGTGTTGTGGCTTATTTATAAAGTGGGCATTTATATTGGATAGTAAAATGGATAGTCAGAAAAAAAGAAAATTATTAAATAAATATTGTCAGCGCTTTAAACGGCTGAAAAACGAAAATCGAATCGAAAATTGGTGATTGGCTGAGAAGAGCAAAAGAAAGACGATTGAGAATGGAACTAAAACATAAGTAAATGAACTGTTATCATATTAACCTATGTAACATTTTCTACTAGGTATAGGGAAATAAAGCATTGGTAGACAAGTCATAGCAACCATGCCATGGTTGCTAATACTTGTCATAGCAACCATGCCATGGTTGCTAATACTTGTTTACCAATGCTTTATAATACACTTCCTATACCTACTAGAAAATGTAACATGTGATTTATGGAAAATATTGTTAGAAATTTGTAATAAATTGCTCTTGTTTTAAGAAATATTGAAATAATTTGCACCTAGAGATTTCACTTCCAGTGTATTTTTAGAAACGTTTCTGAGATGTTCTAAACAAAGTACCCCGAATGAACCTAGTCCATACTATGTCATCTTAGAAACATCCTACTGGGATGTTTGTAGAACGTTGAAAATGATGACATGGCTGTTGCCAGATACATCCTAGAGATGTTTCGAGGGAAATGGGGATGTTGTTAGTACGTTTCTATTGTCCCAGAAGGATGTTTCTGGAATATTGTTGGGATGTTTCCGTGTTATTAGGGAATTGTCTGCATGCTAGCTCTTTAGGTAACCAGTTTATACTAAGACTGCTCCACACCCGTCGTACTTCTTCTTCCCCACCAGATAAACTGAGATTCTCTATTTGCCTTATAACCTCACTTTTATCCTCATAAAAAGCAATTCGATGACTGTACTCTTCTGAAGCCATATTACAAATGAGCCCACACGTTTGACGTACCTTGTGACCCGTGTCGTTTGGCGTAGTATATAACGTTCGCCGCTACACGTGACGTGACACGTGACGTTTGACGTGACACGTGACGTGACACGTGACGTGACACGTGACGTTTGACGTGACGTTTGAAGTGACACGTGACGTTTGACGTGACACGTGACGTTTGACGTGACACGTGACGTTTGACGTGACACGTGAAGTTTGACGTGACACGTGACGTTTGACGTGACACGTGGCGTTTGACGTGACGTTTGACGTGACACGTGACGTTTGGCGTAGTACGTAACGTTCACACGTGACACGTTGCGTTTGACGTAGCACGCGACGTGCCACTCGTATCTAAGCGATTGGTCAGATTTGGTGAGTACCTTACTATAGTCGCATAGGCCCATGGTTCGCATAAGTTGAATTTATAAATAATTCTAGAATGATGACGCCAAGGTCAACATTTGTATAGTCAGGTGACGGATGACAGCAAGCGCCATCAAGCAAACGTTTTTATGTAAACCATGATGTGGCACGTGACGTTTGACGTAACACGTAACGTTTGTTATAACACATGTAATCTCATAGACAACCAATATTACATCGCTACTTTTAAGCTGTCCCTTGGTATATCTCAAAAGCGCGCCTGCCTGATCACGTTATTATCACAGCAGTGTATGTCAGTGTATGTCAGCTATCAAGAGTTTACATAGGACACGAAGGTTGTTGTTTTAATATACCCTGTATATAATTTGTATATTTCTCATTGTCGATACTTCTTCGGATGATACTTTCTCCCCTGTATGTCGCTCTTCTTCTTTCCTTCTGGTCATTGTCGTTCTTCGGATGATTCTTTCTCCCCTGTATGTCGCTCTTCTTCTTTCCCTCTGGTCATTGTCGTTCTTCGGATGATACTTTCAATACTGTCGCTTATCTCTTCTTCTTCCCTCTGGTGTCGACCTTTCTCGGACACGAAGGTTGTTGTTTTAATATACCCTGTATATAATCTAATAAAATATTCGGCGTTATCTAACCGCAGCTCGGATTCCGACGCGTGACCTTGAAGGGAACCATTTTTGCTATTTTTGAGCTTAGCTTTTTGTTCGATTTTCTTATGGAGATTCCCATGTTAGCGCCTCCACCAATAGGCAGAATCGGTGCAGCCTATTTACTGGAAGGTATTCGCGAAGCGAGTCCATTTACAGGTGTTGTATGTTGAACGTACCTTAACTGCAATATTACCAGTTGGCAAGACTGTGTGTAGTTTCGAAGGCGATTGTCGATTCCAACAGGGCAGACAAGGTCCGGACTAACTCTTTATGGAGTGATTCGTTATTTCATATGTGATGAAAATGATATTTAATGGGATATTTCCTGATAAGGAAATTGTTTGTAAGAAATGGTTTGTCTAGTATGGTGTCAAAATGCATCGAGTCATAGACTAAATTTCATTATTCAGAGTTGTTTAGAAAATAGGTTTTGTGACTTGTCGCTGATTACGTTCCTGTAAAGTGTAAATATATTCATTTTAATTTCTGTTGTTTTGGTAAGCTCTGACGGAAATGTCAACAGGGCGGGGGGAGTGACGAGCTGATTTCCGTTTGAAAGAGAAGTGGTGTGAAGGAAAAAGGTCTCCGGTGAAAAGAGGGTTAACTGGTCCTTGTTGGGGTATTATCACTTTTGAGTGTCCGTTGGTAGATGCGGGATTTCACCCTTCTTGGAAATAATCCATTCATTTGTCTCTGGAAGCAGTCAGTGGAAAAAGGACTGAGAAATTGGTTTTCATGTCTGATACCGGTAACTAGTACACGTGGCCATCTTTCACATAGGAAAAAATCTCGACTCTGTCGAGGTAAGTTAATTTGGTTTTTATGAATTTCACCATCATGAGAGTTTTCCCTTTTGATTCACAGATTTTTTTATATTGGTAAAAAAATGTCAAAATGCTTCTGAGTGACGTTGAAGTTCATCTAAGAGACTTCAGGTTTCCCGAAAATTCATGTACGACAGTAGGGCTGTCCCTTTAGGAGTCGCCTAGAGAGCATTGTATCTCCTATCCTTGAAGAAGACTTCCCTAGAAGGCTGCAGCTGACGTCGAAATCAGTCGCATGGTATCATCAGAATACTAGCTAAGTATTCAATGTCAAGGTAACATATTGAAGTGTTGAATATGACTATTTGAAAATACTTGTTATAATAGTGATTCACAATAAGTGTATTCTTGGACCTTAGGAAAGTGTTTATACTGTAGTTTTCTCTAAGACTAACTGTACGCTTTCAGCAATTGCTTTAAGTCCCTACTCAGTCTAATATTGACATAAATAACGAACAAGTATTTTAAGATTTAAAAAAAGGCAAGTTCAATGTACATATGTATAGACGCACAAATAGGGTAGCCGTCAAGATAAAACCTTGAGTGGGTTAATGTTTTTTTCATGGGTAGAATTTGTTTAAAGATTTAACTGTTGAAATTTATTTTGAGTATAGTATTTACAGTTCCATTTTTATGATAATAAGCCACCAAGCTCTGGCCTAGGTAGCAAATAAACTCCTGATCACCTGAGCCGTTTGTTTTTTCTTGTTTGACCTGTTGCACATGCCATAGATACTTTATGTTTCAGCTGGTAAGGTAATTTCGCTGTTAATTTGGCTTTGTGGAATTCTATTTCGTTCTTTCTCGTATATAGCCTCCCATAATCGTGAAGGGAAGAAACTCTGATATCTCCATTGCAGCCGGAGTTACCGGATACAGGACAAGAAGGTATACTGAACTGATATCTCGATACAGGTATGTTCGTTCTTTGTGGGGATTGAGCTAGCCGGAGAGTATTTTACACTAACAGGGTTTATGATACCCCCAGGGACGTAGCAACTGTTGCAGCGCTACTGATACGCTTAGGTTTTGGTACTGTCGCTTTATATCGTAAATTGAGATCTCCAAATAATTTACAAGTATCTCTTCCCAATCTGACACATTTATATTCTTCATCCTCACTAGGTCCTTTTATTCTATTCTATTCTATCCTGAGATGTGTGAGACGAGCGTAAGTTCGACGAAAATCATTTTCCCTATTTTATGGATCAAACGATTCGATTTCGTCCACCATTTCGTCCATCTTGCGATAACAAGTGTTGTATTCTGCGTGAAAGTCGTACTTCACCTCTGCGTCATAAGTGAGTCCAAGTTCTTTCTCCTGCCGTATCGCTTGACGTAATGCTGCTCGCCGTATTGTAATTCGATAAGCCGCGAATCTGTAGTTCATATGTAAGATCATCGCTTTTTAGTCTATTCACCTCCATGTTAGAATAATGCACGTAATATACAATAGGTTAAAATAGTTCAGATAGGTTAAGGTTAAGTTAAGTTAGGTTAGGTTAGGTTAGGATGTAGTTATATTGTATATATGTTGGGGTTCGGTATTTTGTTTTTCCCAGAATTTCAATTTTTATTTTGTTTATTTCTAGAATTTGATTTTGATTTTGTTATAGAAAACCGTTTTAGTTTGGTTCCTAGAGTTATATTTTCATTTTACCTTTGGTGTGGGGTAAAACACGTAATTTAATTTATATTTACAATGTTCTTCAAAATGTAGAATAAATGAAGTTTCTATTTAGGATTGAAAAACTAAAACTAATTATTTATATTTTATCTAACAAGCTCTACTTAACTAACCCAAATTTATACTCAATTAACTATTTAGAATCTATACCTAAATAATTAGTTACTAAAACCTATAACTCTAATGAATTTTCAATTAGTTATGATGTGTACACAGTAGAATCTTGTCTTGTTTTATATGTAACTGTGAAGTTTTCAAGTAAAGACCGAATAAATATGTCAGCAATGCTTAATGCCTGACGAAACAGAAAAAATCAACCCGTTTAACAGTTTTTTCCGTATCCCAAAAAAAAACTTATATGTCAAGAATATGCCAAAGTTTACCAATTAAACATGAAAATTTTATTAAATTTACCATTTCCTCTGTTAAATTATAAACCTATGATACATACCTAATGTAATATTAAATTAGAAACATGATGAATAATAGGAATTTATTGAAAATCACCCAAAGAATGCATACCTAGGACTCGCAGTATTTATGATTTACTTAGAATTAATATATCGTATATACAAAGAATACTGAAGGTAAATATTTGAAAAGGTATGAATGTACAATTAAAATCCTGATAAATTTATTCTTGGTAGACTACGAAGTTTTCGGAGAGAAGTCCTAGGGATTTACTTAAACCTATGTTACCTGTGATAACCACTTGCTAAAGGTTAGTACGTGGAGGGGTCGAATACCAAAAGTATAGTCCTCGCACGTGTAGATCGGGGTGACGATCATTCTATGATGATCCAGAGGTCCACACAGGTTCTTAGAAGGTTCCGATCACCCTCAATCCGATATGGGGTGGCAAATGAGAAGGTGGATCTTGAGTATACTTCAACGATGTGAGAACCAGTCTAATCACAAAATAAGAATTGAAGTCAGAAGAGTGAAAAATGAAGAGTGAAGAATGGATATGAAGGAAGAGTTGTAGTTGAAATTAAAATGGAAGTTGAAAGTTGAAGGTTGAAGGCCTGAAATAGAAAAAAACGTAAGTGAATGATATTGAGCCAGTATTCAGAATATAATCACATAAAAGTGAGTGGTCGACAGACTTACCGTTGATGGTGGGTGGCCTTTAAGCGAAGCAAGACAAGTTAGGGTAATTACAATTTGTTTGTAAAGGAATAAATCCAACCCACTGGTTGAGTTTCCAGTTCTAAGGAACCTTGGAAACTTTTCCTTTTTAAACTTTTTGTAAATTACAAAAAATCCGTTATTTTTAACGTTATGTGCTCTTAGCTAGCATCCAAAAAGCCAAATGAATCCCTATCTCTCTTTTCTTGATCACAACCTGTCCTGAATGGTTGGTTCTTTTCCTATACCAGTAGCTTCTAAGACTTCAAAAGATATGCTTATGTGAATTTACAAATATGGAAATGGATAAAGAATGTAATGAATTTGTAAAACTACCACTTTGTTAATGAATGGTTGATTATCAGTCATATCTGATTATCAATCAATTAATTTTATTTTCTTCTCTTGGTTTGATGTCAATTTAAACTAGTTGATCCAAATGTGAACATTTGAACCGTTGAGAGATATATTTTATTTTTAACACTAAATACCTTATATTCTGAAACTGATCTTGCTCGCAATCACTACTTAAGAATCATTCTCTATTTGTACATATATTTTCAGGGAATTTAAGTGGATATGAAAGTCTGGAAGATGAACTCATGAAGATGTAGTATATGTAAGATTTAAAAGAGGAAATGTAGGTCAATTACGAATGCTAAGTAAAAGTAGTATTATTAAAATACAAAATAAACACAAATATGAAGAGTAAGTCCTAATATTAATTTATTTTCACTATAATTTGTTGGTAAAATTTTGCAAATTGAGTAAGTGTTTGAATGTAACCCCTTTTGGGGGCCGGAACCCTTTTGCGGTATCAGCTACAATGTAATATTGGCAGAAACAGGCAAAGCCGAAAAAAGATCTGACCACTGGAAATATCTAGTAGGACTTAGACAATAAAATATTCTTCTGGGAGACTACAACCTGTTGAGACCAAATGAATGCATAAGTCAAAGTAAAACTACACTAAGAGTTTCAACGGGACAAACTCGCCTGATTGGGCACCTGAAAAAGCTCAAAACAGTGGGGGAAGAAGAATGTAGATTGTCATAACTCGACTAATTGAGAAGATGGAACGTTCTAGTCTTCACCAATCGATTCAAAAGTAAATTTGACATATAAGACTACTTTTAAAGCCGATATTTCCAAGTATTAAGTGAATTAACAAAAATCGCGAAATATTTCCATACTTAATCCTTTGTTCAAAATTTACAACAACAAAATTGTTTTTCGACATGAAAGATGCTTAAAACTCGTAACAAGGGGTTTCTGGGACGAGAAATAGACTGCTACAGTACGTTTTTTGTTAAAATCATTATTTCGCCTTCAAAAGAGTAATGAAATTTTCGAAAATCTATTTTTCGAAACATAAGATAGTCAAAAATTAACTAATTGGGGAAATGGAACCCTCTAGTCTCCACCAATCGAATTAGAGGAGAATTAAACATATATAAGTGCATTTTGAGTAGATATTCCCAGGCATTAGGTGAATTAACAGAAATCGCGAAATTTTTCCATACCTACATACATACCTACATACTATTCTTCAAAATTTAAAATAACAAAAATTTTTCGTCATGAAAAGTGCTTAAAATTCATAACAAGTGTTTGTTGGGACAAGAACTCGACTGCCACAGTCCGTTTTTTAATAAAATCATTCTTTTGGCATCAAACGAGTAATGAAACTTTTGAAAATCCACTTTGTAAAACAAAAGATACTCATAACTCGACTAATTGGGAAGATGGAACGTTCTAGTCTTCACCAATCGTTTCAGCAGAAAATTTAACTCATTTGACTACATTTAATCCGATATCACCAAGCAATAAGTGATTTACAGAAATCGCGAAATATTTCCATACTTATCCCTTTGTTCAAAATTTTCAACAACATTTTTTTTCGAAATGGCAAATGCTTAGAACTCATAACAATGGGTTCTTCGGGACAAGAAATCGACTGCCACAGTCCGTTCTTTGGTAAAATCATTCTTTGGCATTCAAAAGAGTAATGAAATTTACGAAAATCCACTTTTCAAAACGAAAGATACTCATAACTCGACTTATTGGGGAGATGGAACGTTCTAGTCTTCACCAATCGGTTCGGGGGAGAATTTTCCATGAATGAGTAGATATTTCCAAGCAATGAAGGGATTGACAGAACTCGCGGAATATTGCCATACCTACCACTTTGTTCAAAATTTACAACAAAAATTTTTGCGTCATGAAAAATGTCTCAAATCCGTAACAAGTGGTTTTTGAGACGAGAAATCGACTACCACGGTGCGTTTTTTGATAAAATCATCCTTTCGCATTCAATAGCGAAATGAAATTTTCGAAGATACACTTTCCAAAACGAAAGATAACTCATAAGTCGACTAATTGAGAAGATGGAACGTTCTAGTCTTCACCAATCGATTCAAAGGGAAATTTAACATATATGACTACATTTAAAGCCGATATATTCAAGCATTGAGTGAATTATTAGATAGAAATCGCGAAATATTTCCATACTTAATCCTCTGTTCAAAATTTACATGGAAAATGCTTAGAACTCGTAACAAGGGGAAGACAAGACACAAGAAATAGACTGCTGGTTTTTCTTAAAATCATCCTTTCGCCTTCAAAAGAGTAATGAAGTTTTTGAAAATAAACTTTTCAAAACAAAATACTCAAAATGGACTGATTTGGGAAATGGAACCCTCTAGTCTCCACCAATTGATTTATTGGAATATTTAACATACCGGGTGTAGCAATCTTACGACAAGCTTCGGTATATGGGTTCTTTAAGAGATATCAAAAAATGTTATCAACAAAAATAGTAGATGTCTTTAAGGTGCATATTTTGAAATTATCATGAACTATACAGAGTGTTGCATAACTCCGTTACAAACCAAATATATGATTTTTTAAATGAGAACCCCTGTATATTATACCGAATTCGGATTGCTCACATTTTTTTGAAGCTTTTGATATAAGGTTTAGCTACGTTATACAGAGTCCTTCAAAAGGTATGGACACGTTTATGTGAAAATCGTAGCTTATTATACGTTGAAGAAAAAAAATTCATTTTGCCCAACAGAGTTTCGTAATATGATGCAATATCTCCGTATTCTATTAAATTTTAATTATTTTCCATTTTGTATACAGGGTGGACGGAAACTCGAACCATTCATTTTCTCTCTTCTTTCAAATGAAACACCCTGTATTTTTTAGCGCAAATAGAATCTTCGATTATGTAACTTTAATTTTTGTTAGGTATTCACTATACCCAAAGTTAATTAAAACAGAGTTACTTTGTAATATCTATTGTAAACCATAATTATTAACCTATTATGTGAAAGCAATAAACGTTGAATGTAACAAAATATCCCGAATAATAATAAATTTTAATGAATTATTTATTCTAAACAAAACAAGTCACCAATAGTATAATCCTACCGTAATATTAAAGTAAATGTTCAAAGTGTCCACCGATAACATCAATGCAATGCTGTACACCATTACATTTTCTCAGTAAGCGTTGACAAAATTTGACATAAACGTCAGTTGTTATATTTTATTTCTTAAAAATAGCAGTAATTAAGTGTCGCCTGCATTTTATAGTTTTCTTAAATAAAGTAAAAATTCTTGAGGATGAATAGTGTACATTTGTCTACTCAAGAAATGGTGGACATGATTTGGGTATTGGGTGAATGTAACAAAAATTGTTTGCTTGCATCTAAAGTTCATCGTCAAAGATTTACACACCGGAAGGCACCCAACAAAAGAGCATTTGGAAAACTAATGGATCGTTTCAATCGCACTGGTGAAGTAAAATACGAAAAAAAAAGACGTAGCAAAAACAGCCTTAACTGAGGAAAATGAAATGAAAGTACTGCTAAGTATTGCAGAAGATCCGCATACAAGTGTGAGAAATATTTCACAACAGCAAGACATAAGTCATGGCACGGTTCAAAGAATCCCTGAAAAACATAAAATGCATCCCTATCATATCCAACTCCATCAAGAGTTACTTGACCGTGATTTTCAAAGAAGAGTAACGTTTTGTGAATGGGCCCAATTTAATATCAATCGCCAGAGAAATTTTTTTGATTTTGTGCTTTTTGCAGATGAGGCGACTTTTCATAAAAATGGATGTGTAAATCGACATAATTTTCAATATTATGCAACTTCTAATCCGAATGTCGTCTCAACCCGTAATAGCCAATGGAGGTGGTCATTAAATGTTTGGGGTGGAATTGAAGGTGATCATGTAAAAGGACCATACTTTTTTGACGAGAGAGTAACTGGTGCGGTTTATTTGAATTTTCTTCAGAATCACCTGCCAGTTTTATTAGAAGAAGTTCCACTCAATATTAGGCGACAAATGTGGTATTTGCATGATGGTGCGCCTGTTCATAATACTGTGCCTATACGAGATCATCTCAATACCGAATTCCAAAACAGATGGATCGGAAGAGGGGGCCCAACTGATTGGCCAGCTAGGTCTCCCGATTTAACAAAATTGGATTTCTTTTTTGGGGGTTTTATAAAAAATGAGGTTTATAAAACTCCCCCGACTACTAGAGAGGGCATGAAAGAGAGAATCAGAGCGGCATTTCGATCTGTTAACATTGATATGATGAGAAATATTAGTAAATCATTTGAACTTAGACTACGGCATTGCATTGATGTTAACGGTGAACACTTTGGCATTTACTTTAATGTTACGGTTAGGATTATACTTTTGGTGATTTGTTTTGTTTAGAATAAATAATTTATTAAAATTTATTATTATTTAGGATATTTTGTTACATTCAACGTTTATTGCTTTCACATAATAGGTTAATAATTATGGTTTACAATATATATTACAAAATAACTCTGTTTTAATTAACTTTGGGTATAGAGAATACTTAACAAAAATCAAAGTTACATAATCGAAGATTCTATTTGCGCTAAAAAATAAAGGGTGTTCCATTTGAAAGAAGAGAGAAAATGAAGGGTTCGAGTTTCCGTCCACCCTGTATACAAAAGGGAAAATAATTAAAATTTAATAGAATACGGAGATATTGCATCATATTTTTTTTCTTCAACTTACAATAAGCTACAGAGCGTTGATTTACCTACGATTTTCACATAAACGTGTCCATGCCTTTTGAAGGACTTTGTATAACGTATCAAAACCTTATATCAAAAGCTTCAAAAAAAAATGAGCAATCCGAATTCGGTATAATATACTGGCGTTCTCATTTAAAAAATCATATGTTTGGTTTGTAACGGAGTTATGCAACACTCTGTATAGTTCGAGATAATCTCAAAATATCCACCTTAAAGACATATACTATTTTTGTTAATAACATTTCCTGATATCTGTTGAAATAACCCATATACCGAAGTTTGTCGTAAGATTGGAACACCCTGTATATAAGTGAATTTTGGGTCGATAATTCCGAGCATTCAGTGAATTAGGAAATCGCGAAATATTTCCATACATAAATACAATCAAAATTCAAAATAACTAAAATTTTTCCAAATGAAAAGTGCTTAAAAAATTTGTAACAAGTGTTTTTTTGGGACCGTTTTCTTATAAAATCATTCTCTTGAATTGCAAAATCGCGAAATATTTCCATACTTAATCTTCTGTCAAAAATGTACAACAAAAAAAACTTTTTTCGACATGAAAAATGCTTAAAACTCGTAACAAGGGATTTTTTGGGATGAGAAATAGACTGCTACAGTCCGTTTTTTGTTAAAATCATCCTTTCGCCTTCAAAAGAGTAATGAAATTTTCGAAAATCCACTTTTCAAAACAAAAGATACTCAAAAACGGACTAATGGGGGAAATGGAATCCTCTAGTCTCCACCAATCGATTCAGAGGAAAATTAAACATATATAAGAGCATTTTGAGTCGATATTCCCAAGCATTAAGTGAATTAACAGAAATCGCGAAATATTCCCATACATACCTACTATTGTCTTCAACATTTAAAATAAAAAAAAAAACATCATAACAAAAAAAATTTCGACATGAAAAGTGCCTCAAATTTATAACAAGTGTTTTTTGGGACAAGAAATCGACTACCACAGTCTGTTTTTTGATAAAATCATTAGTTCGCCTTCAAAAAAGTAATGAAATTTACGAAAATCCACTTTTTGGAACAAAACACATTCATAGCTCGACTAATTGAAAAGATGGAACGTTCTAGTCTTCATCAATGGATTTAAAAGAAAATTTAACATATATGACTACATTTAAAGCTGATATCACCAAGCATCAAGTGAATTAACAGAAATCGCGAAACATTTCCATACTTATCCTCTGTTAAAAATTTACAACAAAATTTTTTTTCGAAATGGAAAATGCTTCAAACTCGTGACAAGGGGTTCTTCGGAACAAGAAATCGACTGCCACGGTCCGTTTTCTGACAAAATCATTATTTCGCCTTCATTTAAAGTCGATAATTCCAAGCATTGAGTTAATTAACAGGAATAATGAGATATTTCCATTCTTATCCCTTTTTTCAAAATTTACAAAATTTTTCGTCATGAAAGATGCTTAAGATCCGTAACAAGGGATTTTTTTTTGACGAGAAATCGACTGCCACTGTTCGTTTTTCGATAGAATCATTCTTTCGCATCCAAAAGAGTAATGAAATTTTCGAAAATCCACTTTCCAAAACAAAAGATACTCGTAACTCGACTAATTGGAAAGATGGAACGTTCTAGTCTCCACCAATCGATTCAGGAGGAAATTTAACATACCCATATTAGTGAATGTGCAGTCGATTCTCCCAAGCATCAAGGAAATTGACAGAGATCGCGAAATATTTCCAATATTCCACTTTGTTCAAAATTTTCCGGCATGTAAAGTGCTGAAATTCGTAACAAGGGGTTTAGGGGGTTTTTTCGAATGTGACAACAACAAAAAAAATTTTTATATGAAAAATGCATAAAATTCTTAACAAGAGGTTTGTTTTGGACGAGAAATCGACTACAATAATTTTTTTTTTGATAAAATAATTTTTTCGCCTTCAAATAAATTACTGAAATTTTCGAGAATCCAATTATCAAAACGAAAGATTATAACTTGATGTTCACTTGGGCACTAGAGTGGCCACTCGAGAAAAAAGCCAGCATGAGACTTTTCTCAAGGGTGGTTAGGTTAGATGATTCGACTCCATCCTTGTGCTGCAATAAGGATGCCAGTGGGTTGTTAGACTTTAGGGCGCCACTACCTTTTGGACATCACCTGAAGTACTGTTAATCTGTAAGATACTTGAAACACTACCAGAATAATATTTTTCATTTAACTCTAGCTGGATGCTAATGTCGAAATCCGATAGAACAGTAGACAATCTTACAAACCAGCTATGTGCCTATGAAAAAGCATTATCTAATAAAACGGAGATTATAAATGGAAAGACTTCAATTACAGAAAAAAGTACGGATAGACGTATTTTCGAGAAGAAGAGATATAGAGTATGCCACTATTGCAAGTAAGTGGGTCATAAAGTTCGTCGATGTGACAAGTGAAAAGCCGATGGGAGAACTCCGAAATATACAGTTAACAATAATGGCAGTAAATCTAAAGAGAGAAATACAAATGCAACATTATTAGCCCTTAATGAATAAATTTTAAATGTACTCTGTGATAAAAATAGTTGGTGTCTAGATAAAGGAGCAACTAATTATATCTGAAATAGAAACGATCTTTTCCAGACATTTGAGCAATTCAATTGAACATACACAGTCACAACATCAATTGTGACGTGTCCAGCGAATCAGTCATCAAGTGGTCGAAAGAAGAGTAAACACATTGATATAAAACACTTTCTCTTATTTTAGAAAGAACTGTATCAAAATGAGATAAATTTCCCCTTTTCGTCTCGTTATCATAACTTAAACCATTATTTAGATAATTATTATCAGTGACATAATGATATGTTGATCTAGGGTTAACTACGACATAAATAGATTGTCTTCATCGTGAGACACATTCAGTAGTAGGTACATAGAAACTAAATTTTCAACGACTTTATTATCATTTGTAAAATCGCTACGATAAATAATATTGAATAATAAGTGAACGAATTTTAATAACGATCCAGTTGAATTAATTATCAATAAATTCATTGAGCTAGATTTTTTGTGTGAAAACATGGAAATGGCTAAAGTTAGTGTCGATCTACCTGATATTGAAGTGAGTATTTTTTGAAAACTACCCAACTAAAATTTGGTTATTATTTTCAAACTAGTTTATACACAGTGTATGAAAAACACAAGCGTATTTTTTGGTGGTAATAAAATAATTGTAAAATCTCATAATAACAGCAGACCTAAGTCTGAAATAAACAATTCAATATTACCAAATTATTGGAGCACTCTAAACAAAAGCACGACTTGGCAAATGAAGATCTGAATTATTGAAAACAAAATAAGAAAATGTTATTTGAATAAGCTCAAAAATATTTCACTCGTAAATTTTGTTGAACATTTTGCACCAAAATTAAAACAACTATGAGATGCTAATCGACTTCATAGAGGAAACAACTGAGAGATACTATTTCGACTTCATAGTGGAAACAGCAAGAAAGAGAGTATGTATTATATTTTAACATAATTGGTAAGGTTGAAATACACGATTTATTACAAAATTTCAAACTTCAAGTTACAAGTCACCACTTAACATACAATAGTTGATTACAACTAATTTTCCATCTGCTTCTAAAACGAAAATGTTTGTCGTAAATTTCAGTTGGGCTCTCAACTTACTATAGAAAATGTTACTATTCGTTAAAGCAACGCAAACAGGAATTGAAAAAATCCTGCAAATGAAAGGAAACTCGATTTTTTTATATAACTAGGAATTTAGAACCATATTTATACTTCCTAATCATATCCTAAATACTTTTCGAAGAGCATCGAAATGAAAAACCTTTTTATAGATTATTATTTTCAAATTGTGGCCAATTATCTGGATTACCAATTTGAAGGTCAGATAGATAGTCACGAGCCGATTAATCTTGTTGAGAAGCACTTTTTTGTTGACTGACGTATGTTTGTTATAATTTGTTTGCCAATCTTTTTGTTTGCTCAAATTTGAATTATTTTTAAGTTCGATTTTCCACGAAAAAAAGAACTATAATATACTTTTTTTGGTCGGATGCTGGATCTATCGCCAGCTATACCTCAGCATCCTGTGCTTTTAGTGTTCACTAGGGGATATTAATTTATATTCATTTTTTTTTTCAGAATATACTCGTGCTAAATCCACGTGTGCGAAATTACTCGAATTGTGTTCCTTCAAGTGCAACTAAAAAGAACAAATTACATTGGAAAAGAAATTTGGACAAAAAATGTCAGGTATAACTGTTGAACATTATTAATACAAAAAATATAAAAAATTTCTTTCTCCAAATTAAGAAAATAATTTAATTTCAATTTAAAAAAAAATGCAGTGGAGTAAAGTTTAAAAACCATAAACTATACTAAACATATAATTCTTCAACAAGAATATATGGGACCTCGAAGAATGTTTAACAATTAATTCAACTTATTGACAGTATTGTAATGGAGTTCTGTGTAACTGCCACATCCATGAATAGCGTTAGTTACAAGATTGATTTACCGAACAGTATGTTTTCCCATTCCCATAAAGGGAACTAATAAAAAAGAAAAACAAGCAAAACTTGCTAAAATTCTTAGGTATTGAAATGGTATTAAACAATTAAAACTACTTTAATAGTAAAAATATGAAAATTGGGAAAGAAAATAGTTGAAAAGTATCAGTCAATGATTATGAGACTTGAATCAACTCTATTGTTGGAACCACACGTTCAACAATTTGTATGTTTATATTTCAGTTTCCTTATATATTCATGTACAGTTATATTTAGTCTTTATTTTCATTCGAAATTCCTACCGGCGCGCCTCTGCCTCCGAAATACTTCTATATAAGTTCAAAATCGCGTTTTGTTCCCTTTTAAGTGGCGCCTGAGAGACGCGCCCTTACAAGATTTGGTAGTGTTAGTGGCGCCTGACAGACGCGCCCTTACACCATTTGCTAGTATTGTTTGGCATCTTGAAATAGGCGTCACAAAACGCACACTTCGCGCCCCAATGCATTATCTTCCTGACTCTCAGACAGTAAAGTCGATGTTGAGTTTCAATCCGTTCGGTCTCCCAGCTAAGACCTACCACTCCTTCACCTGCATAAAACCGAATTCGTTCCTTTATTTCCTGCATAATTAGTGCATCGTTTTTAAGTTAAAGTTAGTGATTCAAACCTAAATCCGTGTTAAATTTCGTGGTGATTAGTGCTTTGAATTACTGCAAGAGAAAGAGTAAGATCGTTCTAATAATTACTATTTCATACTGAAAGGCTTGTCTATATTCATCGTTCCACCTGTATGTATTTTCGACGTTAAGGTTTATTAAAGTTTACTGAATTGTTGACGGAAATCAGCGTGTTATTTAATGCCAGAACCGGCTCCCATGAAACTATAGTCCACTGAATCGATGGCAGAAAACTCCAAAAACCCCTGTTGTGGCAAAACCGCCGCAACATATGGTCCTTCGAGCCTGATTTATTTCGCTATAAAATTAACACATATTGTATCGTTGAAATTCAGTTCGACAGCAAAAACTGCTGTTTTTCCACATTCCACGGTTCCAACGAACGGGACCCGTTAGACGAAGTTGCCGAATTCCAGTACTAGATTGCAATTAATAAAATAAAAAACATTTGAGTTTATTTAGTTCAAGTTGTATTCGTAGTAGTTAGATATTTCCCATTTATTTGGGACAAAGCTTTTCAGAGTCGATTTAGTTTAAAAATATTAATTAAATCAAACGTCCAGTGCAGTATCGAAAAAGATTAGTACGTACATTTCTCACATAAAGTTTAGATTAAAATTTTATTTCTTGTAATCAAGTTGAGACAAGTATTGAGATTTGATTCGCCGCTCCAGGGGCGTACTTGAAATTTACTTCCTAGTTTATTTTCGCGATTTGTTATTTAAAAAGAAAGGTTCTTAAATAAAATCGACTTACATTTGGGCCGTAATTAAATAATTTCGGTCACATTCTTGACATATTTGATTTATAATTATTGTGCATGAACATTTTATAATTCCTTTAGGTATTTCTTATTGATTTGAATTTGATTTATTGTTGTTTACATCCTTTCATGAGCATTATTTAGTGATTATTCCCATTGATTTGATGAATATTTTATTGTCCTATTTAGCTTAAGTACAGTTTAAGCGAGTGTTCGGTTTTCAGTGCCGCTAAATAATTTCGAGTGATTTGTGCTTTTCCAAGATCACTGCGTGATCTTTTCATGTTATAGTATAATTGTAAGACATTTTCTTTGATTCGAACTACCTTACTTTTTCATTTCAAAGCACAAAATGACGGACATGAAATCCTTTGAGAAAGCTCGAAAAAACGCTAAAGCCACGATCACACGGATCCAAACTTGGATCACAAATAAGATAGATTCCGAAATAGATTTATTTGAAATTCAATCTAGATTCAATTCATTAAATATAGAGATGAGTAAATATAATTCCGCACAAGATGAAATTGAAAATTTAGATTCTGATAATACAGATTTAGAAGACAGAGATAACTTTGAAAAAAATTTTTATAAATTGGTATCAATTTTCAATGGAAAAATTAGTAGTCTAAATAGACATGCACTTCCTACTTCCAATCCAAGCAATTCAGTTTCTACCTCCAATGATCAGAGGGTAGGGGTAAAGCTCCCCCAAATTTCCATTCCTCAATTTTCAGGCGATTACTCCAAGTGGGCATCGTTTTATCAGTTATTCAACGCGTTGATTAAAAATAATGCTTCCTTATCTGATTTCAGAGATTAATTTATTTAAAGTCCTACCTGAAGGGAGAGCCTTTAGCTCTGATTGAATCATTAGAAATGATTAATGATAACTTTCAAATTGCTTTAGATATTTGAGAAAAAAGATACAAAAATAGTTTAGCTATTGTAAATTCTCATCTAAATGCCAGTTTAGATTATCCAAACATAACGAAAGGGAAATCAACTTCACTCCGAGAATTTTAAGTGAATATCCGAAAAAAATTAGAGTCACTAAAAAATTTGAAGTGCCCAGTCGAGCATTGGGACTTAGTCATTCTTAACATAATTATGAGAAAGTTAAATTACGGTACTAAAAGGGAGTACCAATCAAATAGAGACTTAAATTCAATTCCTACATTAAAATAATTTTTCGAGATCATTGGAGATAGATGCAATGCGTTAGAGTCCCTAAGCGGGCCTTCCTCATTCGTGATACACGGAACAACATCCGAAAAAGGTGTTCCTAAGACAAAGACCACCTTGCATGTAAATAATGCTCCTCCTAGTTCACCAACAAACAAGCGAAGAGACATTTATAGATGTCAAAATTTTTCAAGTCTAACTTCAGAAGATAAATTTAACTTCCTTAGGTCACTTTCGTTATGCTTCAATTGTATGGGAGCAAAACATTTTCCGTCAGAGTGTAAGTCAAAGGGCTGCACCCTGTGTGGTAGAAAAACCACACTCTCCTCCATAGGAATCCTGTCCAAAATCCTACTCCCCATCATTCCAATGAACAAAATTCTCAAAATCCTGGGTAAGGTCCGAGGACCTTTTCCAGACCTCAAGTCAGTACAGGGCCCACTCCAAGCGTAGCTTCTGACAATCGTAATTCTTACAATAGTTCTTCCAATAAAAATTGGAGGTTTCTTCCTCGTTCTTCTTCTATTCCGAATGCTAACAATGCACATTCTACAAGAGACCCCGAGCCTGAAGCTCGAGGGAATCTTCCGTCACCTTCCATGCCATCCTCTCTCCTAGTAGGCAAGGGAGATCCTGAGATTCTACTAGCAGCTGCTGTAGTAAATGTTCTTTCCGACAATGGGCCTCCTGTCAAAGCGAGAATCATTCTTGACGATGGTAGTCAATGCTCATTCATCTCCGAAGAACTCGTAAGAAAATTAAATGCAAAAACTTACGATAATCCACTTCAATTTTCCGGGATCAAATGCACTCCAACGATTTCTAACAAAATGTTGGATATTGTTATTCGTTCCAATGCACAAGAAGACTTCCAGCTTAAAGTGTCTTGCGCAGTACTTCCGGTAATCACTTCAAGGTTGCCTAGAATTCCGATAAACAAACAATGTTTGAATATTCCTCCCGGGTTCACTTTAGCGGATCCAGAATTCCATGTTCCTTCGGACGTAGACCTACTGTTGGGTGCTGGAGCATATTATGAACTTCTCCTGCCACAGGTCCACAAGTTGGGCCCTAAACTTCCTACCCTCCAGTTAACAAGGCTGGGATGGGTGATCGGAGGACAGTTACCTCCACAAACTTCTTCTAATCGATCTCAAGTTTCTCTTTTCTGTCAAGATTTATCCGAGCCTACTAATGCTTTAGATAAAGTCCTTGCCAAATTCTGGGAAGTAGAAGAACTCCCAGAAGTCAAGTCCTTGTCAGCTGACGAAGTATTGGCTGAACAAAGTTTCATTCAAACACACATACGTTGTGAAGACGGAACTTTCCAAGTGAATTTCCCTTTCAAAGATATCACCGATAACAATCCGCTCGGTGATTCCTTCCATATTGCAAAAAAGCGATTTTGTAATTTAGAAAAACGTTTCCAAAATAACCCCTGAGTTATCTTCCGCTTATAAAATGTTCATTGACGAATATGTGTTATTGAGACATGCAACATACGTTTCATTTGATCCCAACGACAAATCCGTTGAGAATAAATACTTCCTTCCGCATCACTGTGTGATCAAAGATTCCAGTGAAACCACGAAGCTCAGAGTAGTTTTTGATGCTTCCTGTAAAACTTCGACTGGAATTTCCTTGAATGATTTGCTGCTTAAAGGTTACGGAGTTCAGCCGGACCTATATGACATATTATGTCGATTCCGCTTATGCAAGTTTGTCCTGACCTGCGATATCGAGAAAATGTATCGCCAGGTTAAAATGAATCCTTCACAATTACACTTCCATAATATCTTGTGGAGAAACTCACCGCAAGAGGATTTTAAATGCATCCAACTTTCCACGGTGACCTATGGAGTCACTTGCTCTTCTTTTCTTGCTACAAGAGTTCTAAAAGAACTCGCTTCCCTTTCCAATGAATTTCCGTTAGCACAAAAGGCCTTGTTACATCAAACATACGTAGATGATGTACTTCACGGTGCTGATTCCATATCCGAGTTGGAAAAGTCCTATCACCAACTCAATACATTATTAAATTCCGCGGGGTTCCGACTACATAAATGGTCTTCCAATTGCTGATAATTTAGACAAAAATTATTGTGACTCCTCTTATCCCACTCAACACGAAATAGAAATGGAAGACACTCCCAACAAGGTTTTTGGGTTGTCTTGGAATCCGTCCTCGGACGAATTTGCTATATCCTTACCTAAACTCTTTCCTTCAGAAACTCCTTCCAAGCGCAAGGCGTTATCCATCCTAGCTCAAATGTTTGATCCAATCGGATATTTGAGCCCAATAATAGTCGTGGGAAAGATTTTCATGCAAAGGTTGTAGCTATCGAAACTTTCCTGGGACAAACCTCTAACTCCTGAATTAGCCCAAGAGTGGAAAAAATTCATAGACTCCATTGACTCCTTAAAACATTTGAAAATTCCTAGATATCTGTTTTCCGATAAATCAATAATAAATATTCAAATTCATGGCTTTGCTGACAGCAGTGAGCGAGCTTATGGTTCTTGTTTATATTTCAGAACCATTTATTCCGACGATACCGTCTCCAACACTTTAGTTAGTTCCAAGTCGAGAGTTGGGCCTCTCAAGACTGTTTCTCTTCCGCGCCTGGAATTATGTGCAATGGTGCTTCTTTCTAAGTTAACCCAAAGGATTCTCAAGATATTCGAAAGTTGTTTAGAATTCGAATCCATAAATCTGTGGACTGACTCCCAGATAGCCCTCTGCTGGATTCAGTCACATCCCTCCCGCTGGCATACATTTGTAGCCAACAGAGTTTCCCAAATTCAAACTTCCATACCACAAGCTAATTGGAGACATGCTCGTTCTTCTAATAATCCTGCTGATTTACTGTCCAGAGGAGTACTAGCTCCCGATCTTTTAAACTCCAAGCTATGGTGGCATGGTCCTGATTTCCTGTCCGAATTAAATGTCGACTTCTCTAAATTTACTTTAAAACCTCCGAATGTTGTACCCAAACGAAGGGTCGACAAGCTTCAAGTATTGGTGACAAGCACCAAGTGCGAATTCAAATTTTGGAGCCCCATATTTGGAAGGTTTTCTTCTTTCAATAAGTTATTACATGCTATAGCTTATATTATCCGGTTTGTATCCAACTCCAAGGGCAAGGAACCAAGGCTCAACGGACCCTTGTCCATGTCAGAGATAAATTCTGCTTTAGTGCTGGTCCTTAGAAATTTACAGTTCAAACACTTTTCCAATGAGATTTCGGAATTGAAGTATCTCAAGCCCATTTCCGACAAAGGCATATTAGCCCTCAATCCTTTTATCGATGATCAAGGACTCCTTTGCGTCGGAGGCCGCTTGCGACATGCAAACGTTCCCGAGCCTCATAAGCATCCCATACTCCTCCCTGCTAAAAACCACGTAGTTTCCCTCCTGCTCAAGAGAGAGCACGTCAGATTGGAACACGCTGGTGCCCAATCAGTTCTTGCTAACGTTCGTTTGCAATATTGGCCCCTGAATGGAATCAGGGAAGTAAAAAGAGTAATTCATGAATGCATGACTTGTTTCCGTTTCCGAGATGTTTCTGCTCAACAAATTATGTCTGATTTGCCATCTGACCGAGTCACTTCTTCCAAACCCTTTGGAAGGGTAGGCATTGACTATGGTGGCCCTTTCTTTATAAAATCTTCACGCCTTCGAAAGGCTCCTATCACAAAATGTTACATGGCAGTATTCATATGCATGGCCACTAAAGCTATCCATTTGGAGCTAGTGTCCTCCTCATCCACTGAAGCATTCCTGTTAACCCTGAAGCGTTTCATTCCAGAGTTGCGCGAATTCTTCGCTTATTCCGATTTGTCCGATCACATCAAAGTCTACGCTTCTGAAACCAGTTTCGAATGGAAATTCATTCCTCCTCGCAGCCCTCATTGGCGGGGTCTGTGGGAATCCGCTGTCCGTGGTGCCAAAAGACACCTATACCGTATCGCTGGAAACGCTCAACTCACCTTCGAGGAGTTGAGTACCGTTCTCGCCCAAATTGAGGCAACCCTAAACTCCAGGCCATTGTGTCCTATATCTAGTGATCCCAATGACTTCCAAGTCCTAACTGCTGGCCATTTTCTGATTGGCCGTCCTTTAACCTCCTATCCTGACCGCAGAGTCACACACCTGCCCGAAAATAGAATCACATTCTGGCAGAAATGTTCTCAAATGCAACAGTACTTCTGGAAAAGATGGACTACAGAGTACTTGAACCGTTTACAAAACCGGCCTAAATGGCTAGCCCCTTCAAAGAATCTCCAGGTCAATGACTTGGTCCTGTTGAAGGAAGATGATACTCCTCCTCTCCACTGGCCTTTGGCAAGTATTGTCGAGGTTATTCCTGGCGTGGAGCAAAGAGTCCGTGATATAAAATTCCGTACCAAAGAAGGTACATTCGTCAGACCGATTACCAAGGTTTGTCCTCTGCCCAGTGCAGACTCCAGTCCGTAATCAAGCAGACCAACCCGCGCACACCGGCGTCGTAATTTGTGTTGTCGGGTGGCTTTTCCATAATATGTTTTTTCGTTTCGTTACATTTGCGAGTTGTTTCACATTTCTTTCTTTTCCTTCTTATTGAAATCAGATATTTCAACGGGCAGGAGTATGTTGAAACCACGTTCAACAATTTGTATGTTTATATTTCAGTTTCCTTATATATTCATGTACAGTTATATTTAGTCTTTATTTTCATTCGAAATTCCTACCGGCACGCCTCTGCCTCCGAAATACTTCTATATAAGTTCAAAATCGCGTTTTGTTTCCTTTTAAGTGGCGCCTGCCAGACGCACCCTTACAACAGTTGCTAGTGTTAGCGGCGCCTGACAGACGCGCCCTTGCAAGATTTGGTAGTGTTAGTGGCGCCTGACAGACGCGCCCTTACACTATTTGCTAGTATTGTTCGGCATCTTGAAATAGGCGTCACAAAACGCACACTTCGCGCCCCAATGCATTATCTTCCTGACTCTCAGACAGTAAAGTCGATGTTGAGTTCCAATCCGATCGGTCTCCCAGCTAAGACCTACCACTCCTTTACCGGCATAAAACCGAATTCGTACCTTTATTTCCTGCATAATTAGTGCATCAAACCAAAATTCTATATTGTGATTAGATGTAGAGATGTCGCCGATATCGCACTCTTAACATTTCCTTTACTAAGGCTAATGTATTGGTGTGGTATCAACGTAGTCTCTAGTCCAGGATTATGCTCTCAGAGCTCCTGGGCGAATGGCATCTACCTTGTGCTGATGAGGCGCAAAAACGCCGAAACCGGTCCACAAGTGATGTTATTCCTTCTAATCGCAAACCAGAATGGTTGGTTCTATCTTAACAGATATACCAACCCCGTTTACTTTAGAAGTGTAATTGAATGTCTGTCGGGGCATATAGCCCGAGAAGTAGTTGTTGCTTCTTAGTGGACGGTCTGGTCTTTGGAAATTAATTTTTCTAATTTTGTAAAGCGTTTAATAGTATTGAACTATTATTTTTTGACGTCTAATAATATAAAAGTTAAAACATACCTGTTAACTATAAAGAAGTTGGTCCAGCGTTCCAGGAGAATCAGAATCCTCAATCTTCCTGTTCAATCCCGTCTACATCATCAAATTTGCAAATCGTCGTCCAACCAGTTTGACAAATTAATGTCGAAGAAGGTTAGTCATATTCATTGGTACCAATTGAAATTTTATAAAAAGCATATGCATTCTAAATATATCTGATGTACATCTAGAATAAATTTCATAAATAATTAATAATTGGCTTTGATAAACCTTAAACAAGAGCTCACCTTTGATTTAAAATTTTTGTTCATTGAATTATAGCTTAAGTAACTGTATATGTGTAATTGCCTCGTTTCTTTTGTAGTATTAGTTAAATTTGAATTGATATTCATGTAAATATCATATAAAGGCAATCACAATTATAATTATTAAACTGTTTTGTTGAATTGATTTCCATTTTATTAGGTATAAAC
This sequence comes from Lochmaea crataegi, assembly GCA_947563755.1. Lineage (NCBI taxonomy): Eukaryota > Metazoa > Arthropoda > Insecta > Coleoptera > Chrysomelidae > Lochmaea > Lochmaea crataegi. Next base: position 30,737,597 of record OX387431.1, on the reverse strand, counting down.
AACAAATTTTTTTTATCTGTGCCAATAGATATTCATTTGCTGTAAACTGAACTGTTTGCAACTCTCCACACTCAACATACATATCGACAGGGACATCTGCTTCCTATTTCAGGGTGATTTCAAAATAATAAGAAAGGTTTGTCCATAGGCGTCACAAAATTTTATTAATACACATTTATTTAAATAATATATTGGAAGATTTGATTTATAAAAAGTTCATAAACAATTTTAATACATTTTAAAAATAGGAATTGATTCAAGTCACATATATCTGTGAATAAACTCAGTAGATAATTTACTAGCGCCAGAACTCAAAGAGAGTCAGAGTTTTCTTGTTCCCGATTTTCATTTGAGCTAGCTGGAAAAGGGCAAGTATAAAAATATTAAAAATTGTATCAAAAATTCAAAACTTAAAAATTAAATATAAAATACACATAAAACGATACAATATTGGCGCCCAAAACGTGGGACTCTTTTGAAAACGTGAGAATTAAAAAAAAACGTGGGGCTCTTTTGAGAACGTGAGATTTAAAAAAAAACGTGGGTCTCTTTTAAAACTGGTCTATTAAAAATAAATAATTCATTAAAACAAATTAAAAACGTGGGCGTGCTTATTTCTTTGTTTGGTGTATCTGATTGGGTAGTTTTCTTAATTGAGTGATCTTGGGTGATAAAACAGTAAACTCAATAAGTTATTGATAAAATAATTAAAACAAAAACAAAATGGATAAAAGAATGACACTAAGGGATGGAAAACAAATACGAACAGAGGAAAGATCAGAAGAGGAACAAGAAGAAAGAAGACATGGAAGGGGTGATCTTCAAGTACAGTATTTAGAACATGGAAGGCATAGTCAAGAGCATGATGAGAAGAGAGAAGTAAGAGGAAGAGCAGAATCAATGGAAGAACTAGAAGAAACCAGGAGAAGTGGAAAATATGTTGCAGGACAATACCAAGGAGAAGGAGAAGAAAGAAGACAAAGTGAAACAACTGGAATGATGGAAATGTTGCAACAATTATTTAATAAGCAAAGAGAAGAAATTAGGGGAGATATGAACAATCAGAGAGAAGAGATTAGAGGGGATATGAATAGACAATTTGATAATATGGAAAAGAAGATAGAAGAGGGGAAAATCGAAAGTTCAAAGGAGATGAGAAAAATTAGAGAAGAAAATCGGCAATTCAAAAAGCAGATGGCTGAAATGAAAGGAGAGATGGCAGAACAGAATGAAAATTTGTGAGTAGAAATACAAAAAAATGGAATTAAGATTAGAGAAGAAATTGAAAAGCATGTGGAAGAAGAAATCCAAGAATTAGGAAGAAATATTGAAGACAATTTACCAGAAGCAATACACATAGAAGTGAAAAGACAAAATGAAGATGTAATCAAGGAAGTGGGATATATTAAGCTACGTGAAAATACAAACGAAGAAGCAATGAAAATGTATAAGGAAAATGTTGAGAAGACAATTGAGGATCTAGATGGTAGAATGACAATACAAACAGAAACATGTACGAAAAGTAGTCAAATAATGGGCAATCAATTTAATCAAGAATTGGAAGAAATAAATAAAAAACTACAAGATACTAGGGAAGAAATGGAAGATAACATAAGACGAAATGGAGGAGGAATGATATACACAGGAAATGTGGTTATAGGAGTTAAATTTGATGGGAACATAAATACTATTCATCCGAAAATTTTCATGTAAATTATTAAAGGTAAATTGAAAGGAATTAGGGACATTATGGAAATAAAATTGATAATTAGGGGAATGTTATTAGGGCATGCTTTGTTATGGTTCTGTAGCAAAGAGGAACAAATTAATAATTTTGAAGAATTTGAAAAACAATTTTTAAAATATTTTTGGGGAGAGATACAACAAGCACGTTTTAGGGAAAAACTATACTTTGGAAAATTTGATGATAATTTGAGTAAAAATTATAATGCATACGCTATGAAAATATTAACAATGCTCAATATTTGGAACCTGTGATGCAAGAAGAAGAAATGGTGTTATATATCGCAAGGCATTTCAATCAACAAGTTGCATAAACTATTGGTATACGAAATATTAAAAATATGGATAACAAGATTAGAAAGGAGTAATAATGAGAGAAGAAATGAAAATATCAGAAATGATAGACAAAGAGATAATGGAAATGGTTTTGTTAGAAGAGATAATTATGATAGAAATGGAAACAGAGATTATGGATATAGGAATGGTGATAACAGAAGATATCAAGGAAATGAAGAGAGAAATAATGGAAATGGAAATAATGGTAATAGAGGAAACCAAAGAAATTTTGAAAGAAGAAATTACAATGAAAATAGAAATTGAAATTGGCGACAGCTTAGAGGGGAAGGAAGAAATAATTACAATGATAGAAGAAGTGATGATCAAGAAAATCAAGAAAGAAATTATAATAGACGAAATAATGAAGCAGAAGAAAAAAGGAATGTAAATTTAATACAGCAACAAGAAAGGTCGGGTACGGATCAGAGCCAGAGCTCAGATCCAAATTTTGCGTAAACCACTTCCACGTGCATAACATTATCAATTCTAAATATGAACATCCCAGAGAATTCATTGATATTGGGGAAATTAAAAAAATCAATGAGAAAATTGGTTTAATATTTATTGAAGGTAAAATACAAAACATAGTATGTAAAATATTGATAGATACGGGATCAGAGGTAACATTAATAAGTCAAAGGGTTGTAGATAATTTAAATAAAGATAATATTATGGTGGTAAATACAAATGAAATATCATTAGTGGGAGCGAATAAAAAAAAACTGTATGATACTAATAAAACGATAATGGGAGAGTTACAATTGGGAAACAATTTATATAAAATACAAATGTTGATTATAAATAGTTTGAATTATGATATAGTATTAGGAACCGATGAATTAGATAATCATAAAATGGTCATTAATTATAAAGAAAAATTGATAACTTGTAGAGGGGAAGATCTAATGTTTTTGAAGCAAGAATCAGATTAAGATAATGGTGATAAAATGTATATAATGAATCAAATTACAAACAAAGATCAAATATATCAAAATTTGTGTAAGCCAAATTATAGAGAAATAGTAATGGGATTGATAGGACGATTTGACAAGTTATTTAATGAGCAAGTGCAAGTAGCGAACAAATATGAACATAAACTTGAGATGAATAGAGAAATATCCAATTTCAAAATTAAAACATACCCAATTCCTTACAAATTAAAAGATGGAGTATATCAAGAATTACATAATATGTTAAGAGATGGAATTATAGAAAGATCTGATTCACCATATATTAGTGCAATTACTTGTGTACGAAAAAAATCTGGAGAAATAAGAATCTGTTTGGATGCAGGAAATATTAATAGTTACACTAAAAAACAGTATGAAAGTCCAATGGATATAGACAGTATATTAGGCAGAATTACAAATGCTAAAGTATTTACTAAACTAGATCTTAAACATAGTTTCTGGTTGATTCCTCTGGAGAAAGTCGAAAATACACTGCTTTTATGGTAGATGGAGTGATATATCAATTTTGTGTAGTGCCATTTGGTTTACAGAGTTCATGTGCAACTTTAGTAAGAACTTTTCACACCATTTTAAACAAATACGAACATTTCATACTTCATTACATGGTTGATATTCTTGTATACTCTGAAAATTAAGAAAAACATAAAGAACATTTAAGCATTATTTTAGAGTTAGAATCTGCTGGATTAAAGTTGAACATAGAAAAATGTCAATTTTATCAAGAAGAAGTCAAATATTTAGGATATATGTTAAACACCAAAGAAGTTAGTATGGATCCTGATCGAGTAAAGACAATATTAGATTATAAAACTCCAACTAATTTAAAAACTCTAAGAGGTTTTTTGGGAATCTTAAATTATTTTAAAAGATTGATACCAGATTTAAGTAAAAAAGAGATTCCATTGATTGAATTACTTAAGAAAGGTGTTAAATGGCATTGGGATGAACAAAAAGAAGTAACAATTAGAGAACTCAAGGAAATATTTACAAATAATCTGAAGGTATACCATCCACAATATAATAAACAGTTTATTTTGAGGACAGATGCATCAACTGATCGATTTGCTGGAGTATTATTACAAAATCAAGAAAAAGGAGAAGTACCTATCACTTTCATATCTAGAGTTACTCAAACACATGAAAGAAAATACTCAGTAACTGAACGTGAAATGGCAAGTGTGGTATTTTGCATCACTAAATTAGGATTCTTTCTACTAGGAGCTAAATCTATAGTAGAAAGTGATCACTCTGCTTTAACTGCCATGCTAAAAAATAGGTATGCTAACAACAGAATACATCGATGGATTTTGCTATTACAGGAGTATGATTTTGACATCATATATATTCCTGGAAGACAAAATATAATAGCAAATGCTTTAAGTAGGGAGACTGAAACAACATCAGAACAAAGGAAATATAAAATAGGGATAAATACATGGCTACAAGAGGATGGACTGTATTCGCTGAACATTTAAGGGAAGATCAACAAAATTTAGAATCAAAATACAAAAATAAAGCTATTAATATAGAAGAGATATGGTATAAAAAGTTAGAAGATAGAGAGGTGTTTATAATTACTCGAAATTATGCTAAAGAAATTTTGAAAGATTTACATGAAGAATATGGACACATAGGGGCTAGAAAATTATGGATGCTTTTCAGGGAAAATTTTATTACCAAAAAGGACTTAGCAATTGCTAAAAATATTTGTAAGATTAGTACTGCATGTCAGTTAGCGAAAGAAAAGAATTATCACAATAAAAATTTGTCACTGTCAATTGTGACACAAAATCCTCTACAAATTGTAGCTATAGACTTTATAAGTAATTTAATACCCAGTATACAGGGAAATGAACATCTATTTGTTATAGTGGATATTTTTACAAAATTGGTCAAAGTATACCCTTGCAAGAGAACCAATGCAAAAACACTCCTCGAATTTCTTAAACTATATATGAACGAGTATGGGACTATGGAAATAATAATTTTGGATCATGCGACATATTTTAAAAGTTTGAAGTTAGAACAATTTAGCAAATGTAAGAAGATAAAATTTAATTTTATTAGTATTAGGAAACCATCATCAAATACAGCTGAAAGTTACATAAAAGAGATAAATAAATACTTACGGATATTGTGTAATGATGATCACATCCAATGGGAAAATAATCTAAAACAAGTGGAAAGGTTCCTTAACCAAGTACCTCATGGTGTCACAAACGAATGTCCAGAGTATCTATTTACAGGTACTGTACCTAAAAGAAATTGGGTAGTTAATAGAAACATAGACATGGAAGAAATCATCAAAAAGGTTCATGGAAGACTACAGAAACAAGCAAAAAAATATATAAGTAGGATCAATAAACAAAATAAAAAGAAGACCGTTTTTGAAAAAACAGAATTATAAATAGTGAGATCATTACAAGTGGCAAATAGGTTAGAGAATCTGTGTGAAAAATTGATATTACCATTTGAGGGACCTTACATTGTAGGCAATGATGGAGCACAAAATAGTTATAAATTACTAGATCCTTATACAGGTATGGAAAGAGGTATATTTAACATTGATCAAATATACAAATATCATGAATAATCTGGAATAGATAATATTATGACACAAACAAGTAGATAAATAATAAATTAGAATAGTTAAAAGTTAAATAACATAGAATATGGGTATAGTGATAGAATATTTAAGGTAGAATATAGATAGTTCCACAGAACATTAATAACTTAATTTATAATAGTAGAGGGAAAGAAAAGAAATATAAATAATGCTCGGAATAATGCAATTTGAAAATTAAAATTTAAGCAGCTCTCTAAGTAGTCAAGACCTGTTAAAATTTGAATTTGAGGGGAATTGAAATGGTATTAAACAATTAAAACTACTTTAATAGTAAAAATATGAAAATTGGGAAATAAAATAGGCGAAAAGTATCAGTCAATGATTATGAGACTTGAATCAACTCTATTTCTTGTTATAAAAAGGATTATAATAAAACAGAATGCAAGAATTATACCTTTATAAGAAATCATATTAAATAGAAGTTTAGAAATAAAAACAAAAAGACTTACCTTGAGTTAAACAAAATATAATATTTTTCACATAATCATATCAAGTAACAATCAAATTAAATTTATAATTCTCCATTTAAAGTATTTTGAATAGGAAAAGCTTGTTTTCATACCAGATATGTATTACCCACACCTAAAATTAAAATCATTAGTATACATAATATTTAATAATCAATAGAAATTATATTTTGGCAGAATTTTAACCTAAATTATAATTGAATGTCACTGTCAAGAAATTTTATGCTTTGGGGAAGACCGAACGGTCAGACAGAATCAAAGAATAATATCATCAGAGATGGTTGATAAGGAAATAAGGAATGATGTGTTGTGATTGGAGGAGTATAATAAAATTTTAAAACATTTATTAAATGAAATTTAGAATTAGTTTATATAATAGTATTTTTTCTACTCCTGTTTTATAATATACTTACTAAAAGACTAAAATCTGTATCATAATGATATTCATTATGATACAAATTTTCATTATGATACAGATTTTTAAGCCAATAGGAATGCGACATTCGCACAATATTTAATATAGCCATGGATACCTGGTTGACATTTCTGAAATTAATTATATTAGGTGACACTTAATTTGACAGCTGTCAAATAATTTTGATTTTGAAAAGTAACTATATTTAAAATTAATTAAACTAAATAATTAAATTGTGTTAAAATAATGAGTGATAACGAAGAATTTTCTCTGACGCCTCCAGAAATTAGAGAAAGAGCCGAAAATGCAGTTGACAATATATTACCAGAAAAATCCAAGAAAACTTATGAAAAATTATACAAACAATTTATGGATTGGAGAAACACAAAAAATATAACATCGTTTTTTTATTTGTTGTACAGTTTGTAAAATTTATTTGTTGAAGTTCCTTTCATTGTTCTTGTTTTTTATAATAAATGATAATTATCAATTAAATAATTCTTATTAATCGGAGTAGAAAAAATATTGTATGCAACTTTCATGTAATGGCCATTAATACACTCGCATATTATATACGAAACTCGCCTGCGGCTCGTTTCGTATCCTACAACATGCTCGTGTCTTAATGGCTATCATTACATGATCGTTGCATAATAGTATTTTATGCAACGATCATGTATTAATGGCCATTACATGAAAGTTGCATACAATATTTTTTCTACTCCGATTAATAAGAATTATTTAATTAATAATTATCATATATAGTTACTTTTGAAAATCGAAATTATTTGACAGCTGTCAAATTAAGTGTCACCTAATATAATTAATTTCAGAAATGTCAACCAGGTATCCATGGCTATATTAAATATTGTGCGAATGTCGCATTCCTATTGGCTTAAAAATCTGTATCATAATGAATATCATTATGATACAGATTTTAGTCTTTTAATAAGTATATTATAAAACAGGAGTAGAAAAAATATGTAATAGGAAAGATTTATTGGACATTTGTTATGAGTTTACATGAATTAAAATAAAATTATTGATAGTAGAAAATTGTATATTAGATATTTAAGAGGTACTTATATTTTCAAGGATTTTTATTTAAAAAGGACAATTTAAAGGGTTGAATTAGTGAAGTTACTAGTGATATACAGGGTAGAAAGAATTACAATAGTGAAAGGATAAATATTATAGACAATAATAGACAATAAACAAGAAATTATGAAATTTTGCAATTATGAAGGAAAAATCAAGTGCTTTCGAAATATGACATAGCAACGGGGGTTGTTGATTTAGAAAACAGGAGAGTAGAGTTGGATTAAAAAGAAAGAAGTGAAAAAATTTGGATTTAAAAAGTAAAAATTTATATTAAAACTAAAGAAATTGGTTAGAAAGTTTTAAAAAGACCAAGAAAGATTCAGTAAAATACCAAGAAATAATATAAAAGTTAAAACATACCTGTTAACTATAAAGAAGTTGGTCCAGCGTTCCAGGAGAATCAGAATCCTCAATCTTCCTGTTCAATCCCGTCTAAATCATCAAATTTGCAAATCCTCGTCCAACCAGTTTGACAAATTAATGTCGAAAAAGGTTAGTCATATTCATTGGTACCAATTAAAATTTTATAAAAAGCATATGCATTCTAAATATATCTGATGTACATCTAAAATAAATTTCATAAATAATTAATAATTGGCTTTGATAAAATCTGAACAAGAGCTCACCTACTTTCTTCATTGAATTATAGGTTAATTAACTGTATATGTGTAATTGTCTCGTTTCTTTTGTAATATTAGTTAAATTTGAATTGATATTCATGTAAATATCATATAAAGGCAATCACAATTATTATTATTAAACTGTTTTGTTGAATTTTTTTCTATTTTATTAGGTATAAACAGCAATTTTTTTTATATCTGTGCCAATAGATATTCATTTGCTGTAAACTGAACTGTTTGCAATTCTCCACACTCAACATACACATCGACAGAGACATCTGCTTCCTATTTCAGGGTGATTTCAAAATAATAAGAAAGGTTTGTCCATAGGCGTCACAAAATTTTATTAATACACATTTATTTAAATAATATATTGGAAGATTTGATTTATAAAAAGTTCATAAACAATTTTAATACATTTTAAAAATAGGAATTGATTCAAGTCACATATATCTGTGAATAAACTCAGTAGATAATTTACTAGCGCCAGAACTCAAAGAGAGTCAGAGTTTTCTTGTTCCCGATTTTCATTTGAGCTAGCTGGAAAAGGGCAAGTATAAAAATATTAAAAATTGTAATAAAAATTCAAAATTTAAAAATTAAATATGAAATACAAATAAAACATATATTAAAAATTATTAGAATTTTTAAGTCATACCAAGACAATATTTAGTTTAATTTACTATTTGTGATGATCGTCGTCTCATTGACATATTAGCCAATTCGTGAACATCTATCGTGTTGTGTAATCTCTCATTTATACGAAAACTGCTTAGATATCTCGCGAAATCCCGTTTTGAAATAGACGAATAATGATTATATGATACGCCGCAATATATACCTCGACGGTTCATATAAAGACGACCTTGATAGTGTTCCCAGATTCCTTAATTACATCTAATTAAACTATACAGGTATGTTAGATACTTGCTGAAAAATCGAACGTGAAACATTCATTTGGAAACTGAAAATGAAATTTTATTCACAATAAGATTCCCCTGAACAAACACAATAGGTACGTGTTTTTGTCGTACAATTTAATCAAAAGTGGCACTTTCGTTAATTTGGTTCCAAAAAAACGGAAGGAATAAGCTGAATGTGACAGTTTCGTGTTTTTGTCTTTGTGAATAATGCTATTGTTTAGCTAAGCGTGTTGCGTTTCTGTGTTTTTGGCATGGAAACCGTTATAACCGGCTTCATGAATGTGACTATTCAGTGTGGCATACTGATACAGAATAAGTCAAAACCAAGCTAGAAAATTGGTTATATTCAGCTTTCAAAAATGACACTTATTAATAACGACGTGACAGTAATAATGACAATCGCTTACTATAACCAACAAGATTGAAATTTCTAAAAGTATGTACACACACATTCACCTCCTCTATATTTTATTTTCTTATACTTGAAAGTTCTTAGATAGGACGGACATCTTCTAGGTCTTGTCGAATATCTTACGGAGTTTGTCCTAGCACCTCAAGAGAAGTGGATGGTTGTTCAAATTCTTGATTTTGCGAAAGGTTTTCCAGGACTATTCGCTCTACCTCTTGTTCGTCAGTTTCCGAAACTGCTTCCGTCCTCTCATCTGGTGTCCTGTAATTGGTCCTGATTCTCTTCAATAAAATAATCGTAATTTGTACCGAATGGAGCTAAATTATTATCATTATTATTATTATTACAATAAATTATGAGCTGAGAACCGAAGTTCTATAAAGCTCATATAACAAAAATGAGGTAAAAAACAAAAACAAAAAAAATAAAAGTAAAAATTATGGCTATCGGTAGCACATGCTATGAATAGGCGATAGCTCATTATAAATTGAAAAATGGAAAGAAAACGAAAATAAATAAAAACAAAAAATTAAGATACATGTAAAAAATTAAGAATTAAGAATGCTGAACAAATTGGTCTAACTGGTTTATTAGAAACTGTTATTTCCTTTCCATCAGGCAACTTTATATACGAATGAGAAGGATTTGCCTTCAACTTCTTCGGTCAACGTTTGTTATTTATTATTTCTACTGTTAGATTTCATTAGTACGGTACCGAGAGATAGCCAAGATGGTAGTGATACCCCTAGGATGAGAAACCTTAAGAAAACATTCGTTCATGTGGTGAACAGTTTGTAGAGGTATAGAATACAGATCGAATAGCGTTCAGAGCTATAGGCAGAATTTGTTCCCAATTACATATCTCCAGATTACTGGAGCGCAAAGAAAGTTGTATCGTTTTCCATAAAGTTCCATTCAGTCCCTCTACTTGATCATTCCCTTGGGGATTATAATGGTTCGTCTTGCTACATGCCACACCATGACGATGTAACGAGTTATTTTGTGTTGCACCGATTCGAAGTTCATATTATTTTTCTTCGTAATATGGTTTTATTTTATTACTAGGTTTTATATAACTCGTTACTTAATTTCCGACTTCCTCTCTGCTGCCGCATTGATTTTTTTTTGAGTTAATACCGTTATAATTTATTTTATTATTAGTCCGAGGTACGCAAATTCGAATTCTACCATATACAATTTCTTCGTTTCCGATGTTGGAATTTTCCAACTGAAGGGACGTCCGGTGTATATTCTATTTAAATTAAAACCGAAAGCCGTCCGGTATATATATAGATATATATATATGTATATATATATACAAGGACAGGAATATTGGGGAAGCGGCAAAATTGTAAAATGAGTACTCTTTACACTATTTTCCAAGCTTTCGGAATATCTTTATTTCCATTCTCAAGGACAGCATTCGAGATTGTATTACAAGTTGTTTCAAATGGTAAATACATCTAATAATAATTTTGATTTGAATTTTTCAAAAAGTAAATGTCAAAATTGATTTTGACATTGAAAAAAAAAATTTTAAATCAAAATTATTATTAGATGTATTTACCATTTGAAACAACTTGTAATACAATCTCGAATGCTGTCCTTGAGAATGGAAATAAAGATATTCCGAAAGCTTGGAAAATAGTGTAAAGAGTACTCATTTTACAATTTTGCCGCTTCCCCAATATTCCTGTCCTTGTACATTATTATTCGGCAAATATCTACTATAACTTTATATATATATATATATATTTATATATATATATATATATATATATATTTATATATATATATATATATATATATATATATATATATTCAATTTCAATATCTTACATTGGGGAAACCACTTGTGTTGTCCAATTTATTCTTAATTAATTAGTTATTTATTCTCAGGGTATATGTGAGTTCGGTTGTAACACTCGTCAATAACAGAACGATACGGTAGACTGATCTGAAGTGAACAAAAGGAACCACATGAAACAAGTTATTATTCAATAAATCACAACAATACAACAAATACCACAAAATAATAAATGCAAACAGATAATTTAAAAAAATTTCAGTTCCAATTATGGATAACAGTGACGTCACTTTTACTAAAGAATCAATTCCAAGAATTAACCAGACTATAACCTAGATGAATATACATAAATTATAATTAATGAAAATTAAATATAAAAATATAACCTCGACCAACGCTTGTTGGTAGAGTCCAAGTTCAATTTGGAAAACGATCTGCCTATCTCCAGCAACGGAAGAGTCTGTGTGGATTAATGAGGTCTCGGTGATGCTGTTATGAGAAGATGTGCTCATATGCTTATTGGATGAACTACTTGAAAGATGCAAATGCGATGATCCATATTCTGATGAAGAGCAGTCCCTGTTATTCTGAACAGATCTCAAGTACGTGAGTGAAGCCTTTGAAGTTAATGGTCCATTTCGGGAAGATAATTTTACCAAATGTTGACTTGGTTTAGTAGTTAAAACCTCCTTTTGGTGGTGATCCGCAGGACTCCCCAAATACCCCTCAACTGATTATATCAACCATTTAACAAACTTCACCGAAAACTAGCCCTCGAACACGATTCTATAATCACTTACAGAGGGTTTTTTAAACGAACTTTTTTCACCCAAACGTCATATAAAAATTACTGTCACTTTCTCAAAATCTCCATGTCATCATTCTACACTTGAAAATTAAGTCATGATAAACATGTCAATCTACTTTGAAATGTCATTCATCAAATTATATTTTCTTATATTAATAAATAAAATGATTTTATAATTTTATCTAATTTGAAGTAACTTTGAATTTTGATATTTCTAATGAATAACATTTCAATTATCGACCAATTATTACTACTATCAAATACACAATTCTGTACTGATAGTTATGTTTATCAATACATTTTACAATATTTATTAGATCTTTTATATAGATCATGAATATTATTAATTATCTTTTTCATAGATTGTGGTATTTATTTCTATTATTGATAATACTATTCGCTTATTGATTATTCGTCTCAATATATATATACATATATATATATATATATATATAGGAAATAGTTCGTTGCCGATACTAGTTAGGTCTAACTATTATTGTGGGGGATGCGGCAATGTGAATAAGTGAACTCTTTTTAGTTTGTTCTGAGCTTTCGGTAATTTATTATCACCATTACCAAAGAACTACAAAAGATACATTTATAGATATTTCAACAGGTATAAATAAATTCAGTTTGAAAGTAAAACATTAATTACTTACAACTAAGCGAGGTTAATCACAATATCTATTATAAAAACTTTGAAATTTTACATAAAGAAAACAACTACTCTAAAAGGATTTTCCTGGAAATGGCATTCATATCTCAAGAAGATAATTGCTTAAATAAAAGAACTGATATTCAAAAACTTAGTACAATTTATAGCTATTTATTATCTTTTGACAAAAAAACAAAAAATTCAAATATTGAAGATGAGAATTCTGTTCCTTCATATTAACTTACCAACTATTATTTCACTTGCTAATATACTAAACATATTTAAAGACATTTCTATGACTACTAAAAATTAACATCGATGTCGTAATGTCAATTTTGATAGTTTCATTTTTAATTTAATTTCTTGAAAAAGAAAATTATATCTTATACCATGTTTTTTCTCCATATTATATATAGATATTGTGATTAACCTCGCTTAGTTGTAAGTAATTAATGTTTTACTTTTAAACTGAATTTATTTATACCTGTTGAAATATCTATAAATGTATCTTTTGTAGTTCTTTGATAATGGTGATAATAAATTACCGAAAGCTCAGAACAAACTAAAAAGAGTTCACTTATTCACATTGCCGCATCCTCCACAATAATAGTTAGACCTATATATATATATATATATATATATATATCCTTCTATCGTTAAAGCGTCCATACATTCTGAAATCGCATTCAATAGAGCGTCCAAGTGCATACAGCGTCCGTATACGGACGCTCTATGCACACCCCTTGTAATAATTTGTCCAGGGACTTGAAATTACGTCACGAACCTACCAACAAAATATTTGGGGGACGCTTTTTTGATCATGAAATGAACGAAAATATACGGTTCCCGAATATATTTAGTTCGCGCAACTCTCCGGCAGAGACGCTAGGAGTATTAAGTTGTATATAGAGTATACATTTTATCTTGATAGTTATTCGCGCTTAGAGCGTCCCGAGATTTGACAACACTGCCGTTTCAGTAGAACGTTAAATTGCTTATATTGTTGAATGCAACAGTTAGAAAAATACATTTCTGGTACATTACTCAACTCTGAGTATTCTCTCAAATACATGCTCTCGTCTTTAGAGCGTCACGTCAACCACTCTCCTCTAATAGCGCCAAATTAAGAAAGTCCGATACATTAACGTGAGTAAAGGTTTAGATATGAGGTAGGAAGGTCAGTGAGCTGGCGCATTTCTTTATTAATAGTATTCTACAGTGAACGGCTAAATTATGGAATATTATTATTATTTCGAGAACCGTCGAGTTTTAAGGGAAATCCCGAAACAGGTCGATTTTTGTTGTAAAATACCCATGTTATAACGTACATGGAGTAGGGATGACGTCACCGGTGTAGGTGTAGTGACGTAATCGTTAATTTTTTTAAATAGAAATCGGTATAATGTGACACCTCATTTAAACGAGAATTTAATTCCTTATTTAACGACATTACATTTTCAACTAAAATATTTTTTTAAGAGTACGAAATCAATTTTTTTAATTTAAATTCAACCAAATTTCAACTAATGATTTAATTAATAATGTACTTTAAAGTAACCAAATTATGCATAACAATTATTTTAAATTAAATGTACGAACTGCCATCCATCGGTTTCTTGACAATATGCGAATGTACGGACACATTCATCAAGTACATTGCGGATGACTTCTGGAGTAATTAGACTCTTTTCATGCCTAATTCTATCTTTCAAGTCCTGTAAGTTTTGGGGTCTATTGACATAAACTTTTGATTTTATGTAACCCCACAGGAAAAAATCTAGAGGTGTTAGATCTGGCGACCTTTCTGGCCACTCTATAAAACCTCGACTTCTGATCCACCTCCCGGGAAAGTAATTATTTAAAAATTGACGTACTTCACGTGCGTAATGCGGAGGGGATCCATCTTGTTGAAACCAGATATTTTCACTAGGTAAATTTGGATTATTGGCATTTGGATACATGTTAGCAAGGACAGGTATAAGTTGATTTCTCAAAAAAGTTAAATAGCGTCTTCCTGTTAGATTTTCTTCAAAGAAAAAAGGGCCAATGATTCTGTCATTGATGATCCCTGCCCATAGGTTTGTTCCAACCACAAATCACAAACTGATTTCCAACTATTTTCAAATCGTTTTCAACGCGCATGTCTATCAAATAATCTGATCCCTGATCAATTTATGTTTTTGGTTGGAACATCTTACAACTTCAGTCTGTTCTGTACATGCGCTTGTGTTGGCATCGTTAATCAGCTGATCCAAAGGCTTACACGATTTTTATTATGATCAAAATTAGGAATAAAACCAAGCTTTTTAATTATATCTAAATACAAACACAATTCACACTTTAAAAGTTCTAGTTTTAATTATATCTAAATACAAACACAATTCACACTTTAAAAGTTCTAGTTTTAATTATATCTAAATACAAACACAATTCACACTTTAAAAGTTCTAGTTTTAATTATATCTAAATACAAACACAATTCACACTTTAAAAGTTCTAGTTTTAATTATATCTAAATACAAACACAATTCACACTTTAAGGTTATGCTGCAATTCAATGAAACAGTGAAAGAAACTGTAAAATAAAAACACAGCGATTCGCATGCGCCAGATTAGTGGTCAGAAGAAAATCCGTAAACCGTTCTGATAGTTTTCAAACCGTTTTAAATTTTGGTTGGAACAAGAAACTGATCGTTAACTAATCGTTTGTATGTCTGGTTGGAACGTATTTAAGTTACTGCGCAGAATCCTGACGGTTTCTGACGCTGGTTGGAACAAACCTCATACATTCACTTTCTGAGGATATTGCGTGTGTGCCAGTCATCCAATACGGGTTTTCTTGACTCCAATATCTGCAATTTTGACGATTTACGGTACCATGTATAAAAAATGTTGCTTCATCGGAAAAAAGGATTTGATTGATGAAAAGTGGATTGGGGATACATAAATCCTGCATAATTTCAGAAAATTGAAGCCGGCGATCGGGATCGTCGTCGTTTAACTCCTGATGTAGTTGAATTTTGTAGGGATGGTATTTTTCTTTTTTTTAAATATGTAATACCGATCTTTGGGAAACTCCAGCATATTCACCCATTTGTGTTGAACTACTGTGAGGATTGTCATGTACATTTAATAAAATATCAAGTTTCACATTGTCTTCAATTTTAGGACGCCCTGCGTTTGGAATCTGTTTAACGTGCCTAGTTTCTCCAAATTTTACTTACTGTTGATTGGCTGATGGGTCTGACGGGATATTTTGCGTTGAATAAATTGCATACCTCGTTCTGTGTTCTTTTTTTTATCTCCGCATCCGCTAAGGATTAATATTTCTATGCGTTGTGATTCATTTAGGTGAGCCATAATTCACTATTCAAAAGTAAAAATTACAATTGACAACTGATAACAATTCACAAAATCAAAACATTTACGACAATAAATATTACAGTAATTATGCCACTATCACTTGCTTGAATTACATATGACAAAAAGTTTCAGTGTTTATGAGAGAACTTTTCGTGTCCATTATTATTTTTACTTATTTTTGCTTTTTTAAGTATTTCAGAAAGTCATGGATTCAAGCATTAATTGTAATTTGATTGAATTTAAATTAAAAAAAATTGTTTTCGTACCCTTAAAAAAATATTTTAGTTAAAAATGTAATGTCGTTAAATAGATAATTAAATTCTCGTTCAAATGAGGTGTCACAATATACCGATTTCTATTTAAAAAAATTAACGATTACGTCATTACACCTACACCGGTTACGTCATCCCTACTCCATGTACGTTATAACATGGGCATTGTACAACAAAAATCGACCTGTTTCGGGATTTCCCTTAAAACTCGACGGTTCTCGAAACAATGATAATATTCCATAATTTAGACGTTCACTGTATAATTAATTATTGAGTAGGGCATTATATACAAACTATTCTCGGTCATCTAAAAGACAAGTATAATGTCAATATTATATTATGTTGACTACCCCTAAATTTATTTGGAAGCTAAAACGTGTTAAAGAAACCCACTTTAATTAGGTTATAAATCTAGATTTTATTGTTTTAATACCTAGTAAGTAGTAATTATAAAACAATGTCGAATATGGGACAAATAAAAAGTAAATTTTTACACAATACAAAAAAAAGTTTTCTACTATAAAATCTACATATACACAGAGAAACTTAAAAGTCCTACAATAGGTACTACAAAGTTATTCAGATTGAAAAAAAATCCTACAGGGATACAAAAATCAAAATCATTCGAATTTAATGAACTACAGCCTTCATCTCTTACTTCTTTGTGCGTTTCCATAGCATGTACTTGTACGTATTCTTCGATCATAAAAATATTTAGTTTTCTTAAAAAAAAAGAGTTAGCACGTTGTATGCCGATGGTCAGTGGACGCCGTAAACGCGAAACAATATACGCAAATTATACATGAAACAATATGAATGAATCTCTTTTTCATTTAAAATCGAAGTCCCAAGTTACTTCCCAGATCTTAATTTCTTAGATACGTTCCTGTATATAGGGTGCGTCCAAGTAACGCATAAATTTATTATAAGCTAAATAAAAAGTACTATTAAAAATTCCCCAAATAGGTCAGTTTTTGATTTTAAATTACCAAAATAAACAAAAGAAAATTTACAATAAATGTTCAGCTTGTTCATCATTGACCAGTAGACATGACTTAACCGGGCATTAAGGTCTACTCTAACACTTTGTAGCATAGATGGTGTTATGTTTCGCATTTATTCCTGCCTCGGTCTTATAGCTCTCGAATAGTTGAATGAAATTAAAAAAATTTGCAAAATATACTTTTAAACAATAAAAATATATATACAGGGTGGTCCGTAAGTAATGGTCCAAAGTGAAATGGAAGATTCTTGGCTTGAAAATATTACAATCTGACGCAACTTGCTTCAATAAAATATTGATAATAAAAAAGATACAGGGAGGCAAAGTTGAAATGTCAAAAATGTTTTTTCTCAGTAAATTGAAAGATTTTGGATATACAAACGTAAAAATTTGATGATAGGGGTTTTAGTTCCTGAGAAATCATAATATCATATCCGTTTTGATGTATTTTTTAGAGGGAGCCACATGAGCTACGTTCTTGGTGTAACTGTGCACTTAACTTTTTTATCGTTAACACTATCTCGCTTTTCATTGAAAAATATTAAAATGACATCATTTTTGTGAAAAAAATGTATACCTATCATAAGTCTCAAAGGTTGCTAGTTTTCAAGATATTCGCATCTTAAAAACCCTCTACGTACTTTGACATATTAATAAAGCAACCATTATGAACTCAATAACTTTTAATCAAGAGAAAAAAGAAAAATTTATTGAAAAATACAACAACAAAATTTAAATATTATTTCACAGTAATTGTTCAATATGTCCGCCATTCATCTCGATACATTTATCCATGCGTTTCATGAAAGATCGCCTAATATTAAACAATGTCATTGGCGTAAAAAAATTTGTTGCTGCTCTGATTTCTTGCCAAAGTTGAACTCGACTATTTATAGGGTTTCTGTGAACTATTTCCCTCATTGTGCCCCATAAACTGAAATCCAAAGGGTTATATTCTGGACTGCGTGTTGGCCAAGGAAAGGGACTACCACGACCAATCCAGCTTTCAGGAAACAAGGTGTTTAAATAGTTTCGTACTTCAAGAGTGTAATGAGATTAACTGTCAAAACACGAATGATTAACTTGTTGACATCGGCACCTACTATGTTAATTCTTGTGATGATAAATTTGCTGACATCAGCGCCTACTAACGCTATTATTTGCATCGTTCACTAACTAACGACGTTAGTTAGTGTACGGTGTTATTTGTGCTAATAAATAAAATAATAATTATGTAGGGGGTTTTTAAAATGCGAAAACTATTAATTTTTGAGACTAATGATACATATTTATTTTTGTCGCAAATGATGTAGTTTTAATATTTTTCAATAAAAAGAGAGATAGCGTTAACGATGAAAAAGTTAAGCGCACAGTTACACCAACAACTTAGCTCATTTGGCGCCCTCTAGGAAATACATCAAAACGGATATCATATTACGATTTCTCATGCCTTAAAACCCCCATCTCTTAATTTTTACGTTTGTATATCCAAAATCTTTCAATTTACTGAGAAAAAACATCTTTTACATTCAAACTTTGCCACCCTGTATCTTTTCTATTATCAATATTTGATTAAAGCAAGTTGCAAGAGATTGTAATATTTTCAGGCCAAAAATCTCCCATTTCACTTTGGACCATTGCTTACGGACCACCCTGTATATAATACTTCATTTGGAATGGCAAATCAGCAAGAACCAACAACAGGTTGATATGACATAATTTCATTAGATTAATAACAAAAAATTCAATTTTTTTTAACAACAGAAATATTAGTACAAGGGTCAAAAGTTATTCCTTTTCCTATACACAATATTGATGTATGAAACATAAAAGTAGCCGATATCGCCAAGAGGCAGATTTTATAAGTATTCATGAATATATAGGATGTTCCAAAATTGATTGAAGAACCCAACTAAACCCAAGTAAATATAGGGACATCCATTCTTTTTTAAATAATCAATTGTTTTAGCTGAAAAATCTTTGAAGTTAAAAAAGTGATTTTCAACACCCTGGAATTTAGAAACTATAACCATTTGACTCTAAGTGCTATAATTTTTCGAAATCAGCTCTTCGAAGAGAATCGAAAGATATTAAGAAATACAGGGTGTTACATAAAAAATATGTGTTTGTTTCGTCACTGAATTTTGGAGCAGACTGTATGTATGAATATTTTTAAAATCTGGTCCTTGACGATATCTACTTACTTCTTTTGTTAATGTTGTTGTTTCGTGGCACTAAGGATAAACGTGATATCTAGCTCCGACTGATGTATTAGAATATTATTTGAACCAGTTGATGTACCCAGATGACTTCACCTTATGCACGAGGCTATTAGTTTTCACCCAAAATTTGTTTTCTAATACTTTACTTGAAAAAACTAAGAAAACATTTTTTTAATAACAAAAATTTCATAACACTACTACAAGAAATGGATTCCGCGTATTAAAATACATGATACTGCATAATTTTTTCCATACATTCAATATAAACCAAAATTTACAATTTTTGGGTCAGGACTGCAAAATGTTTAACATGCATCTCAATTACTTACTACATTTGAATTCTTTCATTTTATATTGTAGATAATATACAGGATTAAAGCTGAAGGAAATTTCCAAAAAAAATTTGATTCCGATTTCGGAGAAATTTTGTATAGGAGGTTTTTTGATACGAAGATTCCAACAAATTTGTCAGTTATTCGTTAAAAAAATTATTTCGGGTGGAAAATTGAGAAAACTGCATGAAAATGGAATTTTCCGAAAAACTGTAAATCAGATTTTAATCATTTACGAACTTAGCCTCAGTTTTTATGTTCTGAACCTACTTATAAAATTTCATTGAAAAATTCGGTAGTGTTTTTGAGTTATCGTGTTGACAACTGACCGACCGACATTTTTTAAAAATGGGTTTTTTGGACTAATATGAAACGTGTAGATCCATTCGAATCTCGAAACGTCAAAATCACTCCATCACATCACTTCCCTTATAGTATTTTCCCGTAACCCACAATTTTAAGGAAATAAATTATTTATCTACGCAGGAAAAATATTAGTTCTCAACTAGGGTTAAAACTTTTCACCGACAATACTCGTGTCCTGAATGATCACAAATGTCACAAAAAATCATATTTTTTGTAACTGCCTACATAAATAGCTATTCTTCAACTAGTACCTAACAAACACCATATAAAATAATAACTATCATGTAATTCTGAAATTAATGCAATTTTGTGAAGAAATTGTCCATTCGAAGATTTATTTAAGTTCACTGTCTTCAATATTTTGAGTATTTGTAACTTGTTAAATGAATACCTCTGAAATTTCATTGCAATAACATATTATAGTTCCCTCCTACTTACAATAACCACATTATATCTTATTTGTCCTCCTATTTTCTGTAAATAGCTGATATGTACTTACTGCGGCAACAACGCAATAACAAAATTGACGCCCTAAAGGCTATCATATATACGTAGTGCTGAATATAAGAGACGCCCAATTGTCCATCGACTGAAAGGGCGCCATAATGTTAGGAAAATATACAGCAATGTTGTGTTTTCCGTGCCAAAGTCCTTTTTTCCATTTATTTTAACCATCCTTTATCTATATTAAAAAGTATTCACCTCAATTAACACTATATCTGCAGAAAACGACGTCGGACGCTATAAAGCACATTTTTGTCTGGACGCTCTAACGATAGAAGGATGTATATATATATATATATATATATATATATATATATATATATATATATATATAAAGTTATAGTAGATATTTGCCGAATAATAATGTACAAGGACAGGAATATTGGGGAAGCGGCAAAATTGTAAAATGAGTACTCTTTACACTATTTTCCAAGCTTTCGGAATATCTTTATTTCCATTCTCAAGGACAGCATTCGAGATTGTATTACAAGTTGTTTCAAATGGTAAATACATCTAATAATAATTTTGATTTGAATTTTTTTAAAAAGTAAATGTCAAAAAAAAAAATCAAATCAAAATTATTATTACATGTATTTACCATTTGAAACAACTTGTAATACAATCTCGAATGCTGTCCTTGAGAATGGAAATAAAGATATTCCGAAAGCTTGGAAAATAGTGTAAAGAGTACTCATTTTACAATTTTGCCGCTTCCCCAATATTCCTGTCCTTGTATATATATATATATATATATATATATATATATATATATATATATATATATATATATATATATTGAGCGAGTAAATCAAGTTTACGTATAATTTCCTATAAAAGGGTAAAGATATTTTTTAAATAAACTGTATATTCGAAAACTTTCCGTACCGTTGCTAAAAAGTAAATTGTTCGATATATTTTCTTGAAAATTACACACCTGTCATTTTTTACCAATTCAAACGTGTTTTTTTGACAGATCACCATGGCAGCGGATGAATTTTAGTGGAAATTTTTTCCTCGTGGGTACCCAATAGCGAATTATACTGGAAATTTTTTTGACGTTTATAATGTCAGAATATTTTTTGACAGTCTGGTTTTCATTTGCAAGACAGCAATTTTCTACCACTCGCAGTTACTCAAAACTTATGTAAAATTAAAAAATATACTGTGTTGTGTCTTGAGATGGTATTTTCGTGCAAATTCAACGAGTAAAAATCAACAATTTAAAGGTCTAAATTGCTACCAAAATATTTTTTACGTCGTGCCGCTTGACAGCTTCAAATCTGAAATAATTTTCAGGTTAGGATTTCACTTCGTTGCTATGGTAACTAAATAATCAAGTCGACCAAACCTCAATCGTCAAAAATTGACGCTGTTGGAAATCGAAAAATAAATTTTAATTATTCGACTTTCAAACACAATTTGGTGTGGAATTTTCTTACCGAATACCACACGAGGTCAAATTAAATCCGGAAATTTTTTCTCGTTCATGAATATTTTTAGAAAATTTCCAAAATATTCATGAGTTCGAAAAAATTTCCGGAAATAATTTGACCTCTAGTGGTATTACTAGTGAAAATTCCACACCTGTAATTTTTAACCAATCAAAACGTGTTTTTTTGACAGTTCACCATCGCAACGGATGAATTTTAGTGGAAATTGTTTCCTCGTGGGTACCCAACAGCGAATTATACTGGAAATTTCTTTGACGTTTATAATGACAAAATATTTTAGTGACAGTCTGATTTTTATGAGCAAAAAAGCAATTTTCTCTTCGACTATATAATAATGCACACATGATTTTTACATATCTAGCTGAATAATGATATAAATTCCTCACACTAGTGAAGAATGAAAAATAATTCACTGTCGTTAGCCAATCACATTTTATGATTATCAGAAATCACGCTAAAATTAACAAATCAAATCGTCTCTTTCAAAACGTCAAATACCTAACTATGCAAATCGCTTCTGACATACCCATATTTATGTTATCTCTATTATTATTCCTAATAAAGTTATAATTTCATTTAAAAACGTAAAGGTATCAATTAAAAATATGAGTTACCCATATTTATGCTCTTTACATTTTAATAAGTAAAAATGTGGTCGATAGCTCAGTGGTAGAGATACTTGACTCTTACGCGGGCGATTCCCAATGGAATAATTTTTTTTAATGCATAGTCGTGGAGAAAGTATAGTCTTTTACTTGTGTAGAATCGCTGGTTTTGGAAACTTTATCCGCGTGAATAATAGCCATTCTACACTCGTAGAAGAATATACTATTTCCCATTCATTTAAGCCCAAATGGTTTCTCGAACTTGGAAGTGGCTTTATTACTTGTTTGATTACTCGGCAGATTTAAAACGTTATTTCCCCGTCTCGTGAGCCAATATAAATTTTTTTACTGTTGGGATAGTAGTTTTCCACTTTCGTTTAAATCCAAAGGGTTTCTTGAACTTGGAAGCTTAAAACTTTTTCGATTAACCGGCAGATTTACAACGTTATTTGCCCTTCTCGCGATTTAATATATTTTTTTGCTCTTGGAATAGTAGTCCTCCGTGTTTCAATTGAATCCGAAGGGTTTCCCGATCTTAGATGTGGCTTAGTTACAACTTGTTCGATTGCCCGGCAGATTTAAAACGTTCATTTTTATCCCCGTTAAACCATAATTCTTTTAATTTCGCAGTATTGGTTTGTGGTTTCCGCTTTCATTTGAATCTAAAGGGTTTCTCTAACTTGGAAGTGGCTTAGTTACAATTTGGTCAATTGCCCGGCAGATTTAGAACGTTCATTTCTAACCCCGTTAAACCATAATTCTTTCAAGTTCGCAATATTGGTTTGTGGTTTGTGGTTTCCGCTTTCATTTGAATCTAAAGGGTTTCTCGAGATTTGAACCGTATTTGATAACCTGACCGGCCCTGACCGTTACGTCCGTTGAAAGTACCAAGTGTATTCTATAAATACCTTATTTTCTCTTTCCTGCTATTTTGCTTGTCTCTGTGGAATTCTCAGTAGTAATAACCCAAGGACGTTGATAATTGTTCGAAAAAAATTTATAACAGATTTCGAAAGCTTGTTGCTTGGAAAGAGACCGACGCCGCAGGCGGAGGTCTGTTGCCAATAAGCAACAAGCTTGAGAAAGTTGTTATAAAATTTTTGAGCATTTATCGTTCGAGGGTTATTCGAATAGAAATTTTTTTTGCTAATTATAGAAAAAAATATATAGTATATTTGCTTCTATAATTTCATTATTGTTCTCGTCAGTATTATGACAAAATCTTGACATTTTGAAATATTGAATATTTGAAACGTCAAAATCGAAATAAATCAAAATGTATCAATGGCAACGTACCTAATAGAGTGAATCCAATAAAATCAGTTAATTTGAGGTCATTTGATTGAACTCAACCAATCAGAACAACATTACATTGAAAACAGACCATGGGCTGTTTTCAGTGTAATGTTGTTCTGATTGGTTGTGTTCAATTGAATGATCTCAAATCAACCGATTTCATTGGATATCTACTAGAGCAAAAATTTTTCAATAAAATAGACCACATTAATAGACTAAAGGATTTTTTAGTGTTTGTTTTGTTGTATACCGACTTGTTGTGTTGTTGTATACACTAATCCGTAGGTAATTTACAACTCGACTGAATCCCTGATCCCTCATTTATCAACCCGTAACTTGTAAATTGGAGGATCCATCTTCAGCTCGTTCGTTTTGAAATTAGGTGGGTAAAGTGAATTTAACAAAACCCCTGAAATTTTCAGTAACCTGCATCTGAGGCTATCTGGAACTCTTAACACTAAGGGTCGAGATATGTTAATGTTCGAGACTGTTAATTACCCTTGTAAATACACGTTAGTAACAAAACTTTTCAGTCGACTGTACTGGGTACCCAATCAAAAATATTATTTCAACAGCTTATTACTTACTTGTATTTTATCACGTTGACAAATTTGGCTGAAAATTAGTTAATTTGTTTTTGTTATAATTTGAATTATGAAGTTTTATCACTTGTTATTAATTTACTCTACAGTATTATTAGCAGGTCTCTTTGTTTTAGAGTTGTCCTCCTCTGGAAAACAATTTTTCCGATGTAAAACCCACAACTCTAAGTGAAAGAGCAGCTCTGAAAGAAGCAGCGAGATGTTTAAAGTGCGCCGATGCACCGTGTCAAAAATCCTGTCCGACGCAATTGGATATAAAGTCCTTCATTACTAGCATCGCTAACAAGGTTAGTATAAGTTAAAATTCCTAATATGTATATGAATAGACACAAGTTAGTATATATGTTAACGTTAAAGTATGAAATCCGTTATTGTATATAATACCTAGTTATTTCATGAAATAACTGATCGTGTCCGTTAAAGTGTAAAACTCTCTTGTATTTCATGGTTCAACTAGTTATTTCATAGAATAACGATCTGCAGCCCGTTAGAGTGTAAAATAATCTATATCAATGTGTGTAAAAGACAAGAGCGGTGACGGTGTAGGGGGAGACGTAGGAGCATGCAGTATGTAAATAAACACCGTGCGACGCGGTTAAAACAGATCATTGATTAATCTATCGAGAAGGGCAAGGAAAATCATTGAAGAAGCCATTTTTACAACACTGAATAGCTTCTTCAATGATTTTCCTTGCCCTTCTCGATAAAAACTACAACTACAAAATCTCCTACACTTTAACTGTCTTTCATTAGTTTATTTATAGAATACCTAGTTATTTCATTTAGATAAATTGTTTATTTTACACTTTAACCGTCTCTTATTAGTTAATTTATAGAATACCTAGTTATTTCATAGAATAACTAGTTAAAGTGTCAAATTATTAACCTATTACACACTTTAACGGACACGATCAGTTATCTCATGGAATAACTAGGTATTCTATGAAATAACTGCATTATATACTTTAACGGTAACATATACAGGGTGTCCCAGGAGTTCGTACCAAAAACTTGGGAGGTGATAGAAAGACTAAAAATAATGATGGTATTTCATATAAAATGTTTTCTTTACGCCCTTCGTTAACGAACTATAGGGCTCTAAAGTTCGGAATGAAAAATGGTTTTTTATTTACAATTATTAAATGGCTGATTGGAAAGATTATTTTTATAAATGTAGACTGTACCGATTTATTAATAATTTACTAATAATACAGGATGCTTCCTGTAATCGTACATTCAAAATAAATGTGAATGCGCCAATAGGTGTGCAGTGCGACATAAAATTGCCCGTATCTCTTAAACCGTTAATGTTATCGAGATGTCACAAGGGGACTTGATATCTCTAAAAATGTTCACAAAAGCCAATTGTTGCATTTATAACTGAAAAAAGTTTAACTTACCAAAAAAATAGCGCATCCACCATTTAACTTAGTCGGTACCTGAGTTCACAAGTATGTTGTAGACTTGTCTATCACGCCAAAAAGTGTGCAATTATGGTGTTTATTAACGGTTAAAATATTACTAATTTCCAATCAGCCATTTAATAATTGTAAATAAAAAACCATTTTTCATTCCCAACTTTAGAGCCCTATAGTTCGTTAACGAAGGGCGTAAAGAAAAAATTTTATTTGGAATACCATCATTATTTTTAGTCTTTCTATCACCTCCCAAGTTTTTGGTACGAACTCCTGGGACACCCTGTATACGAGTGGAAAGTCTAACTGGAACAAATTCTGTAACATGATAAATAAAGGTTTATCGCCAAATTCCTGAAACATGTCAATTTTTATTTTCAATTGGGCATATTACAAAGAGATTTATTCATCTTTTTCATTATCTGGGGGGCTGCAGACACCCCCCCAGAACTTTTTTTTTAAATGGAAGGGTAGGTTGATTAATTTTCTATTTGATAGCATTTTCAATTGCAAATACAATTCTATTTTTTTTGTTACTTTTTATGAGCAACGTGTCGAAATACGGAAATATTTACTGAAATTACTTTAATGCAATAAATGTTCAAAGTGCTCTCCACCTTGTTGCTGACAATATCCTAATCGATTATAAACAGCATTCCGAACATTTTGTAACACATTCACGCATCCAACGGGAATTTTCGTCAGCCCAATAACGGCAGTTCTGTCGATTGACGTGCCGATGTAATGTGAACGTAGCCTCATCAGAAAACCGCACCCATTCCAAAGCAATTTGTCCACCATCGATAGAAGCCATAATTCGTTCGCAAAATTCGAGTCTGCAGTCAGGATCATCTTCGTTAAGCTCCTGCAGGTTTTGCAACTTATATGGATGCTTTTTGGCTTCTTTAAGAATTTTTAAAACGCTTGTATTACTGACACCATGAACGCGAGCTATTTGCCTAGCTGGAGTAACAGGATTTTCTTCAACTTCCAACAATATGTTCAACTGGGCTTCTTCGTCGACTTTTAAAGGCTTTTGTCGAGGAGCATCCCTTACGTGGCCCAACTCCCGATATCTAGTTTCAATCTTGCTAATCGTACTTCGATTAATTGGAGGTAATTCTGGATCAACTTCACTAAACAAACGAGCAACTTCAGCCTGTGTTCGACTTCTGTCCCCATATCTGATCATCATTAAAGTTTCAATGCGTCTCGGTTATAGGGCATTTTCTTATTTTTCGTTTTTCATTTACACGTTGAAATGCAAACAAGTACTAACAAATCAATCACATTCAGTTCAAATTGACCGAAAAACTATCGAGCAGGTTTTTTATTGGGCTTATCAAGTAAGAAAAAATGTACCTATACATTGAAGTAATTTCAGTAAATATCTCCTTATTTCATTTTTTTCCGAAACATTGCTTATAACAAAAAAAAATGGAATTGTATTTGCAATTGAAGAAGCTTTCAAATAAAAAATTAATCAACCTACCCTTCCATTTAAAAAAAAGAGTTAGGGGTGTCTGCAACCCCCCAGATAATTAAAAAGATAAACAAATCTCTTTGTAATATACCCCATTGAAAATAAAAATTGACGTGTTTCAGGAATTTTGCGATAAACCTTTATTTATCAAGTTACAGAATTTGTTCCAGTTAGACTTTCCACTCTGTATATTGAAACGATATAAAATCACAAAAATAATAATCATAGTGATATGGGTAAATTAGTTGAGAAGATAGTAGCAACAATCAAGTATTTATCAATAAAAAAAAACGAATTGACTATATTTATTGTTGGGATTTTAAAAATAACATTGAATATAAGAAAGAATTCATTGTTAAAAGATGTTTATTTGAAATTATTAAGGAGAAATTATGATAAAAAAGAATTCACCTTGATGATTGATAAGATTTGGATAAATATTTTATGTATATTATATTGGATGATAAGTAACTTCAGCAGTGAATATATTATATATAGAAAGTCTCATAAATGTTAACCTAAAACAGTAATTAATGATTAGTAAACATTATCTTTAAATACAATGAGTTAAATTTGGAAATTATTATGTCAGAAAATTACTATAAATTATAGTTTAGTTGTCAGGATGACATAAGTGTCAATAAAGATGTTATGCCATGGATATTGATAGAAGCTTCAGAAATTACCATAAAACAGTTAATGTTAGAAATTTGTTGAGCTAGGAAATGGGCAGTTTTGTTTTTGAAAATAAATATAATAAATAATTCAAAGAAAAAAATTTCATAGATATCGAATAATAGTTTTATACTATTAACGCCTTACAAAGTTTTGAAAATATTTTCAAAAACTGTGACCGTTCACTTAGAAGAGACACATACTTCTCGGGCTATATGCCACGACAGACATTGAATTATACTTATAAGTTAAACGGGGTCGGCATGGTCTACAAGCTTTAACCAACCATTCTGGTTTACAATTAGAAGGGATCACTTGTAGACCGGTTTCGGCGTATTTGCGCCTCATCAGTACAAGGTAGATATTCTCCGTATGAGAGCTCTGTGAGCTTAAATCTTGTAGATCATACCGACCCCGTTTAACATGGAAGTATAATTCAATGTCTGTTGGGGCATATAGCCGAGAAGTATTTGTTTTTTCTAAGTGAACGGTCACGTTTTTGAAAATATTTACAAAACTTTGTAAGGCGTTAATAATATAAAACGATTATTTGATATCTATTGGTAACGCGTTTTACTAAATACGACAATGTTGCAGGAAAATATAATATTCTATCAATAAAATTTGAGCTCAGTTTATGTGGAATGTTGAGTGAAATTACATTCGTTTTTAAGAAAAGGTCACATGAATGCAAAAGAAATTATAGGTTGTAGAAATTTTCATTTTAGAAGTTAAAGGTGAACTCACATTAACAAGTATTTTTCTTAAAAAGGATAATTTCAAAGTTAAAATTTGTAAAAACATTAATTGTATTAAGTGAATTAAGAAGTAGGTTTATGAAGAGACAGATAAAATAAAGTGAAAAGGGCATTAAATTGAAGAAGTCTCATAGTTATATTATTTAAGAAAAATCAAGTAGTGATAACCCAAATTACCTAGCAACAGGATTTATTGAGGTTGTTAAATGTATTATTAGTGAACTGTATCAGACTTTGATTTCACTTCTAACGTTGAAAAATAAATTTTTCTACTATCAATTTTTATATATAACATATTTGAGTCGATATAAAATAAAATTCATGTTTATAGTACACTAGTAATAGGTTCTATTGAATTTACAAGCTGCAATTATATTGAGGTTTGGGACCTTATTCGCGAAATGTGTTCTAGTATTGAATCCTGTTAAATCGCACTTTAATAAAGATATATGAAGAATCGTTGTATCACGAAATCTCATTGACACGAATTCAAAACATTAACATTCTCTCAAGCAAAGAGGTCAACCAACCGACCATTGGGATGTCCTATCAATTCATCTTATAAACACCAAACTAGATACATCTACATTTCGCGAATGGAAAAACGCCAAATCAAATGCCAATATGGAGGTGCCTTGCTTCAATGATCGTAAAACATTCCTAAAAACATCCGCCGATTTGTTAGAAACATAGAGACCAACCATCCCGACAAACGAGCTCGAATAATAATTCATATATTGATATCAAAGAATATATATTATTCTACGCTTCACAACTAAGTTTTGGAAAATATTTTTCGAAAACAGTGACCGTTCAACGAAGAAGAAACAACCACTTCCCGGGCTACATGCCCCGACAGACATTGAATTACACTTCTAAGTCAAACGGGGTTGGTAAATCTACAAGATTTAAGCCAACCACTCTGGTTTGCAACTAGAAGGGACAACATAACTTGAAGACCGGTTTCGGCGTCCGAGAGTTAATCCCGGACTTACATGACTCTATAATCAACAACTATACATACCTTCCAGTTACGAAAATGTAAAAGTTGCGATAATAGCGACACCTCACCTCCAAGTCACAAACCAAAATTCGAAATTTGACAACAAGCCCGTTAGCTCGAAACATATAGAATTATTACAGTTTCCTGAAAAATTGTCATATTTAGTAAAGCGTGTTACCAACAGATATCAAAGAATATATATTATTCTACGCTTCACAACTAAGTTTTAAAAAATATTTTTCAAAAACAGTGACCGTTCAACGAAGAAGAAACAACTACTTCCCGGGCTACATGCCCCGACAGACATTGAATTACACTTCTAAGTCAAACGGGGTTGGTAAATCTACAAGATTTAAACCAACCATTTTGGTTTGCAACTAGAAGGGACAACATATATAACTTGTAGCCCGGGAAGTAGTTGTTTCTTCTTCGTTGAACGGTCACTGTTTTTGAAAAATATTTTTCAAAACTTAGTTGTGAAGCGTAGAATGATATATAATCTTTGATATCTGTTGGTAACACGCTTTACTAAATACGACAATTTTACAAGAAACTGTAATAATTCTATATGTTTCAAGATAACGGGCTTGTTGTCAAATTTCGAATTTTGGTTTGTGACTTGGAGGTGAGGTGTCGCTATTATCGCAACTTTTACATTTTCGTAACTGGAAGGTATGTATAGTTGTTGATTATAGAGTCATGTCAGTCCGGGATTAACTCTCAGACGATAAGTTACCTTGTGCTGATGAGGCGCAATACGCCGAAACTGGTCTACAAGTTACGTTGTCCTTTCTAGTTGCAAACCAGAATGGTTTGTTTAAATCTTGTAGATTTACCAACCCCGTTTGACTTAGAAGTGTAATTCAATGTTTGTCGGGGCATGTAGCACGGGAAGTAGTGTTTCTTCTTCGTTGGACGGTCACTGTTTTTGAAAAATATTTTTCAAAACTTAGTTGTGAAGCGTAGAATGATATATATTCTTCGATATCTGCTGGTAACACGCTTTACTAAATTCGACAATTTTACAGGAAATAATTCTACAATTCATATATTAATAGTTCCCGATGCTCATTCAACCATACTCGTGGGTAATATTCATTTAACCTTTCAGCAAATTATTCCCATAAACTAACAATAAATGAAAACAAGAGTTCCACAGGACTACCCCAGAGGCGACCTTGTGTCTTATGTGGAAATAATAATAATAATTCTCTTTATAGTTGTACAGATTTTATGAGCTTATCATCTAGTGAAAAATTCGAAAGAACTGAAAGCTCGCACATATGTAGTAATTGTTTGAAAGCAAGTCACGACAATAGAAATGGTTATGACAACAGTTGTTGTAAAACATGTGTTTCCGTGTGAATAATACTGTTTAATTTGACATTGACATTGACTTGTAACGTAATTACACATAATACAATACATATTAATAATTTTAATTTAAAAATTCCACCCTCTCGACTGGTGGTTCTTGACTGACTGCTTTGACTGCTCTCAGATTTCGGGGGGCGAACTTCCCTCCACTACAGGGTCGGATTGGGCCGTAACATGCTCCCGGTCTTGGCAGTCTGGACTGGCAACTGGTAGCACGCAAAGCCTATGAACGGCTCTGGATAAAATTCAGTCTGACGTTTGAATCAACGCTACACGAGGAATGTCGTCTCTTCCACGGATAAATTCGACGACTCTTCCCAAACGCCATTTGGTAGGTGGCAAGTTGTCGTCTTTTACCAACACTAGTTGTCCTATGGTCAAATTCCCTTTAGTTGTTTTCCACTTAGAACGCTGTTGTAGTTCGGATATATATTCTCTGCTCCAACGGCGCCAGAAGTGTTCGTATAGTTTGCTTAGCATCTGATAATTATTTAAGCGGTTGTCTGGAATGTCGATGCATGACGGTTAGGGTGCTGAAGTGATTTTTTTTATTCGGTTATTTAACGTCGGTCTATTTCTGCAACTCAGGCTAATCACCGACGCCGGGAGCACTCTACCCCTAACCGGAAATTTCGCCGAATCCACTAGTGTTCCAACCAGTGGTAGGGATCTTTATCGAGCTCAACATCCATGGACTCGGGACCTCGGTTTCACGTCTCATCCGAAAGACGGCATATCTACATTATACCTCATGCTCATTGGGATAATGCCTGCGAGCTGTGATATGCTACTGACCCTAGAAATCTAAAGTGTTTCGCTGCAGGCTGTACGGGCTCTACGACGGTGTTTCCCCAGTGGTCACCCATCCAAGTACTAACCTCGCTCGACCTGGCTTGGTTGCAATTATCGCATTAGAAGCGTTCCACTACAAAGCTGGGCCGACGCCCTGCTGAAGTGATTTACTTGCCGATAAGGAAGTGAGACGGAGAAAGGCAGGTTAGATCGTCAGGATTAGAGCTCAGAGGAGTCATGGGACGAGAATTGAGTATAGCTTCAATGCGGATTAGTAAAGTTTGAAAATCAAAAAAGAAAATTATATTGTTACCTAGAATACGTTTCAAATGATACTTTAAGCCTTTTACTCCCGCTTCCCAAATTCCTCCAAAATAAGGTGAATTTGTCGGTATAAAGTGCCACTTTATACCTTGATTTGCTATTGAACTGCCGATAATAGCATGGTTATTTTGTAAAAAAGTGCCACATTCCTTTAATTCTCGATTAGCCTTAACGAAATTTGTGCCGTTGTCGAAGAACACTTCACTTGGTTTTCCGCGACGACTTATAAAACGATTGAAGGCTTGCAAGAAATCGTCAGAGCTTAAATATAGTACGATCTCTAAATGAATGGCGCGTGTGCTAAAACAAACAAATAAAGCTGTCCAACATTTAATGGGCTTACAACCACGACCGCGTTTGTCTTTCATCGTGAATGGACCAGCGTAGTCCACTCCTACTATACTAAATGGAGTTGATGGTCGAACGCGACCCTCTGGCAAGTCATCCATAATTGGTTGAAACGATTGAGCACGATATCTGGCACATTTTACGCATTTTTGTACTGTTATTCTAGATAAATTGTGGCCGGAAATTGGCCAAAATGTGTCCCTTAAACTAGATAAAAGCATTTGAGGTTCCGCATGCAGTAATTTTTCGAGATGCTGCAGGGAAATAATCTTCGTTATATGATGCTTGGACGACATCAAAATGGGGTGTTTCTTTGAGTAAGGATAATCGGAATTAGTAAGACCTCCGCCAACTCTTAAAATTCCTTGATTATCCATGAATGGATGTAGACTTAGTATGTTGCTGCTAGAATGTAGTTGTCGATTGTTTTGAAGGGCCGTATAGTCAAATGATTCTTGTTGAACGAGTTTTATTATGACATTGAGGCATTCTGTGAGTTCATCAACAGTCAAATAAGGCAGTTGACGAGCTTCCGGTTTAAGTTTACAATTTTTGAGAAATCTCAGGACATACGCAAAAATTCGTTTTGTTTCATTAAAATTGGAGAAATTCTCAAAAGAGAAATGTTTACGAGTACATGTAGAGGCTAAACAGATTTTTTTACATTCTGATATATCCGCTTTATAAATTGGAGTTTGTGGCCATTCGCTCGTGTTTTCTGTCAACCAAACTGGGCCGTGAAACCACAATGTCGACGCTTTCAACTAGTATGGACTTAGACCGCGTGAGACTATGTCCGCTGGGTTTTCGTTTGTAGGTACGTGTTTCCAATGGAAAGTTTCTGTCAATTTCTGAATTTCGGACACACGATTGGCAACAAACGGTTTTAAAGTGTTTGGGGGTGTCCGCAACCAACCCAACACAATTGTCGAGTCTGTCCAACAAAACACTTTCCTAAATGTCATATTGAGTGATTTAATCACCTTAGTAATGAGTTGGGCTAATACTAACGCCGCGCACAACTCTAATCGCGGTGTACTTAACGATTTTACGGGTGCAACTTTCGACTTGGCGCATAAAAGGTTATGGTATGGTTTCCTGATGCATTTCTAGAGATGACATAAACGCAAGCTCCATAACTAGATTCGGAGGCATCAGAAAACCCATGTAAACTCACATATACCGGGTTGTCACACAAGATTCTACGGGGTATGTTTAGAGAATTTAATTCATGTAATTGTGAATACCAATTATTCCACGCTGTGTGAATTTCATCTGGTACCCTTTGATCCCATCCAATGTTTTGAGACCATAATTTTTGCAGGAGCACTTTGGCGGTTACTATACATGGGCTCACCAAGCCCAACGGGTCAAAGACAGTCGCGACTTTAGAGAGTATTTGTCGTTTCGTGATCGCGTTCGTATAAATATCGGTTTTCGGCTGTATTTTATAGGTTAGGACATCAGTCTGGTGTTTCCACGCAAGGCCCAATGTCTTGTATCTTTCGTGATCTTTGTTAATGGAAAATTCGAATGAATCACTTGCATTTTCACAAGCTAATCCGCGTATAATATTTTCATCGTTTGACTTTCACTTTCTTAAATCAAAACCGCGTTTTAATAAAATTTTTGAAATGTTTTTACAAATATATGCTGCTCCTTGTCGAGTGTCCACACACGTTAGTAAGTCGTCTACATACATGTCATCTCGAATAATTCTAGCAACATCGGGAAACTCTGCTTCGCATTCGTTTGCGATCTGGTGCAAGCAACCTATGGCTAAAAATGATGCCGCGGTTGTCCCGTATGTTACCGTATTTAGTTCGTACGTTTTTAGAGTTTCTTTTGGATTAGTACGCCATATGATTTTTTGTAGTTTGCTATGCTCGGGATTAACCAATAATTGTCGATACATCATTTCAATATCGCTGGAAAGTGCAATAGCACGTGCTCGAAAACGTAATATAATTGACAAAAGGTCGTGTTGGATAGTGGGTCCTGTCATTTGAAGGTCATTCAAGGACAAGTCCGTTGATGTTGGAGACGATGCATTAAAAACTACGCGTAATTTGGTTGATGTGCTCGACTCCTTTATGACGCCGTGATGCGGCATATAGTATTCAGGTAATCCGTTATTAGTGTCTTTTACTTCTGTCATGTGACCTAATTGTTCGTACGTCGACAGAAAATCCGCGTACATATCGTATAAAGTTTTATTGGACATTAGTTTTCTCTCGAGGGCTAAAAACCGTTTTACCACGATGTCACGTGATTCTCCTAGTTTCTCCGGCGGTAGTTTGAAGGGCAGTGACACGACGTATCTGCCATTATCGTTTATCTTTAAATTGTTCAAAAAATGTTTTTCACATGCTTGCTCTTCGAGTGTCCACAGATTTTTGATTTCGATTTCTTCGACTTCCCAATTGGGTTTGAATTGAAGAATTGGAGTCGACGCTTAAATTACAACTTGTTTTGCCAGTATGTACCTCTGAACAACCGGCGACGACCCATCCAAAACACGTGTTTTGTAATATAGGATTAGGTATGCCCAAATGAATTCGTCCTACGCTTAATATTTGCCAAAAGGCATCCGCACCTAATAAAATATCTATTGATTGGGGGATATAAAAATCGGGGTCAGCTAATTTTATATCCGTTGGTATATTTGAATTCTGCAAATCGATTAGATTTTCAGGAAGATCATTAGTAATTTTGTCCAAAACCAAACAGGACAAATCAATCGAATACGTATTAACTGTGGACTGCATTTTTATTTCGCATTTATAGTTTGAAAATGACGTTTTGTCGCCTACTCCCGAAACGGCTAGCTTAAACTTGGTTTTTACTAAATTTAATTTATTACATAAATCTGTTGAAATGAAACTCGTTTGTGAACCGCAGTCCAATAAGGCCCGTGCCACAGTGTACCTATTTGCTAAGGTATTAAGTACATTAACCTTCACTGTCGATAAAATCGCATGACGAGATGTAGCTAGTGTGCAATTAGAAACATTATTTGGAACGTTAGAAGTAAAATTGTTTTCTTGAGAAGTACCAATTTGTGACGTAGACGCTGGTGTGTTCGTTGCCTCGTGTAAAATAGTGTTATGCTTGGCTCCGCATATTTTACACCCTGACCACTTACCCTCCCCAGGCGTATGATTCCGTTTCAAACAATTAGAGCATAATTTTAAATCCCTTGCTTTGGATATTCGTTCTCTAATACCTAATTTTGAAAAGTCAGGACAGTAGAATAAACTATGATTTTGTTTACAATTGAAACAATTGTATTTACCTCGTATTTGGTCCGATTTCGCATTTTTATCGTCAGTACAACTCAAAAAACCACGAGATTTATTATCTGAATTTTTATTGTAGTTCTTACGCATGTCTGTTTTCGCATCGCTTCGTTTATCGTATATGTTTTCGGATTTCATTTTTATCGTTTCCAATATATTAGCACGCTTTTCCAAAAAGTCTTTAAAAATGTCCAAAGTTTGTGATGTCGTATTCCGTTTTTTGTTTTTCCCATTCGTGGGCCGTACTTGAATCTAGCTTATTGCTCATAATGAAAATTAATAAAGTGTCCCAGGAATCGGTCGGTTCACCCAATTGTTTTGGACTACTCAAATGTTTAAATAGGTTTTCGTATAAATGTCGAATTTTGGAAGCACACGCACTTCCTATGTTTTCTATAGTAAATATTGATTTCAAATGATTCTGAATAAGTGAATGCTTATTATTAAAATGATCGTATAGAGTGTTCCAAGCTACAATATAATTGCCGGCATTGAATTCTAATGATTGAATTACCAAAGGTGCTTGACCAATCAAAGACGCCCGAAGGTAATGAAATTTCTGAATGTTATTGATTTGTGAATTTTGGTGGATCAAGGATTCAAAAATGTCCCTGAATTCCATCCACGTATTGTAAGTACCATCGAATTTGGGCAGCTTTATTTCCGGCAGTTTTACTCCGTCAAATGAGCACAAACCGGAAGGGCAATGACTAACATGAGACTGTTCGTCATTATCTCTGTTTTCGAATTTTTCAGATGAAGTTTTTGCTTTGGCCAAAATCGCGTAAAATCTATTTTCAAAGTCTTCCCGATCTCTGAAATGTTCGTCGGGTTCCTCGGCATCGCATTCGATTTCGTTTTGAATAACATCAAAATGATTTAACAACAATTCTAAATTATTTATTCTTTGATCAAGCTCGATTTTTTTTGAACGTTCTATTTTCGTAACCTGCAAGTCTTCGAACGCTTTTAAGTATTTATCAAAGTTTGTTAGTTTGGCTTTAACCGAGGCTCGTTTTTAAATTATCGTTTTCGTATTGATCTTCACCCGAATCAGACATTTTATTAAAATTATTTGAATAATTGAAACTAAAACAAACAGCAATATAAAAAATGCCTATTTGAAAAAACCCAAATGTTTTGTATTTATCGCGTAGCAATACTCAACGAAGGAAGGGTGTAAGGAAAATAAAAAAGGTACCTGATTCGAAGAATAGAGTTTGGCCAGCTGAACGCTTCTCTCTTGTGTTCGATGTTTCACCGTCGTAACTCAGCCGTCCCACCACACAATGGAATGTCCAAGATCGGAGTAACGCTTGTGAATTCGCTTTTACATGGATGTTTTAATTGTTTTTTCGATTTATTCGGCTCAGAAGGACCATGTTTTCGTGTGAATAATACTGTTTAATTTGTTGAATTTATTTACATTGACTTGTAACGTAATTACACATAATACAATCCATAATAATTTTAATTTTGAAATTCCACCCCCTCGACTGGTGGTTCTTGACTGACTGCTGTGACTGCTCTCAGATTTCGGGGGGCGAACTTCCCACCACTACAGGGTCGGATTGGGCCGTAACAACATGCAATAGAGTTACGTTCCTGTACACAATAGATACCGTATATAATAGAAACGCCAACTCAGCATCCAGAAAACTAAAAGTAGAAGAAAACACCTTTTTTTAAGCTTTAGTTCTATTCAATATTTTATCGACATTATTGGGCTAGTAAAAATAGTTATATTTTTTCCAGTAATATTTCAATTTAATTAATAAAGTTATTCTGAATTTTTATTTGTATTTGTGAAAATAAAAAGTGTATTTATAAAATTAAAAAGTGTATTTATAAAATGAAAAAGTGTAATTTAAAAGTTAGGTAAAATTTTAAAAAACAATTTTCGAGTGTTACGAAAGTTAACTGGCGCAGTCAGTAGGATAAGCTCCAAAAATTGTGCGAACTTTTTCGTATTGTCGAATATCGTGCAGTGTCAGTTCTCACGGTTAATTGGTGCGAACCTATAAAAATAAGAACTTTACGAGTACGAAAAAAAAAATCGTCCAGGGGATCGGAACAAGCATCGTCCACAGCCCTATTGGTGAGGCCTTAGGAACAAGCATCGTGCGAAGACCATAGTTAAGAAGAATGAAAATAACAATTTTTATGTAAGTGCATCCTTTTACCATTTTCAATTTATATTACTGTTATATTTCTGATTCTCAAACTGGATCAAATAATTGGCGAATTAATAAATAATATAGATAATTTAGAAGTGAAATGGCTCAACCAAATTTTCAATTGATAAAATATCAAGCAGACAATATTCCGCCTTTTGACGGAAATCCTAAACAAATTAATCGTTTTATTAGATCATGTGAGAATTTTTTAACAAACCATCAAGATAGAACTCATGCTCATGCTCCTATAAATATTTGCTTATTCGATACTATTTTAAGTAAATTAGTTGGAAGGGCAGCTGATTTAATTGCTTCGCGAACAGAACTAGATACTTGGTTAAAATAAAAGATTCTGTATTAGTAACATTTTCTGATCAAAGATCTGTAGATTGCATAGTTCAAGATATAATTTCATTGAAACCAGAAAAAAATGAATGTCCACAAAATTTTGGCTTAAAGATTCAAGACGCTAGTATTTTGTGCTCTAAAATAAATATGTCAAATGAACCAAATGAATCAAAGCTACTTAAAATACAACAATATGAAGATTTGTGTCTCAAAACTTTTATAAATGGTCTAAATTATCACATGCAGTTAGTCGTAAGATTAAAGAACCCAGATTCAATAGAACAAGCCATGGGATTTGTTTCAGAAGAAGAAAATTTCCTCAATTATAAAACTCGTAATAATAATTTCAATAATTCAAGAACAATAAATTATAATATTCAATCAAGACCAAGAGGTGGTAGTAATGTTAATAACCAATCACACTCTTATGATAATAGACATTATCCTAATAATAATCAAAATTTCTCAAACCAACGACCAAACTTTAATAATCAAAATTTCCCAAACCAACGACCCAATTTTAATAATCAAAATTTCTCAAACCAACGACCAAACTTTAATAATCAAAATTTCTCAAACCAACGACCAAACTTTAATAATCAAAATTTCTCAAAACAACGACCAAATTTTAATAACTTCAGACCAAATAATAATAATTTTAATCCCAATTATCGACCACAGTTCCAACAAAATTTTGATCAAAACCCGAACATACAAAATAGAAATAATCAAGTGAGCAGACCAGAACCAATGGACACTTCTAGTAATACACGAAGAACTAATAACATACCTAATTATTTTAAAAATACTATACGACAAAACCCAAATTTTCATTCTGAAGAACTTTTTACTCAAAATGTAGAATTCGAAGACTACGACAATGACCATAACAGTTGTACTGTCACTCACAATGAAAATGCTGAAAACAACGACCAAAATTTTTATCAAATAGCCTCGACATCCAACCAAAAATAATAAATGTAAATGCCATATACTCCAATTTACCAAAAATAATCTTTCCAGAAATTAACGCCACTTTCTCAGTTGATACTGGCTCTTGTCAAAGTTTCCTAAACCCGAATTAGCTCATAAAATTTATTCAAATTATATAAAAAAGGAAAAATTCTCTGTTCACATGCTACCTCTTTTCATGAAGAAACAATGACCATTCCTATTTCCCTACATTTAAAACCGAAGACTCTCATAAATTTTATTTATTTGATTTCTCCCCTAATTTCGATGGATTGTTAGGTTGCGATTTTTTAAAACATATAATGCAAGCATAAACTTCGAAAAATTTATTCTTCAAACACCGCATGTAGAACTACAGTTATACAATGCTTCACAAAAACCAAAAACGCACAAAAATTATAACGAAATAATAATTCCCCCAAGAACTTCCTTAAAAGTAAACATACCCGTAGACGAACCTTCTGGTATGGGAATATTAAATTATACAAATTTCGGTAAAGCCGAAATGCCTGAATGTTTAGTTGATATTATAGATTCGAATGCCCTATAAATAATAACTAATCCTAGTGAAAATCCGGTAAAAATTACTTTCACTGACCCTTTTCATATAGAATTAATAAATGAAGACATTATAAATAATAAAATAGACCTTAATTGTTTTGAAAAAATGGACATAGATGAATACGAATTAGATGATTTGCAAAAAGAAAATTTGAATAAGTTAAGATTAAATCATTGTAATGAAGAAGAATATGAAGCTATATATAAATTATGCCATGAATAAAGAGATATATTTTATGTAGACGGTACCCCCTTACATTCACCAATCAAATTAAACATAAAATAAATCTAACCGACGAATCTCCTGTATACACACGAAACTATAGATATCCGGAAGTTTATAAAAAAGAAGTACAAAGTCAAATAGATACTATGTTAAAAAATGGTATAATACGCGAATCAAATTCACCTTTTAATTCACCTTTATGGATAATAGAAAATCGTCTAGATGAAAGTAAAAAGAAAAAATACAGAATTGTCATTGATTACCGTGAATTAAATGAAAAAACCATAGATGATAAATTTCCATTACCCTTTGTTCGGTTTCACCCTCCACGCTACGCCCATGTCGGGACCTTTTTGGGTTACACCGGCAACGGCGCGAGTTGGCGCCAGTATGAGACAATGATATACTTCTTCCAGGCATAATGTAATGACCCATATTTTTAATCCCTTTGACGGTAAGTGCCGCCCAATGGCGTGCATATAAATTTTTTATAAATTCGTATCTTGTGAAATAATGTTTTTCATTCAAATTAATATAGTAGATTAAAATTAACCTGCATACAAAACTCATCAAATTTGTAATATAATTTTCTGTAAATAATGTAATGAATTGTATTTAAAATAATGATTGATTATTAATGAATAATATATATTTAAAACATTCGGAACTGATTAATAAAACTTAATTATATTGATTAAGACAAACTAAAATTAACACAAATCTGAACATTAAGTAAAAAAAAAATGATAATAACTATAAGACACTGGACGTGATGCCTGATTTAATTGTCCGGTCGTGATGGACAAGATCCGTGTATGGCGAAAAACCGAGATGACGTACCTGGAATTAGATAGAAAAAAAAAAAAGTCTGAGTATTCAATTTGCCATAAATAATTACTATTATTCAAATAAATATCAGTATGGTTAAAATCCCCAAAAATTAATGAAAGTGTTATTGATATACAAGGTGCATCTAGTGTGTTTGAATTGTGATTAATTATGCATATCAGTACTAAAGTAAAGTTGAAACTTTACTTGATCAAAGATAAATGCCTAGTTGTAAACATTTAGGGTTATTAGGAAAGGTGCAAGGGGCGCAAACTCTCCCCAGTGCATGTAAGGAATATGTGGCACAAACTCTCCACAAACAATATTATAACTGCTGCAAGTGGCACAAACTCTCCACAGTACAGCAAAATAATAAAACACTGCAAGTGGCACAAACTCTCCACAGTACAGCAAAATAATAATACACTGCAAGTGGCACAAACTCTCCACAGTACAGCAAAATAATAATACACTGCAAGTGGCACAAACTCTCCACAGTACAGCAAAATAAGGTTACACTGCAAGTGGCTCAAGCTCTCCACAATACAGGGGGTGGAAGGAGATATGGGTGACGTGAGAAGTCACCCTGTATCAGGAATGGACAAACCGCAAGTGGCGCAAACTCTCCACAATACAGTATAGGCATGTGAGTTAAACTGCAAGTGGCACAAACTCTCCACAGTACAGCTAAATAAGGTTAACTGCAAGTGGCTCAAGCTCTCCACAATACAGGGGGGTGGAAGGAGATATGGGTGACGTGAGAAGTCACCCTGTATCAGGAATGGACAAACCGCAAGTGGCGCAAACTCTCCACAATACAGTATAGGTATGTGAGTTAAACTGCAAGTGGCACAAACTCTCCACAGTACAGCTAAATAAGGTTACACTGCAAGTGGCTCAAGCTCTCCAAAATACAGGGGGGTGGAAGGACATATGGGTGACGTGAGAAGTCACCCTGTATCAGGAATGGACAAACCGCAAGTGGCGCAAACTCTCCACAATACAGTATAGGTATGTGAGTTAAACTGCAAGTGGCACAAACTCTCCACAGTACAGTAGGATTGGATGGATAGGAAATGCAACAATAAATTAATGTTCTTGATAACGTTGAATATTAAAGAACTTTAAACAAAGTTATCATTAAAAATAATTAGCAAATGTATATACCCTATGTGATAAAATATCTTTTTAATTCAAATATCAAATAACAGGCAAAAATGAATTACTCTGTGAGGTAGACTCACCTATTTAATTTCTGACATGCACCACAATACACACTATATTTTATATATTTAAATTTATCCGGCACAAGTGAATACTTTAGTTATCTTCTAGCAACTAAAACCCAAATCGTTCTTAAAACCTTTCTTTCCCCTTTCGTGACCTCGAAGGCTACGTGACAATATGGTGTTTTACTTATCTATTCCAGATAATTGTCGAGAAATGCATTTCTGAAATATTAGGGTGTATCAATGATTTAATTTATTTTACTTGAAACGAAAACTATTTTAAGAATAACAGGGTGAGAAAAAAAAATGTCTTACAATAATGCTCATTTAGCCAGACAATCTGAAAAAATTGTCTGCCCAGCAAGAACCACGGGGAGGTATGAGCTATTCTTACCAGGAAAAAGGATTGGGTCGGGCATGTTAGTAGAAATATGAACTTAGTTTTTTTTTGGTTATTTTTTATTTTTTTATTTTTTTTTAATTTTTTTTTGCTTTTTCATTGGCTTTGGAAAATAAGTACGGTATCTACTATAAATAATTGAAAAACAAAAAACGCGTTTCAAATATACCTACAAGGAACATTTATTAAAAAGAATTTAATTACCGGAATTGTCAGAATCTTCCGAAGTAGAATCGTTTTCTACTTGGATAACTACTGGTGCTATAGGCGGTAAAACAGTAAATTCGCGTTCTGTTTGTATAACATGAGCTACGCAATTTTGCCATACATCGCTATAATTGTCATCGAGTATTTGCCGAATATTATCGAGGACGACTGCGCTTAAAGTTGGCGACTGATTATATTTCCGTAAAGGACTTTTAACAGTACCCCAAACCATTTCGATTGGATTAAAGATACAATAGTATGGGGGTAACCGCAAAATGGTATGACCGGACCTACTGAAAATATTGTCAATGACATATTCTTTTTGGAAGTTCCTACTTTTTATTATGTTAATTAATTCTCGTTTTACCGGAATCTTTTCAGGAATATTAATGTTTTTGATTCTCATAAATTTTAAAATTTCGTCCTTTTTCGTGCTGCTGTTGGGTATTTTATTTAATATTCGGGAATGATACGACGCATTGTCCATAACAATTACCGAATTCGGCGGAATATTCGGCAAAAGCTGTTCGACAAACCATTTTTCAAACAAATCGGCTGTCATATCTTCGTGATAATCAGCAGAAGACTTAGTTATATTTTTAGCCGACAATAGCAATGCATTAGGTACAAAGCCATCTTTACTTCCGGCATGAAGAATAATTACGCGTTTTCCTCTCGAACACGGAGTATCTAAAGAACAGTTTTTTGTGTCGTCAACCCAACCATACTTGACAACATCATGCGTATCAAACCAAGTTTCGTCTAAATAAATTAAAGTTCTGTTTGAATCGCGGTACCCTTTTATTTTGCGCAAATACTCGTGTCTAAGTTCAACGATACGCCGAGATTCCATTATGACCATTCGATTATCTAATTTCTTATATTTAAATCCACAATTTAACAAAACCGCGCGCAGTGTTTCCAAACTTTGATAATTATATTCAGGAATATCCCGCAATTTATCACGAATCAGTTCTAAAGTTGGTACTATATTGTCCTTGTAAAACCCGTAAACAATCCGTTGAATAACATTTTTAGTAGCATTGTCAACCTTATTCAGTTTTTGATTTGGTCGTTTTCGCTTTAAAGAATGATCCGTAACAGTGCCTAATTTAATTACTTTATAAATCGTCGTAAACCCGATTTTCGTTAATTCGTGAATTCTCGCGATAACCGCATTATCAGAAATTTCAGAATTTTCCTTTTTCAAACACGCGTACATATTTAAAACAACCCGTTGACACTGAACATGTAAATCTTTGTTCTGAAATTCGGCCCTATCATTTACTGCTAAGTCATTTGTCTGTGGCGCCAAATTATTAGATTCCCGCGATACACTATCGTGAACTGTCGTTTCAAATGGTCTCTAAAATGCCATTCTAATTAATTACTAATAAATTATATTTGTAAAACTTACCCTAACGTCTACGAACAAATAAGTATTATATTAATAACAATTCACTCACTTCACTTAATCAACTAACCTTACTAAACCAAAAAATAATATATATTATATTATTAAAACTTTTCCACTTTAGATTAACTACACTTTTCTACAA
Source organism: Lochmaea crataegi (assembly GCA_947563755.1). NCBI lineage: Eukaryota > Metazoa > Arthropoda > Insecta > Coleoptera > Chrysomelidae > Lochmaea > Lochmaea crataegi. The sequence continues at coordinate 30,692,719 of OX387431.1, read as the reverse complement.
TTAAGAACTCACTAAGTATATTATATGTCTCTAGAACATAATTTTATTATTTAGGCACACCCCTGAACGTTTTAAACACTGGTGAGAGTGGTGAGGCCATATGTTGAACACCTGTAAATTTCTAGTTAGCCAAGTTAAAACTGTCCGGTTACTTCGTTATATTATGCCAAATACTGGACTGGATGTTACCACGTTGTCACATATTCAAAATTTTCTTAAATATAGTTACATACATAAAGTTGTTTCTAATTAATTATTCTTTTTCCAGCAATTTTAAGCGACTTATTTTATTGCTTACTAATAAATTTATATTATGTATATATTTTTTAATATTTCCAAACTAGCTTTCTAAGAACATCAGGAACTAACAGTTTTCTGAAATGAGGAGAACATTTGTATAGAGAGCTTAACAATTCTAGAAAATATATCTGACAACATTGCTTTATTTTATTGTCGTTACACTGACTTTGGTTCCACTATACCTACAAGTGACAGGTCTTTTCTACTCGTTATGTTCACATTTTAATTACAAATCTATTATTGTTTAATAAAAAAGGTTAAGGCTTACAACCAGTGCCTTTTTACCTTCAAGTTTTCTTCAACTTTTCTTCATGGTCCTTCGTAGTCGGATAATTTGCTAATTATCAAAATCACAAGTTCGCAACACGTGGTGCCGGAGAGCAGTTCGCTAGGGGTGAACTTCTGCCGTACATGTGTGATTCCAGTCGCCCATAGCAAGTGCCAAGTCAGTCGGAGTGTATTGCCTGAAGTCTGCGTTCACAATTCAGCTGGACCACCATATTGGATCATCAGCGACCTCCCAGGTACTTGTAAAATTTCCTACATTTCCTAAATTTCCTAATTCGTTTTCGTGAATAAATTGCTTTCATTTGCACATTTTTCAAAAGTTTATCGGTTTAGAAATTTAACTGCTTAAAATTTACAACTTTATAAATAATCAAAGTAGGAAATTTGTTTACTAATAATTACTAGTTCTTCGTTGTTTCGTTTCGTATTTCACTTAAAATTATTGTTAAAATTTATTTCTTGATTTGAGTACATAATTATTATGCTATTTTGAATTTGCATGCTTTGAGGTTATTTCGTTCATTATTGTTATAAATCTCACTCAGTAAATTTATTATTGTTGCTTTGCCTAATTAAACACCTTAATAAATAAGTGGATATTATACATAATAGATATTTGAGTCATTATTTCTTTAAAATGTCTGATAACGAAGACATACAAGATGTCTCTCTTGAAAAGAACAAAAGGAAAAGAGCATCTTTAAAATCTAGGTTAACAATTTTCAAAAACTATGTAAACACCATTGAAATCAGCTCCGGTTGCCCAGAATTTGTTTTTCCTTTGTGTGAATTTAAATTAAGGCTGTCCAAAGCAAAACTTCTTTTAGATAATTTCGATGAGATTCAACTCGACATTGAGTGCCAGACAGGTGATATACAGGTTGAAATTATTCAGAGAGAACAATTTGAAAATGAATTTTACAGCGTTATTTCAAAGGCAAAAAATATTATGCATGCGTTTAATATCGAAGAAAGGGAATCGTCACGGGAAAATAGTGTACACGGTTCGCGACATCGTAGCAATTCGAGTTCTAGCAATGAAAGTCAAAGTAACCAAACTTCGTCAAATATAAAACTGCCAACAATTCAATGACCCAAATTTACAGGCAATTACGAAAACTGGCTAGAGTTTCATGACTCTTTTCATTCAATGATTATTCAAAATACTAGCATAAACATGATTCAAAAATTTTATTATTTGAAATCCTCCGTCAGCGGCATAGCAGAGAGGGTTATTAATAGCATACCAGTGTCGGCCGATAATTTTCAATATCAGAAAATTAACTAATGGTTTACAAAGTAATTTGAGATCTCTGCAATAATTAAATGAGTCCGTTGATAAGTGGGATACATTATTGATATTTTTACTGGTCGAAAGGCTATATTCTGATACCGCAAGCGAGTGGGAATCTAAAAAACCTTCAGAAGCGAGCCTAAATCATCTATTAGCATTTCTAAAAAATAAAGCTGACATTTTGGAAAAAATTGAAGCCAACAAAAGGTGTTCTGTTCCCAACAAGGAGCGCGATCGATATGAAAGAAATCCGTTAGTCAAATCTTTGGGTAAGCACTCGTTTTCAATGTCTGTTGTGCAAATCTTCTGATCATAAGATCAATAATTGTACGGAATTTTTAAATCTAAGCATTTCGGATAGAATTGAGCAAACAAAGAAATTGCGGGTATGTCACAATTGCTTGCATCTAGGACATCACAGTAGCACTTGTAAATACGGTAAATGCACCAAGTGCAGCAAAAAACATCAGACGCTTATCCACATTGATAATCCGAGATCTGAGGTGCAGGAGACACCAATTAATTCAAATCCTTCAAACTCGAACGCCTTGTCCACGCAGGCATTGTCTGGTAGTGTATGCAATAATAATGTGGTACTTTTGTCAACTGTGGTAGTCCAGGTATTTGATCACTACGGAGTTGAGCATGAATGTAGGGCCCTCCTAGACAGCGGATCAGAATCTAATTTCATTTCAACCAATCTTGTTGATAAATTGCGTCTCTCAAAGGAGCGCACCGATATTTCTGTGATCGGAATTACACAAACAAGTTCGAATGTCAGCTACAAATGTAAGATTTCAATGAAATCTCTTCAATCTTCATTTTCGCTATCACTCACCTGTTTAGTAGCAGACGTTATTTGCGGGAAACTTCCAGGTTGTCATATTGATTTATCCACTTTACCAATTCCCCCAAATATCCAGTTATCAGATAAAAACTTCAATGTTCCCTCAAGAGTCGATCTTCTTATTGGAGCAAGTCTTTTCTATAAGCTTCTTTGCGTGGGCCAGATAAGGTTGGGAACAAGAATGTGAAAACTATTTCAAACAGACAAGTACGAGAAATTTAGATGGCAGATTTGTAGTTTCAATTCCCGTAAAGGACTCCCTTCAAAAATTGGGTGAATCAAAGGCCATAGCTGAAAAAAGATTCTATTCCGTTGAGCGCAAGCTGCAACAAAACCCAACAATGAAGGAGAGATATATAGCATTTCTGAATGAGTATGTTTCGATGAACCACATGTCAAAGGTCGACGATCCTAAAAACACGATTAGTTATTATCTTCCTCATCACGGAATTTTAAAGGAGGACAGTCTCACCACGCAACTTCGCGTGGTGTTCGACGGATCCTCCCCTACCACTTCTGGTATTTCTCTTAACGACATCCAAATGGTTGGACCAGTCGTTCAAAACGATCTTTTGTCAATTCTTTTGCGATTTCGAGAGCATCTTTATGTAGTATCTGCCGACATCGAAAAGATGTATCGCCAAGTCTTAATTTGCCCTTCTCAAAGGAATCTGCAGCAAATCCTGTGGAGATCTGATGCTTCGGAACCCCTTCATACCTATGTTCTGAACACCGTTACCTATGGCGCAGCCGTGGCTAGCTTTCTTGCTACGCGCTGCTTGGTCGAGCTGTCTCATGAAAATTCTATGGCCTACCCACAGGCTTCTAAGGTCAAGATGGAATTCCCAGGGTCGCCACCTTAAGAACTACCAGAGGTGTAGTGCAAAGGGCAATTTCAAATTTGTGCCCACTACCCCTAACCAGTGACATTGAACAATAATCTATTGAAGTTTGAAAGCTCACTCTTTCAAGGTGGGGGGCATGTTCGGTTTCACCCTCTACGCTACGCCCATGTCGGGACCTTTTTCGGTTACACCGGCAACGGCGCGAGTTGGCGCCAGTATGAGACAATGATACCTGCAAGTGACACGTCTTTTCTACTCGTTATGTTCACATTTTAATTACAAATGTATTATTGTTTAATAAAAAAGGTTAAGGCTTAGAACCAGTGCCTTTTTACCTTCAAGTTTTCTTCAACTTTTCTTCACCCTTGATTGATCAAATTTTAGATAGTTTAGGGAGAGCGTGCTATTTTACTACTTCAGATTTAGCAAATGGATACCACCAAAAAGAAATGGATCCACTAGACGTACCTAAAACAGCATTCTCGACGGAAATGGGACATTTTGAGTTCCTTCGTATGAGTTTTGGATTAAAAAATGCACCGGCAACTTTTCAAAGAGTAATAATGTTTTACGCGGCTTTCAAAATGAAATTTGCTATGTATATCTTGACGATATAATTGTTTTTTCGTCCTCGAAAGACTTAAGAAAATATTTGAACGATTACGCCAATCTAATTTAAAAATACAACTTGATAAGTCAGAATTTTTACATACTGAAGTAGCAAAAACAAATAAAATCATTCCTTGGCTTAGCAGGATACTATAGACGATTTATTAACAATTTCGCCAAAATTGCGAAACCTCTAACTAGCTGTTTGAAAAAAAAATTCAAAAGTTATTCATTCACCAGAAATTTTAAAATCATTCAATCATCTCAAAGAATTATTAATTAACGCCCCGATTTTAAAATACCCAGATTTTTCTAAACCTTTTTTATTAACCACAGATGCATCAAATGTAGCTCAAGGTGCAGTTCTCTCCCAAGGTACACCTCCTAATGACCACCCTGTAGCTTATGCATCCCGTACACTAAATGAAACGGAACAAAAATATTCCACCATTGAAAAAGAATTACTAGCAATCGTCTGGACATGTAAAATATATAGACCTTATCTTTATGGACTTAAACTAGAAATTCAAACAGACCATAGTCCCCTTGTTGGGTTATTCAATTTAAAAGAACCTAATTCAAAATTATTAAGATGGCGATTAGAATTGGAAGAATTTGACTATACAATACCTTATAAACAAGGAAAAACTAATATTGCAGACCCCCTTAGCCGAATTAATATTAATGCTTTTGACACAGAATCAAATATAAATAACCCCGACATTGATCAATTTTTAGCAGAATCAACAGAGTCTCATGATTTACAAAATACCGGTCAAGCAAATGAAAACAATGAGTTCGGTCCTGACCGTTATTGGGTTACTACCTGAAAGCGATCAGCTCCTAAGTGCATAGCGAATTGTGCTAGTATAAAATCGAATAAATTCAATTCAAAGTCATAATCTACCTTAGTTAATTACAACAAATGAAATACGTAAGTACTATTTACAACTGAATTAGAATAGTATATAAAAGTAATAAGACGAAATTTCACCAACAAACCAGCCGCTTATCAAAAGGAATTCCATTATCCACTTTTTACTTCTGACTCTGTCTCAGTAGACAGGGTCGGACCTGCACATGATAGTGCAGAAGCAGAAAATAGTTTTAAAAGTTACTTAATTTCAAAATTATATCATGAATAATAACTCTAAAAGCAATTCACAACAACCCGGAATGTCATATTCAAGTGTATTGGGACAAAGTCAACAACCAAAGTACCCGCCAAAAGAACAAGCTATTATTTTTCCGTCAATAACAGGAATCAAATGCCAAGAATACTTGTATCAAGTCGGTCCACTTATCTCACCTAAAAATATACTATATGCTTCACGCATGGCTAATGACAGAGTATGTATATATTTATCATCGAAACAGATTGTAGACAAATTTTTGAAAGAGCATGGAGGAGAAATTACTATTAATGGCCAACAAATCAAAGCTCGTAGGATGATTACTCCACCAGAAAGACTTGTAATTTCAAATGTTTGCCCTTCAATCCCTAACGAAATTATCCAAGAAGCCTTAGAAAATATTGGACTAAAACTAATGTCAAATATAACATTCCTAAGAATTGGTGTAACTGATCCCGCGTACAGCCATATACTCAGTTTCCGACGTCAAGTATATATTGATCCACCAAATAACCTTACAGTACCAGACAGTCTCCTTATACAATTCGAAACAACCAGTCATCGTATTTTTCTCAATATGGATGGGCAAGGTTGTTATAAATGCAAACAACCAGGTCACACTGCATACAACTGTACCTCTTCCAGCCAAGTTAATAATACTCCTAACATGCCACTACACTCCCAATCAAATATAAGCGGCAGCAACACCACTACGTCTACACCCCAAGTTCAAGCTAACGTTACTACTCCTACACCACCAGAGAAAATCAATATTACTCCTCCTACACTCCAACCTAAATCCATCAACAACTCACCCGAACTTGAAACAAACCAAATAGACATAATAAATAATGATCACACAGAAACCAACAAAAGAAAAATCAACGAAATTGAAAGTCCCCCAATACCAGATAACACCACTGAAGAGGGAACAACTTCCAAAACACCTAAAGAAAAAAAACCTAGGAAAGTTGGGCTTGACGAAATAATGAAAATGATGGAACCCGCCAAAAATTTCATTGAGGAACACGCAGACGAACTAATATTAAATTATGATCAACTGACAGATTTGATTACCAATATTCATGGTTCTAGTGATCCAATCAGTACCATAAGAAATTATACCTCAGATTTCGAATCTCTCATTAATATGCTGGAAAAAGTGTACCCCCAAATCACGAACAAATCCCTAAAAATCTGCTTAACCAAGACAAGAAAACGATTACGACGATACATATCAGAAGGCCCCATTGACTCTGGAAGTGAGTCGTCGACACAATCATCATATTAGAAATGGACATACTTCAATGGAATTTAAATGGTTATTACGTACACTATGAAATGTTGAAACAACTATTGTCTAAGTACAAACCAAATTCCATTTGTTTACAGGAAACACATTTTAAAGACAGTAATGTACATAACTTGAAAAACTATAACATATACTATAAAAACAGACCCACTGGAGAAAGGAGCTGGGGGGGAGTTGCCACATACGTTAAAAATAATATCCAATCAAATAAAATTGACATATTCTCAGATCTAGAAGCTGTTGCGGTTACTGTTTTCCATCCATCTAAAATAAATATTTGTAATATTTACATTCCTTCCAATATTATTCTCAATAAAAATGATTTGGTGAACTTGATTGAACAAATACCTCAACCTCGTATAATTGTCGGAGACTTCAACGGTCACAATTTATTGTGGGGATCGGAGAAACAAGACGATAGAGGTAATCTTATTGAGGAAATTATGAATGACTACAACCTCACTTTGCTTAATAATGGATTTAGCACAAGATTCAACTCATACAATGGGACATCGTCTGCTATAGACTTGGCAATATGTGATGTCGCCATTACTCCTCTCTTAAACTGGGAGGTAATGCCATATCTCTATGGCAGCGATCACTTCCCAATAATAATCTCTGACATTAGAACCGGCGTAGAAAATAGCAAACCTTTACAAAAATGGCGTCTTAACAAAGCAAACTGAAATCAATTTTCCCTAAATATTGAAACATTACTTTCTCAATACAAAATAACAGAGGATATCGACGAAACAGTTAACGAATTTACCAAAATAATTGAACAAGCCGCCAAAGACAGTATTGGGATGACAGAAACCATCAGAAGACACAATTCGGTACCCTGGTGGAATGACGAATGTCGTCAGACAATAAAAGCAAGTAAAGCAGCATTTAATCGCTACAAAAAATACAAGACTCCTGAAAATCTAGCAAGTTTAAAGAACCTTAGAGCTAAGACAAGATATACGCTAAAAAAAACGTAGAAAAGAGTGCTGGAAGACTTACGTACAAAATATAAATAGTTCAACTAATATTAGCACTATTTGGAAAAAAATTAGGCAAATATCGGGACACAAATCATATCAGAAAATTGCTGCCTTAGAAGATAACGGACAAATCATTAGCAATCCAAAACAAATTGCTGATTTACTAGCCAGCAATTACGAGAAACAATCTAGCGATGCTGCTTTCGAAGAAAATTTTCTGGAAAATAATGAAACCAGTCTACGCAACTTTCACATTAACAATATAGACACGGACATCAACAAGCCCCTCCTAAAGAGCGAGTTTGACGAAGCACTTACTTCTTTTGATGATTGCAGCCCAGGGCCAGACAACGTGCATATTAGCTTTCTGCAACACTTCCCAGAATCAGCTAAAGCAACACTGCTAAAAATATTTAATCAAATATGGACAAAACATACGTTCCCAAAAAAATGGTCACAAGGAATAATTATACCCATTCAGAAGACAGGGAAAAATAAATTATTAGTCGATTCTTATAGACCCATATCCTTAACTTGCACCATGTGCAAATTACTAGAAAAAATAATCAATAACAGACTTGTTTGGGAGTTAGAACGAAGAAAATTGATAATACCAGAACAGAGTGGATTTAGAAAACACAAAAGCACAATCGATAACATCATCGACTTAGAAAGCGACATACACGAGGCTTTAGCAAACAATCAGAAATGTATAGCTGTATTTTTTGACATAAACAAAGCATTCGATACGGCATGGAGGCCTAACATAGTAAAAAACTTGCAAGAATGGAATATAGACGGAAACATGCTGGCTTTTATTTTCAATTTCCTAAATAATAGAAGTTTCCAAGTTAGGATAAACGGCTCGATCTCCGATCTAAAAACACAACAACATGGAACTCCACAGGGATCAGTAATCAGCCCAACTTTATTCCTCATAGCTATAAATAACATCACCACTAATATACAGAAACCAATAAAAGTCCGACTGTATGCGGATGATCTGGTAATGTATATAAAAAGTAAAAATCTAACAACAATGAAATCGATTCTACAATTACACATAAACATACTTGAAAAATGGTCTAAGGACTCCGGTTTTCATTTCTCTGCAGAGAAAACCAAATTTATAATGTTCTCCAGGAGAGAAGTAGGCCAAAAGCCACTACTTGAAATAAATGGTAGTCCCCTCGGGTATGTGCCAAAAGTCACATTTCTGGGAATGATCTTCGACTCGCAATTAAATTGGGATGAACATATTAAGAATCTAGTCGTTAGATGTCAGAATGGACTAAATCTATTAAAAGTCCTCGCAAACAGAGAGTGGGGATCTGATCGAGAAACTTTACTCCTAATCTACAGACATCTTATTAGATCCAAGATCGATTATGGATCCATCGCCTACGCCTCCGCTAAAAAACGCATATTAAAACGTTTAGATGTCATAGCAAACCAAGCATTGCGCATCATTTCTGGAGCTTATAGAACATCCCCTATCGAAAGCTTACAAGTAGAGCTAGGAGAGCAATCACTAGATAAAAGAAGGCAATACCTGACACTGTCATATGCCAGTACTATAATGGGCAACCAAGAACATCCAAACTACAATAACACAGTTGCAAATAGATATCAAAACACCTACGAATTCAGGAAAAGAGTCGACTACCCCTTCTATCAGAGAGTTTCCAAATATATCATACAACTAGACATGCAGATACCTTCCATACTAGAAGCAAATGTTGATATACCACCGCCATGGCTTATTAAAATTCCGAGCATAGACACCAGCTTAACCAACTTTAACAAGGCAGAAACTCCAGCCTCCATAGTATATCAGAAGTTTCACACGAAACTTTCCATGTATTCTAACTTTCATAAAATATATACTGATGCATCCAAAACCCCAAATGGAGTTGGAGCTGCTGTTATCACTTCCTATAAACCACCTTTGAAATATAAATTACCCGACGTAAGCTCTGTGTATACAGGAGAAATATATGCTATCCTACAAGCTTTAATCGAAATTCAAACGTCATTCTGCAAAAAACTGTAATAATAACAGACTCCTTGAGTGCCCTAAGTACCTTGAAAAATATTTACACTAACAACCCTCTTGAACTACAAATCAAGACTCAATTGCATCTACTACAAAACAACAACTTGGATGTCAGATTCTTATGGGTGCCCTCTCATCAAGGAATACAAGGAAACGAAGATGCTGACAAACATGCAAAAGACGCTACGGTATGCAGAGATGTACATATAGTGAACAGTGCGGTTTACAGTGACGTGAAAACCTACATCAAAATGAAAATTAATTCTCGGTGGCAATCGGAGTGGCAAGGATCACTCCAAAAATTAAGACAAATAAAGGAAAGTGTCAAACAGTGGCCGCGAATGTGCAGTAACCGCTTAAAACAGGTCGTAATAACCAGACTAAGAATAGGTCACACTAAACTTACGCATGAATATTTAATACGTAAAACTGATAAACCTATGTGTCTAATTTGAAGCCGTGAACTAAATGTAAAACATATACTATTAGAATGTACATTATACACATCGCAAAGAAAACAATGTAATTTTCCAAATGACATGAATACCTTGCTAGGAAAGGATTGCGATGTGGATAATATTTATAACTATCTGTCAAATACCTCTCTACTCTATAAGCTGTGATTATATTATTAAAGCCATCGCTAATAACCAACTTGGTTGATGCGAGAAACAAAAAAAAAATGAAAACAATAATGAGTATAATGAACCTCAAACAAGTGGAATATCAAATACCGCGAATCTAATAATTCTGAAACTGATACGGCTCATAGTACAGAATCACCACCAGAACAAAATTTTGCATTGCTAGATGAAATTGTAAACAATAAAGCCTATAAAGTCATAGTAAAGAAAGCACCTCATAATTCTTATCTTAAACGCGACTTAGAAGTCTTTGATGGTAACGCAATAATAAAAGCTATTATTCCAGATGATAAAACCGCCATAATACAATTTTTAAAAGAAAACGCTGGTAAAAACTCTTTATATATTTATTTCTTATCACGCGAACTAAGAAAAACGTTTCAAGAAGTATGGAGTAAACATTTCACGAGTTTAAAAATAGTAGAGTGTACTAAATTAGTTAACAATGTGTTGCTAGATGAACGCGAACAATTAATTGAATACAAGCCTGAAGGAAAAACGAATCACAGAGGCATTGACGAAACATTAAGAACATTGAAATTAAATTACTATTGGAAATCAATGAAAAAAGATGTTAGTAAATATATTAATAATTGTGAAATTTGTCAGAGAACTAAATATAATAGGAATCCTCCTAATGAACCTTTAGTGCTAACTAACACACCCTCTAGACCATTTGAAATCTTGCATATTGATTCTTATAAAATAGGAAGTAATAAATTTCTAACCATTATAGATATATTTTCAAAATTTGGACAAGCGTTATCCTATTTTGGAACGTCCATATCGGCTTGTTAACAATTAGTACATTTTTCACATTTTTCGGAATTCCTAAGCAAATCGTAGCTGACTGTGGAGGAGAATTCAACAACGACGCTGTAAAGGAATTATTGAAAACTCATAAAATTGACATACATTTCACGACACCCTATCATCATGAATCAAACGCCCCTGTGGAAAGATTCCACTCTACTCTAACCGAACACATAAGACTTTTGAAATAACAAGACAAAGACTCAGACTTACTGACAATAATGCCTTATGCAGTCATAGCGTATAATAGTTAATACAATTCATTCGTCAACAGGTTTTACACCTTTTGAACTAACATTAGGTCACACGGATAGTAGAGACGCAATGTCCTTAATACCAACTCAAGCTTACATCCAATAAGTGAATGCTCATAAAAATAATACTCAAGCCTTATATCAATCTGTACAAGAAAAGTCCCTAAGACAAAAACAAAAAATTATCAGTTGACAAAATAAAAATCGAAATCCAAAAAATCCTCCTTTAGGTGCTCAAATATACAGAAAAATTGAAAGTATAGCAGGAAAACAAAAGAATAAGTATAATGGACCGTACACATTAACAAAAATATTAGAAAACGGAAAAATAGAAATTGAAAATCCAAAAATAAAATGATAGTGCACATGAACGAAACTAAAATTATTTCCCAAATTTCAGATTCCTCGTCGGGATCCTCGTCGTCAAACTTACCGGAACAACCTCAGTCAAATTCCACGACCTAAACAAATATCCTGGTCTCCTACCTTATAAATTAGGCACTAAAAAACTCATTCTTATCTATGCCACAATCCTTTGTTTCTGTTTATATTGGTTATGGAAATTCTTAAGAAGACTTCACCAAAGAAGACAACCCCCGATACAAGAAATTCACGAAGAATTTGTTATTTAAGAAGCACACCCTGTAGGCTATGCTTCTTTCTAGGGATGGAGGAGTTACGTTCCTGTACACAATAGATACCGTATATAATAGAAACGCAAACTCAGCATCCAGAAAACTATAAGTAGAAGAAAACACCTTTGTTTTAAGCTTTAGTTCTATTCAATATTTTATCGACATTATTAGGCTATTAAAAATAGTTATATTTTTTCCAGTAATATTTCAATTCAATTAATAAAGTTATTCTGAATTTTTATTTGTACGTGTAAAAATAAAAAGTGTATTTATAAGATAAAAAAGTGTAATTTAAAAGTTGAGTAAAATTTTTAAAAACAATTTTCGAGTGTTACGAAAGTTAACTACAGACGGTATCATATATTATTACAGTTCAACCGAGGTCAAAGCATTCATCGCTCACATAAAACTACATATACCTCGAAATGAATTACATAATCTGATGAACAATAATTGTTTGATTTCGAACCTAAAAGTGTAGTTATATCAACCGCTTTAATATACGTTTATGATACATACAACACACAACTTTTGGATAGCGGTTATCAAAGCTTGTTTATTTCTGCAGAAATAGTAAAGAAATTAGGCATTTCGAAACAATGTCAGGTTACCAATATTTTATGCACATTAGGGTACAGGTGTAATTCAAAAATATCTTCTAAACTAAATTAATTTCAGGCACAACTACATTGCCTTGTCGTTCCTTAAATATCGGGTTGCATACCTGCTACACCTTCAACCAAACAGCACTTTTATATACCTATTCTTCCAACGTACTCATCAATATCGAAAATTTGTATTCTGTTGTTCAGCCTCCACATCTTCAGGAGTTTCTCTCAACGACAAATTACTGGTTTTTCCCTGAAAGACGATTTGTTATCCATTCTATGGAGATTTCTAATACAATCATACGTCGTAAGCGCGGTCGTTGAGAAAATGTACCGCCAGGTGCTGGTTTTGAATTCCAACGTACGTACGGTATGAAATGTCATATCTATAAAATATCTGCATACACTAGAGAATTATTATTATTATTTTCACATGAGACACAAGGTCGCCTCTGGGGTGGTCACGTGGAACTCTTGTTTCCATTTAATGTTAGTTTATGGGAGTAATTTGCTGAAGGGTTAAATGAATATTACCCACGAGTACGGTTGAATGAGCATCGGGAACTATTAATATATATGAATTATTATCCGAGATCGTTTGTCGGGACGGTTGGTCTTTAATGTTCCAAATCGGCGCATGATTTTAGGAATGTTTTACGATCATTCAAGTAAGGCACCTCCCTATTGGCATTTGATTTGGCGTTTTCCCATTCGCGTAGATGTCTCTAGTTTGTTGTCTATAAGATGAATTGAGAGAACATCCCAATGATCGGTTGGTTGACCTCTTTGCTTGAGAGAATGTTAATGTTTTGAATACGTGTCGATGAGATTGCGAGATACAACGATTCTTCATATATTAAAGTGCGATTTAACATGATTCAATACTACACACATTTCGCGAATAAGGTTCCAAACCACAATATAATTGCAACTTGTGAATTTAATAGAACCTATTACTAGTGAAGCGCCCGCCTTCAATAGTAATGGACTTTTGATGCACTAATGATTCAAATAATCCGCGAAATCTTGCCAATTTGGTAAGACCCGCTAAATTTTGAAATCTCGATGGGTTTCAGCTTCAGGTTGTCGTGGTTAGAGATCAGGAGTGAGCGCTTCACTCAATTTGGATTAGAATAATTCTCTAAAAATAGGGTATATTGAAGTTGAACTTGAGTGAATCGCGGATCGCGGATTCCCTTCCCTTTTGATATTTATGTCTACATTTATACATACATATTTATTCCTCATCTCGGAAAAAGTCATGTTGAATATGAAGTATTTAACTATTTTTCAAATAAAATATCTGTCCAAATAGTGGTCGTGATGGAAAAATATTGTTTTTTGGGTTTTTCTCTATAAATTCTGAATGTACCACACATTGTCTAGTAAAAAGATCTAAAACCTTGTGTAAAGTATTTCCAAGCCGTCACGAGTTACGGAAATGAGAACTGGCAACATTGTCCTCCTCCGCTTTATCTAAAATTTGTAACCATCTGATATCTAGACATAATTGTCAAAAATTGTAAAAAAATTTAAAAAAATGGCGGATTTTCAGTACTTTTAATTGCAATTTTCTCTTTCAAAAGTGCATGATCCAAGAATTTTTTTTCTTTTAAAATGTTCTAGCAATAGGGTTTTCTAATAAAAAAAAATCGTTGCAAAATTCCGAGTGTCGCAAACCTTACCGGACCCGAATTTTCCATTTCTGGGACTCCTCCAGAGCTGGTTGAGGCAGTGAATACTGCTTCATTAGAATTTTTGACAAAGAAATCAAGAGAAAATTTCGAATATGCATATAAAAGTTTTATGGACTATCGCAAGAGTAAAATCATGAGTTCTATCTCAGAAAATGTTGTAATGGCATACTTCCTAGACCTTTGTTAAAAGATGAAATCTTCAATATTATGGGCCAATTATTCAATGTTGAAGTCAACCCTTGCAATTAAACACAATGTAGATATATCTACATATTCAAAACTTCGTTCTCTATTAAAATGGCATGCTCAAGGTTATAGGGCAAAGAAATCCTAGATTTTTACGAAGGAAGGAATTCAAAAATTTATCCAAGATGATTAAGGTAATTTACAAAGTTTTAATTTCTATTTAGATTACACATTCACTTATTTTTCAGGTGGCTTTAATATTTGGTATTTCTGGGGCCTGTAGAATGGATGAGTTAGTCCGAATGACTCTACACGATGTAGAATCTAAGCTTCTATTTAGCATTCCTAATTCGAAGAACAACAAACCAAGATCATTTGTAATTAATCAGATGTACATGAATATTTATCAAAAGTCTGTTTCGTTAAGACCAGAAAATATGAACAGTGACCGATTTTTCTTTAATCGAAGCGGAAAGGGTTGTAGACAAGTGGTAGGAATTCATCAATTCAGAAAAATGTCTAGAATAGTTGGTACTTATTTGAACTTGGTAGATCCGACAGAATATACTGGTCACTGCTTTTGTCGACCTTCTGCAACAATATTGGTTGACTCTGGTGCCGACATAACTAGTTTAAAGAGGCATGGCGGATGGAAGTCATCAAACGTTGCTGAAGGATATATCGAAGAAACTCTTAACAATAAGGTTCAGGTGGCAAATAAAATTTTCACAGTACAAAATATTTAACAAAATAACCCTACCACCCCACATGCTGTCCAAAATATTTCTCATAGTTCTAATAATGTGTCTCCAATGTTCAATAATTGTACTAACTGTCAAATAACAGTAAATATAACAAATTAATTTTAAAATGTTTTCTGTAGTGTATTGATGTTTTCAAAATATAAATTAATTTCTTAGAAACAATGTGTTTTCAATCATTTATATAGAACAATATCATTTTCTTACAGTAAGAAGTGAATAGGAAATCTTGATTTTTTCTGAAAGAAATTTTGTCTGGAATCTCAAAATTTCCTAGCGATTTGCGGAAAAAAATTATTGCAAAAAGATATCAGAAAATTCATATATATCTTGATACCAGATTGGTTTTAGAGAAAATTCTCAACTATACATTCACTATCAAACCTGACATCGAATATACTAATCTCTAGACTAAACTAGTGCTGCTATTTTTCTAGACATTACTGAAGCATTTGATAGTGTTTGGAACTTTAGTATGTTCAACAAACTATACTCTGTCCATCCAAGCAACGGAGTGTTCCAAAACAGTAGCATGAATAGTGCACGTGATCTCTCCAACTCTGTATGGACAATGAATTCCGCCGGCCGATTGCAGTTAAATCCGATTGGCCAGCGCATGGAGGCATATTTATTTTAGCCAATAGATGCAAAGGCGCATGGTGATCACGCATCTATCGTTGTTTGGGTCGCTCTGTTTGTTCGATGGATACAGTATATATGAAATGATGTGTTCTAAATACTTTAATCTTTAAAACTACCTTAGTGATAGAGCACCACAGGTAAAAGTGAATTACAGTTTTATGACAAACATTTAAGGACTTCTCCAGTGCTCCTCAATGTCCTATTTGCTCTACAATCTATCTGTACAAATATGATTTAGCAACAGAACATTTAAATTTGCAAACATACATATTGCAGTATGTAGATGACATCGCTTTGATCAGTCAGAATAATCTCACAATAACACTGAATGAGCTACAAAAACTTATAAATAACAGAATAGTGAAATGGTTTAACATGTGTTGGATGAGGCCCAAAGCCTTAAAACAATGCATAATCTTCAATCTGTTCAATAACAATGAAAAATACAATATATTTTCAATCAATAGCCAGAATTTACTAATGACATTAGTTCATGCACAGTTTTTCAATATAAAATATATTTAAATAACTCCGTATCATACAAGAAATTCATTTTTTTAAGTACTTTATTTCACAATACAGCAATTGCAATTTACAAAAGTTTATTTCCTAATAAAGCAAACACAGTGGAAAGTCACAAATAGTAAAATACATAAATACACAAAATATATCTGATGACGTTCTGTAACTGAACTTGCACAAAACATTCACTACACTATTTTGAATCCTCTGTGTTTTATCTATTAATGTTATCCCTCAAGTGCCCCACACTGGCATTAGGAAGCTGAAGATTGGAAAGAAATAAGTGTCACCGATTAGTTTCAATGTCTTATGGTTTTAGTAATCCCTACATTAGTAAAGTGCACCAATAATTGGCAAACATAAATTTTTTCTATTTGTTGTACATGTTACAGTCAATTATATATACTGTCTAGCCGGTATATATATTGCCTGAACTGCTCCGCTATATATGAAAAACGGCACAAATTATAATTATAAACTGACTAGGCATTATATAAAACGCGTATAAAAAGTTAGTCAGTTTATTTTGTTCATTGTTTTTAACCGCTAGGAGATTTTATAGTTGTAGTTTTTATCGAGAAGGGCAAGGAAAATCATTGAAGAAGCTATACAGTGTTAAAAAAATGGCTTCTTCAATGATTTTCCTTGCCCTTCCCGATAAATTATCAATCAATGATCTGTTTTAACCAAGACAGGAACTCTAAATAGTGGGGTATAGAAATAATTATTTTATTTGCAATAGATTAATAATATTTGGGTATAGTACAAAATTCTATCAAGGTCTTATTTGTAGATATAAATATTGAATTGTTTCACAAACTGCCTAAAGATAAGTAAGTACGAAGTATAATACGGCCGACGCTGTTTATATAATGACTAGTCGATTCTATGAAATAAATATTTTCTATATAAACGGTAATTGGCAGTCTGTATATATACAGCGTCTTTTCACAAATTGACTGTAACGTATATATTTGCTTCAATTTATGTTCTCACCTTATTTATATTTTCATTTCCTATTTTTATCTGAATATCAACTGAATTCATATAAAAAGCATACCAGTAATTTTTTCAAATTAGTTTTACAGCTTATTCCTTATCAACCATCTGTGGTTTCTTTTCAAATCATTGTTTACCTTTTTTCTTCCAGTTCTCTTAAATTGTACTTGTATAGAACAGAACAATGTCATCAAGTATTTTGTCTGCAATTGTGCTTTTTCTAGACTTCTCACAAGTAAGGTACCTATATAATTTTAGTCTATCATAATAAATATATTCTTTCCTACTTTATTTATCTTTGAATATTTTTGATTACTTTTGGTAACTTAAAAAAACAACTCTGGTTTTCTTAAATTAAATTAAATTCACGTATTTGTTTTGAATGATCTGCACTACCAACCACTATTGCAATAAGTTTTTAACAATTTCAATTTTCTAGTTTTTATTAATCACAAGTGATGTTTACTATTTGCCTACTATCAAATATGAAAAGTAAGGTTACCTACTGTAGTTACAGTTTTGAAATGGCTCACTAGTTACAATGCGCGACGCCGCGGCGAAAAAACAAACTGCTTAGATTGACGATTTTGGGGACAGATTTTGTCAATTTTCCCGTATGAGTTCGATCTTATTGTCTAGTCTCCATGGTTAGTACTTTTTAGATTTACGAAAAAGGTCCTAAACTCATCAAACATTGATGAAGTGTTATTTGTGGACAAGTTCTCAATTATTCATTGTTAGCTGAAGGAATCAACCAACCATTTCAAAATATTTGTTAACAATCAAGTAAATGAAATCCAAGAAACTACCTCATTCGCAGAGTGGCAGCATGTACCTACCGCGAACAACCCAGT
The DNA here is from genome assembly GCA_947563755.1 of Lochmaea crataegi. Taxonomy (NCBI): domain Eukaryota; kingdom Metazoa; phylum Arthropoda; class Insecta; order Coleoptera; family Chrysomelidae; genus Lochmaea; species Lochmaea crataegi. Next base: position 30,674,434 of record OX387431.1, on the reverse strand, counting down.
TGATCTGTTCTCCACAGGCGTATCGCCGGAAAATTTATTGGAGTTTAATCTTTGGTGGTATCGTCCGAAGCGGTTATCTGAGTCGCGTGAAAATTGGCTCCACTTGGAACTAGCGCTTCTGTGAGCAATTCCCGTAACAAAAAGAGATGTATCGTCATTTACTCTACTCGCAAGAACTAACGTGCTTATCTTTATGAATTTTTCGACTCAACTTAGGTTGAAGAATAGTGCTGCATATTGTGATGATTTTGAAATATTCTTAATGTTTCACCACTACATATAAATAAAAATACTTTTTTTTTTCTACATTCATGCAAAATACAAAACTTTATTGAACTCTATTTAGTGGAAAAATTAGTACTTCATGGCACTAGTGCAATGAAAATTTTATTGCACCATCTGTCATTTTACTTAGCTTTTTCTAATCATAACAAATATAAACATTCAAATCGACGCCATATGCTCGTATTTAGTCCATTTTCTGTGAGATTGTATTTCGTTTTGAACAATTGCATATTTCATATTATTTTCAATCACATTTATCACAAACTAGATTACGAAGTTACTGAAAAACGCACGCAATTGAAAATGTCATTACAAATTATGAACAGAAACCTATATAAATGCCTCAAACAGGCAAACAGGTAAGTGCTCACGGCTACTAAGATTTGAATAATGCAATTGCAGTTCTAGAAACGTCAGTCAAGAACTAATTCTGGCAGTAATTACACCATTCTTAGTTTTAAAATAACATTATTTAAAAAATAGATGATAGTGATGCAGGAGAATTCGTTGGGACCCCACCAGAAGTCAGTGAATTATCAAATACATTAAACGTATTACCTAGTAAATCAAGAAAACAATATGAAATAAGTTATAATGATTGGTGCTTCGATGAAAAAGTTGTTATTTTACAGAACATAATATTCTTCTCGCATATTTTTCAAAAAGATCTAATGACATCAAACCCTCGTTACTTTGGTCTGAGTACTCAATGGTGAGAGCTTGCCTGTCTTCAAAAGAAAATATTGATATTTAAAATTACAAGAAACTAATGGCATTCATGAAACAGAAATCTGTAGGATTTCGGCAAAAAAAGTCAAAAGTATTCAACAGGGAACATATTCACAACCAGTATTTGATGAATAATAGCTGTTTAGTCAACCCTTTCCTAAGGCGGCCCTGTGCAGCCGAAATGCAGGTGCCCGCCGGCGAGATTCGACACTCGGCCCTAGTACTTGATAGAGTAAAAACGTATTTGTTTTCATTATGTAGAATGTTCCTAATTTCTTTTTTGTTAGTATATGTAGCGAATAAAGATAATTATAAAAGTCATCCAGTGTATAGTTACCGTCCACTACACGCAAACATGGTTCTTCTCGCCAAATCATAAATAATTAAAGTTATAGTTCTTTTAAAACAAGGCTAATTTGCGAGGGAAATTCGGTAGCCATTAGACACTGAGTTGGTAATTTGGTCCCCAAAGATGAGGTCACGAAATTTCAAAAGGTAATTTGGTCCCCATAGCCGACAGGTATAAATTCCCTACAAGTAATTTCGTCCCCGCAATCAAGTAGGTATATGCTTTCGGTTCAAAGAAGGAATAAAATCAGGCTACAGTTCCGTATCCGAGCATCTGAATTTTTTGATGAAACTCAGCAGGTAGATAGTTCATGTAAAGACCTTTCCCACGATATATAACATTTTGCGCGGAAACGTTTCGGTGCGGAGATACAGCGTTTCAAAGTTAGGTTAGGTTTGGTTTGGTTTGGTTTGGTTTGGTTTGGTTTGGTTAGGTTAGGTTAGGTTAGGTTAGGTTAGGTTAGGTTAGGTTAGGTTAGGTTAGGTTAGGTTAGGTTAGGTTAGGTTAGGTTAGGTTAGGTTAGGTTAGGTTAGGTTAGGTTAGGTTAGGTTAGGTTAGGTTGGGTTAGGTTAGGTTAGGTTAGGTTAGGTTAGGTTAGGTTAGGTTAGGTTAGGTTAGGTTGGGTTGGGTTAGGATAGGATAGGATAGGTTAGGTTAGGTTAGGTTAGGTTAGGTTAGGTTAGGTTAGGTTAGGTTAGGTTAGGTTAGGTTAGGTTAGGTTAGGTTAGGTTAGGTTAGGTTAGGTTAGGTTAGGTTAGGTTAGGTTAGGTTAGGTTAGGTTAGGTTAGGTTAGGTTAGGTTAGGTTAGGTTAGGTTAGGTTAGGTTAGGTTAGGTTAGGTTAGGTTGGGTTGGGTTGGGTTAGGTGAGCTTAAGCCTCCACAATCATTTATTTTCGTGATTAGGATTATTTTTAGAAATTTTCATTAAAATTGGGCTACTTGAAGTTTCTAAAACTTCGTTAATCTTTTTCGGAATCGCTGGTATAAACTTACGTCGACTATTGTACATATTCTTCCTAATTTAGAATTAATTATAATATTTTAATTTGGGGGCGAAATTAACAGTCGGATTATCGAAATGTTTGGGTTCTAACGGATTAACACAGGTAGCGGGGACCAAATCGCCCATCCCCATTAGACAATGCAAGTGAAGTAAAGCAGTGCTCCAGTCAATTATTGCCGTTGTGAATCGACGTTTTCGCGGCAATTCAAGTAGGACAGTTGTACCGACCGTTGAGTGATGCAGCAGTTTATTGATTAGAAAGAACACAACTTTTCGGTGAAGTATTATGCATGGGGTTTAATACATTGAAATATAAATTAGTCCTTTTATCCAATATTCATTGATTTTCATACATTTATTGATAATTGCACACTGACCGGTACGGAGTGTTGCTGGCGTAGCGTTTGAAATTCATGGAGAAACAACAGAAATATGATTTATTTGTCTTGTTGATTTAATGGATATTTACTTCGATAAGATGCACAGGTATCTATTCAGATATTTTTGGCCTAGTCCACATTTAAAATTTTAAAGCGAATACACAGGTAACAATTCTGTTATTTTTGGCCTAGTCCACATTGAAAATTTTAAACCGAATACACATGTAACAATTTAGTTATTTTGGCCTAGTCCACACAAGAGAATATTTTAAAAAGTACATTGATTATTTACAGGGTATGTTTATTTGGTTGTGTTCAATAAATTACTCATAGCTATTCAGATACGTATTTGGTGAAATCACGAATAAAATTCATTGTAAAAAATGCCTGAAACGGAGGATAATACTGAAGTGAAAGGTCTTATTGAAAAACGAGGTACTCTCAAAACTAAATTAACAGTCTTTGAGAAATTTCTTACATCATTTGAGAATTTGCATTTAAATAGAGAGGCCAAGCCGTTAGAACATTTCAAGATTTTAGAGCTTGATAATCGAATTAATGACATTGAACGGTTAATTAATTGTTTTGAGGACCTACAAAATGATATAGATTGCCTCGTTGATGAACCGGAAGCTCAGTTGATAGAGAGGGAAGATTTCACAAATAGGTATTTCACAGTTTTTTCGCGAGCAAAAGCGCTTCAAGCTGAATACGAGTCAGACAATGTAAGTGCCGTAAGTGGCAGCGAGCATGGTTCTGTCAAATCAGGTTCCGTTGTTGGTCGTAGTTCACGGGTTTCAGTAGGGGTCAAGTTACCTGAGATTAAATTGCCAAAGTTTGACGGATCATATGAGACATGGATGGAGTTCAGGGACATGTTCGAATCATTAATTCATTCCAACGTTCACATTAGCAATATTCAGAAATTACATTATTTGCGAGCGTCGTTAATCGGATCTGCGCCTCTCGTTATACAAGCATTAGATTTTACTGCCGATAGCTACGACATAGCTGGTAGTACATTATGCGGAAGATACAATAATAAAAATCTGCTAATACAGAATCATTTAAAGGCCATATTTAACATGGAAATCATTTTAGCGGTTACCGCGACTAAAATTCGACACGTTTATGAAAACTTGTATAAACATTTAAATAGTCTTAAGCAGTTAGGCAAGCCAATAGAATATTGGGACACGTTACTCATCTACATAGCTTTGAGCAAATTAGATAAAAATACGGCCCAAGAGTGGAAAAAATACAAATCAAATCATGACGCGATTAATTTAAATTACTTTAAAAAATTTCTAAAAAAGCGAGCCAATCTGTTAGATACAATCGAGATCAATTCAGAGCAAAACAAGCGAGTCAATGGAAGGTACAACACAATTCGAGAAAATTCTAATAGTTCAGGTAATAGTTCAAGAAACAAAGCTTACAATTCTTCCCGCGGCCTATCCACTGCGAACGCGACCGCGAACAAACATTATGATTCAAATAAAGTAAAATTGGTATGTTTTAATTGCAAAAGGGATCACAGCCTTTTTTATTGTCCAGACTTCTTAAAGTTGGGAACAAAGGATCGCGTCAATAAAATTAGGGAATTAAACCTCTGTTTGAACTGCCTTAAGCGAAGCCACCTTACTAAAGACTGCAATTATTGGTCCGGGTGAAAGATTTGTGGAGCAAAACATAATACAATCCTACATGATTATTGTAGGGAACACGCGGGAACAGCATCGCATGTCTGCCAGGAAAGCGATATGAGCAAAAATACACAATTAGAAACTAATAACGCGAGCGTTACAAATTGTGGAATAGCAACCACTCAGCAAACGATATTATCCACAGCGAAGGTGAAAGCATTTGGCAAAAACAATAGTTTCTTAATAGTTCGAGCACTATTAGATTGCGGCTCGCAATCTAGTTTTATCACTATAAGTTTATGTGAAAAATTGAATTTGGAAAAAACAAAGACTAATTTAGCTGTCTCCGGTATAAGCGAAAAAATTTCATACGTCAAACATAAATGTAATTTGAAAATTCAGTCAGTAAATAATGATCTTGAGTTTAATACATCATGTTTTGTCCTAGACAAAATAACCACAGACTTACACAAGACATCCATTGATATGGAAAAATTACAGATTCCTTTAAACATTGAGCTAGCCGATTCATATTTCTATTCTCCATTACCTATCGATATATTACTAGGTGCAGACATTTTTTGGCAGCTTTTAAGCGTGGGTCAAATCAATATCGGTTTTCCTAGCCCCGTCTTACACAACACTCACCTTGGCTGGGTAGTTGCTGGCGGCCTGCAGCTACCAAACTCGAAATCTCATTGCAACTTTTCCAGAAACGTCGACGTCCAGGAACAGCTTTCCAAGTTTTGGGAAGTTGAGGAGATAGAAACAAAGAAACTACTTTCGATTGAAGAGCAAGCGTGCGAGGATAGTTTCGTACGAGACTTGTATACAAGTGAAGAAGGTAGATACGTGGTATCATTGCCTTTTAAAAAAACACCAGAGTCGCTAGGTAATTCGCGTGACTTAGCATTTAAACGTTTCTTATCATTAGAACGCAAGCTCATGGCTAATGATAAGTTAAAAAAGTTGTACACAGAGTTTCTAGAAGTCTATGAACAGCTGGGACACATGTCCCAAATTAAAGACCAATACGACACCAATAACGGCTATTTCATGCCTCACCACGGTGTGTTGAAGGAGTCAAGCAACACTACTAAGTTGCGGGTTGTCTTTAACGCTTCTAGTCCAAGTACTACAGGACTATCATTGAACGACATTCAAATGGCTGGTCCAACAATCCAACAGGATTTGTTATCCATTATTTTACGTTTTCGCACACGAGTGACATTAAAATGATGTACCGCCAGGTACTTATCAATCCTGAACAGCGTCATTTACAAAAAATATTCTGGCGTTCCGATCCTGACGATGATGTTAAGACATTTCAGCTGAAAACAGTATTTACGGAACCACCGCCGCTAGTTTTTTAGCTATACGTTGCCTTTTCGAGGTTGCGAAAGAATGCGAGCGCGATTTTCCATTAATTGCGAACACAATTCGAAACGACATGTACGTAGATGATCTATTAACATGCGTAGATACTCGAGACGAAACCTAATACATATGCCGTAACATTAGTAAAATTTTATCTAACCGCGGGTTTGAATTAAGAAAATGGAATTCAAATGATCAATACGTTATCCGAAATTTAGAATCCGAAAATACACTAGTAGAGTTTTACTCTAATAAAGAGCATGAAAATTCAATTTTGGGACTGTCATGGAACAGCTCGCTTGATATTTTGAAATATAAAATAAATCAACCTGGTGTCATCCAAAGGGTGATAGCCAAACGTGTGTCATTCTATCCAGTATTGCTACCACCTTTGATCCGCTAGGCTTAGCCAGCCCTTGCATTATTGTGGCAAAGGTGCTCTTGCAAAAATTATGGTGCGAAAAATTAAGCTGGGATCAACCGGTTCCTGACAACATACGTATTTCCTGGTTAGACTGGTACTCGAACTTAAAAATCTTAAATAATATAAACGAAACTCGAAATATTGTTTGCGAAAACTCAATTAAAATCACGTTACACGGGTTTGCTGACGCTTGTCAGAATAGCTACGGCGCGTGCGTTTACGTCGTGACCGAAGATAATTCAGGATTGCGATATTCTAATTTGTTCTGCGCCAAATCGAAAGTCGCTCCGGTTAAGCATTTATCAATGCCACGATTAGAGCTTTGCGCGGCATTAATATTGGCTCAGTTGTTAGAAAAGGTGTCAAAATCAATTATCATTAAAATTGACCAAATCTTTTGTTGGTCCGACTCCACGATAGTATTGGGTTGGTTACGTCCCATATAGCACAAGTACGTCCCCAAAACGTACAGGGGACGTCCGACCAAGACGTACCGTATGTACTGGGGACGTCCAGATTTGGTACGATCGACGTTCTAGGTACGTTTTGGGGACGTCCAATTGCCGCGCATTCGTATATCCCGAGTACGTCCATTTTGGGTCCTCGAGTACCTAAACAGGACGTTTTGAGTATGTAACCAAAATGTCCAGTTTAGGTACCTACTCAGTCTCAAAACGGACATACTGGGGATATACGAATGCGCGGCAATTGGACGTACCCAGAACTAAAATAATTGATGTAACTTGGAGTTGGTTGTGAAAAGGTCAAAATTATTTCATGCCAGCATTTTCACTTTTATACAGTCATCCTTGTAATGAAATATATATTTTTAGAAGGGACATTATTTACATATACTTTAATTCCTCTTGTTTGTATAATATAAATTTCCAATTTACATAAAATACAAGCAAGAGAAATTGAAGTAAATGTATATATCCTTCCTAACATACATATCCTACTGTTCATTTTGTCACGAAGATGACTTTATAAAAGTCGAAACGTTGGCAACAGTTATTTAGACCTTTTCCCAAGTATTGTTATTTGATCAGAGCTCCAAAATATTCATTCTGGGTTACCATGGACCTGGAAATGAAAATCTCATTTTGGATTCTTCCAAAAATTTAATGAAACACCTACACCTGTAGATTTAATGGTTTTATTGATGAATTGTACAACTTCTGGCATTAAAACTTTCATTTTTCTTTAATTATTTTATTGCATAACTCATATTTTCTTTTTTCTTTCACTGGCCCTTTTCAACCATGAGCTAATTGCTGCTTCCGTTTCTTTCTGTGTTTTTGACAGCTCTCCTTTATCTGCAGCACCTTCAATGAAATAACACATTAGAATATATTCTTACATGTAAAAATTTAAATTTATCTGATTTTTTTTTCACAAAATTCACCAGAAAAAAATATTGGACTGATAAAATAGTCCATTTCCCGAAGTAGACTACCAAATTAAGTGCATATCACTGATTTACTTCACTCAAAATTTCTCTTGGCCAAAGTAAATATGTGCCAGCCAGCCAAAAAACTGACCAAATAAAAATATTGGGTTTTTGAATTCTTACCAATTAATAACATTGCCATTTTTGTATGATGAAAAGGTGATTTTCCCTTTCTTCCCAACCAGCTATAACCCATTGCCAACTCATTAGTCATCAACAGGCACATTGCTCTTTTTATAAAATTGTAGGGACTGGTTCCACCCAGTTTAGAAATCTCTGTAACCTGTAAAACAATGATAAATTATTTCATAAGGTTAAATAGAATATTTTATGGACACAAATGGTATATGCTTAATCGAGACACTATGGGGTATGACTTGCAGGTTTATCCTCTATGCATGCAACAATGAATATTTTGTATAGTGGTCACATAAGCAATAAAATGGGTTTTCTGTTAGATAGGCTTCACATAAATGAAAATATAATTAAAAAAATATATATAAAAACTGGCACCTACAGTGAAATTAATGCTCAAACTCATCAATAATGATCAATGCAACTTTAAGATTATGGCACAAATGAAAAACATAACTCTACCATATATCATATCAATTGTATACACTTACCGCATCGGCAAACATTATTGTATCTCCCAGATAATTTTCAAACTCCTCAAAATGGTCTCGCAATTCGAGGGGAAATTTGAATTTGTTGAAAATAGATTCAGAAACATTGGTTATTCTTTGGTTTTCCTTCATTGTGCGTATTTCAACTGATAGGTCCCCTATAAGTGCTCGTAACAAGTGATTTTGTTGCAAAATTTCCTTTAAATATTTTCCTAAAAATATTTTTCAAAAAGGATAAACATTAAAATATAGTTTTTTTATTCTACCGTTATTGTGTACCTGACAACATGAACATACATCAGTTTCAAATTCACTTCTTCGACTGATATGACTAGATGTAACTTGAAAAAAAAATTAAATTTATATAAATACATATACATTTCTCATACAATACCAGAATCACTATTACAATCATTTCAAGTCAAGTCAAGTCTTTTGGCAATACATCAAAACTTGGTCATCAACTCTATATTTATTTGATATGAAACTTGCATGGAAAAATGTAAAGAAAAAAGTACAAAGATATCAACCTGTTTTAATCCTTGAATCGGCAATGGGTTCACCAACCGAAATTTGATCTGAAACAGTTAATTCAGGAGAAACGAGTCTACAGGCTGGGGCCAGGAATTGTTTTACTGTGATATCCTTATTCTGATCTGGAAATATTTAAAATATTTAGTAAATATTTATTCCCTATAAAAAACACTCACTGCTAGAGGAAGGAAATCCTCCAATAGCATAAAATATGCACAGAGCATTTTCAATAGAAAATTATGGATTGCCTTCGACTCTAATCAATATTTCTTACCAATTTCTGATTTTTTTTTGTTAATCCTTGGCGGTGATCTTATGATCTGAAAATCATTTTCGGATTCTGATGAAGATAATATTCTCTTTTTTTTCGCATTCTTTTTGTTTGGTGGTCAGACTCTGAATTCAGGTCACTTGTTTCCTCAGCCTTTTTTGCTTTACTTCGGGCTACCCAATAATCTTCTGTAAGAAATTAATCAATTTGATATAATCATCAATAACGGTAAAAATAAGTACAAATCAGTCAACCTATCTTGGAAACTAATATAACCCATGAAAAATTAGTTCAACATTTGTAATGTTTCAACGAACACAATACACACAAAATTGGGGTGTATCTAGGAATCTGGGGAGTAGAGGCTCTAGCCTTTATACCATCCCAGAAGCCTGAACATACACAAAAAGAGATCATATTACATACCATATGTGCTGTTCCTAAAACATTCAACTTTGAAGGAAGGCCAGCTGGAGTTGGGTTCTTCCGCTTTTTTTATTGCAGTTGTTACTTTTTCTGTTGTTGTCCAAGGTGGCCAATAACATTCATCATTATCAATAATCCATCCTGTTGGGACAGCTTCCACAGTATTCTCATTTTGAAATTTCACAATGGTCCAAGTGTTCATATTTCATGAATGATTAAATTTTGGAGTTAAAGTTGATGAGTTTTTCATTCAAGACATAGGGAAATCGTCTTTCTGATGAAAGAGATTGTTCAAATGTTCTAACCTTTTGTCTGGCATGCTTCAAGTGATTACGTATTTTCGAACGATCCATAGTAATTTATATTAAAGGAACTTACCTTTTCAACACAAAAACAACAAATTAATGATGTTTGGTTCGGCGGGAAACAAGCATCTGTTCTAGGTTAGCTTCCTAAATTTAGGCGGTTTCGCTTTCACAAAAGTCTGAAGGATAACGACCCATAGGTAACAAAACAAAGACGACCGCTCACTTTCACTATTTCAATCCGTTCCGTATTTATGTATATTATTTATTTCGATAAAGCACACTAAATACAACTAACAACATAGAGAAATAATATATAATTTACATGATGGACTACATACAACATGGAGCATAGATTAAGAAGTGACACAATTCACAATTGACACTTGACACAGTTTCATATGACGGCTTTTAGCATCTGCGGAATACGGCGTACTGTTTTCTGATTGGTTATTGAATGAATTTCTCGTTCGGTATAGCCAATGAGATAATAGTCTATAGTAATCTGAAGCCAAACTTTTACTCTATCTGAAATGCTGTTCGAGTTGAAACCGCCAACTAACGAGATTCTCGATTATGATTTTGGCCATTGAAAATATTAAAAAGTATTGAGCGGTGAAAAATTACATGGACAAAAACATTAAACTAAGTTGAATGTTTTTGATTATGGACAGTTTTAACTAGACAAATCTGCAAGGGTGTATCCCTATTTGTTTATTGAGATAGATTTTAATATTATACCTACAAATTACGAGATAAATTAGATTATAGAGTAACGATCAAAAGGAAAAAATATATGTATATATAACGACCATAGATTGGACGTACCTAGTACGAATATACTGGGACGTACTGGGTTCGTCCTGAAATGGACGTTTTCAGTACGTCTTGAAAAGGTCCAGGACGTTCAGACCTAAATTGGACCTATAATAGACGTCCCCAAGACGTCTCGTGCTATATGGGGTGCATCCCCAAATTTGTTAAAACCATTCGTAACCAATCGAGTAGTAGAAATTCAGAAATTAACGGCCAACATTGAATGGAAGCACGTTCCGACGTTGGAAAACGCAGCGGACATAGTATCGAGAGGATAAACCACTCAACCGTTATGCTCTTCTCGCATGTGGTTTCATGGTCCCGAGTGGCTGGTAAGAGATACTTCGTATTGGCCAAACACGCAACCACCGGTAATAGATTTACCAGAGACTCGTACCACACTCATTTCTTCAGTGTCCAAGGGAGATTCTTATCCGTTTGAACGTTTCTCCGATTTTTCAAAATTAAAAAGAACCATTGCATGGACAATGAGATTCTTAAAAAATTGTAAGAACAAACCCGATAATCGAATATTACTTCCTTACCTGACCGTAGATGAGGTTGAAGAAAGTCTTCACTTTATCATTAAAATAGTTCAAAGGGATTTCTTTCCGGAGGAATATCTCATTCTCACCAAAGGCAACGGGTTGCCATCTACTAGTCGCATTTTGAGTTTACATCCATTCATTGATAAAACTGGTTTAATAAGGGTAGGTGGTAGATTGTCGAATTCGGACTTTCCGTACTCAAAGAAGCACCCCTTATTACTTTGCACTAAGCATTACGTTACTAATTTGATATTTGAATGTACACATAAACATTTATGTCTTGCCGGACCTCAGTTACTATTATCTACGATTAGAGACACCTTTTGGCCTGTGTCAGGTCGCAGCTTCGCGCGAAGGATTGTGAAACAGAGAATCTAGATTATTAACGCTAAATCCATTTGTTGACACTGACGGATTAATCCGTGTCGGTGGCAGACTCCTTAGAGCTAATATTCCATATGACAAAAAATTCCCTATTGTCATTTATCCTAAACACCTCCTTACTGAATTGATAATTCTAGACGAGCATCATAAGAAATTACATGCAGGCACTCAAACCATTTTAGCCTTGTTACGGCAACAATACTGGCCTCTTAATGGGCAAATGACGGTTAAAAATATTATTAGAAAATGTATAACCTGTTTTAGATTCAAACCAACTACATTAATTCAAAAAATGTCCGATCTACCCATTGATAGAATAACGCCATCACAGCCGTTCTTCATTAGTGGAGTAGATATAGCTGGTCCGTTTTTTATTAAGTATGGTAAATTAAGAAATAAAAAAATCATTAAGGCCTATTTATGCTTGTTCATTTGCTTTACCACGCGCGCAGTACATTTAGAACCTATTAGCGATATGACCAGTGACACTTTCCTTAATGCTTTGAAACGATTTACATCTCGACGAGGATTATGTAAAATTATCTATTCTGACAACGGTTCAAATTTTATTGGAGCGAACAATGAATTGAGAGATATTGTTGAGACATTAAAAACTATTAAAACAAGTAAAACTTTCTCAGACTTTTTTATAGAAAATCAAATTTGTTGGAAATTTATACCAGCTTACTCTCCACATCATGGTGGCTTATGGGAAGCTGGAATTAAGCAGGCAAAAATTCTCATTCTAAAAATATTGAAAATCGTTCACCCCACATTTGAGGAAATTGCTACAATATTCTCTCAGGTGGAGGCAATATTGAATTCGAGACCTATTACTCCCTTATCCAAAGATCCAACGATTTTAGTGCCTTAACCCCCGGGCATTTCCTAATTGGCCGCTCTTTGCTCTCAATTCCCCAGTACGATCATTCCAAACTTCCTACAAACAGACTAAATCAGTACCAAGCTCTCGAACAAGCTAGCCAGCATTTCTGGTCCCGTTGGTCAAGAGAGTATCTTTCTCTGCTACAGAATCGTAACAAATGGACGAATTCTGTACAGACATCGTTAGCCCCGGGATCTATGGTTCTGCTAGTGGACAAGGATCTTCCTCCCCTAAAATGGAAACTGGGACGAGTAGAAGAATTGCATCCAGGTCAGGATGGACAGACCCGAGTTGTAACTATCCGAACTCCAACAGGCACTACCACTCGAGCAGTTCAAAAACTTTGCATGCTGCCATGTCAACAATAAGTTTTTTTTGTTTGAAAGACTTTGTCATTTCAACGGCGGCGGGATGTTAAGGTGTATATTCACTTGGCCGACTGTAAGCTGATCCACTGGAATCCCTACCAACCCTCGAACGGAAGCGTGGTGTGAGAAATTAATATATAAGTTTTTAAAGGACACTCTCTTTTTGTAATTAGCACTGACAGTATGTATGTATCTAGTAATAAAATAAATAAAAATTACAGTTCACTTAATTCTTAACAAACAAAACAACAAATTAACACTTCTGGTTGAAAGATAGACGGGGTCGTGGCTGCAAATGTTGAATAGCGCTATTCGTCTGCTTTAGTACCCGTGCCATACATTTGGAACTTGTCCTGTCTCTTAGTTCCGAAGACTTCATGCATTTTATTGTTTTGTAAGCCGTCGTGGCAAACCAGCCCAGGTATTCTCCGATAAAGGAACCAATTTTGTCAGAGCCAACCGCGAAATGTTAGAAATGAGTTCGTTTTTAAAAAATCACAGTCGGGAGATTATCGACAAAGCTTCCCATTCAGACATTGAATGGCATTTTATTCCGGCAAATTCGCCGCATTTTGGGGGTATTTGGGAAGGAGGGGTAAGAAGTTTGAAATACCACCTCAAGCGTACAATAGGCGACCATAAGTTGTTTTTTTATGATTTTCGAGCGTTACTCGTTCGTATCGAGGCGGTGCTCAATTCTCGTCCCCTTACTCCTTTACCCACAGATATCGACGATTTGACCTGTCTCTCCCCCTCCCACTTTCTAATTGGAAGACCAATGGAAGCAATACCCGAATTACCAATCAACAATATCAAAGAAAACCGTCTGAGTCAATATCAGCTTTTGCAAAAATTGTACGAGCATTTCTGGACCAGATGGAGCCGAGAATACGTCAACGAACTACAACAGAGACATAAATGGAAAAAGTCCTCTGGAATTTTAGATATTGGACAATTAGTCTTGATAAGAGATGATAATGCTCCACCCACAAGATGGCGTTTGGGACGCGTTATTAAATTAGTGCCAGGAAAGGATGGTGTTAATCGTGTCGCCTCAGTGAAAACTGCGGACAGTGAATTTACCCGTACAGTGACCAGACTCTGTCCTCTTCCCATTGAAAGTTAGCCTAGGACTTTCAAAGCCGGGGGCATGTTTAGTCAACCCTTGCCTAGTGCGGCCCTGTGCAGCCGAAATGCAGGTGCCCGCCGGCGAGATTCGACACTCGGCCCTAGTACCTGATAAAGTAAAAACGTATTTGTTTTCATTATGTAGAATGTTCCTGATTTCTTTTTTGTTAGTATATGTAGCGAATAAAGATGATGTCCACTACACGCAGACAATAGCCATCATTATATGCTTGTTGAATATGTTGAATAATAAACTATTTTTTTAAAGGTTCATCATTTAATGAAATTATTAAATTCTTTTATACTGAATAAAGAAAAATATAAATTGAATGTGGGTTGTTATTAGATATTTTGGTGACTGTTGACAGGAGAGAAGGGGAGTCAAAATAAAAAATAATACATTTTTTAATTTAAAAAGAAGAATTATTGTAGAAAAAAGTTGTACTAAACATAGTATGAAGGTCGATTCTCACATAGCAGTGACGTGACAGTGACGTGACCGGCACGTGATTTTAACGGCCGTAAACTCACCGTGATCTCTATTCACATTGGTCAGTGTTTCATCAGTGCTGTGCAGTAGCAGTGTAGTAAGTTTTAAAAATGGAAATATTTTCCGATTTAGAACTTTTGGAGATCGCACTGATTTTGGATGAAGAAATGGAAGAAAAAGTTGAAGAACATGTAGAAAAACGTTACTCGGATCATCAAGAATGGAGAAAGAGAGGGACCGACCACCATCCATTTTCATTTCTGCTCATACTTTACTCCAAATACCATTCTTAAAATCAGAGTCCATATATTCTGAGTTGGACATGTCATATAAGGCGGGATTACCATGAACCAACTTAAGTTTTTCATAATTTATGTTTAAATGTAAAAAGAAAGAATTTTTACTGCCGTGAAAACTCAAAAATATCGTCGGGAACTAATTTGAAGATCATGGTACGGTGCCGGCGTCAGCACTGTTTGCACTGTCACGGTCCTACGTCGAAACAGTGTCAATATTCCCGAACAAATTCCTGAGAAATCACGTGCCGGTCACGGCACTGTCACGTCACTGCTATGTGAGAATCGACCTTGAAAAGTGAAAATAACCTTTTGGGACTTTTTTGAAAGTAAACAAACATCGAGTGATTTCCGTAAGCGGATTTCCGTAAAAGAAACAGAAATCTCTTCCAGTCTTGTGATCAACGTAAATATTTGGTAGCCGGAGAAACGGGCCTATGTGGAGGTGATTCAGACATTAGATAACAATCTGAAAAAGTGAACTTTCATGTCTTGGAACTGTTGTGGATTATAAGAAGGTATTCTTATAAACTTTATTTTTAATAGTGTAGGGTGTAATAAGTTTAGATTATTTGCATTTCACGTAACATGTAATATTTATTTGATAGACTAACTTGTAAACAGGCATAACGAAGTTTAAAAACATAAATTAAAAAATGAACAAATTAAAACTGTATGATTGTTACAACGTGTCTTGTTAATGTCTCTAGCTCAACTCATCGTCGGTTGCTCCCCGCATCGTTTCGTCATCGCAGTGGAAGGTTGGGAGGGAGTACTATGTTCATTTCGCTTGGCACTGTTGCCACATGAGAGTGTATTGAACATACCGTCCCCCTTGAAAGCATCCAAGCTTTAAAAAACTTGATTGGGTAGGACAGCAACCTTAGTCACAGGGCGCTTGAATGTTCCTGTAACGGTTTTGATGGATACAGTGCGGGTGATGCCGTCGTGCCCAGGATGTATTTGCGTCACTCTGCCTGTTCTCCATTTCAAGGGTGGAAGGCCATCTTCCTTGATAATGACCAGTACGCCTGGCTTCAATAATTGTGGATGTTGCTGTTTCCATTTTGTGCGTGTCTGGAGTTCTGTGATGTATTCTTTGTTCCAACGTGACCAAAAGTGCTGTATCATTTGCTGCCTATGCTGGAATTTGGATAATCGATTTTCTGCTAGCCCCAGTAAGTTTGCCTGCGGGACCGTAGTAAGTGGTTCTCCGATTAGGAAGTGCGCTGGAGTGAGAGGGTTTGGATCATTTGGACTGTCAGACAGAGGACATAATGGTCTGGAATTCAAGCAAGCCTCTATTTGATGGAGAACCGTGACAAATTCCTCGAATGTTAAGGTTGAATTACCGATAACACGTTTCAGGTGGTATTTAACCGATTTTACACTGGACTACCAGAATCCTCCAAAGTAAGGTGCACGGGTTAGTATAAAATTCCACTGTATACCCTGACCTGCTTAGTCATTCGAAATGGCAGTTGAGTTATGTTCTAGTAAAGTCTTAAGATCATTATTTGCGCAAACGAAAGTTGTACCTTGGTCTGAGTATATTTGTAAGCATTTGCCTCTTCGTGACATAAACCTGTACAAAGCAGCCAGAAACGTTTCGCTCGCTAAGTCACTTACGACCTCCAAATGTAGAGCCTTCGTAGCAAAGCAAATGAACAAAGCTATATAAGCCTTGGAAGACTTGAAATTACGCCCTTTACGGGCTCTAAGAAGAAAGGGTCCAGCGTAATCGACTCCTGATATGGAGAAAGGTCGGGAAGGCGTTATTTGATCTTTGGGTTGATTGCCCATAATGTATTGCGTAGATTTCGCATTAAAATGAAAACAAGTTATGCAGTTATAGTAGACAAGTTTTACTAAATTTCTTCCGCTGATTGGCCGGAAACGCTCACGTAGTGAAGCGAGAGTTAGTTGTGGACCTGATTGGACAAGCTTTATGTGTTCATGTTGGGCAATCAGAAGTGTAATTTGATGTTTGGGGGGTAATACAATTGGATGTTTTTTCTGAAAATCATTGTCGGAATATTGAAGACGACCTCCTACTCGTATAACATTGTGAGTTCGATCGAAAAAAGGGTTCAACGTCAAAAGTTTTGATTTGTTAGAGATCTTATTGCCATCGCGTAGGGCAATATACTCTTCGGGAAATGTGTCCGCTTGTACTAGGCTTATGAGTTTGTTTAAAGAGTCTGAAAGCTCTTGAGCGAAGAGCTCGTTTGAAGTTTTGGAATCTTCTGATTTTTTATTTAAAATATTTTTAAAACGAAGTACATAAGCGAAAATGCGGCATAGTTTATTCAAATTTGAATATTCAGACATATGAGTCAAAAGATCATTAGATTTATGTTAATCTAAAGAAACGAGAGCTAGAGGCACGTTTCGTAATTCAGAAACGTCCGTGTTTGAATGATCGAAAGCGTTATTTGGCCATTGATCTCCAGTTAACCAACGGAGTCCATGAAACCATAAGTTTGAATTGATTAAGTTGAGAGGTCGTATCCCTCTAGTGAGTAGGTCTGCTGGGTTGTCGGTAGTTTTGATGTATTTCCAATCAATACAAGTTGTTATAGATTGAATCTGCGAGATTCTATTAGCAACGAACGTTTTTAGAAGACGAGGAGGTGATTTGATCCAGGCTAACACTATGGTAGAGTCGCACCAGTAGTATTTATTGTAAAATTCAATTGGTATAGAGGATGAGATATGTTTTCATTAAATTTGCCAGAAGTAGGGCAGCGCAAAGCTCTAGGCGGGGTATTGTAACTTGCTTAAGGGGAGAAACTCGTGTTTTGGCGCATAGAAGATTACAACAAGTGTTGCCAAAAGAATCAGTGGAGCGTATGTAAACGCTAGCACCATAAGCTGGTTCTGCGGCGTCAGAGAAGCCGTGTAGTTGAATTTGAATAGGATTGGCACATAGAGTAAGACGAGGTATGTTGAGTTCATTTAGTTCTATAAGCTGAGTTCTGTAAACAGACCAAGTTGTAAACAAATTCATTGGTATTGACTCGTCCCAGGCTAATTTGAGTTTCCAAAGCTGTTGCAATATTATTTTTGCGGTGATCGTTACTGGAGAGAGGAGGCCAAGAGGGTAAGAAATTTGAGCAATTGAGGCTAGGATTGTGCGTTTAGGGATTCGTTTATTCAATTCGTTAAGAGCTATGCTGTATTGAAGTGTGTCAGAGACATGATTCCATAATAAACCCAAAGTTTTGGAAGGATTGTCAGAATCGAATGATCGGCAGCCTACAGAGAAATCTGAAGTGAGTGATGCTTTATTAGAAGCCCACTTCCTAAGAGGGAAACCGAATTTCAGTAAGATGCTGTGGATCTCTTCCTTTATCTGCTTAACCTCTTCGATGGTCTGACCTCCTGTGAATAGATCATCTACGTGGAAATCTGTTTCTATAATGTTTGAGATCTTGGGATTGTCGTTTATATGTAATTAACCCACCTCCTGTAATGCTTTTGTAGCAAGGAATGCTGTGGACGCAGTGCCATATGTGACAGTGGATAAATCGTATACCTTGATTTCTTCGTTGTTATTGGGTCGCCAGAAAATGCGTTGTAAGTTGCGATGATCTTCTGCCAGGTATACTTGACGATACATTTATTCGATGTCCCCGCTTAATACAAATGGATGAATACGATATCGTAATAAAATAGAAAAAGGCTACTTTGAACATTAGGTCCATTCATAAGTAAGTCGTTCAGGGAAAATCCTGAATTAGATTTACAAGAAGCGTCAAATACGACGCGGAGTTGAGAAGTGCTTGAACTAATTTTCAGCACGCAATGATAGGGTAGAAAATAGCCAGAGTTGTCTGATTGATTTTTAGATAAAGACATCTGACCAAGTGATTCGTATTCCGAGATAAATTTCTGGTATGTTAGCTTTAGATCAGGATTTTTGTCTAATTTCCGTTCTAAAGTCAAAAACCGGTTAAAGGCGATTGTCTTTGAGTCTCCCAGTAGTTCAATAGATTTTTTTAATGGGAGTCGTACTATAAATCTACCGTCGGCAGCCCTAGTCGTGTGTTGCAAAAAGTGTTCTTCACAGGAGGTTTCTTCCGGTGATAGAAGTTTTGCTTCAGAATATTCTTCCAATTCCCAGAATTTGTTTAGTTGATCGTCCAATGTGTTAGAAAGCAAGCATTGTAAATTAGGAAGAGGAGTTGAGTCCAACTGCATACTCATTGGTCCAGAAATCACCCATCCGAAATGTGTTTTTTGAAGAATGGGAAGTCCTCGCCCGAGCTTGACTTGTTGATTAGTTCCCAGAAAATATCTGCTCCAATTAGCAGGTCGATAGGTTTGGAAGAATTGAAGTGTGGATCAGCTAAAACAATATTTTTCGCAATTTGTAGTGAGGTGGAGTCAAAGGACGCAGTCGGAATATTACCTGTGATGTTGGGAAGCACCATGCAAGATATTCGGAAATATTTGACTGAATTTTAACGATAACCCTGGAATTTATAGTTTCCATTTTCTGACTAATGCCGGTTACTGAATATTTTATTTTTCTGGAGGTAGTTTCAACAGATTGCATAGTCATTGAGAAATGAAATTCGATTGACTACCGCTATCCAATAAAACTCTGCATGAGTGAGACTTACCTGTAGTATCAAAGACCTTTATCCAAGCTGTGGATAGCAAAACAAGCTTTGTTGTGAAGCTTTCATTAACAAGTAGACTTTTTTTGTTCGAAAAAGATTTGAATTGAAAATTTTTAATAATCCTTTTTTGGATAGAAAAAATTTTAAAAAAATTTTCAGCAAAGATTTTTGATTCTACCCTGTTATAGGAGATTTAGTCCTCTTCAGGGTTTAGATTGAAATTTAAAAGCAAGTAAATTTACGGTTGCGGTAGGGACAGCTGTGACTGTGCACCCAAGGATGGCCATTTGGTTAATTTTCGCAATGTATCGCCGTTCCGATCATTGCGGAAATTAAGATGCAGGAAAAAACCACAGAAAACCTGCATCCTCATCCCGGAAATGGAAAGGAAAAGGTGTTTTTATTGTATTTCATAAATGTGAGACACTTCAGGTACTGAAAAGTACCCGAAGTGTGTGTGGTTTGCACTGAAAAGTGCGTGTTTTGTAACTGCGCCTTGCTGATTGGAATCCCACCGTTGCGGCTGTCGTCGGCTACTTCGCTGGAATTTTCGCTGTTTCGGCGCGGTGGTAAGGTGAGGAAAGAAAGGAAGTGCTGAGTGTTACGTTGTCAGGATTCATGATATAGGCGAGAAGTTAAAGAAAGCCTTATTGCCCTGTCCTTGAACATAG
Source organism: Lochmaea crataegi (assembly GCA_947563755.1). Classification (NCBI taxonomy): domain Eukaryota; kingdom Metazoa; phylum Arthropoda; class Insecta; order Coleoptera; family Chrysomelidae; genus Lochmaea; species Lochmaea crataegi. The sequence continues at coordinate 30,654,414 of OX387431.1, read as the reverse complement.
CAATTGTGGTTGTAGTAGGACGGTATGAGATGACAGAGTGTCTCGATTACCATCCTACGGGCGGAAGGGACTGCATTCATGAGAATAATACATGTAATTTCTAGGATTTTCTGAACTTCCGTAGGGAAGTCGAATGGCATGGGTGGTTTTGGGAGGGTTATTGGGACAGTTTCCTCGGGTTTTGAGGTAGTAGTTTGCCTTTTGGGCATTTGGGATCGAATGTTGCGTGGTTGCCACCACAGTTCCTGCAACAAGGCTTTTTTGCCTTGTCACATTTGTCGGATCTATGTTCGTGACTTCCACAGTTCGGGCAGGTGTAAAGCTTTGCCTTACATTCAGTGGCGGAATGGCCCATTTGTGTACAACGAGTACAATATTTTGGGACGGGGGGTAGTTGGGTTGAGTAAAGGAAGATTCCTCTGGAGAGTGTCTGGCGAAGTTGTATTTCAGAGTTAGTTATAGCTCTGATGAGGTTGGTTGGAAAGTTGGTGGATTTGGAGGCAATCATCCAGCATTTTAGGAAATTGATTTGAAGTTATTTGAGAAGATCAAAGATTTTTACATCGGAAATAGTTTTGTCAACTCTGGTGATGACGAAGGAGAAGTTGGGAGTGTGGGTGGTGGCTGAAGATTCTTTTCTGGGGGCGGAAAATTGTGAATGAAGAGGTAGGCATAAGATTTTGTTGTCTCCGATGGCATTTTGAGTTTTGGACTAGAGTTTTTTGGAGCAGATGTCCTTTGGAATTTTAGGGAGAGATGTGCAGTTTGGATTTGCTTTTAGGTAAGAGTTTTGCCTCTTAGAATTTCGTTCCTGTTCAGAAGGATGAAAAGTTCCTTCTGAGAGCAGAATTTGGGTGGGAGATTCTGGAGGTTGAGGGTTTGAAGCGGAATAGTTTGTGTCGGAGAGGTGTGAGATGAAGTTTTTGTCGAGGTAGTTCGAACTGAACTGCGAATGAAGGCTACTTCGTCGATTGGGCTGAGGTTTTGTGCTTCGAATGTTGTGGAGGCCTGGGAAGAGCGAGAAGAGTGGGTGGTAGAAGAATATGTAGTTGGAGGCGGAGATTTGGCAGCTTGCGAGTAAGTTTGGGGTTTATTTAGATATTCTAGAAGCTTTTTGACCATAGATTCGGTTAATTGATTTTTAAAGAGATCTGAAGGAATTTGATCGGGTTGTGGAATCCGAGATTCCATTAGAGGGCGTGGTTTGGACTTTTTAGAGCTGCTGGAACTGCTGGAGGGTGTCTCGGAGGTTTTTTGGGCTGAAGATCTCGGCTTGAGTTTGGGAATTTCCGGAATGTCCTTTAGAAAAAATGATTTGGAGGTTTTTGGAGTGATTGGAAGTTCAGGAAACTCCTCGAAAGTGTCGGCGTGTTTATGTTCATGTTTGGATTTGAGCATGGTTAGGGAGGTTTTAGAGTTTTTTGGGATCACTGAACACTTTTTTTTGGTTAGTACCGGCGTACGTACTTTTTAGAGTGGTTTCTGAAGAGAAACCAGCTCTGGGCGTTGTTTATTCGCGGATTTGGATTTACTTTGTTCAAGGCCTGGCCTATTTTCAGACCGTAACAAGTAACGAAGTGAACCAGTGACCGTTAATTTTGCTACGTGCTTGCTTGAAAGTAAAAACCGATACAAGTAGACTGCAAGGTGACTGTATGCCCGTTTGTATAGATAAAGCGGTAGATGTCTGGTTTTGTACAGAATTATTTTCGTGAATATCTACAGCAGTGTTGGCTTCAACCGGAAGTGATTTAGCATTAGAAGCGTCAGTGATGAATTCGCCCACATTTCCTGCAACCGGACGAACGGCATTGTTTTGTAGAATGACTTGGAGAAATACAATTGATACAGAGTCAATTTTGTTTAGCAGCGCTTAATCTATCTACGGTAGTAAGTTGAAGAAATTTAGGACAAGTGTATACAAGATTATCCCTTTTGCAGAAAGAACATTGTTTGTTGTTAGTTGTCAAAAAGAAATTAGTACTTTTATTGTGAAATGTGTTTGGCTGCTTAAACTGTTTAGTAACTTTAGAAGAATTATACTCAACGGATTCTAAAACACAGCATCTATCCTTTAAAAAGTCAATTAGTTTATTGTAAGTAGGTAGGTTGCCTGGGAGTTCAGATTCCCAAGCACGTCTGGTAACGATGTCAAATTTTGACGTAACAATGTGGCAAATTAAAACGTCCTAGTGTTCCGTGGGTATTTTTAAAACCTTTAATGCACCGATGTGCTTCTGAGTGCCATCAAGTAGATCCCTGAGGCCTTTGCAAGATTCACGTGACAAAGATGGCAAATTAAAAATGGCACTAACATGATTGTTAACTAGAATTTGTTTATTTTCAAATCTCTCATTCGCAAGTTTCCAAGCGACGTCGTAGTTCGCGTCGGAAATTTCTAAGGATGATATTGTCTCAGCGGCTATGTCCTTTAGAGAAAGGCGCAAGTAGTGAAATTTTTTAATAGCTGAAGTTGTTTGTTTTCATTTATCAATGAACCAAACGTATCCCTAAAAAATAGCCATTGATCCTATGATCCGTCAAATGAGGGTAAATTGATCGGAGGTAATTTAATGTTGTTTAACATATCCTCATTTGAATGATTAGAAAATGCACTGTCTGTATTGTTACTCACATTCGGCGTTGGCTTGGGCGTTTTGTCTAACAAGAATTTACGAGCCTCAGAAGTAATTGAATAAAACTTATTTTCAAAGTTTTCTCTTTCTTTGGCGTGTTCATCAATTTTTATTTCTGAAATTAAGTCTGATGCTTCAATAATTGACTGAGCATTGACAAAATCATCTAAATAGCTAATAATCCTTTGTAAACGCGTTTCTAACTCTAATAAATCTGTGTCCGATGTTTTGTTCACTTTAAGAGCCTTAAAATAGGTATCAAATCGTGTAAGTGCAGCCTTTGAGGACGTTCGTTTGTTTTTAGCTATGTCTGCCATGTCGAACAAAAACACATCAAAGGTACGATAAAAAAATCGATAAATTGTAAATAGTGCTAAAAGTGTCAGTCAGTAGTGATTAGTATTCGCGTGTGAAACTATCTTAATGTATGATAAAAACACGTTTAAGTTATTCAGTAAAAATGTAATAACACTATAGTCAGCAAAACGTAGTGATTAAATTGCGAAACTAATATGAAATGTGATAAAAACAGTATAGTTATACAATAAAAAATGTAATAGTTAGGTACCACTTGTGTGCGCAAAACAGGGAAATCCGTATCAATTTTAATGTAAACCAAGTTTAAACATTCAATTATAGATTTAGTTAGGCTTGTTTGCGTAGAATCTAAAGATTTGAGTGCAAACTCAGTGAAATACCACGAAAGAAAGCGTTTAGTTTAGTTAAAATACTGTATTGTGAATCAATAAACTAAAATAAATCAAAGAAAGGCTTGTGAATATGAAGCAAAGTTGTAAAAAGGAACGCACTGACCTGGTTGTAGAAAACAGACCTGGTGTTTGGCAGCCGCCGTAGAAGAGGTCCACATCTGTTTCAGTCCTGAATGCAGCGGTGAAGTAGCAGTAGCGTTGTTGAATCTGCCGGTTCCAAAGCCGATTCCTCATGTCGAATTTGGCTTGTTGATTTGCAATGGTCAGCCGGCAAAGCTTGAAGTCTTGATTTTTCGATGTGAAGTGGATGTATATCCGTCGAAGAACGACCAAATTGTAGGGTGTAATAGGTTCAGATTATTTGCATTTCACGTAACATGTAATATTTATTTGATACACTAACTTGTAAACAGGCATAACGAAGTTTAAAAACATAAATTAAAAAATGAACAAATTAAAACTGTATGATTGTTACAAAGTGTCTAGCTCAACTCATCGTCGGCTGCTCCCCGCATCGTTTCGTCATCGCAGTGGAATGTTGGGTGGGAGTACTATGTTCATTTCGCTTGGCACTGTAGCCACATGAGAGTGTATTGAACAATAGAAAGGAACCTACTTGAGTTATAGTTACTACCTATATTGCCTATTAATATTATTTTTGTTTGAAGCAAATTGTTCTATTTGTGTGTATGCGGATGAATGAAAGATCATTATAGATAATGTCGAATTAAAGTTGACATTGATTTATCTATTATAGTTTTCCTTACCTGACTTTATATACTTCTTATACATGAAATTTATATTGACAATTCTACACTGGGTGTTCGGGCGGGAATTAAGTGGACTGTATTGAGAATATATGTATATTCAACAAGTAATTTTATGAGAAAAAATTATTGATTGACAACAGGAAGCAGATTAGCACTCACCTCTTTTTCCTGGAGTTGGATCTTCTTGTCGGTACCGACTCTCTGCCTGTTGTCTGTTAGGAGAGGTAAAAAAAGTAAAAACTTCCAACACGCGCTAATTTACACAGAAGCAAATTATATTATACGTCTTAAGTTAAGTTAAGTACGACGGCCATATCACAACTGCGTGGTCAACATCTAGTCGTTTTACACGCACACGCGCTAAGTACTAAGTGCTTCCAGATTGGGGAACAAAAAATAAATAAAGTTTACATGGGGACTGAACATACCGCCCACCAAAATGGAACATTTTAGCACTAAGTAAGTGTAATGAATAAACTATTGGTCATCAAATCTGATATTCCAGTTTCAATGACAAACATGTGATAATAAAAAAAAATACTGAACATTAAATTTACCCGCGAGTTAAATAGAAAGAGGTTAGCAAATATATTTAATTATAACTTAAGAATAAAATTTAAGCAAACTAAACTGATAAAAAAAAATATATATATATAAATGCAAAAAAAAATTCAATCTCGAGGTAAGGCGCAGACCTTTGAAACGGGTCGCTTAAATTCACCTTTTGCGGTGCGTACTGTGACAACACGAGTTACATTTTCCGCGCCGCTGTTGACCGCACGTTGAACGACACGAGCCAGTGACAATTTCAGAGGAGGTAAATTGTTATCCTTTAAAATAACTAGGGTATCCTTCCCAATAAAAATTCCAGGGAGGGTCCATTTGCTTCTCTGATGAAGCGTATGAATATATTCTCGATGCCACCTGGTCCAGAAATCTTGTTGCATGCACTGAACCAACTTCCAACGAGAGAGTCGTCCCAGTTTAATATCCTGTAAGTCAGGATCTACAGGACCACCACAGGAGTAAAAGTCAAAAAATGGGCTGGAGTGAGTGGCAAGAGATCATTAGGATCGGAGCTAATAGGACAGAGCGGCCGAGAGTTTAAAATAGCCTCAATTTGTACCAGGACAGTATAAAATTCCTCGTATGTAAGAATCTGATTGCCTAAAACTGTGGAAAGGTGAGTTTTAACCGATTTAATGCCTGCTTCCCACAGGCCTCCGAAGTTGGGTGATGAAAGAGGATTGAAATGCCACTTAATGTGCTCCTTTTTAGTAGCACTTCTCATAGCATTGTCCAATTGTTTACGAGCTCCAATAAAATTGGTTCCGCAATCATTGTAGATATTATATACAAATCCTCTACGAGATATAAAGCGTCTAAGAGCAGCTATAAAAGCATCTGTGGAAAGGTCGGAAGCCAGTTCTAGATGAACAGCCTTAGTGGCCACACAAACAAATAAGGCAATATAAGCCTTGAGGGTTTTTGCACCCCGAGTTCGTCCAAGAGTTATATAAAATGGTCCTCCATAATCTACTCCGACATTGCCGAAGGGTTTTACCTGAGATACACGAACAGAGGGTAAGTTGCCCATTAGAGGCTGAGATGAAGTAGGATTGACTCTAAAATATTTAATACAATGAGAGATTACTCTACGAATCGACCGTTTTGGGGAGAGGATCCAGAACTCCTGGAGCAGTAAATATTGAAGTATTTGAAGTCCAGGGTGAAGAAGTTTGCGATAATAGTGCTCTATAAGCCGGTAAGTAAAAGTATGGTTACCGGGTAAGAGTATTGGGTGTTTTCCATTAAAGGACAAGCTAGAATAAACAAGTCTACCGCCCACCCTGAGGACTCCTTGACCATCTGGAAACGGACTCAGTTTGCGCAAGTACTTTGGTAAGCGCAGATTATTATTAATCAAGGAGATTTCAGAAGCAAACGTGTCGGATTGAGTAAATTTTATAGGATAGAGAAGAGCTTTATCCAAATACCTGTCTACAAATGAATCAAATCGTTTGTTTGAGGAATCACGAGTGTTAGAAATAAATCTAATTACGTAACAGAGAATTCTTTGTATTTTTTCCTGAGAAGAAAATTGAGTAAGAGACTAAAAAGCGGAGGTTGACTTGATTCAACACAACAAACAACTTTACGCAATTCGTCTGAAATATCAGATACTTCATTTTTAAATAGAGAGCTGGGCCAACTGTCGTATGATTGACGTAACCATGAAGGTCCCGCCCACCATAGGGAATTATTGAGGCCGGGTCTGCAGAGTTGTCTGCGGACATAACATGTTTCCATATAGAGGGAGGAGTTTTCTCTTGAATCAATGTCACCCTATTTGACACAAAAGTAGCCCATTTGTGAGGAGAGCTTCGTACCCAACAAAGGACAATAGTGGAATCGGTGTAAGCAAATACATCTCTAATTTTTAAAGAATCTGCAAGATTGTTTTGTACAAAATGTATTAGCTCCGACAACAAAAGGACACCACATAGCTCAAGACGAGGTAAGGAAATTTTCTCAAGAAGGGCAACACGGGTTTTGCTACATACCAACTGTGTATCAATACAATTATGCTCGTCTTCAGACCGTAAGCAAATAACAGCAGCGTAGGCCTTTTTAGAAGCATCACAGAAGATATTCACTATCATAGACACAATTATGAAGTGAGGTTATGCGCCGAGGAATATGAAGTGCAGATAGCGCAGGTAAGCTGGTCTTGAAACTACGCCAGAAATCAATAAGATGTTATGGTGGAGATGAGTCCCAAGAAATTCCAAGTGCCCAAAATGATTGGACTAAAATTTTAAGAGAGACCGTTACCGGAGAAAGGAATCCTACATTATATGTACGAAATCTGAGGAGAATTGATGTATCCTGTTGAAGCCTGGGACCTGAAATCAGGGTATCATTTAAAGAGATATTATTGGAGCCTTTCGCAGAAGCATTCAAATACGACTTTAAATGTGGTAATATCTGACTTCGCAAAACAATGATGAGGAATATAATAACTAGAATTGAGAAGTTCACTTGTGTTGATTGGTTCCATAAGCTCAGAGATTGAATAATCTTGCATAAAATCTTTATATTGAGTATATAGTAATGGATTTTTTACGAGACGACGTTCTAAGGACAAAAAACGTCTTATGGTAATATGCCGAGAATCAGAGAAACTATCTGGCATATGACGAAAAGGGAGAAACACTACAAAAAGTCCAGTAGAATCTTGACGTACGGAGTCTAAAAACAACTTTTCGGCTAACAGATCATCAGACGATAAGTGTGATAGAGAATCTCCCAAAACCTTTTTACCTCATTTTCAAGAGATAGTTCAGCAGACGAACAAAACGAATGAGATATCTGATGTGATGTATGAGCCACTTTTCCCATAACTATCCAACCAAAAGCAGTATCCAAAGCAATGGGTTTATCAAATGAATACTTATTAAAACCACCCTTGAGAATGTTAACAAACACGTCAACGCCCACAAGCATGTCGACTGTGAGAGAATGCATAAATTCAGGATCAGCGAGCTGTTAAATTTCAAAATTCCGGAAAATGATGTTTAGGTATAGATACACTGGGCATATTTGAGCAAACTTGTGGTAAAACAATAGAGTCTAAAGTAAGTAGAGGTTTTAATTCACATCGGGGTTTAATCGTACAAGTGACTCTTGTGAAGCCTTTAGAGGAGATGAAGTGACTTTGACTTGCACTATCGAGTAGGACCCTAACAGAGTGATACCTACCTTGGTAGACAGCAATACTGTACTATCTACGCGAGCGAGTAAATTTACTGAAGAATCAGTATTAGGGTGTTGAGATAAATGAGAGGTACTGGATGATGCAACGGTAGTAATGGGAGCACTATGAGGGAGAGCTTGAGTGACATAAGTTGCATCAAAGTGTGAAAGAGTGTGATGTCTGCGTGAACAATTTTTACATCGCAGTTGAGAGAGACAATTAATAGTTATTTACATTACAAGCTGCGAAAGCTTACTTTTAGGTGCGAGGTGTATTCAAATAGCCGAGGCGAAGCGAAGCGTAGCCGAGGTTATTTGAATACTTCCGAGCACCTGAAAGGGCTTTTGCAGCGTGTAATGTATTAAACTTTTCATTCTTCCCCCGATTTTATTATTAAAACACACAATTTAAAGTTGCAAAAAATTCTCTGTAGACTGTAATAAAATGGGTAGAAGGCGTGAGTTAACGTTACTTTGGTAACATTCGTGTCAACAAAAACTAATATTTTGACAGTTGTCAAATAATTATTCTTCCATAACGTCTACATATTTTAAGTTTAATATTTGGCTAGAATCTAGTTAAAAATGAATTCCATTGAAGAAGCAGCAATTATTGCGTGCAGAAGTTTGTTACCGAAAAACCTAAAGACCGTTACAATCAAGCCTATGAAAATTTCATCAAATGGTGTACAACGAAAGATGTGTCCACAATAACTGAAGATGTATTATTGGTATTTAAATCGACAAGCAAGTCAAAATTTCCAGTGACGTTGCTTTCAAACAAGATTTCAATCAACATTTGCCGTTAAATCTTTCAGGAACATACAACAATTGTAATTTTACATTTAATTTCCAATCTAAATAAATATTTGACATTTTATTTGTTCGTTGTCCAGGGCACGAAAGTTTTTCATACTTAGCAACCGATTTTATTTGTTTGTTGTCCAGGGCACGAAAGTTTTTCATACTTAGCAAGCGATAACCTAGCATGTTTTACTTTCGCTTTCGCTTGCGTATTTAAAATAAAAAAGTCAATTTTCGTAGGGGGGAGAGTGAAAAATTATTATGTTTGTAACCAAGACAGTTAGTACACCAATTCTTGGTTTTTACAAACTCATACCTTTCCTTAGGAGCTTTAGCTAAGAAGCCTTGACAATTGTAAATTAAATGTTGCTGATGACATAACTGACAATTTACTTTTTAGTCAGAATGTGTACCGAATGAACTACTAGTTCTCTGTTTTTGCGGAGTGTGTTTTGGAGTACTTTTAATTTTAGGAGAAGAAAACTGTTTTGGAGAGGCTACTGTAGCTTCACCTCCATAATTTACAGGTGCCTGTGAATTGACATCGATTTCAGAAATCCGAACATTGCGTCACATTGAGTCTCTAAAAACCCCATAAGCGTGGTGTAATATTTATCTTCTGGTAAATTATTCTTATATTGTAATTCAAAACAGGTTTTAGTATTGTTATCTAATCTGTCTAACAACATATTATAGAGTATACAATCCCAATTCTTGACATTATAACCTAAATTTTCTAAAATGGCTAAGTTCTTTTCAAATCTATCTGGTAATTCACGCAAAGCCGCATGGTCGTCTGATTTCTCTATCGTAGAAGTGAATTTCAAGGCCTGCCAATGAGAGCGTGCGATTAATAATTTTTTATCAAAGCGTTTTCTAAGTCTATAGTATGCTACCATATACGTATTACTTCGTAACGGTATACTAGAGATGAGATCATAAGCAACTGAAGAGGTTGATGTCAACAAATAATTAAATTTATCTACATAGTTCAAAGAGTCATTATTATGGACCATTGAGTTATGTATATCAATAATTGCTGATAATCTCCATCAAAAACAGGAACTGTGAGTTTGGGCAATCTAACATAAGAAGAAGATCTAAAGGTAGTCACATTTGGACTAGAGTTTTGATCGAGAGTGTTATGAGTAGTATCATCTTCGAAAAGCTGAAGATAAATAGCTTGAATATGATAATAATGGTTATCAAAGTCTGTACGAATACTATGTGACTCTGAGTCAGCGCCTTCCTGTACAGATACGATAGAAATTATACCATTATGAGCTTTGAGGAAATCATCACGAATATTTTCAATATGTTTATACCTACATTTAAAATTATTATGCAAACCATTATTTATTAGCAACTTTTAACAAAGATTTTAATGTAATTATTTCAGTTTGTCGCTGAGCGGTGAGTAATTTAAGTTTCTTAGCTTCAGCCATTATAGGAAACGGTAAATATAGTGAATATTTAGTAAAATTAAATCCAAAGCTTATTGATAGCTTTCGCAAATAAAATAAAGAAATTATTTTAAATAAAATACGGAGCGAGAAATGCGAAAGCACCAATGTAAGGAATGAAAAAAAAAACTTGACTTGAGGAGAATGAGTGATTTGTAAAGATTGATATATTTAATTAGAATTGAACTTTTAATTACTTACTGTGTACTTACATTATATATTTTTTTATAATATAGATAATAAAACAAATCTAAATGTTGAAAATAACTATTTACAAGACACTGGACGTGATGCCTGGATTTAATTAAACAGTCCATGTGGACATGGTCCAAGTAGGTTGAACAACCGAGATGACGTACCTGGAATTAGATAGAAAAACACTCTGAGTATTCATTTTGCCATAAATAATAATTAATTATTTAACTAACGATTAGTGTAGTTGAAATCCCCAAAATTAATGAAAGTATTAATAATATACAAGGTGCATCTTATGTGTTTGAACTGTGATTATGCATATCAGTACTAAAGTAAAGTTAAAACTTCACTTGATCAAAAATAAATGCCTAATAGTAAATATTTAGGGTTATTAGGAAAGGTGCAAGGGGCGCAAACTCTCCCCAATGCATGTAAGGAATATGTGGCACAAACTCTCCACAAACAATATTATAACTACTGTAAGTGGCACAAACTCTCCACAGTACAGCAAAATAATATTACACTGCAAGTGGCACAAACTCTCCACAGTACAGCAAAATAATAATACACTGCAAGTGGCACAAACTCTCCACAGTACAGCAAAATAATAATACACTGCAAGTGGCACAAACTCTCCACAGTACAGCAAAATAATAATACACTGCAAGTGGCACAAACTCTCCACAGTACAGCAAAATAATAATACACTGCAAGTGGCACAAACTCTCCACAGTACAGCAAAATAAGGTTACACTGCAAGTGGCTCAAGCTCTCCACAATAAAGGGGGGTGGAAGGAGATATGGGTGACGTGAGAAGCCACCCAGTATCAGGAATGGACAAACCGCAAGTGGCGCAAACTCTCCACAATACAGTATAGGTTTGTGAGTTAAACTGCAAGTGGCACAAACTCTCCACAGTACAGTAGGATTGGTTGAATAGGAAATGCAACAACAAATTAATGTTCTTAATAACGTTGAATATTAAAGAACTTTAAACAAAGTTATTATTAAAAATAATTAGCAAATATATATACTCTATGTGATAAAATATCTTTTAAATTCAAATATCAAATAACAGGCAAAACTGAATTACTCTGTGAGATAGACTCACCTATTTAACTCCTGATATGCACCACAAAACACACTATATTTCAATAGATTTATTTGGCTCAAGTGAACACTTTAGTTATTTTCTAGAAACTAAAACTCAAATCGTTCTGAATATTTTCTTTCCCCTTTCGTGGCCTCGAAGACTAGGTGACATTATTGTACTTTACTTATCTGTTTAAGACAATTGGTTGTTTTGTCGAGAAATGGATTTCTGAAATATTAGGGTATACCCATGATTTAATTCATTTTACTTGAAACGAAAACTATTTTAAGAAAAACAGGGTGAGAAAAAAAATTGTCTTACACCAATGTAATTAAGAGATTTTTATAAATAAAACATTAATTTAATGATCTTATATTACTTCTGCGTAAAAATAAATGAGAACAATATAATGCGTAGCGAAATAGTTTTTGAAATAGTGTAATAATTACTGGCGCAAAATTAATGAGAGAGCCAGCAAACGTTGAGAGCACTAAACAAATTTATTTTATCTATCGTTATCTGATTCTATTCTTCAAATGATAAAATATAAATGAAATATGTTACTGGTCAGCGAGCAATCAGGGGCCACAACGTATTTGCTTTGGGTTGCGCCAATTTCAATGCGTGTTCGGTACCTTACCTTTCTTTAAGCTTAGAATGCATGCTTAGTTACCCAACAGCTAGTAGTGTTTCTCTAATTTATGTATATCTTAAACAGATTAATTGTAAACTTTGAAATTAACAGTGAACAAAAACAAGCAGTGAATCCAGAGAGAGTGATGACAATTAGTCAGACGCGGCAAGCACGCAACTCTGGTCTGGAAAAACTTTAGGACAAAAACAAACAAAAATCTGGGTGGATAACGTAGCGGTTAAGCCCATTATCTCAAAGAAGAAGAAGAAGACCGGTTGAAGACCGGTGATAACTGATAAGGTGTTTTAAAAGAATAAATATGTCCGCCTTGAAACCGATTGAATTTTAATATTGATAGTTCAAAAATTAATAAATTACCAATTACAAGATTTTAAGGGCTGAAAATGTCCCAAAAAATCCGGCTCGAAGGACCAAAATATTCGGGCGGGAATTAAGTGATTGTATTTAGAATATCTGTATAACAAGTAATTTTACGAGAAAAAATTATTGATTGACAACAGAAAGCAGATTAGCACTCACCTCTTTTTCCTGGAGTTGGATCTTCTTGTCGGTACTGACTCTCTGCCTGTTGTCTGTTAGGAGAGGTAAAAACTTCCAACACGCGCTTATTCACACAGAAGCAACTATATTATATGTCTTAAGTTAAGTTAAGTATGACGGCCATATCACAACTGCGTGGTCAACATCTAGTCGTTTTACACGCACACGCGCTAAGTACTATGTGCTTCCCAATGACGTATTAAAGATAGACTAGCCTTCACACATTATTACCATTACAATGTTTTGGTCGCAACATAAATCATGGCGAGTACACTGCACAGTAGCGTATCATTTCGAAAGGGTTCATTTAAACTATTTTATGAGAAACGTTTTTATATAGTAAATATGTACGTTATTAATTTTTCGTTTGAATAAGTGGAAATTATCAAAAATCGTAACTCTTAGATAGGTGAATTTTTAAAACATATCTACGAACGATTTTGAAGTTAAAACAAGTTTTGCAATACAGATTATAAACACGTTAATATAATATTAAAATGTTTTTTATTTTGTTCTTACAAAACTAAGGAATAAATGAAAGTTTATTAAAATGGTAAACAATAAAATATAATAACTGAAACAATAATCATAATAAATATTTATTGTTCTTAAGAATTATTCACAGTCATATAACAAGAAATTCTAGGTAAAATAACTAGCACACAAAATTGTATAAAGAAAAGTAGAAATCAAAATTACTGGTTTTGAAATAAAATAGATTTTGTAAGCAAACTTCTTACTTTGGCTTTATTAGAAGTTTTTAATTTATTAAATTCGTGGTAAAGTCGAATATCTATATATTTCTCCAAAATAAGTTTGGTTACGGCGATGCAGTGATCATTCAGTGGTTCAAAATCAAAAATGTGATTTGAAAATATATCAAAAATGTTTGGAGGTAAATATCTAATTGAGGTGATTATAATCTTTTTTTTTATATTTTCAATTTTATTAATATTACTAACATCTAAATTCATAGTAAGTGTTTTCAGACATTTTTCAGCTTCACTACAAACAGTAACTACAAATTTTGAAGCTTTTTTAAGTTTTCCATACGTTTTTTTAATTTGTAGATTAGACAAACTGCAATCACCTTCTAAAAGTATAGAACACTGTTTACAATGAATTTTTTTGTTTGAGATTTTTACAACAAATCCAGAAATATAAGCAACCACATCCTTAGTATATTCACTCAAAAAATAAACTGAAAGATAATCATGGTCACGAAGCTCTTTTGACAATTCTAAGTATTCTTCGGAAGTTTCTGATTGATCACTTCTTATATTCACCGCTATTTTGCTACTACTACTGCACTCCAATATGCTGGTTCCATCTAAAGCAATTGCATTGGCAGTGTTGTTCGATTTAACTTCATTGTGAATTAACAATTTTTTGTAGCAACTTTCAAATAACCTGCATGTAGGATTATTATTTGAACCACATCTGTTAGGAACTGCACTGAAGAATAGTTCCAAATGGTCCTGTAATAACTTGTATGTGAGAATGAAATTTAAATTAGGATTTATAACTACCAAATCCCAAAATAAACATTTCATACTCTCTATACAAATCAGAAATCCTAAAAAGCCTGTCTTTCTACCACTAACAACTACAGGATCATTATTCAATTTTAATTCTGATATATACTTACAAACTACATCAAAATATTTACAAATATCCTGCCAATTTTTTTCAGATGCTGGTTGCTTATATTTATATTTGGCAAAAAAATTCTTAGAATTAAAAATATCGAAAATATTATTAAAAATTAATATAAAATCTGAAGTTGCTTCAGAACCCACAAAGTCATCAAGTTTCAAGTCATGTTCAAGGAACTTTAGAGCATCAGAAACACTTTTGCTCAACATTTGTACAGCAATTCTAACTCGCATCTTTTCCCGAAACCACTCTAGATGTCGAGCTTTTAGTTTTGTTCCTGCTAACAACCCCTCCCTTTCTTGTAGTCTTATTAACTTTCGAATATAATCCCACTTTATTAGTCTATCTCTGCCATCTTTTGAAATATTACCACCTGTTCCAAATGTATTTCTTACTAATTTAAGCATATGACATGGATCCAAAAAAAGTAAACTTTATCATTTGTTGTTGGATGGATAAAATAGGTCGTGATTGAAGATGGTATATCTATGCTTGCTCCTAGGGATTTCATCATAGTGATATTAGCGGCGGCTCCATCACAGGTTAAGGAAGTTACTTTTATATTAACTTCACTTAAAAACTTCAAACACTCTTTTACCAAATTGGCTTTTTCGCATCCAGATAAGCTTTCTATGAAAAAATAACCAACCGGAATTTTCCACAAATCATTCATAGCTACTACCATGAAAACTAATGCTTGTGTAGCTTCAGGAACACAATCAGAGTCCAGCTTGGCTCCCAGATTGATATATCCAACCACTTCTTTTCCTGTCCACTCAACTTTCTTCATGATATGAATTTCATCGAGGACCAAGTTAACACAAATCTTTTTTGTGGAAGTTGCAGTTTTTGCCCTTATTGCACGAAGTGATTCCTTTGTAAACCCTGGTTTACCATCAACTACACTATACCACTTTGTTAGGGTCCTTGGATGTGGTAGGGAATTATTAAACACATCTATTACAAAACTGTAGGCTTTTGCAGAATAAAAATTGAGTGTCAAAGCAAAAGTCCTTAGCATTTGTGTGTATTTTTCATGTGACGGACCTTTCAAAAATCTTTTTAACACTTCAGCTGCACTTCCAGGTAGAGTTGCCTGAAAAAAAGACCATTGTCAATTAATAATATCAGCTGCGTAATTCAAAAACATACCTCAATTACAGATTCGGCTGATGATGTAATGTACTGATTTTCTCTCAAGTGTTTTAGAAGAGAATTAAGATTTGAAATTTTAGATCTTAACCTTTCTATTTTTGCAGCAAAGATATTTCTCTTCTTTGATTTTCGACAGTTAGCTTTGCTAATTTTAAGGCTCCTCTAGCAGTTGGACTGGACATGTCAGATGAATGAACATCATGCAAGTATCGGGGCTTCTTGAATTTTCTCCTACAAATACAAATTTGTAAAATAGTACCTAAGTATGAATATCCATATGCATATGATTTTGATATGGGTAAACTAATTTCTGGGCATTTTATGTAATTGGATACTATGTTACCTTTTAGGAGGAGGTGATCCAGATGTACTAGATATAGCTCTCAAAGTTGTTGAAGAAGATGAATCTTCATTATTCTTAAACAAACTGAAAAATAACAAATTATTTATAAAATATACATTTCAATTAGGTACAATTAATAGATGTTACCTTTTTGCTCCAATAGTCCTGGTTTCTTGAGCAGCATCTTCCAGAATCCTTAAAAGAAAAATGTCATAATTTATGTGCTAATTTCAAATGTACCCTACAAGTTAAAATACCAATTATGTTACTTACTTGAAAGGTGTAGCATTGTGTTTCAAGACATGTTTGCCACTTAAATTTGCACATATATCTGTTATCAAAAAATTGTCAGAACACACCAACGCATTTTTGACTTTTAAAATGTCCTCTTCTACCAAATATAAATTTTGTAACCAAACCTCACGGCTAGCAGTATCTCTGGGAAACCTGATAAAAAAATAAACAGTATTATTATGAAAATAAATATTGAATCCCTCGTATTATACCTATACTACGCTTATGCTACTTATGCTTACTTGTGAAATGACCGATTATCATTCTTATTTCATGTATTTTTACACACTACACATTTTCTCACCATCATAAATGTCTTAAAAGCACTTTAATATACAAATATCAATCAAAAACCAAATAAAACCACAATTATAATTGAAAACTTATTGACATATCTCACCAAAATGACAGAAGAAGTTCGAGGTTGCCAAGCTAAAAATTTATAAACTATTTTACTTATGGACACAGACATGGGATTGATAGAACATGAAGAAATCTAACAGAAAAAAAACAGTGAGCTAGACCGTGGGCTAGTCATACCTATTTTAAATGGTTTCCGCTTTTTTCTTACCTTTTAAACAAAAAATACTCCTAAAATCTTGAATATATTTATCAATTACTATTTTTGTTATACGAGATTTGGCATCATGTAAGAAGAGTCTCGTCTTAAATATGTTGGGGACAACCATAATGTAAACAAGGCTTGTCTATCTTTAATACGTCATTGGTGCTTCCAGATTGGGGAACAAAAAATAAATCAAGTTCACATGGGGACAGAACACTGGGTGACAACAGAGGTACATGCGTTGAGGAAGACATACAGGCAGTAAATGTTATTAATGAAACTAACTGTTTCTAATTAATTCCACTATTTAATTGAAAGATTTATGAAAATTATTAAAGGATATTGATAATTATTTCGATATTGACATATCATCGTCAGAATGACAGAAGTTACATTTAATGTGATACCTACTTGATGTTTAATATTTTGGCTAGACCAAATAGTAAGTGACCTATCTTGTGATTGACTTAATATATATGAATAGAAAAAAGAAGAAGATATGATTTTACAAATATTAAAGCTTAGGTATTATTAGCCCTATGGGGATATCCTGGATATCTTTTTCCCATTTAAGATCAGTATAACTGTGCAATGATATAGAAAACCAAGGAAAACTATATCTGCTGATCTTTACAATAGTTACTTAAGAAGACAATTTATTAGTGGAGAGCTCCCTAGATTTATCTGTTCATTGACAACTTCATATTGTGGGTCTCTTAAGTGTCTTCTTATTTCTAGTTCTTCAAGGAAATCTAGTTCTTGTTTCTTATCACAAATATGCAGTACTTCTAGTTCTGTGTTAGGTGTTAATGAATGTTTTGTGTCAAGAAGGTGTTTTGCGTAATGTGATTTATCTGGCTGTTTTAATCTGTATGCTCGTGAGTGTTCATTGTATCTAATTTCAAAATTTCGAATTGTTTGACCAATATAGACAGCATTACATGGATATCCCCATAGGGCTAATAATACCTAAGCTTTAATATTTGTAAAATCATATCTTCTTCTTTTTTCTATTCATATATATTAAGTCAATCACAAGATAGGTCACTTACTATTTGGTCTAGCCAAAATATTAAACATCAAGTAGGTATCACATTAAATGTAACTTCTGTCATTCTGACGATGATATGTCAATATCGAAATAATTATCAATATCCTTTAATAATTTTCATAAATCTTTCAATTAAATAGTGGAATTAATTAGAAACAGTTAGTTTCATTTATAACATTAATATGAGTAGATTCCACAAAGTAAGGGTCCAAACAGTAAATTCAATACAGGCAGTATTTAATCCCTTTGAAAATTTTCAAATAATTTGGAGAAAATTTCAATTATATTCATAAAAAAAAATTATTCAGAATTAATTTATTTGGACACTTATTAAAATTTATAATTTATTGAACCTATGAACCCCGAATCCTGAGAAGTTGAGTTTTCATGGAAAATTTATGATTGCGAAGAGAAACAAGTTGCTTACTTTTCAAAAAAACTCAATGAATCTCAAAAGAGGAAAAAAGCAGTATACTTGGAATGTTTGGCCATCATAGAGGCAGTAAGGTATAGGCAATACTGGTTGGTAGGAAAATATTTTACTATCTATCCGATCATAAACCTCTTGAAAACATGAATCTTACATCGAGAACTGATAAAGAATTGGGTGAATTAACGTATTATTTATCACAATACGTTTTTAAACTGATATAAACTCCTGGAGAGGATAATGTGGAAGCAGATTGTCTGTGTTAAACTGAAAATAGATTCTTGTTTATGCATAACAGATAGTTAATTCTGGAGAAACAAATTATATCGCGCCATATTTAATCAAATTTAATAGTGTAGTTTTGTTTTTATTCCCAATTGAAAACTCATCTTTTGATATTTTTCAAAAACCGCATTTTAGATTATCACATCACTAACATACATTGAAGTTAGGCACAAATTCTGATATGGAACAGAAATATCATGAGATAATGTAGTCACCATAATTAAAGGAGAAATGAAGAAGTTTAGGATAGATTGACAGTGAGTTGTTTGCATGTAGTTTTGGTTTATAGAAAAAGACAATCAGCCTTATTCATGGTCAAGGTTAGTGGCTACTGGACTCTACTAGTTAAAAAATCAAAAATAATCTATTTATAGGCCTATTAAGCATCATACCAACGCTAGCAACGTTTTAAATATGCAGCAGCGTGCTTGGGCATGTTTAGGTACGTACTAAAATGAAATAAACTGTGTTTTTTGACAGACGGTGAATTTTGTGTTCCGTTGAGATAAATAATTAAGTTATTCCAATTAATAATGGCTCAAAATGATGGTAAATATAGAGTGTACAAATATTCTAGATAAATTGTGTAAGTAGAAAAGTAATAAAAGTAAATTATTTATTGAATATTCGTACATATGTATTTATAAAACCTGTAGAAAAAAAAAATCACCCCACTTTGGAGTTTTTATGTATAAATCCATTATAATTCTTTTCGTTTCCTATGTCTCTCTTTATCAATTTACAAGTTGTTCTGTGAGATTTGTGACAAGACAAAGACTGACTGATTAAGTTTATTGGTATCAAAGTTTTAATGCAACAACAAATTGTTCTGATACTTGAGATTTGGTACAAGAAAAAATAACCAGCCCCGAAGCTACCGAATTGAGAAACAATACTACCATCTTCCACAACAACACCAAACTACGCCCTGCTGAAGCAATGGTCTTGTGGGAAAAAGATCTAAATTATTATCGGAAACATAATTGATTTTTTTGTATCCTAAAATTGTTTTGCATTTCTATGCTGCCGGCCCTGTCTCTCGACTGTATATTTTGGTGGCTGCGCTTCTTCCGAGAACATTCTGGAATAAGGTTTTGTTTACGCATACCACGAGCGTAGAAAACTGTAGAATTTTCGAGAGTTGATGAAGACTATATATACCTACGGGGGTTTTTGAGTTGACAATTAGTGAAACGAAGACAAAGCGTTAGTTGACAGACAGTTTACAGAAGTTCTTAGTAATCGGACAGTGAATGAAATAGTGAAGATAAATACTGTAATATTCAAGAGGTAAAAATAAATTAGAACTATTATACCGAGTGTAAATAAATTAGTAGACATTAAGTAAAGTGTGTATATAAATTAAGTTTAAAAATAAATCAATAAATAGCAATTAGCCGTAGTGTGTATAATTTTATCTCACCAGTAAAAACTATTTAAATAAATAACAAAAAAATTACAATACTTTGTTGATACCCACCTTCGTATTAGGTATTATAAATGAAAATAACGAATCAAATTATACGTTCAAATATAACAATCTTCAGTTTGAACTTATTAATTTTATTTATAAAACATTTTATTTTATATTCATAAATCTGGGATCTTTTACAGCAAGATTACACATAGAAATGTTTCGAAAACATAAATAACAGCAAACTATCCTCATTATATTCAATATAACTAAAGATGATATTTTAAACCAACTATTACTGCTCATAATGAGATTAGGATATTTATACTTTTCTTCTACTCGATATATTTTTGTCACCTTCTTCCTCCTTTGAGACTTTTTCCAACTCACAATTTATGCACATTGCATTGCATCACATCTCTGTCGACCTCAGATTCGCTCTGAGACATCTCTTACTTTACTGGCCTAGGTATCTAATATACTAATTCAAGACTTGCCTGGTAGCAGATATAGGAGGCTACAATTATTAACAACCTTTGTCATATCTGTTCTTGAGTAAATCGAATAATAATTTTCTAAACGATTCTGTCGTTTCAAATACACTTTTGGATTAGGATATTTCACAATTTTAGCTGCTCTTACCTCAACTAATTCTTCGTTAACGTTTATCTGGTTTGTATTTCTCATTTTACCGATTAACAAACTGCACAAAATACACAAGAACCAAATAAACATGACATTTGCTCGGACATGATAATAACAATGAAGTTAGTCACAACACGTCAAAATTAAAATTTGCTCTGTTGTCATGCATGTTTTTGTGCTAACATAATTTTAACTGGTAGTTACTAAAGTACGAACTATGAATATGACACATTTAATAACATGTTAGTGGCTACGTGTTAGTAGAGTATTTGATAGCTACTAATGCTGTGACTATGAATAAGGCTGTCTAGGTTCAATAAATATAAATATAAATATTTGAAATAATGAGTTATTTTCCTCATTTGTATATTTTATTTTTATTAAGTTTCTAAAAAAAGCATTTCTAGAAGTTTCAAACCTACTTTTCCTATCTTCTGTATGTTCTGGTGTATTCAATATTCTTCTTGTTAATTATTATGGGAAATTAAACTTCAATTTTTTTTTATATTCCTTAATTCAACTTTCATATCTGTTTTCGGCGCAGGTATGAATTTTTTATCTGATGTTCTTCATTGTATTGGTACAATATGGTGCAAAACACAATCTATCCAAATACTGGTTTCATAATAATTTAAAAAATTAAGACACACTAACACAGTACACAAATAAAAATGTAAGATAATCCTTCAACCAACCAAATATATACATTTACTATATTCGTTGCTTCAACTTTAACAAGTAAACGACAGTGAAAGATGACAAAATAATGTCAACATATTATTATTCATTCGTCATAAACAAGAGGAAACATAGAACAGCAAACGACAACCCGTTTATCATTTATTTATATTTCCTAAAAAAATATGGGGTCAAAATTTTAAGTTGGTTTTGATGGTTTTTATGGTTTTGGAGGGTCCAGATCTACAATGAAATATTTACATCTTCTAGTGAATCATCTCACCGGATACGCGATCGTTTCAACATCAAAAACTAAAATTTCAAACGATTTTGTTGAACTGGTCGATAAGCCCTCGGAAACAGAGGATATTGGTATGCTGCACACAGATCAGTACCCCTGGAATCAATTCAAAGGAGTTCAAAAAATACTAAGAACGAATACCACTGGTATTTATAGTTTGGCAAACATAACTGAAGCTGTGAAAGAAATGCGGTCGAAAACATTCGATATTGCCACGTTTAACTATGAAAAACCTAAAGTGCTGAGTATGTAGTGATAATAATTAGAAAATGGACTTTTTATTATTAACAATAATGATTAAACGTTAGTTCTTTAATGTGCTTGTTTCATTGGATTTTGTCTATTAACATTATTTTTTCAATTTCTGAATATTAAAAGATGAACACTTTTCCAAATATGTTATGGGTTTCCTTCAAGCCGGCAACGTCGTGCGAAAATCATAATTACCACGCCCTCCTACTAACTCAATTGGTGAATATTTATCGAACCTCCGTTGCTAGGAAACCACCTGACTTCCTATTGGCAAGCGCGTGCGTGTGTTCTTCCCTCTCACTTCGACAATTGATTGACATTGATTATCCAGTGGCGTTTATAATGTCAATATTTTCCTTCGTATTTTCAGTTTTACTTGGGATCTTATTATTTCGTATCCATATTGAATTCAAGTACGATTTTTAACAAATAGGTACCGTATTTTGAAAAATACCTTACCTTTAAAGCAAAGCATAAATAAGTTTCTATATATAATTATTATATAATAATAATGATTATTTTTAATACTTTTATAAAATAGGTACCGTACGCTATTGGTACGTTTATGACAGATATCGGCCATGTTTCCACCCCTCTTACCGATGCCCCGTAGCTTCAGATAGTCTTGCCAAACTATACATCTGTGAATGCACCATTTTCGAAAGAATTAAATAAAAGATTAAACAAAAATCTGGAAAAAACATACATAATGTAAAATGAATGGGAATACGAAAACAATAGCTTGTACAATAATAGCACAATAGTGTGTTGATAAGTATAATGAAAATGAGCACTTAAATACTGGTATTGCCCCAAAATACCCATTATATAGTACAGAGGTAACAATTCTGCAAAAGAAAACTAGATAAAAGATAAAAAACACGGTTTGGAAAAACTGGTAAACCATTACATACCTAATTACTACTTTGCATAGAAAAATGGGTCGAATTGGTAAACTTCCTCATGAAAAAGAGTATATGAAAATGGGTCCGAGGTATCGGAAAAATCTATTCAATAATACTAATATTGTTTGTGTTCATGGAAGATTTACTGGCTTATCAGTAATCAAATTCCATCCACAATAATATTAATCACAGATTGAAGAATCTACTTTATCAATCGCTCGAAGTGTGCTCCATTTACTTCCTGCTAGTATGTAACGATGTTCCCCAGAAACACCATTCTAGAGACGACTATGGTACGATACAAAGCTGTTTTTGCCAAGCCAGTGTAGATATAAAAGGACGACCGAGAATCGTAGCAGTCAGTCTAGCGAGGTATTGACTCGGTGGGCTTCCTTCTCCGGTTGGCAAGGTAATGACTTGTCGACTATCCCTCACCCCGTTCAGCAGGGTATTGACCTGTTTGAATAAACCTGTCCGCACTGAAGGTATTGACTTCAGTGAAATTCCAGAAATCCGTTAGTGTGAGAAAGGTATTGACTTTCGCACTCTCCTGAACCCCCTGTCTCTAAGGTACTGACTTAGGGATACTTCGTCACGCTGAAGGTATTGACTTCAGCGTGTATCCAGAAACCTGATAGAGTGTGGAAGGTATTGACTTTTACACTCTCCTGAATTTCCCATCCCTAAGGTATTGACTTAGGGATACTCCGTTGCTTTTACTGTACGAACCCTTAGGTATTCTTCCTGTCGAAACTTCCCAGCCAGAACACGTTACCAACGACGAAGACCCGACCACAGAAGTATTTATTTTAGGCTAGCTGTTAAATCTACGTATCTATTGTAAAAAGCAACTGAATATAGTATTTTAATCATAAACCTTCATTTTATATTGGAATCCTTTCTCTGACTGTATGACCCTACCCGTAACTACCCTTACGGAGGGTTACAAATGGCGTCCGAGCAGTGAAAAGATAAAAGCAAAGTATATTCGCCGGACAGGAGAGATAATACTACAATATGTCAGACAACGAGGAAACTTTAAGCCAAGACGGTTCAGTCAAAGTAGGTTGGGTCTACAAGTTAAATAAAGAGAAATCAATAGCAGAACCAAACAACCGGAAAATGGCCACAGATGGTACCGTAAAAGAATTAAGAACAAAACTGGTGAATGAAATCAGATCAACAAAACAGAAAAACATTGAGCCCCTCACCTCCAACCAGACCACCAACACAGTCACGACAAACGAAGACATGTACATCACGAGACCCCATAGAATTTCTAGAACATCTCGAAGAACTCCAAACCGCATACGAAATACAGGATAACATTATATTTAGGGCCCTGCCAGAAACACTAAAGGGAAAAGCAATACTTTGGTACCGCAACAAAAAAAATACTTGGATAATTGGCAGGATTTTACACGAGATTTCACCAACTTCTTTGCAGCCAAAAATGGAACACAGGCACTAGAAGCCCAGATACGCGACCGGATACAGAGAGAAAATGAGAAAACTCAGAAGTATATCATAAATATCCAGATACTCATACGGAGACATAGCAGTTTTGACTATCAAGATGAGCAGAACAGAATATACACTAACATGAAACCACAATACAAGTTATACGTAAAACGACAAGACATGTCATCAGTCCAGGACCTCATTAGATTGACGGAAGAATACGATATGATACAGGCGGATATTCGGAAAAAAGATACCGCAAAAAATTACAGACCGAATTGGAGACAAACAAGACGGGCAAGTGAGTTCTCAAGGAACGGCAACGATAAAATACAAAACTACGACAGACAAACATGCTGCTGGAAATGCGGGAAAAATGGACACAGCCAAAATGTTCCATAAGCAGCAAATGGATCAAAGCTAAATTACATTTTCTGCCAAATTTATCATCAGAAGCAGTTATAGGCATACAAGAGAAACAAAAATAGGGAATGAATTTGACAAATATTATAAACGAGATAAACACAACAACCGAACACCGACCGTTTCACAGAAAAATCAACCATGCTACCAACCGAATACATACCGATCTAACACCCGAAGAAATACCGACCATTACACCAGAATACTCAAACTTTTTCTCGACAAAACAGATTGATATAAACCCTACTTTAAGCCGTACCGAAAAACAAGAACTACAAAACCTACTTCAGGTAGAACTCGACAAGTTCAAACAAATCAAAAGAATTACATCTCTTACAGACCACAAAATCAAACTGAAGCACAACACACGGAGTAAACAGAGATATAGACCGAGATAGACAAGATGCTAGAAGAAGGAGTAATAGAAAGATCCAACAGTCCATATAGATCCCCGATCGTTTTGGTGAAAAAGTAGGATACAAAGGCTACCGATTTTGCATAGATTTCAGGAAAATTATTGAGATTTCGGAGAAAAACGCTTACTCGTTACCATACAGCAACCGGCCTTCATAAATTTTGTACACGAATTAGAACTCCCCAGTAAAGTTTTAGAAAATACAATTACTACACAGCATCCCGGAAACACCATAAAATGGAGCAAACTAAAAGAAACCTTCTAGTTAGTAAGAATAAACCTAGCCAAAGCATTAACAACCCAGCGACACTACTATAATCTAAGACACAGAGATTGGAGACCAACAATTAACGACAAGGTTATGAAAAAAGAATACAATCTATCAAACGCAGCTAAAAGCTTTAATGCTAAACTAGCACCAACCTTTTCCGGACTATACATCAGTAAAGTATGCTCCAAAGTCTTTTTTCAACTACGAGACACACAAAATAATCGTACCGTAAAAGCACACATCAGAGATCTGCAACCAGCCTATGACGATTTAATCCTTTCCCCACCGCCCAGAAACACCCATTACCCCAATTTTACGAGAAAGACAAACAGCACTGGTAAAGATATCGCCATTACCGCCGGCTCCTCAAAGATGCATACAGATATTCGACGCCCCAACGATAAAAGTGTCTATTTCTCTATTTCTTTCGAAAGTTACTACCACCAGGGCATGATACTATTACTGACAAGATAAACTCACTTTGCGGACGAATTTCGGACGGCGTTGCGCATGACGTCACTTGGCGACAAAATCCTGCTTTAGGTATGGAAATGCATTCTTTCATAGTGATTTTTAATCAATATTAGTATATTTTCATTATTATTATATTACAGGGAACCTACTAGTTTCTAAAATACATTTTTTAGTGTCTTAGGACAAAATATTCATTCATTTTAGAACATTTTAACAGCTATACATTCGTTTTTAAAGTATTTTTTTACTTTTAAAATATTTTTCACATTATTATCACGTATTTGAAATTTGTTACTGCATTTATACAAGCCTTTTAGGTCTCAGTGTCGTCTCAGTAGGTATACATACATATATACAAGCCTTTCTCAATTTCCTAGTTGTTTAAGGACAAATTTACAAAAATACTATTTTCACAAGAAAACAAAGCTTTATTAGGTAAACTACTTTACAATTTTCGTCATTTTTCTCTTCCTGACATTAGATTTTTCTTTAATGACTCTATTTAAATTACGAATTTTGAAATACATTTTACATCTAAAGAAAATATGTTAGGCATCTGTACTTATATTGACAGATTTAGCTAAATCCATTAAAGATTTTTAATAACTCTTGGTCAATTTTAATGACTCGCCATTAAAATTGTTAAAAATGTGGTCAAGTTCATTACACATTGTTAAAAAATCTAAATTTGGTTTTATCAGGCCGCCTTCTAAAATATGGTTTACCCAGGAAAATGACATTTCATTGCTATCTGGTATATAACCAAGCTTTTTTTTATTTCGTAACTTAAACGCAACAAACCCAGCTAAATTTTCTAAACCATCCCACTCCAGCTCTTGAACATCATCCTGATCGATAACTTCTTTTTGAGCATCAGCAGAATGTTTTCCATCAGCATATTCACCATTGTTAGGTAAATTTAAGGTCCCAAACATTTGTCCAGTTATGATTTCAGAACCATCAACATCGTTTTCATATGTATGAAGGTTTGAAACATCACTGCCGCTTGAAATAGCAATATTTACAGTGTCCTCTATTTGATCAACATTTGCTAATTCTGAAATGATCCCATCATTTCGCCCCATAAGATAATTTTTTAACCTATATTTGAATTGTAGAGCAGTTGGATGATCATAGAAACCTCCAATTGCTCTTATAATGGAAAAAAGGCCTTCCAGAGGATCCTGATTTAAATTATATGTTAATACATATTTTATATCAAAATCCTCTTTTAAATCAATAAAAAGTTGTTCCAAAGACCTTATACTAATAATTATGCCACGCTGGTTATGGTAACAAAGTCTCAGAAACAACTTTTCTAAGAATGTACATTGTTTTTTCCATTTTATCCAAAATTTCATTTTGCTAAACCATACGCAGTCACACGTTTTCTCGAGTCACTTTGTGGAACTTTGGAGTTCATGACATCAAACCAGTCATTGGTGGCTTTTAATAACTCGGAACATTCAACCCACTTGTTTTCACTCTTAAAAACACCCAATAACCCCAACCTTGATATTGCTTTTGATACTATGTGCGAAAACAACTTGTTTGCAAATTTAACTTTTTGTCGTTGGGCCGAAAAAATGAAATTTCAAATTTCAAAACGCAATACCCTCCAAAATATGCCTTTTTATGTACCTAATCTCTGTGCAAAAGTAGAATCAGATTGGAGGTCATCTTGTGCCCTCTACATGGCCGTAAAGGTAAATAAAATAACATATTTTCTCCACGACTATATAATAATGCACAAATTTTTTTCACATATTTAGCCGAATAATGATGTAAATTCTTCACACCAGTGAAGAATGAAAAAGAATTCACTCTCGTTAGCCAATCACATTATCTGATTATCAGAATTCACGCTAAAATGAATCAATCAAATCGTCTCCTTTAAAACGTCAAATACCTAACTATGCAAATCGCTTCTGACAGCGCGACGATTGAAACGTCAAAATAATCATATAATCATAATTCAATACCAACCACATTAAATATAACAATTGTAATAACTTTACCATAAAGTTGACAAAATAATGAATCTAAATTAATTACATATATTCATGTTATCTCTATTATTATTGTTAATATTGTTATAATTTCATTTCAAAATGTAAAGGTTTCTATAAAAAATATGAGTTAGCTATATTTATGTTTTTTACATCTTCATAAATAATTGTGGATGATAGCTCAGTGGTAGAGATACTTGACTCCTAGGCGCGCGATCAGGGTTCGATTCCCAATGGAATTTTTTTTTTATATTTTTTTTATGCATAGTCTTTTACTTGTGTAGAATGGGTATTATTCACTTGGATGATTCTAAAATCTAGACACATTTATAATTTGTACTAGATTACAAATCAATTTAAACTTCCAACATTAGCTAGAACATGCGATCAGTTTGGAATCTCTGATAGAGCTGCAGCAGCAATTGCATCAGCGGTTTTACAAGACGTTGGTATGGTGATAGAAGAAAATGTAACTAGTGTAAGATAAAAACGAAGTTTACCAAGAAAATAGCACGCTGATGCTAACATTTATATAAAAAGCATTTATTTCGACGGAAGAATGGATAAGACATTATGTCAAGAGAAGAAAGATGAACGAGTTTATCGCAGAACAATTTCAGAAGAGCATATTTCCATAATAGAAGAACCGGGGACCGTTTAGGTGGGGCACGTGTCGCCAGCTTCTGACACTGGGCACTGACAATGGGCACCCTTTACTGTTAAAAAATCAGAATTGATTTTATGTGCAATATTTAAGTCTAGATTTTTGGTATTTTGGAGTAAATCGACAATTGGGTTGGATGTTATAAATTTGTTATTTAATACAAATCGAGTATCGACAAAATGATTTCTTAAAAGTTTGATCATATGGGGAGTATCTGCAAACACATGTACTCTTTTTTTGCTCACTGAATTTATAAACCAAGTTGTTTCTTCTGTAATATTTAGTGATTTCCACAACCCCCTATTGGAGCCTCCTAAATCACAATTAATAGCATGAACCGGGTAGCCAATATTTTTGTAATTTCGATATGATTTTAAATAAAAGATGTTTTGTCAGTTCTCGATCGTAATCATAAAATATTGACTGCTTCCATTTTCCACATATTCCACGAGCCATGACAACTTGCACATAGTTTTTGGGTCCTAAGGTTGTGTCATTCTTCTTATCATAATCATATGAAGTTTGAATTTTCATTTCGTCAAAGAGTATGACACATGATTTTTCCATTTTTGTTAGAGATATGTTTTCCATAAGCGCCAGTACTACGTTCAATAAACCTAGAAGTTGAATTAATTAATTTCTCTGTAAAGTTAGATATTAACAAATATAAAAATTACCTGGTTGAATCTTTATTTTGCTTGCCCATCTTCTTAACGTGGTCCGAAGGAAAAGGGTAGCCCCTTTTCCGTAATAAATGGTAGGATCTTGGACCTCCTGAATGCAATGAAATAGCTAAGGCAACATCTTCAATACTCCAGTGAATTTCCTTGGCAGTTTTCAATTTACGAAGCTCCCCTTCTGTAAAAAAAATTTCAATTGATTTCTTTTCTTCCCTTTCTTTGTGAAGTAATTTATTTAAAAGTGTATTTTCCGCTTGAAGAATTTTGACTTGTTCAAGAAGATCAGAATGTTTCAACCTTGTAGTCTGAGTAGAAACAGTTCTCAGGGAAATTTTCTATCTCCGAAAAAGCTGTATCCTCACTGTGCAGCACCATTAAGTCTCTCCTCCTTTCCATTCTGGATTCTAAGATCACAAGTTTTAACAAAAGCAATATTATTATACCTATATTAATATTATGTTGCTTACTACAGTTTCAGAAATAAAAAAATAAACAAAGTAAAGTAGATATATATGTGTCGTGAGAGAATTGTCGTTGTCATATGTCAGAATATCGCTATATATTTCCATTTTTGCGAAGTTAATCGTGACGTCACCGTTATGAGGTCACGCTTAAGCTACACTGTTAATCCGCTTGAAGACGCTAGATCGCAAAAATATGGCCTAAATGAATATTTATGAATAAAAAAACAATAAACTGGTGTATCATGAGGAAAAGTATTTCTTTTTTTAAAACTAAACCTTAAAAATAGATAGGTACTTACAAATATTTTATTATCTCCCTATTCCGCCTTTTCGTCATTCTCATTATATGGTTTTGCTGAACAGATGTCAGAACATTTGATACATTTATTAAATGCAGAGAAGGAACTGCATCACTTTTCAATTTCCATTTATTTTGAGGTAATTCCAACAGCTTTTCTTTTAAACAATAATCACTTTCCACAAAGTGTTTTGAACATAATCTTGATGTTTGCACATTTTTGATAACACTTTAGAATCCACTGTTCGAAAACTTCTTTATTTTTGGGAAATCTAAAGAAACGGCAATCCGAAATGTTTTTACTTTTTTTGTAGTTGTTGCTTGAACAACCCATCACTGCACAGTACACCATGGTAAAAAATGCTTAACCACGTTCAAGTGAATGTTTTTAATTACTACTAAATTTATTTAGGTATCACTAATAACGTATCACACAAATACAAAATAAAAATTTAACTATTTGGTATGATTAAATGTTGATTAAAAACCACTATAAAACAATGCCTACTGTAACAAATTGTTTATTTACGATGAGAAATGGTAGTACGTTATGGTCACGTTATAGTAAAGTTGTCGCCAAGTGACATAGCGTGCGAGAGAGATAGACTGATATGGTATGCGCGTGGGTTTATCTTCTTTAGTAATAGTATCATGCCACCAGTGCATAAAGGAAAGAAATACC
The DNA here is from genome assembly GCA_947563755.1 of Lochmaea crataegi. Classification (NCBI taxonomy): domain Eukaryota; kingdom Metazoa; phylum Arthropoda; class Insecta; order Coleoptera; family Chrysomelidae; genus Lochmaea; species Lochmaea crataegi. The sequence continues at coordinate 30,623,977 of OX387431.1, read as the reverse complement.
GTTTACGTACATACATACTTGTGCTACAACTTTTTTCCTGTCTGGCCAGGTTCCTTAAACGAGTGCTTTAGCCGAGGCTCTAATAATTGATTATTAATGCCAAAATTATGTCGAGACCAACTGTAAAATATACGAGCTATTTAGTAACTATAAAAATTGCAGCTTTTTAACCAAGGTCGTGTTATATTTAATATGTTTGTCCTCATATTATCGGTGGCGTATAAAACCATCGAGTTTTTTTATGATCATGCCGAAGGAATTATCAAGCACGTAGAATAACCAGTAATAGTTTAACTATTGAAATACTCGCTGGAGGTTTTTATTGCTAGAATACGGAAGTAAAAATTTGCTATTTCTTTGGTTGATTTCTTTTTTAAATGAAACTAAGTGTTTCTCATTAATTCCACTATTTGATGAAAAAATTATGAAAACTCTAAGATATTGATAATTATTTCGATATTGATAGATCATCGTCAGAATGACAGAAGTTACATTTTATTTGATGCCTTCTTTATGTTTAATATTTTGGCTAGACCAAATAGTAAGTGACCTATCTTGTGATTGACTTAATATATATGAACAGAAAAAAGAAGAAGATATGATTTTACAAATATCAAAGCTTAGGTATTATTAGCCCTATGGGGATATCCTGGATATCTTTTTCCCATTTAATATCAGTATAACTGTGCAATTTTATAGGAAACCAAGGAAAACTATATCTGCTGATCTTTACAATTGTAACTTAAGAAGACAATTTAATAGTGGAGAGCTCCCTAGATTTATCTGTTCATTGACAACTTCATATTGTGGGTCTCTTAAGTGTCTTGTTATTTCTAGTTCTTCAAGGAAATCTAGTTCTTGTTTCTTATCACGAATATGCAGTACTTCTAGTTCTGTGTTAGGTGTTAATGAATGTTTTGTGTCAAGAAGATGTTTTGCGTAACGTGATTTATCTGTCTGTTTTAATCTGTATGCTCGTGAGTGTTCATTGTATCTAATTTCAAAATTTCATTAAATACTGGAATTAATTAGAAACACTTAGTTTCATTTAAAAAAGTAATATGAGTAGATTCCACAAAGAAAGGGTCCAAACAGTAAATTCTTTGGTTGATATTTGAAAAATAATTTGTTGAATTTAATAGTTTATATTGTTTTCATAGAATTATTATGGTGCAGCGAAAGATATATTTTCCGATAACCCTTTGGGCATCACTTGTGGAATGGTCTGCCCTACTAGTGATCTATGCGTTGGAGGATGCAACTTACAGGCTTTCGAAGAAGGTCCCATAAATATAGGCGGTTTGCAGCAATTTGCTACAGAGGTATCGTATTTATTCAGTAAATATTAAAAAAATCATTGTGTTGATATTTTTATTTCCATAATTTAAGCAATCAATTGTTCGCTCTATGAAAATGAGTGCTTTGAGTTTATTCATAGGTTTTCAGTCAGATGGGTATAAGACAAACAAGAGATCCCAGAACCCCTAGACCAAAAAATCCCAAATCGAAAATTGTTCTCTTAGGTGCAGGACCAGCTTCATTATCCTGCGCCACTTTTCTTGGACGTTTAGGTTATCAGGATATAACAATATATGAAAAAAATGAAGTTCTTGGAGGTTTAAGGTTAGCTAATTCACAATTTAGGCTATTTCATAAACTAAATTGTATTTGTATCTACTTCAGTGCTTCGGAAATTCCTCAATACCGTCTGCCGATCAACGTAGTGAACTTTGAAATAAGTCTGGTACTTGATTTAGGAGTAAAAATCCAAACTGGTCGATCGCTATCTTCCAAAGATCTTACCATTAATGAAATTCTGGAAACTTCCAAAGCGATTTTCATTGGCATAGGTCTTCCACAACCAAAATTGGATCCGCTGTTTGAAAATCTAACAGAAGAGATGGGTTTCTTCACGTCCAAGTCCTTTTTGCCAAAAGTATCCGCAGCTAGTAAAAATCTCTCAAGCGGAAGCTGTTCTTGTAAACCAAATCTTCCAAAGCTGCCAAAGTTACATGGAAATGTCATAGTGCTGGGAGCTGGGGATACTGCTTTTGACTGTGCGACATCGGCTTTGAGATGTGGTGCTAAGAAAGTTTTTGTTATTTTCAGAAGAGGATTCACTAATATTAGAGCCGTGCCAGAAGAAGTAAGTTTTAAATTTTTACAATTTAAATTTGTTGTGATAAAGAACCTAATATCATTAGGTTTCGGTTGCTGTTGATGAAAGATGTGAAATGATTGGATTTCTATCCCCACATGCATTTAATTTAAAAGACGGTAGAATCGTTTCAGTTACTTTCAGTAGAACCGAAGAAACTGAAAACGGAAGGTGGATTCAAGATACCGAACAGTTGAACACAATTAAAGCCAACTTTTTAATCTCCGCATTCGGTTCCGGACTGGAAGATGCAGATAGTAAGTTTAACAACTTGGTTCCTCACGTTTGAATATTCATAGAATTGTATTCCAGCCATTGCTGCCCTAGCTCCATTAAAATTGTCATACAATAATCTACCCATAGTGAACACTACCACGATGCAAACCTCTCACCGTTCAGTGTGGTGCGGGGGTGATCTTGCAGGTGTTGCTGAGACAACTGTAGAAGCTGTTAATGATGGAAAAATTGCTGCTTGGCACATTCACTGTGCCTTAGAGGTAAGAAGAGATATGGTGTCTCAAGACTTGGTGCGATTATTAAAATATTTATACTTTTACTATAAAATACTGTTTTTTCACTCTTGGATGCTGGTTCTATCACCAGCCCTACCTCAGGCTCTTGGACTTTTCTTGACTTCCAGGTTTAGCTTCACAGCACCCATTACGTTACTCTAGTTCCCTGTACAGGCTCCTCACCAGTTGTCTGTTGTATTTTTCTTCTGCGATCTAATGCATCGCATTTTGACAGTATATGTTTGTCCGTTTCTGCCCCTTCACCACATTGTCTGCAAAAAAGTTCTCCGTTGTATAGCCCCATTTTCTGTATGTATCCGGTCCTTGGACTATGGCCTTCGGGAACATTTTTTGAAGGTGAGGTTATTACTACCTCAATCTCCATAGTACTGTTTTTAGTGGTGTCCATATGAGTCCCACGAATACCTAAGGAAGAATGGTCACCTTAAGCAGAGCCGCGCATGTTGTAGGAAGGCTTCATGCAAGAGGGTTCCGCCTGGTTCACTCAGGTTAAACGCTGGGGATCGGGAAATGCTAGGTCCGGCTTCACAGTCCCACAGGTCAAAAACTCGTTCAGGCCATCACTGTATGTAATATTAGAACCCAGTAAAATTTTATTTATTCCTTTTCCAATATTGTCGAAGGTAGATGTTTATAGTGCGGCCTTTTTTCAGTTATCAGATTGTGTTTGAGTGCTATTTATTGATATATGATTTTGGCAATGCTGTTATGTCTCTCAGTATAGTCAGTTCCTGCTAATAGTTTGCATCTGCTTGTTATGTGTTCGATTGTTTTTGTGAAATGTGAAATTCCTATTATTATTATTTCACTCTCTCCCAGACTAAGTCTGGTTAGGGATAGGAAGATACGCGGGCTACTGCCAAGTATTTCTTCCTTATAACTGATACTGTTGTGCGTTTAGAAATGTTCGTGTTATTGTTTTCTTTTAGTAGGTGAGTGCAATGTCTGGTTTGTTGTACGAAGTGGTTTAATCAGTCGGTATGCTTCTGTTCCAGTATAGTTTCTATTCGTCGTTTTCCAGTATGTTTTGTGATGTTTATTTGTATATGGGTGTGTGCTCTTGTGTGGGTTTATGTTGTACTGCAAGTTGTTGTTGTATAATTTTTGCTACATTGTCCTGACTTCTACTATATTTTGCATTTGTCATCATGGTACACCCGCTGGTGATATGATCTATTGTTTCAATTTGTTGTTTACATAGTATGCATTTGTCATTCGTCATGTTGGGGTTTTTAATAATATGCCTTCTGTAGTATCTTTTATTATAACCATGAATCGTTCTGCTCCACTGTGTTCGACGGCTCTCCATCTATGCGTGGTTGTGCTGTATTATGTGAGTGCTCACAAGGTTTTTTTTGTTTCCAGTTTTCCTTTTTTGTATCTGTTGTTATTTTGTCTATGGGTTATATGTTTGATTGTGAAATTGCAATTGATTGCTTTGTGTAGATTTATAGTTTCTGCTTTTTGAGTGACAGATTTCCTTAGGTTATCTATTTGTTCTTAGTGTTGATTTTTGATGTCTACAAATCTCATTTTAAATGTGAATTATCATGAACATTGGACTCCTCAAATCATTACTTTGGCAGATAAATGATCTTCTCCTGTTTGCACTGAGACATCTTAGTTATTCTCTAAATAAGGAAGTTATTTGATCAGTGTATTTTGCAACTATTGCAAGGATAGTGGATCCTCCATGTATGGAAGTCAATAAACTATTCTAACTATCTACCTTTTATTATTGGGTATTATAAATAATTTATTTTCTAGGGTTTGTCTCCAACTATCAAACCTACATTGCCGCTATTTCACACGGACATCGATGAAGTGGACATTTCAGTGGATATTTGTGGGGTTAAATTTGAAAATCCATTCGGATTGGCGTCAGCACCACCAGTAACTAGTGCCCCTATGATTCGAAGAGCATTCGAACAGGGTTGGGGATTTGTTGTAACAAAAACATTCTGTTTAGATAAGGTACTTACCACTTTATTTCGCCAGTATATATTTATAAGGTATTTTGCTCATTTTATACAATAGTATAATTTTCATTATCTCCTATCTTCATATTAGTAGTACTGATCTGAAGAAATTCATAATTCTCCCATTTTTGAACAGAAGCTTCAATTTCAAATGACAGTATCCTCTTCCACAAAATCCACAACTTACCATATATCCCTTGTATATATAAAAACATAAATTTGAAAGTAGTGAAGCGATAGAGATGAAAAATTATGAATCGATCATAATAAATTCAACATTGGCGAAAATTTACCATGAGTTCTGAATTAACAAAGTTGAGTGTGATTATTAGAAAGTGTGGACATGTTTTTGGTAGTTCCTCCTATTTTTGTTTTTGTTTGTGAATCAAGTTTAACTGAAACAAGTTTGAAATCGTTATTTCCCTTATTTTTATATGCTTCAATCCTATACCGTTCCCTTTGGACAGTTTGTTGCACCTGGATGCGTATTTCACATTTTATAATTCCCGAAGGCCACATAAATTTGCATTGAAGGTAGTGATGCTTCAAATAATTAAACAAATTCACGTGATGAGTTATATGTTGAGCATACTAATATAGTAGAATTTTTAGCAGAAAACTATAATTACCATATAAGTTTATAATTTCTGGTGATTACAACCTACTTGAAGCAACATGGTACAACAGTAACATGGGTTTGGATGTGATCTGTCCTGATAACTCACATGCATTGCATCTGCCAGGCTCATCAGATTTTTAAACGTATTTCAATGATATTTTCAAGTTTTGATGATATTGTTTTTTCTGAAGCAAATTATCTCATCTCAAATAATTCCACACATTATAAAGCAATTTCGTTTGAAGGCTGAAATAAATCAAAGCGTTCGTTATAAAGATTACTTCTGGAATTTCAGAAATGGTAACTCTTGTGACTTAAACAATTTCTTAGCAGACATCTAATTACTCTCTCATTGGTGTTTCAAAAAATTGATAGGATCAATTAAACAAAAAAAGCAAATGCTTAACCATTATCACCACTCCACTGATCTCAGGTATCAATGCTCTGAAGAGCGCAATTTATTATATCGTAAATATATTGTAAATAATAACAACGTGTATTCGAATTTTGGAAATACATTATTGATAAGAAAAGAAGTAACCGTCTACCTGCTACAATGTAATATATATATATATATATATATAGAGAGAGAGAGACGATTTATGTGGGGATGTGGCAAGAAAATACCAGAGAGTACTCTTTTTAAAATGTATTCCAAGCTTTCGAATATAACATATTCATTCTCAAGGACTGAAAATTATCAAGATATATGGTCAAATTATAAAATAAATTAATGTATAAATTTACTTACATTATTCTAACGAGGATGTCGGTACCCAGGTAACACAGACCTCTCCGCGAGATCTCTGAGAGGTTACAATTAGGATCTTATGCGAACTCCTATTGCGAGGTCCCGGTGATCGCTATGTGCTGTAGCTAAACGAAATTCTCACTGGTGTCTCCAGGAGAAATCTCGGAGAGCTCACATTCAATTTTCCAGGTTTCATCTTATTGCGAGTTCCTAAAGTTATCTCGAACGTAACTTGAATAAGAAATTCTTATTGCGAGTTCCTAAAGTTATCTCGGATGTAACTTGAATAAGAAATTCTTACTGCGAGCTTCTAAAGTTATCCCGAATGTAACCAGAACAAGAAATTCTCAATGCGAGTTCCTAAAGTTATCTCGAATGTAACCAGAACAAGAAATTCTCACTGCGAGTATATGGTATTTATCTATGCAGTTATGTTTACATTTACACGCGCCATTTAGTTTTAGTTATAGTGGCGTCCAGGTGGCGTCTGGCGATTACTGTTCTGTTTATTATAAAGATGAAGAGATTATTATTGGTTTGCATAAATATATGTGTTTTGTGTGAATTTGACTGGATAGGTAACAAGGTAAGTAAGTTTTTCACAATATTCTCATTTTAAAAAGGGTGTATTTGTTGTGTAGGCCTACTAATTGTACCTACTGTTAATTTGGCCGCCATTTTAGATTCGTGCTGATACCCAGCAACCGCCAAAAAGGAATTCATTCGTTCAAATTATATAATAGTTTATCCATAGTTCCTAGGGGATTTAATTGGCGTATGGCGAAGATGTATTGTATATTCAGTCCTAAAGGGAAGAAAAAATTCCACAGACTTACATTTTACTTAAATTAATTAAACGCTGCATGTTCTTCATTGATAATTAGAATCCTATTTTGATATTTTTATAGAAGTTGTAATTCAATGGAATTGGGGGTTCTGGTCCCAAGGATCATCATGGACGCATGTTCAAGAACATTTTTACAAATGAACTAGAAATGAAATGCTCATGGAAGGGACAAAGAGGCAACATAGGATTGGAAAATATGAACTTTATTGGGACCTGTATGTGTAAGTAAAGTTTCAGACTGGTTTATTTGCTTATTGGTACAGTATAATTTGAAATACTCTTATCCCATTCATTTTACCTATTATGATGACCATTTGTGTCGATTTGTTTATTTACAAAGTATGATGTTCACAGAGGAAAGTTAATTATTTAAAATTGGAGATAGATTGGTATGTTGTAAATTAATATTTTTTCGGTAATGATTATAAAACATTTCCATAAGAATTGTAGCGGATTTTTTGCTCTTCACAATTTCCATTTATTTAATTTGTATTCTATAGAAAATAACATAACATAATTAATTGTGTTGTTTTGGTGTATGCATTTGTATTTTTCTAGATGTACTGAAACAGATATGGAAAACCACTGGCAAAGAATTTGAGATATTTTCCCAAGATTGGTTGAGACACTGTTCACAAAGAAAAAAAAGGGAGGATTTAAAAAATAATTAAAATTAGTCAATATGGAGAATGGTAAGTCAATGTTTCCTTTGTAAAGGTATTACTAAAGCTCATATTCAATAGATTCAAGCGTAATACCTGATATGAGCACAGTTTTACCTCACACAAACATGTTTTAAAACCTTGACACCGTATTTTACTAGCACTGTTTCTGGGAAAGATTAAAACTATGTTTTTTTATGGTATTATCCTACTTGAATACTAGTTGCGTTAGGATTAATTGCTGGAACCAACAGTCTGTTAGTGCTAATTTTGACTAACCAAAGCTACCTTTGAATCTATATCCTTATATTCACAACTTTATGATTAAGCATGGCTACACAAGTAGGATTATACATATAGGACAATTAAGTATTGATCTTCTCCTGAAGATAATGACATAGTTAACAAAACTCGTGTCGCGGTAATGGAAAATTTGTTTTGGTGTTTGTTAAAACTGTGCTTACAATGATTATCGTGCCAAAGGTTCCAGTATGATATCCGAGATATCCAGTATGCCAAATCAAATTGTTTTTTTTATATTGAAATCATAGCTATACAGAGTTGTGATGTTATTATTATAAATATGTGTTGGTGTGTAAACATTTCTTATTTTCAACCTACACTCTGAGGGGTATCGAAAGAGCAATGAAATATATATTTTTTGTATTAATATCCCGAATATTATGGTTTGCCATTTGCTTTCAGGTCCACACCGAAGGTGATAGCTAGCAGCTCATTTCTTTTTATTCCTTTCTTTTCTTTTTTATGTATATTAAGTTTTTATAAAATAAACTTAAATTAGTTCATTGGTTGTTTCAACATTCATCCTCTCTTGTGGTCATAATAATATAGTATTCTGATCTTGATATTCAGTTTCTCCCACGAGCTCTCAAAGAATCTGCGGGATGTATATCATCATTTTTTTACATTTAAAAGATAAACTTTAGTCACTATCGTACATCGAACCTCCTGGTAAGTTTAACATGTTGAAAAAGAAAACATTCTTAATAAAATGGAAACATATTTTTTTACAATTATAAAACAATCTGCGGCGAAACATTAAAGTTAGTTTTGATAATATCTAATAGAAAACAACTAATTTCTCGCCACAATGGCACACTGGGCATTGAGGATATTGTGAAATCTTGCTTTTAACCTGATCAAATCTGATGGTGTAAATTTCCATTCTCATTAAACTTTTTATTCAGTCTTGATTGAGAAAGTTTTTCAATCGAATATCTGAAGTAAAATGCAGGTTTTTTCAGGTGAAAAGTTAGGGATTTACAATATCGGATGTCGCTGTCCAGCATATGCCATAGTAACGGGGAAGTAGTTGTTTTCCATTAGATTTTACAAATAGTAACGTTTTTCCTAATTCTGAAATTATTTTTTTCAATTCAATAGTTTCCTTTTTCAATGTAGAATATCTTACACTAGTCTCAATGCGAACTCTTGAAGAGCACGCCAGAAGCAATGCATGCGAATATCGCAAAGTGACCTCTCATGGATCTCACAAATGGCTATATATGTGAATTTCCTACAGAACTCGCCAGAGGCACTGCCTGTGATGATCACATAACGAGCTCACAGAGACGTCGATATGAGCAATAAATGAGAATTTCCCAAAGTAGTAGTAACAAGATGTCACAGAGAACTCGCCAGGGTGTATTGTTCGGGAAATTCCACGTGAGATATCTCTAAGACTTCGCTGAGAATATCCCGGCGGCGGACATTTGGAGGAGATATAGAACTCTCAACAACATCTCAGAGAGGTAACAAAAGTTGTCACAATTTCTTAAAAAGAGATCGCGGGGATATCTTTAGGACCTCTTTGTGTTGCCTGGGTATAATTATAAAAATAGATAAAAAAATATAATTGACATAAACGTTCATTATAAATTAAACTCAAAAAACAATATGACCTTCATATAATTTTATATGAAGGTTTCAAGATTTTTTATATTTTTTACACTATTCAAGAGCTAGCTTTTCATTTAAATCTCAAAAAAGGTAATACTAATTTAATATTTTTCAACTAATTCATAAAGATGTTGTTATTTTATTTATTTCAGAAGTGACTGAAGAAGGTAAAATAATTTACCGAAAGCTTTCACTTAACCTTTAAAGAGTGTTCATTTATAACTACTGGCTGCAATCCCCGATATTTAAAAATATTTAGAATTTAACTATTCAGCCGATACTATCCGATACTATATATATATATATATATATATATATATATATACATCCCGCTATCTATTGTGCGTCCGTACAAGGAAATGTATTTGTGCGTCCACTAGAAAGACTAAATTTTTGAATATTTTGGTTGCGTATATTTACTCTTTTGTGCATCTAGAATACCACTGTCGGTTTAAATTACTTTATATATACAAAAAAAAATTGCATTTTTGACATTCCAAAGTACTTCTAGCTCCTTCCAGCTATAAGTATTTGAACTTCCAACATATACGTTTTTGTCTGATTTGCATTCAATCATACGTCCATGCAATGTTGCCAAGTTTTTCACTTAGCTATACACCAATTATTTCAGTGATACACTATTCTGCGTCCGTTCAAAGCATAACATAATTTGAGAAATTGCAGATTATGTCCATACAGGATAAATCGCGTATAAAAGTGTGTAGTGGTCCAACTGAAAATGTTTTAAAATTTAATGTAGTTAATTAATGAGTATAAATTGATAAATTATTGGTTGAATTTTTTTCAAGCATTCTCATAAATAAAAACACGATATTATTATTGTGACGCATGTAAAAAAAATTCTAGAGAATCTTTTTACAATTTTTTATTTATTTTTGTTGGTCATATTTACTTTTACTGCACTACACTGACTAGCCAGTATAAATAAAATGATTCTTTAAGTTAAATGTTGAACTATGTAATATTAGCACTGATTTTTGCTGAAATATTTATTTCGAAAAAAATTATACAGTGATAAGATTAAATCTTATCGTCGACTTTCGAATTTCTTTAAATATGCGTCACTATAATAAGTTTCGATATTTTGTTGAACCCTTTTCAGGTAATATTCACCCCTTCAATGTTTTTGAATAGCAAAAGGGATCAAGTAAGTAACACTTCATTTGGAAGGGTATAAATAGAAGATTTAAAAATTAACACAGGGTATATTTATAGTCAATAATTTACGATCTTTAGACAGTTTATATTCATATGTTTTGAACTTCAAGTAACAGCTGAAGCTAAACTGTTCAAAGTTTATTAAACTGGCTTATATTGACCTATATTAATTTTTCAAGCACTATCTAATGCTATAAGAAAAACCATAAAACAAAATGGTAAAAAACTCGATTACCGTGTATTATGTTTTATATTATATCATTATATAGAGCTTAAAAAATTAGGACAGGACCATGTATGCATTTTTGATAAAACCGTTCAGCTTCAACTGTCACGAATTTCAATCATTTAATTATTGATTTAAGACCATGTTAATCGGCTTTGTTAAGAAGTTTAATTTGTTTGGCAAAATTTGAATGAGACGTTATTCTGCATATTTTAGAGCAAATGTCAAATGTTTTTGACGTCAGCGTTTTGCGTACGGCTGCCATCTTGAATTTTTTGAAATGGCAACCTAGGTCGAGTGACATATCACAAAGAAGCTTATATAAGTGGATCTACAGGGACAAGGTTGTTAAAAAATAAGCATTTGCGCATCAACTTTCCGGAAAGCCTGCCTTATTCTATATTTCCTATCGTCTGGTGTACTTTGTACCCCTAATCTTTAGCATATCCTCTAAAGAACAAATCATTTTATTCAATTCTGGTGATCTTGGTGCCCAGAAAACTGGTCCTTATCGTCCAATCCAACTTTCAGGAAACATCATTCAATTGACTAAATAAGTGCATTATGATGAGTAGGAGCTTCGTCATGTAGATACCCCATTTGTTAACAAACGAATTAGGTAAATGTAAATGTTTGTTGATATTTCGGAACCTACCTAATTACTAAGTGCGACAATAATAGTGTGGATCTAATTTTACTATATGGAAAAACTACATCAAGAAATCTGACCCTTATATGGCACTGTTCGATGTTTTAAAAAAAATTTCTAAAATCCTAACTCGTTAATTGTTCTGAATGAATTTTATGTAGCTGTTTTTCATTGATTTTTTGTTGGAAATAAAATTTTTGATCACAAAATTGAAATATCACGGAAACCATTAAGTTTGGGTATAGGGAATACTTATCAAATTTGAAGTATAGTAAAGTAACTTTCATTTACGGATATGAATTACAAGGTGATCCGTATAAAAAAATTGTGAAGCCGATGTATTCCTGTTTGAACTCGCCCTGTATACGGATATCTATATATATTGAAGCAGGTCTAGTGAATTATGATATTATAGTTTATTTCAACAAGTAGGTGCATAGAGTATTGGAATGCAATACTCCCCTAACTAACAGATGTTTATCGGATATCACAGAGTTGATGAAATATTTTGCAATAATTTAATGGTAACTTAGGTAGGTACTATTGAAAAATAAATACTTTTAGGCGTCACAATTTTTAAGTTTATAAAAGAAAACTTGAGGTGGATCACTTCGAATAAAAAATGTACTATAAAATATTATAGCTTCCGCACCCATTGTAAACAAACTTTCACTATCGATTTGACATGTTATGAATAAACACAGAAATATTATCTATTGTTCTCCAATTCGCAGGTAGAAAAACAAAAAACTGGTTACGTATTTTGAGAAACATTAATGTACAGGGTTATTCATTATAAATTACCCGCCCCCTATCATCGTTATTATTGCTTTTAGAAAAAAAAGTCTTATATAAAAGTTTTTTGGTTACAGCTGAATTTTGTTAATATGCTATCAAAAGTTCAGTAGCGTGCAAATTTAAAGGGATACAAAAAAGAATAGGGTTTTTTTTTAAATGGGATACCCTGTATATTTTTACATTTTTGGAATGATCTTTTTTTATGATTTCAAAAGTATATAAGATGTTACCCCTTCCTTGTACCGTTTTTGAGTTATTAAATGTTCAAAATCTTAGTTTTAGTAGTTACTGTAAATATGAAAAAGATAACATTATTAAAGAAAGCTATGAAAATGACAACTAATATGTTTGATAATTGACATTTTTCTGATAAAGTTATTAAAATGGTTTACATGCAGTAAGGAAGAAAAACTCCAAATTTCTACATGTTTTATAGAAAATAACAAAAATAAGCGTGCAGCACGAAGACCATATAGGGTGTTGTATCCCAATCGTCCAACACCATCAGAAAATACTTTTACCAAATGGTAACAAACCAGGAAGAACAGCTAGATATATTGCTTCATTTCGAAGGTAAACTCATCCATTACAAGTACTTGCCCCGAGTAGACTTTTTTTGAAACATTCCATTCTTTTTTAGAAAATTCTCAATGTAGTATATATACTGCGGTTAATCAATTAGGTAAGAGTTATTCTAAAATTCAACGTACTTTAAAAAATAACAACTATGAAATTTTAGCGGTACAAGTTTTAACAGAGGATCATAAAAGCAAAATGCTTGACTTTTGCCGCCAGATGATTCAAAAGTTGGATAAAGATCCCGAGTATTTTACAAAAATATTATGGACTGATGAATCAACTTTTTCTACGGCAGGAGTTTTCAACAGGAAAAATCGAAGGTCGTGGGAAAATAAGCATAGCAGAAAAATATTAGTGAAACAAATACAAAAATCAGGAACAAAAACTGTTGGCGTTTGGTGTGGAGTTTTTAGAAATAAAATTGTTGGGACTATATATTATGATTATACCTTAACTGGAGTTACCTAATTGGAAATACTTATCCCATTACTTGTCGATATGATTTGGATGCAGGGTGGCGCACTTCCGCAAAAAATTCCCATTTCTTTGGGGATTTCTAAAAGATATTGTTAATAATAATATTATACAGGTGATTAAAGAAAGGATTTAACTTGAAATTATCAAACTAAATGGAAATAATGAAGTCATCTGCAATGTTATTATAAATATAAGAAGGCGTTATCAATTATGCATTGACAATAATGGTGGACACATCGAACATCTTTTATGAATTATTTATTTATACATTTTTTAAATAAATCTTTGTTTTCTATTTTGTATATATATTTTGACTTTTTCTTCCTCACTGTAAACCATTTTAATAACTTTATCAGAAAAATGTCAATTATCAAACATATTAGTTGTCATTTTCATAGCTTACTTTAATAATGTTATCTTTTTCATATTTACAGTACCTATCTACTAAAACTAAGATTTTCAAAATTTAATAACTCAAAAACGGTAGAAGGTAGGGGTAATATATTATATATTTTTGAAATCAGAAAAAAATACCATTCCAAAAATGTAAAAATATACAGGGTATCCCATTTAAAAAAAAACTATTATTTCTTGTATCCTCTTAAATTTGCACGCTACTAAACTTTTGATAGCATATTAACAAAATTCAGCTGTAACCAAAAAAATTTTATATAAGACTTTTTCTAAAAGCAATAATAACGATGATAGGGGGTGGGTAATTTATAATGAATAACCCTGTACAATTTCGTCATTATGACACATAGGTTTTCATATTAGTTTTAATTATGGTTTTAGTTTTGTAATAACCGTCTTTGAGAAGGGTTGTACCTATTTGTAAAATTTTGGACCATTAGGACTAAACGAACAAACGATGATTTTAAATGTATTTCGGTATATACAGAAAGAAAATCGCATGTCCTTAAACACACCGTCTTCTAATGCTTACTATTTGCAAAACAGCACTATAGAAAAATGTGCACAAATTACTGGAGTGGAGATATCGACTATTTACAAAGTAATACGTGAACAAAAAACTAATCAGGTTTTAAGCGAACCTAAAGAGAAACCAGGACGAAAAGTAAAGAAAACCAATGAATTTATAAACAACGCAATCAGAAGATACATACATTCATTTTATATGAAAAATGAAGTACTAACATTAAATAAAATATTTCAATTATTAAAAATTGATGCGAATTTGTCGCTTATAAGTAAAACAACGTTTTGTTGCATTTGCATAAAATAGGATTTAAGTGTAAGCAACGGAGTAGGAATAGTTGTCTTACTGGAAAACGTGTAATCAGACTATCTTCGCGAGATAATGGCAGCAAGACGATGAGGAAAACAATATTACATACAAATTAGAATATGTTAAGAAATTACTATTAAGTCACGTTGAAAAAATAGAAAATGATGTGGAATATGGATCATAATGTTATTATAAGTGTGAAAGGAAATCCTTTAATTATTAATGTAGATAGTTCTAATACAAGTGATAGTGAATCAAGTACAAGTGACACTGATAACGATGACGACCAGTAACTTTCTGCTTATATGGTGTGTATTTTTCGTTTTTCATCGAAGGAATTATTCTTACAGTACCTATGTTGTTTTTCACATTTTTATGCGATTATATTTATCACTAAATCATTTTAGTAAAATAATATATTTTCAGTTACTATTAAATTTTTAGAACATATTTCATCAATTTTAAGTAAAACTCTGATAAATGCCTGTTAGTTAGGGGATTATTGAATTCCAATACTTTATGTACTTGTTGGAATAAACTATAGAAGACAATCACAAACGTATGGCTGTAACTGATTAATTTCAAAATGTGCAGTTTGAAGTATTCATGGGCATTGAACTCATTACGATTTTCAGGAACAAGTGGTCAGAACTTCTTGAAAACACTGTGTAACCTAGTACAACCTCATATCATTGCAATAGAGAAATCAAGCAGAATTCAAATTAGAAGTAGAATACAGGGTGTCCCATTTAAAAAACTGTAGCTTTCATCTGGCACGGCGTTCTGGAACACACTGAACAATTGCAACCAATTTTAAAACATGAACCTTCAGGGTGGCTATCACCGGTCAAACTTTTATTCGAAAATCTTCGAGGATTTACAATATATTGGTCTCTATGGTACTAATGAATTACCCTGTATACAATTTGCATCTGCTTTCACCGAGGACCAATATTTTAACATTATTTTAATGGTGGTGCAAATATGACGAAGAAGTGAAGTTTGTGTTTGGTTACGTATAACGGATATTGTACTGGATATACTTCAATTTACATAATCTTTTTAAATTTCAATAGTTCAATTTCCAGTATTCTCAACTTTAAATAAACTATCCAATATTTTTTTCTACGAGCGCGCGGAAAAGTATACTATGGCGCACGATTGTACTTTGCCGCACGCAAGGTATCATTTATTGTCTTTTATAATTGTTTTTCTCGTTTCATTGAAATTTTGTTCAATACGGCGTTAATAACTATTATTGATTACATCAATAACCAGACGGTAACTAATAAACTTGTTAGTTTGTATCTGTCCGCTCGTAGAAAAAATGTTGTTTCAAACGTATGCGTGAAGCGTTAGGAAAATAACTATTTCAAGGGAAAATGTATGTTTGTTAATATTATAAGTTGCGGCGTCATCAAAACATGTCTAATACAGAAAGATAATCCGTTTATATCTCCGGTAAAAGATACTTTCTTGAAACTTTGAGGTGCCATAAGAGGTGAGAGGGGCTATAAAGTACCGACCATAGCGTTTACATCGTTTTCAGTTACTGTCAAACGATTAAAGATACAACCTGTACAATTTAAAAATTTTAAATTATACAAAAATAACCAATTAAAAAATGCTATAATACTTGGTGTCTAATTTGAACGATTGCTTCCTTAAAATCACTGGTCACGAAGTTCATGCATCCTGTATCTCCGAAATAATAAAATCAGACTTTGCGGGTTGATGAAAAATTAGACCAGCCATACTACCACGAAAAACATATTCAATTTAATGACGTAATTTTTTATCACGAGTCTCAACTTTCAAATTTCAAATGACACTTCCTGTATATTTTGAGAATTATTGGGTAAGCGCTTAGTGTTAAAATCAAAGATCAGAATAAAATTTTTTTCACTATAGTTACCTGTAAAATTTTTATATATTTGACATTAGTTACTAATTCATTGTATTGTTATTAGTTCACTTACGTTTACGTTTTATCTTTTATGGATCGTAAAATTTGCAGTGTTTTGTCTTCCCAGCGACATAAGCTGAATTAAACAAGGAAACAAAATTATGTAATTATGCTGCTATGGGCCCAGAGTCCTAGTAAATTATGTAAGTTTATAAAAGTTTCCTATGAAACGACCACCGACCACTTAATTCCTAAAATTGCGGTAATGCCACCAGCGGACGCACAAGTCGCTTGGTTTGGCTAAAAAATATTTTAGTATATTCACATCGTGTATATAAAAGTTGTAACGGTAAAAGTAGTACCTCACAGGGCACCAGCTCGAAGGGCTCCGGCTAGAGACTCCTCTCAAGGGTGATTCGACCCCAAGTTTATGTCACACAGGGATAACAGAAGGGTTGTAAAAATTGAGGGCGCCACTACCTTTTTAACGATGAAAACTACAAAAAACTAAGGCGGAAAAGGTAGAAACGCCTTGTAAAATTTAAATAAAAGTTAATAATTAAAAAAAGTCACTAAAAATTACCCCGGGCGATATCTCCCTCAACTTTTATAGTTGAGGATTTTAATAAAAAAAAAGAATTAAAAACAAATTTACAGTTTATTCTGCCACAGGAAATGAACAACGGAATTTACTAAAGGAATTTGTACTTTTATAGGTACTTAGCTTAGATGAAGTGGTTTCCTGGAGAAGAAGTCAGGTCTTGATCCGAACTGATGAGTTCTGTTCTAGGGCGGTAGTTTGAGGGTTCTATCCTTGGCTATATTCTTGGGGTTATATTCTTCGGTTTATATCCTCAGCGTTATATTCTAGCCTAGGGTTATATTCTCGGCGTTAAATTCTTGGGTTATATTCTTGGCTTATATTCTCGCCTAGGGTTATATTCTTGGCTTATATTCTCGCCTAGGGGCTGTGCTTACCTTGAAGTACAAGTGGATCAGGGATATGTAGGAACTTGAATGTTATGGCACATTATGTTGGTCAGCTTTTCAGGTTAAAGAAAAGGAAGGCAGTTATTTGAAAGTCAAAAAATTGATTAAATTTACTGAAAGCTTTCCAACATTATATGTCCCATGTTAAGACAGTAAAAATAGCAATTATCGGCTAAATAAAAAAATATACTAATGATCCGAAAGAAACTTATGATAGCAAAAAGTTATTTATTTAGTTATATGAAAAAATATCGTGCTTAGGAAATATATGAGACCGGCACTGGCGTTACGAAAGAATATTTTATAGGTTAACGGTAATTTATAAAAAATGTTATTTTATAATTAAAAAAGTTATTTCGCAACTGAAAAAGATTGAAAATGTTTGTATGAAAGTAAAAAGTGAATTATAAAAGAATATTTGGCTTAAAACTACCATATTAGTATAAAAGAATAGTTTATGACCACGTGTTGAATTTAATTTCGTCTATCTCTGTAAAAAAATAAAGAATGCATACGAAAATTATATCAGACAGTACTTTAGAAGAAGCTTATCAATTATAGATTATGATTTTGGACTTACCACAGCAAAATTCATAAGATAGGTACTTGGGATATGAAAGATAGCGAAAGACGATGTGCCTCTTTAGGCAGACGATAACGAAAAGGCTGTTTAACGAGGCGTTGTCCGTTGGCAGGCGTCAATTGTCTTACGTTCGGGGTAGAAGAGTTTGGGGTCACAGAACTATAATTGGATGTGGCTAGTGACGACGAGCGCTAATTAAAAGGATTTATTCTGTAAAATCGAAACAGGTCGATAGACATGTTACACCCCCTCTCCTCCGGGAAAAAAATGATTCGAAGAATTATTTTTTTTTGTGAAAAATGGGCTTAATAAGATAAAAGGAGGGGTGAAGTATCATTGCAAAATCTATGTATCTTAGGTAAGGTAAGGCAATTGTCAAAGGTAAAGGTAAGGCAATTGTCAAAGGTAAGGTAAGGCATTTGTCAAAGGTAAAGGTAAGGCAGTTTTGTCATCTTGTGATTATCATGTAGTTAGGTCATCGTATAAGACAAAGCATACACTGAGAACGAAAGGTAACGATAGGGTGCGATAATTTCTCAGTGCAGGCGAAACGATAAGATAAGGTACGGTAGGGTGTGTTTTGATAAAACGCTGGGATCTCAGATACGCAGAGCGAAAAATTCCAGGAAATACCAAACCAATGTCTCCGGGAGGGACAAAAATAAACACGGTGAGTGATGTCAGCCTAAAATTGATTTAGAATGCAATTCCGTCGGAATTATAATTAATTCGTAAATCAGCCTAATTTTCACCGAGCAAAGAGTAAAGATTTGTCATAATGACGTCACCAGGGGTGAAATACTACTTGACTTAGCAAAGATTATTGGCAGGGCGACAACACTTATAGTGTTCCACAAGGAACGGTTCTAAAATATACGATAACGGTAGGTAGTTCACAAGTATCACAATACGGCAACGCAAAAGGTATGTTAAGGGAGAGAAAGGAATACATAGATACTTACTTTGAATGGTTTTCGGTAAAAGAGAATTGAAGATATATGGAGTGATTCTGAAAAGTAAATCAAGGTCGAAATAAGGGCGTGTGAAGATAGGAATGGTTTGTGGCGACATTATAAGAAGAAAGACGATAGATTCTTATCACGTGATCGGACAAAAAGGTATTCTGGTTTATACGCCGAGAGCACAGGAAGAGGGCAGAAACAGCAGCGCGATCGACATTCGGTGAGGTTGCCAGTTAGCGTCCACAGTAGCCATTGGTCATCGATCCGAAAGTCAATCCAGCTACATGCATTCGGTCCGTTGATATGCTCTCTTTGTTAAATCGAACAAAAGGTATTATGACTAAAATTACACCCATGACTCTGTCAGGGAATACGGTATATCGGTCCAGAACTCTACAAGAGTGTGGCCAATCTGGTAAAATAAGGAAAAAACACTAAAAGCTACGGAAGTACTGCCATTGAAGGCAAAGAAAAGGAAGAGGTTGCTATAGAAGCCAGGGTGAAGAGAAAGAGCGACTAAGCAGTCATTTAGAAAACGAAAAGTAAAAGAAAAAACTCCAGTGTATCGTTTTTGTAGGAGAACGATAGCGAAACTCCATGAGAATGGCACGGTTGCCTAAAGTAGGGAAGAAAACGGAAACGGAAATAATAAAAATAATGGTCAACTAAAACTCAATTGTACCGTTTTTTTTAGGAGAACGATAGCGAAACTCCAAGAGAATGGCGCGGTTGCCTAAAGTAAGGAAGAAAACGAAAACGATAATGAACTAAAACACAATTGTACCGTTTTTTTAGGAGAACGATAGCGAAACTCCAAGAGAATGGCGCGGTTGCCTAAAGTAAGGAAGAAAACGAAAACGGAAATAATAAAAATAATGGTCAACTAAAACTCAATTGTACCGTTTTTTAGGAGAACGATAGCGAAACTCCAAGAATGAAACGGCCTCTGAAGTGACTTAAAGTGATTGGCCAGCATCTTGAAAATATTTAAAATGAGAGAAAAAGAATAAAAGACGGTATCTAAATCAACAGTACTAATCAAATAGCACTAGCGGAAGCAAAGGATCTAAAATCCGAATGAACATAAATGCCTGGCAACGAGGTATAGATATGGAAACTGTATGTACGTGAATGACTGTAGATATAAAAACAACAAATATTTATTGCCGTTAGATGTCAATTAAAATAAACAAAACCGTACTATATTTTCAACAAGTCATACGTAGTAATGAAAATGTTGCATAATAACTCCATAAAAATTATCAGTATATAAATGTATAGCTAATCAAGATCAAAAATGTATCATAAATTGATATTAAAATTTTTGTAGCACATCACAATCTCTCTGTCGTCAAAAAAACTGAACTGCAAAATATTTATAGTTAACGGTAAATTGTTAATTTGGCAACACTGCACTTTATATTAACAAGATTAGACAAGAACAAGTAAGAGAGTTTAAAGATAAATTGTTACTTTGGCAACACTGCACTTGATTAACAATAGGTAAGATAAGATATTTCAGTTTGTGTAACTCGACACAATTCAACTGAACAAGATACAAACGGTAAGATATTTCAGTTTGTGTAACCAGACACAATTCAACTGAAAAAGATAATTTTACTATGCAGCTACATAAAATATAACAACTTATCAGAAAACAGACACCTTAAGAATTTACTTAAAACGTGGCAACATTGCAAACAAATCAGATGTAATTCACCTTTCCTGAAAAAATCAATAACAAAATTCCGTTTCGGGACAACAAAAGATTGTGCTATACTTCGTTATCTCTTAAAAAAATAAACCCAGAGAATATTCGTTATCGTAGACCAAAATATATAAATAAGGCAGGTAGTTAAGATAAAATTAAAAAAACGTCCAGGGTCGGTACAAGATAGTTACTTGAAAAAGTGAAATTTTATTTAAAAAAGTTAGTTGTTGGAAGCAAAAATTCTGAATTGAACGATAAGAAAAATTTTAAAGAGAATATGCAAAAATAAAAAAACTAAAATCCTTCCAACCCAACTGTTACACTGTGCAACAAAAACAATGGGCGCCAATTTGTAACGGTAAAAGTAGTACCTCACAGGGCACCAGCTCGAAGGGCTCCGGCTAGAGACTCCTCTCAAGGGTGATTCGACTCCAAGTTTATGTCACACAGGGATAACAGAAGGGTTGTAAAAATTGAGGGCGCCACTACCTTTTTAACGATGAAAACTACAAAAAACTAAGGCGGAAAAGGTAGAAACGCCTTGTAAAATTTAAATAAAAGTTAATAATTAAAAAAAGTCACTAAAAATTACCCCGGGCGATATCTCCCTCAACTTTTATAGTTGAGGATTTTAATAAAAAAAAAGAATTAAAAACAAATTTACAGTTTATTCTGCCACAGGAAATGAACAACGGAATTTACTAAAGGAATTTGTACTTTTATAGGTACTTAGCTTAGATGAAGTGGTTTCCTGGAGAAGAAGTCAGGTCTTGATCCGAACTGATGAGTTCTGTTCTAGGGCGGTAGTTTGAGGGTTCTATCCTTGGCTATATTCTTGGGGTTATATTCTTCGGTTTATATCCTCAGCGTTATATTCTAGCCTAGGGTTATATTCTCGGCGTTAAATTCTTGGGTTATATTCTTGGCTTATATTCTCGCCTAGGGTTATATTCTTGGCTTATATTCTCGCCTAGGGGCTGTGCTTACCTAGAAGTACAAGTGGATCAGGGATATGTAGGAACTTGAATGTTATGGCACATTATGTTGGTCAGCTTTTCAGGTTAAAGAAAAGGAAGGCAGTTATTTGAAAGTCAAAAAATTGATTAAATTTACCGAAAGCTTTCCAACATTATATGTCCCATGTTAAGAAAGTAAAAATAGCAATTATCGGCTAAATAAAAAAATATACTAATGATCCGAAAGAAACTTATGATAGCAAAAAGTTATTTATTTAGTTATATGAAAAAATATCGTGCTTAGGAAATATATGAGACCGGCACTGGCGTTACGAAAGAATATTTTATAGGTTAACGGTAATTTATAAAAAATGTTATTTTATAATTAAAAAAGTTATTTCGCAACTGAAAAAGATTGAAAATGTTTGTATGAAAGTAAAAAGTGAATTATAAAAGAATATTTGGCTTAAAACTACCATATTAGTATAAAAGAATAGTTTATGACCACGTGTTGAATTTAATTTCGTCTATCTCTGTAAAAAAATAAAGAATGCATACGAAAATTATATCAGACAGTACTTTAGAAGAAGCTTATCAATTATAGATTATGATTTTGGACTTACCACAGCAAAATTCATAAGATAGGTACTTGGGATATGAAAGATAGCGAAAGACGATGTGCCTCTTTAGGCAGACGATAACGAAAAGGCTGTTTAACGAGGCGTTGTCCGTTGGCAGGCGTCAATTGTCTTACGTTCGGGGTAGAAGAGTTTGGGGTCACAGAACTATAATTGGATGTGGCTAGTGACGACGAGCGCTAATTAAAAGGATTTATTCTGTAAAATCGAAACAGGTCGATAGACATGTTACAAAGTGCGCCAGTGCGGAAATTTATGGAACTCGCATATTATATACTCCACTCATTTTGTCGTATTTTGACGTCCACCATAAAATTTGCAAGAATGCTTGTTATGATGTAGAACTATCGAAAAAGTAGTTTAAATTGAAAAATAATTGTGCGTCCGTATATCGGACGCACAACTACCACCGGACGCACGATTAAATGTAAAAGGACAATGTACGGACGCACAAAGGCGTAAAGATAAATATATATATATATATATATATAATATATATATATATATATATATATATATATATATATATATATATATATAGTTCGTTGCCGATACTAGTTAGGTCAAACTTTGATTGTGGGGGATGCGGCAATGTGAAAAAAAATCATACAATAGATTATAAAAACTTTGAAATTTTACATAAAGAAAACAACTACTTTAAAAGGATTTTCCTGGAAATGGCATTCATATCTCAAGTAAATAATTGCTTAAATAAAAGAACAAATATTCAAAAACTTAGTGCAATTTATAGCTATTTATTATCTTTTGACAAACAAACAAAAAATTCAAATATTGAAAATGAGAATTCTGTTACTTTTAATTAACTTACCAACTATTATTTCACTTGCTAATATACTAAACATACTTAAAGACATTTCTATGACTACTAAAAATTAACATCGATGTCGTAATGTCAATTTTGAAAGTTTTATTTTTTATTTAATTTCTTTGAGAAATAAAATTATATAACATGTTTTTTATCCATTTTATACATATTTATAGATATTGTGAATAACCTCACTTAGTTGTTTTACTTTTAAACTAATTTATTTTTATTTTAAAATATCTATAAATGTACCTATCTTTTGTAGTTCTTTGACAATGGTTTCAATAAATTACCGAAAGCTCAGAACAAACTAAAAAGAGTTCACTTTTTCACGTTGCCGCATCCCCCACAATAATATATAATATATAATATATAATATATAATATATAATATATAATATATAATATATAATATATAATATATAATATATATATATATATATATATATATATATATATATATATATATATATATATATATATATATATATATATATATTATTGTGGGGTTGTACAGTATAAATATACATATACAGTTATATACAGTATGTCGCTAATGTATGGAATACATTCATTATTTCCAAAATAAACGACTTTTGAAAAAAATCCAAAAACAGGTCAATTTTAATTTTTGAATCGTCATCACATGATGTAGATATAACGAACATTGCGTTACCAGTATTAACGTGGTGACGTAATCGGCAATTTTTTTAAATGAAACCATGTGTCTCAAGACCCCTCATTGGAAAGGTCTTCTAATCGTCTTTACAACGATGTAATTATTTGAATATTCATTTCTACAGGGTCGACCAAAACTGCTTATTTGGTAAAATTTTAATCATAAATTCTGATTCAATGAACTAAGTTATTGTAAGGACCGCCACTGGAAATAAAACATCGTAGTGTACCCAAAAAATATTTCTGTTTTTGGATATGTTACTGATAATAGTACTAAATTCTAATTTAACACTAATTGATGTGTATCAGAAACTGAACGAATTGAAATATTAATGATGATTGGGTATGGAGATAGAGTAAGGACACAGAAAGAAGTTGGCAATTTATCTAATGCTAAATACCCCAACCGTGAACCCATTTCTCAATCAACAATTAGTAAAATAGAGAAAAAGTTTCGAGAAATGGGCCATGTTAAAGATGTCCCTAAAAGTGGTAGAAAGTCAATTTCCGAAGACAAAAAAGTTGACATATTCCTTGAGTTTCAAGAATATCCCCACACTAGCTCGAGACAAGTTGCGCTGGATAATAAATTACACCATTCTACTGTTGCTAGAGTGCTGAAAAAGGAGAAGTGGCATGCATATAAGGTACATTTGCTCCAAGAGCTGCTAGAAGATGACTTTGATAGGAGAATCGAATTCTGTGAAACAATTATAGAACGATGTAACAGAGATCGTAATTTCATACAAAATAAACTTTTTTCAGATGAAGCAACGTTTATGCTCAACGGCCATGTAAACTGCTAGACGTATCGATACTGGGCAAGTGAAAATCCCCATTGGATGCAGAAGTATAGGACACAATATCCTGAAAAGGTGAATTTTTTGGCCATCATTATAAACAATCAAATAATAGGGCCATATTTTTTTGAAGGAAGCTTGACCGGTCCTCGATATCTTCAATTTCTTCAGGATTATCTATTACCACAATTAAGTCAACTATTTCCAAATATATGTGATTTGTGGTTTCAGCAGGATGGGGCACCCCCACATTACGCCTTTGATGTACGAACCTACTTAAATGCTGTTTCTCCAGATAGGTGGATAGGAAGAAGAGGAACGATCGAATGGCCACCAAGGTCGCCAGATTTGACACCTTTAGACTTTTTTTATGGGGATACTTGAAGAGCAAAGTTTATCAAAGTCGCCCAAATTATATAGAAGAGTTGAAGGATCGCATCAGAACGGAGATTGCACAAATAACGCCTGAAGTTCTCCTAAACGTTAGAGACGAATTTATTGCTCGGCTGTCTCATTGCATTATTGCTGAAGGTCATCAGTTTGAACATTTAATATAATTTAATGGTTTTTTACTAAACAGTTCTCTGTATTTTCGTAAATAAACAGTTTTGGTCGTAGAAATAAATATTCGAATAATTACATCGTTGTAAAGACGATTAGAAGACCTTTCCAATGAGGAGTCTTGAAACACATGGTTGCATTTAAAAAAATTGCCGTTTACGTCACCACGGTAATACTGGTAACGCAATGTTCGTTACATCGACATCATGTGATGACGATTCAAAAATTAAAATTGACCTGTTTTTGGATTTTTTCCAAAAGTTGTTTATTCTGGAAATAATGAATTTATTCCATACATTAGCGACATACTGTATATATATTTTTATGATATGAATAGTTACTCAATAATAAATTTAAATATTTAATACTCATATAATTTAATTGATATTTGTACAACCAACTTTATCACCATCTATCACCACTGGATTCAGAATCGTTACAAATGTAAACTACCAAAATTTTATAAAAAAAAATTTATTAACGGTAAAGTTATTACAACATGAATTTGGAAAAAGTTGTATTTTGATTAATGTTTTACGTTGAATGTAGACAAATTTTAAAAATGGCAAAAACTAGGACTCTAACATATTGCACAGTAAAAATTCGAAGCCGATAACTTAACCCGTTCTGGAGTTATAGCTTCTGAAAGTAATGTGAAATTGAACTTAATAATTTCATTTATTAACAAAATGCAATCAACAAGTATGCCATGAAAATACAAATTATAGTCCAGGAAATATATCCTGAATATAACCATTTTACAATATTTCCTTCATAGTGGCTGATGTTGCTTTACAAGAGGGCAAAATCGATGTAGAATAAGATACACTCACTCCGATATCTGAAGTCGTTGCGGAAAATTTTTTAACGCGGTAATAAAAGCGTGATTTCAATGAAAATGACGTTTTTCGTGCATATCTTTTTACAGAAAAATTGTGAAGACCTTTTTTTATCCTCAAAAGATCTACAAAACTAGACTTTGCACGTCAAAAACATCGATTAGGTCCAAAGTTATGAGCAAAAAAACATTATTATTTATAAACAAATTTAGAACCCGATGTTATCATTATAACGTCTTTATATTACACGTAATTATGCCCTCATATTCACAAATAACGTTTACGAAATCTGGAATCTGTAACTTAATTAATTTTCAAATTATGACGTCATAAACAATTTAATATACTTTTTTAAATGAAACTAAGTGTTTCTAATTAATTCCACTATTTAATGTAAAAATTATGGAAATTTTAAGATATTTATTGATAATTATTTCGATTTTGATATATCATCGTCAGAATGACAGAAGTTACATTTTATGTGATGCTTGATGTGATGTTTAATATTTTGGCTATACCAAATAGTGAGTGACTTAATATATATTAACAGAAAAAAGAAGAAGATATGATATTACAAATATTAAAGCTTAGGTATTATTAGCCCTATGGGGATATCCTGGATATCTTTTCCCATTTAAGATCAGTATAACTGAGCAATGATATAGGAAACCAAGGAAAACAATATCTGCTGATCTTTACAATTGTCACTTAGTGGAGAGCTCCCTAGATTAATCTGTTCATTGACAACTTCATATTGTGGGTCTCTTAAATGTCTTCTTATTTCTAGCTCTTCAAGGAAATCTAGTTCTTGTTTCTTATCTCAAATATGAAGTACTTCTAGTCCTGTGGTAGGTGTTAATGAATATTTGGTGTCAAGAAGATGTTTTGCGTAATGTGGTTTATCTGGCTGTTCTAATTTGTATGCTCGTGAGTGTTCATTATATCTAATTTCAAAATTTCGATTTGTTTGACCAATATAGACAGCATTACATTCTGGCAATTTAAGTTTATATATTCCAGACTTTTTTAATGGGGGTATTTTTGTTTTTACATTTAACAATTTTTTTCTTACATTGTTTTCTGTTTTGAAATAAATTGCTGTATTTGTTGAAGAAGATATTATCTTTGAAATATTATTAGAAATATTACTAGCATATGTGATGGTTTTGTATTTTTATATTTCCCTAGTTTTTTCAGGAAATATTATTTGTAATGCCACTTTTTCCTCTTTTTTATTAATTAATCCATTTATTACGTGTAATGGATAACCGTTGGATGTGGCTATTAATTTAATTATATTAATTTCTCTATCAAAATTATATTTGTTCATAGGAACTGAAAATGCTCTATGCATCATTGACTTATATGCTGCTAGTTTATGTGACATGGGATGATTAGAATTATATGGTATAGTCACATCAGTATGTGTTGGTTTTCTGTAAATTGAAAAATCAAGTATATTATTGACTCTTTGAATTTTAATATAAAGAAAATTGATTGAGTTATTTTTTTCAACTTCTAATGTAAATTTAATTTTTTGATGTAAATTATTGATATGATTGAACAATATATCTAATTGTCGTTCACTACCTACAAAACAAGCTAATATGTCATCTACATACCTATACCAAAATAATGTATTTTTTGAAATGTTACATTCAAAGATTTTTCTTTCTAAACTGTCCATAAAAATGTTTGCTAAAATTGGTGATATAGGGCTTCCCATTGGTAAACCTTCATTTTGAATATATACCTTATTATCAAAAGTAAAATAATTCTGATTAATACATATGCCAGACTCAGATGCCGAATTCGCCAATTCGCCGAAATTAATATTCAGTCCGCGATATGATCAAAGCGAAATGATCAGATGCCGATAACAGATTCTCTTTCGGCATTTGTTTTCTCTAATTTATACATTTCGCGAACTGAGCAATTCAGACTTGCTCAAATGCCGATTATGAATTTATTTTGACAGATGATTATTTTTAGTTTCATATTTTGTCAATTGTACTATTACGAAATAAGCAGTTCTCGATATGTTGCATTTTCTAAAAAGAAAGAGTCGAATTTCTTTTGCGAAAATGCATAATTTTCATTTTTTCGAACTATACCTACTCGGCAATTGGACTCCATAAACAGGCGTCTACAAAAACGTTTGACTCTTGAGATTTTTTAAGCGATATTAAGCTGATAAGAATAGATATCATCCATTGATCGGTGTTAAAGGTCGGGAAGAGGATTAAACCAAAATAAATTCATAATCGGCATTTGAGCAAGTCTGAATTGCTCAGTTTGCGAAATGTATAAATTAGAGTAAACAAATGCCGAAATAGAATCTGTTGTCGGCATCTGATCATTTCACTTTGATCATATCGCGGACTGAGTATTAATTCCGGCAAATGGGCGAGTACGGCACATACATCAAACAAATTATCTGAAATTATTCTTGGATTAATATTTTTATCCTCTAGTAATTTTTTAACAAGTGTTATGCACTCTTTTGGAGGAATTTTAGAGAACATATTGGTAACATCAAATGAAATAAGTTTAGAGTTATCTTGTAACTTGTATGTTTTTAATTGTTTGATTAGTTCTATTGAATTTTCAATTGAGTATTTAGATATACCTCCATAGCTATTAAGTATATTGTTTAGTTTTTTAGCTAACTTATTATTAGGAGTATTAACGTAAAAAACTACAAGTCTAATTGGTTTCGATACTTTATGCAATTTAACAGTTCCATATAATTGTGGAGACTGAGGATTTTTATTAATCATGTATTTTTCCTTATAATCATTAAAAACATAATTTGAACTATTGACAATCTCTCTAACATTATTAGAAAACTTTTTATTGGGTCAGACCAGAATTTTTACATCATAAGATTCTATAAAATTATTAACTTTAGATTTATATTCTTCGGATTTTAAAATTACAGTGGCATTTCCCTTGTCAGATTTTGTTATTGTGAGGTTATGTTCTTCTACTTTCTTTTTGATTGAATTTAAAATATCATTTTTTGTTTGACGTTAGGAACACTTAGTTTCATTTGAAAAAGTAATATGAGTAGATTCCACAAAGTAAGGGTCCAAACAGTAAATTCAACAAATTAATTTATTCTCGCCCTGTACGACATTGCGGATCACCCTTACTTATGCTGTTTGTTTGGTTAGTAGATTTCACTGTTTCAGAAATATGCAATTTCACAACCGTGGGAATGATTATTTAAAACGGCCTTAGTTGTAAAATGCAATATACCGCATGCTCAATGAATTTTGCAATATATTATTACGTACATTGATAGAGCATGAAATGAGCTTTGATCTGAAAAAGATTCGTCTAAATTTCTTAAAAAACAGCGGAGTGACAAACCGTCAAAGTTTAAGCTTCATTGCTCAACAATTTCAGGGTGCAGCGAAAAAAAAAAGATATTCATGATCGGAACACGGAGTACTTTCACTGTTTGAAATATTTATTCTAAGGGAAACAGATAACATAGCTAAAAGCCATTTCCAAAGTTCATGCAACGCTATAATTTTTACTATCTGGCTCGTGGCGACGGAGTGGGGACTCGACTCACTCGAGAAAATTTCTCGCTGCGCGCCGTCAAACTCGACCCCGGAGCTGAATTGGTACGTTTCTCGGAAACTATCCAAGATGAATTGATAATTTTTTATTAATCCATACTACTCGACGAGAGGAATCCATTTTTATTATCTGAATTATGAAATGTCACATCCCGAATCGTCAATGACGCTTTAATGAAATATCTAAAGTTTGCGGTATTTTTTCCGCTGTCATTTATAATCTTTATTTGAAATCATTAAAATTTCTCTTCTAAACAAAATGAAAATATTACTTTTTAGCAACTATCTTTTGGTTTCATATATAATGATTGAGTATTTTCATTGAATTATGTCAATTTAAAGAGACTCGTAATTATTTGTTCAAAAATAATTATTCAAGTTATGTATTTTGTACTTATTTGCGTTAATGTTTAAATGACTTATAGCAGTGAAATCTACTAACAAAACAAACAGCATAACTAAGGGTGATGCGCAATGTCCTACAGGGCGAGAATAAATTAATTTGTTTATGACGTCATAATTTGCAAATTGATCAAGTTACAGATTCCAGATTTCGTACACCTTATTTGTGAATTTGAGGGCATGATTAGGTGTAATATAAAGACGTTATAATGATAACATCGGGTTCTAAATTTGTTTATTAATAATAATGTTTTTTTGCTCATAACTTTGGACCTAATCGATATTTTTTGACGTGCAAAGTCTAGTTTTGTAGATCTTTTGAGGAAAAAAAAAGTCTTCACGTTTTTTCTGTAAAATTGAAGGGTAAAAAGATTTGCACGAAAAACGTCATTTTTATTGAAATCACGCCCTTCTTACCTCGTTAAAAAATTTTCCGCAACGACTTCAGAGAACGGAGTGAGTGCATCTTAATATACATCGATTTTTTCCTCTTGTCCAAAATCAGCCACTATGAGGGAAACATTGCTCACAACTCTATATTTCCTGGACTATAACAACTCTTAAAAATAACTAACAATACAAGTAATAATAATTTAACTCTAAATTTGCAACTTAGGTTTGGTAATGTCCACAACTTTATTATGTCCATACTTATTAAAGCCATTTTTACAAAATTCAAACAAAATAGCAAGAAGGCTTCGATTTTGACATTTCATTTATGTCAGTCAGTAATTTGTATGAAATAGTACTAAAGAAGTAGTACTAAATGTTCTAAATAATTACTTGTACTTGACTGCTTGGCTGCTTTCACTATTCAAGACAAAGTTGAAATTGTTCGTTTGTGTGGTTACAATGATAGAAGTGAACGAGAAGTAACAGAGATATTTAATCGGAGACATCCAGATCGCCGGATTTGCTGCTCTGCAGAGCACTAAATTAAAACAGAATTTATTGAGACTGGAGCAGTGACCAGACGTATTCAAAAAAAAATTGCAAGCAAGAAATTTTAATGACCGTATTGTCATAGACTACTTTGCCAACAATCCAAATATTAGCTTAAGAGTAGCTGGTTTGGATTTAGCCTTGCCTAGAGAAAACATTCGGCGATGTTTAAAGAGAAATTCAATACGACCATTTGAACCGATATTTCTCCACACTTTAAGGGCAGGTGATACAGAAAAACGCATGGAATATTGTTTGTGGGCTCAAGGTGGGTACCTTAATTCAAGAAAATTATTAGCCAGTGTTATGTTTAGTGATGAAGCCACGTTGACCACCAATGGCGTAGTTTCATCACAAAATGCAAGATATTGGGCATCTGAAAATCCTTACTGGGTAATAAATTGCAAAAGCCAATATTCTGAAAAGGTGAATGTTTTGTGCGGAGTTTTGAAAGACAGGATAATAGGTAAATTTTTTTTCTAATTGTCAAATTTTCAACCATACCTAACCATAGACAACATAAAGTTTAGCTGTCAGTTGCATTTTGTTATTCCATGTCAGTTGCACCGCCATTTTTTGTCCAAAGTAGAATTTTTTTAAATAATTTTTTCCCGTATTATGGAACGGTATAAAAAGTATCCTGATTCTAAGCTGGAAAGTATGCTTTATTTAGGTCAATGAGTTAATCTTTATTAAAATAACGAATTCAAATTCACTCAACAAAATATTTATTAACTATAAATATTTGTTTGTATATACTATAAATATTTGTTAACTATTAATAAATACCTACTAACTATTAATAAATGTACTTTTTGCGCGATCGATCTTTTTTGTTTATTTACAGCATCGGTTGTCAGGAAGGTAGGTTGTGTTTACTGGTTTCTAAGTCCAACACGTCGGTAAGTGATTTACTTACCGTTCAGACGTCGGTAAGTAAATTACTTACCAACGTCTTAGCCCTACATACATTTAATTAATAATATCTTGGAAACACTTAGCAACTGCCCAACAATTATTAAATCATATTATTGGCAAGTCGGCAACCGCCTACTTTATACCAAAATGAAAATATATTTTAAACTGATCGAGAAGTATAAATGTCATTTTTCACTTTCCGTTGATTTCGATGATTTTCGATGATTTCGATACCTTGACAGCGGGACACTTCCTAATTGGTAGTTCGCTTCTATCGTTACCTGAAGCTCCTGTCAACGACTCCAAACCCAGCCAGCCGCCATCATCCGATACCCCTCGCCGTCTGCCTCCTAGTACTACTCAGTACCCGTCTGGATCATCTTCCCGGCAACCAATCTGTTTCCGCTGTGGTGAGTCTGGAGCCACCGAAATAATTGTCAAAACCCTCCGAAGATATTCTGTTCTCGTTGCCGTAAGGAAGGAGTATTTTCCAGAGATTGTTACTGCAGGAGGCATCAAAACCAATCCGAAGCTGTCCCGAGGAGAGGCCGACACAGCATCCGCAAATCTTCGCCTCTCATACCGAACCGCCAGAAGAAATGAACGACCCCCGACCGCACATAGACGTCGAAATTGTAAATCACAAGTTTAAGGCATTGTTAGATACCGTGGCAGCAAAATCATATATTGGTGATCAAGTAGCTGAGACAGTTTCAAAAATAAAGCAAACTACCGCCCGTCAAGATACGAAGGCCCGTTTAGCTAATGGAAATTTAGTCTCCATCACCGACATTAATGAGCTGAAATGGAAAATCAATGACGTCATTATGGAGGGGTCGTTAGAACATCTACCTGGTCTGATAACCGATGTTGTGTTAGGACACGATATCCTCCGAAAATATAACTTCCGTTTGGAGTTAGGAACGGGAAATATATACATCAATAATGAAATAGTAGGACGTCCGTCATTAGCCAATCCTGTTGGAATATTAGGGTTGGTAAATACGTCCATGAAAGAAGTCGATGTTGCTCCGATCATCTTTAAGGAAGAAATCAACCATCGCCTAGCTGATGACAAATGTTCTGGAAATCTGTCGGTTACCGAAGTCTCTACGTCCTCCCTGGAGTTGTTAGGGGTTGACATGGACCAATCCGTTGCTGAAGGTTCTGAGTTTTCCCCGGTGTTGTTGGTGGTTGATAAGGAAAAATTTGTTTTTGAAGTCTCTGTATCTTCCCTGGTATTAGGGGTTGACAAGGGGCAGTCTGTTTCCGAAGTCTCTTCGTCTTCCCTGGAGTTAGGGGTGAACAAGGAGCAATCTGTATCCGAAGTCTCTGCGTGTTCCCGTTACCAAAAATAATTTAAAACACAAATAACTAACACAGGAGTCCAGAAATATTCCAAATAAACAATTAATCATGAATTTTGTAAATTTAAAACAAATGGAAAGTAAATTAATGAAAACTGAACTGGACAGTATGGTTTTGGTCTATTAATGTTGTGGATAAATATGAGTATCATCATAGAGATAAATAATTTGGATCTTCTATTTTAATCCTTTAATCGTCAATGTAAAGGAACATAAGATCTATTTAAATGTACTTGTGTATTTAAGCAAAAATTAATATTCTGTAATTCTTTGTCAATTTGTAAATCTTCCAAAAAATCCAACCTATTAAAATTTTTAGAATTAACTTCTTTTAAAATTTGTGAATTCCGATTAGGACTAAAATTGTGTTTATTAAATTTTATATGATGACCAAAGACAGTCTTATCACTTCTATTCAAATGTTCACTTATACGAACTTTCAAAGGTCTACAAGTTCTTCTTAAATGTAATGATTCATATATTCTGTCTTTGGTCATCGTATAAAATTTAATAAACACAATTTTAGTCCTAATCGGAATTCACAAATTTCAAAAGAAGTTAATTCTAAAAATTTCAATAGGTTGGATATTTGGGAGATTTACAAATTGACAAAGAATTACAGAATAATAATTTTTGCTTAAATATACAAGTACATTTAAATAGATCTTATGTTCCTTTACCTAGACGATTAAAGGATTAAAATAGTAGATCCAAATTATTTCTCTCTATGATGATACTCATATTTATCCACAACATTAATAGACTAAAACCATACTGTACAGTTCAGTTTTCATTAATTTACTTTCCATTTGTTTTAAATTTACAAAATTCAACATTAATTGTTTATTTGGAATATTTCTGGACTCCTGTGTTAGTTATTTGTGTTTTAAATTATTTTTGGTAACGGGTTCTCATTAGACCCTTAATCTAATTTTCAGGCTTGAATGAGATTTGAGTAATGGGTTCTCATTAGACCCTAAATCAAATCTTTCTCAGTGTGAATGACTTTCACATTAGTTCTGGGATGTTTCAGGTTTTCATCAATTTTACTTTCCACTTGTTTTTTCTGGACTCTTATGTTAGTTATTTGTGTTTTAAATTATTTTTGATAACGGGTTCTCATTAGACCCTTAAAGTAATTTTCTGGCTTGAATGAGATTTGAGTAATGGTTTCTCATTAGTCCCTAAATCAAATCTTTCTCATTGAGAATGACTTTCATATTAGTTTTGGATAATCCTGGAATACTTAATTTAACTATTGGTTTTTGAAATAATGTTCTAGATATTTTTTTAAATAGAATTTATTATCAAAATTTCTTTTCTGTGTTAGATCTAATTTTATTAACTTCTTTCGTTTATTAATTATTTTGATTTGGATTTCTTTTGATTGAATATTTTTCGAATAAGATTTGGTAACGGGTTCTCATTAGACCCTTAATCTTTTTCGTTTTGAATGAGATTTGAGTAATGGGTTCTCATTAAATTCTAAATCAAAATCTCATTTTAGATTTTCATGTCGGTTTTAAGAAATTACCAAGTTACACGTATTATTGTTTAGATTTTTTTCATGGTAATTACTTGTCTGAATGTTAGTTCTGTGCTCACTTTTGATAACTTTAGTTCTGTTTTCACTAAGGTATCATTATCTTTATTTAATATTTAAATTTAATTCAATGCAGTTTTAAATATTTCATGATTTTAGTCAGTTTATTTGGAATATTTCTGGACTCTTGTGTGAGTTATTTGGTTTTCAAAGTTTCTTAAATTATATTTGTTAACGGGTTCTCATTAGACCCTTAATCTAATTTTTCTGGCTTTAATGAGTTTTGAGTATTGGGTTCTCATTAGACCCTAATTCTAATCTTTCTCATTGAGAATGACTTTCATATTAGTTTTGGGATATTCCTTGAATATTGCTAAATATTGTTTAAAAAATGTTCAAAAGTTAACAATAGTTACCCCAAACAGGGGAATATTATTAGAAATTTTTGAATCTCAAATTAATTTAGGTTTTTTTTAAAAATAATTTTTCATGATTGTTTAGTCAATTTGTTGTCGACTTTTTACTTTTTAATTTTGGTTCCTTGTAGATCCACAATATTAATAAGTTGGACATCCACAACATTGATAGAATGAAACCATATTTTCCAGTGCAGGTTTCATTAGTTTAATTTTCCTTTTGTTTCAAATTTACTAGAGTCATGTTTAATTAATTGTTTATTTGTAATATTTCCGGACTCTTGTGTGAGTTATTTGTTTTTTTTTAATTATTTTTGTTAACGGGTACTCATTAGACCCTTAATATAATTTTTCTTTTTTGATTGAGATTTGAGTAATGGGTTCTCATTAGACCTCAAATCAAATCTTATTCATTGAGAATGACTTTCATAATAGTTTTGGGATATTCTTGGAGTACTTAGTTTAACTTTTACTTCTTGAAATAATTTTCTTGATATTTAAATAGTCTTTATTGTCAAAATTTCTTTTTATTGCTTAGTTTTATTGTTATGAACTTTATTTATGATTAATTATTGTGTTTTGGTGTTTCTTTCGACTGTTATGTTAGTTATCTGTTTCGAATGAGATTGTTAACGGGTTCTCATTAGATTCTAGATCTTTTTCTTTTTTGAATGAGATTCGAACAATGGGTTCTCATTGAACTCTTATTCATATCTTTTTCTCAGTTTAGATGATTTTCATGTTAGTATTGAGAAATTACCAAGATACACGATTTATTGTTTGGTATTGTTCCGTGATATTTACTTGTCGGAATGTTAGTTCTAAGCTCACTTTTGATACATTTAGTTCTATGTTTAGTAACACTGACATTTGTCATTATTTAATTCAATTTAAATTGGTTTGTCAACTTCAAATTAATGTAATGTCACTTCATTTTCCGTTTCTACAAACACGTGTAGTTATAAACTATAAATTTTTGAAAATGTTTAAAAGTTAACAATAGGGTACCCCAAAACAGGGGAATAATTAAAATTTTAAATTTAATGTAAATTTTAAAATCTTTATGATTGTTTAATCAATGTGTTGTCGACTTTTTAATTTGGTTTCTTGTACATACTTGACGAGTAAGTAATACTTTACTAATTTCCTTATTGATAAAATTTCAACTATTTTTTACTTACTTGCAGGTATCGCACTGATGATGGCTTAACAGCCGAAAGCGCTTTGCAATTTTTTAAAAATTAAATTATTTTACACAGAATACACTGTTTTCTTGACTATCTAGTCATTTGTACGCAGTCATAAAGATATTCATATTATTTTTTTAATTCTTTTAAAAAGTTTACGATTTTCAAATAAGTCTGAGGCTGATGCCATAGGTTGATTGAATATCTAGTTTAATTCACCGTATTAATGATCAATGGTCGATCCGTTTTCCCGAACTCCCAAATTCACGACCTTTTTTTAGTTGTGATTAAATTGTTCATTTTGTACAATACTTTGAATTTTTTTGCTCACTACTGTCATATTATTCTTCCTTTAAAACTGCTCACTGTTTGCTCACGAATTGCTTATATCGCTTTACCTGTTACTAATAGCTAGAATAAACTGCTTACATCTAGTTTATCGTACCATCGCTTATGCACGTACTACCGGCAAGTTTTGCATAACACGAATATGTTTGTCACATTTGCACACTGTATATATTTATTTTGTTTGGAACCGCCGAAAATATTTAATTTAGGATATTGCTGAAAATTATGAATTTCTTCGAATATTTAGGTCTGTTGTCCCTGTGGATATTGAATATATACAAACCGACATAATCAGTGTTTTCTTAATAACCCGTAGCATAGCCGTCTGAGGGTTAATAGTGTTATAGATGTGTCGAATTCAACAAGACCCCTGGAATTTTCCGTAACCTCCATCTGAGGCTACCTGGAACTCTTGACGCTAAGGGTCAAGGGGCCGTGAAGCAAACCACGTTAAAAATCTGGCGCCCGAGCATTCGTTTAGAAGATTTTGCATCGAGGGTGACCAAAGTGACTAGTTGGTAAGAACCTAAGGGTGGGCGAAATTGACGTCACAGTACTTTTTCTGAATTGCCTCAAGATGAATCCTAAAAATGTCTCGTTTACTGTACTGAATATTCTCTTCTTTTTTAAACCATTTTTCGTTGCCATAGGTAACTGCTTTGTTTGCTGAACTGCTCTTCTTGTTTTTCTTCAATGTTATTTATCTAGGTTGTAGGAATAAACTAGCAATTATCCCTCAAACACATAAAGCTTCAATAGCTCTCACTTGACTTGGAAGGTGATTAAAGAAAAAAATAAATAAATTCAAACTCGACGGTTGTTTTTTATTTTGTCGAAAACTAACTAACGAACACTATTACTGATAACTTAATCTACGTTTTAGAACAATTAGATGTAAATGATTATTTTACTGTTCCAATAGAACGTTAACTTCGAAAGATGTTTTCGCGCACGCGAAGTGGTGAAAAAACGTGATTTGTGGTTTAAAAATTGAGTGCGAGCCTCAAGCGCGGTAACCCCTCTTCTATGAAAAATTCTACTCGACTGTTCTAATGCTTGGGGTGCTGTCGCGCCAGCAGTAAACAACGGGGAAAATGAGTACAAGCTTGCAGAAACATCGTTCAAGGTTGAATTAAAAAAAATATATCTAAAATAGCACCTTGGTTGTGCTTGCTACAGGTTGTCCGATCAACAGTACAAAAATAGGACGTTAGAAATTAAACATAGGTAATACATGATATATGGAACACTGCCCGAAGAACCACAAATTTTCTGTTCGTACTGCACTATTTAAACGTAATTCAAAATACCATATAGCCAAAAAGATGATATCAGCTTTCTTCAAAAATTGAATACATGATCAAGATTAAAGGTTGAAAGGAGGAAAATAATATTCAATATAGTAAATGAGACATTTTTAGGATTAATGTTAAGGTAATTCATTCACTACTATCACATAATATACTACACCCCATAGAGTTTGACATTTTAGATAGTCAGATAAGAGATCAAATGAAATTAATAATTTACAAAAAGTACCAAGTACAAAAATGTAAATTCTCAGAACATTATATCTTTTCATAGATTCGTCAATCTTTCAAATGCAGTTTTTCCATATAAATAAGTTCAATTGAAAAGTGTTTAAAGCATAATATTCAGACCTTTTTGCTTCACACCCTACAGATTTTTCCTTCTGAATGCTGTTAATTTAAAATATTTGCTTATCTCGATAGTTTTCCGATTACGTAGCATAGCCTCAAACATCGAATATAAAGTCCTCATCTGAGAAAATTGTGGGTGTTCTGATTATTCTAGTAAGCGCCAACAAAGGATCCTCACCTGCTTTTTCGAACACCACTTTTCAAATATTTGATATGTTTGTTCATATCGTCTCCAGTGCTGATTTATCCATTAGACAGGAAAGGGCGGCAATTTATTTCACTTCCCAAAAAGGTGAGAAACGCAAACTCGAAGAAATCGGAACAGTTATCTATTCTGCGGAGAACACATGACTGTGTGAAAATGAGTTTATCGATTTCAACTTAACTTTATTATTTTAAGAATACATTGATATGAAAGCATATTTAGGAAGCAGCATTGAATCTCCCTTGCAAGTTTACACATATTCTGAAACACTATCTGAGAGATAATTTTGAAATCGTAAGGATTCAAAATAATTTTTTCCATGTTCATGCAAAAAACAAAACTTTATTGAACTTTATTCATTGTAAAAACTAGTTCTTTATTGCTCTAGTGCAATAAAAACTTTATTGCACTCATCTGTCATTTACTTACATAAACATTCAAATCGACGCCATTTTTAGTCAACCTAAATAAGACATTTTGTGTTTTTGCTTGCACGTAGGAAAAATATTGTATGCAACTCGTACAAAAGTGTTTATTGCACTTTTTGCATAAATAACTATGATCGACTATGAAACAAGAGCGTTTAAATGCTCTTTCCATTTTTTTTATCTCTAAAATGTTATGATTGATTTTATCGAAGAAAAGTCGAAGAAAAAATGTTTTAAACTTCAACGTTTATGGACATTTTTATAATAATCTAATTTTGATGTTATCTATTATTATCACTATTTTACCATCGTGTTAAAAAGTTATGATTTCTTTTCTCTTATCATTAAGATTGAAAAATTACTTCTTTTAGAAGTTGAGGTTTTGTGAAATATATATATCAAGTTCCTATTATAAAAAGATTATTAGTGAGAGGTAGGTGACAGAGAAAATGTGAGTACAAATTGGCCTTGACGCGGCTCTGATGTTGTCCAAGACCTTGATGGTAATAATTCAAACGTTGCTTCAGTGTCCACTTACATTGATCTGCCTCCACCTCGTAGTTATCCACGTACATTTCACTATTATCGCAGTGTTATAGAGTATAGTTTGGCAAGTTTATCTGAAGCTACGGGGCATCGGTAAGGGGGGAGAAAACATGGCCGATATCTGTCATAAACGTACCAATAGCGTACGGTACCTATTTTATAAAAGTATTAAAAATAATAATAATTATTATATGATAATTATATATAGAAACTGATTTATGCTTTGCTTTAAAGGTAGGGTATTTTTAAAAACACGTACCTATTTGTTAAAAATCGTACTTGAATTCAATATGGATACGAAATAATAAGATCCCAAGTAAAACTGAAAATACGAAGGAAAATATTGACATTATAAACGCCACTGGATAATCAATGTCAATCAATTGTCGAAGTGAGAGGGAAGAACACACGCACGCGCTTGCCAGTAGGAAGTCAGGAGGTTACCTAGCAACGGAGGCTTGATAAATATTCACCAATTGAGTAGTCCGAAGGGCGTGGTAATTATGATTTTCGCACGACGTTGCCGGCTTGAAGGTAACCCATAACATATTTGGAAAAGTGTTCATCTTTTAATATTCAGAAATTGAAAAAATATTGTCAATAGACAAAATCCAATGAAACAAGTACATTAAAGCACTAACGTTTAATCATTATTGACATGTTGTTAATAATAAAAAGTCCATCTTCTAATTATTATCACTACATACTTAACACTTTAGGTTTTTCATAGCTGAACGTGGCAATATCGAATGTTTTCGACCGCATTTCTTTCACAGCTTCAGTTATGTTTGCCAAACTATGCTAGTTTATAGGTGACAAAAACCATGAGACGTCAAAATGTTTCAAGTGAATAACTCAGTTCCTATAAAACAGCGGGCGACTAGACTAACGTTATGATGACTAGATAGTTCCGGAAGTTAATAAAATGATGAAAGTTTAACAGAACGATGACGTCATTCTCTGCTTCATGCTTGTAAAATCCGACTTGACAACAGGCTAGAAAACATCATTTTCGGACCAGTTTGAGAAAAAATATTACTTTGCAAGATAAGATAACACAAAAAAATGTAACCCTTCTACAGTTTATATTTTAAAATCCAGCTCTGCTCTCTGGGGGTAACATTTTTTAAATTCATCCTTAATGTCGGAGAATACTTTTACACATTTTTGTTGAAGTTGAACTCACTTCAAGGTCAAGATCCCTTATTGTACTGTACTATAACTAAATTTGCCCAATAATTTTTATATACTCAGTCAGTTATTTTTTTAGAATGAAGTCACTAATATATCCCCTCGTATAATTAGAGGCAATACATCAGGACACAATTATGGTCCCCAGCAAGGCTCATTTTTAAATATAGAAGTAATTTCTGAAAAGTGTTTGGATTATTGGTTAAAAGGAATCAAAGAACTTAAAAAGGATTTTCCCACAAAAGTAACAACATACATTTAGTGCAATGAAAATAACAATAATTTCATATAATATTACTTTCAGATCATTATTGCCAGTGTAATGTGTGAGTACATTGAGAAGGACTGGACTGAAATTACAAAACAAGTTGAATCTGCTGGTGCTGATATGTTAGAATTAAATTTAAGTTGTCCACATGGTGTCAAAGAGTCTGGTATGGGTTTAGCGTGTGGACAGGTAAATTAATTTCCCATTCTCTCCTCAAAGTATCCACACAATTATTGCATTCCATGATAAACAATATATCACAGTGAATAGATTTATCGATTTTCTTCACATTTCACAAATAGATAATATCCTGTATGCAATAACTTTTTAAGAAACTCCTGGACGAAAATTGTCGTTGGGGCCTTTTTCTTATAACATGTGAACTCCTATAAATCCCATTCACATATAATTTCACAATATATTATTTTCAGAAACCGGAGTTAGTAAACAATATTTCCAAGTGGGTTAGAAATGCTATTAAAATACCGTTTTTTATAAAACTGACTCCAAATATTACGGATATAACAGAGTTAGCACAGGCTGCTAAAGATGGTAAGTACAACTGCATATTTTATAGACTTGAGGGTAACAGTTCAAAATAATAACCAAATATAATTTGATTGTTGATGATGAATGTAATTTATTGATGCTTTCCACTTTATTTAGGTGGTGCTTGGGGTGTTTCGGCTATTAATACTATATCAGGTTTGATGCAAATTAATCCAGATAGTACTGCATGGCCATCAGTTGGAAAGGCAAAAAGAACGACCTATGGTGGTGTTAGTGGTAACGCCAGCAGACCAGTGGGACTGAGGGCTGTTTCTTCTATCGCTAATAAAATTCCAGACTTTCCGATTTTAGGTATTTGTGTTAAACAGTACCTATCCTTTTTTTACGCATTTGAAAAAATTTCTGTTAAAGGTGTGGGTGGTATAGATTCAGCAGAAACTACATTCCAGTACCTGCAGTGTGGTGCATCCGCAGTTCAAATTTGTAGTGCTGTTCAAAATCAAGATTTTACACTTATAGATGATTATTCAACTGGACTCAAAGCTTTGCTTTACCTTGATGGTAAACTTGC
Organism: Lochmaea crataegi; assembly: GCA_947563755.1. Taxonomy (NCBI): domain Eukaryota; kingdom Metazoa; phylum Arthropoda; class Insecta; order Coleoptera; family Chrysomelidae; genus Lochmaea; species Lochmaea crataegi. Next base: position 30,581,809 of record OX387431.1, on the reverse strand, counting down.
TGGTTGGCAAGGACAAAGTCCCTTAACATATAAACATCAAAAAGGGAAAAACGTCGTTCCAGTTTATAACGATCATGGAATGGTAAGCGATCGTCGAATTATAGGTTGTTTTAGTCATAGACCATTTCTTGTATTGGATACTACTTATTTTTTTTGGTTTGTTTGGATAAATTCATTATTTAAAAAAACATGGTAATTTTTTAGAAGCTACCACATTTCGGTCATTATCAAACAAAGAGAGAAGAAGTGTTGAGCAAACTTCATAAGGAATCGAAATATGAAAATGAAAAAGTAATACATCACGCAGATAAGCATTCAACTGATGTTGCTATAAATGGTACTAGGAGCTTCTCAGTTCTTAGAGTAAAAGATATTGTAGGTCGAGCTTTGACGAGAATTGGTGATTACACATTATTAAATAATAAAGAACAAGTTGTAGCACTAATAGATGATGTAAGTGAATATATATTTTTATTGTGAATTCCTATTTTTATCACACTCTTATTGGCTTAATCTGTATGTATGTAACGGAAACTTCTAACGTAATTTCCATTGCTTTCCAAACGTCACATTGAATTAAAACTTTACCCACAAAGCTCGATAACAATACAATATTTTAATAGGCTTATTCCAAGATCCTGACCGGGACTGACTATCAGGATTATCGATTAATTCACACATATCATAACATGAGAGGCAATTGGCGTAGATGATATCGAATAGGACATGCTGCATGGAAGACCGGAGTTCCACACTCGCTCACGCTCGATATACTTTTATTTTTTTCAAGTATGAATACTATTGAATCTCACCTCTCTCACTCACAAACGCCATTCCCGTTCCTCCAGTCCCTCCTGGGATTATGCATCCTCCTCAGGTCAACACATAATTATTCAAATTTAATAAATAAGAAACACCTAAACATGATTGAAGCATTTCTTGAAATTATTCATAACAACAATTATTATGACTTAGTAAGATACTACAAAGTTTCCAAAAAGGATACTGGCGTTAGCTTCTCAGTTACTACAGCAAACAATCCCATCAGCACTTTCCTAATTCTTCCTCTGTGCAGTGAGCATACTGGAGAATTGTACAAAATTCTACAAGCTTTCAAACACAGCAAACATCCGAATAAAAGAGTTGCCATTTCTATCTATCCGAGAAATATTCACTGAACATCCCATTATCCAAGAAATTCATCTCTTTCATTACTATCTCTTTTCCCTAAACACCAAAGTCACCATTACATGGATACCCTTACATATTGGTATACCTAACAATGAACTGGCAGATCAGCATGCCAAAAAAGCTTCAACTTCTGCCACATTATTTCCTTATATCTAGATTTGCAGGAACTTTAAAGCTGAAGCAAAAATGATCATTGGATGTATTTGGCAAACTCAATGGAACCAATAACTCCCTATTGTCTATCCAGCCATTTCTCATCACACCACTGTTCACTGACCCTACTGGACTCTAGACAAAAAGTATCAATATTACGAAGACTTCGAATATGTCACACCAAACTAACACACAGCTACTTAATGAGCTCAAGCATCAGACCTTCCTGTCAAAGCTGATTCAATCCAAGAAGTGGTCAGCTTGATCTCGAATTTCAGCTGCATGACATCCTAAGAGGCCCACAACCAAATTAGGAAAACATTATATTTTTTGGAGGAAATGTGCTGTTATGGCAGATCAAACTAAAAAGTGAAAAACAATTCTCAATTCATTAGAAAAGCGTGGGGTGTTCAATATCAATTGTTGTAGATATTTTATTAGTAGGTTCATATTTCTAAGAACTTTAATGTAAACATTATAACAAAGCACCCCACGGTTTTTGTACTAGATCGATAATTATTTCTCACTTTTTAGTTCGATCTGATATCAAATCGTGTTTTTCATATTTTATTATATTTACTTATAGTCATTTTATGTGGATTTATTTTTATAGGATCTATGTATTAATTGTGGGAAATGCTACATGGCTTGTAACGATTCCGGTTATCAAGCAATCAATTTTGATCCTGAGACTCATATCCCTAAAATCAACGATGATTGTACAGGATGTACTATGTGCCTTTCCGTTTGTCCAGTTATTGACTGCATCATGTGAGTGTTTTCGACAATCAACTGACCTAAGCACAGCCAGCTAACCAGAATTGAGTATAACTTGGAAAACAAATTCATTTCATTTTTTTTTAATTGTGTGTTAAATTTTGATCTCCTTGGTGATTCATTGATAAGAATTTTGTTTGAAAGGATCCCGTACTTATCTCATGCAATCTCGGTTAATCTCTTTGGATTTAAAATATATTATAGAGTTTGATCTTCTGCAAAAAATTTGCCCATAGTCACATTTCAGTTGTTATTGAGTTATTGAGATACAGGACGTTAAAGTTGGAACGTAGCAGTGTTTCAATAGTGATTCTCCCAACTAGGGCGGAGAGTGATACTCTTCCGCACGCGACCGCAGAACAAATATTTGATTAGACATAAAATAACTAGATACAAACTAACAAGTTCATTAGTTGCCTTCTGGTTATTGATGTAATCTTTAATAGTTATTAATACAGTATTCAAAAAAATTTCGATGAAATGGGAAATATAGGTAATGATAACATGCAGTAGTTGATACCTTGCGTCCAGAAAAGTTATTTTTCGCTCGGCATGCGGTAAAGTAGAAGCGTGCAAAAAAGTAAAACTTTATGAGCTGAAATGAGTATAAAAGTATATATTGTACAACTAGTGCGAAAAATAAGCTATTTTATGTGACTCGCCAAGGCTCGTGAATTATCCAGTTTCTGCACGAGCTGTACACTATACTTTTCTGACGGCCTATCTAAAATTAAAAAATATTTATATATGTTTATTCAAATGAACTAATAATACTAAGTTCTACACAAAGTAAATTTACCTAGTTTTAAAATTAAGTGTGATTCATATTATCCCCCTATAATAATAAACCAAAAAAGCCTACCGGGTTAAAAGATGTATTACATGAATGGAAAGAGAACAAATTTCTTGTTTTGATATTCCTGGTAGAAATTATTTCGTCGTTTCACTAGCTGAAGCAAGAATTTATGAGGAAATAGAATAGATAAACTCGAATTTATAGCATCGTGAAATCACTGATATATGTCATAAATTTATTTGTCGATTTTTCATTGTCACAGCTGCCTTTATACCTAATTGAGTAAAAATTAAAGGAATGCGTGATTCAAGCATAACATTCCAGGGCGAAATACTAAGTTTTTCAAGTAAGTCGTAATATATGGCATAGTAAATATTTTTTAAATTGTTAATCCTTACCCCCGAGACAGTAATTTTAGACTGATTTTTCACCAAAAATATTGATGGTTGATGGGCAACCAAAAAAATGTTTAAAATGAAATATGTAGTACTTAGCTCTTATTTCTTGTGTCCTAAAATATCCTAAGAAGCAAGTAAACGTGCTGAAATCGTAGTCATCTGTTTATTTCAAAATTTAACAACATTTCATATTTCTTACAGGTTAAATCAAAAAGTTGCATTTTTTGTTTGGCCATTGGAATATTAAAAATCCATATTTTATGGATACTTCAATATGATCCATTCAAAACAAATATCACCACTCGCTCATATTCTGTGTGACACAAAAAAATTAAGGGACGTTAAATATTGTGAAAGTGCGAGTTTCTCATAAATCTCCATACTTTTGAAAATTTCGTCAGGTAAATTCTCTTATTTTTTTATTGTTAGTTTAATTTTAGTACTCAATGAAATTGTCCAATTCTTAAGTCTTTCCTATTAGTTATTGATATATATTTCTAAAGTTAAGGTCAATCAGGATTTGATAAACGTCATAAATTACCGTGTAATTCAAAACCTATTTCAGATACAGTTATTGTATATCATATAATATGTATCTAAATAATTATAAAAAGGCGGGTATACTTATATAGATGTCCTCAAATATACATAAATAATTATAAATATATCATAATAACCTATCAATTTTTCATTATTCGCCTTGATATTTTGTTAGTAACTTTTCGAGTTCTTTTTTGATATTTTTATCATTTATTGCACAGCTTTGTTGGGTGGGAAAGAAATTTAAAATTTTTAGTCCAAGGTAAGTGAACCCTTTTTGTATCGCAGATTTAACATTAAAGGCGAAACTTAGCTATCCCGCTGACTTGCACTATATTTATGAATGATTGCCAGCTGAAAGAAATGTTCGGTTTGCAAATTGGTAGTCACAAATCTGAAAGAAGAATGGTTGACGACAATCAGACACGTCTGCTTCTTTGTATAACTGGTCACTAGAATACATTGTTTTACCCAAAAATGATTTTTGAAAACCTTCGTTGAAAAACCTCAAGGAAGTTTAAGTAAGTTCAATATATGTCACCCCATCCCATACCAAAAAATAAAAACAAGTATGAACTTCATCTTGAATATTCTTGACTCACTCTGTATAACCTCATTATTTTGGGACAGAAGTCGGCATAAAACTAACGTCTTATAAGTAAGGATTAACAGTCGCTTAACATATTTATAATGAAAAGGTTTTCCAGAGCAAAATACTACTTTCGAAAAGTCGCTATTTCCAACTTTGATGTCCTGTATATCAAAAAGAAGTGATAGTACTTAAATGTGCCCATGGGCACTTTTATTTAGGAGATCAAACAGCACATCCAAAATTCAGGAAGATTATCTTTATTTTTGTAACATTACGTTGTTTGCTTGCTAAAGTGGAGTACGCAGCTCCATGTCTTTTTCAATTGAATTCAGATTACGACTGCAAGCCATTCTCATCTGGAAATTGACGCCCGCACGATCACAGTACCTCTCTTATTAACAGAGAAAATAAAGTGGAACAAAAAATAGAAATTAACAGACTTTGTTGTAACTACAAGGTGTTACAAACATAGAGGAGATCATCTTATGATCATCTCATTGCTTTTATTTAATTGATTAAAAAATTTAGGAATGGAAAATTTTAATACAATTTCTTTGTATTTTTTAGAATGGTTCCAAAAATAATCCCTCACGTAGTCAAAAGGGGAAAAATTGGCGAACCAGTGAAATTGATACATGCTCTCGATGCAACAACTACGGTATATTAATAGTGACGACTCGATTGAATACCTTATGGTTAAAAAATATATATAATTTGGATCAGTTTATGTATAGAATGAAATAAAAAGAGTTATTAGGATATTTGTTTCTAGTGTAATGTATTTATCCAAATGCATGCAGCACCCTGTACAGTATATTTGTCTTGCTCAATAACTAGGTCCAATACTATTGATTCAAACAAAGTCGATTTGAATATAATTAATTTGTATACAGACGTGATGACGTCATATATAAATAGTTGACATTGACGCTCACGGGGGGTTCCAACATACGTATTACTGTAGCTCTATTATAATATTTTGCTGTTCAACTTTAATTTTTTTAATATATTAATAAATAATTATCATCGGGGGCTTCTAGTAAAAATTTATTTACTTTCTCTCTTGAGAAGGTTTTTGCCTCATTAGGTTTATATCCCTGATTTTGTCTTTTCAAGAAAGCAATTAATTTTGGGTAGTAATATCCACATTTTCTTTTATTTGAAGCATGGTACGTAGCATCGAATACTTGGACCACAATGTAGAGGCTTTTAATGTATTTGATAATAGCGAAAAATACCCCAAAATAACATTTTCTGACTAATAAGTACGAATATGCTTTTCTTCGGCTCATTGCTTGAAATGTACATACCCACTGTTTTTCGTATTTTTCTTTAGATTTTTGGGGTAATAGAGATTGTACTGATAAATTAACTTGTTCCAAAATATCCTGTGGTGTATTATTTATATCTTCAAATTCGCTTGAATCATTCATTTTTTTAAAAATATTTTATATTTTGTAGATAAATTATAGCGTAACACACTTTGAAACTGTTAATCCGTCAATCGACCATAGCATGTTATAATATTTCTGTCCTAAATTCGAAAACCGGATGAATCTATGAATTGAAGTCAAATTATTAATGTAAAAATCGTTAAATTAAAATAACAATTTACTGATCTCTACCCTTTTGCAAAATACAGGGTGTTCTATAAATAAACGGTAAAATTTATACTTATATAATAGAATATAGATTAGGTCGTCAATGCCGTATAAGTTATTTCATTGATGACGTACCATGACGTCACGACTTTGCTCCCTACAACCAGGAAATGTATACTTTGGATAGAGGTAGGCGGAAATAACTATTTTTTGTGGTGGAAGTATTGTCGTCTGTCGTAAACAATATGAATCACAATATATTAGAAATTACTGGTTTTCCAGAATTGACAACTTTGATTGTTTTCCAGGATACTTATTATTACATGCTTTGCAGGTTGTCCAATCTTTAGATAAAGTGTTATAATATTGATATATTTGCATTCTTATCAATTATTCCAATATATAATTACCATGTCCTTCACAATGTTTATTATTAGATTGAAACCAAATACTTGTAAAAATCCATATTTCGCATTTTTACGTATATGGTACCTACCTGAAATTTCATCTAGATGACTTTTTTTTGAGAAAGTTGTACAGAATAAGTTATCAAAAAATTAATTACTTGATGAATATAATAATAGACATTGCGGCTTTACAGATAGGGACTAAAATTTATGATTAAAACTATTAAGGTAGGGGTGAGTTTTAGAAATATTAAGGTTGGAGTGATTTTAAGTACGTCATATAAGTCTACATCATTTTTAAGGCATGTTTAGGAATTTCTGTCGATATTCATTTGAACCCTTTAGGCATTATATTTAAAAATGAAAAAAACATTGAGATGGTGAGTAGTTTGGGTGATATTGAGGTTGGGGTGAATTTAAGTACGTCATCAAATTCTACATCATTCTTAAGGTAAAATTGAATTTAGTGTTTGGACCCTTACTTTGTGGATTCTACTCATATTACTTTTTTAAATTAAACTAACTGTTTATAATTGATTCCACTATTTAAAGAAAAAACAATGAAAGCTTTAAAGTATTATTTATAATCAGTTCGATATTTGCATATCATCGTCAGAATGACAGAAGTTACATTTCATGTGATGCTTACTTGATTTTTAATATTTTGGCTAGACCAAATAGTGAGTGACCTATCTTGTGATTGACTTATTATATATGAATAGAAAAAAGAAGAAGATATGATATTACATATATTGAAGCTTAGGTATTATTAGCCCTATGGGGATATCCTGGATAGCTTTTTCCCATTTAACCTTTCGGAGATCGTCGTGACAAAAACGGTCGCGCGAGAGGTTTTTACTGAAACCACTCGAACTATCCCGTCACTGCCTGGATCAGTGGCTACAATTCTTCCCAGATTCCAGTTGCTGGAAGGTAAATTATAGGCCTTTTAAAGCACTAAGGTACTAATTGTAAGAGGTGAATTACTGATTTTCCTCTTCTTTCGCTGCAGGAGTTGGTTTAAATAGAGCTTGGACCATTGCTTCCAGAAACCTTGCAACATTTGCTGGAGCAATTGGTATCTGGATAATTGATTAATTTTTACGTCCTCAAATAGTGAATCAGGAACAGTAGTCATCGGACGGCAAATTAAAAAATGTGAGGGGTCTGAAGGAAGATAATCATGGGGGTCTGAGGATAGGGCATACAAGGGACGTGAATTTAACGGGGCTCCTACCTGAACAAGAAATGTAAGAAACTCTTCGTATGTTAATAAGGTTGTCCCGATAAACCGATACAATTGGAATTTAACACCCTTCACGTCACTTTCCCATAGTCCACCCAAATTTGGAGTACTGGGGGGAATAAAGTGCCAACAAATACTTTGGCTAGCTTTTGCACTGACAATCTGGTCTTCAGAATTTCGCAAACAATCGTATGAATATTTCAATTCTCGTTGCGCACCAACCAGATTTGATCCATTATTAGAATACTATATATGGGTAGGTTTGCCTGGTCTAGATGCAAATCTTCGTAGTCCTGCCAAAAATGCTCCACTTGTTGAAGTGCTAATGAGTTCCATGTGAACTGCCTTTGTGGAAAAGCAAATGAAAAGGCAAATTTGAGCCTTGTAAGTTTCAGAGCCAAGCCCTTTTCTGTCTTAAAATAAAAGGGCCAGTGTAATCCAACCCTGTGATAGCAAGTGGTTGTGAAATAGTTACTCTATGTTTAGGTAAATCGGCCATAATGGAAGTGGCTGATTTTGGTTTAAATTTAAAGCAATGGACACATTTTCTGACTATCTGTTTGGAAAGTGACATGCCCGAAATAATCCAAAAATGTTGGCGCACATTAGCTAATAAAAATTGTGGACCACCATGCAGTAATTGCTTGTGCTCATGTTCTAGTATGAGCCTACTTGAATTATGTTTTTTGTCCAATAGAATTGGATGCTTTTCGTTAAATTTTAATGAGGAATATTTTAGTTGACCTCCCAATCTTAGAATTGTTAGAAGGAAGACATTTTTCATTTTTTAACAGAGATATCTCAGTATTAAAACATTCTCTCTGAGCTAATTGAATCAACAATGATATTGAACTATTGAATTCAGTACTTGAAATTGGACCCTTCTTTCTTTCTTTAGGACTTGCCTTTGTATTTGTTAAAAATCTTTGACAATAAGCAAATACTCTTATTAATTTTGTTAGGGACGAAAACTTATGGAAAATAGTGTTGAACATTCAAAGATTGTATGTCTTTTTTGAACTCTAAAAATTGAGATGGAGCCGGCAAATCGGAAAATTTCACCCGATTGAATTCTTTGGATAAAAATGCTGGACCCTTGAACCATATGTGGTTTTCATGTAATTGAGGTGGCAATATCCCTCTACTTCCTATATATGCAGGGTTTTCTGAAGTATTCACATAATACCAATCCTCTATATCATTACTACGTTGAATATCAGCAATCTTATTTCCTACAAAAACTTGAAGCTTTGCAGGGTTTGTGTGAATTCAATGCAACACCATCTACGAATCACACCAATGAAAGGCTTTAAAATTGAAAGTTAACTGCTTGTGACACAGTTTTCATTACTTGGCTAGCCAAATGCTTCAACACAATTCCAATCGGGGGACTGTAAAAATGTTCACCGGTGCCACCTTAGTCTTGGCACATAATAATTTTACATCAATATTACCTTGCCCAAGTAACACAATAAGCATCTAAGTAGATTTAAAATTGATTTTTGTGTCACTATTGAAGCTAATAGGCAATAAAATCCGTTTACTAAAGCTTCTATAGTTTGGCAAACATAACTGAAGCTGTGAAAGGAATGCGGTCGAAAACATTCGATATTGCCACGTTTAACTATGAAAAACCTAAAGTGTTAAGTATGTAGTGATAATAATTAGAAAATGGATTTTTTATTATTAACAATACGTCAATAATGATTAAACGTTAGTACTTTAATGTACTTGTTTCATTGGATTTTGTCTATTAACAATATTTTTTCAATTTCTGAATATTAAAAGATGAACACTTTTCCAAATATGTTATGGGTTCCCTTCAAGCCGGCAACGTCGTGCGAAAATCATAATTACCACGCCCTTCGGACTACTCAATTGGTGAATATTTATCGAACCGCCGTTGCTAGGTAACCACCTGACTTCCTATTGGCAAGCGCGTGCGTGTGTTCTTCCCTCTCACTTCGACAATTGATTGACATTGATTATCCAATGGCGTTTATAATGTCAATATTTTCCTTCTTATTTTCAGTTTTACTTGGGATCTTATTATTTCGTATCCATATTGAATTCAAGTACGATTTTTAACAAATAGGTACCGTGTTTTGGAAAATAACTAACCTTTAAAGCAAAGCATAAATCAGTTTCTATATATAATTATTATATAATAATTATTATTATTTCCAATACTTTTATAAAATAGGTACCGTTCGCTATTGGTACGTTTATGACAGATATCGGCTATGTTTCCTCCCCCCTTACCGATGCCCCGTAGCTTCAGATAAACTTGCCAAACTATACATGTAACATTCATTACGTAATCGCTGCCTAAAGCGAGAGCGTGGTTTGGCCTTGAAGTAGATTTTATAGCTTATAAGAAATTCAAACTGTAGGCCACAATAGCCATAATTGGCACCAAAAGAGCATTTAAAACTTAGTTTCAGCATGCTATTAGATTTGTTGGCCAATATTGGCTGTCAAAGCGATATTACGAAGCAGTCGTTTAGTCCAGATATGGCTTTAAATGCTTCGAATGATCATGCGCAGATAAACATTTCTCGCGAGAATGTAATCAGGTTTTTGTTTTGGATAAATATTAGATTCATATTGGAAATTTATGCCAAAAGTTATGTAAGTGTTTACAAAAACAAACATCGCCAACTGTGATGGCAGAGATCTTTCCTTCCATATATTATGAAAATTATTAATGTTTTAAAACTGGAAAATATCATTGTGAACCATTGGACATCTCTGCAAACTTTACTTTTCTGTGAAATATGAATAAAATACTTCTTGAAAACAGAGGGGCCAGTGATAACTGTGAGCAAAATATAATTTATAAATTAAATTGTTTCATTATGAACTAGGGTGTTGTCATATTTAATTTTCATACTTATCTATGAATTGTATACTCACATCTAGTTGAAAGTAAAGTTTTTTATAGTATTTTTAGTTGGATTGATTGATAATATATGATGGATTGAATTGATTTATTTTTTCCAACTTTTCTAAAATTTGTATCCCAGTGTGAAAACAAATTATTTTCTGAACCAGATTATTTGCATATATATAAAAAATAGTATCATATGCGGTACACCTATCAATATATATAGATATGAAAATTTTGAAAATAAAACTGCAAATAATAGAACCCGACACCCGCCGGTTTAAAAGCTGGACAAGAATTATTATTTTTTGGCAGATGTTACATTATTGCAAATTATAATATAAAAACTATAATTAATTAATTGAGTGGGTCATTTAAGTGGTGTAGGTATATTTAATTTTAGTCATACTTTTCTTCTCAATGCTATGGATAGAAGAATAGAAGAACCTTGACGAGCTGTACCAGCATAATATTTGATAGGTACCTCATACCTTATTGCTCTATTGCTGGATGAAAAAAGTAGTGAAACAAAATCGAGTTGTTTAAAGAAAAATGTGTAACTGAGATTATTTAATAACATAATAAAATACTTATGCAACTCCAATTACACAGTCTACTTCATGATGTCGTTTGTGCCGTCCATGATAGGTATTCCCTAAATTAGAACTTATATGCAACAACATATTTTATTACTTCAAATCCTTGAAAAAATATATGAAATAGATATAATACTTTTCTACTTTAATTTGTTGAAAAAATAATAAAAAATACTCGGTGCTGGGAAACGAACCTCCAACGTTCACAGGTCAAAAAGGAACAATTTACTCCTTAACCTGTTATAGTCTAAGAGCCCGTGGGAGGTCGATCTTCACCCATCTGATAACCAGATAAGACCTATTTTTTATGAAATATTTTTGATTTACAAACACGCCTATTATATCTTGCCTGTCGAAAATTGTTCATGGCATTTTTTTTCATCACCTTCACTCTTATGATAAACAATCAAATTTAGTCTCAACAGATGAAGATAGTTTTTAACATAAAGAATATGTCTTGGTAGGCTTGCCTACTGACTTCTCTTCGTAGCTATCTGGCAAGCAGGTATGAACAGGTAAGTCAATTTAGATAACTTCACCGATATGATAACCAATAAAAATTGGTATCAGAAGAAAGATAATTTATTTACCAAAATAACAATATAGGCTTGCCTGCAAAAAACCATTCATAGAATATTATTGCCATGCTTTAAAATTTTAAATTCGGAGTGATAGAACAGGACGCAACATACTAGCTGCGTGCGACCAGTCTGTTGAATGAGACCCCTTGCGCATGCTCCCATAGACGGGACTGACAGGAAGAGTTTTATTTATTGTAGAAAAATATTTTGTGACAACACGCGCTCAGTGTTATTTTTAATTGAGAAAGATGAGTAAAAAGCGTTTTTGTGTAATTCAAAAAAAATCTATCATTGATTTTAATGATGATTCATTTGAAATAAGTTCCCTAAAATTGGCTTTCCGTAAAAAACATAACTTTAAATATGGAAATATCCAGGTAACTAAAAAATCGCTGGATTTTGTTGGTTATCTCTCCAAGTGTTATAATAAAGTTAAGTAACAAATATAAAGAAGAATTTGAAAATTTTGTCCAAAATCATGAAGTAAGTAAACATTTTTCCATTATACCTTACTGAAAACCCTATCTTAACATGCCTATTAAGAGAAAATGACCTTTTCCCGTGTGAGCAAATGGGAAAAAGTTTTCCTGTGCGCTAACATGCGTGATTGTTCACTTCCCTTAGCAACACTAAACAACAATAATTGTATTATGACAGCTGATGTCAGGGTTTTGAATTATAGTATACTATAGTAAATACTTACTAGTTTTTGTATTAAGAAAGGTATAATGAGAAGTATTGTTCATTACACACCCATAAATGCTTGTCCCGTGCTTGCACGACTTCCCGTGTTCGGCTACGCCTCACATCGGGAACCCGGAACCCGTCGCGCGCACACGGGAAAAGCCTATTTTCTGGACTCGTAATGAAATATACTATTGTTTGAATAAATATGTCAGATTAGCAACCTTTCTGGATTATTTTGTAAAAAAATTTAAGTAAATAAAAAAAAGTACGTTTATTTTAAAATATTTTATATTTGTGAATATTGTATTCTTTTTTTAATCATTATGTTGATTGTTTTAAAACTGTAAAAAGGCGTCGACCCAGCTCTGTAGTGGAACGCCTCTGATGCGATAATTACAGCCAAGCAGAGTCGAGCGAGGTTAGTACATGGATGGGTGACCACTGGGAAAACACCGTCGTAGATCCTGTACAGACTACTAAGGTGATTAGCAAATCATAGCTCGCAGGCATTATACCAATGAGCACGAGGTATAATGTAGATATACCGTCTTTTGGATGAGACGCAAAACAGGGGTCCCGAGTCGATGGATGCTGGGCTCGATAAAGATCCCTAACACTGGTTGGAACACTAGTGGATTCGGCAAAATTTCCGGTTAGGGGTAGAGTGCTCCCGGCGTCGGTGATGAGCCTCAGTCGCGGAAATAGACCGACGTTAAATAACCAAATGAAAAAAGAGTTGATATTATATATTTTTTCTGTAAATTTGAGTTTCGGGAAATTTGTGTTCATTAATTGATAAACTTAATATATACGTCAATTCGATGTGGCTTTCTGCAACCGATCCAGACTTTTCAAATTTGTGCCCTGAAAACAGTTGGATTTGTTGGGGACCAAACACCTTTAAAGATTGATGCCATCGTTAAAATGACTGAAAATGTAAATGAAGAAGAGTTACCAGAGTCTGAAGATCTTAATGCAGCTTCAGATTATTCGGATTTTGAATAACAATTATAAATTTTATAATATTATTTTTCTATGTACTCTGATTCCTTTGTAATAGACGATTTTTATAAGAAAAATTTATTGAATATTATTATTCTATTCTTCTTTTTTTTTCTTTTCTGTTTATTCTATGAAAAGGAAACCAAAAGTATTATAAAGTATTGAAAAGAATTAAAATTTCTCTATTTCAAATATTTTTTACTTCGTTTTTTTAATCAGGGTAACTTAACTTTAAGATAAAAAAATATTTTGACAAATATGATTTTTTTTATTAATTTATTATCGAAGTGAAGTTTTATGTCGGTCGCTCCAAAATATTTTTATACAATAAATAGGACTGTTCCTGTCAGTCCCGTGTATGGGAGCATGCGCACTGGGTCACATCCATCAGACTGGTCGCACGCAGCTGCTATGCTGCGTACTGTTCTATCACACGGACTTCGGACAAACTGCTTTCTCTTTCGCACATATTTAATCGCTCCGAATTTAAAATTTTAAAGCCTGGCAATAATATTCCATGAACGGTTTTTTGCAGGCAAGCCTATACTGTTATTTTTGTAATTAAATTATCTTTCCTCAGATACCAATTTTTATTGGTTATCATATCGGTGAACTTACCTGTTGCTGGCTTACCTGCTTGCCAGATAGCTATGAACAGAAATCAGTAGGCAAGTCTACCAAGGCATATTCTCTATGTTAAAAACTATCTGTTGAGACTAAATTTGTTTGGTTATCATAAGAAAGGTGATGAAAAGAAATTGATTAAAATCAATTTAATTAAAAATAGCCATGAACACTTTTCGATAGGCGTGTTTGTAAATCAAAAATATTTCATAAAAAATAGGTCTCATCTGGTTATCAGATGGGTGAAGGTCGACCTCCCACGGTCTCCTCTACTATTACGCTATCTGTTCACATACTATGTGAATATTAATAACATCATTTATTAAAGTGAAATTGTAAGAAATAACTTTTAATATGTATTTATTTTAGCCATCAAATTACAATTATTTATCGATACTTAAAGCAACTTTTTCTTTAGATTTAAAATGGATATTTCAAAATAAAAAATCTTTTAGAAATTGTTACTTGCACCTATAAAGTTATTTTGATTTAATGCACATATGTATAGTTTTAATATTAATATTTCTTAAGAAAAAGTTGTTATCATTAATGTAAGTATTTAGGTAATAAATGATACAGGACTTAGTTTAAGATAGAAGATAGGTATGCAATTATTCCATGTTTCACTAAAGAAATAATTATTAATTTTTTTTTATTTCTCAAAGTAATATCAACACGACATGGCATGAAATTATTTTAAACATTTAAATTTTTTAGAGCCAGTCTAATAATTTCTGGACTCTAGTTAATTACAGAGACTATGGCAACATTGCTTAATATCGTGGGCAAACGGTTCGGCCATGTCTTTATTGTATTTAAGCATTTTTCTAGGCCAATAAGAAGCTTTATGGAATTAAAAGCTAGATAGCTGTTTGTTTTTCTTTGTGAAAGCTTTCAAAATTATAAATTTGAAGAAAAAGAAGATTATTGTGAGGTTATGTTTTCAGTATAGATTGACTTAAATTTTATATTACCATGATTCATAATTATTTTGCAATGAAAAAAGTTATTGAGACCTTAGAGAACGGAGAAAAAATGTGTGTTGTTCCTGATAAAGCAACTGATTTTAACTGAAATTTTCCGTGATTCGATTATAATTCCGTTTTGGAGAATTGGTAATATTTCTGCAGTAAACTGTGACAGAAATTCATTGGCACAGGGTGGTTTGGTTTCACCATAAAATATACCAATACTTTTAGGGGGAACTTTATCAATATTTTGTATTATACATAGTATTGGCCAAAATTGCTTCGTCGAACTATTATGTATGGGTAATCCATCTATGATGATACTGGCCATTGCCCATTTCATCAATGGTAACTTTTCTGGGTGTTTCCAGTGAAGTTCTGGGATCGTTAGTTATGTCTTTTATGTTCATTTTATGCAATACTGCAATTAATCCTTTCAATGCAGTATGCGTAATAATAAAATCCACAGCCCATTGCCGTAAAAGCCTAGTATTATTTTCTTGGCAATCGTTATCTTCATGATTTCCTGAGCTTTCGTTGCCACTATAAGTCATATACTCAAAAATATCTTCATTGATATTAGGCTAATGTACATCAATTCCTAATATTTTTTGGGGATTTTCACCTTGATGAGAAGAGCCAGGAAGGTTATCTTCTGTGTCTATAGTTACTTCATTGTAACTTCCAGCTGCGTTACTACTTTTATTTACACGCTTGAAATACGCACCCGTTCGTCCAAATTTCCGTAGTTTTGTAATTTTTTTTAACATTTAATTCTTTTTCTCCATGATCTATAATGATTTCTAAAATATCATGAAGCCTTAACTGAATTGAGATTTACAATCGCATTAAGGTTAGCAATACTGTAAGAAATTTTTTGGAATTTATTTCCATTTAAAATCCAAATTATCTCCAATACAAAACTATATATGACCATACAAAATTCCAATTTCGCTATTCATTTTTTTGGTATTTTTTTAAAGCCATTATTTTTATTTTTTTGGCTACTTTTCATGACTTATTAGGAATAATTGCTACTTGGCTGCAATATTTAGTCTTAAAAGAGATGGGACGTCTTTGAAAGAATGCTGAAATAATTCTATAAAATAATGGTAAGAATATGCCAAACTTTAGCATTTTTTCTGAATTATATGCTTCGATCTAGCATTATTTGCTTGGAAAACGGAATGTGTTACTTGGGTGGTTATCTATACATCTAACGTAAATTGCTGCACAATATGATTGGTTCGAAGCATCACTAAAGCCATGAAGTTCAGTTATTACTGAACTATTTAGAAGGACAAATCTTGGTATTTGCAATTTGTTAAAACAAATAATAGTTTCTTGGAAATGATTCCATTTAGATGCTAGTTCTGGAGGAACTTCATCATCCCAATCTAATTTCAAAGACCAGAGATCTTGGATCATTATTTTAACTAAAATAATACAACAACTTAATAACCCCAAGGGGTCATAGATTCTTGCAATAGAAGAGAGCATAGATCTTTAAGTTCCATTTGAATGAATTATTTGTTCCACATAAAAAGTAAATGAATTTAAGTTGCATAACCACTGAACACCTAAAGTTTTGATTTAATCGTTATTCCCTAAATTTAGTACACTGAGTGCATCTGACGTATCTTCAAAATTGTTAAGAAGCTCTTTGGCATTGGAGGACCATTTCCTCAATTTGAAACCTGCAGATTTTAAAATGGTATAAACCTGTGTACAAATATCAATAGCTTCCTTTGTACAAGAAAATCCTGTAATTAAATCATCTACGTAAAAGTCGCGTAGGATAATCTTGCGAGCATCTGGGTGAATAGCTTCGTTAGGCCAGTTGTTGAATGCAACGCATGGCCAAGAATGGTGCACTAGTTGTGCCGTATGGTACAGTATTTAAAGTGTAACTTGAAATTGGAAGTGGAAGTGGAGTATCATTTCTCCACAATAATTATTGCATTGGTCTATCACCTGGATGCAAAAGTAACATTCTGTACATTTTGTTGATGTCAGAAATTACAACAACTGGATGTTGTATAAATCGAATTAAAATGTTCAAAATGTCATTTTGAATTGCTGGACCTGAAAATTGCATATAGTTTAGTAAATTATCATTACTAGTTGGTGCAGACCCATCGAAAACAACTCGAAGTTTGGTCGTTATATGGTCATTTCGAACCACACCATGGTGAGGTATAAAAAAAATAGCGTTTTTTATCATCAGTGAAGTTATTAAGAGACATATGCCCCATTTTTTGGTACTCATCTATAAATGATGAATAGGTTTTTTGAAAATCATAATTTTTCTTAAATGTTGACTTTAAATTTACCAATCTTTTAATTGCAGTGGATTTTGATTCTCCTAAATCACAAGAATCTTTCCACGGTACCCTTACAATAAATTGCTCACAATCTGACCTAGCTGTGGTCCTTTTAAAATACTCCTCGCAAAAAAGATCTCCATCAGAAAGAGAACTTGTATGTTCCGGTTCCTCAACGTACCAAAAGTTTTGCAATTGATCATTTTCATTAAAGGAAGAATTAACGGATAGATTGCAATGAAATTTCTTTGGAGTACTGGTAATTTTTCCAGTAGCAATGTATCCAAAAACAGTGTCTTGAAGTGACGGTAAATTGTTTCCGCAATTTGTATTGCCTTCCTATAGAACATTCCAAAATAGACTGGCATCACTTGAAATATCAATCTGATCGGTATTGTTGAAGGAATCGTCTGCCAAAATTACAGTTTTAGGTATGTTCCAACGGGAAATATCAAACGAATAGGATGGATAAGATTTAGTGACTGTTGGTACCACAAAGCATTTTACCACGGAAGAAGAATCATTTAGTATAGAGCCTATTTTGATGCTACAATGTTTATTAATGGAGGAAGATAAATCGTTGACACCTAATACATAACTAGTTTCATTTGTTGCAATTTCTAATCCTAGAGTTTTGCACAGTTGCTCACTGACAAAGGAGCATTGACTTCCAGAGTCCAACATGATACGGACAATATGAGGTTGCCCACATTTATCATAAACCTTTATTTTACTTGTGCTTAGTAGCACAAATTCGTCTAAACGGCATTCGTTAATTAAAGCCAATTAATCAGTTGAAACATCATTTTTTACATGATTCACATTTGAAACCAACGGAATTGAAATTGATGATTGGTTATCGAAATTACCGGAATAATTGGGATAGCTTGTTTCCGAAATTGCACGGCTATTATGATGTAATAAAGAACTATGCTTTCTCTAACAAATTTTACAACCAGAATTCTGACATTGTTTACTTAGATGACCTGTACACAAGCAATTGCAGCATAGCTTTAAACGTTTAACTTGATCCCAACACTGGGACAATGGATAATTCAGTTCCACATACATAAATCATATGATCTCTTTTTACAAAAATTGCAACTTTTTGTAATAGAATGGTATATCAACAGAGACTTTGAATATTTCTTGATGATGAAGTATCAGCAACGTTTTCACATTTTTCCTACTCTAATGCGGTACTTTTATTTAATTTACCTAATATTAAATGAATAATAATAGCATCCCAACTTTCAGTGGGCAAATTTGAAGTTTTTAATGCACACATATATTTTTTGACAGTATCTATTAAATTTCTAGGACTACCAGCATTCTCTTTTACCAAACTGTAAATCTCAAACAATTCCTTTATTGTTGTTAACCAACATACGAGTATTATTAAATCGATTGCACAATGTTTCCCAAGCCAAATGATAATTCTGAGCTGAAAAATCGATAGTCCCCAGTACAAGGACCTTAAATTTTTATGAAACATACAAATTCCAAACTTTGCGAGCGCCTTCTTTGTCATGAGTCCGACAAACTTTTCCCATGCGAAGACTTTCGGGGTCGGTGCGTTTTCGAATGCCCGGTTCCCGGAATTGTCGAAATGACGTCACTATGACTCCCCGTATATACAAGTTTTAGTTTATCGAAAATTGTTTAATAAAATTAATTAAAAAATTGTGGTCAAATTGTCCGACAAAAATCATGCTGCGTATGGGGCGTCCACCACCCCGAAAATGTCGATAAGACATCACCATGACTCCCCGTATATACAAGTTTAATTTATTTGAAAATTGTTTAATGAAATTAATTAAAAAATTGTGGTCAACTTGTCCGACAAAAATATGGCTGCGTATGGGGTGTTCACCACCCCGAAGATGTCGATATGACGTCATTATGTCTTCCCATACATACATATCGGACAAAAATAACAATGATAGATAATAGTATTTAATATACAAATATCTTCTTGTCCAACAAATATATTGAGTAATATAGTCGGTCCGACAAGAAAATGAAAAATAAAAATCATTACTAATGACAAACTTCTTTCTAACTGGATAAGCTTAAATATTAACATATACTAAATTCACATAAAATTTGTGGTATGAAGCGGAAAGCTTGGCTGATAATTTGGCCGCTATTAGTGTAAGTGTCTTGAACATCGGGTGTGAAGCCCTATCAGGAGAGGATAGTAAATTACTTTGTGGTTTAAAATATATTGGGTTTTCTATTATGTTCTCTTAAACCAAGGGAACCACGGTTGCGAAGGCCAATTTGGAATAATTAGTATACCTTCCGCGTTATCGTTCACTATTTTTTGAATTGTTCTTAAAATGAGTAAAAACGGTGGAAAGGCATAAAAATATAAATTATTCCAATCGAATGTAAAGGCATCTACTGCCATTGCACCGGGGTCCTTTAACCAAGAGACATACTTTGTACACTTAAAATTTTCTCGTGTAGCGAATAGGTCTATTTCGGGTATGCCGAACTCTTTTGTTACTCTATTAAAGGCATATATAGCAAGATACCATTCGGTTTCTGGGGGAAGTGTTCGGGATTCTTTGTCTGCCTCTTCATTTTCTTCAGAAGGAATGTAAGAAGCTTTAAGAAATATGTTTCTGGTTTCACACCAAACCCATATTTCTTGTGCTAATTTATTAAGGAATGGATGCCTAACACTTCCCATCTTGTTTATGCTATAGCTGTTGTGTTGTCACATCTGATTAAAATATTAGAGTTTTTTTTATCGTTACCAAAACACTTACGCCCGAAAAAAATAGCCTGAAGTTCAAGCTCATTTATATGTTTAAGTTTTTCGGTTTCTGTCCACCATCCATATGTTTTTCCCCATTCGCGCATGCCCCCCAGCCAGACAATGAGGCATCAGTGAATATAGTTAATGAGAATTGGTCATGTTTTATATCATTAAAAGTGGTTGTTATATTTTTTGCCCACCAATTCAAATCAGAGAAAATGCCATTTTTCAGTTTCATAAAAGCATTGTAGTTCATGTTATTTTCCTTTAATGCCTGGCTCTTTTCTCTTTCTAGTGATTTAATATACAGCCATCCAGATTTGGTTGCGGGGCATGCCGAAACTAATGTTCCAATGAATTGTGCAAAGATTCGTATTATGATTTTCTTACACGTTATAAAAAGATCTGTTAACTTTTTAATTCGTTCCCGTTTTTCATCAGTTAAGGAGATCTGCATTGAAATACTATTAAGGTTATATCCTAGAAACTTGCATTTTTGATTAGGAGTCAGGCTACTTTTTTCGGAATTAATAATAAAGACCAAATTTTGTAGTGTTTTAACTGTAAATTTTGTATTTTTATTGCATTCTTCAAAATTATTACCCAGGATTAGAAAATCGTCCAGGTAATTAACACACATTATGCCATTTACTCGAAGAAATTCCACTAAAGGTTTCATGAGGTTTCTAAATGTATATGTGGCTGACGATAATCCGAATGGTAAACAATTAAATTCATAAATCCTATTTTCGAATTTAAACCTTAAATATTTACAGTAATTCTGATGGATTGGTAATACAAAATATGCATCTTTTAAATCCACAGATGTCATGAAACAATTTTTTGTTACCAATCTCTGTGCCGTACGTATGTCCTCCATTTTGAAATGTGGACTATTTATAAAACTATTTAGTTTTTCAAATTTATTATGAATCGCTTTTTACCATTCGGTTTATCTCTCAAGAAATAAGTGGAAATAAACTGTTTTTTAACCTTCCTTGTACATTTACTAATAGCCTCAATTTTTAACAGGTCTATTAAGGCCTTATGTATGTCCTGTTTTTCTTTTCGAGAAAATTTTAAGTGTGTTGTAGGTTTTATTTGACGAGGATTTAAAAAAAAAGGCAATTTATAACCTTGTAGCCACTTTAAAATGGTAGTATTGGTTATAATTTTTGACCACTCTGTTGTATATTGCCTTAACCTCCCAGCAAATATATTTTTACTTACACTTTTTATTTCTAGCCCCTGTACACTTCTTGTTTCCTCGAGGCTTTGCCCTTGTATGGCCTCGCTTCCCTCGAGTAGTTTGTGTAGCGAACGGGCGTTGACGGTTTAAATATGTTGTATTCTGAGCATGCTGTGTTGTAACTCCCCCTCCTCTGTTCGTTGGTTTAAATTGTTTGTTTGTGACGTTATTTAACTCCTTTCCTGTATTTTCTAGGGTTTTCGCAATTTTTATTTCTTCTGACAAATCTACTCCGAAAAGTAGAACTATTGGTTTGGTTTTGTCTGTTATTTCTTTAATATTTTTTGTTACAAGAGGGGTTAAAATTTGCATTCTCGTTTTTGTTATATTATGAGAAAGGTTTGCTAATATACGGCCAGAATCGCTCAGGTTTTGTAATAGTGTGCTCTTTAGTTCTTTTATGTCCGGTTGTTTTTCATCATTGAGTAATAAATTTATTGCTCTTGATAATATATTCAAGCCATTACCCAGCTGATTCTGATAATCAGCGTGTGAATGATCTCTTGTTTTTTGCGGGTTGGGGACTATTGTTGCCACCTCCGGATTTATATTTGGTGCTACTAAATATATGTTCGATGGTAATGGATACCGTTCTTTTATTTTGTCTACTTCCTCGTCCTTTAAACCATTTTGTAAAATATGTTTCCAGCGTGTACTAATAGCTTCATGTATTCTGAAATCTGGATTTGTTAATTTATTTGGGTCGCCCCCCAATATTTCCAGCACTTCGTCAGGTAAATCTACGTCGTTTTCAATTATTAACAAATCGTCTTGGTTTTCTCTTTCCTCTGATTCTATGCCGCTCGGGTTATAGTCATCACTGGTTCTCTTTATCTCCGTCTCGCGCGGAGAACGGCCGATATTACTTGGTGGAGGTGTTAGTGATTCCGTGTCGCGCAGATCACGGCCATCACCTATTATTTCAAGCGACTTTTCTTGTCTGCCCCGTCGTACCAGCGGTGTCAAGTCCCGCCCTGTGCGAAAACTGCAGCGAGATCTTGACCTACTTCGGTCTGCCGAGGGGTGAGAACGGCGGCGAGGTCGAGCGCATGGCAAAACCTTTCTGATCGGCTTGAATGTGGGTACCTTGAACGAGATCGAGACCGTTTTCCACTCATTTCAACTAGTTTTCGGTCTATTAGCTTGCTTATTTCATTAAATAAGTTTGTATCCGAGTCTCTTGATCGAGAACGACGTTTTCTTTTACCCATTGCTAAAATAAAAACCCTGCAAGGAATTTGTAATTTGTTTAATGTTGGCTTACCTTTCGTGTAAATACTATTGTATGCGGGCGGGAGTTGCTGTAGCGTGCACTCACGGTCAGCACTAAAAGACGAATGAGGACGGAATAGATGAATACAAGTGAAGAGACAGCGACGGAAGGGGCGCGGAGAAATTCTTTCAACATAATAATAGTGCCAGTCAGTACGACAGGGACATACTACCAGTTATAAATGATATCGAGAGATGGATGTTTCACATAATCAGTTATTATAATTTAAAATCGTAAAAAATATAAACATAATATTAAATAGATGAGGCTTCTACTTGATGAAGATCCATACTAAACGATGAAATAAAACAATTTAATTTGTTTAAATCTCCATTATATTTTGAACTTATTGAAAATTAGTGACGCGTTTCGCTACACAGTAGCTTTATCAAACTAGTGAAGACATAATGAAAAACTTTTAATTTATATAGTGCCTTAATACGGAATTCTTAGATATTGACAAAAGTATTATAATATGTTTAAATGGAAATAAAGTACAAAAAGTGCCTAAATACGGAATTCTACGAATATTAACAAAGGTATTGATAAAGTTTACCTGGAACTCTATTCACAATCATCACAACTGAATTTTCTTCTAGGTAGAAAGGTTTAATAAGGGAGAATGATTGATATTTATTTGGTCGTTAAGAAGATTACCTGAATATTTGTTTTTCTTAATCTCAATCAAATCTTTTTATAATTATACTTCGCTTTTTGTATAATTGTTTAAAATCAGAAGCCTTCATCATGTTTAAATTGTTTAATAAATCGAGTAGCTTCTATATAGACGAATTGAAAATTCTTAACGTAATTCAAGTGCAGCGTACACAAAATTGTAATTAAATAACCAAATTAAAATCACAAGTTCAAATAATTTTACGAAAATAGTAATTGCGTAATTACCTGTACCAACAATAAATTCAATCTACCTTTCAATTCATGAATAGCTTAATCGGTTGACAATTGTTTGTGAAAATCTTTCAGAATAAAAAAAACTAAGGTGAAATCTCAATAAAATAAAAACAAAATGTTTTTATTTTATATAAGAATACCTAAATAAGCTTCAAATGTAAAAAGACTATGTAAATCCACACTGTATCTCAAATTAAGACAAAATAGGAAATCTTAATACCCTAATAAACAAATTTAACGATCAAACGAACTCACCTTACGTGAAGTTCGATCGGGATTATGTGAAGCATCCAGCTCGAAGATATCATTTATAACTGGTATTTTTTCAAGCGACTTTTCTTGGCTGCCCCGTCGTACCAGCGGTGTCAAGTCCCGCCCTGTGCGAAAACTGCAGCGAGATCTTGACCTACTTCGGTCTGCCGAGGGGTGAGAACGGCGGCGAGGTCGAGCGCATGGCAAAACCTTTCTGATCGGCTTGAATGTGGGTACCTTGAACGAGATCGAGACCGTTTTCCACTCATTTCAACTAGTTTTCGGTCTATTAGCTTGCTTATCATATTAAATAAGTTTGTATCCGAGTCTCTTGATCGAGAACGACGTTTTCTTTTACCCATTGCTAAAATAAAAACCCTGCAAGGAATTTGTAATTTGTTTAATGTTGGCTTACCTTTCGTGTAAATACTATTGTATGCGGGCGGGAGTTGCTGTAGCGTGCACTCACGGTCAGCACTAAAAGACGAATGAGGACGGAATAGATGAATACAAGTGAAGAGACAGCGACGGAAGGGGCGCGGAGAAATTCTTTCAACATAATAATAGTGCCAGTCAGTACGACAGGGACGTACTACCAGTTATAAATGATATCGAGAGATGGATGTTTCACATAATCAGTTATTATAATTTAAAATCGTAAAAAATATAAACATAATATTAAATAGATGAGGCTTCTACTTGATGAAGATCCATACTAAACGATGAAATAAAACAATTTAAATTGTTTAAATCTCCATTATATTTTGAACTTATTGAAAATTGGTGAAGCGTTTCGCTACACAGTAGCTTTATCAAACTAGTGAAGATATAATGAAAAACTTTTAATTTATATAGTGCCTTAATACGGAATTCTTAGATATTGACAAAAGTATTATAATATGTTTAAATGGAAATAAAGTACAAAAAGTGCCTAAATACGGAATTCTACGAATATTAACAAAGGTATTGATAAAGTTTACCTGGAAATCTATTCACAATCATCACAACTGAAGTTTCTTCTAGGTAAAAAGGTTTAATAAGGGAGAATGATTGATATTTATTTGGTCGTTAAGAAGATTACCTGAATATTTGTTTTTCTTAATCTCAAGGGCTTCTAAAAGATTTAATTTTAAGGATTTGGAAATTTTGCATGTATGAACTAAATTAGAAGTTTTTCATTATATCTTCACTAGTTTGATAAAGCTACTGTGTGGCGAAACGCGTCACTAATTTTAAATTGAACATCAGTTCAAAATATAATGAAGATTTAAACAAATTAAATTGTTTTATTTCATCATAAACATAGTACACATAAAGTGCCTGTACAAAATGCAAAAACGTCGCCAAAATACCCTTTTTTGTGTACCAGCCGGCGTCAAGAAGTCGCGACCTTCGCTAAAAGAAATATTATAATATCTGAGTTCGGAATAGTGTTTGGTGTTCGCCCCGAGTGTTCTTTTTCAATTTTTTCGCTCGGTGTGTACGTAAAGTGTAAACATCTGTAGTGTTCGGTATGTTCTAAGTGCAAATAAGGTGTACATGTGATGTTAACTCCATAAGCACCACCTTCTAAGCCGGTGTACTTAGAATCACTCTAAAATTCAACCACATTTATTCGTGTCAGTTTTAAATTCTAATTTGACATTTCAGTTTTTCTGCGTTCCAGTGTGGTTCCATTATTCTAAGGTTCTTGATAATTATGAAAATTGGGTCCGGTAAGGTTTGCTACCCTCGGAATTTTGCAACGATTTTTTTTTTAATAGAAATCCCTATTGCTATAGTACATTTTAAAAGAAAAAATTCATGTATCATGCACTTTTGAAAGAGAAAATTGGAATTAAAAGTACTAAAAATCCGCCGTTTTTTTAATTTTTGACAATTTTTGACAATTATGTCTAGATATCAGATGGTCACAAATTTTAGATAGAGCTGTGAATGGATGTAATGTATGTGTCGTCGATGAATACTTGGTTAGATTATAGGTGTGGAAGGGCCTCTGAATAGGTGGTGTTGCAGGTCACATGGAGGATCATTTCAAGAGAATGAAAGAACTGCTTCTGGCACTGGGATATGTTTGTTTATTTATTAAATACATTAAACTACTCACTAAACTAATGCTATGCATAAGTACCTAGCCGTATAGCATACTTATGCGAAATGGTTACTGTTTACTACTAGCTGACTATTCACCTATATAGAATAGTCTTTCTTCCAGTATTCTACATCGACTGCTCCTATGATAAATACTAAATGTATATCAAATCAGTGACTATAAAAATTATTGTTATAGTCACTGATTAAATTTATACAACCCAGTCAAGTTCGAGTAAACCAAATAAACATATAATTGTTTAGCGTTGCTTCACGCTTGAACTTGACAATAACCTTCTTAATTTATATTTATATGATAATGAAATGTTCGAACGTTTTGTTGAAATAATATGAAGGGAATTTAATTCTTATTCTAAATATTTATTATTATATTATTATATATAGACATGTAGCCTTAATGGACACAAGACACCACCAACCTGCAGAGTCAACAATAAAATATTATAAATTAAATTGCAACATGTGTTTTCACGCTTTTTTACAAATAGATCTTTATAACAACAGTTTGTTTTATAAAATCATTTTATTGTATAAATTCCATAGTTAGTTTCCTTTTTGTGTAGTTTTGAAAATAAAGTTTTTAAAAAGTTACAAAGTGAAACGATTAACATTTCTGGCGCTGCGAACAGGATCCTCGTACAGAAACCACCCGTTTCCTGGTCAATTTCAATTGTTCGACGAGAGTCCTACGAACCTGGGAATAGAAAAGAAAAGCATGCTGAGGAAATCATCAGTGATCATCCTTCTGTAAGTGAATTTTTCCTTTCTTTCCTTTATGAGCATTTTTAGTGATATTTCTCGAGAAAATTTGCATTTAATTTTTGAAAATCTTTCCATAAATATTTCTCCAAATAATTATAGTACTTCAGATTTATTAGATAATTCAATAGCCGATATGCCTATGAGTAACGGTGATATTTCTAGCATTTGTGCTACTTTGCCCGAATTTACTACCGGAGACAATCTCTCCACCTTTATAAAATCAGCTGATAATTTAATAGCATTTCTTATTACTCAGGAGATTACTCCAGCTCAAGAATTTATTTTGAATGCCAATATTTTATCTCGTATCAAAGGTGAACCAAGAGATTTTTTAAATTATTCTAATAAAACTATTTGGACAGACGTACGACCGGCCTTGTTAGCTAAGTACGGCGACCGACGTTCAGAAGACATTTTAGTAACACAATTATCAACAACAGTTCAAAAATTTAACGAGACATATGACCAATATCATCAGCGAGTATCAAATAACCTAAACGATTTACTCCAGCATATTACATTAAACAATAATATCGAATCTGTCAATTTCAAAACTCCCTATTTTAAGAATATGGCCCTTAAGACATTCTGCTCAGGCATAAATGAACCTTATTGTGAGTATTTATCACATTTTCAAATCACTTCCCTTGAAGAAGCTCTTCAAAAGTGTATAGCATACGATAATCATAAAAATCAGCAACAATATATGAATTTCTTGAAGCAACAACAAAACAGAGGACCGTCTTCTGCTAAACAAAATCCTAGCGGTCCCACTCAAAATCGTTTTAACAGTAGATCCGGCAACTTTTCGACACAGCCCCATAATCCCCCGCAACGTAATTTCAATTCAAACGATAATCGTCCGCGAACTTTTTCACAACCAATCAACTCTTCGCCGACCCCTCGTAATACAGCACAGCAAAACTTCAATTTTCCACGGAATAATTTCCAAAACAATAACCAAAGGAATGTGTTTCAACCTTCAAATTTTGGTAACAACGCTCAAAATTTCAATAGATCTCCTATTCCTAGAAACACCCAACATCAACAAAACACTTCCTCTCCTATGAGCGGTGTACAAACAATTCAATCCAGAAATGAACCCATGAGTATGTCTACCAGACGAACACATAATTTCAATATAAACTCTTCAAATAATGAAGCAATTGAAAATTTCGATGAAGAAACTTTTCAGGATTTTCACGAGAACCCTTCCGAAGAACAACCGCCCCCTGTATAAACATAAATAATATTCGAGGATACCCCCAATTACCCTTTTTCATAATGCCCAAATCAAAATTAAAAGTTTTAATAGATTCAGGTGGATCTAATACTATTATCTCCCCAAAAGCCGCAAAATTTTTTGACAAATCCCATATTTATCATAAACCTTTCACATTAACCTCTATGAAATTAACTCATAAATGCAAGCTAAATATTGATACACCTATATTTAAAGAATATAATATAAACGAATTTATTGATGCTCGAATTGCTGAATGGAGTGAAGATTTCGATATTTTACTAGGTAATTCTGACTTAGAAAGATTTAACGCAATTTTAGATTATTCGACAAAGACTCTAACCTTAAGAAATTTACGTATAACAATTCCATTTAAAACCTTATATAATAAAATTCCCGTTAGCATAAGCAGTGGTGAAATATTATTCCCAGAAACAGTAATTAATAACGTGAGAATTCCAGAGTCTATTCACACTGTAAAGTATGGTTTTATAGACGATATTACATTTCAAACACCTGTTAACATAGAAACAGTAGTAGTAGATAACTTAGAAAATTATGAGATAAAAAATCCCACGTGCAATTTTGATGAGTCTGTTATTCGGACAGAACATTTAAATATTGAAGAAAAAGAAAAAATTAAAAATTTGTGTAAAAAATTTAAAGATTTATTTCATGACGACAAATCCAAACTGACTTTTACTTCTGCTATTAAACACGAAATTAAAACACGAGACGAAAACCCTATTTATGTTAGAAGTTACAGACACCCCAAAATAGTGCAGGAAGAAATTGTTAAACAAGTAAACAAGCTTTTAGATAATAATATTATAAGACCCTCTACATCTCCATATTCCGCCCCCGTGTGGATCGTCCCAAAAAAGGCCGACGCTTCCGGTCAGAAAAAATTCCGAATGGTAATTGATTACCGAAAACTTAACGAAAATACTATAGACGATAAATATCCAATTCCCAAAATTGATGAAATTTTAGACAATTTAGGTAAAGCCACCTATTTTACAACTCTAGATTTAGCCCAAGGATTCCATCAGATCGAACTTCATCCAAATTCAATCGAAAAAACAGCTTTTACTGTACCACATGGTCATTTTGAATATACGAAACTTCCTATGGGACTAAAAAATAGCCCAGCAACATTTGAAAGATTAATGGATAACATTTTAAGACCCTTCTTATATAAATTCTGCTTTGTTTATATGGACGATGTAATTATCTTCTCAAAATCTCTTCATGAACATCTTGTTCATATTACCGCTATCTTTGATGTTTTTCGAAAAAACAATCTTAAAATTCAATTGGACAAATCCGAGTTTCTTAAAAAGGAAGTCTCTTTTCTTGGCCACTTAGTGACCGTCGATGGTATCAAACCGAATCCTTGTAAGATAGAAGCTATCCAAAAATTTCCTTTGCCGAAAACATTAAAAGAAATTAAATCATTTCTAGGACTTATAGGTTACTATCGAAGATTCATCCCAAATTTCGCTAAAGTCACATCTCCATTTTCTAGATGCACCCGAAAAGGAACAAACATCGACCCCACTAATCCTAACTATTTAGAATGTTTCGAAAAATGCAAACAATTATTGATTAACGCCCCCATCCTTCAATATCCCGATTTTTCAAAATCATTTGTACTAACTACAGATGCCTCGAATGTAGCTATTGGTTCTGTACTTTCTCAGAATAACCACCCAATTGCTTATTATTCTAGAACTTTGAATTCCGCAGAGCAAAACTACTCAACAATTGAAAAAGAACTATTAGCTATTGTCGATTCTTGTAAACATTTCCGTCCCTATTTATACGGTCAAAAATTTCTTATCGAAACGGATCACAACCCTCTTGTTTGGATCTATAAAATAAAAGACCCCACTTCTAGGTTAGCACGCTGGAGACTTAAATTAGAGGATTATAATTTTGAGGTGAAATATAAGTTAGGTAAAGAAAACCAAGTAGCCGATTCTCTTTCCAGAGTTCACATAAATGCCCTTACGGATTATTCAAATTGTGCTGAACCCCCAGATTTAAATGACGTATTTGACGTAGACAAATTTCTCGAAAATTTTGATGAGAATCAATCATCCGACAATACACAACATACTGCAGTTGAAAACCCAATCGCAGGAATACTTATCTCCGAAGAACCCATTAATTTATCGACAAATCAATTAATATTTATTACCGAATCAGAAAATTATGATTTAACTTATAAGAAAATTTTTCATAAACATAGATACACGATACACTTAACCGAGGAAAATTGGAAATCTGAAATACTAGATGTTTTCAAAGAAATCCTACGACCAAATCAAAGGTTTTCTATAAAAATAGACCAAGAGTACAGACCTTTCATTTGCAATTACTTTAGAGAAAACTTAGACTCAACAGTTAAAGCTATTTTCTGTACAACAATGTTACAGGACATTGAAGACGAACAAAGACAAATAGAATGCGTGAAAAAATACCATTCCGAAAATCATAACGGAATAGTAGAAACCTACAAACATTTAAGACATCAATTTTACTGGCCTTCTATGCAAACAACTATCTCTAACTTTATTAATAAATGTGAAATCTGCCTAAAAAATAAATACGAAAGACACCCCTATAAACTTCCTCAACTAGGACCACTTCTTGGTCAAAAACCTTTTGATATTTTGCACATAGATTTATTTCATTGTAACAAAAACTTGTATTTGACAATTTTGGACTCATTTTCGAAATATGGACAATGCTATAAAATACCCGACAAAACATCAATCTCAATATTAAGTAAATTACGACATTATTTTGCACACCACAACTATCCCAAGAAAATTGTATCCGACAGTGGTACCGAGTTTAACTCCTCTCTAATCAAAGAATTCATGAAAATCCATAAAATTGAAATGCATTACACAACAGTAAACAATTCTTCTTCAAACTCCCCAGTTGAAAGATTTCATTCGACTCTTTCCGAAAAAGTCAGAACCTTAAAAGAACAAAATCCAAATGACCCTATAGACGACCTTTTTACTCATGCCATACTAATTTATAATCAATCTATTCATTCTGCCACAAATTATTCTCCCTTTTCAATTCTGTACGGCCCATACGCTGAAGAGATTCATTTTGACTTCGACCTCCCGGTATACGAAACATACAATCAAAGACATAAAGACGAATTACAACCCTTTATCAAAGACTTATATAATAAACAAAAAGAAAAAAGAGAGAAAATCTTAAATGAACAAAATAAAAATGCCGAAATTATACCAGATATAAACATTGCACAAACTCTGTATGTATCCAAGAAAAAGCACAGACCTAAATTACAAGCACCCTATACAACTATTCGACCTGAAAAACAGAACAAAACAAAAATCATTGGAAAAACCAAAAATCAAAAAGTCACTAGTACTCATTTAAAATTTGTGAAAAGAATTCGAAAACTGACCGATAAAAAAGCTCAAGACAAAACTTCTTTACAGGACAACCCTATCCCTGGGACATCTTCTCAAGATCCAGAGCATTCCGAATAATGGTTATTATGCCGAGGAATTGGGAAAATCCAGAGAAATTTCACATTATCATAGACACATTCTACACATAGATTTAGACTTATTAGCGGAAACTTTAAATACTAACTTAAACGATTTCTTTAAAATTTCTATTCAAAACGGACCCCTCTCACTCCTATACGCTCAATACAATCACTTACGTGAACAAGCTTACGACGACCTTCATAAGATAACAAGAAAACAAAAGAAAGCACTTTTTAATTTTCTTGGTACAGCTATAAAATACATTACAGGTAACCCCGACGACTCAGACTTAGACTTGTTAAAAACCCACATAACAGCCATAGAATTAAAAGAAAATGAAATCATAAAAAAATTTAATAATCAAATCTCATTTGGACAATCTTTAGATACTAGATTTAATAGATTATTAATGAAAATAAATAATAATAGTATGACAGTTTTAGCCGCAATTAATAAACTATCCGCTGATTTTGACGGTTATAATGCCCTACATAATGAAATACTTAACCTCCAAAATATAAATGAATTTATTATGAAATTGATTAGAACAATTACCCTTTCACACTTAGATATAACTAACATTGAATTATTTACTTTAAAAGAACTAGAAACCCTAAAAGATAATCTTCTTCATATCTACGCTAGAGAAGCCCTTCTTGTCAATGACGAACATCCCTATGAACTTATTGAATCTTCCAAATCTCTTATTTGCGTCACTTCCAAGACAATGCTCATAATAGTCAAAATCCCAATCCTTCGCACTAGCTCTTATCCTACATTCCGAATTTATCCCGTACCTAACAAAGATCACATAATTATTTTGCCACCTGCCCATTTCTACGCCAACAACAAATGGTACGAAAATTGTATTGGCCGAGACGATAACATTATCTGTACAAATCATGTAGCATCCAAATGCTTAATTCCCAACATTAACAATTGCACAAAATGTAGAGCAACAGAAAATTTCGTGCAAGAAACTTCACAAGTCATTTTAATAGGAATAGTTCACCCTATCAAAATTGGAGATCAATGGATCCAATCAACCAGCATCCTACTAATTGAGGAACCAATTTCTATCGAAGGTGTCCTCTACACAAAGAAAACCGTTCAAGAAATTTCATTCCCGGAAGCCATACCAATGGAGCTCACACCGGACCATGAAATCAAGCTAGAGAAGTTGAAAATTCCCGAAACCCACGGCCAAATTCAACCAATAGAACCAATAGAACCAATAGAACCATTAGAAAATTTACCCGAAATTTCTACCGGACTTAGTGCTGCTTCTATTATTTTACTAATATCTGTTTTAGCATTTTTATTAATTATATTTTTAAAGAAGAGGAAAAGAATTTCGAAAATTCTTTTTGGTCAAAAATTGCAGCCAGCCCAAATTCAAATTTTAGAAGATTTACTTCAAGATGGTCCCAAGACTTCGAGGACGAGGTCAGCACCAGAGGGGGGAGGAGACATGTAGCCTTAATGGACACAAGACACCACCAACCTGCAGAGTCAACAATAAAATATTATAAATTAAATTGCAACATGTGTTTTCACGCTTTTTTACAAATAGATCTTTATAACAACAGTTTGTTTTATAAAATCATTTTATTGTATAAATTCCATAGTTAGTTTCCTTTTTGTGTAGTTTTGAAAATAAAGTTTTTAAAAAGTTACAAAGTGAAACGATTAACATTTCTATATACCTTATATACGTTATACATATAACCTTCACCTTTTACAAAAAGAATAAATTCCGTTGAACTTCCTTTCCCCTTAATTATGAACGAATTATGAATACATACGTTCCTAAAAATAAAATAATTACTAATACTAAAATTACAAATGTTTATAAATTACTGAATGTCTATTGTTTTCCGCAATTGTTTATTTTACTGTAACTAAATGTTTATGTATTGTTATTCACTTTTATTTTCACTAATTGTTTGTAGACTTAATCACTCACACTTCTTTTTATAATTTTCGATTAATTTACTTTACAGTAAAGATGTAGTCTGTTTTCGTGTATTTCTTTTATCAAACCTGATTCTAATTTGACTTTACAATTAACATCACTCACCTCTGTGACTGTAAATGGACCTATATACTGAGATTCGAATTTGGTTCTATTTTCCCTTGTTACTAAAACTGAATCCCCTACTTTAAAATCAACTGGGTTGGCTACCTTACTATGTTGGCTTTGTCTACTCAGTTTATATTTTACTAAATATTTTCCTGCTCGCTGATGAGCTACCTGTAATTTATATTTTAACTCATTCTGATAATCATCAACATTATAACATGGATCGATTTCATTCGTGAGATTCTCGGGTAGGTTACTGCATAATGTACTGCATATTTGGTTAATTCACATACCAGTGTAATGCAATAGCGGTTACCATTTTCACTTTGTGAAAAAGGACCTATCGTATCTGAATACGTTATATCCCATAGTTTTGCTGAGGTATCCGTTAATACGAATTCTTCCTTGTGATTATTCTTTGCCTTATTGACTTGGCACTTGTGACATTGCTTGATATATTTTCTTACATATTTTTCCATGTTTCTCCATCTAAAATTTGCTCTCAGTTTTTCAAATAGCCTGTTATTTCATACGTGACCTACAAATACAGGGTCGTTATGATACATTTCTAAAATTCGTTGCTTTTCCTTTTCTTCTTCCACTGTCTCTGGTACATCGCAAATACACATTTGTACGTTTTTTAACGTATTATTTACTTGTTCCATAAATTCTTTTATAGTGCACTGTGTAAAAATAATATCATTCATATAAATTTTCATCCTTTTTACTCCATTTCTTACCGCTAGCTTATCAAGCTGAATTAACGTTTGACCTAAATCAAAGTTAATTATCATCCTGCAACTCAGGCTAATCACCGACGCCAGGAGCACTCTACCCCTAACCGGAAATTTTGCCGAATCCACTAGTGTTCCAACCAGTGGTGGGGATCTTTATCGATCCCAACATCCATGGACTCGGGACCTCGGTTTTACGTCTCATCCGAAAGACGGCATATCTCCATTATACCTCGTGCTCATTGGTATAATGCCTGCGAGCTGTGATATGCTACTGACCCTAGTAATCTGAAGTGCTTCGCTGCAGGCTGTACGGGCTCTACGACGGTGTTTCCCCAGTGGCCACCCATCCAAGTACTAACCTCGCTTGACCTTCCTTGGTTGTCATTATCGCATCAGAAGCGTTCCACTACAAAGCTGGGCCAACGCCCCATCCTGTTTTTGATCCGTATGTTCATCCTTAACGAAACACGGTTATTTTCAAATTGCAGAATTGGTAATTTATGCGCCTCTAAATTATTCAGTACTTTACATACTGCTGGTTTGCGAATTTCTTTCTCTATTTCTGTGGAAAATATTTCATCTTCTCCTGTAGGCTGAGCTTTGTTCTGACGAGTTTTTGATCTCGTTGTAGCTAAAACGTGAGCATTGTCAATGTACAAGTCTTTTAATTCCTTTATGGATATTCATGAGATACTGTCAGCGTAATTTGAATTTCCTTTCAAATATTGTATTTCGAAGTAATATTCTTCCAAATATAGTCTAATTCTTGTAAGTTTCGAAGTTGGTTCTGTCATCGAAAAAAGATGTGTCAACGGCTTATGATCCGTTTTCACAATAAAATGTGGAGAACCATATAAATAACACTTAAAATGATTAATTCCCCAATGAATAGCTAACAATTCTTTCATGATTATTGATTTATTTAATACACTTTTCTCAAAACTTCGCGAGGCATAAGCTAAAGGTAGATCTATAACTTCGTATTCCTGACTAAGTATTGCGGAACACGCACTGTTTGAAGCATCACTTGTCAATATGAATTTTTTATTGAAATCTGGATATTTCAGAATAGGCTGCTGTATTAATGCCGATTTTAATATTTGGAATGAATTTTCGCAGTCTTTTGACCACTCGAATTTTACGTTTTTCCTAGATAACTCATTGAGAGGTATGCATATTTCAGCGAAATTTGGAATGAACCGTCTGTAATAATTACAGAATGCTACGAACCTTTTAGATTCTTCTGAATTTTTGGGCA
This sequence comes from Lochmaea crataegi, assembly GCA_947563755.1. Lineage (NCBI taxonomy): Eukaryota > Metazoa > Arthropoda > Insecta > Coleoptera > Chrysomelidae > Lochmaea > Lochmaea crataegi. The sequence continues at coordinate 30,546,246 of OX387431.1, read as the reverse complement.
CTGGATAATGCTCAATGACTGAATATTTTGCTTTATCGGGTAAAACCCCTTCACTAGACAAATTGTGTCCTAAATAAGTGACTTCTCGTCTGAAGAATTGACTTTTTTGCGGGTTTAATTTAAGGTTGAATTTTCGACATGTGTTAAATACCTTCTCGAGATTGCTTAAATGATGATTCTCTGACATCCCTATTACAACTATGTCATCCATGTAAAAAAATGCTTTTTCTGGAGTTAATCCTGGAAATGCTATGGACATCATCCTTGAAAAACTATTTGGACTTATATTCAAACCAAATGGTAATCTTGTATACTGAAAAGAACCTTTCTCTGTGCTGAAAAATGTATATTTCCTTGAAGACTGTTCTAAAGGAATTTGATGAAAACCTGACATAAGGTCTATGACTGAAAACCATTTCGACCTCCCTAACTGATCTAAGATCGAATCTATTCTAGGTAATGGAAATTTATCTGTAACTATTTTCTTGTTCAACTGCCTGAAATCTATGCAAAGTCTCCAAGACTTTTCTCCATTGATCGCCTTTTTGGGTACAAGTAAAACTGGACTGTTATAATCTGAGATTGAGGACTCGATTATACCTTGATCTAATAACTTTTGAACCTGATCATTAAGCTCTGAAGATTGAGAATGTGGTGTACGATAATTTTTAATGTATAATGTATACTGGTGTATCATCTCTTACCAATTATTATGCGTTAAAATGTCATTTTTTAAAGTATTCTGGTACGTCTAAATTCAAAGTTTTCCTCAATTCCTTTATCCTATTCTTCACTGCATATACATGAAATAAATTTAAATCCAATATTTCAATATTATTTGTACTTATCGACTTGCTTTCATCATTTGTGTTCAAAATTCTGACATGAGGATTAGTTTTTGATATAATAGATCTTGCTATAATTATTCCTGGTACTAATTCTTGTTGCTCAACAACTTTCTCTTGTCTCAAATTTTTAAAACTTTCTACTAACCGATAGACTTCACATCTAGGCGGTATTGCTATAGTATCATATTCTGGATTATCAAAAATTTCTAATGTTACTGGATTTCCAAATTTGCAGTCTATATATAATTTCAATTCTGAATAATCTAAAATGCAATTATAATTACTTATGAAATCCCTTCCTAGAATTCCATTCGTAGGTATAGGAAATTCTTCATCTACTATATGAAAACAATGTTTGAATGCTATATCCTTAATGAAAAGAAAAATTTCTATTTTACCCAATGTTCTAATTTCTCCCTGAGTTATGCCCTTAATATTTAAAATTTGTGTTGTTTGCATTGAGTGATATGGAAAATTATCTGAAATTTTTAATAACGAAATATCTGCACCTGTTTCTAGTATAAAAGTATCAGTCGAATTCGATATGTCAGTTTTGATTTGTACAAAGTTTGAAAGAGTTAAATCAAAGTTATAAATGTAACGATTATTGTTATGCAAGTCATTTAAAATTTTGGATTTTCCACCTTTCTTTCTCAAAACCCCAATTCTTTCTGTACATCTTCCACTCTCGTTTCTTCACTTTCACAGATCCTTACATTTCTATATTTATTATCATTGTTGAACCTTGTGTTAGGCCTGTTTCTATATTCCTCTGGTTTCTCCCTGTAACCTGTAAATCTCCTATTGCCGTGATTTGCTTGGAATTTTCTGCTGTTATCGTAGTTATTTTTCCTATGGAAATTATTTCTTCCATTCTGATTAGCATGAAACTGCTTACTCTGAGGAAAATATCTATTTCCTGACGAAAACCTATTTCTATCCTCCTTATAAAATACATTTCCAGCTACCTGATTGTTTCCCACATCGATGGACACCAGTTTAGTCATTACTTCTTGTGGTGTCTAAAAATTTCCTGCTGCTATCACAGTTTTCATCCTCTCTGACGCTGAGTTTTATTGCTGCTTCCGTGGTATACTTCATTGCTAAGTGTATTGGCATTCCTTCTGCCAAGTACGCGGCTTGTAACTGCTCTGCCAGTTTCTCAATTTCAGAAGCATATCCGACAAGATCCTTGTTGTTCTGCTTAAGTTTGCTTAGTTTAGCACTTACCAAACTAGCACTGTCTCCTCGGAGCCCTTTTTTAGTGTATCTGCTATTCCCCTCAAGGAATCCTCAGTGGTGATCAAAACCCTGGCTTTCCCAGTCAGTCTGGTTTTTACAAACAACACAGCATTTCTCTCATGCTCTGCTGCGTAAACTTGCAACAAGCTAACTGCATCTAAGAAAGATTGCAGTTTGCTCGTATCACCATTGAACTCATTTGGCAATATCTTACCAGCTAAATTTAAAAAATCACCCATACTTAATGCCATTTTCTCACTTTCACTCTTGCTAAATTCTTGTAATACGTCCTTAACAATTAAATTATTACTTGTAATCAGCTGTGATGAACTTTATACCGACAATCTAGCATCTGAAATGATCTAACTACCTTTTCTCTGATTTTGTCAAAATATAAAATACATTTATTCCGCTGATCCTCATTCAACTTATGCCAATTCTTATTTATTAAACTTGAAAAACTATTAAATAAACTACTCAAATTATTAATTATATCAAATACCAAAAATAGCCCTTTAAAGTTTACAAAAACAATTCTTACCATCTTAAATATTCAGTGTGTTTTGCTGCAGATTTCTCCTTATTTCCCTCTTCATTTGTCTTCTATAGTTCTTGTATATGGACCATCCAAATTGTAGTACCAAAACAACCACAATGATATAAATAAGGGTCTTTGCCTCCAGATCTGCTTTGATCTCATCCTCTTGAACTATAAAATTGCTGTTGACCACTCCATTCTCCTGGGCCGCTTGCTTCGTCGATTTACCACCCATTGTCACGGAATTCCAATTGTTTTCAGGATCGCCATGTAATATATGTGTCGTCTATGAATACTTGGTTAGATTATAGGTGTGGAAGGGCCTCTGAATATGTGGTGTTGCAGGTCACATGGAGGATCATTTCAAGAGAATGAAACAACTACTTCTGGCACTGGGATATGTTTGTTTATTTACTAAATACAATAAACTACTTACTAAACTAATGCTATGCATAAGTACCTAGCCGTATAGCATACTTATGCGTAATGGTTACTGATTACTACTAGCTGACTATTCACCTATATAGAATAGTCTTTCTTCCAGTATTCTACATCGACTTCTCCTATAATAAATACTAAATGTATATTTATATAACCCAGTCAAGTTCGAGTAAACCAAATAAACATATAATTGTTTAGCGTTGCTTCACGCTTGAACTTGACAATAACCTTCCTAATTTATATTTATATGATAATGAAATGTCCGAACGTTTTGTTGAAATAAGATCAAGGGAATTTAATTCTTATTTTAAATATATATTATTATATTGGGCCAAAAGGCATCACATGGACTATGTTGCCAGTTCTCATCATGAATTTTTCCGAGATGAGGAAAAAATATGTATATATAAATGTAGACATAAATATCAACTAATTTGTATTCCATATGGAGTTTTCCAAAAACGGGAAGGGAATCCCTTCCTCTTTTTGAAAAACTTCATGTGGAATACAAATTAGTTGATATTTTTTCGAAAAGGGGAAGGGAATAAATATGTGTATGTATTATAATGATATTTAAATTTGTCCTATTTAACTATTATATTTTAAATTTTTGTTTTTATTAAATTTTATCTAATTAATTATATATTATTATTTTAATTTAATTTAATTGTTAATTTACTTGAAAAAAAATCTCTTATCTCAGGGTTGGGTTCTATATTTAATTATTTCATTGAACAATTTTATTTATAAATACAAACTTTCCAATTATCAACTATATCTATAATATACGAAAAATTTCATTTACGGAAATTAAATTTATTATATTTACTTCTTCGATCTTCAAACTATTTTTAACTTCTATTTATTCACAAATTGTCTTATTATCTATTATCGTAATAAATGTTGGAATATTACTTCCCTGGTTTATATAATGTCAATTCTTCAATTTCAACAATCACCAAATATGCCACTCGTAGTATAATTTCTCTTTCCATTTATATATTATTTGAATGTTCACTGCTTTAAAAAATATGTTAATCCAATATCTTTAATTTTCAATGGGTTATTTTATATTTATATTATCTCTCTGCCTGTCAAAATATTCTATCTCCACCTTTTCAAATCTAATAATCGTTACCCTCACTACCCTCATTCCATTTTTATTTTTGCCCTGATAACTATTAAAAAAAACTTCTTTCAACGTGACATTCTTCATAACCACATATTTTTACACATCAAATTTCATAGATCTAACCCAACCTTACCTACATATACAATATCAATACAGTATATAGATAGACATGAATATAAAATAATTTGTAATAAGGGTAACCCTTCCCCTTTTTGGAAAACTTCATGTGGAATACAAAGTATTTGATATTTTTTCGAGAAAGGGAAGGAAATAGATAAGTATGTATATAGATAGTCATAAATTCCAAAACTTCATGTGGAATACAAATTATTTGTTGTTTTTTCGAGAAGGGGAAGGGAATATACCAAGATTTACATATTTCCTTCCACCCGTCGAACCAATTATAATCCTACTAACAGTCACAAATATTTGTAGTGAAATTATTATGGAACTTCTTATTGTCGAATTAGCATAATTATAAATAACATATCTTTTACAAATAATAATCATAACAATAGTTTTCATAATTCGATTCATCATCGCTTCCCGACCAACGGACACAGATCAAAGTGTAACTATCTATAACAATATCAGAAAATAAGAAACGGAAAACAAATAAGAAAATAGTAAAAAGTAAATACCAATAGAAAAAAACTCAATAAATAATAGTAATGACAATCAAATATTTCATCATAGTCCAACACATATCGCTTCCCGACCAACTGACACAGATCAAAGTGTAACTAGAACCAAAACCTAACCTAACTTACATTAACCAAATAAAACTCAACAATGTAATGAACTAGAGAGGTTAAGCTCCGAAGTATCATTTTATTTATTTCAAAGTAATAATATATATGAAGAAAACTATGTTAGTCTAGTCTATAAGCTTAAAATGGTGCTAATTCTACATACTTTTATTAAAATTATGTGGTTTAGCTCATTCGATCCGGAATAATGTCTAGATCATTGTGCCGAATAATTAAATTAGCCCATAAAAAATTCCAAAAGTTATAAACAATTAAACACCTTCAAAAAATAGTGTTTGGTTTGTAGCTTATTGTTCGTAAATTATAAATATTTTCGAAATTTGAAAAAAAGATCCTTGAAGAGGAGGAAATTAATAAAAAAAACACCCGGAACTGTACCTCCATTATTTATAATTTTAATTTAACGCTGAAAATAGCCCTCCGCCCGCCATTATTAGGTTGCGCGAACGGCCTCGAAAGCGAGTACGTTACTTAAAAAAAATGTTTTAAGTACTTAAAGTTAATTGAAAAATCTAAAAAATTTACAGTATAATCTAAACACTTTAAAGAATTGATTTCCGTTGGAATTTTTAATGAAAACAAATTTTTCAATATGCTAGAAGATTGTTAATTTACAAAATTTTTTCAAACTTCCTTCATCGTTCTAAACTAAAAAAAATGTTTAAATAATTGCCGTAAAATTATTTCGCTTCGTGGAGCTCTCCTTATATACGTACAAAACAAGATTGCGTCATCAAAGTTTTAAAAATGTTAATTGTTTAATTGTTTATAACTTGGAATTTTTTATGGGCTAATTTAATTTTTTGGCACAATGATCTAGACATTATTCCGGATTGAATAAGCAAAACCATGTAATTTTAATAAAAGTATATAGAATTAACACCATTTTAAGCTTATAGACTAGACTATGTGTTCCGGCGGTAAGTTTGTTATAAACTCTTATATCCAATGTAAGGTATGAAGCAAATCTATGGAAAAATTATATTCTAAGGATGTTTATTATTTCAATTTTTATGATTATAAATGCAAATAATTTTATATTTTTATATATTGATGTAATCTATTACAATGCAAAATGAATTCAACTAAAAGAAAATGAACACTATTTGACCACGCCGCTAAATCTATCACCTGATCACACAACAATCTTAATTTGTGAACGTAAGGTAACTAGACATAAGATAATGTTGTGTAATTTTATAACCTATAAGAGTCGAGTGAAAATAATTATGCTTAAAAATATTTCTGAAAATTGGCAAAATTTAAGTATTTTCTTCCGGTTTTTTTGTGAAACAGACTTACATTTAGTAAAAGATAATAACCTTTACAGTTTAAAGTGAAAATATTCATCGTAAAATAGCATTAAATAGTGTTGAAAAAGTATCATTTTTTGAACTAAATTCGTGATATTCCAAGTAATTTCTGAATGATCCAACGAAATTTTTGTTCTATCTGCCTTATTTGAGGTGAGCTATCAAACAAATTTAAAATTAACATAAAATTCGGAAGGTCGCGAAGTCTACCAGAACCAAAAAATGTCGTTCACGATAGCGACCAGCGACCAAGGACTACCATACACAAACGAAAACGGAGATATACTGGTTAGTGACTGCGGTATGAAAGTTTAAAGCGTTGTTTTCTATGCTTATATTTATTTAATTCACAATTGTTTTAGATACAGATTCTCAGATTTGGGTGCATCAAAATCAAATTCATCTGATAGATGAACAATATATAGAATCAAATCGTTACGTTTATGGAAAAACGACACAACTAAAAATTCAATAATAATGAATTATCATGGTTAAAAGATTAATGTTAGCTTTACTTTCTTATAGTAATTTAACATTGCGGACAAAGTAAATGTTTTTATTACGGTTTAGTGCTATAAAGTATTGTAATTAAGTGGTAATAATGTGATTTACTTTTGATTGACAAACTTATGATTTTGAACTAATTGTGTCTAACTGTGTCTAAAAAAATATTACTTTTTATTCTGTTTCCTTGGATTTTGCGTCATATATTAGAGTTGTGTCGTTCTGTTAGAAAAATATTTAAACTGTTTTAATAATGTGACATCCAAAATAAAGTCAAAATAAACACAAAAAGTTTGGTTGTGTTTTTATTGAGAAATTACAAAAAACATTAGTAAGATACAAACGGTAAATAGCAATTACAGGTTATTGTAAAAATCTGCATAATATGACGGAATACCTGCATTTTTTAGTAAATCTTGAAGATCTGACCGCTTCCGTTCACTAATTTTTATTTTAGATTTGTATGCAGGTTCAAGTGTCAATGATATTATGCGAACTTTTTTGACACTCATTTTTGCAAAGTCTACTTGAGAATACGACGTTTTATAAAAAACTGTAAAAGGATTATTTTTTTCAATTTTTATAATCCGGATATTGCTTAAATTTTCGCCTCCAACAAGATTTCCAATATTTCCATTTAAATGTTTTAGATCAAAATAATCTCTAAAAGATAGCTCCTTTACTTGAAATGGTTTAACACTTTTTTTTGCACTTCGAATTAAAGCTGTGTACTCGTTAGGTTCGTAAATGGGGCTTGATTTTAAGTAGCGCTTTACTTGCCGTTCGATTACAGAATGGGCACAATCGCCCTCGTTCTGCGTATGTCCTGTTACAAGGAATTTTTGGCATAGTGGATTTATTATTCGGATACTTTTTTAGTGCATACATATACATAGAAATTTTTTTTGCTGGCCAGCGCAATTAACCGAGAAAAAAACGAATTCAAGATCGTCGCATTCAGGCCTATTTTTTGATGTTTGCTCTATATAGCTCAGCAAGCAGGATACTATCTCATTTGATCCTCGATTGCCATGTGTCTCATCCCATACATAGCAGAAACATTCGTCTAAATTTGCGTTTCCCGTCATTTCATAGATTGTAAAGTTCAAAACATTTAATTTAGACTTGTAATAGAAAAGGGACACATTTCCCTTGGGGCATGGCAGAACAGCCTGTAAATCAAATACAGCAATTGTGTAGTTGTTGCTAATTCTTATTTTGTCTTTGTTTTTTTCCAAACGTGACAAATCCTTTTCCATGATATGATTTTCATATTCGGTCATCAGTTCCTCTTTTTGAGCGTCTGAGGCATTTCCATAGGAAACACACAACGAGCATTGGTCCTTTTTGGGAGTAAAGAAAGAAACATTAAAGTTGTTGTGAAAAACTTGGTGATAAATGAGATATTTTCCATAAGTGAGATTCTTTTGCTTACATTCCTCAACATAATCGCGATACAAATCAGCTAGCGATTTACCACCTTCTATGTATTCACGACTGGACCGACTTCTCGTGTTATGGCTTTCGATCCGAGAAATGCTATTTATGTGACGTTTCATTTCTGCCCTAATGTTTTCATCAAGTTTTCGGTGGTTTTTATGTCTTCCTCTACAATCCTTTTTTACTGTTCCAACTTCTGAGCGCTTTTCCACAACTGTACGAATTGGTCTGTGTGTGACATCCAATGTAGATTTAAAAAATGTTTTGCAGACTCGAATTCTACTTTCCTTCAACGTGAAATAAGATCCATTATTATCGCGACGCTTATTTTCATGGATATGGTACTGATATTTGGGTTTGATGGCAACAATACAGGAGGATATAAAGTCGCGCTGTTTATTAGCATCTCCAAGATCCCAGTATTCTTGAAAAATATGTTCTCTTGTTTCATTTGGTATCATCAAGTAGCATTTAATCCTACATGTATTTTTGCACGGGGGTCCCATAGTTTTTGCATTCATTGGTTTATTAGTTGTCGACGAAACGTTCGCTTTTCCATGATCTTTTAACTTTTTCGCCACATTTTTCTTCCATGATAATGGATCAACTTTACGTTTCCTTGATTTTTTATCCTTATTAACTTCGGTAGCATCTTCTGTGACTTGAATTAATGTATCGTTAGGAAGGGATGATAAAGGAACTTGCGATTCAGATGCTCTTGATGATTCAGAGTCACTTTCTGATGGACTATAATTGTACTCACCAGTCGTAACATCTTCTGAAATTGTTGATGAAGAGCTACTACCTGAACTATCATGGATGGTATCATGGTTCAATGTATTAGAGGATGATGGATTTACGTCGCCTGAAAAAATTAATTAAGCAATCATATTTTATAAGCACCAAGTTTTTTAGATTTTTCTAAAACTCCAAACCGTGATTTTTTCTAAAACTCAAAACCATGATTTTTTCTGTAAAAAAACCGAAGATACTAACTTTTATCATTGCTTCCAGTGTTATAAGAACAGCTCGTTATTGGATCATTGCTTCCAGTATTATAAGAACAGCTCGGTATTGGATCGATGAGTTCATGGTTTGGCGAACTAGGTTGTATATTTTTCAGGGACGAAACATGTACATAGCCTAGAAAAAACGTAAATAGCTTTGAGCACATAAATATTATTTTTTTGCCAAACTATGTTTTGATGTCATCAAACGTGTTGACAATTATAGAACTACTTACTTTCATGATTGCGATGTTGGATATCAAACTTGCTTAGCTCAAATGGGTTATTATCTGATGCTGGAATCTCGGAAGGCGATAGTTGTAGAGTACCTGAAATAAAAATTAAATTGTTATTGTAGCGTTCAAAACAAGTTAGGTATTAAGTATATTTGACAATTATAATTTTTTTTGCACAAAAACATGAATGTCGTAGAAAAAACCGATGCTTACTTTCATGTTCGTTCCCACTATTACCAGAACAGCTTGCTATTGACTCACTACATTTTCTTCCAAGTTCAACTGTTCTCCAGTTATCACCTCGTGCATTTCTATATAAAGCCAAGTTTAGCAATAACTTGCCGCGCTCCCCCATACTTCTTTCTAGAATCGAATTTAATACATCCATACAGATACAAACGCAAATAAAAACATCAATATTCATTATCTTATTTTCTAATTATAATAATTATGACGAGGCCGGTTTTTAAGATATTCGACAAACAATGTTTTGCCATTTTCCACAAATCATCCTGTATTTCAGAAACTAACAGAAATTTGACAACATGGTGAACAGATCTTGAATAAGCATGAAAAAGGCATTTTTTTTCTAATATAAACGACCTTAAAACTATTACCGTTCACAACATAGCAACAGTGGTTAATTAAATAGAATATACCCTGTATATTAATTCAAATTAGAAATCCCTAGAATGCTTTAAGTTTAATTCCGAATAGTAAAAATAATTAATCGGTGTTATACCTACGTTAAATGTAGTATTATTTTTTAGAAAAAACTCCGAAATTTGACACAATTTATTCAAAACTACTGTGTTTATAAAGAAAAACGGCAAAACAACAATTAATTCACAGTAACCACAAAATTATAATTAAAATCTATAAGTATTTTTATGGAAATTAGACACATATTATCAATATGACGTTCTTACCTAAAATTGCAGCACACAAATATCACCTTTCCTTGTTCTCAAACGACTCAGTCGTTTTTATGACGTACTTCCACAAAATCACTTCAACACTCTTGTAGTACTTTTCGACACTTTTTCGTTTTATGACTATTTTCCATAAAATTAAGACCAGAACAACAATCTCATTGGCGAATTAAGTTAGAACTCAATTTCTTCCGCATAATGGATCAGCTGGTTTTCGAAATGAGTAAAACGACACTAGCGCCTTCGGGTCAAGTTTCGTTTAGCCGAAATCTGTTAAAAAAGAAAAAAAAATATTTTTGTCATTTAGGCACCTCAGGGAGTATATTACTGAAAAAATTTTGCCGCGGAAATGCGCTGTTGCCATTTTTTGAATGCGGTTTAGAAGTAACGAAATGAGATACATAAAAAATTAATGTTATTTTATATTGTAGACTTATTTTTAAGCACCGATACGAAAATGAAAATCCGCGGAAATGCGTTGTTTCACCACTATGCAGTGATCCTCTTCCCGACCTTTAACACAGATCAATGAATAATATCTATTCTTGTCAACTTAATATCGCTATAAATAATATTTCAAACGAAATCTGTTTTTCTGTGAATTATAAGGCGCAGTAAGAAGGTCAAAATCTCCAATAAATGCAAAAAACCGCACATATATAATATTCCCCACCCAGCACCCCACTTCACTCCACGATCCCGAAAGTATGTAAAAAAGTTGAGAATACTATGGAAAACTTCGAAATATTGAAGATTTTCTATTATACCGCCCTTACGATAAATTTCCGCGGAAAAAGTTATATAGAAAAGTTACAGCAAATTATTAATCAAACAAAAATATGTAGTTTTTATCTTCCTATCATATTTCGGCACTTCTAAACCCGGAAAAATCAATGAAAATTGTTGTGATAAAAATACATTTTCGAATAAAAATTAGTTCACATCATTATATTAAATGTTTTTACGTCATTCTATACCGAAAAAACTATTAAAAACACCGTAAAGTTCCGAATTTTAGTTAATAGTAGAAAAATTAAAAATTCGAATTTTCTCAGAAACGAAGAATTTCCGCGGCAAAAATCAAATTATGTAGTGCTAGCTTTCTTGTATAGAATCATCCTACAAACCGATATTCCATGTACCTAATTTCGGCTAAACGAAACTTGAGCCGCGCCTTCTATAGGTAATGTTGTGAGATACAAGTTGTGACGATCTTACAAATAAAAATAGTTTACATTATCGATTGTTTTTATATGTTATCTATAAAATGCAATTTTTTTGAGTTATGACGTTCTTCTATAAATAGAGCGAAATGATCTAGCTGGAGATACAACCAGTACAAGTGAAGGAAAAACACCCGAGTGCTCTAAAAATTGGAGCAACGCTATCATGCTTCCACTGATAGCTTTGTATAGGGAATATGAACAATCGTTTGATACCGATTTTAAAAAAAATATCTGGCATAAAATTACCAATGAAATAAATATGAAAACTGGAGGTACACTATCAGATACAACTGTTGAAAATAAATAGAACAGTCTCAAAAGAACGTATCGCAGTCTGAAGATTAAAATAGATAGAAGTGGTAGTCAGAGAAGATATTGGCAATACTTTAATATTATGGATGATGTTTTAGCTAAAAGGCCTGAAATAACGCCCCCCGCAGTAGTAAGCAGTTCATTGGGACTATTATCTCAGCAACCAGGTACTTCTGCTGAATTGGCTACAACTGAAACAGAAAATGACCATCATTTGGGAAATACCCTGGTGCTCTTTCATTCACTCCTGACTTTAGGAAAACACTATAATCATGCAAAGAACCAGCTTCTCCAGCATATATGTCGATAAATAACTTTCTGTGATCACAAACTCCTTGTAGTACTAAAGAATGACATCCTTTGCGATTAACATAGGAATTTGGTAAATTCTTGGGTCGAGTAATTTTGATGTGAGATCCATCTATCATATCAACTATTCCTAAAAAATAAATATGTACCTTCGTGAGATTTATCTAATTTATCCAAAAAGAAATTAAAACAAAAAAAATTCAACACCTGGGATTTCATGTTTTCTAAAAAATGAATCGCTAATAGTTCTGCAGCGGTTAATTGAAAACCACTTAATAATATTATATCTATCATTCATTACTGTAAATGCCCTACAAATTCTAGATGGGTACTACTGCCCATGCTGTTGACTTCGAAATTCCGAATCGAGCTGCTAATCCTCTGAAAATAATTGGTGGAATTGCTAGAAGAACATAAGATGACATTTAAATAAATTACAAGTAAGTTTCAGAATTATTAAACTTACCGTAAACTTTCTAAAGATGCTAAATGCCACACACAGACTAAAGTACTCTCTTCTAAACTTATTTCAGGATGACCGTATCTAGAAAAATAATTTACAGTAGACATTTTTTCCATAATGTCCTCGAAAGTATCAATATCTACTCTAAAGTGGCGTTTGAATTGCATTGAGTTCATACGTTGTATTTGACCAACAAAAAATTTTCTGGACTCATCATTTTCACTATTATTTATATCTAATTCGTCATTATCATCGAAAAGTATATCGAATGCGAATAAAATTGGGTGCCAATGATCCATTTCCCACTTGCTATAAAGTAAAAAATGTAAAATCAAGGAAGAAAATAAATGACAGTAGTACCCTACACGTTTCCGAATTCCAGTCAAGTTCTCTAAAATCACAAATAATATGCCATGCTCAAAATCAAAATATTTCTTAGGTTAGGTTAATGTTTGACATTTACTAATACGAACGCTTACAGAAATGTTCGGTTGTTCGAAACCTGTTCCAACACTAACCCAATTCTACCCGCACATAGTAACATACAAGTTTCCGAACTCAGCTTATAACTACTTCACAGAGCTGTGAATAATTGAAATTGGAACTTAAATACTTAAATTGTTGACTTTTATCACCAAATCGACAATGCAAAAATCGAATAATTTTATTTAATAGAGTTTCTAAATATATTTTTAATCAATTGTACCAGGTAAAATCACATCAAGATAAAAAAAAGGAATAATTGTAAGGTAATCGGTAAACAAATAAATAGGTAAATGGAAAAATCTCACTCAATTTGTTGCCTTCCTTCCAATTTTTGAAACTTGTTTTCCATTGACTACCACGTGCTTTGTCTTGCTAATTGGACGATTCACAACACTTTTTAATTGAGAAACATTATTAGTTAAACATCCGGCTCGAAGGATCATTTTATGTTTCGATATAGCGAACTGTATTAAATCAAATCACTCGCTGGTTTAACTAACATTTAATATATATAACTACTAAAAATGTGTGAATGAACTTAATATAAGATTTAGCGAAAACAAAACAAGCATGTTTCAATTTGCAAAAAAGGTGCACTGCAAGCGTTGCCAGTCTTCACCGTTGTTCCGACATCTGACGACACAAATTTCTCCAAAGTACTTGGGTTTATATTTGGACAGAAAATTATTATGGATATTAAGGATTGTGTATACCAAATCATTAAAACAACGGAAAACGCAATCAATGTCCTAAGAGCATTCTGTCATAAAAAATAGGGTGCAGATCCCAATATAGCATTATTATTTTACAAAACAATGGTCGGAAGTATTATAGATTACGGTAGTCACCTTCCCGGATCAGCAGGAAACGTACATCAAAACAAGATCGAAGTAGAAAAAAACAAATGTCTCAGAATCAGTTTAGGCTATCTTAAATCAACACCTATACCTATAATAGAAGCTGAAAGTGTTGAGCCCCCACTTAAATATAGAAGACAATTTTTAAGTCGCGAATTTATATCGAAAAATGCAATATATATGATTTGATGATTTTGGCGTTAATCCATAATTACTGGCATCACAAAATCACTCCACTCATTGTCGAGAGCTTTTATTCCGATATCTCGAAATTTTCTGAAATTATATATACAAACAAGTTACCTTATTATTCCTAACTACATTATTCCCACTTAAAATACATACCTTTTATTTCGACCCCAATCAAGGTTTCGCAAATATTCTACGCACAAAATGGCCAAACCACCAGTATTTATATACCAATGGATCAAAAACCAACCGTCAAACAATTTGTGCTTTCTTTGAATCAAATTCAAATTATTCCTTTAAATTTAAACTTCCAGACATAGGTTCTATATATACCGCAAGCCCTTAAATATTTTTTAAGAAAAATTGGTGAAAGTTTTATAATTTTTTCGGATAGTAAAAGTTCTGTAGATAGATTAAAAAAATTTGGATTCTATATCAAGTCTCAATCACATTAAAGTTGAAATTTGAAAGACACATTTTAAAATTAACCAACAAAATAAAACACTTATAGTGGCGTGGATAAAAGGACACTCGGGAATTAGAGAAAACATCATCGTCGATACCTTAGCAAAATCGGCATTAACTACAGGCAAAACGATTAAAAAAATTACATTCCCTACACTGATTCAAAGAACAGATAAAAGAAAAATGGCAAGAAAAGTACAGATTTTCAACAGTTGGCTTAAATTACGTTATAACTCGAAGCAACCTTGCAACAAGAAATTGGTTTAGAGCAGTTAGCAAAAGACATTTTATTGTCACAATCAATAGAATAAATCAGGACATGCTCTTACTCCTGAATACCAGCATAAAATAGGTGTCGCGGATAGTCCAAACTGTGTATGTGATATAATAGGTGATATCAACCATATCATTTTAGAATGTGAAAGAAATATGAACAGCGTTGTTGTATTCAATTCAGTTGAACTAGATTAAAATAGGAAGAACTTCCTATTTTATGTGACATTTATTTTATTAACTGACAGTAGTGATAAATATGACAATAAACATCAAATGCAAAAAATAACATAATACAAAGTGGTCTAGCATATATAATAAGCGTTAACCAACTATATGGAGACTTAAATGAAAACAAATGTGATTTTTCCGTCAACATAAGCCGCATTATCTTTAGCAATAACACTAACATAATATATTATTATATATATTAACATTTAATCAGATGCACAATAAGATTGTAATTCTAATAGAAAATTTAAGCAATATTGCGAAAATAAAAAAAATTAAATTGAGAAAAATTTAAAAAAAATAAATAAATGAATGAATGAAAATAAAAAATATTAAATAAAAATCAATTAAAACGAAAAAAAATTATTTCAATGAACAGAGCAACTACAGATACATAATTACTAACCTATTAACAAAATGTAATGTAGGTCGCTGTAAAAACTGTGTAACAATAAATTTTAAGATATAAATACCTAAAAATTGATCTGGCTAATTAATTTTGCCAAAGCCATCTAACTGGATGAAAAAATCTTTTTTAAAACGCTTATATTAGCTTCACCTGTTTGTTAGCTTGTTTGTAACTCTAGCAAGCTTATATTATTACTGTTAGCATATCCAAACAATTTAAGTACGTTCGTTGGCCGAGCGGGCTAAGGCGCGGGTCTTCGATGACGTCGGATTCACCGGTTGTGGGTTCTAATCCCGTTTGCGTGTTGAAAAATATATAGGGTGTTTAATTTATAAAGCAACCTTTAAACTCGATTTTTAGTCACTTTAAATGCTCAGATTAATTTGAAATTTTGCGCAAACGGCAAGCACCTATGACAATACAACATAGTAGTGAAATATAGGATGTTTCATTTATAATGAAACCTTTCAACTCGATTTTTACCCACTTTAAACGCTCAGATTAATTCGAAAGTTTTTTATATAGTACTAAAAAGTGAAAAAATAAATTATAGTTCAAAAAAACTAAAAAACACGCTTTAGAAGTAATCGGACTAAAAAGTTAAAAATAATTCTTATTTTAAGAATAAAATGATTAACGCGAAAATTAATGTCATTATGGTATTAGCGTGGGGTGCTCAATAAAAATTGTCACAGTTTCTTACTAGTTCTATTCCTAAGTGCAGAGTTAGTGTATAAATGTAGTACAAAGCACCACTCGCTATACCACAATGACAGTAATTTTCTCGTTAATCATTTTATTCTTAAATTGAGAATTATTTTTAACTTTTTAGTTCGATTACCTCTAAAGCGTGTTTTTTAGTTTTTTTGAACTATAATTTATTATATTCATATTATATATTGAAATGATGTCATGGTTTTTGAAACTAAGCTAACTTAACTCATGATGGGACAGTGGACAGGATGTTGTATAAACAAAGGAATTTAAATTAAAAACTTAGCTGAACACCTACTTGTTAAGTATTATAAGATACCCAGTGTATCATCAATTGAATCATAAGAAAGGTTCAAAATAATATTTGTGTTGTTTAGAGTCTTACATTAAACATTGATGTAATGTAAACAAATTCACTTAATATAGTTTAACTTCCGTCATCATAGCGACATGCCATATTCATGTTTGGGATTGATTTGTAGTTGGTGTCTGAAAAGAAAACAATGTTATTATTGTGATTAGTAATTAATTATTATTGGAAGACTTGGATTTGATATATGTTTTAACCTATATATAATTGAATGTCAATAAGACATGAACGTCAAATTTATTTAATGACACATCGATATCGATTTTGAACACAGAATTCCGAATGATAGAAAGTAGGACCATAGAAATAAACATAGACGTGTCATTTGTTAGTAAAAACTTGATGAGCATATTTAAAATTGCGAAATTAGAATTATTATGAATTAATATTTAGGAAGTAGATATTTAAAAATAAAAAAATAATAATAAAGTAGATTAATTACATATATGGTATTTAGTTATTTAGATTATACATTTTGTAAATAGTGTTTGAAATTATACCTTTTGAAAAGACTATAAATAAGAAAAAGGTATTAATAGTGTCAAAATTATTAATTATGGAATTTAGAACATTTATTCACATGACAATAGACTATTATAAAAATAAATAGTGTATTTAGTAACATGTGGATATCCAAGGAAAAAAAGTTTGTGGAACAAACAAAAGGAGGGTGAGGCGAGAGAAGTGAAAAGAGAAGTCAAAAAAAGAAAAGGTTTAGCAAATTTTTATAAAATAATGGTTAAAATTTGAGAATTTAGTTAAAATAATTCATTAAATCTATAAAACAACTATAATCCAGAGAGAGAACAAGTTTCACGCTCCAGAAAATAGTGCTAACGGAAGAAAAAGTAGATAATTGACTCCATAGCAATGTACAGGGAAAACGAGAAAGCCATTATTTTGAATTTCAACAAATTCATTGATCCAGGTCAGTGGAATTCTTTCTTTGGTACCAAAGCAATAACATTGAATAAAAATGATCATTCTTTCTAATTAAAATCTATAAAAAATGAAAGGCCACAATAATTTGAAAGAGTAAAATTACAATTTACAAGCATTTATCACAATTAAATTAATTAATAAGAATTTTTGCTTACCTATTTAAAAAAATACTAGGATCCTTTAGTTTAGAATTAATTAAGAAACATTTTCTATTTGTTATCATCATGAATCCATATATTATGTAATTTATTGTAGAGTTTATACGTTTTAATAGTTCTTAAATAATTGTTATTAACTTGAATCCATATATGTAATTTAATGAGTTTATGCATTCATTTCAATGGTTCTTATCATTAAATCATTATTATTATTTTGAATTCATACTTATAAGTAATTTGTCGAATCTATTCATTTATATTTCTTGTGATTAAATAATTTAAATATTGTATACAATATTTATTCTCACTTACACATTAACAAAATTTCTAACTGAATTGTTGATCTGACACTTACAAAGTCACGTTAACTTTGCAGCTGTTGTGTGTACAAGCAGATTGTAAATGTCAGTGGCGTAACATAATTTTATAAAATAAATTTGAATACGGTAAAACAAACAATAATTCTAAAACAGATAAATATTATTTGGAACCATTTATTAAAACATACAGCCCAGTATCAGATAATTTCTCATATACAATCATCGCCTGAACCCAAAGAGAAAAAGAGTTTTTCATGCCCCGGCATGAGTATTGAGCAAGTCGAAGGTAAGTTGATCAAGGTATAAATATAAAATAATATTAAACTCAAAATCAATTGAAATAAAAATAAATAATTACAATATATATATATACATATAAATTAAATTATAACTCGAAGCAACCTTGCAACAAGAAATTGGTTTAGAGCAGTTAGCAAAAGACATTTTATTGTCACAATCAATAGAATAAATCAGGACATGCTCTTACTCCTGAATACCAGCATAAAATAGGTGTCGCGGATAGTCCAAACTGTGTATGTGATATAATAGGTGATATCAACCATATCATTTTAGAATGTGAAAGAAATATGAACAGCGTTGTTGTATTCAATTCAGTTGAACTAGATTAAAATAGGAAGAACTTCCTATTTTATGTGACATTTATTTTATTAACTGACAGTAGTGATAAATATGACAATAAACATCAAATGCAAAAAATAACATAATACAAAGTGGTCTAGCATATATAATAAGCGTTAACCAACTATATGGAGACTTAAATGAAAACAAATGTGATTTTTCCGTCAACATAAACCGCATTATCTTTAGCAATAACACTAACATAATATATTATTATATATATTAACATTTAATCAGATGCACAATAAGATTGTAATTCTAATAGAAAATTTAAGCAATATTGCGAAAATAAAAAAAATTAAATTGAGAAAAATTTAAAAAAAATAAATAAATGAATGAATGAAAATAAAAAATATTAAATAAAAATCAATTAAAACGAAAAAAAATTATTTCAATGAACAGAGCAACTACAGATACATAATTACTAACCTATTAACAAAATGTAATGTAGGTCGCTGTAAAAACTGTGTAACAATAAATTTTAAGATATAAATACCTAAAAATTGATCTGGCTAATTAATTTTGCCAAAGCCATCTAACTGGATAAAAAAATCTTTTTTAAAACGCTTATATTAGCTTCACCTGTTTGTTAGCTTGTTTGTAACTCTAGCAAGCTTATATTATTACTGTTAGCATATCCAAACAATTTAAGTACGTTCGTTGGCCGAGCGGGCTAAGGCGCGGGTCTTCGATGACGTCGGATTCACCGGTTGTGGGTTCTAATCCCGTTTGCGTGTTGAAAAATATATAGGGTGTTTAATTTATAAAGCAACCTTTAAACTCGATTTTTAGTCACTTTAAATGCTCAGATTAATTTGAAATTTTGCGCAAACGGCAAGCACCTATGACAATACAACATAGTAGTGAAATATAGGATGTTTCATTTATAATGAAACCTTTCAACTCGATTTTTACCCACTTTAAACGCTCAGATTAATTCGAAAGTTTTTTATATAGTACTAAAAAGTGAAAAAATAAATTATAGTTCAAAAAAACTAAAAAACACGCTTTAGAAGTAATCCGACTAAAAAGTTAAAAATAATTCTTATTTTAAGAATAAAATGATTAACGCGAAAATTAATGTCATTATGGTATTAGCGTGGGGTGCTCAATAAAAATTGTCACAGTTTCTTACTAGTTCTATTCCTAAGTGCAGAGTTAGTGTATAAATGTAGTACAAAGCACCACTCGCTATACCACAATGACAGTAATTTTCTCGTTAATCATTTTATTCTTAAATTGAGAATTATTTTTAACTTTTTAGTTCGATTACCTCTAAAGCGTGTTTTTTAGTTTTTTTGAACTATAATTTATTATATTCATATTATATATTGAAATGATGTCATGGTTTTTGAAACTAAGCTAACTTAACTCATGATGGGACAGTGGACAGGATGTTGTATAAACAAAGGAATTTAAATTAAAAACTTAGCTGAACACCTACTTGTTAAGTATTATAAGATACCCAGTGTATCATCAATTGAATCATAAGAAAGGTTCAAAATAATATTTGTGTTGTTTAGAGTCTTACATTAAACATTGATGTAATGTAAACAAATTCACTTAATATAGTTTAACTTCCGTCATCATAGCGACATGCCATATTCATGTTTGGGATTGATTTGTAGTTGGTGTCTGAAAAGAAAACAATGTTATTATTGTGATTAGTAATTAATTATTATTGGAAGACTTGGATTTGATATATGTTTTAACCTATATATAATTGAATGTCAATAAGACATGAACGTCAAATTTATTTAATGACACATCGATATCGATTTTGAACACAGAATTCCGAATGATAGAAAGTAGGACCATAGAAATAAACATAGACGTGTCATTTGTTAGTAAAAACTTGATGAGCATATTTAAAATTGCGAAATTAGAATTATTATGAATTAATATTTAGGAAGTAGATATTTAAAAATAAAAAAATAATAATAAAGTAGATTAATTACATATATGGTATTTAGTTATTTAGATTATACATTTTGTAAATAGTGTTTGAAATTATACCTTTTAAAAAGACTATAAATAAGAAAAAGGTATTAATAGTGTCAAAATTATTAATTATGGAATTTAGAACATTTATTCACATGACAATAGACTATTATAAAAATAAATAGTGTATTTAGTAACATGTGGATATCCAAGGAAAAAAAGTTTGTGGAACAAACAAAAGGAGGGTGAGGCGAGAGAAGTGAAAAGAGAAGTCAAAAAAAGAAAAGGTTTAGCAAATTTTTATAAAATAATGGTTAAAATTTGAGAATTTAGTTAAAATAATTCATTAAATCTATAAAACAACTATAATCCAGAGAGAGAACAAGTTTCACGCTCCAGAAAATAGTGCTAACGGAAGAAAAAGTAGATAATTGACTCCATAGCAATGTACAGGGAAAACGAGAAAGCCATTATTTTGAATTTCAACAAATTCATTGATCCAGGTCAGTGGAATTCTTTCTTTGGTACCAAAGCAATAACATTGAATAAAAATGATCATTCTTTCTAATTAAAATCTATAAAAAATAAAAGGCCACAATAATTTGAAAGAGTAAAATTACAATTTACAAGCATTTATCACAATTAAATTAATTAATAAGAATTTTTGCTTACCTATTTAAAAAAATACTAGGATCCTTTAGTTTAGAATTAATTAAGAAACATTTTCTATTTGTTATCATCATGAATCCATATATTATGTAATTTATTGTAGAGTTTATACGTTTTAATAGTTCTTAAATAATTGTTATTAACTTGAATCCATATATGTAATTTAATGAGTTTATGCATTCATTTCAATGGTTCTTATCATTAAATCATTATTATTATTTTGAATTCATACTTATAAGTAATTTGTCGAATCTATTCATTTATATTTCTTGTGATTAAATAATTTAAATATTGTATACAATATTTATTCTCACTTACACATTAACAAAATTTCTAACTGAATTGTTGATCTGACACTTACAAAGTCACGTTAACTTTGCAGCTGTTGTGTGTACAAGCAGATTGTAAATGTCAGTGGCGTAACATAATTTTATAAAATAAATTTGAATACGGTAAAACAAACAATAATTCTAAAACAGATAAATATTATTTGGAACCATTTATTAAAACATACAGCCCAGTATCAGATAATTTCTCATATACAATCATCGCCTGAACCCAAAGAGAAAAAGAGTTTTTCATGCCCCGGCATGAGTATTGAGCAAGTCGAAGGTAAGTTGATCAAGGTATAAATATAAAATAATATTAAACTCAAAATCAATTGAAATAAAAATAAATAATTACAATATATATATATACATATATTGTTATGGTATACAATAATTCAATGTGTGGTGATTTAATTTTATTGAATAGTATTATATACCACAAGTATCAGTATCAACCAGAACTTCAAATCAAACAAATTTTATATTTTAAGATGTATTTATTGATCTGAAATGTTTAAAATTCAATACTGTATCACATGCACGTGCATCTCAGGGTATGATATGGGTAAAGTGAGTTGTCTAAATTTAAGGAGTAAAATTTGAAATGTAACAACCTTCAACGTCAAAATTAAATTAATGATAATTAAATAACTATCGCCAGATTGCAATCCGTGGATGGTCTCCTAGCCTATTACAACCTATATTAAAGTAAAATTAACACAATTCCGCACAAATAAAAATAACTCTCTCAATATCTTGTCGAAACACCGCCGGTAGCTGTATTGTCTAAATAGAAAACGACTTGTTCTCTGAAGCGAAGAAACTTTGCGTTGCGCAAAGGAAAGATTACTGGTAAGCGTCTCGAATCTGGGTACTGGTTTACAATCAGCTGTTAGGTACAAGTTTTAGTATAAAATTATTTACATTACCATCGTTTGTTGCTGGATGATGTCTCTTGATCTTGAATTTGAACAACCTTTACTGCATTCAAATCGAAGGTAAGTTATGCAAGATAATTCTAATTCACTATTTCTTTTTTTATCCGTTTTATTTAAAGTTTTCGTACATTTAAACTTGTAACGTCCATTACTTTTTTGTCTTCCCCTTAGTTACTTATCACCTAACAAACTTCCTTCCCGTTGCTAACGAATATTCTTTTGTTTCTTCTTTATTTATTATAGAAATTACTAATTTTTGTTGAAATCCAGTTACTGACAGTTCATATTATTTAATCAAATAAAAATGTCCATAACAACCAATGTTTTTGTACTGACATTTCCAATATCAACTTTATCAGCTGATTTATACAGGGTACATAAAAATATCTTAACAGAAAGTATCTAATTTAATAATTTTAACGTTATTGTTAAAAATGATGGACATAACATAAGATTCCATGTACATATGATACAATCCCTAAAAGTAACCATTTCATTTCATTTATCATCATCTCAATTTCAGTACAACTTCTCTGATATTCTGAAGGATTTTATTTTTATGTACTTTAAGAAAATCTTTCAGAATTTCATTCTCAATTGAAATAGCAAATATTGGATCGAAAAAGTTGAAATACAAATTATTATTTTTTTATAGTTAAGTGATATCTAAAATATTCTAAAATTCATAATCTCATAACAAATGTTACTCAACACAAACATCTCATCAACTACTTAGTGAATTATTACTAACAACTAACAATGAATTATTATTGATTACTAATTCTATTTTATATTTTTTTTAGATTCATGAAACTTATAAAGTTGCGAAATATGAAATATCCCTCTAATCTGTCCATTGATTGGGTTAGCGAGTTCATAGCTATTGGTTCCTTGTTCCGTAACTATAGTATAAGGACCTTCAAATGGTAATTGAAGTTTGGCACATCGATTTTGTTTATAGTTGGCTACTTGGAGTGCTCTGAGAATTACTAATTCTCCTTTTGAAAAGGTAGTGTGCTTATTTATTTTTTTATACCTTCTTTTTATATATTTATGAGAGTTTTTTATTAATTTATTATTGGCTTTTAAAGAAAATATTCCCTCCTTAGACTTCATTATA
Source organism: Lochmaea crataegi (assembly GCA_947563755.1). Lineage (NCBI taxonomy): Eukaryota > Metazoa > Arthropoda > Insecta > Coleoptera > Chrysomelidae > Lochmaea > Lochmaea crataegi. The sequence goes on along the minus strand of OX387431.1, from coordinate 30,522,483 downwards.
TTGACTCCTATTTTTGCTTTTGTATGGCTTTTAACATCACGTTTAGCAACTATGATTATTGGATTTATGTATGGTGTTTCACATATTCAATTATATCGTCTTTAAGTAATTTTCTTACAGCTTCTTGTACTTTATCTTTTAATTTGTATGGAATGGGGTATGTTTTTGGTTTAAATTGTTTCAGATCTCTTATTTTTATTTCATGTACATAATCTTTTGCAACTTTCGACTCTTTGTTCACTAATCCTCTGTACTTTTTCATCAATCCTTCTACACCTTTCCTTTCCTTCTTATCACAATAAAAATCCATTCCTTTCTTTTCTTCATTTAATTGAAATGTCCTTTTACCTGGATTCATTTCCTTCTTATCATCTTCATTCAATTGAAATGTCCTTCTACCTGGATTCATTTCCTTTTTATCATCTTCATTCAATTGAAATGTCCTTTTACCTGGATTCATTCCTTTTTTACCATTTTCATTCTTCACACCTTCTTCATCATACCATGCATTGTTTCTTTTGCATTTCCCGTCATATTTTTCATAATATATGTCTTCTGTATCTTCGTTTTCTATTCCCTCATCCTTAGTTGAGTTAAATTCAATGATGTTTCCTCCTAAAGTTATTGTTTTATTTGGGTAATTAATTATAGCTGCATGTTTTTCTAACTCATCTGATCCAATTAACATGTCACACTCCATATTAGGTATTATTAGAGCTTGAATATTGTAAATATTATTATTTAAAGTTAAATTTACACAAATAGCTTTATCAGTTTCCGTTATTTTTTTAGAGTTAACCCCAACTAATGTTATTTTAGGCACTCTTATTATATTATTTTTAAAATTAGGTAATTTAGTAACTAGTGATTCTTTAATTATTGAAGTTTCACTATCATTATCAATTATGATGTCAATATTTATTTGATCAATTATTCCTTGAATACTTATTAATCCTATATTTTCTTTTTCTTTTAGATGCTGACACGGTTTGAGAAACTCAATAGGATGAACATAGCTAAACCGCAAATCAACTGTGTCATCCGGTTTTGAAAATCCGCATGCACTATGGCATCTGTCACCACTTCGTGACGATTTGTAACTCTAACAGGAGAATTTTCTCTACTTATTTTATTCTCATTACTAGATCTTGAACAATTAGTTCGACTAATGTCAGAGTTTGCGTGTCTTGTATTGTTTTGATCATTTTTGTACCTTCTGTTATATTGTTCCCAATTGTTAAATTGTGTACTATTGTTCTGATTGTATCTGTTATTATAAGTTCTATTATTAAAATTATTATTATTTGATTGTATTCTGTTATAATTGTCATTGTTATTATTATAGTACTGTTGTTGGTTATTCTGAAAATTCCCTTTGTTGGAGTAGTAGTTTTCATTTGACCTTCTATTATTGAAATTTTTATTATTACTTTTATTTTGATTTCCGTTGTAATTATTATTTGTATTATTATCGTTAGCTTTATAAGGTTTCATATTCCTTTCCATTCTTAATGAATAGTTAATGAGTTGTTCCATATTATTAAGATTTTGTATTGCAATTATTTCTGATAATTCCGGTTTAAAATGTCTGGAGATGAATAGAACTATTTCGTTTTCATTTATTTTGGGCTCTAGATACTGTGCCTGTGAAAAAAGTTGTAAAGCATAGTTACTCATTGAGTTGCCCCTTTTTTCATCGTATTTTCCAAAATAAAGAGACTCTCTCGTATATCCTTGATTGTGTTCCCCCCAAAAATAACGTAAGAATAAACGTTCAAACTGTTCAAAATCGTTCAGTTCATATTCTTTGCACGTAAACCACAATTGTGCAGGACCCAATAAACATGTTCTGATAACATCTTTCAGACTTTCAAAATCCTGGTAATGTCCATACTTGTTTTTGAGTGTATTCATGAAAACTCTGGGATGTAATCTTTTTGTGTTTCCATCGAATTTTAGATTTTGTTCATATTGTAGGACTGGTACTGCTGGTATCGTCCTATTTTCTCTCAAGTTCTGTTCCATTTTGCTTTTCCACTCTTTCATTTCCATTTGTAGGTTTTTTTCTGTTTTTCTATGTTCTTCTTCTGCTATTTGTAGGTTTAGTTGTAGTCCTTGTTTGATATTTTCGTTTAGATCTTCTAATTTGTTGTCAATATCTGTAATTTCCTTTCCGTTCTTAATGCACTTCCGTTCCACTGCTTCTATTTTATTTAAAATCCCTGTATTTTCTTGTTTTCTCTCATTTATTCCAATCTTAAGATTGTCTTCCAAATTTTTTAACTTCTTTTCATGTTCATTTATTCTGGTCGTAGCTAGTTCTGCCTTCTTCTCTAATTTCTCCAGATGATCTCTAAAAATATTCCCCATGTGATCCAGTTTTTTGTTATTTTCATTTTTCATTTGATCAAGTTTGGTGTTATTTTCTTCGAGTTTGGTGTTATTTTCTTTTTTCATTTGATCAAGTTTGGTGTTATTTTCTTCTTTCATATGATCAAGTTTGGTGTTATTTTCTTCCAGTTTGGTTTTCATCGTTTCCATCATGTTTTGTAGAAAACCAAGAATGTTTTGATTTCCCTGTGATATATTGTCTCCAGTTGTTTGTTCTCGAATCTGCTTTCTTGTGTCATCATCATCCATATTAAAAATGTATGTCTCAGGATTTTCTCCTTTTAGTAATAGAAATTGTTCTAACCTTTTTATTAATTTTGTTTTATCACCCGTACTATCTATTCCCCTTTTTTCTAATTGTTCTTTTAATTCTACTAGTTTTAGTTCTTTTATGGTTTTGTTTATTTGGTTCTGCATTTTGTTATAATTTATTTTCTGATAATAAAGATTTTTAAAGTTTAAGCGTTTATTTATTTATTATTTTATTAATGTGGTTTGAATTTTTATTGATTTGAATTGAACTCCTGATTGCTGATATTAATATTGTAAATATTGTATTATTAATAACTCAATTCGAGCTGCTACACGTTGGGCACGCCAATTGTTATGGTATACAATAATTCAATGTGTGGTGATTTAATTTTATTGAATAGTATTATATACCACAAGTATCAGTATCAACCAGAACTTCAAATCAAACAAATTTTATATTTTAAGATGTATTTATTGATCTGAAATGTTTAAAATTCAATACTGTATCACATGCACGTGCATCTCAGGGTATGATATGGGTAAAGTGAGTTGTCTAAATTTAAGGAGTAAAATTTGAAATGTAACAACCTTCAACGTCAAAATTAAATTAATGATAATTAAATAACTATCTCCAGATTGCAATCCGTGGATGGTCTCCTAGCCTATTACAACCTATATTAAAGTAAAATTAACACAATTCCGCACAAATAAAAATAACTCTCTCAATATCTTGTCGAAACACCGCCGGTAGCTGTATTGTCTAAATAGAAAACGACTTGTTCTCTGAAGCGAAGAAACTTTGCGTTGCGCAAAGGAAAGATTACTGGTAAGCGTCTCGAATCTGGGTACTGGTTTACAATCAGCTGTTAGGTACAAGTTTTAGTATAAAATTATTTACATTACCATCGTTTTTTGCTGGATGATGTCTCTTGATCTTGAATTTGAACAACCTTTACTGCATTCAAATCGAAGGTAAGTTATGCAAGATAATTCTAATTCACTACTTCTTTTTTTATCCGTTTTATTTAAAGTTTTCGTACATTTAAACTTGTAACGTCCATTACTTTTTTGTCTTCCCCTTAGTTACTTATCACCTAACAAACTTCCTTCCCGTTGCTAACGAATATTCTTTTGTTTCTTCTTTATTTATTATAGAAATTACTAATTTTTGTTGAAATCCAGTTACTGACAGTTCATATTATTTAATCAAATAAAAATGTCCATAACAACCAATGTTTTTGTACTGACATTTCCAATATCAACTTTATCAGCTGATTTATTCAGGGTACATAAAAATATCTTAACAGGAAGTATCTAATTTAATAATTTTAACGTTATTGTTAAAAATGATGGACATAACATAAGATTCCCATGTACATATGATACAATCCCTAAAAGTAACCATTTCATTTTATTTATCATCATCTCAATTTCAGTACAATATATATATATATAGGAAATAGTTCGTTGCCGATACTAGTTAGGTCAAACTTTTATTGTGGGGGATGCAACATTAGTAAGAAAAATTCTGTTTAACACCCCTCATCCCATACAGACTGCAATTGAACGAAATTTAGTTATTGCTAACACAGAAAATGTAACGAACACAACTACAACATACATCTTTTTTGCATCTTTACCTTACTTTAGAGTGCTTACACCTAAAATTTCCAAAATATTAAAAGAAGTAACTAATATAAAACTTGCGAATAAAAATGTTCTCTCACTTAATTGTGTTTATAGTAAGCTGAAAGAAATTGATCCTCTTACTGATCTTTCTAATGTAATATATAGATTGACTTGCTCTACATGTAAATATGTATATGTAGGTGAAACATCACAAAAAATAACTAAACGTATAGCTCTACATAAGAGTGATGCAAGATTATATCCTGAAAGATCAGCATTAGCTGAACATGTTTTCTCTACAAATCATACAATAGATTATAAAAACTTTGAAATTTTACATAAAGAAAACAACTACTCTAAAAGGATTTTTCTGGAAATGACATTCATATCTCAAGAAGATAATTGCTTAAATAAAAGAACAGATATTCAAAAACTTAGTGCAATTTATAGCTATTCATTATCTTTTGACAAACAAACAAAAAATTCAAATATTGAAAATGAGAATTCTGTTACTTTTAATTAACTTACCAACTATTATTTCACTTGCTAATATACTAAACATACTTAAAGACATTTCTATGACTACTAAAAATTAACATCAATGTCGTAATGTCAATTTTGAAAGTTTTATTTTTTATTTAATTTCATTGAAAAAGGAAATTATATAACATGTTTTTTCTCCATTTTATACAGATTTATAGATATTGTGAATAACCTCACTTAGTTGTAAGTAATTGATGTTTTTCACTTTTAAACTAATTTATTTTTATTTTAAAATATCTGTAAATGTACCTATCTTTTGTAGTTCTTTGACAATGGTTTTAATGAATTACCGAAAGCTTAGAACAAACTAAAAAGAGTTCACTTTTTCACATTGCCGCATCCCCCACAATAAAAGTTTGGGAAAAAATCTAGTTTAGTGAACCAACGCGGATTTTGATGAAATTTTTTTTTTTAATTAATTCGAGGTCGCTGAACACGAAAATGAAAAAAGAAATCGGCGCTCTCTTACCAAAAACGAGTTATGAATTTTTGAAGATGGGGTCAGATCAGCACTGCACTGGTTTTAATGTCATATTATAAGTGTTTTGAAATGATGCATTAAACTTGTACACAATATTAAATACACTATAATTACTTTTTAAGATATTCCTCTCACACACACATTTAATAAACACTGATATTGACATTCATTTCTTGTAAATTCTTTTTTTAATTCCACAATTATTATATATTTTGACATTTTCATGTAACATGACTGACATATAAGTTTTGGTCTGTTTCTTCTTAGTCGTACTTGTACCTAATAGCATATTCAGCCATTAGAGATATTTAGCCACTTGAATTAGTTGCTGAATATTTTCGATTCCATGATCGTGACCATATCGTGATATCGTTTGAAATAATGAGGTAGATTGATTATCGCGAGCAAAGCGAGCGCGCCGCTTCGACGTTTCGCAATTCGCGCGCGAATTGCGAAACGTCGATCCGGCGCGCCTTTTTCACAGTATGTTGATAGCTGTTCATTCAATTTTTTCATAACTGATTTCAGTTAAACGGAAGTTGAGATAAATTTCTAATTCAGAGATAAGATTGGATTTCCGTTTGAAATAATGAAGTAGATTGATTATCGCGAGTGAAGCGAGCGCCGGATCGACGTTTCGCAATTCGCGCGCGCGAATTGCGAAACGTCGATCCGGCGCGCCTTTTTCACAGTATGTTGATAGCTGTTCATTCAATTTTTTCATAACTGATTTCAGTTAAACGGAAGTTGAGATAAATTTCTAATTCAGAGATAAGATTGGATTTCCGTTTGAAATAATGAAGTAGATTGATTATCGCGAGTGAAGCGAGCGCGCCGGAGCTTTTTTCATACCATAAATTTTCAACAAAAATAAATTTGATAAAACAAATGAAAAATAGGGTACTTATTATCTCAGATAGTACGATGCATGATAAAAACTTACATATATTATCTAACCTATTTATTAATAATGGTTATCCTAAAACATTAGTAAGAAAAATTCTGTTTAACACTCCTCATCCCATACAGACTGCAATTGAACCAAATTTAGTTATTACGAACTCAGAAAATGTAACGAATACAACTACAACTAACATATTTTTTGCATCTTTACCTTACTTTAGAGAGCTTACACCTAGAATTTCCAAAATATTAAAAGAAGTAACTAATATAAAACTTGCAAATAAAAATGTTCTCTCACTTAATTGTGTTTATAGTAAGTTGAAAGAAATTGATCCTCTTACTGATCTTTCTAATGTAATATATAGATTGACTTGCTCTACATGTAAATCTGCATATGTAGGTTAAACATCACAAAAAATAACTAAACGTATAGCTCTACATAAGAGCGATGCAAGATTATATCCAGAAAGATCAGCATTAGCTGAACATGTTTTTTCTACAAATCATATAATAGATTATAAAAAATTTGAAATTTTACATAAAGAAAACAACTACTCTAAAAGGATTTTCCTGGAAATGACATTCATATCTCAAGAAGATAATTGCTTAAATAAAAGAACTGATATTCAAAAACTTAGTACAATTTATAGCTATTTATTATCTTTTGACAAAAAAACAAAAAATTCAAATATTGAAGATGAGAATTCTGTTCCTTTATATTAACTTACCAACTATTATTTCACTTGCTAATATACTAAACATATTTAAAGACATTTCTATGACTACTAAAAATTAACATCGATGTCGTAATGTCAATTTTGATAGTTTTATTTTTAATTTAATTTCTTGAAAAAGAAAATTATATCTTATACCATGTTTTTTCTCCATATTATACATATTATATATAGATATTGTGATTAACCTCGCTTAGTTGTAAGTAATTAATGTTTTACTTTTAAACTGAATTTATTTATACCTGTTGAAATATCTATAAATGTATCTTTTGTAGTTCTTTGATAATGGTGATAATAAATTACCGAAAGCTCAGAACAAACTAAAAAGAGTTCACTTATTCACATTGCCGCATCCCCCACAATAATAGTTAGACCTAACTAGTATCGGCAACGAACTATTTCCTATACAGATCCAGAAATGGGGTTCTATGATGACATCAGAAGAAGATATGGAGAAAATTCTGTACAAAATTTTAAAAACTGGACAAGAACTAAAAATAAATTAGCAAGGGAAATTAATAGAAGAATTTTCCTCTTAAAATGTAGAAAATTAGGCATTATTCCTAACCACATAAAAAACGCTATTAAACCAATAGATAAATTACTTATGAGACAAGACATCAATGTTAATAAGAATGAAAAATACAATAACAGGTTAGGTTTTAAACTTTTAAATATAGAAATTAACAATTCTTATGCAATTATTCATACTCTTGAGAATGATATAATTAAATTAAAATCAACCATTATTAATTCAACTTCTGGATTGATTTTCAATGAATTCAACCACAGACAAAATATTAATTATAATAAAATATTCCATAACATTAAATATAAAAACATAAAAAAATTAACTGCACTAAGTAATAATATGATCCAAGAATGTCTAATAACACAACCTAATTGGATAAAAAATCTTACTAATGTAGACATTCCTTATGATATCAATAAATTTCTATCACTTGGACCAAAATTTTCTATAGAACCACATTTAGGTTTAGACATTCCAGTGAAATCATTTTTAGCAGATGTTGAAAATACAATAAATACTATTGAAAATACTAATACTCGCTCTGTCACTACAGCAAGAATAACTAATGTAATAACTAATTATGTACATTCAACGTTAGAGAAAACACAACCCTCTTTCTTTCGCTACTTATTATTCAAAACAAAAAATTTTTTAAAAGAACATCCCGAAATAGTAGTAACAAGGTCGGATAAAGGTAATACTACCGTAGTAATGTATAAAGAAGAATATACAAGATTATCATTAGATCTAATTGAAAATAATAATTCATATAAAAGAATAAATTCTAATCCTACTGCATCATTACAAACATCTTGTAATAAACTTATTAAAAAGTTATTTGATTCACATCAGATCGATAAAAATACGAAAAAACAATTAACCACTTATAATGGTACTATAGCTAAATATTACGGTTTACCTAAAATACATAAACCAAATTTATCAGTAAGACCTATTGTAGCTTCTATGGGAATTCCTACAGAACATTTATCTGCATTTATAACTAATATACTTACTAATGCATATGATTGCAATAATGAATATTTTGTAAAAGATTCTTTCCAAATTTCAGTAACATTCAATAATATGAAACTTCCTCCAAATTATGTTTTAGCAAGTCTAGATGTAGTATCTTTATTTAGTAATGTATACTTAGAAACCTGCTTAAGATCTATTGATAAACATTGGGATTGTATTCGTTTACATTGTAATATAAACAAAAATAGTTTTTTAGAAATTATCACTTATTTGTTTAATAATACTTTTTTCACATTTAATAAAAACTTTTATAAACAAACTTTTGGTACCCCAATGGGAGCAAATATATCTCCCATATTAGCTGCATCCGTTATGGATGACTTGTTAGACATTGTTGTTCCAGTACTTTCTTTCAATCTTCATTTTATAAAAAAATATGTAGACGATATTATCGTAGCACTACCTATCATAAACATCAATGAGATATTAGAAACATTTAATAGTTATGACCCTCACATTCAGTTTACAATTGAAACTGAAGATACAGAACAATCCGTTCCTTTCTTAGATACCAGACTTATAAGGAAAAATGATACTATTACAGTTGATTGGTATCGAAAACCTTGTAGTTCTGGTAGATATATCAACTATTTTTCATACCATAAATTTTCAACAAAAATAAATTTGATAAAACAAATGAAAAATAGGGTACTTATTATCTCAGATAGTACGATGCATGATAAAAACTTACATATATTATCTAACCTATTTATTAATAATGGTTATCCTAAAACATTAGTAAGAAAAATTCTGTTTAACACTCCTCATCCCATACAGACTGCAATTGAACCAAATTTAGTTATTACGAACTCAGAAAATGTAACGAATACAACTACAACTAACATATTTTTTGCATCTTTACCTTACTTTAGAGAGCTTACACCTAGAATTTCCAAAATATTAAAAGAAGTAACTAATATAAAACTTGCAAATTAAAATGTTCTCTCACTTAATTGTGTTTATAGTAAGTTGAAAGAAATTGATCCTCTTACTGATCTTTCTAATGTAATATATAGATTGACTTGCTCTACATGTAAATCTGCATATGTAGGTGAAACATCACAAAAAATAACTAAACGTATAGCTCTACATAAGAGCGATGCAAGATCCAGAAAGATCAGCATTAGCTGAACATGTTTTTTCTACAAATCATATAATAGATTATAAAAAATTTGAAATTTTACATAAAGAAAACAACTACTCTAAAAGGATTTTCCTGGAAATGGCATTCATATCTCAAGAAGATAATTGCTTAAATAAAAGAACTGATATTCAAAAACTTAGTACAATTTATAGCTATTTATTATCTTTTGACAAAAAACAAAAAATTCAAATATTGAAGATGAGAATTCTGTTCCTTTATATTAACTTACCAACTATTATTTCACTTGCTAATATACTAAACATATTTAAAGACATTTCTATGACTACTAAAAATTAACATCGATGTCGTAATGTCAATTTTGATAGTTTTATTTTTAATTTAATTTCTTGAAAAAGAAAATTATATCTTATACCATGTTTTTTCTCCATATTATACATATTATATATAGATATTGTGATTAACCTCGCTTAGTTGTAAGTAATTAATGTTTTACTTTTAAACTGAATTTATTTATACCTGTTGAAATATCTATAAATGTATCTTTTGTAGTTCTTTGATAATGGTGATAATAAATCACCGAAAGCTCAGAACAAACTAAAAAGAGTTCACTTATTCACATTGCCGCATCCCCCACAATAATAGTTAGACCTAACTAGTATCGGCAACGAACTATTTCCTATATATATATATAACTCTTATCATATATTGTGGCTTTTTAGAGAAAAATACCTATTTTCAAAGTACACACTTTATTTTGTTTTGCTTTCGTTGCACTTCGTCAACTTCATCAGAACAAAATCCGTGATTAAAAAATAATATCAAAAATCTTCATCATAATATAAAATACAGAATAATTTTATAGAAAACACGTTCAAAAAAAAAAGCCACAATATATGATAAGAGTTATTATATTACTAGAGATGAACAATACAATCTATATATATATATATATATATATATATATATATATATACAGGGTGCGCCAATTATTTCCACTCGATCTCTAGCACCGAAACTAAAAGAGGTATCAACAAGATTTCTTGTAGGTTTATACGGTGTCACTCGGACTACAATTGTAAAATATTTTGATGTATACAGGGTGGCTAATTTTTGTGGAATGAAAATTAATTTGGTTTTTTTAAATTGAACACCCTGTATACGATTATGTCTTCTGATTCTACTTAATATTTGCTTTACGGTAGTTTTTTGAATTTGTAAATCCGACGCGGCGTTGACAAGTTATTCCTATTATAAGCAGATTTAATGAAAAAACAGCACTTCAGAAATATTAGCACAATAAACACATTTTTTCAAAAATTCCTCCAAAAGGCTACTATGATGTAAATGAAACATACACCTACCACAATAATTACCCAACATCTTCACCTGTTGCACAGGATGTTTGCCGATGGCGTGCAAATAGTCTAGTTTTCAAATTGCAATAACTTAATTTTTTCAAATGGGACACCCTGTATATTTTTCTTCAGTTAGAAGCTCTCCTTAATACACATTAAAAAAATATAGGGTTTTGGACATCTAACTTTACTGTTTACTTTAATAATTGACGTTAAATGAGAAATAACATATTTTACACAATTTTTAATAAGTACAAAATTTTACAAAGTTTAATCGTAAGAAAACTACAATATTGAAAGTTAAAATTTATAATAGGTGTTCAAAATGTCTTCCATTTTCATTTATACATTTTCTTGCCCTTTCTTTCATTGATTTACGCACATCTCTTAGCATTGCAGGGGTCACCTGTCTAAATGCTGCAGTAATTCTGTCTTTCATATTTTGTTTTGTGGTAACCTCTTCTTTGTAAACAATATTTTTAACAAAACCCCACAAGAAAAAATCGCATGGTGTAAGGCCCGGCGATCTAGCAGGCCAATTTGTAGGTCCTGCCCTTCCTATCCAACGATCCTGAAATTCCCTATTTAACCAATTGCGAACATTTAATTGGTAGTGTGGTGTGGCACCATCTAATTGAAACCACATTCCGTTGCGATAATTTTGAGGCACATTTTGCAAAAGGTTTCTAAAATCAAGTTCTAAAAAATTTAAAAAAGCAGCTCCATTTACAGTCCCATCAAAGAAATAGGGACCAATTACATAATCACCTATTATTCCCGCCCACACATTCAAAGACCATCGATACTGTGATGTGGTTCTGAATAAATGTTCATTGTGGTCCGAATAATAATGGAAGTTGTGTCTATTTACACAACCGTTCTTATGAAATGTGGCTTCGTCGGAGAATAAAACTTTGTTTAAAAAGTTACGCTCTGTATTTATCTTGTTTATTAACTATCTACAGTATTCTTCTCTACGCGCGAAATCACGCGGTAACAATTCTTGGTGAAGCTGGATATGGTAAGGGTGATATTTATTCTTCTTTATTATGCGTCTAATTGTGGTATTGGAAATATCTAACTGATTGCTTAATTGCCTTGTGCTTACATTGGGATCTTCAACTATACTGATCATTACTTTATATTCGTTGTCAACAGTAACAGCTGTAGCATCACGTGAATGTTTTTCATACTTGACGGTTCCCGTTCTATCAAATCTATTCTTTAAATTCTCAAAAGTATCCTTTTGTGGATGACGTCTTTCTGGGTATCTTTGACGATAGACCCTACTAGCAAGAAACGCATTTTTTTGACATTCACCCAGTATCCATATCATATCAATATTTTCTTGAACACTATAATTCTTATTATAATCCATTTTTTATACCTAATACCGATTAAATATAGTAGACGTGATATAATACAAAATTTTATGTTGACAATTAATGCTACAACAAAATATACCTACTGTCATTTTCATAGATAACTTGTTTTCTTATTAAAAATTGTGTAAAATATGTTATTTCTCATTTAACGTCAATTATTAAAGTAAATAGTAAAGTTAGATGTCCAAAACCCTATATTTTTTTATTGTGTATTAAGGAGAGCTTCTAACTGAAGAAAAATATACAGGGTGTCCCATTTGAAAAAATTAAGTTATTGCAATTTGAAAACTAGACTATTTGCACGCCATCGGCAAACACCCTGTGCAACAGGTGAAGATGTTGGGTAATTATTGTGGTAGGTGTATGTTTCATTTACATCATAGTAGCCTTTTGGAGGAATTTTTGAAAAAATGTGTTTATTGTGCTAATATTTCTGAAGTGCTGTTTTTTCATTAAATCTGCTTATAATAGGAATAACTTGTCAACGCCGCGTCGGATTTACAAATTCAAAAAACTACCGTAAAGCTAATATTAAGTAGAATCAGAAGACATAATCGTATACAGGGTGTTCAATTTAAAAAAACCAAATTAATTTTCATTCCACAAAAATTAGCCACCCTGTATACATCAAAATATTTCACAATTGTAGTCCGAGTGACACCGTATAAACCTACAAGAAATCTTGTTGATACCTCTTTTAGTTTCGGTGCTAGAGATCGAGTGGAAATAATTGGCGCACCCTGTATATATATATATATAAACTAAAACTCATACTGTCTAAACATAACATCAACGTGTGTCATAAATCTCAAAATACTTTGTCATAATTATTTACTAAACTTAAAAGTCCAACTAAAACCAATAAAAAATCTAATGTTATATATTCTATACCATGTTTAAACTGTCCAAAAAAATATATAGGTTTGACAACTCAACATCTAGAAAATCGTCTCAACGGCCACAAATATACAAAAAATGCTTCTACAGCTCTACATAAACATGAATCGACAGAAAAACATGAATTTGACTTCAAAAACACAAAAATATTAACACAGGACTCCAATTATCAGAAACTAACGATTAAAGAAATGATACATATAAAAAAAGAAAAAAATTCTGTGCACGATAAACAAGATATTCAAAACTTGAGTCAAATTTATCATAATTTAATAAAATAACAAGTTAATTATCAATAACCGCACTTTTTTTTAAATCTATTTTTCAAATATCGTAAATTTATTTCTGAAGTTAATACTTGTAATCATAACCAAATAACAACTGTATATATGTTTACTTCATTATGACATTTTAGAAAATAGACATTTTGAAAAAGCTTTCAAACGAAAGCGAAACGTCGAAAAAACATTTTTAATTTATTAAATATAAAAAACCTAACCATACCCAAGAAATAAAAATCAAGCGATTATTATATATATATATATATATATATATATATATATATATATATATATATATAATATATATAATAATATATATAATAATCGCTTGATTTTTATTAGCGATTATTATATATATATATATATATATATATATATATATATATATATATATATATATATATATATATAATATATATAATAATATATATAATAATCGCTTGATTTTTATTTCTTGGGTATGGTTAGGTTTTTTATATTTAATAAATTAAAAATGTTTTTTCGACGTTTCGCTTTCGTTTGAAAGCTTTTTCAAAATGTCTATTTTCTAAATATATATATATATATAGAAATGTTAATCGTTTCACTTTGTAACTTTTTAAAAACTTTATTTTCAAAACTACACAAAAAGGAAACTAACTATGGAATTTATACAATAAAATGATTTTATAAAACAAACTGTTGTTATAAAGATCTATTTGTAAAAAAGCGTGAAAACACATGTTGCAATTTAATTTATAATATTTTATTGTTGACTCTGCAGGTTGGTGGTGTCTTGTGTCCATTAAGGCTACATGTCTCCTCCCCCCTCTGGTGCTGACTTCGTCCTCGAAGTCTTGGGACCATCTTGAAGTAAATCTTCTAAAATTTGAATTTGGGCTGGCTGCAATTTTTGACCAAAAAGAATTTTCGAAATTCTTTTCCTCTTCTTTAAAAATATAATTAATAAAAATGCTAAAACAGACATTAGTAAAATAATAGAAGCAGCACTAAGTCCGGTAGAAATTTCGGGTAAATTTTCTAATGGTTCTATTGGTTCTATTGGTTGAATTTGGCCGTGGGTTTCGGGAATTTTCAACTTCTCTAGCTTGATTTCATGGTCCGGTGTGAGCTCCATTGGTATGGCTTCCGGGAATGAAATTTCTTGAACGGTTTTCTTTGTGTAGAGGACACCTTCGATAGAAATTGGTTCCTCAATTAGTAGGATGCTGGTTGATTGGATCCATTGATCTCCAATTTTGATAGGGTGAACTATTCCTATTAAAATGACTTGTGAAGTTTCTTGCACGAAATTTTCTGTTGCTCTACATTTTGTGCAATTGTTAATGTTGGGAATTAAGCATTTGGATGCTACATGATTTGTACAGATAATGTTATCGTCTCGGCCAATACAATTTTCGTACCATTTGTTGTTGGCGTAGAAATGGGCAGGTGGCAAAATAATTATGTGATCTTTGTTAGGTACGGGATAAATTCGGAATGTAGGATAAGAGCTAGTGCGAAGGATTGGGATTTTGACTATTATGAGCATTGTCTTGGAAGTGACGCAAATAAGAGATTTGGAAGATTCAATAAGTTCATAGGGATGTTCGTCATTGACAAGAAGGGCTTCTCTAGCGTAGATATGAAGAAGATTATCTTTTAGGGTTTCTAGTTCTTTTAAAGTAAATAATTCAATGTTAGTTATATCTAAGTGTGAAAGGGTAATTGTTCTAATCAATTTCATAATAAATTCATTTATATTTTGGAGGTTAAGTATTTCATTATGTAGGGCATTATAACCGTCAAAATCAGCGGATAGTTTATTAATTGCGGCTAAAACTGTCATACTATTATTATTTATTTTCATTAATAATCTATTAAATCTAGTATCTAAAGATTGTCCAAATGAGATTTGATTATTAAATTTTTTTATGATTTCATTTTCTTTTAATTCTATGGCTGTTATGTGGGTTTTTAACAAGTCTAAGTCTGAGTCGTCGGGGTTACCTGTAATGTATTTTATAGCTGTACCAAGAAAATTAAAAAGTGCTTTCTTTTGTTTTCTTGTTATCTTATGAAGGTCGTCGTAAGCTTGTTCACGTAAGTGATTGTATTGAGCGTATAGGAGTGAGAGGGGTCCGTTTTGAATAGAAATTTTAAAGAAATCGTTTAAGTTAGTATTTAAAGTTTCCGCTAATAAGTCTAAATCTATGTGTAGAATGTGTCTATGATAATGTGAAATTTCTCTGGATTTTCCCAATTCCTCGGCATAATAACCATTATTCGGAATGCTCTGGATCTTGAGAAGATATCCCAGGGATAGGGTTGTCCTGTAAAGAAGTTTTGTCTTGAGCTTTTTTATCGGTCAGTTTTCGAATTCTTTTCACAAATTTTAAATGAGTACTAGTGACTTTTTGATTTTTGGTTTTTCCAATGATTTTTGTTTTGTTCTGTTTTTCAGGTCGAATAGTTGTATAGGGTGCTTGTAATTTAGGTCTGTGCTTTTTCTTGGATACATACAGAGTTTGTGCAATGTTTATATCTGGTATAATTTCGGCATTTTTATTTTGTTCATTTAAGATTTTCTCTCTTTTTTCTTTTTGTTTATTATATGAGTCTTTGATAAAGGGTTGTAATTCGTCTTTATGTCTTTGATTGTATGTTTCGTATACCGGGAGGTCGAAGTCAAAATGAATCTCTTCAGCGTATGGGCCGTACAGAATTGAAAAGGGAGAATAATTTGTGGCAGAATGAATAGATTGATTATAAATTAGTATGGCATGAGTAAAAAGGTCGTCTATAGGGTCATTTGGATTTTGTTCTTTTAAGGTTCTGACTTTTTCGGAAAGAGTCGAATGAAATCTTTCAACTGGGGAGTTTGAAGAAGAATTGTTTACTGTTGTGTAATGCATTTCAATTTTATGGATTTTCATGAATTCTTTGATTAGAGAGGAGTTAAACTCGGTACCACTGTCGGATACAATTTTCTTGGGATAGTTGTGGTGTGCAAAATAATGTCGTAATTTACTTAATATTGAGATTGATGTTTTGTCGGGTATTTTATAGCATTGTCCATATTTCGAAAATGAGTCCAAAATTGTCAAATACAAGTTTTTGTTACAATGAAATAAATCTATGTGCAAAATATCAAAAGGTTTTTGACCAAGAAGTGGTCCTAGTTGAGGAAGTTTATAGGGGTGTCTTTCGTATTTATTTTTTAGGCAGATTTCACATTTATTAATAAAGTTAGAGATAGTTGTTTGCATAGAAGGCCAGTAAAATTGATGTCTTAAATGTTTGTAGGTTTCTACTATTCCGTTATGATTTTCGGAATGGTATTTTTTCACGCATTCTATTTGTCTTTGTTCGTCTTCAATGTCCTGTAACATTGTTGTACAGAAAATAGCTTTAACTGTTGAGTCTAAGTTTTCTCTAAAGTAATTGCAAATGAAAGGTCTGTACTCTTGGTCTATTTTTATCGAAAACCTTTGATTTGGTCGTAGGATTTCTTTGAAAACATCTAGTATTTCAGATTTCCAATTTTCCTCGGTTAAGTGTATCGTGTATCTATGTTTATGAAAAATTTTCTTATAAGTTAAATCATAATTTTCTGATTCGGTAATAAATATTAATTGATTTGTCGATAAATTAATGGGTTCTTCGGAGATAAGTATTCCTGCGATTGGGTTTTCAACTGCAGTATGTTGTGTATTGTCGGATGATTGATTCTCATCAAAATTTTCGAGAAATTTGTCTACGTCAAATACGTCATTTAAATCTGGGGGTTCAGCACAATTTGAATAATCCGTAAGGGCATTTATGTGAACTCTGGAAAGAGAATCGGCTACTTGGTTTTCTTTACCTAACTTATATTTCACCTCAAAATTATAATCCTCTAATTTAAGTCTCCAGCGTGCTAACCTAGAAGTGGGGTCTTTTATTTTATAGATCCAAACAAGAGGGTTGTGATCCGTTTCGATAAGAAATTTTTGACCGTATAAATAGGGACGGAAATGTTTACAAGAATCGACAATAGCTAATAGTTCTTTTTCAATTGTTGAGTAGTTTTGCTCTGCGGAATTCAAAGTTCTAGAATAATAAGCAATTGGGTGGTTATTCTGAGAAAGTACAGAACCAATAGCTACATTCGAGGCATCTGTAGTTAGTACAAATGATTTTGAAAAATCGGGATATTGAAGGATGGGGGCGTTAATCAATAATTGTTTGCATTTTTCGAAACATTCTAAATAGTTAGGATTAGTGGGGTCGATGTTTGTTCCTTTTCGGGTGCATCTAGAAAATGGAGATGTGACTTTAGCGAAATTTGGGATGAATCTTCGATAGTAACCTATAAGTCCTAGAAATGATTTAATTTCTTTTAATGTTTTCGGCAAAGGAAATTTTTGGATAGCTTCTATCTTACAAGGATTCGGTTTGATACCATCGACGGTCACTAAGTGGCCAAGAAAAGAGACTTCCTTTTTAAGAAACTCGGATTTGTCCAATTGAATTTTAAGATTGTTTTTTCGAAAAACATCAAAGATAGCGGTAATATGAACAAGATGTTCATGAAGAGATTTTGAGAAGATAATTACATCGTCCATATAAACAAAGCAGAATTTATATAAGAAGGGTCTTAAAATGTTATCCATTAATCTTTCAAATGTTGCTGGGCTATTTTTTAGTCCCATAGGAAGTTTCGTATATTCAAAATGACCATGTGGTACAGTAAAGGCTGTTTTTTCGATTGAATTTGGATGAAGTTCGATCTGATGGAATCCTTGGGCTAAATCTAGAGTTGTAAAATAGGTGGCTTTACCTAAATTGTCTAAAATTTCATCAATTTTGGGAATTGGATATTTATCGTCTATAGTATTTTCGTTAAGTTTTCGGTAATCAATTACCATTCGGAATTTTTTCTGACCGGAAGCGTCGGCCTTTTTTGGGACGATCCACACGGGGGCGGAATATGGAGATGTAGAGGGTCTTATAATATTATTATCTAAAAGCTTGTTTACTTGTTTAACAATTTCTTCCTGCACTATTTTGGGGTGTCTGTAACTTCTAACATAAATAGGGTTTTCGTCTCGTGTTTTAATTTCGTGTTTAATAGCAGAAGTAAAAGTCAGTTTGGATTTGTCGTCATGAAATAAATCTTTAAATTTTTTACACAAATTTTTAATTTTTTCTTTTTCTTCAATATTTAAATGTTCTGTCCGAATAACAGACTCATCAAAATTGCACGTGGGATTTTTTATCTCATAATTTTCTAAGTTATCTACTACTACTGTTTCTATGTTAACAGGTGTTTGAAATGTAATATCGTCTATAAAACCATACTTTACAGTGTGAATAGACTCTGGAATTCTCACGTTATTAATTACTGTTTCTGGGAATAATATTTCACCACTGCTTATGCTAACGGGAATTTTATTATATAAGGTTTTAAATGGAATTGTTATACGTAAATTTCTTAAGGTTAGAGTCTTTGTCGAATAATCTAAAATTGCGTTAAATCTTTCTAAGTCAGAATTACCTAGTAAAATATCGAAATCTTCACTCCATTCAGCAATTCGAGCATCAATAAATTCGTTTATATTATATTCTTTAAATATAGGTGTATCAATATTTAGCTTGCATTTATGAGTTAATTTCATAGAGGTTAATGTGAAAGGTTTATGATAAATATGGGATTTGTCAAAAAATTTTGCGGCTTTTGGGGAGATAATAGTATTAGATCCACCTGAATCTATTAAAACTTTTAATTTTGATTTGGGCATTATGAAAAAGGGTAATTGGGGGTATCCTCGAATATTATTTATGTTTATACAGGGGGCGGTTGTTCTTCGGAAGGGTTCTCGTGAAAATCCTGAAAAGTTTCTTCATCGAAATTTTCAATTGCTTCATTATTTGAAGAGTTTATATTGAAATTATGTGTTCGTCTGGTAGACATACTCATGGGTTCATTTCTGGATTGAATTGTTTGTACACCGCTCATAGGAGAGGAAGTGTTTTGTTGATGTTGGGTGTTTCTAGGAATAGGAGATCTATTGAAATTTTGAGCGTTGTTACCAAAATTTGAAGGTTGAAACACATTCCTTTGGTTATTGTTTTGGAAATTATTCCGTGGAAAATTGAAGTTTTGCTGTGCTGTATTACGAGGGGTCGGCGAAGAGTTGATTGGTTGTGAAAAAGTTCGCGGACGATTATCGTTTGAATTGAAATTACGTTGCGGGGGATTATGGGGCTGTGTCGAAAAGTTGCCGGATCTACTGTTAAAACGATTTTGAGTGGGACCGCTAGGATTTTGTCTAGCAGAAGACGGTCCTCTGTTTTGTTGTTGCTTCAAGAAATTCATATATTGTTGCTGATTTTTATGATTATCGTATGCTATACACTTTTGAAGAGCTTCTTCAAGGGAAGTGATTTGAAAATGTGATAAATACTCACAATAAGGTTCATTTATGCCTGAGCAGAATGTCTTAAGGGCCATATTCTTAAAATAGGGAGTTTTGAAATTGACAGATTCGATATTATTGTTTAATGTAATATGCTGGAGTAAATCGTTTAGGTTATTTGATACTCGCTGATGATATTGGTCATATGTCTCGTTAAATTTTTGAACTGTTGTTGATAATTGTGTTACTAAAATGTCTTCTGAACGTCGGTCGCCGTACTTAGCTAACAAGGCCGGTCGTACGTCTGTCCAAATAGTTTTATTAGAATAATTTAAAAAATCTCTTGGTTCACCTTTGATACGAGATAAAATATTGGCATTCAAAATAAATTCTTGAGCTGGAGTAATCTCCTGAGTAATAAGAAATGCTATTAAATTATCAGCTGATTTTATAAAGGTGGAGAGATTGTCTCCGGTAGTAAATTCGGGCAAAGTAGCACAAATGCTAGAAATATCACCGTTACTCATAGGCATATCGGCTATTGAATTATCTAATAAATCTGAAGTACTATAATTATTTGGAGAAATATTTATGGAAAGATTTTCAAAAATTAAATGCAAATTTTCTCGAGAAATATCACTAAAAATGCTCATAAAGGAAAGAAAGGAAAAATTCACTTACAGAAGGATGATCACTGATGATTTCCTCAGCATGCTTTTCTTTTCTATTCCCAGGTTCGTAGGACTCTCGTCGAACAATTGAAATTGACCAGGAAACGGGTGGTTTCTGTACGAGGATCCTGTTCGCAGCGCCAGAAATGTTAATCGTTTCACTTTGTAACTTTTTAAAAACTTTATTTTCAAAACTACACAAAAAGGAAACTAACTATGGAATTTATACAATAAAATGATTTTATAAAACAAACTGTTGTTATAAAGATCTATTTGTAAAAAAGCGTGAAAACACATGTTGCAATTTAATTTATAATATTTTATTGTTGACTCTGCAGGTTGGTGGTGTCTTGTGTCCATTAAGGCTACATGTCTATATATATATGTATATATATATATATATATATATATATATATATATATATATATATATATATATATATATATATATTGTGGCTTTTTAGAGGAAAATACCTATTTTCAAAGTACACACTTTATGAATTAATACAGTTTCCTGTAAAATTGTCGTATTTAGTAAAGCGTTTTAACAACAGATGTCGAAGAATAAAAATATATTATTCTACGCTTCACAACTAGTTTTGAAAAATATTTTTCAGAAACAGTGACCGTTCAACGAAGAAGAAACAACTACTTCCCGGGCTACATGCCCCGACAGATATTGAATTACACTTCTAAGTCAAACGGGGTTGGTAAATCTACAAGATTTAAACCAACCATTCTGGTTTGCAGCTAGAAGGGATAACACAACTTGTAGACCGGTTTCGGCGTATTGCGCCTCATCAGTACAAGGTATATGTTATCGTCCGAGAGTTAATCTCGGACTGAAATGTGACTATAATCAACAACGGTACATATTGTCCAGTTACGGAAATATTTTTGTTGCGAAAATAGCGACATCTCACCTCTAAGTCACAAACCAAAATTCGAACGAGACAACAAATCACGTGGATTTGAAACAAAAATGAATTAATACAGTTTCCTGTAAAATTGTCGTATTTAGTAAAGCGTTTTAACAACAGATGTCGAAGAATAAAAATATATTATTCTACGCTTCACAACTAGTTTTGAAAAATATTTTTCAAAAACAGTGACCGTTCAACGAAGAAGAAACAACTACTTCCCGGGCTACATGCCCCGACAGATATTGAATTACACTTCTAAGTCAAACGGGGTTGGTAAATCTACAAGATTTAAACCAACCATTCTGGTTTGCAGCTAGAAGGGATAACACAACTTGTAGACCGGTTTTGGCGTATTGCGCCTCATCAGTACAAGGTATATGTTATCGTCCGAGAGTTAATCTCGGACTGAAATGTGACTATAATCAACAACGGTACATATTGTCCAGTTACGGAAATATTTTTGTTGCGAAAATAGCGACATCTCACCTCTAAGTCACAAACCAAAATTCGAACGAGACAACAAATCACGTGGATTTGAAACAAAATGAATTAATACAGTTTCCTGTAAAATTGTCGTATTTAGTAAAGCGTTTTAACAACAGATGTCGAAGAATAAAAATATATTATTCTACGCTTCACAACTAGTTTTGAAAAATATTTTTCAAAAACAGTGACCGTTCAACGAAGAAGAAACAACTACTTCCCGGGCTACATTCATTCATACTACATACTACATTCATAGGAGTACCAAAAATTTGTTTGTAGAATTTATTATTAAAACTAAAATAAGTATTATTGAAGATGAACCTTAATGTGATCATGAAATCATTAAAAGATATTTTACCATGGTTTGAAATACGGGTCCAATTTTGAGTTATACAAAGTTCTATCAATTCAAATGGAATATTAGTAAAAAGAGAAACTACATCTAAACTTATTATCACATAATTAGGTGGTAATATCTTATTTTTCATGAAGTTTACGAAATGAAATGTATCTTTAATAGAATATGGGTTATTGGTATCATAAGAGTTTGTTAAAATATCTGTTAAGAATTGGGAAATATTACTAGTTGGACTGTTAATGGAAGAAGTTATTGAACGGAGTGATAAAGACGGTATTTTAGGAAGACCATAGAATTTTGGAGCAACTGAATTGTAAATCATTAGTTGTTTTGCTGTTATATCGTCGATCTTCTTTCGTTTTTTAAATTTTTATATTTCTGATTTGTGGATCCTGAATTTCTTTGGTGATTTTCTCTATATTAGCAAGTAGAGAAACAATGGAAATATCATTAATTGTAGGACTAAGACTAAATTTTGGACCTAAAGCTAGAATATTCACTATTTCGTCTGGAAAATCTGTTTTAGTAAGATTTTTGAACCAATTTTCTTTTATTTTTATATTATTCATTTGTTCAGACTTTAGTTTATCTAATTTCTCAATGTTATTATGTTTTATTTTGTAAAAATGTTTATCCAGACTTATATTTTGTCTGCGTTGATATTCTCTCCATAATGCGTTAGGTAAGATTTCTTTGATGGATATTTCTAAATTAGATATGTTGAATTTTAAATTTTCAATATACCTGTGTGTTTGTGATATTTCAAAATTCAATAGTTTAGTTTCGAACTTTCCATTCAATTTGTTAATTTTCCTTACATCAATCACATCTTTAATGGGACAGTTTTTTGTAATTGCTTTTGTACAGTCAATAAGGTGTTTTGGAAATATTTTAAATTTTCTGCATTTTAGTAGGAAGATTTTTCGATTAATCATTGATGTTAAACGTTTTCTTTGCTTGGTCCAGCTTTTTAAAAATATGATGATCTGGGGACCATACTTTCTTGATGTTTCGTTGTAAAAACCATTAGTATTATCGATTGTATTGTTCATCTCTAGTAATATAATAACTCTTATTGTATATTGTGGCTTTTTAGAGGAAAACACCTATTTTCAAAGTACACACTTTATTTTGTTGAGCTTTCGTTGCACTTCGTCAACTTCATCAGAACAAAATCCGCGATTAAAAAATAATATCAAAAATCTTCATCATAATAAAAAAAGATAAAATTAAAAAAGAACAACATTCTAATATCATATACAAAATTCCTTGTAAAGATTGCGAACAAAATTACATAGGACATACTTCAAGACATCTCAAAGACCGTATAACTTCACATAAAAGTGATTGCAAACGATATGTGAACCGATGTGCATTAGCCCAACATACCCATAACACCGGACTTAGTATAGACTTTGAGAATACTGAAATACTTGACAAATGTAAAAATTATACAGAACGACTTTTCACTGAAATGGCTAGAATATCTCAAGAAAAACATCCCATGAATACCAAAACAGACACTGACGGACTAAATTTAATTTACTCAAACCTCATAGACTTATGCCCGTATTTATAAACAAGACTCAAGGCTAAGCACGACCTCAAGCATTTATGTTTGACTTTCCTTCCATGTAAAATGTGTCAAAAACTAATGCTCAAGCCCGTGCTCAGCCTTGAGTCTTGTTTATAAATACGGACATTAGACTTGCAACTAAAAAAGAAGAAACATAATTATAATTCCGTAAGAAATACCAGTCAAAACATTGACACATTAGCTCCGATCAATCAATGAACTACCGGACAATTCAATACAAGATACCACCTTTAAAATTGCTATTTACCAACACAAATTTAAAACTTTTCATTTGTAACTTTCAATTTTTAACGTTATTTTGACGTTTGACATTAGTTTGGTAAAATAATCAAAATTTGAACGTGTTTTCTATAAAATTATTCTGTATTTTTTATTATGATGAAGATTTTTGATATTATTTTTTAATCAGGGATTTTGTTCTGATGAAGTTGACGAAGTGCAACGAAAGCTCAACAAAATAAAGTGTGTACTTTGAAAATAGGTATTTTTCTCTAAAAAGCCACAATATATAATTAGAGTTATTATATTACTAGAGATGAACAATAAAATCGATAATACTAATGGTTTTTACAACGAAACATCAAGAAAGTATGGTCCCCAGATCATCATATTTTTAAAAAGCTGGACCAAGCAAAGAAAACGTTCAACATCAATGATTAATCGAAAAATCTTCCTACTAAAATGCAGAAAATTTAAAATATTTCCAAAACACGTTATTGACTGTACAAAAGCAATTACAAAAAACTGTCCCATTAAAGATGTGATTGATGTAAGAAAAATTAACAAATTGAATGGAAAGTTTGAAACTAAACTATTGAATTTTGAAAGATCACAAACACACAGGTATATTGAAAATTTAAAATTCAACATATCTAATTTAGAAATATCCATCAAAGAAATCTTACCTAACGCATTATGGAGAGATAATCAACGCAGACAAAATATAAGTCTGGATAAACATTTTTACAAAATAAAACATAATAACATTGAGAAATTAGATAAACTAAAGTCTGAACAAATGAATAATATAAAAATAAAAGAAAATTGGTTCAAAAATCTTAGTAAAACAGATTTTCCAGACGAAATAGTGAATATTCTAGCTTTAGGTCCAAAATTTAGTCTTAGTCCTACAATTAATGATATTTCCATTGTTTCTCTATTGCTAATATAGAGAATGTCACCAAAGAAATTCAGGATCCACAAATCAGAAATATAAAAACGGCACAAGCAGTAAATGTTGTTACAAATTTTGTTAACAATCCAACCATTCATAACCTTTCAAACATAGACTTATCATACTTGAAAACTAAGAAGTTCCTGAAACATCATCCTGATATATACATAACTAAATCTGATAAAGGAAACGTAACTGTTGCATTAGAAAAAGAAGAATATGTAAAATTAGCCCTTTCATAATTAGAAGACAAAAAATATTACATCAGTATTCCTAGGGATCCTACTTCTACTATTCAACAAAAATCCAATGCTTACATTAGTCAATTTAAAGAACAAAAGAAGATCGACGACATAACAGCAAAACAACTAGTGATTTACAATTCAGTTGCTCCAAAATTCTATGGTCTTCCTAAAATATCGTCTTTATCACTCCGTTCAATAACTTCTTCCATTAACAATCCAACTAGTAATATTTCCCAATTCTTAACAGATATTTTAACAAACTCTTATGATACCAATAACCCATATTTTATTAAAGATACATTTCATTTCGTAAACTTCATGAAAAATAAGATATTACCACCTAATTATGTGATAATAAGTTTAGATGTAATTTCTCTTTTTACTAATATTCCATTTGAATTGATAGAACTTTGTATAACTCAAAATTGGACCCGTATTTCAAACCATTGTAAAATATCTTTTAATGATTTCATGATCACATTAAGGTTTATCTTCAATAATACTTATTTTAGTTTTAATAATAAATTCTACAAACAAATTGTTGGTACTCCTATGGGTAGCACTGTTTCTCCTATAATTTCTCAATACATTGTGGATTTTATTCTAGACAACGTATTATCAAAAATCCCTTACCCAATAACTTTCATTAAGAAATATGTTGATGATATCATCTGTGCAGTACCTGAAAAAAAAACAAGAAGATTTTTTACAACAATTTAACATTTTTCATGAGAACATCCAATTCACCTTAGAAACAGAAACTAACCGAAAAGTACCTTTTCTAGATACACTCTTGATAAGGAAGACATCACAAGAAATTATTCTAGACTGGTATATCAAACCATCTTCTTCAGGAAAATTTCTAAATTTTCACTCATATCACCCGTATACAATGAAAATCAACCTCGTTATGGCTCTTAAAAACAGAATCTATAAAATATCTGATTCTAGTTTATACCATAAAAATATACGGCTGATTGAGAATATTCTTAAAGACAACAGCTACCCTCCAAATTTACTTAGGAAATTATTGTACAACTTGCCGATTCACCAAATCATCAACATACAAGAAAATACTATCGATGTACCTGGAGAACAACTACCAGAAGAACTACAGTTAATTACATATAAACCTTTACCATATGTAAGAAATCTAACATCAAAAATCTTCTCTATTTTTAACGACGTTAATAACATAAGAATCGCAAACAAACCAATTAAGAAGGTAGCTAATGTTTTTTCTAAACTGAAAGATAAAATTAAAAAAGAACAACATTCTAATATCATATACAAAATTCCTTGTAAAGATTGCGAACAAAATTACATAGGACATACTTCAAGACATCTCAAAGACCGTATAACTTCACATAAAAGTGATTGCAAACGATATGTGAACCGATGTGCATTAGCCCAACATACCCATAACACCGGACATAGTATAGATTTTGAGAATACTGAAATACTTGACAAATGTAAAAATTATTCAGAACGACTTTTTACTGAAATGGCTAGAATATCTCAAGAAAAACATCCCATGAATACCAAAACAGACACTGACAGACTAAATTTAATTTACTCAAACCTCATAGACTTAGAAATGCAACTAAAAAAGAAGAAACCTAATTATAATTCCTTAAGAAATACCAGTCAAAACATTGACACATTAGCTCCGATCAATCAATGAACTACCGGACAATTCAATACAAAATACCACCTTTAAAATTGCTATTTACCAACACAAATTTAAAACTTTTCATTTGTCACTTTCAATTTTTAACGTTATTTTGACGTTTGACATTAGTTTGGTAAAATAATCAAAATTTGAACGTGTTTTCTATAAAATTATTCTGTATTTTTCACTATGATGAAGATTTTTGATATTATTTTTTAATCACGGATTTTGTTCTGATGAAGTTGACAAAGTGCAACGAAAGCTCAACAAAATAAAGTGTGTACTTTGAAAATAGGTATTTTTCTCTAAAAAGCCACAATATATGATAAGAGTTATTATATTACTAGAGATGAACAATACAATCGATATATATATATATATATATATATATATATATATATATATATATATATATATATATATCCCAGGTAACACAGACCCAGGTAACACAGACCTCTCCGCGAGATCTCTGGGAGGTTATAATTAGGATCTTATGCAAACTCCTATTGCGAGGTCCCGGTGATTGCTATGTGCTGTAGCTAAACGAAATTCTCACTGGCGTCTCCAGGAGAAATCTCGGAGAGCTCACATTCCATTTTCCAGGTTTCATCTTATTGCGAGTTCCTAAAGTTATCTCGAACGTAACTTGAATAAGACATTCTTATTGCGAGCTCCTAAAGTTATCTCGAATGTAACTTGAATAAGAAATTCTTATTGCGAGCTTCTAAAGTTATCCCGAATGTAACCAGAACAAGAAATTCTCAATGCGAGTTTCTAAAGTTATCTCGAGTGTAACTGGAATAAGAAATTCTCGCTGCGAGTTCCTAAAGTTATCCCGAATGTAACCAGAACAAGAAATTCTCACTGCGAGTTCCTAAAGTTAGCCCAAACGTAACCTGAACAAGATATTGTTATTGCGAGTATCGAACGACCCGAACGTAAAACTTGAACCATAAACACACACATAGATAACTGAAATAACCAGAGAACACAATAATATAAATTTATACTATATTTCCTATTTAATTCTTTCAATTAGTACATTAGTCGATCACATAAGTATTATATCGCTTTTATATAAGTCATCACATACGAATAAACTGAACTATCATCTTATATTAATCTTCCTTATTCACTACCTACTTTCAGTTCGACCAGAAATTAGTTACGCCAAGTTTCAACTTTCAAATATATCCTCTGTGTATATTCAACGATGGTCGCGCGTTGGTTTGATGGAGTTATTTCGCAAAGAGTAAGAAAACATCACACATTTTACTTTTATCATTATTGTTAAAAAAACATTTTCACTTTCGTAATAATTCTCATCTGTTGATATATTATAATTTGAGTGTGTCTGAATGATCGAAGGTTCAGTATTAATGATGCCATATTCGAATCAGCCGCGAAAACAAAGAACGAAGCTTACTGGCTCTGGCCTAAGTTATTTTACGCCGTTGCCGCTTGGACTATAATCCAGGAGTTTCTATGCAATGACAGATTAATAATATGAATATATATTTTAATAATTTTTGTAAGGGTTCATGGGACAAACGACAAATTCATCACAGAATATGCAGCATTTTTTAGTTGAATACGCCATCAGAAAAAAATTCGAATGAGTTCTAGTATGTGGAAAACGGCTCTAAGCTAGATTAAGGCAATTTTCTAGTTGATAGCAAGACGGTCATTTTGACTATTTATGATATCAATTATATATATTTCATTAAAAAAGCGTTCCAGATATAAAATCTCTCGTTTCGATCCTTTTACATCGATTGTCATCGTGAACTATTAAAATTGGATTTTGAATAAATTCCATCAATTAAAACCAAATTTGGATAAGTTATCATTTTGATCAGAGAAAATAGTAAATACATAATATTTCAAATGTAAATGAATCTAAAATATTTTTACTTTTCATTTTTTTTGGTTTATATTATATCTCATCTTTGTTGTGGACATTCATCCGCCTTTCTACTTTTGTGGTGTTAGATATGAGGCAACACTGTCCATCCCTTGACAGTTATGTATATACGCGCCATTTAGTTTTAGTTATAGTGGCGTCTGGCGATTAATATGATTACTGTTCTGTTTATTATAAAGATAAAGAGATTATTATTTGTTTGCATAAATATATTTGTTTCGTGTGAATTTGATTGGATAGGTAAGGTAAGTGTAGTTTTTCACAATATTCTCACTTTAGAAAGAGTGTATTTGTTGTGTAGGCCTACTAATTGTACTGTTAATTTGGCCGCCATTTTAGATTCGTGCTGATACCCAACAACCACCAAAAAGGAATTTATTCGTTCAAATTATATAATAGTTTATTCATAGTTCCTAGGGGATTTAATTGGCGTATGGCAAAGGTGTACTGTATATTCAGTCCTAGAGGGAAGAGAAAATTCCACAGTCTTACATTTTACTTAAATTAATTAAACGCTGCATGTTCTTCATTGCTAATTAGAATCCTATTTTGATATTTTTATAGAAGTTGTATTTCAATGGAATTGGGGGTTCTGGTCCCAAGGATCATCATGGACGCATGTTCAAGAACATTTTTACAAATGAACTAGGAATGAAATGCTCATGGAAGGGACAAAGAGGCAACATACGATTGGAAAATATGAACTTTATTGGGACCTGTATGTGTAAGTAAAGTTTCAGACTGGTTTATTTGCTTATTGGTACTGTATAATTTGTAATACTCTCATCCCATTCATTTTACCTATTATGATGACCATTTGAGTTGATTTGTCCATTTACAAAGTATGATGTTCACAGAGGAGAGTTAATTATTTAAAATTGGAGATAGATCGGCATGTTGTAAATGAATATTTTTTCGGTAATGATTAGAAAACATTTCTATAAGAATTGTAGCGGTTTCGAAATTGAACACATGATTTTTCTCAAAATATCTCATTTCACTTCATTTTAAATATTCTCAAGAATCTTACAATTTTTTGCTCTTCACAGTTTCCATTTATTTAATTTGTATTCTATAGAAAATAACTCAACACATAATTAATTGTGTTGTTTTGGTGTATGCAGTAAAATATTTGCTTACTAATCACTAGTCATTTGTTTTTTTCTAGATCTTCTGAAACAGACATGGAAAACCACTGACAAAGAATTTGAGATATTTTCCCAAGATTGGTTGAGACACTGTTCGCAAAGAAAAAAAAAGGGAGGATTTAAAAAATAATTAAAGTTAGTCAATATGGAGAATGGTTAGTCAATGTTTCCTTTGTAAAGGTATTACTAAAGCTCATATTCAATAGATTCAAGCGTGATACCTGATATGAGCAAAGTTTTACCACACACAAACATGTTTTAATACCTTGACACCGTATTTTACTAGCACTGTTTCTGGGAAAGATTAAAACTATGTTTTTTTATGGTATTATCCTATTTGAATACTATTTGCTTTAGGATTAATTACTAGAACCAACAGTCTGTTAGTGCTAATTTTGACTAACCAAAGCTACCTTTGAATCCATATCCTTATATTCACAACTTTATGATTAAGCATGGCTACACAAGTAGGATTATACATAGGACAATTGAGTATTGGTCTTCTCCTAAAGATGATGACATAGTTAACAAAACTCGTGTCGCGGTAATGGAAATTTGTTTTGGTGTTTGTTAAAACTGTGCTTACATTCATTATCGTGCCAAAGGTTCCAGTATTATATCCGAGATATCCAGTATGCCAAATCAAATTGTTTTTTATATTGAAATCATAGCTATACAGAGTTGTGATGTTATTATTATAAATATGTGTTGGTATGTAAACTGTTTTATTGGAACAGAGATAATAGTAATATTGAAGTGAGGAAAAACATTTCTTATTTTCACCAACACTGAGGGGTATCCAAAGAGCAATGAAATATACATTTTTTGTATTAATATCCCGAATATTATGGTTTACCATTTGCTTTCAGGTCCACACCGAAGGTGATAGCTAGCAGCTCATTTCTTTTTATTTCTTTCTTCTCTTTTTTATGTATATTATATTTTTATAAAATAAACTTAAATTAGTTCATTGGTTGTTTCAATATTCATCCTCTCTTGTGGTCATAATAATATAGTATTCTGATCTTGATACTCAGTTTCTCCCACGAGCTTCAAAAGAATCTGCGGGATGTATATGATCATTTTTTCACTTTTAAAAGATAAACTTTAGTCACTATCGTACATCGTACCTCCTGGTAAGTTTTACATGTTGAAAAAGAAAACATTCTTAATAAAATGGAAACATATTTTTTTTGACAATTACAAAACAATCTGCGGCGGAACATTAAAGTTAGTTTTTATAATATCTAATAGAAAACAACTGATTCCTCGCCACAATGGCACACTGGGCATTGAGGATATTGTGAAATCTTGCTTTTAACCTGAACAAATCTGATGGTGTAAATTTGCATTCTCATTCAACTTTTTATTCGGTCTTGATTGAGAAAGTTTTTCAATCGAATATCTAAAGTAAAATGCTGATTTTTTCAGGTGAAAAGTTAGGGTTTTACAATATCGGATGTCGCTGTCCAGCATATGCCATAGTAACGGGGAAGTAGTTGTTTTCCATTAGATCTTACAAATAGTAACGTTTATTTTTTTCAATTAAATAGTTTCCTTTTTCAATATGGAATATCTTGCACTACTCCCAATGCGAACTCTTGAAGACCACGCCAGAAGCATTGCATGCGAATATCGCAAAGTGAACTTGATAAACAATCATGTGCTATAGCTGAACATAGTATAAAAACTGGTCATCATCCAAATTTCAACAACATCAAGGTTATACATTCAGAATCTAATTATCATAAAAGATCCTGCCTAGAAATGTTTGAGACCGCTCTAGATGAAAACTCATTGAACAAAAAAATAGAAAGCAACCATGTAAATCACACTTATGCATATCTTCTTTCATTAGACAATCACCATAATAATAGTAGAATTGTTGATATTTCAGATTTATAACGATGAACATCTACCTAATTAATAAGTTATAACAGGCTTGTTTTGTACATACTACATTTGCTATTGTTATCTTGAGATTTTAGTGAGGTAATTAGTGAGAGTAAATTGTCTCACAACTGTGTCTTTTTAACAATTGTGAATAGATAATATATATATGACTTCCTTCTTTAATAGGATCATGATTAAGTGACAAGTCATGTTACTATTAATCATCAAGACTGTCTTCTAAGTTACAAAGTTAGTCACAACAACTCTGTTATTACTCAACCTTAAAAAATATTAAAAAATGTCACTTGAGTTTTGACATTCCACATCAAAATAGTGCCTTCAATGTATTATATGAAATTTCTTACATACAAAGAATATGTTTTACTTTCTGAATAAGAAGTTTAGTTTTGTAAATTATTAACTCACTTTACAGGTAAGTTTGAAAAAATTATTTTACAAAAGATATACCAACCAAAAAAATGTTCATATTTCAGCCTTGAAAAAGAAAATAAAATTTTTCGAAACGTTGGATAGTAGATAAGAGTTTCATTAAGCCCTCCTTACGACGGAATCCCTAAGATATATAAAACCTATTAAATTATCTACCATCAAGAATTCCCTTTTGTTTATATATATATACATATATATATAATAGGAGTTTTTGTGGGGATGTGGCAATAATACCAAAGCGTACTCTTTTAAGAATTTAATTCCGAGCTTTCGAACCACTACGTGTTCATTTTCAAGGACTAAAAATGTAAAATAAAATAAATTATATAGCAGATAAATTAAATGATAATAATACTGAGATTAGAGGTAAATAATTTGTATAAATAGTAGTAAATGGAACATTTGTATATAAAAAACTCAAAAAACAATATAATATAAAAAATATTTTTGAAAGATGTCTAAATGAAATTGTTTAAAAATTCTCCATAGTAATTCGTTTTTTAAAATTATTTAAATTTTGTTTTTCAAAATCCAAAAGATATGCATATCTTTTGGATTTTGAAAAACTCTTAATGAAACTCTTATCTACTACCCAACGTTTCGAAAAATTTTATTTTCTTTTTCAAGGCTGAAATATGAAACTTTGAATTTTGAATCTAGAAATTACTAATACACATTTAACTTTAAAAACTAGAAAAGTCTCTTATCCAATTTGAAAATAAAATATTAATAAAATTACCTAAAATTATTTTCAATGAATTTTTAAATAGACAAAATGTAACATATGAACATAATTTCCGAAGAATAAAAAACATAAATATACAAAAAATAAAATCATTAGGTAATCAATATAACTCTTTTATCAAAACACAACCATATTGGATAAAAAACATTTCAAGCATTGAAATTCCATCAGAAATACAACAGTTCTTAGGACTGGGAAGTAAATTCAATATTTCACCTAATATCAATGATATTTCGATAAAAAAACTTTTAGCTGATGTTGAAACTATTATACAACAATGTAATTAAAAAAAAACAAAATCTTTATAGATCCCAAATAACAAATATATTAACTAATTTTTTTCATAAACCAACATCATATAATTACTTACAAAAACTATATAAACTAAGTAATATTTTTTTAAAAAATCATCCTTTAATAATAGTTACCAGATCAGACAAAGGCAACGTAACATTGATAATGGATAAAACTGAATATATAACCTTATCTTATAACATATTAAATGATGAAAAATATTATAAACAACTTAAAAATGATCCTACTTCTACGTTACAACAAAAAGCAAACAAATTAGTATCATCTCTTAAAAATAAAAAATTTATTTCAGAACAACAAGCCAGAAGTTTAACAACTTACAATCAAACATCTCCTAAATTTTATGGACTTCCGAAGATACACAAACCCACCCTTTCTTTAAGACCTATTGTTTCGACGATCAATGCACCAAACAGTAATATTACTACATTTTTAACTAATATCCTTAAAAATGCTTACAATTTAAATAATGACTATTATGTTGAAGATTCTTTCAATTTTTCATACTTCATAAATGACAAACAATTACCTGAAGGTTATGTACTCATCAGTCTTGATGCGGTTTCCTTATTTAGTAATATTCCTATACAACTTTTTAAAAATAGTATTGAAAAAAGATGGGATCATATAAAAAATTACACCAATATTCCAAAAGATTTCTTTTTCAATCTATTGGACTTTATTTTTAATTCCACTTATTGTAATTTTGAAGGAAAATATTTTAAACAAATTTAAGGTACACCAATGGGCAATTTATAAGTCCAATAGCTGCACAGTATGTTATGGAAGATCTCCTAGATTTTTGCATTCCAAAGCTTAATTTCGAACTTCCTTTTTTAAAAAAATATGTTGATGACATTATCTGTGCAATACCTGATAACAAACATGAGCATATTTTAAACATTTTTAATACATACAATAATTACATACAATTTACTATTGAACATGAGACAGAAAATAGCATTCCTTTTCTAGACACCAAATTGATAAGAAATGAAAACAATGTAATACAGTTAGACTGGTATAGAAAACCAATGAGTTCTGAGAGATTCATCAATTATTTTTCAAATCACACAGAAAAAATTAAGATCAATTTAGTATTGACTATGAAAAATAGAATTCAAAAAATTTGCCATCCAACATTACAACAACAAAATTTTAAAAGATTGTATGAAATTTTCATTAATAATTCATATCCACCACAACTAATTAAAAAATTAATTTTTAACACCAGAATACAAGAAGAAAAAATCACAAATGTTAGTAATGATAATAACCAAGAAACTGAACCTAAAAAATATATAGCGATTCAATATATAAAGGATGTCTCAACAAAAATACTAAATGTTTTTAAACATGAAAATCAAATTAAACTTACTTATAAATTTGAGTTAACAACAATTAATAATATTTTTACAAAAACAAAATATAAAGTTGAAGACTTGAAAAAATCTAATGTAGCCTTTACAAGATCTCTTGTAACAATTGTGATCAAGTGTATTATGGACAGACATCTAGAGTACTAAAAGACAGGGTGACCCAACATAAAAGTGATATAAAACTTGATAAACAATCATGTGCTATAGCTGAACATAGTATAAAAACTGGTCATCATCCAAATTTCAACAACATCAAGGTTATACATTCAGAATCCAATTATCATAAAAGATCCTGCCTAGAAATGTTTGAGACCGCTCTAGATGAAAACTCATTGAACAAAAAAAGAGAAAGCAACCATGTAAATCACACTTATGCATATCTTCTTTCATTAGACAATCACCATAATAATAGTAGAATTGTTGATATTTCAGATTTATAACGATGAACATCTACCTAATTAATAAGTTATAACAGGCTTGTTTTGTACATACTACATTTGCTATTGTTATCTTGAGATTTTAGTGAGGTAATTAGTGAGAGTAAATTGTCTCACAACTGTGTCTTTTTAACAATTGCGAATAGATGATATATATGACTTCCTTCTTTAATAGGATCATGATTTTTTTTTATTTAGAAATAAACTGCATCAACCACTGTTGGAGAACGAGTAGCTCCAACATTGTAAACATTATATTTTTTTGTTGTAAAGTATAAATAGTATCACTCCATCCTATAGCTAACTGTCATCATGAGAAGTCAATAATCTAACCTCATTTAAATATTGGTTTTGGCATCTGTCAAATTATAAATGATAAACATTCATTTCCATAGGTGGTATTTTATTTAAAAAAAAAAACTAAGTAGACTAGCAACGAAATAAATAGAAAAGTCACTCAGAAAAAAAGTCACTCAAGAAAGAAGGGAAAAAAGTAGTGAAATTTTTATTTGGAGAAATTGTGTGATAAAATAATTCCCACCCCATAAAGCTAACGTTGAATGAATAAATAACATTCACAAAAATGTTTAACCTGCACACCTAGAGAGGAGAGTTTATTGGTAATGGTATGTTGGACATCTAGAAAATTGTTACAGCTGTGCTAACCATTCCCAGATAAGTAATTTTCTAATTTTATTACTCGTCGTCAACACCAAAATATACAAATAATACAGAAGTGTCTATTTTCCACAAATTCATAGTTTTTACTGTTTCAATTTCATTGTATATTTTTAGTATGTAAAATATTTTGTTGTAGTTTTCAATTAAGGGTGAATAACAGGCCTGAGTATTATGCATGTGTGTTTTATACTATACGAGTAAGGTCACAGTTATTGTTTTTTTTTTTTGGAATTTATACTCTCAATGATCTGTTAAATTATTTTAGTTAGATTTTGTAATTAAATATATTGAAATCAGATTAATGCGTTTAATTAAGATCATTTAGGTTTTTGTTTACAAAAGGATAAAAACAATAAACATTTTTTAACCGGCACCCATGAGATTATGGTCTATTGTATTTCGACGAAGTAAAAGGTCGACCCTACTTTAGTGTTGGAATCAAAGAGTGACTGCAACATTAAAATTGGTCCTTCGAGCCGGATATTATTTTTAAAATTTTGTACGCTGAAAAAAGAGTTCTCTAAAAAAGTAATCTCATCTCTCACCATTAATTCTCACCGCTGTTACTTTCACTCAAATTTTTGATATTATTTTGATATACTGTAATTTTATTGTATATTGTATTTGATGTGTGTATGGCTAGAAGTTAGTTATACCCTGCTCCAGTGTTTCTCACCATATTATTTACATTTTTTGCAGGTATTATTTGATTTGTTAATAGTTTAAAGTTAGTCACATACTGCTCTAGTGTTTTCCACCATTTGGTTGCATTTGTGGTATTGTAAATGTTATATGACTCGCACATTGTAAATTTGAAATTTGTGTTTTTCACTGGCTACAGGCACATTTTGTCATTAAATTTAAACCCGTGTGGCAGTTCAGTGTTTTGAAACAATGAATGTCAATGAAGTTAAAGGGAACAGGAGAATAGCAAAGGCTGCTATTACGCGAATAGAAAACTGGGTTGATGTTAACATTGATACCACAGACAATGTGTTCAGTTTAAAAGGTCGCGAAGAACAGTTAAGAAGTGCATTTGAAAAATATTGTCGGGCACAAGATTTGTTAGATATATATTTAACTGTAGAGGAAAATACTGAAAATAGAGATTTGATTGAAGATAGATATTATGATGTTTTGTCTAAAATTCAGCAAAAGATTGAAGACTTAGAAGGTGTAAAAACTCCCACCCCACCAGGTTCATCCCCACTTTTCTCTCCTGTCGCTCTCCCCCCATTAGTAAAATTACCGGAAATTAGAATTCAACAGTTTTCAGGTACTGGAACAGAATGGGTTCCATTTTTCCAAATTTTTTCTGCTCTAATAATTGAAAATAAATATCTGACGGATATTCAACGTTTCATTTATTCAAAGACTTATTTGGCAGGTGAACCTTTAAAGTTGATTAAGAATTTACAAGTTACTAATGAAAACTCTCACACTGCTATTGAAATTTTGCAAAGTAGATATGAAAACAAAACTCTTGTGATAAATAGTCTTTTGACTGCAATTTTAGACATAAAACCTGTGCAGAAAGGTACATCTACTACGCTACGAGAATTTTACACCGAAATAAGTAAAAACTATGAAGCATGTTCAAGCCCTACTTCCCTAGAGTACGCCTATGGTCGGCCCCCACTCACCACACCAATACGAGCGTAACCGACCGCTAGAATACATCGACAGAAGCGAGAAGAGTCAAGTTCAAGATACACACATTTTTATTTCATTATAAAAACTGTCAATAAAGTTTATTTTTAATCGTGTTAAACTCTTCTTTTCTCACTAAAACAATAACATTCAACTTCAACAAATCTACATGGTCCTTTTGAGCGGATTTATAACGAGTGATCCAGTGATTCGCAACAATTTCGTGAAATGACTATTTAAGACAATACCGGCAGTGGCAATTTTTCAAGTGCAATCGTATTCATACAGTACGCCAGACAAATCAAGAACAAGCTCGTCGCTTCAACACGTCGCTGAAGCCAAGTTATATTGATGGGCAACTATAAATAACGCCAACAACGAAATTCAATCGCCGCATTTTACCGGTCGAGAGACACAATATAAACAAGTGGGTGAGTGCTCCATATTGCTTTCCTTTATTTTTATACTACTTATAACAATAGAATCGCCTCTATTTGAATATTTCATTTATATCTAAAAAAATTTAATTAAAATGGCAGATTTAACTACACTAAAAAGAAAACGAGGCTCCGTTAAATCCATGCTTACCAATTTCAGTAAATATCTAGATAATATTTCAAATAAAACTGAATTGTCTCATCTAGAAGTAAATATTCTCAAGGATCGTTTGAATAATGCTTATAATTTACTTTCTGAATTTCAAAATGACAATTCTGAAATAGAAATAATTTGTGACGAGAATAATTTGGAAGAACACGAAACTGAACTTGAAACGTTTGAAGAAAAGTTCTATACTCTGACTTCTACTGCCAAACTAATATTACATAAGTTTGTAGATTCCCATACTGAAGTGTCAATCAGCACTTCGAATCATTCTCGTAGGACAGAATCTTGCATTAAACTACCAGAAATTTCTTTACCTAAATTTACGGGAAATTTCGAAGAATGGCTCGAGTTCCGCGATATATTTTTAACATTAATTCATCCAAATGGGACGTTATCTCCTATTGAAAAATTCTTCTATTTACGGGGTGCTCTAGACGGCACAGCCGCGGCTTCAATTAAAAATATTCAATACACCGCAGACAATTATCCAGTGGCGTGGGATACGTTGTGTGATAGATTCAATAATACAAAAAAACTATTACATGATCATATCGGTGCATTATTTTCTCTCGAACAAATACATAAGGGTACGTGTGAAAAACTGCAGTTCATAGCAGACAATATTTCAAAACATTCAGGTGCTATTCAGCAATTAGGTCAATCCATTGAAAATTGGGATTGTTTATTAATTTTTTTATTTTCAAATAAAATCGATAATACAAGTATGTGTGATTGGGAAAGACATGCGCAATAAAGCCGATCCACCAAAAATTGACGATTTTTTGGCCTTTTTACGCGAGAGAGCAAATTTTGTAGATTCTCTAGACTACAAATCCAATCAAATGCGTGAAAAAAGTGCGTCTAAACGTAACAAAGACAATTTTCGCTACAACAAAAAGGAAGTTACACGAGTTTTAGTTTCTGGTAATTATTCATGCTCATTTTGCAAAGGTGATCATTCAATCTATTCATGCGAAGATTTCTTGAATATTTCAGTTCAGGATCGAATTCAGTTTGTTAAGAAAAACTCTTCCCTATGCGGAAATTGTCTGAGGTCGGGACACTCAATAAACAAGTGTAAGTTGGGACCGTGCAGGAAATGCAAGTCAAGACACAACACGCTTCTGCACGACGAAGACAAATGTAAACCCGAGATTTCAAAAAACCAATCAAATCAAAATCGTGGTAATTTAGAAGGAGAAACTAGCAACGCTCTTAGTAGCACATCCATTAATTCTCCAATAGGCCAGGTAATTTTATCTACGGCAGTTGTACTAGTGGCTAACAGACAAAATAATTATATTCCGATTCGCACACTCCTTGATTGCGACTCTCAAACTTCATTCATTACGGACACTACCAGAAGAAAATTAGATCTTCCAGTTCTAGAAACTAATTTAAATATTTCTGGCATAAACAACAAGGTATCCTCTGTCAAAACTAAATGTGATTTAAAATTGAAATCCTTTCATAATTCTTTCAAGGCGGATCTATCAATCATGCTATGATCTCAATGAAATCACCAATAATTTACCAGGTATGCCTTTAAACATGATCAATTTCCAAATTCCGTCGCATATAAAACTTGCCGACCCTAATTTTTTGAAACCTGCTCCAGTAGAAATGTTGATAGGCGCTGACCTATTCTGGCAGCTTTTAGGTAGTAAGCAAATCAGTTTAGGTAAAAACTTGCCTTCCCGACAAGAAACGAAACTTGGATGGATTGTTTCTGGTCGAGTTGGTCCTTCCTCAGGTATTTCATTCCCTCAAAGAGTTTCGTGCAATTTCAGTTGCAATCAAGAATTATTACAAATACTCACCAAGTTTTGGGAGCTTGAGGAAGTATCCAATGAAAAACAATTTTCTCAAGATGAAGTTCTTTGTGAAAAAATATTTTCTGATACCTTTAAAAGAAATAGCGAAGGTCGATTCATAGTTGATATGCCACCTCAACAAGACCCAAGCTGCTTAGGCGAGACAAGGTCCCAAGCAGAGCAAAGATTTTACTCCTTGGAACGTCGCTTGCTGAAAAACCCCAAATTGCTATCAATGTATAAAGAATTTATGTCCGAATATTCAGATCTGACTCATATGTCGTTAGTTGAGGAACAGTGTGAGCCCCTCCAAAAATACTATATACCACACCACGCAGTCTTTAAAGAGTGCAGCCTTACCACGAGGCTCAGAGTAGTCTTCGATGCTTCGGCACCGAGTAGTAGTGGCCTTTCCTTGAATAACATTCAATTAATAGGTCCAACTCTCCAAAGCGACTTACTCTCCATCATTTTGAGATTCCGAAAACTTTGTTATGTCATCTCAGCCGATATAGCCAAAATGTACCGACAGGTCCTAGTCAATCCCAAGCAGCTTGGTTTACAACGGATTTTATGGCGCGATCATCCTTCAGAAACATTAAAAATCTACGAATTGAACACGGTAACATATGGTCAGGCTGCTGCAAGTTTTCTTTCCATACGATGCCTTTTCGAGCTGGCAAATGGAATCAGACAGTCCATGCCAGATATAGCGAGAATAATTGAGCAAGATTTCTATGTTGACGATTTTCTCAGTGGGGCTAACACCATTCAAGAGGCTCAAAGAATTTGTTTCGAAGTCTCCAAGGTGCTAAAGAGTGGATGTTTTGACCTTAGAAAGTGGTGTTCCAATTGTCCAGAGGTCTTGAAGGGTGTCGAGCGCTCCAATTTAGCTTATGGCGTTTTAGATTTCTCCAATGACGATAAAACCAAAACCCTGGGATTGACATGGTCCTGTCAAAGCGATAATTTGTTCTATAGCATTAATTCAGAGCCCGCTCCTATAAAAATCACAAAGAGGGTAATTTTGTCCTCAATTTCCAAGATTTTTGATCCCCTAGGATTATTAAGTCCATGCACTATTCTAGCCAAAATTCCCCTGCAAAAACTTTGGTCTGAAAAGCTTTCCTGGGATGACCTTGTTTCTGACAATTCAAAGGAAACATGGAACAATTTCCACAATGAATTAGTTCTTCTAAATAACTTGTCAATACCCCGACACATTTTGCTTCCGAATGCGTCCACTATTGATTTGCACGGATTTTGTGATTCCTCAGAACGTGCTTATGGCGCTTGTATATATTTGAGCAGCTACGACAATGATGGTAACGCACAGGTTCGACTTGTATGCGCTAAGTCCAAGGTCGCTCCAATAAAGACTATCACAATACCCAGACTCGAGTTGTGCTCCGCCGTATTATTATCTCGATTAACAAATAAGGTGATAACTTCCATGCATTTGGATATAAAGAACGTCTTCCTTTGGACGGACTCCACGATATCCCTTGCTTGGATCAGGACAAGTCCGAATTTGTTAAAAACTTTCACGGGTAATCGTGTATCCGAAATTCAAACCTTAACTTCTAACTTTAAATGGCGTCTTGTTCCATCTCAGGAAAATCCAGCTGACATTGTCTCACGCGGCCTATATCCAGGCCAAATTTTGCATTCCGAGTTATGGTGGCGTGGACCAACATGGCTCACGCTACATCCAGATAAGTGGACGGACAATATTCAGAGCAGAATTGACGACTTACCAGAGCTTAAATCCAAAGGCGTAGCCCTGCATGCCTTAGAAAATACATTCCATTTTCCATTTGAGCGATTTTCAGAATTTTCAAAAATGTGTAGAGTTGTTGCATATTTATTAAGATTTAAGGACAATTGCTTCAAATCAAAATCAGAAAGACCAGTTAAATCCTTATCTGCCTCTGAAATGCGTAGAGCCACCAACACATTGATAAAAATTTGCCAAAATGAAAGTTTTTTCCATGAAATTCAAGAAATTCGTGAAAACAAAGGTAGTAGCTCGAAGAGTAAAGTTTCAGGTTTAACTCCATTCCTTGACAATGACGGCATCTTGCGCGTCGGAGGGAGACTAAAATACTCCAATTATAATTTCAACAAAAAACATCCCATCCTATTGCAATCTCGTCATCATTTTACCAAATTACTGTTTCGTGAAACACACATAATTTTATTACACGCAGGTCCGCAGTTACTATTAGGAACAATCCGAAATACGTACTGGCCATTATCCGGAAGAAATTTGGCTCGTACTACGGTTCGTAAATGTATAACTTGCTTTAGGTACAATGTCAAAAATGTACAACCGCTTATGGGTAATTTACCTACTGCTAGGGTTATGCCGTCTAGTCCCTTTACAGTTACAGGCGTGGACTACGCAGGGCCATTCCTAATTAGGGATAGAAAAGGTCGCGGGTCCAAGACTACAAAATGTTATATAGGCGTCTTTATATGCTTCGCAACTAAAGCGATACACCTTGAAGTGATTTCGAGCCTTTCTTCGGATTCGTTTATACAGTCCTTGCGTAGGTTTATTTCAAGAAGAGGCAAGCCGCACAAGATTTATTCCGACAATGGAAGAAATTTTGTTGGCGCACAGCGCGAATTGAGATCATTTTTAACCTCAGATCAATTATCTGTTCAAGTTACAAATTTCTTGTCATCCCAATTCATAGAGTGGTCATTCATACCGCCTTATTCACCACATTTTGGAGGTCTATGGGAGGCTGGAGTTAAGAGCCTCAAGCATCATTTAAAACGTGTCGCTTCCAAAACACCTCTCTTATTCGAGGAGTTATGCACTATATGTGCACAAATAGAGGCCATTTTAAATTCCCGACCAATTTCCCCCCTCAGTTCCGATCCCAATGATTTACATCCACTCACTCCAGCCCACTTTCTCAATGGCAAGTCACTTATAGCAGCACCAGACCGGGACATTACGGATATCAACATGAACAGGCTGAACCGCTTTCAGCTTGTGCAACAATTGATCCAGCATTTCTGGCGACGCTGGAAATCAGAATATATTGCTGAGCTCCAAACAAGGATTCGCTGGAAGCAATCCACTAATAAGTTGTGTGAAGGAACATTGGTCCTGATCAAAGATGATAGCAGCAGCCCGACACAATGGCAGCTGGGGAGAATTGTGCAATTGCATCCTGGAGCCGATGGCATAAGCAGGGTTGCCTCCATTCGAACATCTTCGGGCATTATCAAACGAACCTTTCCAAACATATGTCCATTGCCAACAGAAGATCTTGAAAGCCAAGGCTTCCAAGGCGGGGAGGATGTTCAAGCCCTACTTCCCTAGAGTACGCCTATGGTCGGCCCCCACTCACCACACCAATACGAGCGTAACCGACCTCTAGAATACATCGACAGAAGCGAGAAGAGTCAAGTTCAAGATACACACATTTTTATTTCATTATAAAAACTGCCAATAAAGTTTATTTTTAATCGTGTTAAACTCTTCTTTTCTCACTAAAACAATAACATTCAACTTCAACAAATCTACAAAGCACTAAAAAATTGTAAATTAACAGACACTCAGCTTTTGGATTTGATTTTAGTTCATTCATTAGAACGCAAGTTAGATTTTAATAGTAAGAAAAGTTTTGAGTTTGATAGAAATTCAGATGAATTGCCCACACTCAATGAACTTTTAACATTTTTAGATGACAGCTCAAAGTGTTTAGAAAATTTGAGATCATTAGATAATAATGAAGGTTTTTTAAAAATGCAAACGAAAACAACACTTTTCAGTAGTGTCAATAATAAGAATTTTCACATCGGCCAACACAGCCGAAATGGTTGCCAATTTTGTAATGATAAATCTCATGAAATTTACTCTTGTTTAAAATTTAAAAATATGAATTACACCTAGAAACAAAATTTTGTTAAGGCT
Organism: Lochmaea crataegi; assembly: GCA_947563755.1. Taxonomy (NCBI): domain Eukaryota; kingdom Metazoa; phylum Arthropoda; class Insecta; order Coleoptera; family Chrysomelidae; genus Lochmaea; species Lochmaea crataegi. The sequence continues at coordinate 30,478,475 of OX387431.1, read as the reverse complement.
AAGGAATTTTGCTTTAATTGTTTTGGAACTGCTCACACTGTTATAAATTGCCAAAGTAAAGGCTGCAATGTTTGTGGTCGGAAACACCACACTCTCCTTCACTATACCCCTTACACTCAAACTAAAAATAGATTTTCTTCACATCCAAACTCTCAAAGTGCAGATTATGGGTCCCAAAGAAATGCTCACCCCTCACAGTCAATTTCTCACCAACCCTCCAGTAGTTCGTTGTCACACAGGACAAACACCCCACCAAGAAATAATTTCCACAACCCACCTCCCAATAGAGAATTTCAAAGTAACCCAAATAGTTTGCGTGCTCTCAACTCACCGGTGGTTGCTGAAAATCAGCAAAACTATTCCAAAGTGACTCACTCTCTCTCAGCTGTAAGTACGAAAGACTCCTCTGTGCTTTTAGGTACTGCTCAAGTTTACGTATATAATTCACAAGGTTTACGTGTTAAAGCTAGAGCAATTCTTGACCCCGGGTCACAAAATTCCTTCATGAGTAAAAGTTTTGTAGAAAAGTTAAATTACACCCCCTACAATAAAAAGTTAAACGTGTCAGGCATTGGTTTAAGTGCCACCCTCTCTCACCAAACAGTTGATATTGTTTTTTACTCCACTATTAATCGCACCAAGTTTGAGGTTTCTTGTTCAATTCTTGAGACAATTACATGTAAACTCCCCCAAGCCATAGTGAACAGATCAAAAATAAAGTTACCCCCCAACACTCAGCTTGCGGATCCGGCCAATTTTCAGCCTGCAGGTCCATTTTCTCATCGGAGCTGACTGTTATTATGATTTAATAAGTGATGGTTTTTTAAGATTAGGAAAAAAATCACCCGTGTTACAAAACAACCTTCTCGGATGGGTGATAACTGGCAACGCTCCTCTTTTACGCCCTCAAAAATATTCTAATCCCCATGTATTTACCTGCTTATCAGGTCCCTCCTCTCCCACCTCTAGTGTAGCAATGCTCACACAAGTAAGTGATCACTCCAAACTTGAAAATTTAGTTGAAAGGTTCTGGAAATCGGAGGAAATTCCAGAAATAACTCATTTATATCTTGATGAAAAATATTTTTTCTACGATCACTACTCAAAGTAGGCTTTTGCACACTCAAATCTAACCGCAAAGTTGATGTTTTCCGCAAGCTGTCAAAATTTTACATTATTGGCGCTCTTAAGCAGAAAGTAACTTTGGCGCACGCCTAATTTTATTTATAGATACAAGAGAGCTAGTAGTTATTTTAATATAAACTGTAGAATAAATAAATATTTTAGTTGATTTTCTAATATGTTAAAGCATCCAACAGTATTTTCCGTAATAATATAATGAGAAATAGGGAAATCTAAAAAATATCTGACATTAATGTAATAAATATCTGACATTAATGTAATAAGTGTTGCCTACGTACATAGGTACACGAAACTGCAATCTGGAAACTGCTAAGTACAAACAATGGCAATAGGTAGGCAACACAACATACTTGCAATCACCAGAAAGATTTGACATTTTCTAACCTTTCAGAGACATCTACCTCAGGCATAAACATAAAAAATTGCCAAAATTGTATCTTTAATTTTAATTTAGTTAATAAGTAATAGGTATGTTTGTTTATTATCGTTCTGTATTCCGTTCAAATAAAATTTAAAAAAGTTGTAACTTATTTAATGAACTATAATATTCATATAACCATAAAATCATAAATCTTTAAATCATAAAGTCTATTGTCATAAGTAGGCAACACAACATACACAATTAATCTTTTGTCTTCGAATAGTAGGCTTAATATGTCAAATAAACTTCCAATATTGTGATGAAAGTAACACGTTTTTAATAAAAAATTAATTTTATTTTGGTGTGATCGTAGAAAAAATCTTGTGTGTATTTCGAGCAGAAAGTCCTTTGGTAGTCTCGACAGATTGCCGCGCTCCGCTGACGTGTCGCGCGGCAACTTTCTGTCTCGACTGCCAAAGTACTACTTTCTCTTGATACACAAATAGCTATTGTTGTAGTTTTCAATTAAGGGTGAATGACAGGCCTGAGTATTATGCATGTGTGTTTTTTCTTTTTTATTCAAGAAAAATAAAGCGCATCAACCCTTTAGGTTATTAGCGCTACCAAATGAATACTAAGTAGTACTACAGTATAGGTATAAAAAAATTAAATTATTAAATTTTGTGCAGAAACTGAATGGCACGTAGATAAGCTACCAAGTTTTCCATATTGTATTCTTCTCCGAGCAAGTGGTACATAGTAGGTGGGATGTTAAATGTCACTCTTTGGAGGATTGTTTTCCATTCACTTCTCTCCTCCATTTGGGAAATGAGCTGAGTGGACTGTATATTTTTCCTGAAGCTGGTTTGTTTTTTTTACTAACTTTTTATACCAGCTATGGATTACAGGCTTAGTAGCGGAGGAAGAGGATTGTGTTTTTAATTGTGGATGGTACTACGAAGAGTTTTAATGGAACATTAATCCATTTTATATTTAAAAATAGTCGGGAACTCAAAAAACATATTTTATTTTGTCAAACTGGACAGACAACTAACTTTTTGTTTTTATATCGACGGTTACGTTATAGTGAGTTTTTAAATAATTATAACTGCTCACTTACTGGAACACTGGTAGATTTTTTAGTTACTTTTATAACTGATTACAAACTTATTTCGGATATGAGAGAAGGGGGTAGGGTGAAGGCATGCAAGTTCGAATACAAATGGTTTGTTTTCGAACATACTGCCCGCGCGGCAGGTGAGACTATGAAAGCCTAGATTCGGAAATATATGTAAATGTATTTTTCTGTCACTCAACGCCACAAAACATACACGTACCAGTTGATTAACAACATTATTCTATGTATAAATAATGATAAAACAATTAGAGTAAACAAAATCCTAAAACGAACTATACAATTACCTACTAGTAGTGGCCGGTGATGTGCCAAACATTCTAAGGTGAAAGGGAGGTAGAGATTGAAGGGGTATCCTCGTTAGGGAGTAATAACACCTTTGTGATGGGGCGAGTGAGATATCCAGATTGTGTAAATACTTGGACTGAGCGCACTTTTGAATCTTTTCCAGTGAAAACTTGTGTAATGCGAGCTAGTGGCCATTTCATGGGGGGATTATCTTCGTCTTTGAGAAGAACCAAATCGTTTACTTTGAGATTTGGTTGGGGATGCATCCATTTCGGACGGTTCTGCAAACGGTTTAAGTAGTCTGTTGACCAGCGTCTCCAGAATTGTTGTTGCGCCTGAGTACAGAGCTGCCAGTGCTTTAACTTATTGATCGGAGTCAGAGAAATGTCCACTTCTGGATAAGACACGTGTTGGTAAAAGCACGCAAAGGAGTAACCCTTTCTTTGGGCAAATTAGCCATGATTTGGCTGGAAGCAATAGCACTGAAGCGTTTGCGTGTGGGACATGAATAAATAATTTTCTTCAGAGATCTGAGGCCATCTATGGGCCAATAATGTAATCGTACATTATTTAATACATTTTGAGGGTATGCTCATGACGTAAGATCAGGATCGTGAGATGATGTTTGGAAGGTAACAATATTGGGTATTTTTGGTCAAAGGGCAAGTCAGCATTGGACAATCGTCCACCTGCTCTGAGGTATTTATTGTCATCTAGAAACGGGTTAAGAGAAGCGATATGCTATGAATGGGTTTATCTAATTTGGGAGATTTAATTTTCATAACAAACGAGATTGTCTGGATTTGTTTTATTATGAAAGAATTAGATTGTTCTAGTTCTCTTGGGCTCAGGAGACCTGTCACTTTTTCCATATTTCTGAGATTATAGATGAATCGTAAAACATAAGCAGTTGTCCGTTGCAGCTTGTTTAGAGAGGAACATTTTGAGACAAGACATTCCCAGAGGTTAGGTGATGGTTTAGTATTAGGCAGAGTGCATTCTTTCTTCGGGAGGATTGGATATTGGAGAAAAATAATCGAAAGAGTCTAAATTGGATTCTGGGTTGGAGAGAAAAGAGGGGCCTGATTTCCACAGGTGAATAGAATCAGGTTGAAATTTTCCTCTGGGCAGCATATCGGCGGGGTTTTGGACAGATGATATGTGTCTCCAGGTTGCTTGTTTCGTAGCAGTTTGAATGAGGGAGGCTCTATTACACACAAAGGTGCTCCATTGGGTGGGAGAGCCTTTGACCCAAAATAGTGCTATCTGAGAGTCTGACCATAGGGAAGATTCATCTATAGTCAGTACAGGTTGGAGAACTGAGTGAATTCTAGTAAATAGTTGAGATAAGAGAGTCATAGAGCATAGTTCCAGCTTGGGTATGGTGAGCGGTTTCTTTATGGGAGCTACTCTAGATTTGGCGGCTATTAAAGATGACGTGACAGAGTTATCAGAGTAAAAAGTGCGTAAGTACAAACAGCATCCGTAAGCTGTGGTACTGGCATCGCAAAATCCGTGCAATTCGTATCTTGTCACGGTTTTGTGCAATATAAGGCAGCGAGGAATTACATAAGAAGATAAATTCGAGATATTAGACAGAAAATTGTTCCAGTCATTTACTATATCGGATTCAGTGATGGGCTGGTCCCATTCAATACCTTTGTACCACAGTTTTTGCATGAGCATTTTTCCCTGTACTATTACACGATTTACTAATCCTAAGGAATCATTTCACTTGGCACTTGGCAAAATCCTAAAACGAACTATACAATTACCTACTAGTAGTGGCCGGTGATGTGCCAAACATTCTAAGGTGAAAGGGAGGTAGAGATTGAAGGGGTATCCTCGTTAGGGAGTAATACCACCTTTGTGATGGGGCGAGTGAGATATCCAGATTGTGTAAATACTTGGACTGAGCGCACTTTTGAATCTTTTCCAGTGAAAACTTGTGTAATGCGAGCTAGTGGCCATTTCATGGGGGGATTATCTTCGTCTTTGAGAAGAACCAAATCGTTTACTTTGAGATTTGGTTGGGGATGCATCCATTTCGGACGGTTCTGCAAACGGTTTAAGTAGTCTGTTGACCAGCGTCTCCAGAATTGTTGTTGCGCCTGAGTACAGAGCTGCCAGTGCTTTAACTTATTGATCGGAGTCAGAGAAATGTCCACTTCTGGATAAGACACGTGTTGGTAAAAGCACGCAAAGGAGTAACCCTTTCTTTGGGCAAATTAGCCATGATTTGGCTGGAAGCAATAGCACTGAAGCGTTTGCGTGTGGGACATGAATAAATAATTTTCTTCAGAGATCTGAGGCCATCTATGGGCCAATAATGTAATCGTACATTATTTAATACATTTTGAGGGTATGCTCATGACGTAAGATCAGGATCGTGAGATGATGTTTGGAAGGTAACAATATTGGGTATTTTTGGTCAAAGGGCAAGTCAGCATTGGACAATCGTCCACCTGCTCTGAGGTATTTATTGTCATCTAGAAACGGGTTAAGAGAAGCGATATGCTTGTTATGAATGGGTTTATCTAATTTGGGAGATTTAATTTTCATAACAAACGAGATTGTCTGGATTTGTTTTATTATGAAAGAATTAGATTGTTCTAGTTCTCTTGGGCTCAGGAGACCTGTCACTTTTTCCATATTTCTGAGATTATAGATGAATCGTAAAACATAAGCAGTTGTCCGTTGCAGCTTGTTTAGAGAGGAACATTTTGAGACAAGACATTCCCAGAGGTTAGGTGATGGTTTAGTATTAGGCAGAGTGCATTCTTTCTTCGGGAGGATTGGATATTGGAGAAAAATAATCGAAAGAGTCTAAATTGGATTCTGGGTTGGAGAGAAAAGAGGGGCCTGATTTCCACAGGTGAATAGAATCAGGTTGAAATTTTCCTCTGGGCAGCATATCGGCGGGGTTTTGGACAGATGATATGTGTCTCCAGGTTGCTTGTTTCGTAGCAGTTTGAATGAGGGAGGCTCTATTACACACAAAGGTGCTCCATTGGGTGGGAGAGCCTTTGACCCAAAATAGTGCTATCTGAGAGTCTGACCATAGGGAAGATTCATCTATAGTCAGTACAGGTTGGAGAACTGAGTGAATTCTAGTAAATAGTTGAGATAAGAGAGTCATAGAGCATAGTTCCAGCTTGGGTATGGTGAGCGGTTTCTTTATGGGAGCTACTCTAGATTTGGCGGCTATTAAAGATGACGTGACAGAGTTATCAGAGTAAAAAGTGCGTAAGTACAAACAGCATCCGTAAGCTGTGGTACTGGCATCGCAAAATCCGTGCAATTCGTATCTTGTCACGGTTTTGTGCAATATAAGGCAGCGAGGAATTACATAAGAAGATAAATTCGAGATATTAGACAGAAAATTGTTCCAGTCATTTACTATATCGGATTCAGTGATGGGCTGGTCCCATTCAATACCTTTGTACCACAGTTTTTGCATGAGCATTTTTCCCTGTACTATTACACGATTTACTAATCCTAAGGAATCATTTCACTTGGCCACATATGACAATATTTTTCTCTTAGTGATAGGGTATATTTCTTGCAATTTAGGGAGAGATATCTGAAAATTATCAGAAATAGGCTGCCTGAGAAGTCCTAGCACTTTACAAGGTGCTTCGTCGGGATTGAATTCTTTGACGATTGGTTCACATTGAGAGGTAGAGCTACAGAAATTTTCTGAGTTGGATCTCAGCTTGTGTAACTTGAAATGAGCAGGAGATAAAAGAGTAACCAGAGAATTGTATAAAACGTTTAAGTCTTGTTCTGAATCTGCTCCTGATAGAATATCGTCTACATAGGTTTGGAGCAGTATGGTTTGTTGAGCAAGTGGTAAGTCAGGTCGTCGTAGAGCTATTTCTTTGAGTACTCTGCAGGCAAGGAATGGGGAACTTTTCTGGCCAAAGGAGACAGTGGTCAGTTCGATGCATTGAATTTCGTCGCTTGGATTGTCCCTCCACAGAACATTTTGGAGAGAACAATATTTGGGGTTCATTGCCACCTGCCTATACATCTTTGTGATGTCTGCTGTCAGTGCATATCTAAAAAGCCTGAACCGAGTAAGTATATCAAATAACTCGGGTTGTACGGAGGGCCCTCGTAAACTTATATCGTTAAGAGAAAGACCCGAAGTAGTGGTTGCAGAAAAGTCAAAAACTATTCTAGTTTTTGTGCTAGAACTTTGTTCCCTCACAACACATAAGTGTGGGACAAAGTATTTATTTTCCATAGAAGCGTTGTGAAGAGAAAGAGGTATAAGTCGAGCATGACCCAACAGTAAGTACTCATCAAGTACTGCTTTGTACTCTTGTTTGAGTTGTGGGTTTTTTTGTAACCGTTTTTCTAATGACATAAATCTGTTCTGCGCTTGAGTGAATGATTCCCCTAAGTTTTTTTGAGCTAGCGGATGAATTATGGGCAAGTCTACCTGGTATTTTCCATTAGGGAGAATTTGGGTAGTGCCTTGAAATATTTGTTCCGCCAGGTCATCCTGTTCGGAATTTGTTAAGTGGTAAGAACCATTTTCTTGGTTTACAAATTTTTCTAAAATTTCCTCTAGCTTCTCTTCTTGAGTGAAGCTAGTTGTGTGGAAAGAGTAGCTGGGGTGAGCAAAGCGAGACAGAGCAGATAGACACTGGGGAGGCACGGCTCCCGAAAGAATCCAGCCCAATCGGGTCTGAACTAGAGTAGGGTAACCTTTTCCCAAGGATTCAACACCAGGGAGTAATAGTTCATAGTAAATATCAGCTCCTAATAGAAGCGATATTTCTCCTGGAGAGTCAAATTCTTCGTCTGCTAACTTGGCCTTGATATCATGAGGTATGAGCAGTTTGGAAGAATTTATGGGCACTTGAGGAAGATGAGAGGTGATTTTTGGCACCACGGCACAGGAAACAGTAAACTTCTGAGATGAAGAGCGATGAGAGTATATGTCTACATCCATCACTTCCCTAATAACACTATGTTCATTAAGAATACCTGCCACTTGCAGATGAGATGGTTTTAAGATTCCTTTCACATTTGCAGCTAAAGAGGAAATTATGAATGAAGTTTGGCTTCCAGGATCCAATAGTGCTCTTGCTACTATTGGCCTTCCGTTTTCAGGATATAAGTGTACTTTAGCGGTAGCTAATAGTCTGTGAGAACCAGCAGTGTTCAGCGCAGACAAGGCTGTAGCCTGCTGGGGTTGAGCGTTCAAATTTTCTTGGGAACTTGAAGCTGGGTTTTGCGTCGGATGCTGATTAGAGGGTATAGAATTTTGGAGACTATGTCTTGAATGAGTATTAGTGAGGTGAAGAAGAGTGTGATGCTTGTTATTGCAAGTAGCACATGTACCTTTGGAGGTACAATCTTGAATAGAATGCTGCAAACCTGAGCAGTTGTAGCATCTTTTGTTGATTTTGACGAAATTTATTCTATCAGGAACAGGGATATTTCGAAAACCATTGCAACTATAAATGCGATGACCACTGGTTTTGCAATAATCACAGTTTTTGTTAACAGAGACACTAGAGCTTTGTTGAGAGTGAGAAATTGAGACTGGCTTAGAGTACGAAAGTGTAGAACGATTGTCGATGGAACTAGAGTGAAGAACCACCTGAGGAGTGTGGATTTTAGGAGCGTTACCTTTTGAAGTATGGTGAGAGTGTTTGATAACATTTTTGTTATCTGGTTGTAAATCTGGATTTATGTTTTCCAAGACTACACAACGTTTTTGCAAAAAATCTAAAAATTGTTTAGAGGTTGATAATTTATTCACCTCAGCTTGTTCTTCAAAAACGCAACGAGTGTTAAAATCGAGCTTTTGTTCCAGTAAGTGAACTATTAACGAGTCAAATAGTGTTTCCTTATTAGGTTCAACTGACTCCAAAGCATCTAGTATAGCTTTGGAGCTAGCACAAAACTGCCGCATATTTTGAGAACTACACTTTTGTATAGTGGGAAGAGCCAATAACTACTGATAATGATTTATGACGATTTGTTTCTTGTTTCTATACCGATCTTCAAGAAGGTTTAAAGCTATCGCGTAATTATCATCAGTTACCTGTATTTTTTCCACTATTTGTAACGCTTCGCCCCGTAAGTACGATTTAAGATAGTAGAATTTCTCAGATCTAGAAGCTAATTTAGAATTATCTCCAATTAATGCATTGAAAAGATCAATGAATGATGGATATTCCACGCAATTACCAGAGAATGTTGGTAAATGTATGTTAGGTAGCTTTATGTTACGATCATGAAAAGTAGAAGGATCGGCTTTAGGAGTCTATACAGTAACGGATTCTATGATTCGTTTGAAGTTACTAATTACATTCACAATGCGATTTTCAAATTCTTCCCTATTTTCATCTTCATCTTTGTAATCTTTGTGATTTTCTATCTGATCTTGGGTATCAATATAAGTTTCTAGAGTTCGAGTGAGCATGTCAACTCGAGTCTGCAATTCGAATTTATCGCGACAATCCTTGTTGGTCGCGTACCAATTTACTATGCGTTCGAGTTGAGATGTACAATTGCGTCTTTTCTTTTTAAGAGATTCCATGTTTGTTTTTTATTTGTACTAGTGAATCAACAATTAGTAGCCCCGACAGATAAGGTTATCAGAGCAATGTTAAAGTTCGGGTGTAAGCTCCCGAACTATAAGAGCAATAGATTACAACTAACAAATTATTGCATGAGCCCCCGAACTATAAGGGCGTCAGAGAACAAATCACAAACTATGAATAACCCCGAGATATAAGGTTATCAGATTACAGTGAAAGTTCGGGTGTAAGCTCCCGAACTATAAGAGCAATGGAGTTAAACTAACAAGTTATTGCGTTAGCCCCCGAACTATAAGGGCGTCAGAGAACAAATCACAAACTATGAATAACCCCGAGATATAAGGTTATCAGATTACAGTGAAAGTTCGGGTGTAAGCTCCCGAACTATAAGAGCAATAGAGTTAAACTAACAAGTTATTGTGTTAGCCCCCGAACTATAAGGGCGTCTGAGAACAAATCACAAACTATGAATAGCCCCGAGATATAAGGTTATCTGTTTAGAGTGAAAGTTCGGGTGTAAGCTCCCGAACTATAAGAGCAATAGAGTTAAATAAGCAAACTTCTTGTGTTTCTAGCTTCTAGATCTCAGAAACCACCATCTGTAGTATTATTAAACTTAAAACTTAAACAGAATTGCTGTGGCCCAACTCATGCGAACAATAAAATTAACAGTTTAAATCAATAGCAAATTCAATAAATTTAAATCAGAAAGAAAGTTAATCAATAATCACGCATATTAAAACAGACGACGACTTGACGTTTTAATATAAGACTTCTTCTAATCTCCCAGCATTTTGAATGGCAATTTTCAAGGCGAAAATGTGTTGCTGCCACGAATCCCTCTGATTCCTACAGATGTGCCAATTGAATTCAAACGTACTCAATTCCCAATTAGATTTGCATTCGCTATGACGATCAATAAGTCACAAGGCCAGACATTATCTGTATGTGGCTCAGATTTGGAAACACCATGCTTTTCCCACGGACAACTATATGTGGCATGTTCTCGCGTGGGAAAACCATTCAGTTTGTTTGTGTTGGCTAAAGACGGACTAACCAAGAATATTGTACACTCTGTTGCGTTGAGAGATTAATCTTTTTTTTAATGTCATATGAATAATTATTTTTGATTTTTGATCAAGAATTGTAATTTAAAACATATTCGTTACTTTAATGAAGATTAATTTATTAAGCTAAATAAAGCATATTTTCATTGTCTACAACGCTTTTGATTATAAGTACATCACCGCATACTTATAGTAGATAGTTATTTTAATTAAAATAAAAAAATGTTTCTTAGAAATAATATATATGGCAAAACAACGTTTGTCGGGTCAGCTAGATGTTAAGACAGGACGTCTGTCAAGTCTTCTAGTATTTATATAAAAAAAAAAGAATGCAAACAGTCCTCTTAATTTCGTATTGCTCGTGCATTTGCACTTATAGCGCTTATAATCTTAGTTTCACTTATGATCGTATTTTCATTTAAACTTACGTCCCGTTACCTGTTCATTCCCTACCTGATTACTTTGGTGTATTAATTACGTGTATGTTGCTTAATCTCGCGGTCCAGGGCCGGGCCCACCAGTATATTCGAATAACCTTCGAACTGAATTTAAACCCTCGATTTATTTCTCCGCGCAAAACGCGGCATTGGCGTCATCAGCGGTCTAATTGCACAATATCAGCGGCGCCGCGAAAAACCGCCCCTAGCTTTGCCACGAGCGCGGAGTGCTTTTCCCCTTCCCCTTCCGTTGAAACTTGAGTTGACTTCTGACCACCCCATGAACAAGACGGTGGTAAAACAAAATGGCCACCCGGCTTTTCATATTACTTAATTCAATTTCATATAATGTTCTCCTTTAAGATAATTAGGGAAATACCGTATTGAGTTTAAGTTTTGTAATATACGAGTTTAGTGAAAAACTGCAGTGTTTTATTGTTGACTTTGCTAGTATGAAAAACGGCATGGCGACATGGTTCGCCATATATTATGCGAGGAAATTAAGTCGCCCTCGCTCAACTGCTCAGGCTCTCCAGGTGGCAGTACTATTGCGAGTTCAGAATGCCCATACCCGGGAACGAACCATCAAATGTTCAATTGTCTAAACTGAATAATGTTTCAAATTGATCTGACAATCTTGCCAATTCTTGAAAAGGAAATCTTTGCGTAAAAATACCATAGTATGCTTCGCTTCCTCAAGTATTTTCAATTCTGCTCGAGAAAGAAAAAGTGGTTTATGCATTCACTTTACAATTTAAGTGAACACAAAAGGTTTATCAAAGAAAAAAAGTGGAGGAAAATATTTAATATGAGTTTTATTGATAAAACTGTTAAAAGTCGATGAGTTCAAATCAAATAAATTACTAGTATAACTGACAAAATTATTCTTCACAAGCGATATACAGAAAATTAGTCATTCAACATTCAAAAAAATTTTCAAGCCAATTTATTTAAAATTATTAATATTTTCATATGATGATTCCATAGTTAGTTCGTTTAAACGTTTAAAAACATTGTCCGCCAGTAGTTGGCAGTCTGCTTGAGAAGGAATAATATTTTCGTAAGCCTTCACTCCAAAATGTAGTTTATTATCGTATGTTATCATACTAAATCCAATACCTTAAAAAATAAACGAGTAAAATCAGTATACCAATAGTATTACCAGCATTAAATATACTGAAATGAATAATGTAAAATCTGTATTTCGTCGTGAATCTATTAGAAATATATTAATTCATACATAGACAAGATAGTTAAATTTTAACAAGTATCGTGTCCAATTAAGAGTTTTCCGTTAATATTTTCAATTTTATCATGCATACACAATGGTAAAATGGAGTTAGCAGATTGTCCAATTTTCAACCATGCCTTAAAACAATAGTTGCTTACAGAATTACTCCTTATTTCCACTATAATCAACTTAGCAACTTTTTTCTTATTTATTCTACCCTGTATCCCCATCGAATTACAAAATAACAATTAATTTCAATACATTTTTTGCCACATAGTATTTTGGTAGGTTAAAGTTTTTGCTTACCCATGTTTTCTCTGCTGATCAGAAAGAAAAACGTGTTATCCATTTTTATTCCATTGAAACAAGTGATTTTTTGAAATCCAGGTAGGAAACTCAGGAGAACACTGGTATATTTTGATTTAAAAAATAATTTTTTAATACAGCTTGGAAAAAGCCCGAATAAATTGTCAATTTGGGATCTCAAGATCTAAAAATAATTATAAAATGCGACTATAATGCCATTTGAGCAAATATATAAATTCATAGTATAAATAATTTGTGGTAACTATAAATTTAATACATAACGACTAGCGACTATACATTTAAAAACAACTTGAACAATCAATCAAACATCGTTCAAGCTATATAAGGAAAGATATTTATTTTGAACAAATTCCACTCCTTCCATGCACTTGCAACCTAATCTGTTTTATTCGTACCCAAAGAAGAAGCTACCCGCTTTACCTTTACCCGGTTTATGAAGGTTCGAACGAATCACACAAAACTGAATTGTGAAAATATATTTTTTGAAAACGAATTATATCTATAAATTCTATAACTTCTGTCTAGACTGACAGTTCTACGACAACTATTGAAATTTAGTCTTCTGGTCTCCCACCTGAAAAATGTCTATGATCGAAAACACATATTTCAATTAACAAAAGAAAGGCCAAAAAAAATTTTTTTCAATGTACATAACATTTTCTTTCAGAAAAGTAGAACCCACCGTTTCACTTATAGAAAACGGGTTATTCTCGTTTTCGTCACTCCCGCGCCATCATTATCTCCTGGATCAACAACTGTGTCTGGTTCGTGTGACAACCACTTATTTCTCCATTGCCGCTGGGCGAAGAATTTTCCTCTTGAAGATGTAAATCAGAATCATCCTCACACACGAGTATAATCTTTGCACATGTCTCAATGATGCCCCACGTTGGGCACCAGCATCACGAACTCTGTTCAATGGAAGTGGAGGGTATTCTACTATCACTGGTTTTGCGTCGTACCTTCGACAAATCACACATTTCGAGACTACTGATCTTATTGTTCGTCTCCCGCCTATAATCCAAAATTTTTCCCGAAGCAGGCTTAAGAGAACTTGAGTTCCTACGTGACGAGCTTTAACATGCATGTCCATGATCAAACTTTTTACCACTGGAGCCTTGGCTGGTAATACAATAGGAAAGCGATAATTTTCTTAATCTTCTCTCGATTTTAATCGCATTAATCCATCTTGATCATAAAAGGGGTTTTTCCTTAATATGTTTACAGTTGTAAATGTATCTCAAAATCCAAGCGATCATTCGTATGGTCATAGTATATTTGGAAAAATGATCCAGATGCAAGTCGATCAAGTTTTCTATATTTAGAATTGTACTTGTTAATTTCCTCTCCTGTCCAACTTCTTCTTCATTGTAAATAACAATCATACATGGCCACTCTTGTTGTTCATCATACAGCCATGTTGGCCCCTCCCACCATTTAGAATCAAACAATTGTTTTGGAGAACACGCTCGAGATGGAAGGTCTGCTGGGCTATGAATACCTGGTAGGTGGCGCCATTTTTCAGTATCTGTCAAATTACGTATCTCTGTCACCCGGTTCCAGACAAAAACTCCCCACTCTTCTTTCCTTTGAATCCACGATATGACAGTATAGAGGAGTCGCTCCAGAAAAAAACTCTCAACTTTTCTCGTCAAATTTTCTACGACATGCGCATACAACCTAGCTCCTATGGTGGCCGACAACAATTCCAGTCAGGGTCTTTTTGGTATTTGATCTTTTTAAGGGTGCTAGTCGAGCTTTAGCGGCCAACAAAAAACTGCAGCCTTTCCATTTATAACAGCTCTCAAAAATATGGCGCATGCGTACGCATTGTTACTAGAATCACAAAATGTTTGGAGACTTACATATTGCGAATCAGAATTTGTAGTCCACACCCACCGAGGTATTTCAATTTTCTTCAGGTAGGGTAAAACTCTGACCCATGTCTTGAAAGACCGTGCAGTGTCGTCATCTACTGTCTGGTCCCAAGTAAGTCGATCCTTCCAAAGGCCTTGTAACAAAAGCTTGGGTACCAAAACTGAAGGGCACGTGAGTCCGATAGGGTCGAAAAATTTATGCGAAATGGACAAGATTAGTCGTTTCGATACTACCAATAGTTCTTGGTGAAGGTCAGAAAAAATGAATTCTGGATTCAAAGATAAAACGTCTCTCTGCGAATCCCAGACTAAACCTAGGAGGGGACAGGTATCACAGGTAGCACAGCCGGTGTACTTCCACCCTCTTAATTCAAACTGACTTTCGGCCATAACTGCAGTTGCTTCCTTAATAAATTCAGACAGGGAACTTTCATCATGCAGGCTAGCGATGCAATTGTCAACGTGGAAAGTCCTGCTCAACTGTTTCTCGGTTTCTCGAGAATATTTTCCTGAATTGGGACCCTTTTCGAGATACGTAGATAAATGATATTCTATCTTTGCACCTAAAGGAGAAGGGCTACTGTTGACTCCAAAAACCACACGTTTGTGTCGCAAAACAATTTCTTGACATTGAGAATCGAACCATAAAAATCTAAGGAAATCACGATCATTTTCACAGCTTGACGGATAGCTGCCGCCACTCCCATTTTATTTTCTCTAAACCTAAACCAAATTAGGCCATTTTTCTAAACAGTGGTTCAATGCTGGTTCTCCTGCCTCATGTGCCGATGCGTCAAATACTGGTCTAATCTGGTGGTGGCTCTGTTTTCTTTTATAACTGGTCGGTGTGGCGGATAATGACCTTTAGTTAGGTCCACTTCTTGAGATGATCCAACTATTTCGATGACCACCTCTCTTTCCCATTCTGCATAAACATCATCATATAGCTCAAAAACCCCTTGTTTCTTCAACTTGCTGACAGTATTGATTAATCTCTTTCGAGCCATTTTGTAATTTATCGGAATTGGGGGGTGTCCATCAATCCATGGAAGTTGAACCACGTAACGTCCATTTTTATCTACTTTGTAACATGTTAGTTTGTAACAAATCAGTTCATCATTTTTATCATTTCCGTTTTCGTTTTCTTCCTTACTTTAGGCAAAAGCGCCATTCTCGTGGAGTTTCGCTATCGTTCTCCTAAAAAACGGTACAATTGAGTTCTAGTTGACCATTATTTTTATTATTTCCGTTTTCGTTTCTTCCTTACTTTAGGCAACCGCGCCATTCTCTTGGAGTTTCGCTATCGTTCTCCTAAAAAACGGTACAATTGAGTTTTTAGTTCATTATCGTTTTCGTCTTCTTCCTTATTTTAGGCAACCACGTCATTCTCTTGGAGTTTCGCTATCGTTCTCCTAAAAAAACGGTACAATTGTGTTTTTAGTTCATTATCGTTTTCTTCCTTATGTTAGGCAACCGCGTCATTCTCTTGGAGTTTCGCTATCGTTCTCCTAAAAAACGGTACAATTGTGTTTTTAGTTCATTATCGTTTTCGTTTTCTTCCTTACTTTAGGCAACCGTGCCATTCTTTTGGAGTTTCGCTATCGTTCTCCTAAAAAAACGGTACAATCGAGTTTTTAGTTTATCATTATTATTTCCGTTTTCGTTTTCTTCCTTACCTTAGGCAACCGCGCCATTCTCTTGGAGTTTCGCTATCGTTCTCCTACAAAAACGATACACTGGAGTTTTTTCTTTTACTTTCCGTTTTCTTAATGACTGCTTTGTCGCTCCATATCTTCACCCTGGCTTCTATAGCAACCTCTTCCTTTTCTTTGCCTTCAATGGCAGTACTTCCGTAGCTTTTAGTGTTTTTTTCCTTATTTTACCAGATTGGCCACACTTTTGTAGAGTTCTGGACCGATGTACCGTATTCCCTGACAAGGTCATGGGTGTAATTTTAGTCATAATACCTTTGTTCGATTTAACAAAGAGAGCATATCAACGGACTGAATGCATGTAGCTGGATTGACTTTCGGATCGATGACCAATGGCTACTGTGGACGCTAACTGGCAACCTCACCGAATGTCGATCGCGCTGCTGTTTCTGCCCTCTTCCTGTGCTCTCGGCGTATAAACCAGAATACCTTTTTGTCTGATCACGTGATAAGAATCTATCGTCTTTCTTTTTATAATGTCGCCACAAACTATTCCTAACCACACATACCATTATTTCGACCTCGATTTACCTTTCAGAATCACCCTATTTATCTTCAATCTTCTTTTACCGTAAACCATTCAAAGTGAGTATCTATGTATTTCTTTCTCTCCCTTAACATACCTTTTGCGTTGCCGTATTGTGATACTTGTGAACTACCTACCGTTATCGTATATTTTAGAACCGTTCCTTGTGGAACACTATAAGTGTTGTCGCCCTGCCAATAATCTTTGCTAAGTCAAGTAGTATTTCACCCCTGGTGACGTCAATATGACAAATCTTTACTCTTTGCTGGGTGAAAATTAGGCTGATTCATGAATTAATTAGAATTCCGACGGAATTGCATTCTAAATCAATTTTAGGCTGACATCACTCACCGTGTTTATTTTTGTGTCTCCCCCGGAGACATCGGTTTGGTATTTCCTGGAATTTTTCGCTCTGCGTATCTGAGATCCCAGCGTTTTATCAAAAGACACCCTACCGTACCTTATCTTATCGTTCCGCCTGCACTGAGAAAT
This sequence comes from Lochmaea crataegi, assembly GCA_947563755.1. Lineage (NCBI taxonomy): Eukaryota > Metazoa > Arthropoda > Insecta > Coleoptera > Chrysomelidae > Lochmaea > Lochmaea crataegi. Next base: position 30,461,316 of record OX387431.1, on the reverse strand, counting down.
TATCGCACCCTATCGTTACCTTTCGTTCTCAGTGTATGCTTTGTCTTATACGATGACATAACTACATGATAATCACAAGAAGACAAAACTGCCTTACCGTTACCTTTGACAACTGCCTTACCTTTACCTTTGACAATTGCCTTACCTTACCTAAGATACATAGATTTTGCAATGATACTTCACCCCTCCTTTTATCTTATTAAGCCCATTTTTCAAAAAAAAAAAAATTCTTCGAATCATTTTTTTCCCGGAGGAGAGGGGGTGTAACATGTCTATCGACCTGTTTCGATTTTACAGAATAAATCCTTTTAATTAGCGCTCGTCGTCACTAGCCACATCCAATTATAGTTCTGTGATCCCAAACTCTTCTACCCCGAACGTAAGACAATTGACGTTTGCCAACGGACGCTTCCATTTTTTGCACACCGCCACGTTAAACACCCCTTTTTGTTAACGACCACCGAAGGGGACACATCTTTCGCTATCTTTCATATCTCAAGTACCTATCTTATGAATTTTGCTGTGGTAAGCACAGCCCCTAGGCTGGTATATAACTCAAGAATACAACCCTAGGCTAGGATATAACCCAAGAATTTAACGCCGAGAATATAACCCTAGGCTAGAATATAACGCCGAGGATATAAACCGAAGAATTTAACCGGAGAATATAACCCCAAGAATAAAGCCAAGGATACAGCCCTAGCCCAAACTACCGCCCTAGAACAGAACTCATCAGTTCGGATCAAGACCTGACTTCTTCTCCAGGAAACCACTTCATCTAAGCTAAGTACCTATAAAAGTACAAATTCCGTTGTTCATTTCCTGTGGCAGAATAAATTGTAAATTTGTTTTTAATTCTGTTTTTATTAGAAATCCTCAACTATAAAAGTTGAGGGAGATACCGCCCGGGGTCACTTTTCTTTATTAACTTTTATCTAAATTCTACAAGGCGTTTCTACCTTTTCCGCCTTAGTTTTCTTAGTATTTTTATCGTTAAAAAGGTAGTGGCGCCCTCAATTTTTACAAACCTTCTGTTATCCTTGTGCAGCATAAACTTGGGGTCGAATCACCCTTGAGAGGAGTCTCTAGCCCTAGCCCTTCGAGCTGGTGCCCTGTGAGGTACAGCATTTACCGTTACAAATTGGCGCCTTTACTCTTACAAATTGGCGCCCGACTAAAAGCTACTTTTACCGTTACAACTTTTACTGTCTGAAGAAATAATTTCCTAGCCTCTATGGCATTTTCTTCTTTGTTAGGCTTGTCTGAAGGATTTTTAATTGACAATAGTCTCAATTTCCCACATATCGCTAATTGACATATCTTTGACAAACAATTCAGAGTTGTCGTCACCACATCAGATCGACTGTTTGTGGTTGGTATTTATCCCATAAGCGTCCAATCAAAATGAGTCTCAATTGCGAATAGGCCACATTTTATTCTCGGCGTCTCCCGGTATACAAACTTCCCGCGACATCTGCTCCTAATAATAGCTCGATCGGACCGGCATTTCCAGCGTCAGAAATCTCAGCATCGAAGTATTCCATTTCCTCTGTCCACTGACCTTGAAGAACTGGAACAATGTCACCACAAATAGTTGTCTCATCGAGGGCTTCGAACATGTAGCTACAGTCTCCGTTAGAAATTGTAATGTCATAGCAGTTGTGGGTATTTAAAAACTGTCTCCCACCAAATAGACTGTGAACGATTTTCTCGCAACGTTTAGGTTTATATCCAAGCTGTCTAGCAGTGGTTTTCAAAATGTACGACCTCTGCGATCCACTATCAGTCAAAGCTCGTACTACCCTAGACCCAACAAAACTTTTCAGGATAATTCGAATCGTCTGCAAAAATATCTGGGTGCTTGTATAATTGGATAGGGTCTGATTTCTTTGAACATCTCTCGTAACAGCAGCTTCTACACTGGTGGTCTGCTTATTTTCTATAACGTCAGGAACGCCAGGACACATTAGAACGACATGAGAACGCTTACATAAAATACATCTCAGACGACTTCTACACCTCTTCGACTGGTGTTCCACCTTTAGACAGCGATAACAGGCCTTTTTGTGCGAGTACTTCCTCTCGACGCTCGTAAGATATCTTCTGCGCCTTGAAACGGCTCGAACTATCATGAGACCCTGTACAAAAAATACATGTGGTAACTTCGCAATTCATAAGTCCCGCCGCAGTAGGGATTTCACTGTTACGCCTAAATTTCTTATCTATAGCGGAACTCGGCTTATCGTGTTTATCAGGCGATGATGACTCCTTAATTCCAAAACCTTCGGCAGCTAAGTCGATTCTTTGTTCGTTCTCCACCTCCTGTCGAAGAAATGACATAAGATTTTTAAGACGAACTTCTAAGTGTGTACTCGTAGTGTCTGGGACTGAAGAATCATTGAAAAACAATGAACGTTGCCAAACCCTAATTAATTCATGTGGTAAACAGGATTCAATTCTTATTGTATTCCTCACAGCTTTCAATTTCACTAATCAATTCTTCTTCCGATGCACTGTCTAATACAAGCTCATAGATTTGATTGTTCAATACTTTCAATTCATCAAATTTTGTCCTTAAAAGGTCGAATGTAATCCCTACCGACTCCCTACCTATCCACGGGATCAGCACTAAATAATTCGTCGAGTTCATTCGCGTATTTTGTAAACATGCCTCGAATGGCTTTCCGGCTTTTCTTTAAATTCTTTCCGTTAGCCATATTAACTATTGAATTTTCAGTGAAACGATACGAAATACTTGTAGAACGCGGTAAAAGTTTGTGCAACAAACTCGGTCAAACCACCAAAACGTTCGAATTCACAATCCAGTATCGCGAATTTCTTCTTTTAAAACGTAATAAGTCCTGTCACGGTCGCCACTAAATGTTCTGTTCGTACCCAAAAAGGAAGCTACCCGCTTCCCCCGGATTACGAAGGTTCGAATGAATCACACTAAACTGAATTGTAAAAAATATTTTTTTTGAAAACGAATTATATCTATAAATTCTATAACTTCTGTCTAGCCTGACAGTTCTACGACAACTATTAAAATTGAGTCTTCTGGTCTCCGACATGATCTAACCTGACCTACACTCCCTGTAATTTGAATAACTTAGACTTACCAAGAAGTTAATAAATGTATCAGGCGCTCTTGTATATTCCTTAACATTACTAATTCTCTTCAACATTGATTGACTTCCAATATCAATCGGGATTTCAAATGAAGCAATGCCAAACTGATTCGTCAAAATCGGCAGGCCATTTTTATTTATTTTTTCCAAATTACGAACAGCAGGAACCAATGCTCCGATTGTTATGGGGATTTTACCATTTTTCTATAAAAAAACCAAAGACAAAAGTTCATGAAACACCCTGGAAATAATAACTTTCACTTACTTTTTTAAAGTAGTCATACATGCTTGCTGAAATTGCTGTAATTAAAATTTCGCTGAAACTGAGGTCTCCAATTTTATTTTTGAACTGTTTAATTTTGTCTAATAACGTTTCATCGCCGACTTTGGAAGCAAAATGCTGTTTGCCAGAACCAAAAATACTTAAAGATAATCTTCTATTGCTCAATATTTTCATTTCGTTCAAAACTATGTAACCCGGAAATACGAGGAATAAATAGATATTTTCGAATAATCGCTTCCAAAATTGAGAGACTGTGTGTTTCGAATTGAATTTGTCAATAACTTCATCGATGACTTGTTTATTGTCACCAAAAAGTTGTACTACTAGATTCATTATAGATAAACCATCTCCCAAACAATGATGAATTCTGATTAGTACAGGTATTTGTTGTTCTTTCAAGTCATTCTTCTCTTTCCATTCAGTTCTACATTTCAGAATAATAATTTCAAAAAGCAATTTATTCTGTTTAGGTAGTGGCTTGATACTATATTCATATGCCAGGTGGTTGATAGATTCGTAATGATTTATCTCAACATCCACTACGTTAACAAAATCGGCGGCTTCAATTTCTTCTCTTATTAAGAATGGATATCCCATGAAAGAGTGCAGCGAGCTGAGGCACTTTTCAAAGTGCTTATGATTTTGTATAATTTTAACATATAATGCTTCCACTATCTTTTTTTCCAAATCTTCTTCTTTTATGGTAGTATTCATAGTAGTTAAAATATAAGAGAAATTCTCTCCAAATTTGCCTTGTGTGAAAAATGAATCTATATTACCAATAGGAGATAAGTTGGTGCCATACTTCAGTTTTAAAATTGTGAAGATTATTTTCTTATAAAATATCAAACATGTCAGAAATGATAGATATACTGGTAGAAGGGGTAATGATATTACTAGGTACCAAAGAGTCATTGTCGTATTTAAATATTTGCACCTGAAATACAACAGATGAAAGATAATAATCGTGATATTCTTCCATTTTCAAAATTTGAAACGAACAGAGCGAAGTTTACAAAGTTTCCAGCTGTAAACTACTTAACCAGTAAATAACACAACTAGAGGGCGTAAGAGTAGGAAAATATGCAGAGAAAATCGAGTACGCCAAGTTAACTTAACCTAATCTAACATAGTCTGTACCTGTCCAAAAAAATTATAATATTTTTCATAAATGTATTTCTTGAAAAAAATATGTATACTACTCTTTACCATATTTAAGCATTTAAAACTGATCTGTAACCTTTTTGACATTATTTTAGATTGAATAATTTGGAAATTAGTTTATTAGGGATTTGAAATCAGTATGGATTTAAAAAAAAGCAGAACTTGAATGAATTGAGAAATCAAATGATCGCTTGCACCTTATGTGGTTTCTGGAAGAAAAATAAAATATGCATCGACAGTTGACTGGATTCTAATCCTCCAAATAATCTAGTATAAAAAACCATCTACAGATCGAATCGCATGCAAAGTGAATTTTTATAAAACATCAATGTTAAAAAATAGTTGAGTGCAATGAACACTTTTTGCACGAGTTTCATACAATATTTTTTCTACGTGCACGTAAAAGCCAAAAAATGTCTTATTAGGTTGCTCTGAATGGACTAAAAATGGCGACGATTTGAAAGTTTATGTTTGTCATGATTACAAAACGCTGAGTGAAATGACGGATGAGTGCAATAAAATTTTTTGCCCACGACTATTTGATAATGTTAACATTTTATGTGTGCTTCTTCAAGAATAATGACGTACATTATTCACCCGTGAATGATAGGTGTGGATAATGAACAGGTCACATGATACGGATAAATTGGACCTATACAAATGTTACAATATAATATTTAAAAATTTTCGTCGCGACCCGGATTCGAACATTAAGGGTATGATTCTTTTCACGAACTCAGACATCTAAACAAACCTGCTACGGAGACATTTATAATAATTTATCAAGCTGTTGTATATATACAGGGTGGCGCATTAGAAACAGTCCACCTCAAATATTGTTGGCGGGGGAGGTTTTTGCGGCAAACCCCGAGACACGTCGATTTTGTTTACGAGGGGGACAACTTTTGATAGTTAACTTATGGTTGTACGGTCATCCCCCTAAAAGGGGTGACTACCCCTTCTAGAATCTTTAATGGTATGGGGGGACGAGTGGCACATAATTTGAAAGGTATTTCGATTCTCTTTAAAGACATGCTAACATTTTTGTGTTAAAATTAATGACAAAAACCAGATTGAAATCTCCGTTGAAGAAATCGGAATAAGAAGCTGAATTAATAATTAGGTAATAACATTCCAATAAAATGATATTATTTTTATAAAAAAAGAAAAACAAATGAAAAAAGGAGTAAAAAATATAAATTCATGAAAATCTAAATACTACAAATAAAATTAAACCTCTTATTCCTTTTAAATTATAAACCTATTCTCATATATTACTGAAATAGCAAAAAAGATGTTTGTCAGCTGTTGACGTGATAAGATAATGGTTTTTAGTAGAATTTTAGGGGTACCTAGTTTTATTTTAGTGAAATTCCTTCATTCTCTAGTTCAAAGTGAATGAACCTAATTATCATGGTTTACACCACTGCAGAGAAAACTGAAATTGTTGCAAACTATTTCAGAAACAACGAGTCTGCACGGACAGCTGCAAGAGTTTTTAATGAACTTCATCCCGGTAAGAATGTAAGACATCCCTACGTGATAGATATAATATCTAAGTTCATGTAGACCGGAGACGTTTCTAACAGAAAATATGAAAGACAACATCGTGTTACTATAACGAGGCTACACAGGTTGCACTTTTGGGACATGTTGCATTGGATCCCACTTCAACCACGAGGAAAATAGCAGCAGCTACAGGAATTCCACGAAGAAGCATTCAGAGGGTCTTGAAACATGATAAATTCCATCCCTATAAGATTCATCTCGTGCAAGAGCTCAACGAAGACGATCCAGATCGTCGTATCCACTTTTGTGAGGAGATGACTAGAAGACAGGTGGACAACCCCCACTTTTTATATTTGATATGCTTTTCTGAGGAATGCACGTTCTTTCTTAATGGTCACGTGAACAAACATAATTGCAAATACTGGAGTGATGCAAATCCTGCAATTATGAGAGAACAACATACACAGGCTCCACAAAAATTTAATGTGTGGGCTGGGGTTTTTGGAAACAATATTGTTGGTCCGTTCTTCCTACCTCATAACTTGACGGGTGAATCTTATCTTAATTTGCTCGAAGACCTCATCTACCCTCAAATTGTGGAGATAATGGAAAACGATGATCAGATCCCAGAAAATGATTTTTTTTTCAACAGGATGGCGCTCCACCACACTATGCAGCCCCTGTACGTGACTTTTTAGATCAACATTTTCCCGCACATTGGATTGGTAGAAGAGGTTCCATTGAATAGCCCCCCAAGATCGCCTGATCTATCACCGTTGGACTTTTTCTTATGGGGTTATTTAAAAAGTGTTGTTTACAAAACGCAACCGAACTCTTTAGAAGATCTTCGCCACCGGATAACTGTGACATGTGGTGAAATAGCTCCTGTTATGCTACAAAATGTTCGGAACAGTGTTGAACAGAGGTTGTATTACTGTTTGGAAGTAAACGGATCACGATTTGAACACTTACTTTGATTAAAACTTTTCTGACAACTTTTTTTTTCTTTCTTTCACTCGCACTTCCAGCTGGTTTTTGTCATTAATTTCAACACTTAACACAAAAATGTTATCATGTCTTTAAAGAGAATCGAAATACCTTCCAAATTATGTGTCACTCGACCCCCCATGCCATTAAAGATTCTAGAAGGGTTAGTCACTCCTTTTAGGGGGATGACCGTACAACCATAAGTTATAAAAAGTTGTCCCCTTCGAAAACAAAATCGACGTGTCTCGGGGTTTGCCGCAAAAACTTCCCCCGCCAACAATATTTGAGATGGACTGTTTCTAATGCGCCACCCTATATAGAGCGTATACAGGGTGTCACAGAATAAGTATTCCTAGTTTTCAGATGTGACAGAGGGCACTTAAATAAACATTTTTTATTATTAAACAAGTGTCCGGAAATTTCTCGTTGTCAAGATAAACTAGAAATCTTTAAAAACAATTATATCAGGAGTAGTAACTTACTAAATTGAAGCAATTAAGTTAATAATCATTATGTTAGAAATAATACTGCATCAAACTTTATAAAAATTATTCGAAGTTTCGACCACCATTTTCGATACACAAGTTATAACGATGCCGAATTCTTCGAAATAACTGCGGACGTTCACGAATATCATCAAACGCCAGAATCATTCGAGCCTCTAACTCTTCTTCTGTATTAACAGGTGTCGCATAAACCAGTGATTCAAGGTGACGCCAAATAAAAAAATCAACTGGAGTCATACCTGGTGAACCATTTGGAAATTGTGCATTTAGCTAATTTCGGCAATTTAATCCAAAGTGTGCTGGTGCACCATCATGCTGGAAAACAATATTTCTTCGAATATTAAGTGGGACATCTTCAAGCAATTCTGGTAGAGTATGTTCCAGGAAAATCCTATAGACATGACCATCTAACCGTTCAGGCAGTAAATATGGTACCACTACAAAATTGTCAACAATCCCAGCCCAAATATTAACAGAAAAACTTCCACAGTAAATGGCGTGAGGATTTTCCTCACTCCAAATGTGTCTATTGTGTGTATCTCTTGTGAAACATGCCTCGTCTGTCCTTAATATACTCCTAGGAAATCTTGGTTCGTCGTTAATTTTATTCAATTACCATTCGGCAATTTGAACTCTGTTGGGATAATCAGCTAGAATTATTGATTGCACTTTTCAAATGTGGTACGGATGCTTGTGAAATTCTTTTGATACCCTCCATACAGATGTGTGGCTTGTTAGCATCGCATGGGCAATGGCATGAGTGGTTATTTTCAAATTGTTGCAAAATTTGGTCCTCAAAGTCAACATTTCGTACAGTACGATTGGCCCCGAATCTATTTTCTTTAATTTGAATTCACCAGTATCTCGAATACGCTGATCCAATCTTGAGAAGGATGTATGACAGAAAATGTGTCGCTGAGGATGCTGCACCGAACAAATTCGCCTTGCTTCGTTAGCATTACCGTAAGCTGCTCCGTAGGCCATATGCATGCATGTCTGCTAATTCAATCAAACTCTAATTTATTTAATAAAGACTAATTTGTGATACGTAAAATGATAATTAAACACACTTATCTAAAAAGAAATAATTTATGACACACGTGAAATGACAAGTACGAAAATAGTTTTGTTTTTCTTCAAAGGTTGCTATGATTCAATTTTATTTGATTTTATCTCGATATTGAAGAATTTCTGGACACAAGTTGTAACGTGTCTATCGACCTGTTTCGATTTTACAGAATAAATCCTTTTAATTAGCGCCCGTCGTCACTAGCCACTTCCAATTATAGTTCTGTGATCCCAAACTCTTCAACCCTGACCACCATAAGACAATTGACGTCTACCAACGGACGCTTCCATTTTTCCAACGCCACGTGAAATGAAACACCCCTTTCCGTTATCGACCGCCTACGGAAAAAGATCATCTTTCGCTATCTCCCATCTCTTAAGTACCTATCTTATGAATTTTGCTGTGGTAAGTTCAAAATCATAATTTTTAATTAATAAGCTTCTTCTAAAGTACTATCTGATATAATTTTCGTATGCATTCTTTATTTTTTTACAGAGATAGACGAAATTAAATTCAACACGTGGTCATAAACTGTTCTTTTATACTAATATGGTAGTTTTAAACCAAATATTCTTTTATAATCCACTGTTTTACTTTATAAAATTATTTACAAGCTTTTTCAGTTGTGAAATAACTCTTTTAATTATAAAATAACATTTTTATAAACCGTTAACCTATAAAATATTCTTTCGTAACGCCAGTGCCGGTTTGCATTTTTCCGATCCCTATGTGGTGACCGAGCGCTAATCGTATAGGACTTGTTAAATTATAATCGACGTTGCGTTTCCTATTAGGCCAGCGCACATGCCATGCGATAGGAGTGGCTAAAGTTCCTAGGAATACCAACGTTGCCAATACCTTCTTCAATTATTTTCCTTGCCCTTATCGATAAATTAACCAATGATCTGTTTTAAAACGTAATAATAATCCCATTAAACCCATGATAAAACAGATCATTGGTTAATTTATCGATAAGGGCAAGGAAAATGATTGAAGAAGGTATTGACAACGTTGGTATGTTGGTATTCATATGAACTTTAGCCGCTCCTATCGCATGGCATGTGCGCTGGCCTAATAGGAAACGCAACGTCGATTATAATTTAACAAGTCCTATACGATTAGCGCTCGGTGTAGCGGTAACCACATAGGGATCGGAAAAATGCTGCCGGCTTCATATATTTCCTAAGCCCGATATTTTTTCATATAACTGAATAAATAACTTTTTGCTATCATTAGTTTCCTTCGGATCATTAGTATATTTTTTTTATTTAACCGATAATTGCTATTTTCACTGTTTTAACATGGGACATATAATGTTGGAAAGCTTTCAGTAAATTAAATCAATTTTTTTACTTTCAAATAACTGCCTTCCTTTTTTTAACCTGAAAAGCTGACCAACATAATGTGCCATTACATTCAAGTTCCTATAAATCCCTGATCCACCTGTACTTCTAGGTAAGCACAGCCCCAAGAATATAACCCGAGGATATAACCCAAGGATATAACCCGAGGATATAACCCCGAGGATATAACTCGAGGATATAACCCCAAGGATATAACCCCAAGGATATAACCCCAAGGATATATCCCTTGAATATAACCCAAGGATATTATAACCCCAAGACCTAGATCTAAATACCTACCTACCTACTTCAGGAAACCACTCCATATAGGCTAAGTACCTATAAAAGTACAAATTCCAGTGTTCATTTCCTGTGGCAGAATAAATTGAAAATTTGTTTTTAATTCTTTTTTATTTTATTAGAAATCCCCAACTATAAAAGTTGAGGGAGATACCGCCCGGGGTAATTATAAGTCACTTTTATTATTAACTTTCATTTAAATTTTACAAGGCTTTTCTACCTTTTCCGCCTTAGTTTTTTTGGTACTTTTTATCGTCAAAAAGGTAGTGGCGCCCTCAACTTTTACAACCTTCCTGTAACACTTGTGCAGCATAAACTTGGGGTCGAATCACCCTTGAGAGGAGTCTCTAGCTGGAGCCCTTTGAGGTTACAGCCATTTACCGTTACAAAGTTTATTATTAAAAAATGTTTATTTGAGTGCCCTCTGTCATTTCTGAAAATAAGGAATAGTTATTCCGTGACACCCTGTAGATGTCAAGGTCAAAACTAAGAAACTGACGTTTTAAATAATTTATAGCTGATTGCAAGAGTTTAATTTATTATACTGAATTTAAATTGAAATTACTAGAAAATATAATATTGAAAGCGAATCAGACACTTGAATGTTACCCCGCCAAATATTAGAGAAGCAGAATTAATAGTATCATTGAATTTATTGCCAGAAAAGTCGAAAAAATTATATATGAAAGCCTATAATCCCATCCTAAATTGGAGGGAAGAGAAAAAATAAATTCATTTATAAACAGGTAGTTAATAGTGGTGGACAAAATGTAGAATTCTACTCGCATATAATGGCTAATACTCACTTAGGGGTTTATATCACTCGCCTTCGCACCTTCGTGAATAATAGAAAAATTTATTATATTATTATGAAAAAAATCAAATGAGACTGAAAATTACTGTAAAAACAAAAAGCATACCAAATCACATGTCTATTTGGATGACACGACAATAATAAACTACTTGCAATTCGACCAACAGTAACATATCTGCTCAATTAAATTATCATAAAAACCTTGAAGATGGGATTTGTGGTGGTTTATAAATGTTTTTTAAAAACCCGTAACTTTTGACCTTTTTTTGTTCATAATTGAGTAAAACATGTTTTGATATCGGGCTTTGACCGGTGGTTGATTTAAGATAATTATATTTACAGAAAAATTCATTTGATAGATAATTTTGTTTTGACTTTATATTGTAGTTATGGAGAAGTGGAGTAGATGATGAATTTCGCTGACAGGAATTCTCGTTAACCAGGAATTTATAGAATGGCAATCAAAATCTCTGACAATCTCTAAAATTTTTCTAAGGATTGAAAAATGTTAAAAAATAACGAACATAATAATTATCCTATTCATCCAGCACTAACAGTAATTTTTTATGTAATAACATTCTTATAACAAATTAATTGTTTCAACCCCTACTACACGTGGAATATTTCCCTAATTATTGAATAAAATCAATAAATAACAAAGTCCACAAAAGAAATATAACATATATTACTCGACCGATTTCACAAATAAAAATTTCATCGTCAGGAGTAAATTATAGGAATTGATATAAATAGACAGGTAACTAAGATACTTCATTTCGATATTTAGCCTGGGATATGTTAAATTAAGATATTTCATGATCTAAGATATCAGACACTTATACCTCGTAGTATAAATTTATATGCTATCTAAAAGATAATCTAACAATGAAGAATGTAGAGTATATATCTGTTCATTTATGAGAGTATATTTAAAATAATTTTTATATTTTTCAATTTCTAATGTTTCTAAGAAATTAATGTCCGTTTGCACCATTTAGAACTTAAGCATGTCTTTTGTAAGTTGCTCTTAACGTTAAGAAGCACTTAATTGTCTCGCTTGTTGCACCGCTGCATCACTTAGTTAAGAACCATTTAACGCAAACATCGCAGCACTAAGAAAATCCAGTAACTCATTAGTGACTTTTCAGATTTGGCTTTCTATAGAGTGACAGTAGTTATGTTTACGAAAAGATACTGGAAATTTCGGTTAAAGATCAAATAGCAACAAGGTCCTAATATCTATGTGTGAATTTTTATAAAAATATGGGGTTTGGATTCTACCGAATCTACTAAGATTACTGATACGTTATAAATTCATAATTTAAAAGACGTGTAGTTGTAGAAGTTCGAATATTTAGATTTACATTATTATCTTGTTGAACAAAATGGTTACTCATTTTCGAGATATCACATGGCTTTACCTTTTTTTCAATTTTTTATTATATTCTGTTCACTTACATTTTCCATATTCACTTCTCTCATTTGCTTATAAATTTTCTTTTAATAAAATATATGTGTGTCCAGAACGAATCACTAAGCTATTAGTTGAATAGCTGTAAAATTATATAATTAGATGTATTTATCCTGGACAGATATCCTTATATGCTACAGTTTTTTGTTGTATCTCTTTCTTATAGTTAAATGTACTTCTAGCATAATTTCGGGGATAAAAAAAATTCCGATGTTAGACAGTTCCTGAGGTATACAAGTTGTAAATATCTTCCGTTCCTCTAAAGACAAGTTGTATACATATCTTCCGTTCCTGTAAAGACAAGTTGTATAAATATTCCATTCCTGTAAAGACAAGTGTATGATTCTTCCATTGGACAAGTTTCCAGAACAAACCGTTTCCTGCTGCAAATTCCACTAAGAAACTTGCCTGGTGTGAGTTCCTTGAAGAATATCTACCGACAACACATTTACATGGATTCAATCCCGGGGTGTAAATAATTAGCACTTCAAAAAAGCTTTTTAATAAGTTTTATTTACTACACAGAAACCGTTACGACATGGAAATCAGTTTACTTTAGTATTTTTTAATATAAGCAGATAACAGTTAAAAGTTAGATGAATTTTAAATTTTGAATTTTTTCTAATTTTGTTTTAAGAAATAAAATTAGTGGCGCCCTTTGTGTTAACTTATAGTATCTTTTTTTTCTAAATTCCTCAGGTAACAAAGCCATGAGAACTGGCTTTGTTATCTCCAAAATTTAAATTCAGTTTGGCAAGAACCTACGCTATTCATTTATTTTTATTTATTTTTTATTAACGCACAACGCCGAGGGTACGTTTTGTTTCATTGGCGCTCCAACGTGTAATAACGTTTAGCTGTTATCTGGTCTTTTCTTGGAAAATTTTTATTGAAAATTTTTTTCCCTGCTTTGTAGGGGAAATAACTATAAATTTATATTCACTTTTAACTTTCATTAGTTTTACTGATATTTGCTTTTATATAGAACAGGCTCTGTGTGCTAAATATATCTTTTTGATTTTGAAAATTTAATAGTATCTATAACAGGTGTAAAGCTCAAGGATTCGTATATTTTTTATTACGTAGTCAATTAATATTTTATCGTTATCTCTTGGTGACCTTCAGTCTCGTAAATAATTAGTGTGTGTAAATTGCTGTGGATTGCTCTTCCAGTTTTTTGCAACGTTAATTGATTGATTGATTTTTAACTTCACTCATTTTATTTTCTATTAATAATTTATCAAATTAAAATATAAAAATGTCTTTGACTTATAAATTGAAGGTCAAATATTTATTAAGCCATGAATTAGAACACGAATTGGTTTATAGAAATTGTTCAAATCTCTTTAAATTAATAGCTATTTGTGTATCAAGAGCAGAAAGTAGTACTTTGGCAGTCGAGACAAAAAGCAATCTGTCGAGACTACCAAAGGACTTTCTGCTCGAAATACACACAAGATTTTTTCTACGATCACCGCAAAATAAAATTAATTTTTTATTAAAAACGTGTTACTTTCATTACAATATTGGAAGTTCATTTGACATATTAAGCATACTATTTGAAGACAAAAGATTAATTGTGTATGTTGTGTTGCCTACTTATGACAATAGACTTTATGATTTAAAGATTTATGATTTTATGGTTGTATGAATATTATAGTTCATTAAATAAATTACAACTTTTTTAAATTTTATTTGAACGGAATACAGAACGATAAACAAAAATACCTTTTATTTATTAACTAAATTAAAATTAAAGGTAAATTTTGGCAATTTTTTATGTTTATGCCTGAGGTAGATGTCTCTGAAAGGTTAGAAAATGACAAATCTTTCTGGTGGCAAGTATTAATGTTGATTCCAGATGTTGATGGCTCTGAAGGGTTACAAAACAGATAGGGTATTTTATCTGGCACTTGAGCTGAAACTTTGATCAGATATTTTTTTAAAAGTTTCTATTTTATTGTTTATGGATTCATCAATATACCCTTCTGCCACATTACTGCTTTTCCATCCGCTATGTTTTTTCAATTGAATTAAATCGGCTCCGCCATTTACTAATAAGGTAGCAGATGTACGCCGGAAACAATGTCCTGTATAAGAATCAGAATTCGGCAAATTTAAATATTTGGCAATATCAGTAGGTACTTTACCAATCGTATTTAATCCTACTACCTGATTTGCGCATTTTCCTCTGGAATATCGGAAAAATAGGCGATTTTCTGAACTATTTTGGCATTGCTTTCTTATGCAAATATACTTTTTACAACACGCAACGTAATCAATGTCGTTTTCTTCTGGTGTGTTGTTATTAACAATTGTGAACATTCGACTCTGTTTTGTTTTCGAATCTGGAATATGAACAATCAAAAGGTATTCTTTGTCTTGAATATCATCTAATTTCATTTTTCCCAATTAATCTCTCCTACACGCATCAGCAATACCCATAATTAAGACAACCGATAAAAAAATTAAATTTAATATTTTTTGGAGACATAGAAATAATTATTTATTAACTTTTTCAATAAATAGTCTTCATCGGGTGCAATGCGAATAAATTCCTCCACCTGCTCCTTGGATAAAGTTAGAGATTTTTTTGCTTTATAACCGACAGATTTTTTTTAATAATGCAATTAATTTTGCATATTGACGAATGTCAATGTCGTTTTTTATTTTCAATGTTTGCCTTAGCATTGAATACTTGGACCACAGGGTTGACGACTTTAATGTTGCTGCTTTTTCCCCAAAATATGTTAATAACACATTTTTTGAGTATCTTTTAATTTTTTTGGATCTGCACCAACTTAAAAATAGACTATATTCATTTTCGTACTTTAATTTGGATTACTCCGGAAGTAGATTTAAAGTGACTTTTTTGGCCGCCTCGACAATATCTGGCGGTGTATTTGAACAATCAGTATCACTCGTATCCATTTTTCTTGTTTTTTTAAGTACTTACTGACTTATAGTAAAATATTAATACAATTACACAGCACAGAACTATCTCAAAAAATATTTCAGTGACAATTTAATTCATGTATGAAAAATCCCATAAGCCGCGTGATTTTGTCATTATGACAGCGAAAAAGTTTGCCCTAACTTTTCCAGCGACAATAACGGAACCTAACTTTTGAAAGCATGACAACCAGCATTGTAAACAAATTTTTGATGACGTTATGTCAATTTTTCTCAAACTTGCGTTGTCAGAAAAGTTTTCATTTGTGGAAAGTTCTGAAAATCAAGCTATTTTTAATAATTGTGTTTTTAAAAATTGTACTTTTCCGTTAAATTAAATAAACTGATTTACATCCCATTTTTTATTTTATTGATTTACATATTCATTAAATTGTCTTACCGAATTACACTCTTGCTTTTTTTTGAGTCGAAGTGAACTTGACATTTATAATTCGAATTTTGTTGCCATTAGGTAAATCAACTCAAAAAACTGCCAGAAAAAATTACTCGTCCTACGAACTCGTTATTTTTTCAGAGGCAGTTTTTTTCGTTAAATTGCCAGGCACTAGGTTCTTTCTTTGACATAGACATACTTGATTCTTATAATCCGTAAGTTATTTGCAAGTATGTTGTGTTGCCTACCTATTGCCATTGTTTGTACTTAGCAGTTTCCAGATTGCAGTTTCGTGTACCTATGTGCGTAGGCAACACTTATTACATTAATGTCAGATATTTATTACATTAATGTCAGATATTTTTTATATTTCCCTATTTCTCATTAAATTATTAGGGAAAATACTGTTGGGTGCTTTAACATATTAGAAAATCAACTGAAATATTTATTTATACTACAGTTTTTATTAAAATAACTACTAGCTCTCTTTTATCTATAAATAAAATTAGGCGTGCGCCAAAGTTACTTTCTGCTTAAGAGCGCCAATAATGTCAAATTATGACAGCTCGCGGAAAACATCAACTTTGCAGTTAGATTTGAGTGTGCAAAAGCCTACTTTGGGGAAGGGAAAATATATTTTCTCAATATGTTAAAAGACAACACAACTCGCAACCACTTTTGGAATGATCATTTGACATTTTATACTATGTGTCAAAGATGTTCAGTATTTAAGTTTGGATGTAGGAAAAACCTGTGACTAAGTTCAAGTGCGTTACCTCAATTTGTAAAAATCAGACTATCATTCTCGTGTCGCTGTCAAGAAAAAATATTGTAAGATTTATTAATTATAATGTCAGTTGCAGTATTTTAGCAGTTAGGTCATAGTTTCATTCATGTGATTCCCGTAATTATATGTAGATTCCCGAAAATACATTTATATAATGGTAAATATATGTATTGAAAAATCTCCACGTTCCATTTTATAGACGCCCAGGCTCTTTATCTAGAGTTTTTTGTAAGTCGCGACAAGTTCGTGAAACTTATAGTGTTTTGATCCTAAAAACCAGAGGATCTGAACAGAAATGTTGAGGCATTACCAACAGTGGCGTAGCGTAGAAAATTATTAAGGGGTATTTTAGCTCAAGAAGCATCCGGCCGTAGCTCTATTGTTTAAGGGGATGTTTACTTAAATTTCGAAAAAGAAGTTAGTGGTATCAAGTTAACTTTAATAGATTTAAATAAAAAAATTTCTGAATTTGTTGGATTAGATAGGGATTATGAATATCATAGATTGGTGGTTCTGGGGATCTGAACGAGGATCTGTACATTAATTGGTTCTTCGAATCGGATATATATATATATATATATATATATATATAAAATAGTGTCAGCTTTCTCGGGTAAATACCTGCCTCCACCTTCAAAGTTGGAGAAGTCATCCATGTTGCCTTTTTCACAACAAGAAGACAGCTAGCCGTATCTTCACAGCCTGTAATGCAAAAGCAGGCAGTAGCCTACTCCATGGGAAGGAACAAAACGAGTTTAGACACTCACTGTCGATTTTGACATCTGTAACAAGTACTTATTTAGACACCAATTTTTCTCTGTATTTTTGTATAAAAATTTGTTACTTGTATTCATATTCACCTACATATTTTATTGTAACGCTATTTATTTGACAAAACGTGAAATCGCATTCGCTTATACTCTAAGGTATCCATTTTCTCGCCACAAAAATCAACTCAAATTCTTTCTTTCTCGCTATTACTAATATTTTTGAAATTTGTATACACTCAGAAAATGGATGCTTTAGAGAGGGATTTGAAAAGTAACGAAGGTGCATTTACTCGACACTATAAGTGGATAGAAGAAAATGTAGATGCAGAAAATAATGGAATTAAACTTAAAACACTGCTAGATGCACTTACTGTCACATTTAATAAATTTGAAAGTATTCAGGAAAAATATGAGTCTCTTAGCAGAAGAAAATGTAGAAATTAATTCTGATATACGCTTTGATGTCGAACAAACGTATCTTGATTATTTAGCGAAACTACAAGAAAAACTTGCAGATATCTCAAATGATCAAACTAAACAAGTTGCATCTTCTTCACAGATAGTCGTTAACTCAAACACATCACATATACCTCGTGTTAAACTGCCGGAGTTAAAAATTCCGTCGTTCTCGGGAGATCAGAAAAAATATCAAAGTTTCATAGATTTGTTCACTTCGCTAGTCATTAATAACACAAATATTTCAAATGTAGACAAATTAATGTACTTAAAATTATCGCTTAAAGAGGAAGCTTTGTTA
Source organism: Lochmaea crataegi (assembly GCA_947563755.1). Classification (NCBI taxonomy): domain Eukaryota; kingdom Metazoa; phylum Arthropoda; class Insecta; order Coleoptera; family Chrysomelidae; genus Lochmaea; species Lochmaea crataegi. The sequence goes on along the minus strand of OX387431.1, from coordinate 30,443,082 downwards.
CTGGTCGACGCTTTAGAATTAACTAATGACAATTTCCCTGTTGCACTTAACATATTGGAAAGAAGATATAACGATAATTTGGCTATTATTAACTCCCATTTAAATCACATAATAGATTTTGCTCCAATCACAAAAAACAACGCACAATGCTTAAGAGATTTCATTACAGAAATTAGACAACACTTAGAATGTTTGAAAAATGTGCATGTTGTAACTGATCACTTAATAATTATTAACCTTCTCTGTCGAAAATTAGATTTTGCTTCAAAACGCGAATATGAGTCTAAAAGAGATCAAAGCAAGTTACCCACTCTCGATGAATTTTTTGAAATTATTGAAGAAAGATGCAGAGTTCCTTATTCAATTTCCCCCTCTCTTCCTAAAAAGGAAAAAACTATAACTAAACTCAACCATTCAGCATCTTATCACGCGAATGCGACACAAAATAGTACAAGTTATTCTCGAACTTTTCAAAAGATAAAATGTCCTTTCTGTAGTGAAACTTCCCACAAAATTTATAGGTGCCCTAAATTCGCAGAAAGATCCCATCAGGGAAAGATGAACTTTGTCAAGTCACACCGCATGTGCTTAAACTGTCTAGGCACACAGCATATGGTAAGTACTTGTATGTCTCGAGGATGCTCAATTTGTTCAAAAAAGCATCATACACTTTTGCATGTGCAATCCATCTCTCAAGGTCAATGGTCACCGAGCCAACAACTTTCCCCTTCTCACTCCCCTTGTAGGAGTCAAAATAATCTCAGAAATTCTACAGCTGAAAATTCGAACATTCTTGTAAATAATTCTCGAGTTTCTCACTCTTCTTCTCACAGTCGCAGTGCTAATAATAATTCACGGCCACCCTCTCAATCGCCACAAAATTCTGAAAATCCCTCCGCATCTGTTAATTTCTCCTCATTGACTCAGAAACACAGTGATATTTTGTTAGCTACGGCCGTTGTCACACTCTACTCCAGATATGGTACCCCTATACCTGCAAAGACATTACTAGACAGTGCGTCACAAAACTCTTTCGTTTCTGAAAATTTATTGCACCAAATAAACGCTAAAGTATACAAGAAAAATTTGCACATTTCTGGTATTACTCAAGACATTATGGTATCTAATCGCATGGCAGACTTTAGAATTTTTTCTAATGCCTATAATAATGTATTTTTTGAACTTTCTTGTGCAGTGTTGCCAAGCATCACTTGCAGATTGCCCCAAACAACTGTCGACACAACCTCTTTTGTTATTCTAGACCACATTACACTCGCTGATAGAGAATTTTTCAAACCATCCAACATCGATTTACTGAATGGTGCTGATTTATATCATAATTTGATGGATAATGGACTTATAACTCTTGGTAGAAATTGTCCTGTACTACAAAACACAATTTTAGGTTGGATCATTGTGGGAAATATTCCACAACACCCTCGTTCAAGACACACGGTCTCATTTTTTAGTAACACTGTTGAATCACCTTCACTAGACTCTAAATTAGACTCTCTCCTCACAAAGTATTGGGAAATCGAGGATATCCCCAAGCAGAAAATATTTACTCCTGATGAAGAACAGTCTGAACAAGATTTCAAACAAAATCTCAAAATTTTGGAAAATTGATATTTTCAGGTAAACATCCCTCTACGCTCATCTGATAAACCTACCAAGCTAGGTGATTCATTCCACATAGCAAAAAGGCGTTTTTTAAACCTCGAAAATAGATTTAAAAATAACCACTCTCTTTAATGAATATAAAAAATTCATTCTTGAATATGTTTCTCTTGGTCACGCACAATATGTGCCTCTCTTACTTCACAATGAAAAGTATTTAAATAAATATTTCCTCCCTCATCACTGTGTTATTAAAGATAACAGCGCTAGTACTAGTTTAAGAGTTGTTTTTGATGCCAGTTGTAAGAGTTCAACTGGAAACTATCTTAATATCACTTTAAAAGGCTATCGGGTTCAACCTGATTTATTTGAGATTCTCTGTCGTTTCAGACAATGGACCTATGTATTCACTTCATATGTGGAAAAGATGTTTAGACAAATTAAGGTCAACCCGGACCAAACTTATTTGCGAAACATTCTTTGGAGGGACAGTCCAACTGAACCTCTCTCTTGTATTGAACTCACCACAGTTACATATGGTACAAAGTCTGCACATTTTTCAAGTACTCGCACGCTTAATGAACTTGCTCTCACTCGTGGGAAAAATATCCTCATGCATCGAACGCCCTATTGAACCAGACATATGTCGATGACATACTATAAGGAACCGACATTTTAGTGGACTTTGAAAATGCATATCACGAACTACCCGAGCTGTTGCAAAGCTCAGGTTTTCACATACACAAATGGTGCTCAAATACACCAGAATTTTTAGAAAAAATTTCTAAGGTGAGATACCTCAGATACCCCTCTCGAGGGATATAAAAATTGAAAATGTCTCGAATAAAGTTCTAGGCTTCTCATGGCAACCTGTCATGGATTTGTTTTCAATCTCACTTCCCGACACTTTAACTTGTAAGAAAGTCACAAAACGACAGGCCCTGTCTATTATCGCCCAGATGTTCGACCCCCTAGGACTTATTGGCCCTGTTATTTTATTAGGCAAAATATTTATGCAAACTCTTTGGAAACAAAAAATTTGCTGGGACGAACCTTTGCCAACCGCACTTGTAGATAAATGGAAAAATTTCATCATAAATATTCCCACTCTCTCAAAGTTGACAATTCCACTTCACCTTTTTTCTAAAAAAGAAATTGTAAATATTCAGATTCACGCGTCCGCAGACAGTTCTCAAGGCATATTCGGGATGTGTTTATTTTCGTACCCTGTACTCTGATAACTCGGTCAGCTGTAATTTAGTCATTCTAAATCTCGAATTTGCCCAATCCGCCCGACTGTCACTATTCCTAGATTAGAACTTCAAGCAATGTTACTACTTGCTAAGTTAACACAAAGAATAATTTTTATTTTTGAAAAACTTAGTTTCGACTCCATAAATTTACAGACGGTTCTCGCAAATATTAGACTGCAGTTTTGGCCTCTAAACGCATCTCGGGAAATCAAGAGCATTATAAGAAACTGCAACAATTGTTTTAGATTTCAATTTCAACCGGTTCAGCAAATTATGGGAAATTTGCCTAAGGACAGAATTAGTTTCACTAGACCCTTCCAGAAGGTAGGAATAGATTTTGGAGGACCCCTCCTCATCAAAACTCCTCACTTGCGAAAAGCCCCTCTACAAAAATGTTATATTGCACTTTTTGTATGTATGGCTACCAAGGCTATACATTTAGAGCTGGTCACATCCCTTTCGACAGAATCATTCCTTCTAACCCTTAAACGATTTATCCCACGCCGTGGAAGCCCGTCAGTGATTTACAGCGATAATGCTACCAATTTTTGTGGGTCCAAAAATGAACTTCGCGAATTATACAATTATTTCAGAACCATTGCAGTAAGAGATTCTGTTAAAACATTTGCCTCAGAGAATCAAATCACATTGAAATTCATACCTCCACTTAGCCCAAACTGGGGTGGAATTTGGGAGACCTCCATTGAAAGTACGAAAAACCATTTGAAAAGAAACATTATTATTATTATTATGATTACATATAGACAAGGGCAGAGGGACAAGTCCCTATTTTACCCAAAAGCAGAAAATAATATGCAATTCAATTACCTACTATCAAATTAATACATAATAGTATATTAAGTATTAAGAACGGTAAGGGTTGTTTACCGGTCGACAGCAATGTTTGGAGGGTGAGCGTAGCGAAGCCTCCAATTTTGCTGGAGACCGGTAAAACCCTTAACGTTCGAGATGCTTATACCATTTTTTGCGCGATCGTATTGAAATAAATTTCAAATAAAATAATTTAAATTTCTTCGAAATGGACGAAAAGTCAAAAATGACATTTATACTTCTCGATCAGTTTAAAATATATTTTATATTATTCTGTTCGGTTCTGTTCATTAAAATATAAATCTCCTTATTTTTTTTGTTCCTTTTGTGTAATGAATGAAGTAATATATTATTTAGGACCACTTAAATGTATGTAGGGCTAAGAAGTAATTTACTTACCGACGTCTGAACGGTAAGTAAATCACTTACCGACGTGTTGGACTTAGAAACCAGTAAACACAACCTACCGTCCTGACAACCGATGCTGTAAATAAACAAAAAAGATCGATCGCGCAAAAATAATTGAAATGAACAAAATAATAAAAAAAAAAGAGAAGATATCACAACAAAAGTACAATAGTTCGTATTAAGATAAAAATTAAATTATAATTAACATTTATTAAAAGGTATTGATATATAAGGCGGTCCAGTCTATTTTTAAATATATTGGTAGAAGAAGCAGAAATAATGTCAACATCGAGATTATTCCAGGCGTCAAAAACTCTATTAGTCAGAAAATTTTGTCTTGATCTGGTCACAAAGTTTTCTTTTTTAAGTTTTAATTCGTGTCCTCTGAGGCGGTTGTCTTGGTATAATGGAAATATCACGGAAAGATTTCCGAAGTTGAATTTCAATATTTTAAATGTTGTGATAAGATCTCCACGGTGACGTCGAAGTTCAAAAGAAGTTAAGTTGGCCATAACAAGTCTCTCTTCATAAGAAGGCCTTCTCAGTCCCAATGGAAGTCGAGTAGCTTTTCTTTGAACGTTTTCTAATAAACTTCTATCACGAATCAAGTCAGGATACCAGGCGGGCCCCACATATTCAAGAATGGGTCTTACATAAATGGTGTAAAGGTTACAAAACGATTGAAACGCAACTCTCGAAAAACACTTCCGTATAAGATACAGCCTGGTGTTAGCACGTTTGGTTATTGATAAAATATGGTCGGACCATGTAAGACTACTGTTAATAATAATTCCTAAGTCATTTTGAGAGAATACGGAGTTTAAAGTTTCACCGTTTATGAAGTATGGTAGAAGCGGGTTGTTTTTACCGATTCGAAGCACTACGCACTTAGCAGCATTGAGAGGAAGCAACCATTGGGAACACCATAGCGAGATAGAGTTTAAATCGTCCTGAAGAGATAAGTGGTTCGTTCTTGGATTTGAATAAATTTTTATGTCATCTGCGTAGAGAGATATTTTGCTTGAAACGTGAAAAGGAAGATCGCTGGTGTAAGCTATAAATAGCAAAGGTCCCAGAACAGAACCCTGAGGCACCCCACTCTCCACTAATTGTTCTTCTGAGAATGCTTCTCCTACTCTAACTTTAAATCGCCTATCCGATAAGAAGTTATCGATCCACAGATGCAAGTGCCCTCTTATCCCAAAGTGCTCAAGCTTATGTAGAAGTCTTCGTTTAGGAACTCGATCGAAAGCTTTGGAGAAATCTAAGTATACAACATCGACGGGCTGTTGTTTATTGAGCGATAATGTCCAGTCATTGACACAATATAACAGATTAGTTAAGGTTGAGCGGCCTTCGACAAATCCGTGTTGTTGTAGTGGAATAATCTTCTCCTGAAGAAGAAATTTGGTTATTTCTTCTGAAATGATAGATTCCATTACTTTTCTGACTACTGGTAGCAGACTGATTGGACGATAATTATTTGAATCAAGTTTATTGCCTTTTTTGAAAATAGGAGTGATGGATGCTAATTTCCAACAAGGGGGTATGGAGCCCTGAACAAAAGAGGCTTGCATAATTAAGGACAAGGGTGTTGCGAGTGAGTTTGCACATATGTTTAATGGGTTTGGGGTCAAGCCATCCAAACCAGGAGAAGCGTTTCTGCGTAGCTGTAGTAAATGTTCCCTCACCCTATCTACGGTGAACACTACATGTTCTAAGGATGAATGAAGTCGAGGACAGTTAATTACTGGAAGGTTCTCAGAAGTGAGTTCTTTAGTAAAAACATCTGAAAAAGTCAACGAAAGCGTTTCGGATGATTCCCTGTCAGAAAAACATAGAGACCCGTCAGGTTTTTGAAGAAGGGGTATGGACACTTTTGACGTTAAAGATGATCGTATGTATTTGAAAACTTCTTTGTTGTTACCACTAGCGATAATATTTTCTTCAAATTTTACTCTTAAATTTTTGAGAAAAGATTGTGGATTATTAGAATACTTTCGATGATTTTCAAAATCGATAAGAACACCTGTCTGCTTGTATTTACGCCAAAGATGTCGTTTATGTTTTATTTTTCGTATCGCCATATTATTTATCCAGGGTTTGAGGTTGTTTTTGTACGCCTCGTGGTTCGTAGTATGAATGGAAACTATATCGAGAATTATTTGGTGTAGAGCGTTCCACATTGACGAGGGACTTGTCAAGTCACTGAAAAATGAATCCCAATCTAATAAGGATAGTTGATCATCAACTTTCGAAAAGTCAGTGGTCGCATATGTTATGAAGTTCTTTTTATTAGGTAGTATTTGATTAAACTGTATACGGGCTATAATAACTGCATGGTCTGGTTTACCAATCGGAGAGTTCACTTCAAGGGAAGAAATCATCTGTTCATCGTTAGTTAGGACGAGATCTAAAGTTGAAGGTTGGTTGTTAATTCTAAATCTTGTAGGTTCTGTGATAAGTTGAGTGAGATTTGAATTTGCGACAAAATTTTTAAACAAATTATGGGAATTTGTCGCATCCGATAATGTGATTATAGGCCAGGCGATCTCTGGAAAGTTGAAGTCCCCAGCAATGATAAGATTTTCGAGGGATGATAGCTCCTCTAGTTTCTCAAATAAAATGTTGTCCTGAACTAGCTGGGTATGAGGAGGGCGATAAAGACATACTAAATTGAGAGAAAAGGTGTTTTTGTGAACAGATAGATGAATGGCGTCTATACCCAGCATGTCGATTGGTTTAGTGGTAATGGAGACATTATTAGTAATATTATCGGATAAATATATACATACGCCTCCACCGACACTATTGTTTCTATCTTTACGATATATTGTATATCCATTAACGTTAACCAGAGAGTCCGGAATTGAAGGTTTAAGCCAAGTTTCTGCAATTAAAATAATATTAGGTTGAAGAAGCTGTACGGTACCAGTGAACTCGTTAAATTTTGCAGAAAGTGAGTCTAGATTTGTATAAAGAAAGAGCCAATCGTTAAAATTGTCCTTAGAAGAGTTAGGAACGAAATTTAGTGATTTTGGGAGTTCCGTTGATGTATCTGATAGTCAAATCATGTTCTCCGTTATTCTTTCGGGTGTCTAGCTCATTGCGAAGCTCCTTTAGTCGTTGTTGTTGAATAGGGGTCTTGTCATCAATTATGGAAAAATTCTCGGTGGCCTTATTCTCCAAAAGTTTAGCTTTATTCCTAAGAATATCTTGAACGTGGTGTTCGGAAACCATTACCACCTTTATCATTCTGGGAAATCGTTGGTTCGGTTTACCAACTCTGTAGAAGGTGATTGGTTTTTCTTGACATCCGACAGTGTTCAGCACCGCACTTATTTTGTTAGTATCGTGATCCTTTTTGTGTCTGGTATCTCCAGAAGGTTCTGGTACGCCTCTGACTAAAATATTTTTAGCGCGCGTGATGCGGTCTACGGCTTCATTTGCGATATTATCGGTGAATTCGGTGGACTTAAAAGTGTCGAAGATGCTCAATTTATCGTTCATTTGTGACAACTTTTCATCAAAATCCCTGATTTTCTTGTTAATATCTGTTTTAAACTCTAGCAAAAAATCCTTAATTTCGGCAATGTTTAAGACATTTGAACTACAAGAATTGCAGAGTATGCACAAACCTCGTACTTTCTGCCTAGTAACGCGATCGTCTGTAGAAACATCGGTACAAGCCATATGTATTGGTCGCTTACAACCATCGCATTGGAGTTTGCGATCTGCAGTGGCTACGGGCTTCAGGCAGTTCGGACAAGAAGTGGTCGGCATATTTCAGTTTTTATCGTAATTAGTATTTTGATAAGAAATAATAAATGAATTGGAAGAATTACTCACAAATTAGCTTATTATTGCGTTTGAACCGCACTTTTTCACAAATGTATTGGCACCACTACTAACTTATGGTATACAGGAGTGTTGTGTAAAAATTTTGTTAAAAAATATTCACTATTTAACGAGTAATATTGTAGTTTTCTACGAGCAAAATATACACGTCTTTGCAACCTGCTACCTTCATTGGCAATGCACACCTCACTTTCGAAGAACTTAGTACTGTGCTAGCTCAAATTGAGGCAATCCTAAGTTCTCGACCTATATATGCTTTGTCCAATGATCCCACTGACTTAGAATGTCTCATTCCTGGACATTTTTTTATAGGAACAAGCCTTACTGCATATCCTGAGAAGGATCTCACACACGTCCCCGAAAACAGATTGAATTTATTTCAAAAATCTGCTCGCATTCAACAATCATTTTGGAAGAGATGGTCAGTTGAATATTTAAATACTTTAGATACAGACCCAAGTGGTTACTCCCTTCTTGCAATCTTCGGGTCAACGACCTCGTACCTTTAAAGGAGGACAATGTTCCCCCTCTCAGCTGGCCAAGAGCCAGAGTAATAGAAGTTATTCCTGGATCTGACAACAAGGTCGGAGCAGTCAAAATACGTACCAACCGCGGACTACTCACACAGCCAATCTATAAACTTTGTCTCTTGCCATTTGGCAAGGAAGCCAATTGTGCGTAGTATAAGTCCGTTATTAGTTCTTTCTTTTCGTATTTCATTTGGTTTTGTTTTTAAATCCTCACTCGCTTAGATTTATTTTGTTTTTCCTCATTTCTCACCTGTTTATTGAACGCGATCCGTTCAACAGGGGGAAAGTATGTTCAAATCTCTTTAAATTAAAATATATTTTCTCAATATGTTAAAAGACAACACAACTCGCAACCACTTTTGGAATGATCATTTGACATTTTATGCTACGTGTCAAAGATGTTCAATAGTTCAGTTTAGATGTAGGAAAAACTTGTGACTAAATTTAAGTGCGTTACCTCAATTTGTAAAAATCAGACTATCATTCTCGTGTCGTGTCTTCGTCCAAAGCATTTTCAACTTATAATTTCTGGAGTTAATAGATTGACAAAATATAAAACGGAAACAGAGAATTATGAGTTACCAACTTTGGCAATAAATTTTGGCACACTTATAAAAAAATGTTGCGACCTAGCATATATTAATCTTGTCCAGATTGAAAATACAAGCGATCAAAGGAAAGACCTCAAAATATTAAAGACCCTTATAGAATCGCAATGGTGTGATGAAGTTTCTGCACAAGCATGTGCCAATTTAAATCAAAATAAATGGAACAAGGAAGAATTATTGCCGCTTACTAGCGACTTAAAACAGTTTTTTACAAATAGCTGCAGAAGAATCATTCATCAATTTGAAATCAAATGAGCTTGATTTTAAGACCTATAATTATTTAAAAGAGATATTGTATGCACAAGTTATTCTTCTCAACAGAAGGCGGCCAGCGGAGGTAGCTCAGCTAAAAGTCCAAACTTTTAAATCAATTAATTTGGAAGGGAACTCCGATAACGAATTTGAGAAATGTTTAACGGAAGCTGAAAAAATTTTATTAAAAACCCATAGTCGTCTAGTTATTAGAGGTAAGCGTGGAAGAGGCGTACCTATATTGTTATCGCCAAAAATGAAAATGCATTTTGATTATATTTTAAAAATTAGAGATAACATTGTAATTGAAAGTGATTTTGTCTTTCATACAACTGGTAAAGGATTTGTTGACGGGACTAAAATTATTCATAAATATGCCAAGAAATGCCAGCTTGAAAGACCTGCAAGTATAGCAGCAACAAAACTTCGAAAGTACTTGGCGACCATCACTCAACTTCTACAATTTTCTACTAATGATATGGAGCAATTAAGCAAATTTATGGGTCATACATTACAAACTCACTGCAATTATTATCGTATGTCTGATAAAGTGTATCAGACAGCTAAAGTTTCAAAGCTTCTACTTTTAATGATGAAAGGTGGAGCTGAGAAATACAGAGGTAAGTCACTGGACGAAATTGATATTTTTTTATCCCCTGTTTCTGATGATGAAGCAATAGACAAAATCTTTGATACTGATAATAATTCAAACTTTGACAACGAGATGCCATCTACCTCAGACAATTATGAAATAGGAACAAAAATGGCAAAACCGAAAAAGATAGTTATTAATAAAAAACAATCATGGACAAGCAAGGAAAAAAAATCATTGCAAATTATTTTTCTGATAACATTAAAAAAAGAAAAGCTCCCGGTCATATGGAAGTTCTTGAATTCTCTGAAGAATATCCTGAGTTATTTAAAGAAAAAAAAATGGACAAGTATCAAAGCTGTAGTTTATAATATGTATACCGGAAAACTCAAATATTAAATTTACTAGAGACATATCTAGTTTAAAATATTTTTTTAATGAGGGTTATTAATTTACATTTTTTGATGGTTCAATATTATTCATTTTCAAGATATAAAGGGGGCTTCAATTTAATTAATTTGAAAAAATAATGACATGTACGTATACCTTTTTGATTGAATGTTGTCTTAACGTACAATACATACTTATCAAAGAATTAGCCTGTGCTCTTACCAACTTTTTAGTTTTGCGTTTTTACATGAAGATTTTTTAACTGTTGTTTTTAGTTGCTTATTATTATATTTTTAGAAATGTGAGTTTATTGTTTACTTAATAATAAAGTTTTGAAATAACATGATTTTCTTTTCTCTTCTACTTTATATTTTATTATAAATCCTTACTCTTTTCAATTTAATAAAAGTGAGCGTTAAATTTTTTTTGTTTCTCGGATAATCTAGTTATTTAACCACTTTTAAGAATTGCGCGTTTTTCATTCTAATGTGCTTTTGTACATTCAAAAATTCGCCAAAACTCGTTCGTTGGTTAAGGAACGGACAGTTTTTTAATATATGAAAAAAGGCGCGCTTAGGTCAATAATATACACAAATTAGTTTATACATTTATTATCGTTATTTTTCAGGGCGGATGTAATTTCGGCCGGAAAAAGGGCAGGTACTAAAAGCCGGTAGGTAAATTCGGCCGGAGGTTTTAAGTTGCTTCCTTATCTCATAGGTATTTTCGGCCGCAAATCAAATAAAATAACAGAATGCTTCATATTAAAATATTTCTTTATTTCAATAAAATTATTACATCATTTTATTTCTATAACTTAGGTAACCAACCTAACAAAACCTAACCCCAACCCCAGTTAGATTCGACAGCGGACCGAATTACGAAATCAAGTGATATTGGAAAATGGTTGCGTTATTTCAAATAAATGACAACTGTATATGTAGGTCTTGAATATTTAATTATAATAAATAAGAATTAAAAACCGCAGTTCCGATGCACCCGGGCACGAGTTGGTGTATTAATTTTCTACCTGGTTTTTGAACGGGCACGAGTTGGTCAGTGATTTTCGGGGCCACGTAATAACGGGCACGAGTTGGGAAACGCCGGCCGAAATTACCCCTGTCATAAATGGTACCCCTTGATTAATGCAGGTAGGCCAAGGGATTACCGGCCGAAATTACGCCCGCCGTATTTTTCATGTTTAGAAAGTTGTTACACCTAGGGTCGCGCTAAAAAAAATCAATAACTGTTATTTAATCGTAATACCTTGGATCTGATAAGTACGATAAGTTACTCATCGATGTCCTTAAAACAAATGTTGACAATTTCTACTGGCCGTGTCAGGTGTTCTGTATGAAAGGGAACTTTAAAGAGCAGTTAGTGGAAGGTTCTCACAGCATTTTTCAATTTCCCCTTGAATGTGTTCCTCAAAAGTAAGCAGAATTTAATGATCGGATTTATATCTAACTTGTGTGACGTTTATTTGGAGACAACAAAATGAAGTTAATTAAAAGGATATTAAAATTAATTAAAAGTATGTACGTGCCCAGTGTCATTTCTTCAGAAATATTGATATATCAGCTGATAACAAAACAAGACTTCTGAAATTAACCTTTTTTGTGTGGTTCTCAATTTTGTATTTTCAATCTGTGACGGGTATAATTCAAATAAATGCAGACTACCAACAAAATTAGGTAACGTAATTTTCCTAGCAATTCCCATTTATCCTCAAACTGGCAACATCGCTTGGGGTCAGCTTTGTAATATATATGTCTGTCTTGGCTCAGGATTGAGTGAAATAACAAAGGGTTCAGGATGACATCAATAATATGTGAATACAACTTCTAAACTATTGATTATTTCACAAGTATATATTCATTTTTGAAATCCCCGCCATAAGAATCGGGTAAGAGCACGATTTATGCAACTCCAACTACTCTAGAAATAGAAGGTTTAGGATAGCACGGTATTTATGGGGGTTCGGGTTTGATATAAAGATGTAAATATATATATATGTATATATATATCTAATATATAAAATTCTCGTGTCACGGTGTTTGTAGTTAAACTCCTCCGAAATGGCTTGACCGATTCTCATAAAATTTTGTGTGCATATAGGGTAGGTCTGCGAATCGGACAACATCTATTTTTCATCCCCCCAAATGTTAAGGGTGGTCCACCCCTTAATTTATTTTTTTATTTTTTAGAGAAAATTTTTTGTTTTTATTTTTTTATGAAACAGCATTCAAAAATACATACATCCCTAAATTTTCACCCCTCTACGATCAACCCCTATTTTTTATTTGTTAATTATAAACTTTAATTTTTTTGGCAAGATTTTCATTTTTATTTTGTCATGACTTAATAAAATATTCCATATTACTCTCAATTTTTCACCCTTATACGACCAACCCCTATTTTTCCATGGCGATTTTTATTTTATTTTATCCACAGAAGCGCAATATGGTTGCAAGATGGCAATCGAATATAATAATTGTAGTACGATTTCCTTTAATTATGATTTTTTTCTCAATTCAATTTGATCTTCCACCCTCGCCGGTCGATAACTGATCAACTATTAATCCATGGTATTAATAGATCAGTTATCCCCGCCGAGTCTACCGTTGTCACCTCTCATTCAGCAAACATCACGGAGTTGGGATCAGAACGAAGCCGGTCTCCTGTCTCACTCACTATACAGTTTTCGGTCACTTTTTTTTGTTTTATTTGTGTATCGATCGTAGCAGTGACTGTTATCTGTATTATTTTATAAATAAAGCATACTTTCTAGCTTAGAACCAGGAGACGGACATAGGATACTTTTTATACCGTTCCATATCACGGGAAAAATTATTTAAAAAAATTCTACTTTGGACAAAAAATGGCGGTGCAACTGACATGGAATAACAAAACGCAACTGACAGCTAAACTTTATGTTGTCTATGGTTAAGTATGGTTGAAAATTTGACAATTAGAAATTTGGAAGTTGACTGGTTGATATGTTTGTTTCGAGTTTCTATTAGCTTATTGTGCCGATATTATCATTAACAATACCGCGACCAAGACGATCGAATCTTTCCCGACAAAGCCGTAGTGCAACTAGAATTGGAAACATTGCGAATGAAAGGAATGAGGAAGAACAAGAAATTGGTATGGCTCGACTTCATGCTTCTCAATCACAAGAGCAAAGCGAGAAGCGAGGCAGCCCGTGAAACGGCTCGGCTGGAAATGCGAAATCGTCGACCAAACGACCAAACCTCAGAGATCAACAAATAGATAATTTTAGACGCACAACAAGAAATTTATCAAGTATCGGGTCTACTAGATGTTAAGACAGGACAACGTCTGTCCGGTCTTCTAGTATATATATATATATAAACAAGATATCAAAAATTAGAGTCAAATTTATCATAATTTAATAAAATAACAAATTAATTATCAATAACTACACTTTTTTTCACCGATTATTATAATAATGATTAAAGAAAATAAAATAATATATATATATATATATATATCAATATATATATATGTATATATATATATACATATATATTGATATATTGATATATATATATATATATATATATATATACATCCTTCTATCGTTAAAGCGTCCAGATAAAAATGTGCTTTATGGCGTCCGACGTTGTTTTCTGCAGATATAGTGTTAATTGAGATGAATACTTTTTGATATAGATAAAGGATGGTTAAAATAAATGGAAAAAAGGACTTTGGCACGGAAAACACAACATTGCTGTATAGTTTATAAACATTATGGCGCCCTTTCAGTCGATGGACAATTGGGCGTCTCTTATATTCAGCATTACGTATATATGATAGCCTTTAGGGCGTCAATTTTGTTATTGCGTTGTTGCCGCAGTAAGTACATATCTGCTATTTACAGAAAATAGGAGGACAAATAAGATAATATAATGTGGTTATTGTAAGTAGGAGGATATTATGTTATTGCAATGAAATTTCAGAAGTATTCATTTAACAAGTTACAAACACTCAAAATATTGAAGTCAGTGAACTTAAATAAATCTTCAAATGGACAATTTCTTCACAAAATTGCATTAATTTCAGAATTACATGATAGTTATTATTTTATATGGTGTTTGTTAGGTACTAGTTAAAGAATAGCTATTTATGTAGGAAGTTACAAAAAATATGATTTTTTGTGACATTTGTGATCATTCAGGACACGAGTATTGTCGGTGAAAAGTTTTAACCCTAGTTGTGAACTAATATTTTTCCTGCGAAGATAAATAATTTATTTCCTTAAAATTGTAGGTTACGGGAAAATACTATAAGTGAAGTGATGTGATGGAGTGATTTTGTCGTTTCGAGATTCGAATGGATTTACACGTTTCATATTAGTCCAAAAAACCCATTTTAAAAAAATGTCGGTCGGTCAGTTGTCAACACGATAACTCAAAAACACTACCGAATTTTTCAATGAAATTTTATAAGTAGGTTCAGAACATAAAAACTGAGGCTAAGTTCGTAAATGATTAAAATCTGATTTACAGTTTTTCGGAAAATTCCATTTTCATGCAGTTTTCTCAATTTTCCACTCGAAATAATTTTTTTAACGAATAATTGACAAATTTGTTGAAATATTCGTATCAAAAAACCTCCTATACAAAATTTCTCCGAAATCGGGATCAAAATTTGTTTGGGAATTTCCTTCAGCTTTAATCCTGTATATTATCTACAATATGAAATGGAAGAATTCAAATGTAGTAAGTAATTGAGATGCATGTTAAACATTTTGCAGTCCTGGCCCAAAAATTGTAAATTTTGGTTTATATTGAATGTATGGAAAAAATTACGCAGTATCAAGTATTTTAATACGCGGAATCCATTTCTTGATGTAGTGTTATGAAATTTTTGTTATTAAAAAAATGTTTTCTTAGTTTTTTTTCAAGTAAAGTATTAGAAAACAAATTTTGGGTGAAAACTAATAGCCTCGTGCATAAGGTGAAGTCATCTGGGTACATCAACTGGTTCAAATAATATTCGAATCCATCAGTCGGAGCTAGATATCTCGTTTATCCTTAGTGCCACGAAACAACATTATTAACAAAAGAAGTAAGTAGATATCGTCAAGGACCAGATTTTAAAGATATTCATACATACAGTCTGCTCCAAAATTCAGTGACGAAACAAACACATATTTTTTATGTAACATCCTGTATTTCTTAATATCTTTCGATTCTCTTCGAAGAGCTGATTTCGAAAAACTATAGCACTTGGGGTCAAATGTTTATAGTTTCTAAATTCCAGGGTGTTGAAGATCACTTTTTTAGCTTCAAAGATTTTTCAGCTAAAACAATTGATTATTTAAAAAAGAATGGATGTCCCTATATTTACTTGGTTTTAGTTGGGTTCTTCAATCAATTTTGGAACATCCTATATATTCATGAATACTTATAAAATCTGCCTCTTGGCGATATCGGCTACTTTTATGCTTCATACATCAATATTGTGTATAGGAAAAGGAATAACTTTTGGCCCTTGTACTAATATTTCTGTTGTTAAAAAAAATTGAATTTTTTGTTATTAATCTAATGAAATTATGTCATATCAACCTGTTGTTGGTTTTCCAATAAGACTTTCAGTTGGTTCTTGCTGATTTGCCATTACAAATGAAGTATTATATACAGGGTGGTCCGTAAGTAATGGTCCAAAGTGAAATGGGAGATTTTTGGCCTGAAAATATTACAATCTCTTGCAACTTGCTTCAATCAAATATTGATAATGGAAAAGATACAGGGTGGCAAAGTTTGACTGTAAAAGATGTTTTTTCTCAGGAAATTGAAAGATTTTGGATATACAAAAGTAAAAATTAAGAGATGGGGGTTTTAAGGCATGAGAAATGGCATGATAAAAAAGTCAAGTGCACAGTTAGACCAACAACGTAGCTCATGTGGCGCCCTCTAAAAAATACATCAAAACGGATATGATATTATGATTTCTCAGGAACTATAACCCCTATCTTCAAATTTTTACGTTTGTATATCCAAAATCTTTCAATTTACCGAAAAAAAACATTTTTGACATTTCAACTTTGCCACCCTGTATCTTTTTTATTATCAATATTTTATTGAAGCAAGTTGCGTCAGATTGTAATATTTTCAGGCCAAGAATATTCCATTTCACTTTGGACCATTACTTACGGACCACCCTGTATATATATTTTTATTGTTTAAAAGTATATTTTGCAATTTTTTTTAATTTCATTCAACTATTGGAGAGCTATAAGACCAAGGCAGGCAATAAATACGGAACATAACACCCTCTATGCTATAAAGTGTTACAGTAGACCTTAATGCCCGGTTAAGTCATGTCTACTGGTCAATGAACAAGTTGAACATTAACTTAATTACAGTTACCTGTAAATAATTGTCATATAAGTAAAGCGTGATCTATAGACGTCAAAAAATAATAGTTCAATACTATTAAACGCTTTACAAAATTAGAAAAATTAATTTCCAAAGAGCAGACCGTACTCTAAGAAGCAACAACTACTTCTCGGGCTATATGCCCCGACAGACATTGAATTACATATAGCCCGAGAAGTAGTTGATGCTTCTTAGTGGACGGTCTGCTCTTTGGAAATTAATTTTTCTAATTTTGTACAGCGTTTAATAGTATTGAACTATTATTTTTTGACGTCTATAGATCACGCTTTACTTATATGACAATTATTTACAGGTAACTGTAATTAAGTGAATACCTACAAAACCGAGATGGTTTTTTGTCGATATAGAATTTTGGTTTGTGATTAGATGTAGAGATGTCGCCGATATCGCACTCTTAACATTTCCTTCACTAAGGCTAACGTATTGGTGTGGTATCAACGTAGTCTCTAGTCCAGGATTATGCTCTCAGAGCTTCTGAACGAATAGCATCTACCTTGTGCTGATGAGGCGCAAAAACGCCGAAACCGGTCCACAAGTGATGTTATTCCTTCTAATCGCAAACCAGAATGGTTGGTTCTATCTTAACAGATATACCAACCCCGTTTACTTTAAAAGTGTAATTCAATGTCTGTCGGGGCATATAGCCCGAGAAGTAGTTGTTGCTTCTTAGTGGACGGTCTGCTCTTTGGAAATTATTTTTTCTAATTTTGTAAAGCGTTTAATAGTATTGAACTATTATTTTTTGACGTCCAAGTTGAACATTTATTGTAAATTTTCTTTTGTTTATTTTGGTAATTTAAAATCGAAAATTGACCTCTTTGGGGAATTTTTAATAGTACTTTTTATTTAGCTTATAATAAATTTATGCGTTACTTGGACGCACCCTATATACAGGAACGTATCTAAGAAATTAAGAACTGGGAAGTAACTTGGGACATCGATTTTAAATGAAAAAGAGATTCATTCATATTGTTTCATGTATAATTTGCGTATATTGTTTCGCGTTTACGGCGTCCACTGACCATGAGCATACAACGTGCTAACTCTTTTTTTTAAGAAAACTAAATATTTTTATGATCGAAGAATACGTACAAGTACATGCAATGGAAACACACAAAGAAGTAAGAGATGAAGGCTGTAGTTCATTAAATTCGAATGATTTTGATTTTTGTATCCCTGCAGGATTTTTTTTCAATCTGAATAACTTTGTAGTACCTATTGTAGGACTTTTAAGTTTCTCTGTGTATATGTAGATTTTTTATAGTAGAAAACTATTTTTTGTTTTGTGTAAAAATTTAGTTTTTATTTGTCCCATATTCGACATTGTTTTATAATTACTACTTACTAGGTATTAAAACAATAAAATCTAGATTTATAACCTAATTAAAGTGGTTTTCTTTAACATGTTTTAGCTTCCAAATAAATTTAGGGGTAGTCAACATAATATAATATTGACATTATACTTGTCTTTTAGATGACCGAGAATAGTTTGTATATAATGTCCTACTCAATAATTAATTATACAGTGAACGGCTAAATTATGGAATATTATCATTATTCCGAGAACCGTCGAGTTTTAAGGGAAATCCCGAAACAGGTCGATTTTTGTTGTAAAATGCCCATGTTATAACGTACATGGAGTAGGGATGATGTAACCGGTGTGGGTGTAATGACGTAATCGTTAATTTTTTTTAATAGAAATTGGTATAATGTGACACCTCATTTGAACGAGAATTTAATTATCTATTTAACGACATTACATTTTTAACTAAAATATTTTTTGAGGGTACGAAAACAATTTTTTTTTATTTAAATTCAATCAAATTACAATTAATGCTTGAATCCATGACATTCTGAAATACTTAAAAAAGCAAAAATAAGTGAAAATAATATTGGACACAAAAAGTTCTCTCATAAACACTGAAACTTTTTGTCATATGTTAATTCAAGCAAGTGTTAGTGGCATAGTTACTGTAATATTTATTGTCGTAAATGTTTTGATTTTGTGAATTGTTATCAGTTGTCAATTGTAATTTTTACTTTTGAATAGTAAATTATGGCTCACCTAAATGAATCACAACACAGAAATATTAATCCTTAGAGGATGCGGAGATAAAAAAAAGAACACAGAACGACGTATGCAATTTATTCAACGCAAAATATCCCGTCAGACCCATCAGCCAATCAACAGTAAGTAAAATAGTCCGAAAATTTGGAAAAACTGGGCACGTTAAACATATTCCAAACGCTGGGCGTCCTAAAATTGAAGACAATGTGAAACTTGATATTTTATTAAATGTACATGACAATCCTCACAGTAGTTCAACACAAATGTGTGAATATGCTGGAGTTTCCCAAAGATCGGTATTACATATTTAAAAAAAAGAAAAATACCATCCCTACAAAATTCAACTACATCAGGAGTTAAACGACGACGATCCCGATCGCCGGCTTCAATTTTCTGAAATTATGCAGGATTTATGTATCCCCAATCCACTTTTCATCAATCAAATCCTTTTTTCCGATGAAGCAACATTTTTTATACATGGTACCGTGAATCGTCAAAATTGCAGATATTGGAGTCAAGAAAACCCGTATTGGATGACTGAGGCACACACGCAATATCCTCAGAAAGTGAATGTATGGGCAGGGATCATCAATGACACAATCATTGGCCCTTTTTTCTTTGAAGAAAATCTAACAGGAAGACGTTATTTAACTTTTTTAAGAAATCAACTTATACCTGTCCTTACTAACATGTATCAAAATGCCAATAATTCAAATTTACCTAGTGAAAATATCTGGTTTCAACAAGATGGATCCCCTCCGCATTACGCACGTGAAGTACGTCAATTTTTAAATAATTACTTTCCCGGGAGGTGGATCGGAAGACGAGGTTTTATAGAGTGGCCAGCAAGGTCGCCAGATCTAACACCTCTAGATTTTTTCCTGTGGGGTTACATAAAATCAAAAGTTTATGTCAATAGACCCCAAAACTTACAGGACTTGAAAGATAGAATAAGGTATGAAAAGAGTCTAATTACTCCAGAAGTCATCCGCAATGTACTTGATGAATGTGTCCGTAGATTCGCATATTGTCAAGAAACCGATGGATGGCATTTCGAACATTTAATTTAAAATAATTGTTATGCATAATTTGGTTACTTTAAAGTACATTATTAATTAAATCATTAGTTGAAATTTGGTTGAATTTAAATTAAAAAAATTGTTTTCGTACTCTTAAAAAAATATTTTAGTTGAAAATGTAATGTCGTTGAATAAGGAATTAAATTCTCGTTCAAATGAGGTGTCACAATATACCGATTTCTATTTAAAAAAATTAACGATTACGTCACTACACCTACACCGGTGACGTCATCCCTACTCCATGTAATTTATAACATGGGTATTTTACAACAAAAACCGACCTGTTTCGGGATTTCCCTTAAAACTCGACGGTTCTCGGAATAATAATAATATTCCATAATTTAGCCGTTCACTGTAGAATACTATTAATAAAGAAATGCGCCAGCTCACTGACCTTCCTACCTCATATCTAAACCTTTACTTACGTTAATGTATCGGACTCTCTTAATTCGGCGTTATTAGAGGAGAGTGGTTGACGTGACGCTCTAAAGGCGAGAGCGTGTATTTGAGAGAATACTCAGAGTTGAGTAATGTACAAGAAATGTATTTTTCTAACTGTTGCATTCAACAATATAAGCAATTTAACGTTCTACTGAAACTGCAGTGTTGTCAAATCTTGGGACGCTCTAAGCGCGAATGACTATCAAGATAAAATGTATACTCTGTATACAACTTAATACTCCTAGCGACTCTGCCGGAGAGTTGCGCGAACTAAATATATTCGAGAACCGTATATTTTCGTTCATTTCATGATCAAAAAAGCGTCCCCCAAAAATTTTGTTGGTAGGTTCGTGACGTAATTTCAAGTCCCTGGACAAATTATTACAAGGGGTGTGCATAGAGCGTCCGTATACGGACGCTGTATGCACTTGGACGCTCTATTGAATGCGATTTCAGAATGTATGGATATATATATATATATATATCCTTCTATCGTTAAAGCGTCCATACATTCTGAAATCGCATTCAATAGAGCGTCCAAGTGCATACAGCGTCCGTATACGGACGCTCTATGCACACCCCTTGTAATAATTTGTCCAGGGACTTGAAATTACGTCACGAACCTACCAACAAAATTTTTGGGGGACGCTTTTTTGATCATGAAATGAACGAAAATATACAGTTCTCGAATATATTTAGTTCGCGCAACTCTCCGGCAGAGTCGCTAGGAGTATTAAGTTGTATATAGAGTATACATTTTATCTTGATAGTTATTCGCGCTTAGAGCGTCCCGAGATTTGACAACACTGCAGTTTCAGTAGAACGGTAAATTGCTTATATTGTTGAATGCAACAGTTAGAAAAATACATTTCTGGTACATTACTCAACTCTGAGTATTCTCTCAAATACATGCTCTCGTCTTTAGAGCGTCACGTCAACCACTCTCTTCTAATAGCGCCGAATTAAGAGAGTCCGATACATTAACGTAAGTAAAGGTTTAGATATGAGGTAGGAAGGTCAGTGAGCTGGCGCATTTCTTTATTAATAGTATTCTACAGTGAACGGCTAAATTATGGAATATTATTATTATTTCGAGAACCGTCGAGTTTTAAGGAAAATCCCGAAACAGGTCGATTTTTGTTGTAAAATACCCATGTTATAACGTACATGGAGTAGGGATGACGTCACCGGTGTAGGTGTAGTGACGTAATCGTTAATTTTTTTAAATAGAAATCGGTATCATGTGACACCTCATTTGAACGAGAATTTAATTCCTTATTCAACGACATCACATTTTCAACATATATTTTTTTAAGAGTACGAAAACAATTTTTTAAATTTAAATTCAACCAAATTTCAACTAATGATTTAATTAATAATGTACTTTAAAGTAACCAAATTATGCATAACAATTATTTTAAATTAAATGTTCGAAATGCCATCCATCGGTTTCTTGACAATATGCGAATCTACGGACACATTCATCAAGTACATTGCGGATGACTTCTGGAGTAATTAGACTCTTTTCATGCCTAATTCTTTCTTTCAAGTCCTGTAAGTTGTGGGGTCTATTGACATAAACTTTTGATTTTATGTAACCCCACAGGAAAAAATCTAGAGGTGTTAGATCTGGCGACCTTGCTGGCCACTCTATAAAACCTCGTCTTCCGATCCACCTCCCGGGAAAGTAATTATTTAAAAATTGACGTACTTCAGGTGCGTAATGCGGAGGGGATCCATCTTGTTGAAACCAGATATTTTCACTAGGTAAATTTGGATTATTGGCATTTGGATACATGTTAGCAAGGACAGGTATAAGTTGATTTCTCAACAAAGTTAAATAACGTCTTCCTGTTAGATTTTCTTCAAAGAAAAAAGGGCCAATGATTCTGTAATTGATGATCCCTGCCCATACATTCACTTTCTGAGGATATTGCGTGTGTGCCTCAGTCATCCAATACGGGTTTCCTTGACTCCAATATCTGCAATTTTGACGATTTACGGTACCATGTATAAAAAATGTTGCTTCATCGGAAAAGAGGATTTGATTGATGAAAAGTGGATTGGGGATACATAAATCCTGCATAATTTCAAAAGCCGGCGATCGGGATCGTCGTCGTTTAATTCCTGATGTAGTAGAGTTTTGTAGGGATGGTATTTTTCTTTTTTTTAAATATGTAATACCGATCTTTGGGAAACTCCAGCATATTCACCCATTTGTGTTGAACTACTGTGAGGATTGTCATGTACATTTAATAAAATATCAAGTTTCACATTGTCTTCAATTTTAGGACGCCCTGCGTTTGGAATCTGTTTAACGTGCCTAGTTTCTCCAAATTTTCGGACTATTTTACTTACTGTTGATTGGCTGATGGGTCTGACGGGATATTTTGCGTTGAATAAATTGCAAACCTCGTTCTGTGTTCTGTTTTTTATCTCCGCATCCGCTAAGGATTAATATTTCTATGCGTTGTGATTCATTTAGGTGAGCCATAATTCACTATTCAAAAGTAAAAATTACAATTGACAACTGATAACAATTCACAAAATAAAAACATTTACGACAATAAATATTACAGTAATTATGCCACTATCACTTGCTTGAATTACATATGACAAAAAGTTTCAGTGTTTATGAGAGAACTTTTCGTGTCCATTATTATTTTTACTTATTTTTGCTTTTTTAAGTATTTCAGAAAGTCATGGATTCAAGCATTAATTGTAATTTGATTGAATTTAAATTTAAAAAAATTGTTTTCGTACCCTTAAAAAATATTTTAGTTATTAATGTAATGTCGTTAAATAGATAATTAAATTCTCGTTCAAATGAGGTGTCACATTATACCGATTTCTAATCAAAAAAATTAACGATAACGTCATTACACCTACATCCCTACTCCATGTACGTTATAACATGGGCATTTTACAACAAAAATCGACCTGTTCCGGAGTTTCCCTTAAAACTCGACGGTTCTCGGAACAATGATAATATTCCATAATTCAGACGTTCACTGTATAATTAATTATTGAGTAGGACATTATATACAAACTATTCTCGGTCATCTAAAAGACAAGTATAATGTCAATATTATATTATGTTGACTACCCCTAAATTTATTTGGAAGCTAAACGTGTTAAAGAAACCCTCTTTAATTAGGTTATAAATCTAGATTTTATTGTTTTAATACCTAGTAAGTAGTAATTATAAAACCATGTCGAATATGGGACAAATAAAAAGTAAATTTTTACACAATACAAAAAAAAGTTTTCTACTATAAAATCTACATATACACAGAGAAACTTAAAAGTCCTACAATAGGTACTACAAAGTTATTCAGATTGAAAAAAAATCCTGCAGGGATACAAAAATCAAAATCATTCGAATTTAATGAACTACAGCCTTCATCTCTTACTTCTTTGTGTGTTTCCATTGCATGTACTTGTACGTATTCTTCGATCATAAAAATATTTAGTTTTCTTAAAAAAAAAAAGAGTTAGCACGTTGTATGCAGATGGTCAGTGGACGCCGTAAACGCGAAACAATATACGCAAATTATACATGAAACAATATGAATGAATCTCTTTTTCATTTAAAATCGAAGTCCCAAGTTACTTCCCAGATCTTAATTTCTTAGATACGTTCCTGTACATAGGGTGCGTCCAAGTAACGCATAAATTTATTATAAGCTAAATAAAAAGTACTATTAAAAATTCCCCAAATAGGTCAGTTTTTGATTTTAAATTACCAAAATAAACAAAAGAAAATTTACAATAAATGTTCAGCTTGTTCATCATTGACCAGTAGACATGACTTAACCGGGCATTAAGGTCTACTCTAACACTTTGTAGCATAGAGGGTGTTATGTTCCGCATTTATTCCTGCCTCGGTCTTATAGCTCTCGAACAGTTGAATGAAATTAAAAAAAATTGCAAAATATACTTTTAAACAATAAAAATATATATACAGGGTGGTCCGTAAGTAATGGTCCAAAGTGAAATGGAAGATTCTTGGCTTGAAAATATTACAATCTGACGCAACTTGCTTCAATAAAAAAGATACAGGGAGGCAAAGTTGAAATGTCAAAAATGTTTTTTCTCAGTAAATTGAAAGATTTTGGATATACAAACGTAAAAATTTGATGATAGGGGTTTTAGTTCCTGAGAAATCATAATATCATATCCGTTTTGATGTATTTTTTAGAGGGAGCCACATGAGCTACGTTCTTGGTGTAACTGTGCACTTAACTTTTTTATCGTTAACACTATCTCGCTTTTCATTGAAAAATATTAAAATGACATCATTTTTGTGAAAAAAATGTATACCTATCATAAGTCTCAAAGGTTGCTAGTTTTCAAGATATTCGCATCTTAAAAACCCTCTACGTAATTTGCATTTTATTTATTAGTACTTTGACATATTAATAAAGCAACCATTATGAACTCAATAACTTTTAATCAAGAGAAAAAATGAAAATTTATTGAAAAATACAACAACAAAATTTAAATATTATTTCACAGTAATTGTTCAATATGTCCGCCATTCATCTCGATACATTTATCCATGCGTTTCATGAAAGATCGCCTAATATTAAACAATGTCATTGGCGTAAAAAAATTTGTTGCTGCTCTGATTTTTTGCCAAAGGTAAACTCGACTATTTATAGGGTTTCTGTGAACTATTTCCCTCATTGTGCCCCATATACTGAAATCCAAAGGGTTATATCCTGGACTGCGTTTTGGCCAAGGAAAGGGACTACCACGACCAATCCAGCTTTCAGGAAACAAGGTGTTCGTACTTCAAGAGTGTAATGAGATTAACTGTCAAAACACGAATGATTAACTGACAGGAGTATTGTTGACATCGGCACCTACTATGTTAATTCTTGTGATGATAAATTTGCTGACATCAGCGCCTACTAACGCTATTATTTGCATCGTTCACTAACTAACGACGTTAGTTAGTGTACGGTGTTATTTGTGCTAATAAATAAAATAATAATTATGTAGGGGGTTTTTAAAATGCGAAAACTAGTAATTTTTGAGACTAATGATACGTATTTATTTTTGTCGCAAATGATGTAGTTTTAATATTTTTCAATAAAAAGAGAGATAGCGTTAACGATGAAAAAGTTAAGCGCACAGTTACACCAACAACTTAGCTCATTTGGCGCCCTCTAGAAAATACATCAAAACGGATATCATATTACGATTTCTCATGCCTTAAAACCCCCATCTCTTAATTTTTACGTTTGTATATCCAAAATCTTTCAATTTACTGAGAAAAAACATCTTTTACATTCAAACTCTGCCACCCTGTATCTTTTCTATTATCAATATTTGATTAAAGCAAGTTGCAAGAGATTGTAATATTTTCAGGCCAAAAATCTCCCATTTCACTTTGGACCATTGCTTACGGACCACCCTGTATATAATACTTCATTTGGAATGGCAAATCAGCAAGAACCAACTGAAAGACTCATTGGAAAACCAACAACAGGTTGATATGACATAATTTCATTAGATTAATAACAAAAAATTTTTTTTAACAACAGAAATATTAGTACAAGGGTCAAAAGTTATTCCTTTTCCTATACACAATATTGATGTATGAAACATAAAAGTAGCCGATATCGCCAAGAGGCAGATTTTATAAGTATTCATGAATATATAGGTTGTTCCAAAATTGATTGAAGAACCCAACTAAACCCAAGTAAATATAGGGACATCCATTCTTTTTTAAATAATCAATTGTTTTAGCTGAAAAATCTTTGAAGTTAAAAAAGTGATTTTCAACACCCTGGAATTTAGAAACTATAACCATTTGACTCCAAGTGCTATAGTTTTTCGAAATCAGCTCTTCGAAGAGAATCGAAAGATATTAAGAAATACAGGGTGTTACATAAAAAATATGTGTTTGTTTCGTCACTGAATTTTGGAGCAGACTGTATGTATGAATATTTTTAAAATCTGGTCCTTGACGATATCTACTTACTTCTTTTGTTGATGTTGTTGTTTCGTGGCACTAAGGATAAACGAGATATCTAGCTCCGACTGATGTATTAGAATATTTTTTGAACCAGTTGATGTACCCAGATGACTTCACCTTATGCACGAGGCTATTAGTTTTCACCCAAAATTTGTTTTGTAATACTTTACTTGAAAAAAACTAAGAAAACATTTTATTAATAACAGAAATTTCATAAAACTACATCAAGAAATGGATTCCTCGTATTAAAATACATGATACTGCATAATTTTTTCCATACATTCAATATAAACCAAAATTTACAATTTTTGGGTCAGGACTGCAAAATGTTTAACATGCATCTCAATTACTTACAACATTTGAATTCTTCCATTTTATATTGTAGATAATATACAGGATTAAAGCTGAAGGAAATTTTGATTCCGATTTCGGAGAAATTTTGTATAGGAGGTTTTTTGATACGAAGATTCCAACAAATTTGTCAGTTATTCTTTAAAAAAATTATTTCGAGTGGAAAATTGAGAAAACTGCATGAAAATGGAATTTTCCGAAAAACTGTAAATCAGATTTTAATCATTTACGAACTTAGCCTCAGTTTTTATGTTCTGAACCTACTTATAAAATTTCATTGAAAAGTTCGGTAGTGTTTTTGAGTTATCGTGTTGACAACTGACCGACCGACATTTTTTAAAAATGGGTTTTTTGGACTAATATGAAACGTGTAGATCCATTCGAATCTCGAAACGTCCAAATCACTCCATCACATCACTTCCCTTAGAGTATTTTCCCGTAACCCACAATTTTAAGGAAATAAATTATTTATTTACGCAGGAAAAACATTAGTTCACAACTAGGGTTAAAACTTTTCACCGACAATACTCGTGTCCTGAATGATCACAAATGTCACAAAAAATCATATTTTTTGTAACTTCCTACATAAATAGCCATTCTTCAACTAGTACCTAACAAACACCATATAAAATAATAACTATCATGTAATTCTGAACCTACTTATAAAATTTCATTGAAAATTTCGGTAGTGTTTTTGAGTTATCGTGTTGACAACTGACCGACCGACATTTTTTAAAAATGGGTTTTTTGGACTAATATGAAACGTGTAGATCCATTCGAATCTCGAAACGTCCAAATCACTCCATCACATCACTTCCCTTAGAGTATTTTCCCGTAACCCACAATTTTAAGGAAATAAATTATTTATCTACGCAGGAAAAATATTAGTTCACAACTAGGGTTAAAACTTTTCACCGACAATACTCGTGTCCTGAATGATTACAAATGTCACAAAAAATCATATTTTTTGTAACTTCCTACATAAATAGCCATTCTTCAACTAGTACCTAACAAACACCATATAAAATAATAACTATCATGTAATTCTGAAATTAATGCAATTTTGTGAAGAAATTGTCCATTCGAAGATTTATTTAAGTTCACTGTCTTCAATATTTTGAGTATTTGTAACTTGTTAAATGAATACTTCTGAAATTTCATTGCAATAACATAATATAGTTCCCTCCTGCTTACAATATCCACATTATATCTTATTTGTCCTGCTATTTTCTGTAAATAGCAGATATGTACTTACTGCGGCAACAACGCAATAACAAAATTGACGCCCTAAAGGCTATCATATATACGTAATGCTGAATATAAGAGACGCCCAATTGTCCATCGACTGAAAGGGCGCCATAATGTTAGGAAAATATACAGCAATGTTGTGTTTTCCGTGCCAAAGTCCTTTTTTCCATTTATTTTAACCATCCTTTATCTATATTAAAAAGTATTCAGCTCAATTAACACTATATCTGCAGAAAACGACGTCGGACGCTATAAAGCACATTTTTGTATGGACGCTCTAACGATAGAAGGATGTATATATATATATATATATATCAATATATCAATATATATTGTAATAAAATTTTTATTCATAAGAAGCATACACTTTCCAATAATCTGCATTTATAATAAAAAACACCCTGTATGTCAAAATTCATAAAATATTGAACTGTCATCCAAAGTTTAATACATTAAATCATAGAAATACTAACTGCCAGAATTGAAAAATATTCTATGACAGTTCAGCGATTTGTTCAGGTTGTTGCGAATAAAAATTTCTTTTATAGTTATGTACAATGATTCTTTTTTGAAAATAAGAAAATTTTAATTCAGTATTTATATTGTAACGTAGTTATTTTTGTCATTTTTACTTATGTACAAAAATTTTATAAAAATCAAGGAATGAAATGTCACATTGGTTGATGGCATCAGAGTAGCAATCGAAATAATTTACCTGAGGAGATCCGGTTTAAAATTTTAAACCAATCGAGAAAGAAAACTCTCTGGTATCCAGGAAGTAAAATTTTGGTTTTCAAGAGGGAGGACTATCAATAAAAAAAAAGGAAAGTTTTTGATTCTGAGCGGTGAGAAACGATCGACGCATATCTTCAGATTGAATTTTGCAAAAATATATTTAGAAGCATTCGTAAAGATTGTTCCTGGTTCCCAAACCTATAATTCTTCAATACATCCTGCAGTCAAGAATTATAGCGTTAACAGTGTATCCTGTACGTAGCAGTTCCTGCTTTGCAGACAAACCTTGTTGGAATTTTAAGGTTTAATTACCAGACGACAGTATTGCAGTCCTGACCCGATTGCATAGGGTTGAAACGCCTAACTTTATTTCTCTGCTGAAATAAGAAAGAGAATTATTGAATTGTGGTAAGACATTCTACTTATTTGTGAATAAAAGCGCATATAAAAGTGTCATAATTAGACTTAAGGGTTATTTACTTACTCTATAATTGTTCATCGTTAATGTTCCTAAATAATTTTCATTTATTATTGGCTTTGAAATCATCTTGTATCACTTCCTTAGAGTTTTAGTATAACATAACCTAAATTTATGTTTCAACGAATATCTGTTTTCATCTCTTTGCGCAATCGCGTTTGAATTTTAACATTTGTAAATTCAGCCATTTTATGTCCTTATGTTATATTTTTAGATGTTGAAATTTATTAAAATGTTTACTAATTTGAATGCCATGCTTATTTAATTATCCTTAAAATATTCTGCTGAAAAACAAAGGCCTTACTCAGAACCCTGTTTGTTTCCAAATTAATAATAAACAAATTACAATTCTCAATATTAAATAATTTATTTTAAAAGAGCCCATGCCATCTATTGAGCAATAGCCGAGGTGAGTACGTTGAAAGAGCCCAAAGAAAAGAAAGGTAAAAATAATAACAGTACCTTATTTAGTAAGTTCATATAATATTTCTATTATTAAATATAATATTTTTTATACAAAGATTAA
This sequence comes from Lochmaea crataegi, assembly GCA_947563755.1. Lineage (NCBI taxonomy): Eukaryota > Metazoa > Arthropoda > Insecta > Coleoptera > Chrysomelidae > Lochmaea > Lochmaea crataegi. The sequence continues at coordinate 30,413,400 of OX387431.1, read as the reverse complement.
AATGATATATAATGAGAAAGTGTTTTTAAAAACTAACTTTATTACTAAACAACCTTACAATTTGGATTCCAGTTCTAGACTGGTTTATAAACTACAAAAAATGAATTAACTAATAAAATACAACTAAGCATAAATGGAATGGAAGTGATAACGACAAACAATAAAAATATAATTATAAGCAATTTAGATATGCAACCTAAGGTTAACAAATACGGTAACACCTCCCCCTTCAGAATGAAGCCTCTTCTGGCAGCTGAACTCCTTCTGTTGGTCCTTTGTTCTTCTTTTTTCCATATTTTAAAATAATCTTCCTATATACTATACAACTTAATATTATCATTATACCAATATAGACGAACACAGTCCATACACTTGGGATATGGAAATAATACTTTTCATTTGGTATTGATTCCATAAATGGAGGCGAAATTTCTTTTAATTTGAGAGTTTTTAAATTAATTTTCATCTACGAAATACTTAACTGATGAAAATCTAAATTAAGTTTATTAATTATAAATGGTTGTCCAAAGGTCTTGTCTTGAAATGTTAATTCTTGATTTTGGAAAATTATTGTACAAGGTGAATTTTCTATTAGATAAATTCCTTTTAAATTTCTGGTTTCGGTTTCTCGTTCACACTTTATTATTAATTTTTCTTCAAATGGAAATATGGCTAAAAATTGATTAATTTCTGGAATAATTTCTATGTGATTATTCTCAATATTTATTTTTATGTACTGACACTTTGAAGAATTTCCATTCAATAGAATTTGTTCTTCGCAGAGATGATTATTATTGTCCTGGAGATGATTGGGGCAATGGAAAATATTACTGTGCGTGCATATGTCGTTTAGAGGTCTGATTAATTTATCAGATTTTAATAAATATTTAGTATTAGGTATAAGAGTAACAAATTCTGATTCGATTTTGGTAGGTATGGGTAACATATAAAACAAATCAAACTTAATATTATAATCTATGGGAATTGATAGGAAATAATTTATTTTATATTTTTCTACTTTGCATGTTACGTCTATGACTGATTCAAAATTTAAAATATTCTCATAATTTATTTCAAATGGCAATTCAGCTTTATCATGAGACGATATTTTTCGCAATTCTACGAATAGTTCACTTGATTTTATAATACTCGGATGTAGGATTCTCAGTTTACAAAAAGTTAGCGAGTTTTCTACTGTTTCCATGAAATCTAGAATTACGTTAAACGTTATCAAAAGTTCGTTTAACAATTCTTTTAAATAAATAACATTCTCAGAATTTGCTTGAGCTTGTAAAATATCTCTAATTTCAAAAATTTTTGCTTTTAATAAAATCTCGTTATTTTGAATCTCTTCAATTGTTCTGTTGAAATTTTCTATAATTTGATGGCTGACAGAGTACTGCATCTTTATTTGATTTTGCAAGTTGCCTTGATTTTCCTTCAAGTGTTCTAAAATTAAATTAATTTTATCACCATCTTCATAGTCTAAATTACCAGTTATGGTTTTTATAATTGCACATATACTGTGAACTTAACCTATTATATTCTATGAATAATTGACTCAAGTCGTAAAAATGAACAAAAGTGTGACTTGACTTCTGTAATTTGGCAGGTCCTAGATTAATAGGAAGATGCCCAAATTATGGGTGATGTCCTTTATTTCGACTGTTGCGTCTCCGATGGTGACGAACCTGAAATAAATTTATAAGGAGTCTTTTTAGGACGTTTTATATTCGACAAATGAATATTTTCAGTAGTATTCTTATGTTTTGTGACAATTTTTGCAGTTTTAAGTTTAGTATTTTTACTTTTAATTTCTTCATTTTTATATTTATTTTTACCTTGCGCTTGTTTATTACGCACAAAAACTTTTGTAGGAATTGTCTCTGGTAATTCTTCGCGATTTTTATTGACTTTAGAAATTACTTTTGACTTATTTTCTTGCAGTCTTTGATTTATTTTTGAATAGAATAGTTTCATCTTATCTCTGTGGTTTTGAACATAATTATTAACTATTTGCTGATCTATTTCTATATCAAAAGGTGTATTGCTATTTAAATGGCCCGTGATGATTTCATTAGGTTTCAAATTTGTCGCCGAATGAATACTATTATTATAAGCTTGTAATGCATAAATAATTTTATTCTCAATGGGTTCATTTTTATAGTCAATTAGGTTGTTTAATAGTCTAATGTGTTCAATAATAGTAGAGTGGAATCTTTCAGCAATTCCATTCGATTCTGGATGTTGTGAACTGATGAAATGTATTTTTACTTTATGAGTTTCTAATAGTTCTTTTACAACAGAATTTTTTAATTCAGTACCATGATCTGAAATTACTTGTTCTGGTACACCGTGATGTGTGAAATATTCAATTAAACTATGGGCTACATCCATTCCTTGATTGGATCTCAATTGATAAAGTTGACCGTGTTTGGAGAATGAATCTACTAATGTCAAAAATTTAGTATTTTCTAATGTTATAGAATCTAAATGCAAAATTTGAAAAGGTTTCGTAGCTGTGGGAGTAACATTTAAATATGGTTTAATAGGATTTCTGTCATATATTGTTAATTGACATATTTCGCATTCATTTATAAAAGTCTGTATTGATTCTCTTGATTGGGCCAATAATACAGCGCTTTCAATCGATTTTCGGTCTCGTCTAATCCTCTATGATTAGTCTTACCTTCGTGATAGTTTTGAATTACTTCTTTAACTTCGTTTAAAGAAACGTCTATCAGCTTTTTGTTGCATTTAACTAAGTCAATTTGAGAATTTTTGAAATAATTTTGAAGTACTACACTAAATTTTTCGTAAATAGGGTCCTCAAAATAAATAAAATATTTAGCTTTTGGCACCACAAATTCTTTCACAAAGTTAATGACATCTTTCTCAAAATTATTTTTCGAAAATTGTACTATAATTCTTTGTTTAGTATCATACAATTTTATAATAGTAGGTGCGGCTGGCTGGAAATTCACTTCTGAAAAAATTAACTGATTTTTTCCAATATTTACAGCTGACTCTGAAATTGGTATACCTATTACAGGATTTTCTACATTTGTATGAACGGTAATATCATCTTCATCTTCGTTATTATTAAGATTATCATTAACTGTTTCAACTATTAGGGATTCGTTATCATCAATATTTTCTGATAATGACTTGTTAAATTTGTCCATATAATCTAAAAAATTTTTAGAACACTGGGGTTCTTGTACATCAGTTTCATTAATATTTAATTGTATTCGTAATAAACAATCACTATTGGTATTTAAAGCACCTTTTTTATAAACAATATCATAATCATATTCTTCTAGTTTCAAACGCCACCGAACAAGTTTGGAACTAGTATCTTTAAGTGAAAATAACCATTGAAGTGGCTTATGATCTGTAACTATGGTAAATTTCCTACCGAAAAGATAAGGGCGAAAATATTTGACTGCCCACACTATGGCGAGAAGTTCTTTTTCTATCACAGAATAGTTGCAACCTGAAACGTTTAGAGTTCTGCTAGCGTAAGCGTAAATCAGTACCTATTTTACCTTGGCTCAAAACAGCTCCTAAAGCGTAATTGCTTGCATCTGTGGTGAGATTAAAAGGTTTCGTGAAATCAGGATATTGAAGTATTGGTTCGTTAATTAATAAATTTTTACACATTTCGAAACATACTTTATAATCTGAATCATTTATATTAATAACCGCGTTTTTCTTTAACCTAATAGTTAAAGGCTTTGTCAATTTTGAAAAATCTTTAATGAATTTTCGGTAATAGCCTAAAAGTCCGAGGAATCCTTTTAATTCCTTTGGATTTTTTGGTATGGGAAATTTCTTTAATGCTATTATTTTATCTTGGTTTGGTTTTACACCTTCTGGGGTGACAATATGCCCCAAATATGCTACTTCTTTTCGCAAGAATTCGCATTTATCAACCTGTAATTTAAAATTAGAATCTCTTAATCTGACAAATACTTCTTTCAGATTACTCAGGTGTTCTTGCAGACTTGTACTGAACACAATGATATCATCGAGGTATACCAAACATTTTTCATTTTGTATGCCTCTTAAAATATTATCCATGACTCTTTGGAAGGTTGCAGGAGCTCCCTTAAGACCCATGGGCATGCGCACATACTCGTAGTGCCCATTTTCTGTGTTCAACGCTGTCTTAGGAATATCTATCTCAGCCATCTCGATCTGGTGGAAACCAGAGGCGAGATCTAAAGTTGTGAAATATTGACAACGTCCTAGCTTATCTAGTAGCGTTGTAATATCTAGTAATGGGTAACGATCACCAATCGTAATGGCATTAAGTTTTCGATAATCGATAACGATTCGAAATTTAGGTTTTTGGGAAGCATCTAGCTTTTTTGGGACCACCCAAATATTGCTAGACCAAGGGGAACTAGAGGGCCTAATGATATTTTCATTTAACATTTTATTAATTTGATTTTGAACTTCAGTTCGATAAATTTCTGGATATCTATAAGATTTTGAATAAATAGGAATTTCATTTGAAGTTTTTATGTGATGCTTTATTTTACTAGTAAAGGTAAGTTGATTTCCTTCAACATGAAAAATATCACTATACTCTTGTAATAATTTTAAAATTGCTTGGCTTTCTTCGGAATTCATATGATCCGTCCTAACTTTTGAAATATCGAATTTGACATTTTCTGTGTAAATATTATTTAAATTTGGGTTGAGTGGTTGTTCGTATTCATCGAACTTCTCAACATCAATAAAAGGGCTAAGATCTACTCTGAAAGTGGATTCTGAAGCATTTAAAATTGTGCATAAAGCTAAATTATTTTCAACATTTGCCAAACACTCTGGAATTTCTAGTTTCCCAATTCGAGTGTATGGTATAATTACATCACCATTTTTTACATTTTTAATATTTAATTTAATTACTTGCTCACAACGTGGAGGCACTACTATGCAATTCGTGGATCCAGTTTTTATGTTGAAGTAATTTATTTTAATTTGACTATAAGGAGTGATCAAAATATTATTATTTAAATCAATATTTGCCTTAATCCTTTTTAGGTTATCTAAACCTAATAGACAGTCAAAATGGTCATGAAATTTGAAAACGCAATACTCTAAATTAATTGGTTTCTTATAATTAAATATTTTAAAAGTAGGAATGAAAGTGCAGTAATTTTGTTGACAGCTTCCAAGAGCTGAAGTTACATTGAACGGTTTTCGAACAAAAGATTTCTTAAAATATTTTTCAGCTACCACTGGTGTCACAAAAGATCTTGTGCTACCGGTATCAATCAATACTTTTAAATTCTGTTCTGGAAAAAATATATAGGGTAGTACACTTTCTGGATTATTTAAGTTTAAAAGTTCTATTGTGTTTCGTTGGGTACCGAGGCTGGTATCTCTAAAAAATTATCGGAATCTTTATTTGTACCTTCAAAATCATCTAGATTATGAAGTTCTTCTGAGATAAAATTTTTTTGTTGATTGGCAGAACTATTTTGAAATCTATTTTGAAAATTTTGGGTGGGTCTTGATGTATTTCTAGTAGAAATGTTCATTGGAGTGGGATTTTGAAATCTTTGATTCTGGTTAGGCTTGAAAACATTTGAGCCATTACTAGAGAAATTGGTAGTATTCCTATTAGGAGGATTAAAAGAAGTTGATGGATGATTTTGTGGACTTGGAGGAAGATTTCTATTTGGATAATTCTGCATTGGCTTCTGCCTAGGAGGTGGCTGCAATTGTACCACATTATTTTGGAAGTTACTTTTATTTCTGTTTGAAAAATTTTGCGAATTTGTATTCGTAAAAACATTTTTTTGATGATTATTTTGACTCATATAAACCTGAAAATCGTTTGTTAGAACATTTAAAGCAATATTCAAATTTTCGGGATTTTTCGTGCGCATTAATGTACCTAATGGTTCTTTTAAACATCGTAGCAATACTCTGAGCGCCAAATTCTTAAAATAATTACCCAATATATTATGTTCATGAATATTTGAATGTGTCATGAGATAAGAAATATGTAAATTCAAAATATGTTGAATTCTATTATAATATTCGAAAGGCGTTTCATTACCTTGTTCCATTTCGGACAATTCAATATTTAATGTGTAAATATCTCGTTTGTCTGAATATGTATTTATCAAAGAATCCTTGAGGTTCTCCCAAGTTTTTATACTACAAGAAGAAATGTTAATAGCTGCTTCACCTTTTATTTTAGCTAAGATGCTGGACATCAAATATTCATTTTGAAAATCCCCAACATCTACAGTATTATAAAATTTCGTAACTAATTTTTCACAAATTTCTATGAACCTAGGAAGTAAAGCATTGTTGCCATTGAAGTCTGGAATCATGTCCAGGTATTCTTTTTTTAAAACAGGTAACTGTGGAGTCGCCATTTTATTTGTATTATTTAAAGGTAAAAGTTTTGGATTGGTTAAAATTATTCTTTTCTTATTATCAAAATATGAGTTAGAACTTGGAATACTTGAATCAGAATTTGAGTCAGAATCGTTTCAGATAAGTTAAAATGTATATTTTCTCTATACGACATATAAAACCACTACTTACAGTAAAAGAAGAAAGATCCTTTCCATTGGCTCGAAGCTAACAGGAACACAATATTCTTTTGAGTTTTCTGTCTTCTTGCACTACAAAGATCTTCTAGTTGAGTTACTCAATTCACCCAACTAAGAGTTCCAAAATTTAAATATAAAATTTCACTTTGTTCGAATAGTCAATAAATCATAGAAATGAACCGAGTGTTATATACTTTAACGACCGTTTGACTATCCTACTGACTGCGCCACTTAACTTTTAATTAACTGAGAAAGTGTTTTTAAAAACTAACTTTATTACTAAACAACCTTACAATTTGGATTCCAGTTCTAGACTGGTTTATAAACTACAAAAAATGAATTAACTAATATAATACAACTAAGCATAAATGGAATGGAAGTGATAACGACAAACAATAAAAATATAATTATAAGCAATTTAGATATGCAACCTAAGGTTAACAAATACGGTAACATACTTGACGGTAGATAATTCAATAGGTTATGTATATCTTAGGGATTCCGGCATAAGGAGGGCTGAATTAAACTCTTATTTACTACCCAACGTTTCGAAAAAAAAATTTTTCTTTTTCAAGGCTAAAAAATTAACATTTTGTTGGTATATCTTTTGTAAAATAATTAAAAAAAAAACTTACGTGTAAAGTGAGTTAACAATTCATAAAACTAATCTTGCTATTTAAAAAACAGGGACTATTTTCATGTGGAATGACAGAATGACAAAACTCAAGTGACATTTTTTATTTTTTTTGGTTGAATAATAACAGAGTTGTTGTTACTAACTTTATAACTTAATAGACAGTTTTGATTAATAGTACCATGACTTGTCACTTAATCATGATCATATTAAAGAAGAAAGTCATATATATATCATCTATTTGCAATTGTTGAAAAGGCACAGTTGTGACACAATTTACTCTCACTAATTACCTCACTAAAATCTCAAGATAACAATAGCAAATGTAGTATCATTGTATAAGTAGACCTAGTAGGTCAATCCAATGCTTTAATTTGTTTTATACAATTTGGGACCACCACTAGATGTCGGTGAAGAGTGCTGTTTTTACTATTATCTAATAGATGGCAGACGTCAGAAATTGTTCCAGCTCTGTTATTCTATAGGGGTAATCGCAATAGTTCTTTTCCTATTGTAGGGTATATTATATCACTGCGTGTATAATCTGATTTCGACATATTTTATTTGTTTAGTTCGTTGTTGTTTCAGTAGTATTATAGTACTAATTCCGTTAATAAGTATTAAGAAAACGATTCAATCAACATGTTAGTAATAAAATAAAATATTGAATTGTGTCCTTTCGCCTCCGATTTTTCCAAGGTAAGCAATCTACTATTTTTTAATTAGGTATACCTATTATTATATTACTTTGGTTGGTAATTATAAAAATGTATGTACTCATTTTGTACGGATGGGGTTCAGAAGAAAAAAAAACGGCTTCATCCGTTATGTCTCATTTTATACTCAATTTTTCTGTGAAACTCTATGAACTTTTGCATTAAGTTCAGAATTTAAAGAATTATCTAGTGGGCGATATTCATTATCTAAGCAATAATATTTCCAATGGTCGTTCTGTTAACTCTTCCAGAAAGAGTTTATCTTGTGTGCTATAGTATTGAGGATGTTTCGTTAACTATATAATATGTGCATTCACTATCGAAAATCCCAGGAGGAGTTTACGAAAAAGAGCAGCGAACGTCGCTTTTAGCAAGACTCACTTTCAGGATATTCAAAGAAAACTAAATTTTTCTAGATCTAAAAATACTGTTGCATGACAATTAGAAAATATTGTTTTGATAAAGATGTAAATGTCAACCATCAGATTATTGTTAATTTTTGGAGCTCAGTGTAGAAGCAAAAAAAAATGTTTTTCCTCTTGCGAACCCCATCCGTGAACACACTGTATATTCAATAAATGCTTTAAACAATAACATTGCCTGGTAAATGATACAAACAATATTTTCAGAAGATGTCTGGTCATAAATGTGTTTATTACCAATGTGATAATTCAACGTACAGGGTCCCAAGAATTAGGAATTATTAGGATTTCCCATTAAAATCCGGCAGTACCTATGTCAAGAATGGATTTTAAACTCTGGTAAGACTATTTATGTATAGAAATAAATATGTATATAAAGTTTGTCCAAAATCAATTGAAGAAGCTAAAACACTTGTGTGACGACTTTTCCCTTTGATCGGCATAATATGATCCTAACGAAAAAATTGTGATTTAAACCCTTATAAAAAGATTTCATTCATTTTAAACAATTTAATTTGATGACTTGGTCAAAATGAATTTATTTATTTATTGCTAAAAAAATTTATAAATATAATATGCTTACTGAAACGCCAAATATTAGGGTCGGTTTTGAATTACCTCAAACCATTGAGTAATAAACAAGGACCGGAAAAATGCACTTTCCATTTTTTGCATATTTTGCAATTTTTTTCATAAATTGAGAAATGTTGCATTAATTTTCTTCTTTTAATCTCAAAGCTTCCAAGTATAAGATCAGTCGTAAACTCAGTGGGTGGTTATAATCCATTTCTTGATAAAAATATTTAAATGAGGAAATTTATTTTTATTACCTGTGGTTTTAGTTTAATCCCTTATCCAACCTGGTCGGTTCGTCATTTCATAGAATCATTGTATTTTATAGTCTACTTAAACAATGATAGAAGACATGAATAACAGTAGGGATGATTTAACATTTTGGTTGGAAACACCTGTAAGCTCTGTGTAGAAGAGGATAAGAAGAATCGTTGAGTGATAAATATATATTATTATATGTATCATTCAATGGTAGAATTTAATTTTCAAGATGGTGTAGTAATGATTACAATAATATAATATAAAAATAACAATAACCACATATTTCATCGGTAGAGCAATATTAACAAATATTTATCTAGTTTAAGATTGATATAGGCAATTGATATAATATGTCTTCGTACAAGGATCTTGTTTCTGTCATGGTTGCGCACGTTTATATTGCAGGAAACGCTTCCTTAGCGAGCCTGAGCTCAAGCATATTGAGGGGAAAATTCATATGCAGCAAGCATTTCAATAAAAATTTTATTGAAGCGATGAATAATTTGTTTGATTCCTTAAATAGTAACAGCTTATATAGTGCAAAACCATGCAATAGAGCCTACTGTCAAGCTAATAAAAAGGTTAGATGCAATAAGTAAAGGTGAGGTTCTCTTAAAGGGTCTTTGGAAGCAAACTGCTAGGGGCAAATTAACAAGACCACCTTCCTTCAATTGCTTTTTGGTCACTATAAACGCTATTAAGCAGTTTTATGCCGACATAACAGAACAAACATTTGAGTATGTACTGACAAGAAGATTAATTCAGGACCCTCTAGAAAATCAGTTTTCAGTTTGTAGACAGAAAGGTTGCTATAACAGAAACCCCACTGTCAGAAGTTTCAAAGCTGCATTTAAACTTAATTTAGTCAATAATTTTATGAAACTACCGACGAAAGCAAATTCTGGAGGAAATGCTGATGAAGATATAAATTTGCTGGAGTCTTCGCCGGAAACTTCTGATATTCTCAGCATATTGAACGAAACTGAGGTCATAGATGGGGAGAGCGTTTTATCTGAATCAGAAACCACTCAACGACCTATTTAATCCAATCCCATAACCTATTTCCAAGATTCGGTCAGTTTGGAAGATTGTTCGATATTATAGTTTGCTGGTTATTTAATTAAAAAGTGTAAAATTTAACTGTAAGCAATGTGCATTATATTTACAAGGTGAAAATAATTTAGAAGATCAAAATCAATTATTAATTTTTCACAAGAATTATGGTGTAACTGATAAAGGTGGGTTAAAATACCCTAGTAATTTAATGGCAAATTTTACTAAGATATGTCTACAAAATTTTGCCAACCACTACGAAAGGTTTTTAACCAAAAAAGTCTTACATAATTTAACCAAAGTTATTGAGGAAAAATTAATTATACTGTTACCAGATTGGGATAAACGTTGTTTGTTAGACTGCAATATTTATCGGTAGTATATTTTAAAACTATTGATAACAACTCAAATTCTGCAAGAAATTTTCAAGAAATGAAGCCACAAAACAAAAAAGAAAACCATTGTCCCAAGAGTCACCGGCCAGTCGAAATTTCCCTAAAAAAAGGAAACCCTCCAGAGATGTAAAGAGAAATACTAAATTGCTACCTTACAAAATAAATGAGTGTATTGAATACTTTATAATTACAGTTGTTAGTTTTTGTAACATTTGGTTTGAATAGTCGTTTTATATATTTTTTCCACTTTGTCCTAATTCTAATTAATATTCAATTGTTTATTTTTCGCAAATAAATCTTAAAGAATTTAATGATTTTTCAATGTTTTACCTATCTATAATAAGTATCAACATTAGTTACTCATGCAATAATTAATTGTTTCACCCCTTACTACCTGAAATCTTTCCATAATTATTAATGAAATCAATAAATAACAAATTCCACAACAGAAATATAACATCTCTACCGGTTTCACAAATAACATTTTCATTCTCCCCCCTACGAAAATTGACTTTTTTATTTTAAATACGCAAGCGAAAGCGAAAGTAAAACATGCTAGGTTATCGGTTGCTAAGTATGAAAAACTTTCGTGCCCTGGACAACGAACAAATAAAATCGGTTGCTAAGTATGAAAAACTTTCGTGCCCTGGACAACGAACAAATAAAATGTCAAATATTTATTTAGATTGGAAATTAAATGTAAAATTACAATTGTTGTATGTTCCTGAAAGATTTAACGGCAAATGTTGATTGAAATCTTGTTTGAAAGCAACGTCACTGGAAATTTTGACTTGCTTGTCGATTTAAATACCAATAATACATCTTCAGTTATTGTGGACACATCTTTCGTTGTACACCATTTGATGAAATTTTCATAGGCTTGATTGTAACGGTCTTTAGGTTTTTCGGTAACAAACTTCTGCACGCAATAATTGCTGCTTCTTCAATGGAATTCATTTCTAACTAGATTCTAGCCAAATATTAAACTTAAAAGATGTAGACGTTATGGAAGAATAATTATTTGACAACTGTCAAAATATTAGTTTTTGTTGACACGAATGTTACCAAAGTAACGTTAACTCACGCCTTCTACCCATTTTATTACAGTCTACAGAGAATTTTTTGCAACTTTAAATTGTGTGTTTTAATAATAAAATCGGGGGAAGAATGAAAAGTTTAATACATTACACGCTGCAAAAGCCCTTTCAGGTGCTCGGAAGTATTCAAATAACCTCGGCTACGCTTCGCTTCGCCTCGGCTATTTGAATACACCTCGCACCTAAAAGTAAGCTTTCGCAGCTTGTAATGTAAATAACTATTGACTATGCAAATGTTATTTATGAAACCGGTAGAGTAATATATGTTATATTTTTGTTGTGGGATTTGTTATTTATTGATTCTATTCAATAATTGTGCAAAAATTGTAACAGTTTTCATTTAAAATAAACGAATTGTTTTTTTATCAGTATATTGTAATAAAAACAAACCAACCAATATTAATTATAATAATTATATATATGAATTTACTGTTTGGACCCTTACTTTGTGGAATCTACTCATATATATAACTCTCAAGTGTATAAAAATTCCATTCAACTAACTGCTGTTATTTTTCTGATAATCTTCCAGCTGCAGGGTATATTCTAAATTAACAACTACCCAAATGCATATATTATACGAAATATGGCAATAAGCAAGAGAAACGAATGAAAAAATGTATTATTATTGTATTACCATTAGTACCTATTTTGGTTGAATAACTATTATTTTACATTCAAAAATGTAGACAAATTGTATTTATTTTACCAAAGTGGTATTAAATCTATTCATTAGAGATTTATTATCTTTCCTGGTTATATTTCTAGCAAATCTTTTTCTCGAGTTTTTTTAAATCATTTTTTCACAACTACCCATTCTGAATTTTAGAACTAACCTTATCTATTTACAACTAACCAACTCAGGTACAACTGACCCTTAGAATATATCCTGACCACTGATCCTCTTATCTATGAAAACTACAGATGTTCATGAGAATTATATATTTTGCTATGAGACAAATCTTTCTTTTTGTAAGCCCCCCATATCGATAACATTTCAGTAAAATAGAAAAGTATAACAGAATTTGGTTATTTAGTCTACCCACCGCTAGGTACCACCACATTACGGACACACAATACTTCAAATCTATAACCCAAAAGGACTGGTGCGGGCTCAATGGAGACCGTACTATCTATTCCAGCGGGCCAGTTTTAAAACCCTGGAAAACTCAACCGAGGAGGAAACAGGGACTGATCGAGAACCTGTACCATCAACCTCTAAGGACCTTCAAGGTGCTACAAGTTAACTTGCAGCACAAAAAGGCAGCCACCGCTGTTCTACAACAAAGAGTGGTGGCTGAAAACATAGACATCGTTCTAATTCAAGAACCTTGGATAAACAAAGGTAAGATACTGGGGCTTAATATTAGGGGAATGGGACTGATAATGGGAACTGATCGTACTAAAATAAGAACTTGTATTTGCTATAGATCCGAATACAACTTGATGCCGATTATGGAACTATGCACGGGTGACATGGTGGCAGCAAAGATTATACTCGAAAAAGATGGGGTAGTACTAGAGACAATAATAGTGTCTCTGTATCTTCCCATCGATTCAGAAGAACCACTACCGGGGACTAACATGGAGAACCTGATGGAATACTCAAGGAGACATAATCTGGATGTCATTGTAGGGGCTGATACCAATGCACACCATAGCAGTTGGGGCAGCAAAGACAACAACACCAGAGGTAAGAAACTATTTGACTACCTATGTACTACTGAACTTGATATTGCGAATGTGGGTAATACGCCTACATTTAGAACATCGAGGGGGGAATCATTGATAGATGTAACTCTTTGCACTTTACGTGTCAGGGAGATGATTCGCAAGTGGCATGTATCGGATGAACCATCTTTATCTGATCATGCCCAAATATACTATGAAATTAACGTAGAAAAATCGGTTATTAGAACATACAGGGATCCTAAGAGCACTGACTGGGTATCTTATAAAGAGGACCTGCTTTCTAAAATCCGTTCACACTCAGGCAGACCAAAAACTGCTGAGGATTTAGAGGGAGCAGCCGTATGGCTGCAACAGTGTACACTGACGTCTTATCATAACAACTGTCCGATAAAGGAGAGTCGCTCTTCTAGACAAGCCGTCTGGTGGAATAAAGAGCTGACATCGCTAAGGAAAGAAACAAGACGCTTTTTCAACAAAGCGAAAAAAACGGGTAACTGGGAAGCGTATAAGGCTAAACTAGGTACATACAATAAAAAAATAAAAGAATCCAAGGAGAAGTCCTGGAGAGAATTCTGTGAGGACATGCAAGGTGTCCCTGACAGCGTCAGAATCAACAGGATTCTCAAAAGGGATACTTCTAACAAACTTGGCTCTATTCAGTTGCCGAGCGGAAAGTTTTCAAAAACTGAGGCAGAGGCTCTAGAGCATCTCCTCAGTGTGCACTTTCCCGGTTCGGTAAAGATAGAGTCAAGCTCTGACAACAGGCCTGTTACCAAAACAAAGGCGACCAAAGAGGACTGGGAACTCACGAATAAGATATTCAGACCCCATCTTATCAGATGGGCCGTGAACTCATTTGACCCCTACAAAACTCCAGGACCAGATGGCATATTCCCCAAGCTTCTGCAAGAGGGACTAGACATCATAATGGGTCCTTTAGTTCTGATACTTCGAAGCAGCCATGCTCTAGGGTATATACCAATTGCATGGAGAGAGTCAAAGGTGGTGTTTATTCCTAAACCAGGAAAAGAAACGTACACACAGGCTAAATCCTACCGACCAATCAGTCTGACATCATTCATGGTGAAAACCATGGAAAAAGTCTTACAAATGTATTTACAAGAAGGAGCGCTTAAGAGCATCCCTTTACATAGACTACAATGGGCTTATCAAGCAGGGAAATCAGGTGAAGCTGCCCTGCATAATTTGGTCTCAGGTCTCGAAAGGAGCCTGAATCATAAGGAAGTAGCCCTTGCAGCATTTCTAGACATCGAAGGTGCTTTTGACAACACATCGGTGTCATCAATTAACAGATCCCTTAAAAACAGAGGGATCAACAGTACCACATGCAAATGGATAGGATCCATGCTTGAGCATAGGAGAATAACAGCACATATGCATGATAAAACATACACTGTTAGGACAACTAAAGGATGTCCTCAAGGTGGAGTACTTTCACCACTTTTGTGGAACCTAGTTGTGGATGACTTGATCTGTAGGTTGAATGATCAAGGCATATGGACGCAGGGCTTTGCGGACGACATAGTGATTGTCACCAATGGGAAATTCCCGGAGGTGGTTATGAATGTCCTACAGGAAGCACTGCGAATTGTGGAGGAATGGTGCCTTACAGAGGACCTTTCAGTTAATCCAAAAAAAACCAAACTAGTTGCTTTTACGAATAGAAGAGTTCTCCCGCAGGGTAGAGTACTGTTGTTCGGAGAAGAACTAGAAATATCCAAAGAAGTCAAATATCTGGGAGTGACCCTTGGTTCCAAACTGAATTGGAAGGCACACCTGGAAAAAATTACTACCAGGGCGACTAGGCTTTTCTGGCAATGCAGAAGAGTTATGGGCAAAACCTGGGGAATACGACCTGAGGTGGTTCACTGGCTCTACACAACTGTGATAAGGCCAACGATCACCTATGGAACAATAGTCTGGTGGAGGAGGACAGAAGTGTCCTCTGCAGTTAATATGTTAACTGCAATCCAAAGACAAGCGCTTCTTGGTATTACCGGGGCAATGAACAGCACGGGGACGGCATCAATGGAAGCCCTTATTGGACTTCCTCCTCTAGAACTTTTTATAAGGGCGGAGGCAATGATGGCAATTCTTAGGCTGAAATCGGGAAACTTATGGTCCCCGAACAATGTTCGAGAAGGACACACTGATACAACTGGGACATTACTAGACGAACCCATATTTCACATGAGTTTTGATAGCATGACACCAGAGAATATATTCACTGAGCGAGTGAATATCATCATCCCATCTAGGGAACAGGTGATGCACCCAGGTAATTCTGGAGAAATCATCTGGTTCACCGATGGCTCCAAAACAAACCATGGCACTGGGGCTGGTATAAAGGGACCTAGAAAGAGAATGTTCTTTAGCCTTGGTCGATATACGACTGTGTTTCAAGCAGAGACGATTGCCGCTATAGCCTGTATTGATGAAAACATCAGAAGAGGATATACCGGACAAAAAATTGAAATATTCACTGACAGCCAGGCTCTGCTTAAGGCTATCAGTAATCCTACAACTAGGTCTAGACTGGTGAAAAACTGCAAAGAATCCCTCAACAGGCTGGCAAGAGACAACAAAGTGTCTCTAATATGGGTGCCGGCACATGAGGGTATTGCAGGTAATGAAATGGCGGACCAGTTAGCTAAAGAAGGCTCTAAAGGAGACTTCATAGGTCCGGAACCGTTTTGTGGAATCACAAAAGATTGCATAAGAGGGGAAATCGGGAACTGGCTAGATAGGGAACACCAATTCAAATGGAGGGTGACACGAGGGCACCTTCATACAAAGAGTTTACTGAACAAGGTAGACAAAGAACTCTCAACCAGGCTACTGAAACTGGGTGAGAGACATTTGAAGACAGTTACCGACCTGGTGACTGGACACTGCACCTTGAGGAAACATCTGTACAATATGGGCAAAGTTAGTGAACCTATGTGCAGAAAATGTGAACTTGATGATGAAACACCTTCTCACATACTCTGCTTCTGCGAGGACTTACAAGAACTTAGACGGAAGCACTTTGGAGAGGAAGTTATACAACCATCACAACTACTGAAAATCCCTCCAGTCAAACTAGTGACCTTTATAGAAGACACGAAGCTACTGGAATGGAAGTAGATAACATGGGATATGGTACAAAGATTCAGATCAAGTGCCTGGGCTGATGAGCACAACCCAATTTATGAATGAATGAATGAATGAATGAACCCAAAAGACTTGACTAACTAGGTCTACTTTGAACAATGGTAGTATGTACAAAAAAAGCCTGTTATAACTTATCAATTAGGTAGATGTTCATTGTTATGAATCTGAAATATCAACAATTCTACTATTATTATGGTGATTGTTTAATGAAAGAAGATATGCATAAGTGTGATTCACATGGTTGCTTTCTCTTTTTTGTTCATTGAGTTTTCATCTAGAGCGGTCTCAAACATTTCTAGGCAGGATCTTTTATGATAATGGGATTCTGAATGTATAACCTTGATGTTGTTGAAATTTGGATGATGACCAGTTTTAATAGGATGTTCAGCTATAGCACATGATTGTTTATTTCTCAATAGAGTCTAAAACAACGCAAAACACACAATTCGACGTTCTTCCTTCCAAATACGCGGAATCTCACGTTACAACTCTCCCAAAGGATCAATGGAACTCGGAATCACTCAAAACTCCTCAATTGTACTATAAAGATCACAAGATAACTTAATAATTGACAAAATCACTCAAATATACCTAAAAACTAGAACTAGCTTGCAATTCGATCATTTTCCATGCTCTACCTCTCAAATACAGACAAAAACACGTAAGAAGTCTCAATAGAGTCCAAAACAACGCAAAACACACAATTCGACGTTATTCCATCTTAATACGCGAAATCTCACGTTACAACTCTCCCAAAGGGTCAGTGGAACTCGTAATCACTCAAAACTCCTCAATTCTACTATAAAGATCACAAGATAACTTAATAATTGACAAAATCACTCAAATTAACCTAAAAACTAGAACTAGCTTGCAAATCGACCATTTTCCATGCTCTACCGCTCAAATGCAGACAAAAACACGTAAGAAGTCTCAATAGAGTCTAAAACAATGCAAAACACACAATTAGACGTAATTGCATCCAAATACGCGGAATCTCACGTTACAACTCCCCCAAAGGGTCAATGGAACTCGGAATCACTCAAAACTCCTCAATTCTACTATAAAGATCACAAGATAACTTAATAATTGACAAACTCACTCAAATATACCTGAAAACAAGAACTAGCTTGCAATTCGACCATTTTCCATGCTCTACCTCTCAAATACAGACAAAAACATGTAAGAAGTCTCAATTGAGTCTAAAACATCGCAGAACACACAATTCGACATTATTCCTTCCAAATACGCGGAATCTCACGTTACAACTCTCCCAAAGGGTCAATGGAACTCGGAATCACTGAAAACTCCTCAATTGTACTATAAAGATCACAAGATAACTTTTTTTTTTCGGGCCGAGATGGGAAACTCATGTTCGAATGGGTCCAGGACCCAAACAGTGTTGAACTCATCCCCAAGGAGATGCCTACCAACCAAACCCACCTCAAACTCGCCGTTACCCCCGCCTCGGAATCACTACCCTAGCATACTTCGAGACAGGCGTCGGTCCCTCGCACACTCTCTGCTCACACCGTCATC
This sequence comes from Lochmaea crataegi, assembly GCA_947563755.1. Lineage (NCBI taxonomy): Eukaryota > Metazoa > Arthropoda > Insecta > Coleoptera > Chrysomelidae > Lochmaea > Lochmaea crataegi. The sequence continues at coordinate 30,395,266 of OX387431.1, read as the reverse complement.
TTCTCCCTCCTATCACTGCTGCCTCTCATGCCATATCGAGTCCTTCTCTCCCCCTTACCATGCTCTCTACTACTCCACTCACCTCCATCAATTCCTCCTCCCCCCTCAACATTATCTCCACCATGCTTTCCCAGTACACCGCCTCCCCTAGTTTCCTCTCCAACTTCTTCAGCACTTCCTCGTTCCTCCAGCATCTAAACACATGCCCCACATCATCCTCCACTTCACACCTCTCGCACACAACAGTCTCTCGTTTCCCAATCTTGTGAAGGTACCCTACTCTCGACCCATGTCCAGTGAGCACTTGTGTCAAGGAGTAGTTCACCTCCCCGAATTTCCGGTCCATCCAATCTCTCCTATTCCCAATCGCTCCTTTTAGCGCGCCCTCATACTCCTCCCACCTTCTCTCCATTTTCTCCTCCATCCATTCCCGTACCTCTTCTTTGGTCGCACCCCTCCAGCGTTTGCTCCTAGCTCTAGCCAACACGTCCAATGGGTAGGACCTTGCCAGCACCGCTGCTGCCAGTCCACCCACTGTCCTGTACCCCTGCACCACCCTCAGCAGTATTCCTCTCTGCACCCGCAGAAGTGGCCTAACCCTCGCATTCACCCCCGCTCTTTCACCCCACACCTCCGCACCGTACAGCATACTCTGCTCTACCGTCCTACCAATTTCCCTCCTCTTCCAGTCTCCCGGCCCTTTCACATTACACATCAATCTCCCCAGCCATGCTGCCCTCACTTTACCCTTCTCTGCCGCCCTTACCATATGGATTTTGAAGGATAATTGGCTATCCAACCACACCCCTAGGTATTTCACAGACTCCTCCATGCGAATTCTCCTTCCCTTAACCATCACCCCCACTTCCCTTACCCTGCTCCATCCCTTCACTAGCAACCCCACCGTCTTATCTTCCGCCACTTCCAGTCCGCACCGCTCTATCTTCCCCACAATCTTCCTGCACATTCTCTCCGCCTTTCTTTCTATCTCCGCCTCTCCCTTCGCTGTACATACTAGACACACATCATCCGCATACACCGTAATCTCACATCCCTCTTCACATACTATCCCACAAACCTCATCAAACACACACTTCCAGAGCGTCGGTCCAAGAACCGAGCCCTGAGGCACTCCAGCCTCCATCTCATATCTCCTCCCTCTGGAGTCTACAATCACACGCCCCGTAAGGTAGTCCTCCACCAGGTTAACCAACCCCTGCTCCACTCCAAGCCTCAGCAACGCGCTCAGCACTGCCCGTTTGCTGACACTGTTGAACGCGTTCCCGACGTCGAAGAACACGAGTAGGGCCAATTTCTTCTTCCTCCAGCTGCCCTCCCTAGCTGTTTCCACCAAACCCATCACCTTGCTCAGTGCCGAGATGCAAGATTTCCCCTTCGTAAACCCCGTTGGTTCACCCTAAAACCCCCATTCCTTCCAACTTCCTCCTCAATCCTATCCCTTATTATCCCCTCCATCAATTTACCCATACCACACAGCAGGCTGATAGGCCTATAGTCCCCCGCCCGCTTCCCCTCTCTACCCGCCTTCTTCATTAGTATCACCCTGGCTACCTTCCATCCTTCCGGGAACTCCTCCTCCCTCAGCACCCTGTTGAATAGTTCCCAGAAGTATTCCCTATTGTCATCCAACAGCCTCTTCACCATATCACCTCTCAGGCCATCTATCCCTGGGGCTTTTCTCACTTTAATGTTTCTCCCCCAATCCGCTACCTCCCACTTCTCTACCGGCCTTATCCCCCTCATTTTCACTACCCCCCTTGTATCTTGGATTTCCTGAATTCTGCCACCCACTCCTCCTTCTCCCCCTTTGAACAATTTCTCTATAATCTCCTTCTCCCAATCCTCCTCTAGAACCTCGTTCCTATTTCCACCCATCCTCTTCACCGCTATCTCATACGCCTTTCCCCATGGATTGTTTTCCAATTCCCCCAGTAACTCTTGCCACTTCCCTCTTTTTTCCCTCTCCACTCTACGCTCCAGTTCCTTCTTCTCTTTATATCTCCCTCTCCCCTCTATGCTTCCTCTTCCTCTCAGCATCCGTCTTCGTTCTTTCTTACACTCCCTCCATAGCTCCTCTATTTCCTCATTCCACCAGTAATTGGCCCTCCGCTCACGCCTATTGCCCCTCTTGCCCTCTCTTTTGCAGCCCTGTATCACATTGTACAATTCATCTGCAACATGTCCAAGTCCCCTTCCTATCTCTTCTCTTTCTTTCTTCCTCATACTCTCTGCCTCGGCTTTCGTCCACTTCCATTCCCACTCTTCCACTAAATCCTTTCTCTCTTTCCTTATATCCGTCTCCACATACCTATGTAAGCTCAAGCTTTCCTCATCCTCCAGCACCCCCCAACTAAACACTCTTTCCCACAGCCATTCATCACATGCTGTTATATCAATGAATGATGAACCCCCATCACCCCTCACGAAGGTGGGCAGTAGTCCATCATTCAGCACCACCAACCCGTTGGACGTTAACACTTCCTCAAGGATCTCCCCTCTCCTGTCCGTTTTCTTCCCCCCCCCATATAGTATTCTTCGCATTGAAGTCCCCTGCCACCATTCTCCTTATGATCCTCCTTTGTCCTTTTGACACCCTCACATCGTCCTCTAATCCTGTCATGCTCCTCTCATATTCTTCCAGGCTGACATTTGGGCTTATATACACACTGTACACCCCCATGTCTCCCATTCGCACTACCACCCATCCAAATCCCTTCCTCACTTCATCCGCCCTCAATCCATCCCCCACCACTCTTATTCCTGCTTCTCCTGTATCGTCCATAATCCATCCCTGCTTCCCCACATATCTAGCATTCACCTCGGATCCACACACTACATCCACTTCCCTCCTAAAAATCACTTCATCCAATATATCATGCGCTATCATGCATTTCCCTAAATTTATCTGTAACACTCTCCATACATCCCCTACATTCCTCCTTCCCGCGCAATGCTGTCCCCTTCCTCCTATTTGACCAGACTCGTCCCCTCTGAGGGGTCCAGAGGGCCCCTCCAATTTTTTTCTTCACCTTTTCCATCGTCTCCTTCTACTTCTTCTCTTCCCCTACTACATTCTATCTCCCCTGGCTTGTGTCCCCTTTCCCCACATACCCTACAAAGGAAAGCCTGCCGACAGTCTCTCACCATGTAATCTTCGCTCTTACAAAGCCAACACTTACTCCTCTCCTTGACTACCTTCACCTTACACCCTGCTACTTTATGGCCCTTTATCCCACATCCAAAGCATCTGTCATCCTCTCTACCCTCTATAATATTTACCCTGTTCCACCCCAATCTAATCTCCTTTTCTTTCAACAAGGCTACCGCTTTTTCCCATTCCGCCCTCACCACCGCCATTTTCATCCCGTTCCTCTCCCTTACCACTTTAATCGCCGTTGTCCCTTTCCCAATCAAATTCTCTATTTTCCCCCTCACCTTTTCATCTTCCATCCACGGTTCTATCCCTACCATTGTAATGGTAACGTTAATGGTAACCAATATAACTTAATAATTGACAAAATCACTCAAATATACCCAAAAACTAAAACTAGCTTGCAATTCGACCATTTGCCACCTCTCAAATACAGACAAAAAGACGTAAGAAGTCTCAATAGAGTCTGAAACAACGCAAAACCCACAATTCGACGTATTCCATCCAAATACGCGGAATCTCACGTTACAGCTCTCCCAAAGGGTCAATGGAACTCGGAATCACTCAAAACTCCTCAATTCTACTATGAAGATCACAAGATAACTTAATAATTGACAAACTCACTCAAATATACCTAAAAACAAGAACTAGCTTGCAATTCAACCATTTTCCATGCTCTACCTCTCAAATACAAACAAAAACACGTAAGAAGTCTCAATAGAGTCTAAAACAACGCAAAACACACAATTCGAAGTTATTCCATCCAAATACGCGGAATCTCACGTTACAACTCCCCCAAAGGGTCAATGGAACTCGGAATCACTCAAAACTCCTCAATTCTATTATAAAGATCACAAGATAACCTATTAATTGACAAAATCACTCAAATTAACCTAAAAACTAAAACTAGCTTGCAAATCGACCAATTTCCTTGCTCTACCTCTCAAATACAAACAAAAACACGTAAGAAGTCTCAATAGAGTCTAAAACAATGCAAAACACACAATTCGACGTTCTTCCTCTCAAATACGCGGAATCTCACGTTACAACTCTCCCAAAGGATCGATGGAACTCGGAATCACTCAAAACTCCTCAATTGTACTATAAAGATCACAAGATAACTTTATAATTGACAAAATCACTCAAATATACCTAAAAACTACAACTAGCTTGCAATTCGACCATTTTCCATGCTCTACCTCTCAAATACAGACAAAAACACGTAAAAAGTCTCAATAGACTATAAAACAACGCAAAACATACAATTCGACGATATTCCATCGAAATACGCGGAATCTCACGTTACAACTCTACCAAAGGGTCAATGGAACTCGGAATCACTCAAAAATCCTCAATTCTACTATAAAGATTGTAACGGTATAAGTAGTACCTCACAGGGCACCAGCTCGAAGGGCTCCGGCTAGAGACTCCTCTCAAGGGTGATTCGACCCCAAGTTTATGTCACACAGGGATAACAGAAGGGTTGTAAAAATTGAGGGCGCCACTACCTTTTTAACTATAAAAATACTAAGAAAACTAAGGCGGAAAAGGTAGAAACGCCTTGTAGAATTTAGATAAAAGTTAATAAAGAAAAGTGACCCCGGGCGGTATCTCCCTCAACTTTTATAGTTGAGGATTTAAATAAAAAAAGAATTAAAAACAAATTTACAATTTATTCTGCCACAGGAAATGAACAACGGAATTTACTAAAGGAATTTGTACTTTTATAGGTACTTAGCTTAGATGAAGTGGTTTCCTGGAGAAGAAGTCAGGTCTTGATCCGAACTGATGAGTTCTGTTCTAGGGCGGTAGTTTGAGCTAGGGCGGTATCCTTGGCTATATTCTTGGGGTTATATTCTCCGGTTTATATTCGGCTATATCCTCCTAGGGTTATATTCTTGGCTTATATTCTCGCCTAGGGTTATATTCTTGGCTTATATTCTCGCCTAGGGGCTGTGCTTACCTAGAAGTACAAGTGGATCAGGGATATGTAGGAACTTGAATGTTATGGCACATTATGTTGGTCAGCTTTTCAGGTTAAAGAAAAGGAAGGCAGTTATTTGAAAGTCAAAAAATTGATTAAATTTACTGAAAGCTTTCCAACATTATATGTCCCATGTTAAGACAGTAAAAATAGCAATTATCGGCTAAATAAAAAAATATACTAATGATCCGAAAGAAACTTATGATAGCAAGAAGTTATTTATTTGAAAAAATATCGTGCTTAGGAAATATATGAGACCGGCACTGGCGTTACGAAAGAATATTTTATAGGTTAACGGTAATTTATAAAAAATGTTATTTTATAATTAAAAGAGTTATTTCGCAACTGAAAAAGATTGAAAATGTTTGTATGAAAGTAAAAAGTGAATTATAAAAGAATATTTGGCTTAAAACTACCATATTAGTATAAAAGAATAGTTTATGACCACGTGTTGAATTTAATTTCGTCTATCTCTGTAAAAAAATAAAGAATGCATACGAAAATTATATCAGACAGTACTTTAGAAGAAGCTTATTAATTATAGATTATGATTTTGGACTTACCACAGCAAAATTCATAAGATAGGTACTTGGGATATGAAAGATAGCGAAAGACGATGTGCCTCTTTAGGCAGACGATAACGAAAAGGCTGTTTAGCGAGGCGTTGTCCGTTGGCAGGCGTCAATTGTCTTACGTTCGGGGTAGAAGAGTTTGGGGTCACAGAACTATAATTGGATGTGGCTAGTGACGACGAGCGCTAATTAAAAGGATTTATTCTGTAAAATCGAAACAGGTCGATAGACATGTTACAAGATCACAAGATAACTTAATAATTGACAAACTCACTCAAATGTACCTGAAAGCAAGAACTAGCTTGCAATTCGACCATTTTCCATGTTCTACCTCTCAAATACAGACAAAAACATGTAAGAAGTCTCAATAGAGTCTAAAACATCGCAGAACACACAATTCGAAGTTATTCCTTCCAAATACGCGGAATCTCTCGTTACAACTCTCCCAAAGGGTCAATGGAACTCGGAATCACTCAAAACTCCTCAATTGTACTATAAAGATCACAAGATAACTTATTAATTGACAAAATCACTCAAATATACCTAAAAACTAGAACTAGCTTGCAATTCGACCATTTTCCATGCTCTACCTCTCAAATACAGACAAAAACACGTCAGAAGTCTCAATAGAGTCTAAAACAACGCAAAACACACAATTCGAAGTTATTCCAGGAATCTCACGTTACAACTCCCCCAAAGGGTCAATGGAAGTTTTATATCACTTTTATGTTGGGTCACCCTGTCTTTTAGTACCCTAGATGTTTGTCCATAATACACTTGGTCACAATTGTATACCACATTAGATTTTTTCAAGTCTTCATCTTTATATTTTGTTCTGGTGAAAATATTATTAATTGTTAATTCAAATTTATAAGTGAGTTTAATATGATTTTCATGTTTAACACTAGAAGCGCCGAGCTTACCTGCATACCTATTAGCGCTATAAGGGGTCATTTTGACCCCATCTTTTTTCCTCATAATATTGCAGAATCGGCAAAAACTGAAAAAATTAGACTTATTTTGCTTCTTTATTCAAATAAAAAGCTGTTTACTACATACTCATAAACTAGTTGGCGCATTTGGCACAAGTTACAATTTTAACAATGTTTCCTGAACAATTTCCGCACGCAAACTTGAGACACTTTTTACATTTGACGACAGTCTTGTTTCCTTTGCAGTGTTTTTTAATCTGACATTTATGTCTTATTTGCGATGGTTGTTCAGATACACATAGGTAATATTTATGTATGATATAAATTCAGACACGCATTGAAATATTTTTCCTATATTCTAAAGACAGGGATCAATATGACCCCATGCGGCGCCTATAGGTGAAACACGTAATAAAATAGGAATGATATGCAAAACAAGATTGAGCTCACTTGTATGTGTTTATTACATAAAAAGAATTCTTAGCCTCATAGTGCCCTTGGTTCAGAAGATCCAGAACAATTAATTTTTAAAAGTGTCAAAATGACCCCTTCGGAGCTTCTAGTGTTAAAAACATTTAGTATTTTTGTTGAGACATCCTTTATATATGGTATCGCTATATATTTTTTAGAATCAGTTTCTTGGTTACTATCATTACTAACATTTGTGATTTTTTCTTGTATTCTTGTGTTAAAAATTAATTTTTTAAGTAGTTGTGGTGGATATGAGTTATTAATAACTAATTATTAAGTTATTAATAAATAGAATTCAGATATCTACACTCGGCCATCCTATTGTGAATCCGACCCGGATTCACTTTGGTTATCAACCCAAGGTTTCATGAATTCTGCACATGTAGAAGTACGCACTGGTCCCTCGTGATGACCCACTTTAATTACGTCATACCTGTCATTGGGTTTGATCTTAGTGACCTCGTACGGTCCTAGGAATTTCCTATGAATTTTAATTCCTACTCCAAATTGGGTTCTTTTAATAGCTACCAAATCTCCCTTTTTATATAACCTCGATTTTTTTCTTCTTAAATTATAAGTTCTTCTGTTTTCTTCCTGTACTTTTAAAATCTGTTTTTTGCTTTCTGCTCTGAGATCTTTTCTCTCTTCATCAAACTTTTGTATTGTAGCTTCTTCCAATAGTTCCTTGATTAGTATTTCTTCTTTTTTCCTCATCTTTACTCCTGTCAAAATTTCAAAAGGTGTAGTCCCTATGCTTCTCTGAACAGTAGAATTCAATGCTCTTTGTACGCGCTCAACATATTTAAACCATTTTTCAGGTTCGTTCAAGCTGAGTTTCGTAAGAACTGGAATGATAATACGATTCACTCTCTCAATCTGACCATTTCCTCTTGGAACTCCAGTGGTTATCATTAAACTCTGTATACCCTCATCAGTACAATAATTTTTGAATTCTTCAGCAGTAAAAGCAGTTCCTCGATCTGTTATAATTCTACCTGGGTTTCCAAAAACTTGTTTTTGTTTTTCCAACCAACTAATAACCTCTTTAGTTGTTGTAGATTTACATGCATATGGCCAAGTGAATTTGGAGGAATCATCAACAATCGCCAATATGTAACGATAATTTTTATTAGTTGAAGGCATTGATCCTAAATGATCGATGTGATATGTGTGCAGAGGTCCTTCCTGCTTAGGTATTGGATGTAACATCCCTTCCGTCTTTCCTTCTTTTATGTTACCTAATATACAATGTATACAATTTCCCAAACATTTTTTAATTTTTTTTTTCAACTTTGGAATACAAAATTCTCTTCTTACCACTTCTTCTGTCTTCGGGAGTGCAAAATGACCAATTTCGTGTGCTCTTTTTATTATATCCATCTGCATCGCTTTTGGAGCTACTACTAACTCCTTTCCATTATCAAATTTATAAAGTATATGATTCTTAACCATAAAATTTTCATAATCTTCTGTACTCAATATCTACTTTATCGCCAATATGTGTTCGTCCATTTTTTGTGCTCGTCTAAGTCGTTCTATAACACCATCTTCTTCAATCAACGTCTTCGTAATTTCCATAACAACTGGATAACGACTTAAAGCATCCACGTGAGAAATCCGGCTTCCTTTGCGATGTTCAATTTCGTATGAATATTCCTCCAATAATAAAGCCCATCTAGCAACTCTGGTGGTCAAATCTTTCTTAGTCATTGTCTTCTGGAAAGCTGAACAATCAGTAACAATTTTAAATTGTATTAAGTATATCCGAAACTTTTTCACTGCTTGAATGATGGCTAAAACTTCGAGCTCACAGCTACTGTATTTTTCCTCAGCCGGAGTAGTTTTCTTGCTCATGTAGTAAACTGGGTGAAATTTATTATCCCCGCTCAACTTCTGCATCAGACAGGCTCCATAACCATATTTGGTTGCGTCTGTATGCAATTCCGTTTCACCTCCCTGCTGTTTATTACTGGTTTACAGGATAAAAATTTTTTGAGTCTCTCAAACGCCTCTTTCTGTTCGTTATCAAAAACAAACTTTTGTTCCTCCCTCAAAATAGCACTTAAAGGTTTAGCAATAATGGAATAAGATGCGATGAACTTGCGAAAATATCCCGTTAAACCTAGAAAAGATTGAATTTGCTTAAGAGTTGTTGGTTGTGGAAAATTCCCGATTGCCAAAATCTTCTCATTTGACGGTTGGACTCTCCCACCCTCAATGATAAATCCTGAAAATTCGATCTGCGTTTTTAGTAATTGACATTTCTTTTTTTTTTATGTCTAGACCATAGTCTTTCGCAACCTGAATAACTTCTCTTAATGTCTCAAGTCCTTCTTCTTCTGTAGAACCTATTATTATTATATCATCTATATAATAAAGCATGATATTTTTCAGCTACAATTTTCTAAAAACAGTACTCACGAATCTCTGAAAAACTGCTAGACTTTTGCATAATCCTAAAGGACATTTCAGAAATTCAAATTGTCCATGGTGTGTAACAAATGCAGTATATTTTATACTTTCTTCTTCAATTCCAACGTGAAAAAATGCATTCCTCAGATCGATGGTACTAAAGTATTTAGCAGCCTGCAATCTATCCAACACATCTTCGATTAAAGGGAGAGGAAATCTATCTTTCACTATGTTTTTGTTAAGTTTTCTGTAATCACAACATATTCTAGTACTACCATCTTTCTTTTTAACAAGAACTATCGGACTAGCAAAGTCAGATGAACTACATCTAATAATTCCTTCTTCTAGCCATTCTTCTATTTGTGCCTCAACCACTTCTTTTTCTGGTAAAGCTAACCTTCTTGGACTTTGATATATTGGCTCTTCATTTTTCAATAGGATCCGCATTTTAACATCAGTTTCCATAATCTTCTCCGGATAATATTCTTTTATAAGTTTCTTTGATTCTTCCCGATTTTCCTCATTTTTTATATGTGTCACATCTGCTATATCATTTTCTCTATCAACTTCTTCGTCTATTGTTATCTTCCACAAAAAATTCTGCTTTTCCTTCTTCAAAACAATAATTTCATCATCTCTGAAGATAACATCTACTTGAGGTAAAACATCATTTCCCACAATCGCCTTGAAATTTGACGCTTCAGCAGGTATAACATACAATTTTAGAAGTAACTCCACACCATTAATGAAGACATTTCTATTGAAAGATCTCATTGTTATTACTTTGTTTGACCCAATACCTCTAAGTGTGATAAATTCTTCATTTGTTTCTATGTCTTTGAAGTATGTTTCGTATACGTCCTGTCGTATCGCAGTGATATCACTTCCTGTATCCAGAAGTGCTATCAATTGAATATTATCAATATTCAATTTAACATTATTTTTTGGAACCATTTCAACTATCGTCATATTTGAACTTCCACTTCCAGTATTCTTCTCTGGACATTTATTTGAAACATGACCATAACCAGAACAAACAAAACACTTCGGTCCTTTCGCTTTATCAGGACATTCATTGGACAAATGACCTTTGCTTCCACAGTTAAAACAACATCGCTGGTTACTTTTCCTATGCCTCTTTTCGTCTTTGAATTTCTTGGTTTCATTTTTCCATTCCTTCATGTTTTTATCCTCTCGGTTTCTTTCTTGGAACTGTGTAGTTTTCGAAGTTTTGATTTGTTCATATAGCTTAACCTTTTCTTTGAATTCGCCAAACGTTTTTGCACCATACAAAATACCATCAATTATATATTGAATCAAAACTTCTGGCTCTATATTTGCTCTACTTCCGAGATCTCTCGCATTATTAGTACATATTCTTGTACTGACTCTTCTCTCCGCTTTGTCCTTGTCATCAATAATTTATGTATTTGAGCACTACTTACCTTCACTTCAAACTCCGCAATTAACTTCTTTTTTAAAATTATCTATTTTGTAATTCCTCTTTCTGACTGAATAAATAGCCTAGCAAGTCTTTTCAATGATTTTTTCGCAAATATCAACTTCTGCAATTCATTCCAACCTGTCAGCTTAGAAATTTCTTCGAAATCTTCAATCCATTTTCGAACTGGATAATTATTATCTCTTCCATCAAAAGTTCTGATACTATCCTCAACGTCTTTGAATGTCAATGAAAACGAACCCTTCATCTTCATACTTTCAGAAAATTCGCTACTCTTGTTACCTTCATTATTTTCATTTTCATCTTCATCGGAATTCACCTCTTCTTCCGATTCTTCTTCCACTTCTTCATCATCTGTTACTTCATTTTCGACATGTGACTGTAGGTCATCCATGAAGGAACAAATGCGTGCAACTACTTCTTCATCACTACCAGAATAATCAAGATCAAGTATATTACAAATAGCAATAAGGTCAGGCAACTGCACTTCTTGTTTCACCTCATTTTTGCGCAAATTCTGAAGACTTTATGTCTAAATGGAAACCAGAAAAGTCACGTACCTCTTTCCGCGTTTTCCTACTTTCCCCTTCGTTTCCAAAGGCAACTACATGTAAATCCTTAACTGCTTTAAGTGAACTACTGGAAATATTTTTCCCGATTCTTGAAATATCTCCCAAATTGGTCATTGTATGTAAATATTATTATTAAATGTTATAAAAGATAAGCAGTATTAAAATAAATGCGTTAAAATATAACCAATACTACAAACAGAATTCACCTTATGTCTCAAAATTCAAATGAATTTGCAAAGAGGCGAGTCGCAACTTATTTCTCTATTATTCGGTAAATATGGAAATGAACCTGAATATTGTGACGTTTACAAAGTTGTAAAGAAAAATGAATTAATAACTCCAAATAATTGATTCCATAATCAGATCCAAATAATTAAAACAATTATATCTTCGATCAACAACTGGTGCTATAGCTTGTCTATTGGAAAACTAAATCGTACCTTGTTTTATTCCACAATAGTAATATACAATTACGTCTGACTTTACTTGAAGTCCTCTTACTCCTCCTACAAGTCTTACTTCTTGGATTAATTGTATTTGAAGTCGTCTTACTCCCGTCTTTTCACGTCTCTTGCTGCTTTGCTTGAAGTATTCTTACTTCCGTCTTCTTCAGTTGAAACAAATGTGTCGCTCTCGTCTACAAGTTCTACTACTGCGTCTGGTTGTGCTTGAAGTCGTCTTACTTCCGTCTTTTCTCGTCTCTTATATTACTTGAAGTCTTCTTACTTCTTCTCCAAATATAGGTTTACCTCCGTGAACAACTTCTTTAAAAATGTTTTTTCAAATAAAATTTTCGTTATCCCAACCGTCAGGAAAAACGTCAACTCGTTCACGTTTCAACTATAATCTCCTCTGAATCCCGGACAGGCCCCCAAAATGTAGGTTTATTTTCGTTTGTCTAAGTAAAATATTAAATAATACTCCCAGAGGTGAACCAAACAGTTTTTATTTCCAAAATTCTACCAGTTTACAGTCAAAAGTCTTCTTTCAGTTATACGTCACAACAATCTCTATCTCCCCGGAAACCAAACCAAAAAGGTCATAAGGTGATTCTCATCAAAATTCTAAACGCAATGTTAAGTAAAACTTCCAATAAAACGTTAAAAGAAAATCGCAACAATAAAACTAACTAAATACATTAAGAATTCAGATATCTACATATATATAATAAATATATAGGACAAAGTAAAAGAAGACTAAAAGACCGCATTGTATCTCATAAAAGTGATATAAGACTAGGAAAATAATCATGTGCATTAGCAAATCATTGTATAAATAATGGACATATTGCAGATTTCGAAGACACAAAAATATTAGACCGTGAAAAAAATCAATACAAACGTTGCTTTTTAGAAATGATACATATACACAATGAACCTTTGTCTATGAATAAAAAAACAGAAATTAAAAACTTAAGTACTATTTATGCTAATATTTTAAATTTTTAACAAAAAAATAAAACAAACAACGATTTAAAAAAAATTTTACTTTAAATTCATTTTAATATAAAAGAATCTTCATATATCAACAAAATTATCCATAAATGTTATTAATTAATAACCCCTAAAATATTTCTCTATAAATTATTATTTTTAAATAATAAAATATCTACATTGAACAAATCTATATTAAAGTTGACTATTTAATACATAGAAAAGAGACATAATGTATTATTAGAATAAAATTAATAAATATCAAAGTCATCTCTTGTCTCATAAGTGACATATGTCTGTAATTTTAAATATATGATATAATTTTATATGAAGGTTTCAAGATTTTTTATATTTTTTACATTATTCAAGAGAGCTTTTCATTTAAATCTCAAAAAAGGTAATACTAATTTAATATTTTTCAACTAATTCATAAAGATGTTGTTATTTTATTTATTTCAGACGTGACTGAAGAAGGTAAAAAAATTTACCGGAAGCTTTCACTAAAACTTTAAAGAGTGTACATTTATAACTACTGGCTGCAATCCCCGATATGGTACAAAGATTCAGTTCAAGTGCCTGGGCTGATGAGCAGAACCCAAATATATGAATGAATGAATCCCCGATATTTAAAAATATTTAATATTTAATATACATATATGTATATATATATATATATATAAAAAACCAGAAATATTGGGGAAACGGCAAGTTTATAAAAGTGAACTCTTCTTACTAATTTAACAAGCTTTCGGAAACTTTTATTTCCATTATCAAGTTACAGTAAATTGAGGATTGATATAAAATGGTAAATATATATTAAATGCTAAAATTGGTATTTGAATTTTTTAAAAAATATTGAAATATTGTCATTATGACAGATAAACAATTTCATTTTTTTCCTTCTAATAAGTTATAAAAATTATGTCAAAAAATGGAGAGTGTAGGTTATGATAATGTCAAATTATTATAAAAGTTTTTTTAAAAAAATTAATTTTTGATTAAGAATTGAAATTTGAAATCTTATTATTGTGATCCATTGATAGTAAGTAGTGATAAATATCACTGAGATTCTTATGGTCACTCTTCTTGTTAATAGTACAAGGTTCTTGTGATATGTGAGCCATTTCTAAGAAAAGTATTTTTTTAGTATTTGTTTGTATGTCTAAAATATTAACAGATTCAAAATCCATAACGTGGTCTTTATCAATTACATGTTCTGCTAATGCACATCTGTCAGGATGTAATCTACAATCACTTTTATGTAAACTTAAACGACTTTTTAATTTTTGACTAGTGTGGCCAATGTATTTATTATTACAGTTTTTACATGGTATACAATATATTACATTTGATAGATTGAGAATCGGAGTTTTGTCTTTCAATTTTGTAAAAATAGATTTTATCGTAAAACATGTTTTATTGGCAATTTTAATGTTATTTATTGGTTTGAAAATCCTACTCAACTTTGGTGTTATTTCTTTAATATATGGAAAAGATATATATTTATTTATATGTACTGTATTATGGGATGTATTATTATTGTCTGCAATGTCTACAGTTGGAAAATAATTATACAATATGTTTTTGATTAAATTATTAGGGTATCCATTTTCTAAAAATAATTTATGAAGAATTTTTAGGTTCTTTTGATGAAAATTGGGATCTGAAATTTTGGTTATTCTGTTCTTCATTTGTCTAATCAAGTTAATGTTTATTGAATATTTATGATAAGACCAATAGTTCATTAATCTTCGAGAGCTTATTGGTTTAATGTACCAATCAATAGATAATGTATTATCAGTATTTCTTATAAATTTTGTGTCTAAAAATGGTACACTTTGTTCATTGTCTTCTTTTTCCATAGTGTATTGAATATATGGATTATAGCTATTGAAAATGAAAAGAACCTCATCTAAGTTAGTTTTTGGTATTGACATAATAATGTCATCAACATATCTTTATTTAGTAATGTCTATTTAGAAATTGCTCTAATAGCAATTGATAAAAAATGGAATGAAATCAGTCAACATTGTAAAATATCAAAAAAATATTTTCTAGAAATTGTTACATTACTCTTTGAAAATACCTATTTTACTTTTAATTCCCAAATATACAAACAAACTTTTGGTACTCCAATGGGAGCTGCAATTTCTCCAATTATAGCTTGTTATGTAATGGATAATATGTTGGATTCTATTATACCATTATTACCAATTGAAATAATTTTTATAAAAAAAAATATGTTGATGACATTATTATGTCAATACCAAAAACTAACTTAGATGAGGTTCTTTTCATTTTCAATAGCTATAATCCATATATTCAATACACTATGGAAAAAGAAGACAATGAACAAAGTGTACCATTTTTAGACACAAAATTTATAAGAAATACTGATACTACATTGTCAATGGTTTTAATAAATTACCGAAAGCTTAGAACAAACTAAAAAGAGTTCATTTTTTCACATTGCCGCATCCCCCACAATAAAAGTTTGACCTAACTAGTATCGGCAACGAACTATTTCCTATATATATATATATATATGTATATAAATATATATAATGTGTAACTATTAAAGTTATCTATCTTCTTTTTGATTTATAGTTATAGAGATCTTACATCTCTGTCTTACTTTGCTCGGATTAGCATATTTTAACGCTTCAGTTTAAAATGTTTCTTCAGTCTTAATAAATAATTTAAAATTGAAATGAAAAAAAAAATTTTTGGATTTTTTTTTCTTGGCTGTTAGGGTTATGATACGTTATCTTTGCCGATAACATTTCAAGTACAAAAATATTTTTCTACACCCGCATGTATATTATCCATTTTCTGCACAATTTACAGAATGTAAATGTAGGCCATTCCGGTTAACTGAACGGATATGATTTCATATACATCCTAGAACGTATATGAAATCCACCAATCAGCATTTGCGTTTATTACCCGCCAACTGATCTTTTTGCAATTTCATAGAAAAGTCAAAATAATTTGTCAAAATTTTCCTATAGTTTTTAAGAAAAATATTAGTAAATATGAGTGATTCCAGTGATAAATCAATAAATAATATTCCACCAGATATTCGCTTAGCCGCAAAGGAGACGTATAACGTATAAAATCAGAATAAAATGAATATTTAAGGGGACTCCTGACAAACGTCAGTTTTTATAAAATTATGTAATACATTCGACGTTAGATAGATGATTAGTATATTCATCGGTAGTCCAGTGGTGAGTATCCCATCCTCTCAAGAGGTAGTCCAGAGTTCGATTCCCCGTGGGGAAATTTTTTTCAAATTTTTATTTTATTTCTAAATAATAATATAATAATAATAATAAAATTATTAAAAATCTTTAATTTGAAGTTATATTATAGTTTAATAAAATGTTTATTTTCTAGATTTTTTCTTAAGTGGGTCGTAGAAAAAATATACTGTTCGACTCGTGTGGATTGTCCATATCCACACTAGTTGCACAAACTACTATTATCTCACAAGTAATTTTTGGTGGAATATACAACCAGTATATCCGAAAATATTTTAAAAATAAAAATTGTTAAGAATTTCGTAAAATTTATCTTTTGGTGGAATAAACCATATGTCTATTCGGACCAAAATTCTATAATAAGAGTTTCGGATGTTAACTTCACCGCGATATTCAAATAATTGGGCTTTAGATATATATGAACGGAGAGACATCCGGCGGGTGGTTGATCACTTCCATTCAAGCAACAAGGTATTCGCCATTTCAAAAGTCTAGACGTCCCCTGGCGGAGAAATCGTAAACCTACTTTGTGAGTAATCGCAAATTATTTTCTGTTGGCTTCTTATGTGGAGGTTGATATTTGATTCTTTTATTTGTATTTGTGAAATTGTGTCTTGTTATCAAAGTGTAGAAACACGTTTGTAGAAGAAGAATTCTTGAGTAGCTCAAGTTTTAAAGGTATTCAAAGGCATTTTCTCAATTTTCAAATACTATAATTATTGGGTTTATTCATTTTTAGGTTAGAAATTTTTTGTTGTTCGAACAAAAATAGGATTGCTGTTGTTGAGGTCTTGAGTATCTGGACTTCGCAAGGTAAGATCTCGGGTAAGATGTTTAAAAACTTTTATTGACGTTGAATTTTAGGCTGAAACAACTAAAAAGGAAAAATGAATGAACAAAGTAGAAAAAAAACACATTACACAATGCTAACTGCTGTGTCTACAAGTGTTCCTCAAGAAAAAATAAAAATAGGTCTTTGCACTTTCATGCCTTTCCTAAGAAAGATGCATCCACAGTCCATGTCACTAATGCTTTTGGCATACTTGAGAAAATGGATCGAAGGAAAGCATGGACAAAGGTTTTATTAATGGGGAAGCCAGTTAACAACCCAGTGCGAGTTTGTTCTCTTCATTTCCAAGAAAGTGATTATCTTGCCAAAGGTCAGTTGAAATTGAATTTTCAGCAAAAGGTGATATTTAAATGACTGTTTTCTTGTACATAGGTGCAGCTCTAATTAGCATGAACCGTCCTAAACTGAAAGCTCCAGCAATTTACCCAAAATACAGCACACAAGAAAGTTGCAACAGGCTAATGATTTTCAACGAAAACAAAGGTTTGAAATGCGAAGTATCCTAAGAGATTTGAATACCAATCCACAAACTATCTCTGAGACCTCACATTCTCATGATGTTGAACATGGTGAAGAAATCGAACACAAGCCTCTGGAATTTGCTGACATGACAAAAAAAGAACAGTGTATTGTGCAATCTTTGTTGGACTTGCAATTTGCAGAATATAAAACTTTGGTGAAATCATTCGAACATAAGGAGGCTCAAGTGACAAGTGGTGATTTGATTATTAGTTTCACAAGCACAATTCAATCTAATGCCCAATTGAATTCATTAACTGGAATTCCAAATTTTGAAATGCTGAAAAATTTAACCAAATTAATTTCTGATCTATATCCTGACAAGAAAATTCATAAATTAACTGTGAAAGATAGAATAGTTCTTGTATTTATGGAACTAAAAATGGCTGTCAGATTCAATGTATTATCTTTTCGGTTTAAAGTTGCTAAAAGTACAGTCAGAATTGTATTCAGTGAGTACTTAGCTCATCTAGCCAATATCTTGAGAGATTGTATGCGATGGCCAAGTTCAGATGAAATATCAATGAACTTGCCCCTTTGCTTTGAAAAATTCAGAAATGTAAGAGTGGTACTTGATTGCACTGAGATACCAGAGCAAAGATCAAAATGTTTATCATGCCGAATAAGAACTTATTTTCATTATAAAGGGGGACAAACAATCAAGTTCATGACAGGTGTTAGTCCATCTGGGCATATAACTTTCGTTTCAGCTTGTTATGGTGGAAGGTGCTCAGATAAAGCTATAGTCGAGCAGAGCAATTTAATTGAAAAACTAGAACCTTTCAAAGATTCTGTCATGGTTGATAAGGGTTTTCTGATTGAGAATATTTGTCATAAATATTCTGTCAGTTCAATTAGGCCCTTTTTTCTTACGACATAAAAAACAATTTACCAAACAGGAAGCTGATCTGAATGTTGCTATATCTAAGGCTCGAGTACAAATTGAAAGAGCAAACCAGCGAATGAAGATTTTTGAAATATTGAGAGTTCCTCTTCCATGGACTTTGCTCAAAGATGTGGATGACATAATTACAGTCATAAGTGCCATGGTGAACCTGCAAACCCCTATATTAGATGATGACAAATTCATGAGGAATTAATATTCATTGATGCACAAATACCCTGCATTTTTTCATCTTTCAATTGATCAATTATTATTTTAGTTGCGAGTTGAGTTCATATTACAATATTAATTTGTTTGATGAGATTTTCTAATATACTTTTGTAGATTTTTGATATTTAATCAAGTTCCCTATAATTATAAGAAAATTATTTTTTTTTATATGTATGTGGTGATGAGTGATAAATTTCATCTAAATAAATCCAAATACTTCAGTTTTGTCTTTTTTTCACAAATCTTCACTTGTATCATCTGCATTGCAACATTAATATATTAATGAAATTGATATAAAATATATTCATAACATTTGGATATTCATTTCAAGACTATAATACTTTTGTATTTTACTGCATGTATGCGTTATAATAAATTTTCACAAATTACAGGTATTCTTTTTTTATGTTTTTTAAAGATGAGTGATTAAGGAAAGCTTTTTTGGAGTCTTTAAGACTATATTTTCATAATAGTAATGAATGTTTTCATTTATGTGATACTTTTTCCAAAATAAACTCAAAAATACTCTAGCTCCTGTTTATTTTCACATATAACATGGATCATGTGGTTAAAATAATTCAAAGAAATTGTTTCTATTAATTGTCTGGAAAAATCTTAATCGAATGGTACAATTATATTTATAAAAGATCTTGAATATGTTGAATATAATATAAAATCACATTGGGTCAAGTTCAACAGGGCCATGCCCAATTGTACTTGTCCATAATAGGCGTGTTTCTTCTTCAGCCTCCATTGGTTGAAATTTCCAGGTAGCTGCATTCGTTTACGAAGTGTATTGCACCTTTTGTTTTGCCTACAAGTGAATGTCTATTATTCAGGTTCATTATTATGATTATGAGTGAGTATATTACCAACAAAAGGACATTTAATTTCAAGCAGCCTAGATGGTTTTCCTTCTTCCATAACAATACCATCAGGTGAGTACCCTAACCATGGATATGGCTGGCAAATAATGAACCCAGGTTCAATTACACTCACTCCCAAATTTTCCTTGTACTTGTTAAGAGCTTCTTTCTCATGATGGATACCATGTAATACAAATTTATTTGTGAGCCCTTTTGGAAAGAAGTAGTTCAAGCTTTTGTTATTCCAATCCATTTGTCTATAAGTGAATATTGAATAGCAGCGGGAAGCTGAAAAACACCTTTTATCATCTCTACTTTTGATATTTTTATTAAATATTTATACCTGTTAACCTATACTTCCGATGAATTTTCCACCCTTCACTTCCACTACAACAACTGACAATTATTTCTGACATGTCTACATCACAGAGAGTTGAATAAAAGTTTTTGCAACACTCACGCAATGTGTAGTTTGAGACATTCAAATTCAAACTCAACAAAAATGTTGAATCTTTCATGTGCGACACCAGAGGATTAAGCCAATTTGGAGGTAGGACTTCCACACCAACTTTTGTTGTCACTGTTCGACGCCCTTGTCTGTAAATAAAGAAATTTTTATAAGCAATGTTTTTTTTAGTCTTATTGTTCTGGTCAAATACTCACTTATGCTTACTCAGTGCAGAATAGGTATGACTGGATATCAATAAAGGCGAACATCTTTCTTTCTCTTCCTGTGAAAGTGGCCTACAAAGTTTCCTCGCAGCCATCTTCTTGACACAACAAGTTAGGCTAATTGGTTGGGCCTCGTAATCCTCCTCAACTGCCTTCTTGTGAGTCATCCAATAGCTCCCCACATCAGTGCTTGACAATGTCTCAAGTGATAAAACATCTCCCCTGCAATCAATACTACTACTACTACTGAAATGTGTTTGCATTTTCCTGAAGCTCCAGCTTTGCAGTTACATGAAAGTGAAAGTATTTTCCATGTTCCTGTTGAAAAATCAGTCTATAACCATCCAGAGACTTCATGAGGTTTTCCAGTTAGAAGCGCACTGGTTTGGAGGCAAAGTGCCATGTGTCTAATGGCTGAGTAAACACCATCTTCATTGCATATGCGATCGCAAATGCCACAAAGAATCAAATGCCTACTGTTTAGGACTTGCTCGCCCTCCACGAAGCACCTACTGTCATGTGTTGCATCCAAATATGCAAGGATCTGATTTGATTCCTATTTTAAACCATTGCAAAACGTTATATTACCTCACAGTTTCTTATTTTCCTTCACACACTATAATCAATTTTCGAAAACACACACAAAAATCCAAAATACTACTTTTTTATAGTTCGCAAACAACTAAAACATACAACTCAACAATGAAGCCCGTATACAAACTGACGCCATAAACAAAGAGATTACTCACAATCCTCCATATTTATTTACGTCTCGCAGCGCCCTCATCGGTGGTCGAAATCGCGAATTAAGGAATTGTGCAGTAGTCCTAATATCTATGTGTGAATTTTTATAAAAATATGGGGTTTGGATTCTGCCGAATCTACTAGGAAAACTGGTATGTTATAAATTCATAATTTAAAGGACGTGATGTTGTAGATGAAGATTTAGATTTACATTATTATCTTGTTGGACACAATGGTTACTAATTTTCGAGATATCACATGGCTTCACCTTTTTTTAATTTTTTTATTCTATTCTATTCACTTACATTTTCCATATTTACTTCTCTCATTTGCTTATACATTTTCTTTGAATAAAATAGATGTTTGTCCAGAACGAATCACTGAGCTATTAGTTGAATAGTTGTGAAATTACATAATTAGATGAATTTATCCTGGACAGATATCCTTATATGCTACAGTGTATTGTTGTTTCTCTTTCTTATAGTTAAATGTACTTTTAGCATAATTCCGGGAATAAAAAAAATTCCGATGATGGACAGTTCCTGAGGTATACAAGTTGTACATATCTTCCGTTCCTGTAAAGAAAAGTTGTATACATATCTTCCGTTCCTGTAAACACAAGTGTATGATTCTCTCATTGAACAAGTTTCCAGATCAAACAGTTTCCTGCTGCAAATTCCACTAAGAAACTTGCCTGGTGTGAGTTCCTTGGCGAATATCTACTGACAACACATTTACATGGATTCAATCCAGGGGTGTAAATAATTAGCACTTCAAAAAAGGGAAGTAATTAGTAATTGTGTGAGGCTTCACCTAATTTGTTTTAAACTTTGTAAATTTAGATAATAATACTAACCCATCTTTTCAAAATTGTAAATTTTCAATTCTATTTTTTTTATTATATATATATATTTGTTTTTTAATAAGTTTTATTTACTACACAGAAACCATTACGACGAATGGCGCCCTTTGTGTTAACTTATAGTATCTTTTTTCTTTAAATTCATCAAACAAAGCCCTGAGAACTGGCTTTGTTATCTCCAAAATTTAAATCCAGTTTGGCAAGAACTTACGCTATTCATTTATTTTTATTTATTTTTTATTAACGCACAACGCCGAGGGTACGTTTTGTTTCATAGGGCAGACGAGATCGAGAAATGTTCAAATGAGGACCTAACTTGGTTATGTGATAATGGTTTGAGAATTATTATTCAGAAAACTAAATTCAAGCTACTGGGGGAAAAAGACAACTTAATAAATCATTTAACATTACAATAAATGATGAAAGTGTTGAGATAGTATTTTAGTTTAAATATTTGGGAGTTATGCTATATTCAGAATTAAATCTACATGAGCATTGTAAGTACATAGAGGAATAATTGCAACTAAAATATATTTCCTGAATTCGCAAGGATGACTATACATATATAGATCAAAAAATAATAGGTCAATACTATTATAACGCTTTACAAAATTTGAAAAATAATTTTCAAAGAACGTTCATTAAGAAGCAACAACTACTTCTCGGGCTATATGCCCCGACATTGAATTACACTTCTAAAGTGAACGGAGTTGGTATATCTTTAAGATAGAACCAACCATTCTGATTTGCGATTAGAAGGAATAAAATCACTTGTAGACCGGGTTCGGCGTATTTGCGCCTCATCAGTACAAGGTAGATGCCATTCCTCCAGAATTTTGACTATTGTAGCACAGTGCTATATTTTGCTAGTAAAAACAATCTCACCAGATTACAAAAGCTGCAGAATAGGGCAATGAGGGCAATACTTGAATGTAATAGGCGCACCTCCATTAAATATATTATGTCTGTTAAATAACGACTGACGTTCAATTTGTTAATATTTATTTTTAAACTTGAGAATAAGATACTACCAAGTTATATTTGTGACCAGATGACATATACATATTATTATATCGGACATACATCCATATAGCACAAGAAATAATACACATAATTCATATATTAATACTGACACTAGTTCTGGGCTAGTTTTGTTTAATAGCTTACCAACAAAACTTGAGAAATGTCAGACACTAGGGTCATTCTCAAGAAAAATAAAGGAAACCATACGTTCAAATGTCCCTATAATTAGATTCGAAAATTTTCTTAAATAATTTGTACTTTGAGTGTTTTTAATGTTTCTTCAAATTTCATTTTATCTTTTACTTTGTATATATCATAATACATACATTCAGCGTTGCTGAAAAGTCCCGCACCAAGGGATTATCTCTGAAACGGATTAAATGAAAGTTATGAAATTCTAGGACGATGGATGAGACTTTATTCTGCATATTTTGGAGTGAATATGAAATGTTTTCGAAAACAGCGCTTAGCGTACGGCCGACATCTTGAATTTTTTGAAATTGCAACCTAGGTCGATTGACGTATCACAAAGAAGCTCACTTTTTTCTCTTTCCAAAAATAATAGCAATGTATCACTTCCATACAATATGTCTTATAAAATATCAGTTTTATTTTTCTAAATTAAATTGTACTGTACTAATGATATGACCATGTAGGTTTTTAACATTATACAAAACACTATAATAGGCACTAAAAACGTTAACCACATAATTCTTTACGTGAAAATTGTGAAAACTGATACTAATTTCAAATTAGCACGAAGTTTAAAAGTCAATTAAAAATAATGGCACATTTATCGAAAAAGCAACGAATCGAAATCTTAATGTTATTTGGATATGGTGATCGCAAACGTTCCCATGACGAAGCAGCTCAACTTTTCAATGATTTAAATTCTGAATGTTCTCCTATAAGTAGTTCTACCGTGACGAGATTAATAAAAAAATTCAATGAAACTGGTAGTGTAGAGGATATTCCAAGGTATGGTAGACCGAAAAGTGCAGCTAATGAAGATACAACTTTAGATGTTCAAGCAAACCCTAAAACATCTCCAAGTGTATTGGCTTGAAATCATGGTGTTTGTAGACAGTCTACATAAACTATTCTGCATAAAATTCGAAATCTCCAAGAATTGGCTGAGGATGATTTTGATGGGCGATTACAATTTTGTGAAACAGTTACAAAGAAAATTAGGATGCAAAATAATTTCTTAGATTTTTTTGGTATTCAGTGATGAAGCCATATTGTGTTTGAACGGTTCTGTTAACAGACATAATTGCTGGTACTGGTCATATTGTAATCCGCACTGAGATGGGGAGGTTTGTACACAGCGTCCACAGAAAGTTATTGTGTGGGCGGGTTTGGTGAGGAACCCTTTGACCGGTTCTTTTTTTTATTAAAGGTACGCTTACGTGTGCTAAATATCTTGATTTACTACAAAATGAAATTATACCTGAAATAAATAGATTTTTTTCTAACATGAAGGTATACTTTCAACAGGACAGTAGATATAAGAACTAAAATCTGAAAATAAAATTTAAAATCCAATTTGAACGGTATAGGCATTAAATTAAGAATCATAATAAAAAACAATAAAAAACTGAAAATGAATATTTGTCTATTGCAAACAAAAAACCACTCAATAGAATACGGTACTAAATTTTAACAATAAGAATACTGAAACTGTTAACGGAAATTTTTCGACTGAAAAAAATATATTATTTGGATTCACTCAAATAATTTTAGATTTCGGCTGGGTATGTAAATTAATTTGTACTTTTGTTTTACAACTGGCTTTGATATCACAATTTTTCTACTCACACAATAAAATCGAGAACGATCGGACACTATTAATTCACCAAACTATTTAAATAAAAAAAAATTCAAAATCAACTTACTGTTTCTACAATATCTTGAAGTAAAGACTTCTAAGCAAACGGTAGCAGAGAGACCCAAGGCCGTTCGGTTTTCGAATTTATATTAACATTCCCACCGTTAAATTAAAGTTTTCGTGGAGGTAGACAAAATCGTACGCGCTCTCAAATTATAGGCCAAGCAATAGGTAAATGTTTTTGACAAAAATCCTAGTAGAAAGCGAATGGTGTCATCATATAAAAGACGTTACGTAGTATAATTTTGATACGTTTTGGACACGAAAATGTTTTTCAGTAATTTGTTATAAACATTTGAGACGAAAAAAACCTTCCTTTTTTTAGTTTTTTTCATATAACGTAAAAAGTACTGAAGCAATCTCAATGGGATGTATATAGAAATCGTAGGTTATTAAAATACGAACAAAATGAGGGATCAAGCGAGTTAATCGAATAATTAGGAACCGAGGAAATTATAAAAAACCGGAAAATTAGTCATTTTTTTGAAAATTCATATTTTCATCATTTTTCAATTGGAAGAGCTGAAACTTTGTACAAAGTAAGTTCTTCATATGCACTTTATATGTGCGATGAGCAGGCGCCAGGCGACGGTTACTTTTATCGCAATTGAAATTGTAAATGTCGGATGCATTATGGATTGTACAATTTTAAATTTTAAAGCGGTTTTGAAAAATACAGATATAGAGCCATACAACTTATATTTTCGATTTGTGATCAAATGCTGCGAAGTAGGTCAAAAACGCTCGGAAATACGGCCGAAAATGATCCACTGCCGGAAACTAACGGAGTAGAACGGTAGCGGGGATCGAGGAGAGGCATACTATACGATCGCACTGGCGAGCGGCGTAACCAGTCATTTTCGACGGTGATCTTGGGCGTTTTTGGCCAACTTCGCATTATTTTATTACAAATGGAAAATATACATTTTGTTGCTCTACATCTACTCTTTTCAAAACCGGTTTGAAATTTAGAATCGGACAATCGACAATGAATCCAGACACGTTGCAAATTATCGCATCAAAAAATTACAATTGCAATTGCGATAAAAGTAACCGTCGCCTGGCGTCTGATCTTCTGACATATAAAGTGCATTATGAAGAATTTGCTTTGTACCAAGTTTCAGCTCTCATAACTGAAAAGTGGCAAAAATATGAATTTTCAAAAAAATGGCAAAAGTATGAATTTAAAAAAAAATGACTAATTTTTCGGTTTCTCCAAAATTTCTCGGTTCCCAATTATCCGATTAACTCGATCGACACCTCATTTTGTTCGTATTTCAATTACCATATCATAATTTATCCATACATTCCATTGAGATTGCTTCAGTACTTTTTACGTTATATGAAAAAAAACAAAATTACAAATTACTGAAAAACATTTGCGTGTCCAAAACATATCAAAATTATACTACGTGATGTCCTTTATATGATGGCATCATAAGTTTTCTACTAGGATTTTTGTCAAAAATTACTATACTTGCAAGTAATTTTCATATGTTAATATTGGAATTTGAGAATCTTTTATTGATAATGAAAATAAATAATTACGGTAATACTAATAAACTAGAAGGGTACCAGAAATTAATGTCGGAAATGTAGAAACGAGTTATACATAACTTACTTATAATCAAAATATTAACGGAGAAAAAATAAAAGAAATCCAAAACGATTTAAAAAAAATTACTCGTTACACACTCCCTCTACTTCGGTAAAAAAATTAATGAACGAAAGCGCAGCGTTCATTACATAATCTTACTATGGGCTGGTGGCGAAACGACCGGAAGTGAAGTCCAACTACTTTTCGGACAAGTCTTGGGTGATCGGTGCCTAGGTCGCATTGAACTCCGTCATCTAGCATCGTACAGGGTTGGCGGGAGCCGGCTGCGAGGTAAGCTTGGACTACCACCGGTCGGGTATGAGCGCTGGATCCTTCGCATGGACAATCAGAGGACATCTGGCCAATCTGTTCACATTGGGAACAAAACATGATGTAGGGTCGACCGCAACTCTTTCAGCGGCGACCAGCTGTTGCGTTATTGTATGAAATAACGAATCTTCCTATGGCTTCGCTCATAAAGGATTCCCGGGCGGAAATGGTCGACTGGTGTTTCGGTCTGGTAACGGACTCGGATTCCGACTGCATACTGGATCATTTCTGCAATGCTCATCCTCTGAAACAGTAACTATTGTTTCTTACATTACCGGGACAGTGGTATAGTAGACATTTCCAGGAACTGCGCTAAGCCTGGGAGAGGAAAGAGTAAACGCGGTCTACTGTCTGGTCTCTCTGAATCTATCGCTAAGAAAGGGTCGAAATAAAATTCCTTTGAAGCCGCAGAGATATTGAAGAATTATAATTTGAAAACAATAAATGAGGTTAGATAAATGGTTTAAACGATAATTCTTATCTCTGGTAAGTTTTGTTACATTAATTCAAGACATAGAGATCAACTAAACTGTCGATGTGTTTGGATTTTAATGGCACGACATAGAAATTCATATTTTAACATGGCGCAGGCTTATAAAAAATGAATATCCGTTCTTCCTATTGAATTTTGCAAACGATACTTCTATTCACTTACCTGTTGTTTGATTCCTAAATTATCATCTTTCTATTACCTAACATATTTGTACAGAATTCAAAGATAACAAAATTTATAAAACAAAAAAACTTTCAGGGGCATGTCTGTTAACTTTTTCCTTTAGTTAGAAATGTAAAACAATTTTCTTCCTTTAAATATAATTTAATGTAAAACATGTAATTGTAAAATTATTATTTTCTTGGGGGTTTAACTAATTGTGTAATGATGGAAACTGTTATTTTTTTATATCTTATATCGGTTTCTATGATTGATATGAGTCCTGTATCTAAAACTTAAATATGCCTTATAATTTCTAAGAGATTTCTACAAAGCCTGTCTGATGGTTGTACGAGGCGTGCCTGAAGTGCATACCTCTTAGTGTTTCTGAGTGTCTCAGAGAGTTCTGTGAAGCTTAGCCGAATATATCTAGACCTTACAGGAAGATTCATCTAAACTTAGCTGAAGACCAATATAACGCTTGCCTGGAGGTTTATCTAACCTGAAAATTACCTAGAGGCTACCTACCATCCATCGAGGGACCTCAGCTATAAACAATCACTTCAGATAAGTAGATTAAGAGCAGATAGTGATGATTTTTTGTACGGCATTTATATTGTTCTCATGTAATTTTTTCCAGTATTAAATCAACACTAACCATAACCAATGCTACCTGTGCCTGGTGTCCATTTTATTTATCGTGTATAAGACAGGCAACAAAAATATATTTATTTTCAAACAAAATGTAGCATTTATTCAACAATTCTTATTGTTTTTAGTATCTCTTCACAAAGGGGCAATATACAATAAAGGGGTAACAAAGACTCCTGAAACGACTAGTACGTACTATTCGCCTTACACTATTTTGAAGATGGTTTACAGGTAGGTTAAAGGTACTAAATTTCTATACTAATAAGCTCCATGTTACATAAATAATATTAGATCAAGTGTTCCAATGATTTATTGTTTTCTATTTTTCTAGGATCCAGGGAGTGAGAGCACAGCTCCAAAGTGTGGAATTTCTTATAATATTATTGGAAAGATCTTACTTGTAAAGGTCGATGGTAGTATCAGACAGCATCCAGAGCTCTGCAGATAGACGAGCAATGAGGAAAGCTAGGTGTGGCTTGGTATCATGCAAGATTTCATCAGTATCATGCACACTGAACAAGAATGAAAGTAAGCTGTAACGTCTAATTCACCTACCCTTTGGATTTTACCAACAGGCCACGTCACTTTGGTCACCCTTGATGCAAAATCTTATAAACGAATGCTCGGGCGCCAGATTTTTTACGTGGTTTGCTCCACGGCCCATTGACCCTTCGCGTCAAGAGTTCCAGATAGCCTTAGATGGAGGTTACGGAAAATTCCAGGGGTCTGTTGTTCTTGACCTCGACGTAACACGTAGTGGGAAACGGGCTTTACTTGTTTACCACTATCGGGAAAGGAAACTACCAGTTGCTTAAGAAATTATAAATTTTATTTCAACCCCGAAATAATTGGCAGTTTAGGGATGAACCCAGAAGCAAAATATTTAAATAAATAAAGGTGTGTTAAAGTCAAACAGTATCTAGAAATAACTAACTACGTTATTCCTCAAACCAAAAGCAATACACCAAGCAATAAATAGTTTAATTTTTATTCACAAAATACGCAAAAGCTAAAGTGCAAGGCTTTACTAGTATGTCTAGATGCGGGTGAAAATGGTGAAACTTATCTAGCGGTCAGATGAAAAATACACAGAGAAAGCGTTATCAAGGCACTAGTAGATTTTAATCAAACATTTCTTTATATTTGTGTACCGGTTTAAACAAAATAACGGTAATTTATAGATTACCCTCGGTTACTGATACTCTCGTGTACTGAACACACAAAAAAAAACGGAAACTTCATCAATTCTCCTGGAAACCTCCCAAATTTTGTACCTGCCTTGGCAGCGAACATGTACGAGATTATTCCAGGTTATTACGGTGATCGTAACCCCTTTTAGATTGACGTTGTCACGGCCGTTAGTGCTAAATCAATTACTTCAATAAAAGTTAGATGACAGAATCCGAAAACTTCTCCTTTGTGATCCTGCTAAATGCAGCGAACACGCGTGAGAATATTTCGCTCCACGCCTTGGAAAACCCTCGAACTTTTGCACCTGCTATGGCAGCGTACACGTGCGAGACTATTCCAAATTGTCTTTTTTTTTTCGATATTTTCAGAGCCACTCAAGAATTCACCTGCTAAATGCAGCGATCAGACTTTGAGATTCCTGAAAAGATTTTTCCCGTCAGATAAACGGCTGCAGTCGGGCTTGAACGAAATAGTTTGAGAAATTCTCAAGAATATACCTGCTAAATGCAGCGACAATGCTTGAAATTTCTCAAAGATATCTCTTTTCCCGAAAAGTAAAGCCAGCAAATAAAACAAAACAATTTTTATTTCGGAATCGTACACAAATACGCAGAAAGTTTTCCTAAAATTAAACAAGCAATAAGCAAAAAATAAATTTTATCAATTTCTAAATCAAAAGAAGTCAGTCACCAGTGAATGTATAACGGAAAAAAAATTATTTACAACAACTTTAGTAAATTCGCTTAATTTTGTACCCGCCTTGGCAGCGAATATGAACGAGATTATTCCAGGTTATTACTGTGATCGTAACCCCTTTTTAGATTGACGTTGCCACGGCCGTTGGTGCTAAATCAATTACTTCAATAAAAGTTAGGTGACAGAATCCGAAAACCTCTCCTTTGTGATCCTGCTAAATGCAGCGAACACGCGTGAGAATATTTCGCTCAGCGCCTTGGAAAACCCTCGAACTTTTGCACCTGCTATGGCCACCGTAGATAAACAAGAGTAGTAGCCCAACTCACCCTTTTTGTCTTTGATGTCGTGTTATAAAGTAAGCCGCTATCGCCAGTGAGATTAGCAGGTGCATCCTATTTACGAGGGTCGTACATTCATGGGTTGTTGATTTAAAGATGGAGTGTTTGTTACGGGGGCCGGTAAAAACGTACCTTGTTAGAAAACTATTTTCTTTTGAATACATGTTTTCTTTTGGTAAGTAGTCATCGAATATTAACTACTACACTAGAAGTTTAACTAGTATTGAATTGTTTACAAAATATTTGACTGGAATAAAACGAGAAGTAGCAGGAATAAGCATTAATTAAACATAATAATAGGTCGACAGACAATTTATACAAATTTTTTAATATTGACAACTTCATATTAGGTTTGTTTGTTTTGTTTTTCTCAAGGTCGCGATTTATAAATTTTATTGTAAAATAAATACGTGATCTATAGTCTATTTTAGAAAGGTATAGGGTAATAAAATGGGGAATTCCGTTGTAACGTTAATTTCGTTCACTTTACTTCCCTCGATTGAATTAATAAATTATCGTATGGGCGGCGAATAGCCAGTCCTTTCTCATACCCAACACCGAGAAATGTTTCAAGGATGAATATATTTACTGTCGACGAGAGTCGAAATCAACGTTTCTATGCGCGCTGATCGAGATCCGTCTATCGGAAAATAGTCACGCCCATCTTGAACTTCGATCTCGTGTCTCTTCTTCTACCAATTATAAATCAAATATGAATCAAGAATTCACTACTGAAAGGTAAATTCCTTTCCTGGTCAAAGCGTATGAGCGTGACACGAACATGAGACGTAAGTCGGTTGTCGTTCACATGATTTAGTGTATTTAAACAAGTGGCAAAGGGGTTTCGTTCTTTCTTTCCTGCATACATGTGCTATTGAAGCCTTTCCGGCTTATCTTATCTTATCTTAGAAGTGCATTCATTTGAGTGCACTTTACCAGGACCCGAAACTTTACCAGGACCCGAAACTTTACCGGGACCCGAAACTTTATCCGGAATACTTTACCTGCAGCACTTAACCTGGAGCACTTTATCCGGAATACTTTACCTGGGACACTTACCTGAGACACTTTACCTGAAATACCTCATCCGGGACTGCAAGTTTTCCGACAACTTTACTACAACAGGAAAGTACAATAGTTCTTGCTCTCCAACAACAACATATGTCGACTAGTCATTTTTTTTGCTATTTAATTTTTTTTGAAAATATACAACCTGTAAATTTAATAACGTTGTTCATATAGTTTTTTTTCCCTTCCAATCTTCCAGGATTTGTCGCTATAATGCAGAGGTGAATAACAAATAAACTAGTATTATTCAGAGTGGCGCCCACCTAATGTACATAATTTATCTTTATTTCACCTTAAATGAATTTCAAGTAGAATTACCCGCGAACCGGTAAGACTACTCTCTGAATTTATACTAGTTTGGTCTCAGAATCTACACCTGAGGTGCTCTCTAACCTGAGCAGCCGTTGCACCGTCCAGTTCGGCTCAATTTCGGTGTCGGCCATAGGCGTAGGTCTTGAAATAGTGTTGTTTGTAATATTAAAATTTCAAGTAATTGCGTAAGAGAATTAGGAAAAGTATATTTTCTGAAGTGTCAATATCGAAATATTGTGTGGGGATTACTTAGGTAGTAGATTATACAGTTACGTTTTGCGTTTAACAGGTACCGTTTAACCTTCTATTAGTGCCTCTGCCTAATTCCAACCCTGTTTCAGATTCGGCTCAACCATACGCTGCAAGGTGCCTACCCAAAATTTTTAGACATTTATAAGTATATTTGTTTAGTTTAACGCATCAGTATTTGCTGTTAAGCCGTAAATAGTGTTCACAGTATTATAAGATTAGTAATAAAATGGCGACATTTACACCAACGAAAAGATGTTCCAATAATTCTCCACTATCAGTGAATGAAAAACTTATTATTTTAAATGAACACGATTGCATAAAATACGATTACCCAAAATTTACTGTACAAGAAACTGTCGACCGATGTTCCCGAATGACTGGAGTTGGAAAGTCCACCGTTTTTAAATTATTGCGGGGGAGAAAGATAGCAGGCCAAGTGGAGCCTCCCAAGAAAAGTCCAGGCAGACCAGTAAAAGTCCTTGATGAAGACACCAAAAATGTAATTCGAAGTTCACTCTTTTTATTTTAAAAAAGAAATACCCACCCTATATAAGATTTTAATGGAGCTTCGCCAGGATGACAGTATTCCGTTGATAACTAAAAAACTTTTATGGACCACTTTGAGAAATATGGATTTTGCCTGGGAAAAGCATAACCGTAAAGCACTTTATGAAATTGTTTGCTGAATAAAACTGTCTTCCGGAAAATGTAAACTGCAAATCCTTATTGTGTTGTTACATTGCTCTGCTGTTAGATTTGCATATTTATGTTTACCGATGAACCCCAAAGCATTTTTCCAAGCGTTACATCTAAAACCATCACAATACATTGTTAATAAATGAAATAATTGCATAAACACTTAATAGTCAGGCGTGTACTATGAGCATATTTTTAATTTCTTACCTAGCTTCATCCTTCGGAAATCGAAAAAAAGAGACACCTAATCCTCTTTTACTCTTGCAACCTTCAGCAGGACACAATAACCCCATTTCTATCAATCTAGATTTAATTATTAAAAAATATAAACAATGTTCTCACTACAAACTACAACCGGTATAATACGTACTCAGCGGTATCTGTGGACAACTGGTATACAGCTCCGGGCCCGACCAGCCCGAAGTCGATGACGGGGCAAGAAGGGAACGTTTAGGGGCGTGTCGAAGAGTTAAACTACTATTCTTGTTTATCTACGGTGCTATGGCAGCGTACACGTGCGAGACTATTCCAAGTTGTCTTTTTTTTTCAAATATTCTTGTATATTAGAATGAATTGTTTCCTATGGCCGGGTTTCTCTTCGATATTTTCAGAGCCACTCAAGAATTCACCTGCTAAATTCAGCGATCAGACTTTGAGATTCCTGAAAAGATTTTTCCTGTCAGATAAACGGCTGCAGTCGGGTTTGAACGAAATGAGTGTTCACAGTATTATAAGATTAGTAATAAAATGGCGACATTTACACCAACGAAAAGATGTTCCAATAATTCTCCACTATCAGTGAATGAAAAACTTATTATTTTAAATGAACACGATTGCATAAAATACGATTACCCAAAATTTACTGTACAAAAAACTGTCGACCGATGTTCCCGAATGACTGGAGTTGGAAAGTCCACCGTTTTTAAATTATTGCGGGGGAGAAAGATAGCAGGCCAAGTGGAGCCTCCCAAGAAAAGTCCAGGCAGACCAGTAAAAGTCCTTGATGAAGACACCAAAAATGTAATTCGAAGTTCACTCTTTTTATTTTAAAAAAGAAATACCCACCCTATATAAGATTTTAATGGAGCTTCGCCAGGATGACAGTATTCCGTTGATAACTAAAAAACTTTTATGGACCACTTTGAGAAATATGGATTTTGCCTGGGAAAAGCATAACCGTAAAGCACTTTATGAAATTGTTTGCTGAATAAAACTGTCTTCCGGAAAATGTAAACTGCAAATCCTTATTGTGTTGTTACATTGCTCTGCTGTTAGATTTGCATATTTATGTTTACCGATGAACCCCAAAGCATTTTTCCAAGCGTTACATCTAAAACCATCACAATACATTGTTAATAAATGAAATAATTGCATAAACACTTAATAGTCAGGCGTGTACTATGAGCATATTTTTAATTTCTTACCTAGCTTCATCCTTCGGAAATCGAAAAAAAGAGACACCTAATCCTCTTTTACTCTTGCAACCTTCAGCAGGACACAATAACCCCATTTCTATCAATCTAGATTTAATTATTAAAAAATATAAACAATGTTCTCACTACAAACTACAACCGGTATAATACGTACTCAGCGGTATCTGTGGACAACTGGTATACAGCTCCGGGCCCGACCAGCCCGAAGTCGATGACGGGGCAAGAAGGGAACGTTTAGGGGCGTGTCGAAGAGTTAAACTACTATTCTTGTTTATCTACGGTGCTATGGCAGCGTACACGTGCGAGACTATTCCAAGTTGTCTTTTTTTTTTTCAAATATTCTTGTATATTAGAATGAATTGTTTCCTATGGCCGGGTTTCTCTTCGATATTTTCAGAGCCACTCAAGAATTCACCTGCTAAATTCAGCGATCAGACTTTGAGATTCCTGAAAAGATTTTTCCCGTCAGATAAACGGCTGCAGTCGGGTTTGAGAAATTCTCAAGAATATGCCTGGTAAATGCAGCGGCAATGCTTGAAATTTCTCAAAGATATCTCTTTTCCCGTAAAGTAAAGCCAGCAAATAAAACAAAAACAATTTATTTCGGAATCGTACACAAATACGCAGAAAGTTTTCCTAAAATTTTAAACAAGCAATATGCAAAAATAAATTCTAATAATTCTAAATCAAAAGAAGTCAGTCACCAGTGAATGTATAACAGAAATATTTATTTACAACAACATTCGTAAAGTCGCTTACCTCGTGCGCGAAAATCAGGCGGTCGGTCGGTAGACAACGGCTGCAATTAAACGGCCCAGAAGGGATCGGATGCAGGACAAACGGTCAAAAGTGAAAAAGCCCATTTTTGTCTCGCTCCACCCGTTTTATCCATTTTTCTCTAGACCCCACTCAGGAGGTCTCCTACTTACAAATCTTAAGAAATGCGCGGACTGATTTGCGCGAACGGTACCGTAAATCATACAGGTACAATATACCAGATGTTTTAAAAGTACTACACATAATATATCAAAATAAATATTAATACTCCAATTTAATAACTAGCTACGACAGAGGGGTGAACTTAATAAAAAACTGAAATATATACTGCCGGATATCGGGAAAAAATAGTAACAACGTTACATCCCCCTCTTTCGTCGGTAAAAAAAAATTATTAAATGAAAGTGAAGCTTGAATTTATTACATTTTTTTTATTATAACCTAAAACGAATCTTCTTCACCTAAAACAGAATGTCTTTACCCAATAAAACTATCGAGTCTTGTGGCAGAATGATTATCATTCCGAACCTCACTGGTATCACTGGAGCCTGGAACTCCTCGTACTCCGGCTGGGATATGATCTGGAAGAACGTTGCCTCACTCCTCTACAGGTAGAGCTGTTCCGAAGCGTTGAATACCGCTGGCGAACGCCAGTGATGCCTTCCGGAATTTTCAGGGAACACTCACAGAGTTCTCATTGGATGCCAACATCTTGGCGGGATCGTGAAGCTCATCAGTGCCTGTGTTGCTACGGAGCGTTTTCCTGGCTTGGGTACCGGCCGGGAAATGGTTCGGCTGGTAGCTCGTCTGACGGACAATTTTCCACAGGTACAGTCCATTGCTATTCGCCTTTCTCCGAAATCGGTTTCAAGTCTTTAATATGTATTCGGTAATAACGCTTGCCTTGTGCATCTTTTAAATCATACACAACTGAAGATAGAACTTTCACCACTTTATACGGACCGGAATATTTCGGGGCAAGTTTCGCGGCCACATGATCTGCCGCGGACGACAGGGTATGCTCTTTTTTCATGACCGAATCTCCTATGGTACATCTCCAGTCACGTCGGCGTAGATTGTAATATCGGGTTTGTTTCGTTAATGCTCTAGACAAACTCAGATGGACTAGATCGAAACACTCTTGCAATTTGTTCAAACGAAGTAAGTACTGTTCTGAAACTTCATTCTCGGTATTTTCTGCATCCTTGGGTTGTTCGGGTCCTTCAGTCGCCTGATTTTGCTCGACTTCTCGGCGTAGTGTGTTCGGGATGTCGGGATCTCTTCCAAAATTGAGAAAGGCAGGAGAGAAACCGGTAGAGTCGTGCTTAGGATTATTAATTGCAAATTTCAGATCGGATATTCTCAGATCCCAATCTCGGTGGTCTTGTTCGCAAAATTGAGCTATCATGGTTTTTAAAGTACGGTTAGCTCGTTCAACGGGATTAGCCTGTGGTGTATATGGAGGGGTGAATCGATGGCGGATTCCTAACTCCTTCAACATGTCCTTGAAGAGCTTACTGTCATATTGCGTTCCATTGTCGGATAACACGGTGCGGGGGCATCCAAAAGTGGTCAGAACTTCTTCGTAAAAAACCGTACTTATCGACCTAGCGGTCGCTTTTCTGATCGGTTTACACTGTACCCATTTTGTGAAACGGTCTTGGAACATTACGATGTAGCAGTTTCCATTTTTACTGCGGGGCAGCGGTCCAACAATATCGGTACTGACAGTTTCCCATGGCCGTCGATTAGGGGACGGTTGCATTTTCCCGGGAAGCTTTTGTTGCGAAGGCTTATACTTCTGACATTGGAGACATCTCCTGACGTACTCAGTGATATCACGGAACATACCCGGCCAATAGTACAATTTTGCAATAAGAGTAATGGTTTTAGCAATTCCCAGATGTCCTGCATTAGGAGCATCATGGTTTTCTTGCAGGACTCGGGTTCGGTCGGACTTCGTTATGCATAGTTTCCAGGGATCGGACATTTCTGGCTCTCTGAAATCATTGATATCCCAGAAATGACGGTACAGTCGGTCTTCTTTAATGCAGTAGTCCGGAAACTTCTCTGGATCCTTCAGGACCTCTTCCTTTTTGTTCCGGTACCATGAACATTCGGCGGGTACATCGGCCAGACAGAGTACAGATGGTGGGTCGGCCTCGGCGGTCATTGGTAGCGGATTTCTGGACAGGGCGTCGGCCACACGGTTTAGAGCACCTTTACGGTACTGTATCTCGAAGTCATATTGCTGCAGAAAAATACTCCATCTCGCTAAACGTCCGGATGGACTAGCTATATAACATTATTACGTATCGCAGGTTGTACGAACTGGGATCCTACTGTACTGATGATATTTTATATACAACTCTGAAACCGATGAGTCCGACAATAATAAATTGAACAAAATGGCTCGTTTGTCCAGTAATGCACATGTTGCTTTTACAGAATTATTGGAAAAACTTATGGTGAACTAGGAGCATTTATTAATAATGCAGATATGCCATCTGTTGGAGATATTTTAAATGTATTGCCAATTTTAGTGAACAAAAAAGCAATTTTATGGCATTTTCGCAAACTGACCAATGTCGATATAGGTTCTCTTCCAACCATCATGATAGAGAAATCAGAGAGGTTTCAGTTGTTTGCAAAGAATCAGAAAAATATGAAAATTCCAGAATGCTTAGAAAATCCAGTCCTTGAATCCTTATATATAATGGCGATACACTTCAAGGAAGATATTTCTCACCTATAGGGAGATTAAGGTAAACGAACATTACTATGACTATAATTATTTCGTAACATGAAAGCTGATTCCTATTCAAATAAAATAATATAACAATAGTTTGGTAGGTAATACTATAATTTTTCTTTTCAGGAAGATTCAAGAAACGATGTAAAAATTGATTCTTTGTCATCTTGCATAATTAATATAGGTAAGTGAAGTAAAGCAATGTATTTTTCCAAAAAAAAATTGTAAATTAAAACTTCTTGAACAGCTGATATCCACCAACTATAACATTTTAGATTTTATTTTTAAGTAGATGGTTAAAAAGTAACAAAGAGGAATTAATTTTTTTTTCAACTTTCAATATATTTTTACCTCCAAACTATTTCATATAAAAAACTCAATTTTTAAAACCAATATATTGTAAAAAAAAAAATACTTAGTTCGAAATTTTTATGGTAGAATTCCTTATAAAATGTATTCATTTTAGGAAAAAGATTTGAGCTTTTTTTTACAAAAAGTTCAGTTTATTGATTTAGATTTATTGAAATCAATTCTACAAAGAACATTTTAAAATACAAAGAATATTGGGTTATTTAATTCGAAATAATGATCATACCACGTGGTAAAAAAATATTTCATCCTAAATTTACGTTTTCTCTTGAAACTTGTAATTTCCCAATATTCTTTTCCATTTATTTTGCTCATGTAATTACACTGAACTCTTAACAAAAAATGTACAAGGTCTGGCGAAACTTCGCGTCATAGAATTGTATAGTAATTGTAATTTATAAATGTTTGCAAAAGCAAAATATTTTTCATTACTTTCCATAAAACTGTAGACGATACTAAAACAACTTTAAACTCACGTTGTAACTAAACTAAAGCTATGACAAATATGCGACTAAGTTTCACCGGATCGATAAAGTGATATAATTTAACCTATAAATTGGTTTTTAGGAGGAAACTACAAAATCTTTTTCGGAAAGGTGCCAGTTATAGTTGATTCAAGTTTTCCAGAAGCACTGAAGTTTTGCTTCGCGCTTTATTTCATCTATAATCTAGAATATCCGAAAGAAATTCAAATCAAAAAAATTCAACAACTCAAAAAAGAAGGTGATTGCTTTAATTAACTCAATAACCAAATTCTCATAAGTAAGTTTTTTGTCACGATGACTAAGGAAATGTATTTTTTTAAAGAGTTTTCATATTTATTTTACGTTTTATATTTATTTATTATGGTTAGGTACTTGTTGCTTGGTAGAGAATTATGAACTTTCTGTTTTTCTATACAGTTTGTCCAAACTTACTATAGTTGATAATATTAGGGAGATATTCGATCAGATATAAAAAAATCTAATATTGAATGTGATTCTACTAAAATTTTGAAGAATTTGTTTTGTTCGTCAAATGCCGTGTGATAAATTGTATTTAGTTTCAAAAATGTTAGTTTTTCAAATTTATATTTTTATTAAAATGTGCATATAATACAATAATAAAAGTAATAATATCAGGTCAAAATTTAAGTTTTTTACTGTATCCATATTAAAACTATCTAATCAATAATACATGTTTGTCACATCAGAAATTTGAACATTTCATCTGAAAACTTAATTTGGGCACACTGTATATACCTATGTTAATAATTAGATACTTAGAAGGCGCCTCTAAGTATTTGATTAATAATTTTATTTATGTATTAAACCAGATGAGTTTATTTTTAAGTATTTTATAAATTGTGAATTTGTATATTTTATTTCAATACATTTTTTGAACTCTTAGACATTGTTTCCTATTACCTAATTTAAAAAATTTCCTTTTATAAGACAATTTGCTACATCAATAACACTTAAACTTTATAATTTCGGAAGTCTAAGGCGAATGTAAGGACGATTCATGTACTGTATTTGAAATATTTAATATTTTAATTTGAGTAATCACGGAATGTCAAAATTTTTCAAATTTTTTAACTGTTGTGGATGTGTTAATTTTTGACAGAAGACAGTTAAAAAATTAAAAAATTCTACATTCCGGGATTACTCAAATTAAAATATTAAATGTTTCAAATATACGGTACATGAATCGACCTTTACATTATTTATGTAAAACAAAATTACGTCGATACTGTGAAATTCACACATTTTAGGTAAATTCACATCTTCAGTGTATTACTAAAAATTCCTAGCTTTACAGTTATAGGGGAAATTTACATCAACAATGTAAAACAAAATTACACTGATTTTGTAAATTTCACATATTTTAGGAAAATTCACATCTGTAGTGTATTACTAAAAATATCTAGCTTTACATTTATACAGGAAATTTACATCAACCATGTAAAATAGAACCACATATATACCGTAAATTTCACACAAATTTAGGAAAGTTACATTTTTAATGTATCGGTAAAATTATTCAATATTACAAATATATATAAAATCTACATTAATCATGTAAAATAAAATTACATAATTACTGTGAATCTTGCATATAATTCCAGGAAAATCACATATTTAGTGTATTACCATAAACATGACAATTTACAATAATTAAAAAAATTTACACTTTTTCTGCAACAAAACTTACAGGGATGGCGTGAAGTTCACACATTCCTACGAGTAAAATTCACTTGTTTAATGTAATTATTACATGAAATATTTGCTTTTACAACAAAAATGTAAATTATGGGTAAAAATTATTTCTATTCAGAATCATTTCACGTTTATCCTGTGAATAACAAATTACAACAAAAATGTGATATTATATCATTACAAAACTTAAGTATATTCACTTAAAATTGGTTGGTCACCAAAAAGCATCAACCAGAGTGTAAAATGTGTTAAAGACTTTTTACTGTGCAAATTTAATTATACTCTCGACCTTTTCTGGATCGGTACGGATTCCATCTTCAGTGACTACATGGCCCAAGTATTTCATAGAAGGCAAACAAAAGTGACATTTCTCCGGGTTTAGTTTCAGCCGTGCTCCTCGTAATCGACGAAACACCTCAGATAGATTTTCTAAATGCTGTTCAAACGTTTCCCCCAGAACGATGATGTCATCCAGATAAGCAAATGCATATGGGTCTAAGTCTGGACCTATTAATTGATCCACCAATCTCTGAAACGTGGCGGGTGCAGAGTGTAAACCAAATGGTAGAACCGTGAATTGGAATAATCCACGTCCTGGTACGGTGAAGGCTGTGATAGGCTTACTTTCCAGTGTCAACGGGACCTGCCAATAAACTGGAAATATACTTGGCTTTTCGCAGCTTATCCAGGATAGCATTGATAAATGGAAGCGGGTAGGCATCCTTCATGGTAACCTCATTAACTTTACGAAAATCAATGCAGAAGCGGTTTTTCCCATCCTTTTCCTTCACGATTACAATCGGAGAACTCCACGGACTTGTAGAGGGTTCTATTACTCCTTCTTTCAACATGGCGTCTATTTCAGCATTGCAAATTTATTGCATTTTCGGATTCTGAGGTCGGTAACTCTGTTTGATCGGACGGGGTTGTAGCAGACGGATTTAATGCTCAACTAGTGTCGTTGGACCTTGAATCTTCTCAAATTGCGGTAACTCTTGGTTCAGAAAGGTATTCAGTCTGTCTGTCTGTTCTTTCGATAAATTTCTTTCAGTAAGTGGAATATGGTTTCCAATGGACATCCTATATAACCAAAATTCTTGTCATCCCCTAAATCTTCCAGGGAAAACGCGGAGACTTCAGTAACAAATTGCTCCTTGTTAACCCCTAACTCCAGGGAAAACGCAGAGACTTCGGAAGCAAGTTGCTCCTTGTCAACCCCTAACACCAGGGAGGACGAGGAGACTTCAAAAATAGAGTTTTCCTCATCAACCCCTAACAACACCGGGGAGGACTCAGAAGTTTTAACAACGGATTGCTCCTTGTCATCCCCTAACTCCAGGGAAGACGCAGAGACTTCAGAAATAGAGTTTTCTTCATCAACCCTTAACAACACCGGGGAGGACTCAGAAGTTTTAACAACGGACTGCTCCTTGTCAACCCCTAACAACCCCGGGGAAGACGTAGAGACTTCAACAACAGATTTTCCTTCATTAACCCCTAACAGCACCGGGGAAAACTCGGAAACGTCAGAAACAGAGTGCTCCTTGTCAACCCCTAAACTTCCCAGGGCGGACGCAGAGACTTCGAAAACAGACAAATTTCGGAAACAATTCTTTTCACCAACCCCAGGGTTGGTATCTTCCTTACAGATGATTGGGACAGCTGCATCGGATTCTTTCGGGTGTGTGTTCCCTACCTCCACTATTCCAACCGGACTGGGTAATTGTGAACTTCTTACTAGTTTACCATTTATGTATATATTTTCAGTTCCTAACTCCCCCGGAAATTATACTTTCGGAGGACATCGTGTCCTAACACAATATCGGTTATCAAACCAGGGAAATGCTCTAACGAACCCTCCATCGTGACGTCATTGATCTTCCATTTGAGCGCATAAATATCGGTGATAGAGACTAAATTTCCATTAGCTAAACGGGCCTTCGTATCCTGACGGCTGGTAATTTGCTTTCTTTGGGAAAATGTCTTAGCTACTTGATCACCAATATATGATTTCGCTGCTCCGGTATCTTACAATGCTTTGAACTTGTGATTTCCAATTTCGACGTCTATGTGCGGTCGGTGGTCGTTCATTTCTTCTGGCGGATCGGTATGAGAGGCAAATATTTGCGGATGCTGTGTCGGCCTCTCCTCGGGACAGCTTCGGATTAGTTTTCCTTCCTCCTGCAGGAACAGTCTCTAGAAAATACTCCTTCCTTACGACAACGAGAACAGAATATCTTCGGCGGGTTTTGGCAGTTGTTACGGTAGTGTCCAGACACCCCACAACGGAAACATGTGATTTCACGGGAAGATGACCCAGGCGGGTGCTGAGTAGTAGTAGGCGGCGGCCTGCGAGGACTATTGGTCGGTGACGATTGGCTGG
The DNA here is from genome assembly GCA_947563755.1 of Lochmaea crataegi. Classification (NCBI taxonomy): domain Eukaryota; kingdom Metazoa; phylum Arthropoda; class Insecta; order Coleoptera; family Chrysomelidae; genus Lochmaea; species Lochmaea crataegi. The sequence continues at coordinate 30,352,760 of OX387431.1, read as the reverse complement.
AACCGGCGATGGGCTCTCTGGATGGGCCCGGAGTCGAATGGGGAGATGGTCCATACCTTGGTGAACTCATTGGCTGGGGACGGGTTGGTCCACGGTTCGGTCCACTGGGGCCTGATACATTCTGGAGTTCCTTCCTGAGGAGCTCATATTCCCTTACAACTTGACAAAATGTGGAAAAATCATCAAAGTCCCCTTTTCGAATTTGCAGACGGTATTCGGGCAACAGGTTACGGTACAGCCATGCTAACTGTTGTTCGTGAGTTAGCTTTCCATGTCGTCGCATCAGAGTTTGGAGTTCGGTCATGTAAGTAGCGGCGGACTTATTCCTTCTTTGCAAGCGTCGGCCTATCTCGGCTTCTAAGTCAACCTCATAGTTGACGGAATAAAAGAAGATTCGGAAATCTGCCTCAAATTCGTCCCAAGTAGTGTACCTGCTGCGATTGTTACGGTACCAAAATGCGGGTTCACCTGACAGTAATTCCGGTAACACAGGAAGCAGATTATCTTTCTGGACATTCCTTGCGGTACAGATTTCATCAATTCTTTCTATGAATGCAGCAGGATCTCATCGGTTTCCAATCGTGTACGTTTATCGGAGGAGTTGCCATAGCGGTCGGATATTCCTCTTGGTCTCTGGCGGATCGCGGAGCAATATTTCTTCGTCTCAAAAAGTTGACGAGTCTTTTACGTTTGAGAGGAACGGTTCCAGCAACCGATAAATTCCTCTTTACTAGCTCTGTATTCAAACCCTCGTTCTTCAGTAAGTATATCCAACTTACTCGATTGTCGGTTATTTCTCCAACGGAAGTTACGGTCGGTACTGGAGGAACGGATTCGGTTTCTACAGCTTCTTCTTGATCAAATAGGGAAGAAATGTCCAATTCCTCAGAATTTCTTCTAGACATCTACCTTTTATGAAACGGTGCCCTGTACTAACCAACAGTGCGAAAAACAACCAAAATCGAAATGAAACGGTCCCTGTTCAATCAACAATACGAAGAAAAAAAAATTTAAAACGGAAAAACGGTTCCTGCCTAATCAACAATACGGGAAAAAAAATGTAAGACGGAAAAACGGTCCCTGCTCGGGCGCCAATTTGTAACGTCTAATTCACCTACCCTTTGGATTTTACCAACAGGCCACGTCACTTTGGTCACCCTCGATGCAAAATCTTATAAACGAATGCGCGGGCGCCAGATTTTTTACGTGGTTTGCTCCACGGCCCCTTGACCCTTCGCGTCAAGAGTTCCAGATAGCCTCAGATGGAGGTTACGGAAAATTCCAGGGGTCTGTTGTTCTTGACCTCGACGTAACACGTAGTGGGAAACGGGCTTTACTTGTTTACCACTATCGGGAAGGGAAACTACCAGTTGCTTAAGAAATTATAAATTTTATTTCAACCCCGAAATAATTGACAGTTTAGGGATGAACCCAGAAGCAAAATATTTAAATAAATAAAGGTGTGTTAAAGTCAAACAGTATCTACAAATAACTAACTACGTTATTCCTCAAACCAAAGGCAATACACCAAGCAATAAATAGTTTAATTTTTGTTTACAAAATACGCAAAAGCTAAAGTGCAAGGCTTTACTAGTATGTCTAGATGCGGGTGAAAATGGTGAAACTTATCTAGCGGTCAGATGAAAAATACACAGAGAAAGCGTTATTAAGGCACTAGTAGATTTTAATCAAACATTTCTTTATATTTGTGTACCGGTTTAAACAAAATAAAGGTAATTTATAGATTACCCTCGGTTACTGATACTCTCGTGTACTGAACACACAAAAAAAAAACGGAAACTTTATCAATTCGCCTGGAAACCTCCCAAATTTTGTACCTGCCTTGGCAGCGAACATGTACGAGATTATTCCAGGTTATTACGGTGATCGTAACCCCTTTTAGATTGACGTTGTCACGGCCGTTAGTGCTAAATCAATTACTTCAATAAAAGTTAGATGACAGAATCCGAAAACTTCTCCTTTGTGATCCTGCTAAATGCAGCGAACACGCGTGAGAATATTTCGCTCCACGCCTTGGAAAACCCTCGAACTTTTGCACCTGCTATGGTAGCGTACACGTGCGAGACTATTCCATGTTGTATTTTTTTTTCAAATATCCTTGTATATTAGAATGAATTGTTTCCTACGGCCGGGTTTCTCTTCGATATTTTCAGAGCCACTCAAGAATTCACCTGCTAAATGCAGCGATCAGACTTTGAGATTCCTGAAAAGATTTTTCCCGTCAGCTAAACGGCTGCAGTCGGGCTTGAACGAAATAGTTTGAGAAATTCTCAAGAATATACCTGCTAAATGCAGCGACAATGCTTGAAATTTCTCAAAGATATCTCTTTTCCCGTAAAGTAAAGCCAGCAAATAAAACAAAAACAATTTATTTCGGAATCGTACACAAATACGCAGAAAGTTTTCCTAAAATTTCAAACAAGCAATATGCAAAAATAAATTCTATTAATTCTAAATCAAAAGAAGTCAGTCACCAGTGAATGTATAACGGAATAATTTATTTACAACAACATTCGTAAAGTCGCTTACCTCGTGCGCGAAAATCAGTCGGTCGGTCGGTTGACAACGGCTGCAATTAAACGGCCCAGAAAGGATCGGATGCAGGACAAACGGTCAAAAGTGAAAAAGCCCATTTTTGTCTCGCTCCACCCGTTTTATCCATTTTTCTCTAGACCCCACTCAGGAGGTCTCCTACTTACAAATCTTAAGAAATGCGCAGACTGATTTGCGCGAACGGTACCGTAAATCATACAGGTACAATATACCAGATGTTTTAAAAGTACTACCCATAATATATCAAAATAAATATTAATACTCCAATTTAATAACTAGCTACGACAGAGGGGTGAACTTAATAAAAAACTGAAATATATACTGCCGGATATCGGGAAAAAAATAGTAACAACGTTACAAAGCATATAGATAGAAGTAAGCACAGGTAGAAGTAAGCTTAGGTAGAAGGCCTTTGGTGGAATGGGGCCTGAAATGTATGAGGTTTATTTTTATTCAAGAACCCTCACTAATCCTCTTGAAATGGTGTATATGTCTCCCAGATATAAAAATTGAAGGCTCCTTAATAAAAAATGGGATATGGATGGCCCAGATATCCGAAGATTTTCGATTATTTCTCCCAAAACTTTTAACGACCATACATCACCCATCAAAAAAAACCCAAAAACCAGATTCCTCTGACAGTTGACCTTCTAGAGGAAAGTGGCCTTTTACATATTAGTTATTAATAAAATTAAAAAAAAGTCAAGGTCACCACCCACGGTCACCACATTTAATTTGGATTGATACCAAGCTGACACACTTCTTCTGTTTGGTCTTGTCTTTATAGACTAATGAGCTGATTTTAGTGATTTTAATATTGTTATTTTATTTTTTTTTTGAATTTTTACTGAAAGGTTAATTATTAAACGCTTTGATAAATATTAGTTGTTTTTGATATACCTAATTCTTCGAACCCGTAACAACACCACCCCTTTCTAGAAAAAGTTTTTCCAAAATTTCAATGCTATCTGTCACGATACTACGAATTGAGGGAAAAAAATAACATTACCTATGACTTAATCTATGTATTCCTAAATGAAAAAAGTATATCCTAAATAAACTAATTGCTATGTTAGTACGGTAGAGTCGATGTCTGGAGGGTGAGACTTTAAATCCTTAGCGTTCCAGACACCTAGTGATTTACGAGCGGAGTCTTCCAGCTCATATGTCCACGGTGATACGATACGGATAATTTTATGAGGGCCGCTAAACTTGTTTGCTAACTTATTGGTGACATAATTCGTGGCATCAGACTGAACGTATTGTCGTTTCCAAACCATCTGATTTAAATTAAACTTTTCTTTCCTATGACGAAGATTGTAAGTCTTTTTACCTTTCTGGTAAGCATGAAGCAAGCGCTTCTGTACATCTTTAAATAGTTGAGATAGAGCTTCGGTTTTTTCTGATAGGATATTCGGACTTTCACTTGAATGTCCACCAATGTCATTAAGGTCTACTTCTCGACCAAAATTCACTAGGTTTGGGCTAACACCTGTGCTTTCGTGACTAGCGGATCTTATTGCAAAACCTACTTTCGCAAGATATTGATCCCATTATCCGCCACATATGCGGATAAGACAGTTTTCAATGTCCTATGTGGATGCTCTACAGGGTTAGCTTGGGGGTGATAGTAAGCTGTATGTTTGAGCTTTATCCGATATTTGTTTAATAGTGCGACAAACAAGGCACTTTTAAATTGTTGACCATTATCAGCGATAATATATTTAGGGGTCCCATAAAGAAGTATCACATGATCTTCGAGCCAATAGACTATATTTTTGGCCATTGCACTTCTTAAAGGGAAGAATAAAACAAATTTTGTGAAACAATCCATTACAGAAAAAATATATACAAAACCGTTGGTAGATCTAGGTAAGGGACCAACAAGATCTATTCACTATCTCCCAAGGCCTGGACAAGACTGCTTGAGGCGATAACATCTGACCAGCGGCTGCTTTTTGTTCGGACTTCGTGCGCAAGCAAGTGTGACACCTGCGGATGTATCTAGCCACATCACTACGCAATTTTGGCCAGTAATATGTTCGACCAATTCTCTCCACAGTTTTTGCAACCCCTAAGTGTCCACAAGTCGGTGGATCATGATGGTTTTTTATAACATCAATTCTGCGTTCCCGTGGTACGACCAACAACCAGTCAGAGTTTGCCAAAGCTGGGTACCGATGCTTAGAATTTCGGTATAGTTTCCGATCTTTTACCATCCATAAGGGGTACTTCTCCGGAAGTCTCTCTATTCTGCTCAGCAAATCATTATACCATTTATCGGTTGAGTTGAAAGGTAAATCTGTAGAAACTTCACGATCTAAAATATCGTCAGAGCCAGGGTTGTCCACAACGTCAACACAAGGAACAGCTCTCTATAGTGCGTCAGGTACAAGATGGTCCTTACCTTTACGATGAATGACTTCAAAATCATAAGCTTGTAACCGAAGACACCAACGAGCGATTCGACCAGTAGGATCTTTAATACTAAACAGCCACTGTAATTACTACAAATTTTGTTGCCTCTAAATATGGTCTAAGTTTTTCAACCGCAAATATTACTGCAAGACATTCTTTCTCAGTAGTAGAGAACTTTCTCTCCGAGTTTGTCAAAGACCTACTCAGGTAACAAATGACGCGGTCACCCTCAGGGTAGCTCTGAGAAAGGGTAGCCCCCAATCCAAAGTCACTGGCATCTGTTTCCACAATAAATGGTAGTGAAAAATCTGGACATGCCAGGATAGGTGCCGATACGAGAGTCTGCTTAATTTTGTTAAAAGCATCCTCACAAGCCTTTTCCCATACAAACGGTCGCTTTTTCTGAGTGAGGCTGGTCAAAGGTGCAGCTAACAAAGAAAAATTAGGGATAAATCGCCTGTACCATGACGACATTCCCACAACTCTCCTAACTTCTTTTACATTTCGCGGGGTTGGTATACGTAAAACAGCTTCAACCTTGTCAGGATCAACTACTAATCCTTTACTGTTGACCACATATCCTAAGTAGCGTAGCTGTGACCTGCAGAAAATACTTTTTTCGCGATTCAAAGTCAATCCAGCCTTTTTGAGACGTTCAAGTACTTTGTTCAGTACTTCTATATGTTTCTCAAAAGAGGGAGTACAAATGATGATGTCATCAAGATATACGAATGTATAACTGTCGAGATCTACGCCAAGTACTTGATCAATTAACCGTTGCCAAGTTGCTGGTGCTGAATGCAACCCAAATGGCATCTTTTTAAATTGAAATAGTCCACGATTGGGGACTGTAAAAGCTGTTAAAGGTCTAGATTTGGCTGCTATTGGTATTTGCCAATAAGCTGATTTGATATCAAGAGTGCTTAAATATCTTGCATCTCTCAATTTATCTAGGATTGCGCTAACGTATGGAATTGGATAAGCATCCGGAGTACTAACGGCATTAAGTCGTTTATAATTGACACAAAAGCGCCACCCTCCATCCGATTTCTTCACCATGACAATTGGTGAAGACCAAGCTGATTTAGAAGGTTCCACGATCTCATTCTTCAGCATTTCATCCAATTCTCTATTTACAACAATCTGCAAAGCAGGTGAGATAGGGTAGTATCGTTGCTTGATAGGTGGTGAGGTTGTATGAATCTCATGTTCTATTAAAGTAGTGCAACCGAGTTTGTCCCCCATGCCTTTGAATGCATGGTCTACTTGTTCGTTCAATAACTGTAGTTGTTCCTTAGTCAGGGAGTCAACATTGCGAATTCCACTCGTAGTTACCTCATCTAAGTGGTAGTGTTCACGAAAACTCCATTCTCCTGCATAGAGATCTGGAATTATACCCTTCTTAGACCAAAAGTCTATCCCAAGTATAAGACGATGTGGCAGGGAGGGTACAACCAACACGCTAATTAGTTCGACGCGATCGCGCAACCGTATAGGTAACAAAATTTCACCAATGCTTTCGCAAGTTTGGCCATTCGCAACTGTACATGCCTGTTTGTGTCTTACGTCTAAGCTGCACAACTCACATAGCAGGTCCCAGCCGGGTCCACCTACTATAGTGCGTGATGCTCCACTATCCAAGAGACCTAAAAAATCAATGCCAAATAAGCTCACTGTTAGATAGGGTCTTTTGTCTCCCGTTGCATGACTTAGCACGTAATTCAGAATGGCAACGTTCTCGGATAAATTGGTAGAAATTGTAAAGGAGTCCGTACCCAGTCGACCTACTGAGGCGGAACAATTGAGTTTTTTGAGCAATTTGAGCATGTATTAGCAACAGCACCCTGTTGCCCACATCTGAAGCAAAATCGTCGTTTAGGTTCTGAACACTTCCTAAACCTATGACCTTCGACTCCACAATTCCAACATACAACTTTCGTTGGAGTAGGTGTAGAAACATGAGTGCATGAAGGTGAAGAGTTAGTTTGTTCCCTTATACGGTATCCGCCAAAATAAACAGTACCAAAACAAAGAGTGCTGTGGAGTTGTTTATGTAATATGGATTTGTCATATTTGACTTAATTGTCATTAGTTGATATATTAATAGTACGCTGCAGTTAAATTTGATTTAAAAATGGTTCTAACAACGGAAGAAAAAGTGTTTTTAGTAGAGCATTATTTTCGTTCATACGGAAAATAGAATAATTTCTCGGGGAACAGACTTCGAATATCCTTCTCATTCACCTGATCTGACGCCACCTGACGCATACATTTGGGGCATAATGAAGGACAAAGAAAATCCGCCGGCGAATATTGCCGAACTACGGGAAAGAATACAAAATATTTTTCGGCAGTTACATCAACCACTTTTTATAAATATGTTTATTGACTTACAAAATCGATATGAAGCTTGTTTGCGACGAAATGGTGAACATTTTGAACACTTACATTACAGAAATTAAAAATTAATTTTTATTTTTATTTTCGGTACTGTTTATTTCCTTTGTCCTTACGCTAGAAATGTTATTGGCTGTCCCATAATTCGAAGTAGGTGTCCTGTATGCCAGCTCGAGTTCCACGAGATTACGAGTACTCGTTGGTGGAGGACAGAAGTCATGGATTCGAGATTGCGTTTCTTCGATGGTCTTCGCTAGGTGAATTAGTTGCGAAATGCCATTAGTAGGTTGAAGAGCTAAGCCAGTTTGTAAGTAAGGTAAAAAGTTACGACGTATAAGATGTACTCGTTTTCCTTCTGAGGGTGGTTCTGCCAACTTTCGAAATAATCCTTCCACGACAGCGACATAGTTGATTACCCGTTCATGTGCACCTTGTGTTCGTCGTCGTATCTCATCCCAAAGCGATTCTTCATAGTCATGGGGCTGAAAGTCCATTCGCAGCCTTGTCGTTAGTTCATCCCATGAACTGAATTGACTCATCCGATACCACAATAATGCATCCTTCGTAAAAATCTCAGGGGCCACTTCTAGAAGACGATCTTTGGAAACTCGTCGAGATTTTCTCAATTCCTCAATTCTTTCCAAGAAATTTGTCACACTTGTGAGCCCATCGTACTGTATGCGCCATCGCCATACATCAATTGGACCATGGTATTGATTCGACATCATCGATGCTCGTGGTTCATCATCTAAGTGAACAATCAGTGTGTGTTGTGATGGGTTATTAATTAATGAGCTAGATCTGATTTTACGTCCTGATAAAGTGAAACCTGAGTCTGGATTGTCCATTGGCCTGTTATGATCGATGGTAGACGATTTCCCCATATTATCGTGATGAAATCGATGTATCGGAATAGTAGAAGGTATGTTGGAAACTAGTCCAGTAGATGGGATTGCATAATTTAAATTTCTTGCCAAATTGTTCTTAATATCAGAAGATGGTTCATAGACATTTTCCAAATGTGTAGAATATTGTGTATGGTTTCTTCTTTCCATTTCTCTAGAAAGGTAACCAGACCCAGTTGTTGGTTGAAGTTGTAAAGCCTCGAGTCTATTAATAGTATCGCTATTCTCGGGAAATACGTCTTGAGTGATAGATTTTGAAAATTGAACCGTAGTATTTGGTTGTCTATTCATTGCAACTACTTCGGGTAGTAAAACAAGAGGGTCATCCAGAATTGTAATTGAGTACGTCCTTCTCTAACTGGGATCGGATCGTCGAGGATAGTATTAGCTTCTAGAGTCTCTCCCTCCTCATCTTCTGATATCCGCTGAAGCTCTTCGTCTAATCGATGACACCACGCAAGCAGCTTTGACCACCGCTCCATCGTGGATTGGGCGAAGCTTATTCGCCCTAACCTAAGGCTTACATGATGTAAACGGGAATTTATTTTCTTGAACTCATTGAGTTTGTTCTCAGAATTACCGTACTACTTGATATTTTCCTCTAAAGTAATTAATTTCTGTTCACAAATATCTAAGTCATGATTAACAAGAGATTGTAGGAACACTCTGACCACCCGTTCTCTCTACTCGCAAAGCATCTCGTAATAAAATCCGTTTTTCTGCTACTGTATTACCTATTGGACAACATCGAATTTGTAATTCGTAGGTAAGTTCATCACCGAGTAACCTATTTATCTCCATTTCTGTACTATATCCCAAAACTAATCTATTAAATTATATTTCGGAATTAAAACTCAAATGCAAAGGCGCACCCCACCTCAGCTTACAAAAAAATAAGTGAAAACGCTTACAATACAATATACAATCCTTATTATAGTCCAATCTGTATAAGCCTAGCTTCTGTGCAATTCAGACAATCCAAAAAATAACCTACTGCACATGAATTAAGTCTCTGCGCATCCCTAAATATCCCAAATACCTACTGCTCATTTGAAGCAACGCAACTTGAATATCTCTTCCATGTACTAAATGTAATTCAATGTGTTTGTAACAATGAAAAAAAATTAATGTTATAAATGAAACTAACTGTTTCTGATTAATTCCACTATTTAATCAAAAAATTATGAAAATTATTAAAGGATATTGATAATTATTTCGATATTGACATATCATCGTCAGAATGACAGAAGTTACATTTTATGTGATACCTACTTGTTTGATATTTTGGCTAGACCAAATAGTAAGTGACCTATCTTGTGATTGACTTAATATATATGAATAGAAAAAAGAAGAAGATATGATTTTACAAATATTAAAGCTTAGGTATTATTAGCCCTATGGGGATATCCTGGATATCTTTTTCCCATTTAAGATCAGTATAACTGTGCAATGATATAGGAAACCAAGGAAAACTATATCTGCTGATCTTTACAATAGTTACTTAAGAAGACAATTTATTAGTGGAGAGCTCCCTAGATTTATCTGTTCATTGACAACTTCATATTGTGGGTCTCTTAAGTGTCTTCTTATTTCTATTTCTTCAAGGAAATCTATTTCTTGTTTCTTATCACAAATATGCAGTACTTCTAGTTCTGTGTTAGGTGTTAATGAATGTTTTGTGTCAAGAAGGTGTTTTGCGTAATGTGATTTATCTGGCTGTTTTAATATGTATCTAATTTCAAAATTTCGAATTGTTTGACCAATATAGACATCATTACATTCTGGACATTTATGTTTATATATTCCAGACTTTTTTAATGGGGGTATTTTTGTTTTTACATTTAACAATTTTTTAATATAATTAAACAAATAGCCACATCCAACGTTTATCCATTACATATAATAAATAAATTAATTAATAAAAAAGAGGAAAAAGTGGCATTACAATTAATATTTCCTGAAAAAACTAGGGAAATACAAAATTACAAAACCATCACATATGCTGGTAATATTTCTAATAATATTTCTAAGATAATATCTTGTTCAACAAATACAGCAATTTCTTTTAAAACAGAAAACAATGTGAGTAAAAAATTGTTAAATGTTAAAACAAAAATACCCCCATTAAAAAAGTCTGGAATATATAAACTTAAATGTCCAGAATGTATTGCTGTCTATATTGGTCAAACAATTCGAAATTTTGAAATTAGATACAATGAACACTCACGAGCATACAGATTAAAACAGCCAGATAAATCACATTACGCAAAACACCTTCTTGACACAAAACATTCATTAACACCTAACACAGAACTAGAAGTACTGCATATTTGTGATAAGATACAAGAACTAGATTTCCTTGAAGAACTAGAAATAAGAAGACACTTAAGAGACCCACAATATGAAGTTGTCAATGAACAGATAAATCTAGGGAGCTCTCCACTAATAAATTGTCTTCTTAAGTAACTATTGTAAAGATCAGCAGATAGAGTTTTCCTTGGTTTCCTATATCATTGCACAGTTATTCTGATCTTAAATGGGAAAAAGATATCCAGGATATCCCCATAGGGCTAATAATACCTACGCTTTAATATTTGTAAAATCATATCTTCTTCTTTTTTCTATTCATATATATTAAGTCAATCACAAGATAGGTCACTTACTATTTGGTCTAGCCAAAATATTAAACATCAAGTAGGTATCACATAAAATGTAACTTCTGTCATTCTGACGATGATATGTCAATATCGAAATAATTATCAATATCCTTTAATGATTTTCATAATTTTTTAATTGAATAGTGGAATTAATCAGAAACAGTTAGTTTCATTTATAACATTAATATGAGTAGATTCCACAAAGTAAGGGTCCAAACAGTAAATTCAAGGAAAAAAAATATCCCACGCTTACAGCGCATAAATTAATTCGACTAATTAAAAGAATATGAAGTACTATTAAAATCTCCTAAACGTAAGAAATCAACTATACCTAATACTCAATACCTACTAAGTTCACTACACACTCTAATTTGAGCAAGTGTAAAATAAAACCATAAACTGAAAAAAGTAAAACCCAGTTGAGTATCAGTATGTATTTACAAAAAATTAATTTAACTACTTAAAATTTTCGAAGTCTTTACGAATTGTTACGTCACGAAAAGCAAAATCGAATATTGACTAACGATAATCGTATTACTACTAACTCGTTCCAAAGAACGTACCTTGTCATTGATTAAAGTTCTATGATCCAACTTCAAAAATGTCAAATGTCAACTAAAGTCTAATTTTATACAATAAGTGGCTTGTAAACATCAGAAATTATATTATAAAATTGAAATAAACCAATCATCTGACTATTTCCAATAATTTAAGATGTATCTTTATATAGACCAAGCAAGATTTACTCTAATATGTGATACAAAAAAGATTCCACACTTTTGGGGACTGTTAAACGTTGGGGCGCCAAATTGCTACCTGTGCCTGGTGTCCAGTTTATTTATCGTGTATAAGACAGGTAACAAAAATATATTTATTTTCAAACAAAATGTAGCATTTATTCAACAATTCTTATTGTTTTTAGTATCTCTTCAAAAAGGGGCAATATACAATAAAGGGGTAACAAAGACCCTTGAAACGACTAGTATGTACTATTCGCCTTACACTGTTTTGAAAATGGTTTACAGGTAAGTTAAAGGTATTAAATTTCTATACTAATAAGCTCCATGTTACATAAATAATATTAGATCAAGTGTTTCAATGATTTATTGTTTTCTATTTTTCTAGGATCCAGGGAGTGAGAGCACAGCTCCAAAGTGTGGAATTTCTTATAATATTATTGGAAAGATCTTACTTGTACAGTTCGATGGTAGTATCAGACAGCATCCAGAGCTCTGCAGATCTTAGACGAGCAATAAGGGAAGCTAGGTGTGGCTTGGTATCATGCAAGATTTCATCAGTGACATGCACACTGAACAAGAATGAAAGTAAGCATATAGATAGAAGTAAGCACAGGTAGAAGTAAGCTTAGGTAGAAGGCCTTTGGTGGAATGTGGCCTGAAATGTATGAGGTTTATTTTTATTCAAGAACCCTCACTAATCCTCTTGAAATAGAATATATGTCTCCCAGACATGAAAATTGAAGGCTCCTTAATAAAAAATGGGATATGGCTGGCCCAGATATCCGAAGATTTTCGATTGTTTCTCCCAAAACTTTTAACGACCATACATCACCCATCAAAAAAAAACCCAAAAACCAGATTCCTCTGACAGTTGACCTTCTTGAGGAAAGTGGCCTTTTACATATTAGTTATTAATAAAATTAAAAGAAGGTCAAGGTCACCACCCACGGTCACCACATTTAATTTGGATTGATACCAAGCTGACACACTTCTTCTCTTTGGTCTTGTCTTTATAGACTAATGAGCTGATTTTAGTGATTTTAATATTGTTATTTTTTTTTTTTTGAATTCTTACTGAAAGGTTAATTATTAAACGCTTCGATAAATATTAGTTGTTTTTGATATACCTAATTCTTTGACCCGTAATTCCAACACTAACTAAAAGCAGTCAAGATATTTTTTGTTTTTTTTTAGTATGACTATTCATCTCACAGATTGTCATTAGACTTAGTAACAATTGAGACTGTCTTCTATTTTTAACTTCAACTACCTACCTGCAGTAACCAAGTAAACTTAAAAATAGCTACTACCTTGTCTTTGTAGGTCTTTTCAAAGTTTTTGAGAAAACTTTGTGGCGCCCATGGTCTCTACTTACAAGGTATTAATAATATCACAATAGCTCTAAATCATGTTATCCGATTAGACTATTCTCTGTAATTTACTCTAGGTTCATAAAGTCAACCCTGAAAAGTGAATATATTTTTTTACTCAAAGTTATTAGTTTGGAGCCCATCAAAATATCGTTTCTTAGTGTCTCATACTTTTGGCACCCAACTTTAAGTGAATCTTATATTGTCTCATATTTTGACGTACAACGTGTTAAAAGTAGGGCTTCACACGAGACGAGAGTATCAAAAATCTCGTCTCGATTTCGTCAATTCCGAAGAAATTGAGTCTCGGTCTCGTCTCGTTACCGGTTGTCTCGTCTCGTCTCGCTTAATTTTAAATATTGATAATAAAATCCATAAATAATTTTTGATGGCCAAGAATTTAAACATAGTAACGCTTGCATCGCATCATCTTTCAATGATGTACGTGACTTTGTCATAATGATACCTGCTGTAGAAAATAATCGGAATTTGCGAAATTTTAGGAATATTGACAAAGTACTACAAAATGTCTGCATGGAAATAAAGTCCAAAAAATGCCTAAATACGGAATTCAACGAATAATAACAAAAATTATTGAACATTTTGACCTGGAAATTCATTCACAACAATTACTCCTCGCCTATCTTCTAGGTAGATAAGTTTAATGAGGGGAATGGTTGATATCTATTTGTTCGTTGAGAAGATTACCAGAACTCTTTTTTTATTTACCTCAAGAGCTTCTAAAAGATTTAATTTAAAGGCTTATTTTATTACTGAAACCTTAACCATGCTGAATATTACGACCCTAATGTATTTGAGGCTACAGAGGATGTGTCGATTTAATTTTGGTAAAACCGACCCGTTTTATTATTTTATTCCACATAGAAAAAACTCACCACTTTGAATTTACAATAAAATATTTTTTCTACGCCCATGTCCGTAAACGTAAAAATCGAACTGTCAACATTTCTTGTAAGTGACATTTAACAATAACATGCACGTAATGAGATCTCATAACACACACGTGCGTTTGGATAAGAAAACTTACATTTCTGTGTTTAATCAAATTGCAATCAAATTTTTATCTACGTACTACTTTATTTGGTCTATTTACATAAATTTAGTCAATTGGAAAACATAAAAGCTTTTAGCATTAGTGAAATATATTTTAGATTAAAAGAGTAATACCCCTAAATGTCGGCAACACATTATACAATTTCTCAAAAAATAAGTCGCCTTTTTTTTATCAATTTATGGAAATAAACGTCATGTCATTTTTACTGTCAATTTTTGTAACAAAATATAGTATCTTCCACAGTGGCGGGTGGCTATGTGAATCACTCTCATAAAAATATAAATGACAACGCTTTACGAATATCGGAAGCGATTACCAATTATCAATCTTCATTTTCTGTTATATCGTGCAGTTGCGATTTCCTTTATTTCATAGAAGAAAATAGATGGGCGTAGAAAAAGTATAGTACGTTACACGAGTTGTAATCCCATTACGCACTCGTTAAATTTACGGGTTACTTACAACTCTTGTTACGTAATATACTATTTTCTACGCCCATGTCCGTAAACGTCAAAAATCGCACTGTCATCATTCCTTGTAAGTGACATTTAACAATAACATGCACGTAATGAGATCTCATAACACACACGTGAAATAACTCATCGAGAATGCCGAAGTCGTTTTTAAAAAGATTTATTTTTACAAATTATCAAGTTTTACATATACTTTTATTAAATTACGATCTTAACTGCATGAGAAACAAAAAGAATCTGACGAGATTGTTAACAACTGAAACAAGTGTTCATAGATAAGGAAATATAATATGATGTCGTTGCAATCAGCACTTTTCTTAGAATACACCAGTGAAGGCGTGAGGTAATTCCTCCCCTCGAAGATTCAAATCCGCAGGGCTAACGAGGGATTTGAACAGCCGATGGTTCTAGGGTTGGATGGTCTTGAGGTTTCTTTTTGGTACAGCACCTTGGAATGATGTACCTGTATGCAAGGTAGATTAGAAGAATGCTGAAAAATACATAAATAGCAATAGTCCAGATGATTGGAGTATTGGAAATGTTCGAAATTGACATATCCGGCTGGTTTTCCAACAGTTTCATCTTCAGGTCTTGCAACTCATCTAACGGGGTGTCATCAATGCTGAATCTTGAAATTTTCTGGGTTTGGGCTTCGTAAAATTTTAATTTGGGAAACAAAACTGGTTGACCTGAACTTGTCTGGTGTTCTTGGTTTTCGATATTTCGGAATGGCATTTTTACTTGACAGTTGATTGGAATTTCAAATAGATAGCTCCCTTGGAGAGTAACAATCTCTTCTTGAGTTTGGCAGTGAATGGAGGTGGTTATTTCCTTTGACAGTACGGCTATCCATTGGTTGGCATTGTCTAACTTCATGATAATAGGCCGGTTTACAGGAGTAGGTGTTTGTTGGCATGTGGAAGTGTTTTTTAAATGTGAGAGTTCAATTTCACAGGAATTACCAAATTTTATTTCTTGAAGATCAATTTCGTCACAGAGAAACAATTTTGATGAGATTTTACTACAGTACTCGTTTGTATATGCAAAGTACAGTTCGTTAAAAGCCAAAAATTTACTTTTCGGAATAATTGCTTTGAATTGATTGTTATGGAAGATAGGTACGGAATATAAGTGATATAATTCTTATTCGAATGGAAATGTTATAGGGACGTGCAAAACATAATATACTCCTGTTGTTGTTTGAATAGCTTTCTATCTTAACAAGTTTTTCTATCAGTAGAACCATTGTATAAAGATGCTACAACATAAGAGTACAGTTGCCTCAATCCAATATACAGGGTGTAACAAAAAGGTAGGTCATAAATTAAACCACTTATTCTGGAGCTGAAAATAACTCGATTGAACCTAACTTGCCTTAGTACATAATATGTGCTTAAAAAAAATTACAGCCCTTTGAAGTTACCAAAGACAAATTGATCTTTTCAAAAATGTCGACAGCTGTTTGACATATTTTAATGAAAATTTACCAGTTTTTTTCTTATGATTTGAGCATCTTCCAAACCAAAAATGACGTAATTAAAATTTTAGGGGAGTTGAGATCGATCCCCTAAACCACACCCCCTCCCCAAATTTTGTTTACTTTATATGAAGTTTGTCAATTCCATTTAAATTACGGATCAATTAATTACACCCAAATATTTGATTTTTGTTCCATGTAGATAGATAGTATCAATACCATCAATTATTTTTGGTTCATTGAAATACCTCCAAAAGTACCCAGCTTTACTACGGAACGATCCAGCTGAATAGTATTTTGAAACAATTAAAAACAAAATAGATAATATAGGAAACACAACTTTTTGTTGGTTTATGTGAGATTTAATCATACGTACCTACCTATTAAGTAGGGCGTTTTATCATTTCTGGCATGTAGAAGGTATTAAAAAATTCCTTTAGTTGAATTTTCATTTTTTTCTCCCAGAAATTATCATCTCTTTCGATTTTCTGAATATGAACATTTATAGGACTCCAAACCAAAAAATAACGAAATTCTCGTTGAGTTATGTGGAGTTGCCCTTGGATATGATAATAGTAGTTATGATTTTGTTTTAATGTGATTTCACCATTTTTATCTACTTGGAGGTACTTTATTTTTTTGTTGGCAATTCCCTCTTCAACGCTTATGTGTTGCAGAACTGCGGGACATTTTATTTCTATTATAGAATCATTACCTATAGTTCCATCAGGACTGACACCCAGGAAGAACTCATCATCATGCCCAACGAACAATCCACAATTCTCAACTTCTAAATTTGTTATTTTTTGGAAAGTTTCAATAGCTACTGGTTCATGATCCAATCCGTATTTGGTGTTTTTATTTCCTGTGAAGGGGTCGTTAAACAATCTTTTGGCCAATGCACACGGGTTTGCCGTTCTCCTCTTACAAATTTGACCGAAGGTAGAAGCAGTTAACCTGCACATCCTCTCCTCTAGCCACTTATGATTAGTGCTTTGCCCTCTAGTAGTACGCTCTATATTTTTTATTTCTTCTGAATTCTTTTTCAGGGAAATTTCTATTTTATTCTTTCTACTTTCCGCTTCTTTTACAGTTAAAACCTCTTCTACAGCTCCATAGTCTTCATCTGGTCCAGATGTTTTCGATTTTTTATTAATTCGTTTAGTTTTTTTCATAATATATCAGTTCTCTTTTTCTCTTTAAACCCTTCCTTTTGACAAAATTGTCAACAACATTGTTGGCTTCCAAACCTGCACCTTTTAGGATTTCCACAATGTAGTTTTCTCTACAATTATGAGAAATGGCCGCTGCTTCACACCTCATTTGATAGGATTTCTGACCCGAAAAATTTATCTAAAATATAACAGTACTTTACAAAAATAATGTAGTATATAAATAAGGCAAGAAAATGTTAGCCTTTCCTATAGAGGTGAGATATAATTCGAATTTATAGTTAACAAAACGGCGGATAAAGTTACAATGCTCAAAAATATTCCAAGGTGCGTTATAAAAAAAAAACGGATGCCAAATTAATCACTTACCCTTTTCCCTCCTACAGACTTATTCACAATTGCTTTGAATTGCTCTGCGGGATTATTGTTTTTATTGAGTAGAAAGGAAGAACTACAAGATATAACTCTTTGGAGTGAGCAACTAATGTCTTGAAACATTCCACAATCTTGCATAATTGGAAGAAAATTGTCAGTGTCCTTTTTTTTACAAAAATAATCTTCACAATTCTTCTGTTCACCGAAAATGTGTTTTGGAGTATTGACTACATCTTTCTTAAATCTTTCTATTTTAGCTAAAAAGGACGTATCCTGTTTGCTCCTGAATTCAGCCGATTTTTTTATTGCTATTCTGAATTTCAAAATATTGTTTTCCAATTATCTCCTGAGGAAGACTGGTACACTCTTCAGAAGGGAATTACTTCTCACCGATTTGGATATTTCCTTCAATTTGTTGCACATATTACGCAATAAATGGTTTACACATTCCACTTTCTCTACTAACAAAGTTCCGTATGGCTTCACTTGAAATAATTTTTTAGTAATGCTGCTGTCGCCATCACCTATTAATTTAGAATATTTCATTGCTAAGCTATTTTTAAATCTTTCGGTTATTATTGTATTTCTTCAAAAGTTTTGGTTTCTCATAACCTGGTCAAAAGGGATTGTATTCGGTGTAAAATCGGTTTCCATTGTTATTTGGTTCTTTAATAATAAAGAGAAAACATTATATCGGCTATACTTTTGGGCGTATCAACTAAAGGTTATTTAAATACATCTTCATAAAAATTATTGCTCGGGTTTTATTGAAAAATTGGTTTTCAGCTAATGGTAGAAGAATTTGTTAAAGTGGGTACTCAAATAATTTTTTAAGAAATAATCATTTTTTTTATGGGATTAAGGGTTTTACCTTTTTCTAATAGGTGGATTTCTGTCGGCTTAAATACATACCTCATTTTATTTTCCCTGTTAATTTGTTTGTCACTAAAGAATTATTCGTAAAATAGACCACAGAGTATTAATAGATTAAAGTTTTGAATTTCTATTATTCTCATTTTTAACCGCAATTTATTGATTGGAGAACCAAGATTTGGCTTTTCCGGATTTTCACTAGTTAGTTAAATTTAATTCAACCAGACCCCTGGAATTTTCCGTAACCTCCATCTGAGGCTATCTGGAACTCTTGACGCTAAGGGTCAAGGGGCCGTGGAGCAAACCACGTTAATAATCTGGCGCCCGAGATTTAAAAACCCGAATTTTGCATCAAGGGTGTCCATAGTGACGTGTTCTTGTGGCAGGAGCCACGTGTAAGAAGGGAGGCACGTTACAAAATAATCATTTTTTTTATGGGATTAAGGGTTTTACCTTTTTCTAATAGGTGGATTTCTGTCGGCTTAAATACTTATTGAAATTAAAGTAAATTAAAATGACTACGACAGACAGGCAATTGAAAATGCTTATAGCAAAAAAAGAGACACTTTTTGGAATTTTACAGACGCTCTATGATCTTTCAAAAAATTTAGAAATTGAACCAAATAAGAAAAAAATTAATGCTATGTACCTTAGCGTAGACACGGTAAAGAATGATTTTATAAATATTTTAGATTCGATTAATTCACTCTGTTTTGAATTAAAAGCGGATTATGATCCCGATTATAAGGCTATTCCTATGGTAAATGAAATTTGTAGTTATATTCATTTAGCGGCCAAAGGTTTAGAGCAACCGAAGCAAGATGCGGCTGGGTCTGCAGCTCCACCTACTGCATCACAAATAATTACGGTGGCAGATCACCGTCCCCAGCTTTCTAAAGTAGAATTACCGGATTTTTCGGGTGAAATACGCCAATGGGAAACTTTTCATTCCTTATATAAAAGTATTATACATGATAATAGGGCTTTAACAGATCTTGATAAAATACATTTTTTAGTAGGGCATTTACGCGGTTCGGCTTTAGCAGTTTGTGCCGGAATATCTCTTACGGCTGATAATTATGAGATTATTTATAGGGCTCTTGTAGATAAATATGAAAATAAACGGTACTTAGCAAATAGTTATTTACATCAAATTTTGGAATTTAAATCTTTGCATTCGGAGTCAGGAAAAAATTTAAACATATTTTTGGAACGTTTTGATGTAGCGGTATCGGCTTAGAAAAAATTAAGTTTGCCAGATTTAGCGGATTTTATTTTATTATATCACGGGTTAACAAAGTTGGATCATGATACGGTGAGAGCCTTTGAGGTTAGTCAGGGCAATACGGATATTCCTACGTATAATGATTTAATAAACTTCGTTAAAAAACAGGCAAAAATATTACATTTTAATAAACCTTCTAGCAGCGGCGCCGGTGGTAGCGGTTCCTTTTCAAATAATAAGGCGGCAAAATCATTTGTAATTAACCAAAATAAAAGCGTAAAAAATGTATGCGCGTTTTGCCAAAAACCGGGGCATTATGTAGGTCGGTGTGAGAAATTTAAAACTCTTTCACCTTCTAGGAGATATGAAACGGTTCGGGATGAAAATTGGTGTTTTAATTGTTTATCTACTAGCCACGGGGTTAGGTCATGTTTATCAGATCGGAGCTGTTCTATATGTTCAAGAAAACACCACATTTTACTTCATACGGGAAGGGCGGAACTAAACACGGAAAATAAATTGGAATTGTCGCGTCAAAATGGGAATTTAGATGCAGGCGCAGGTCCAAGCTCAAGTCAGCGGGATAATCAAACATTGAATAACCCACGAGAATTAAATAATGTTTTATGTAGCACCTTAAATAATAAAAGTAATAATTTCAATTATACTTCATTGTTATCTACGGTGGTGGTTTTAGTAGTGAACAGCCCCATTCCTAATAATACGGCCCGGTTTATTTTAGATTCAGGAAGTGAGGTAAATTTGCTAACGGTTAAATGTTGCAAAAGGCTGGGTTTAAAAATTAATAAATATTATTCTTCGGTTCAAGGTCTGGGAGGTCATAATCAGCCCATTCGGGGTAAAACGTCACTTTGTTTGTCCTCGAGTTACGATTCAAATTATATGTATACAGTTGAAACGCTTTTGATTGACAAAATTACCGATCGATTGCCAAAGTCACCGGTAGACTTAGACGCATTACCAGATTTAAAAAATGTTTTATTAGCGGATAATAATTTCAATGAGCCCGGTGAGATTGACGGTATATTCGGGGTTGAATTATTTGCAAATATTTTAAAAGAAAAGAAAATCGAGGGAATTACGGGCGGTCCGGTTGCCATTCAAACAACTTTCGGTTATGTTGTTATGGGAAGAATTCCTCTTTTAGAAGGCACGTTAAGCCCATCGTTATTTTCTACTCTTCAGGAAGAGCAATCCATCGAACAACTTCTTACAAGGTTATGGGAAGTTGAACAAGTACCAACAAGGGAGCTTGTAATACCTGAACAAAAAGAGTGCGAAAAGATTTTTTGTAATACATATCAAAGGGATAAAAGCGGTCGGTATGCGGTAGCTTTACCTTTTAAACTTTCTCCGGACGCTTTAGGAGACTCGCGGGGTAGTGCGCAGGTTAGATTGCTATCCTTAGAAAAAAGACTGGCAAAAGATCCGAATTTAAGGTTCGAATACAATAAAGTTATGCAAGATTTGATAAATCAAGGTCATATGGGGTTAGTACAATCTGGCGGACAAGACGGTTCTTCCTATTACATCGCGCATCACCCTATAATTAAATTAAGTAGCACAAGCACGCCTGTAAGGGTGGTTTTAGATGCAAGCGCCCCGTCGGATAATGACGTTTCATTGAATGACATTTTATATAGCGGTCCAAAATTACAAACCGATATTGTAACTTTATTGCTTAATTTTCGGCTTTTTAAAATTGCTATGACTTCAGACTTACGGCAAATGTTGTTACGGCAAATGTGTGTGTAGTTGGTAGTTCTGGTAGTACTTTAATTTTGCCGTAAGTCTGAAGTCATAGCAATTTTAAAAAGCCGAAAATTAAGCAATAAAGTTACAATATCGGTTTGTAATTTTGGACCGCTATATAAAATGTCATTCAATGAAACGTCATTATCCGACGGGGCGCTTGCATCTAAAACCACCCTTACAGGCGTGCTTGTGCTACTTAATTTAATTATAGGGTGATGCGCGATGTAATAGGAAGAACCGTCTTGTCCGCCAGATTGTACTAACCCCATATGACCTTGATTTATCAAATCTTGCATAACTTTATTGTATTCGAACCTTAAATTCGGATCTTTTGCCAGTCTTTTTTCTAAGGATAGAAATCTAACCTGCGCACTACCCCGCGAGTCTCCTAAAGCGTCCGGAGAAAGTTTAAAAGGTAAAGCTACCGCATACCGACCGCTTTTATCCCTTTGATATGTATTACAAAAAATCTTTTCGCACTCTTTTTGTTCAGGTATTACAAGCTCCCTTGTTGGTACTTGTTCAACTTCCCATAACCTTGTAAGAAGTTGTTCGATGGATTGCTCTTCCTGAAGAGTAGAAAATAACGATGGGCTTAACGTGCCTTCTAAAAGAGGAATTCTTCCCATAACAACATAACCGAAAGTTGTTTGAATGGCAACCGGACCGCCCGTAATTCCCTCGATTTTCTTTTCTTTTAAAATATTTGCAAATAATTCAACCCCGAATATACCGTCAATCTCACCGGGCTCATTGAAATTATTATCCGCTAATAAAACATTTTTTAAATCTGGTAATGCGTCTAAGTCTACCGGTGACTTTGGCAATCGATCGGTAATTTTGTCAATCAAAAGCGTTTCAACTGTATACATATAATTTGAATCGTAACTCGAGGACAAACAAAGTGACGTCTTACCCCGAATGGGCTGAATATGACCTCCCAGACCTTGAACCGAAGAATAATATTTATTAATTTTTAAACCCAGCCTTTTGCAACATTTAACCGTTAGCAAATTTACCTCACTTCCTGAATCTAAAATAAACCGGGCCGTATTATTAGGAATGGGGCTGTTCACTACTAAAACCACCACTGTAGATAACAATGAAGTATATTTGAAATTATTACTTTTATTATTTAAGGTGCTACATAAAACATTATTTAATTCTCGTGGGTTATTCAATGTTTGATTATCCCGCTGACTTGAGCTTGGACCTGCGCCTGCATCTAAATTCCCATTTTGACGCGACAATTCCAATTTATTTTCCGTGTTTAGTTCCGCCCTTCCCGTATGAAGTAAAATGTGGTGTTTTCTTGAACATATAGAACAGCTCCGATCTGATAAACATGACCTAACCCCGTGGCTAGTAGATAAACAATTAAAACACCAATTTTCATCCCGAACCGTTTCATATCTCCTAGAAGGTGAATGAGTTTTAAATTTCTCACACCGACCTACATAATGCCCCGGTTTTTGGCAAAACGCGCATACATTTTTTACGCTTTTATTTTGGTTAATTACAAATGATTTTGCCGCCTTATTATTTGAAAAGGAACCGCTACCACCGGCGCCGCTGCTAGAAGGTTTATTAAAATGTAATATTTTTGCCTGTTTTTTAACGAAGTTTATTAAATCATTATACGTAGGAATATCCGTATTGCCCTGACTAACCTCAAAGGCTCTCACCGTATCATGATCCAACTTTGTTAACCCGTGATATAATAAAATAAAATCCGCTAAATCTGGCAAACTTAATTTTTTCAAAGCCGATACCGCTACATCAAAACGTTCCAAAAATATATTTAAATTTTTTCCTGACTCCGAATGCAAAGATTTAAATTCCAAAATTTGATGTAAATAACTATTTGCTAAGTACCGTTTATTTTCATATTTATCTACAAGAGCCCTATAAATAATCTCATAATTATCAGCCGTAAGAGATATTCCGGCACAAACTGCTAAAGCCGAACCGCGTAAATGCCCTACTAAAAAATGTATTTTATCAAGATCTGTTAAAGCCCTATTATCATGTATAATACTTTTATATAAGGAATGAAAAGTTTCCCATTGGCGTATTTCACCCGAAAAATCCGGTAATTCTACTTTAGAAAGCTGGGGACGGTGATCTGCCACCGTAATTATTTGTGATGCAGTAGGTGGAGCTGCAGACCCAGCCGCATCTTGCTTCGGTTGCTCTAAACCTTTGGCCGCTAAATGAATATAACTACAAATTTCATTTACCATAGGAATAGCCTTATAATCGGGATCATAATCCGCTTTTAATTCAAAACAGAGTGAATTAATCGAATCTAAAATATTTATAAAATCATTCTTTACCGTGTCTACGCTAAGGTACATAGCATTAATTTTTTTCTTATTTGGTTCAATTTCTAAATTTTTTGAAAGATCATAGAGCGTCTGTAAAATTCCAAAAAGTGTCTCTTTTTTTGCTATAAGCATTTTCAATTGCCTGTCTGTCGTAGTCATTTTAATTTACTTTAATTTCAATAAGTATTTAAGCCGACAGAAATCCACCTATTAGAAAAAGGTAAAACCCATAATCCCATAAAAAAAATGATTATTTTGTAACGTGCCTCCCTTCTTACACGTGGCTCCTGCCACAAGAACACGTCACTATGGACACCCTTGATGCAAAATTCGGGTTTTTAAATCTCGGGCGCCAGATTATTAACGTGGTTTGCTCCACGGCCCCTTGACCCTTAGCGTCAAGAGTTCCAGATAGCCTCAGATGGAGGTTACGGAAAATTCCAGGGGTCTGGTTGAATTAAATTTAACTAACTAGTGAAAATCCGGAAAAGCCAAATCTTGGTTCTCCAATCAATAAATTGCGGTTAAAAATGAAAATAATAGAAATTCAAAACTTTAATCTATTAATACTCTGTGGTCTATTTTACGAATAATTCTTTAGTGACAAACAAATTAACAGGGAAAATAAAATGAGGTATGTATTACCTATATCTGGGATTTTAACGGACTTAACGGTCAGGTTATCAAATACGGTTCAAATCTACCGGGTTTTACGGGGTCCCTAATGCACGATTTAGATCTGCCGGGTAATCAGACAAATTGTGGCTAAGCCTCTTCCAAGTCTGATTAACCCTTGAATCCAAATGAAACCGGCAACTATTATTCCGACGGGGAAAAAAAATATAAATAATGATTCTACGAAACGGGAAAAGAACGATTTAGATCTGCCGGGAAATCAAACAAATTGTGGCTAAGCCTCTTCCAAGTCTGATTAACCCTTGAATCTACTAAAGCCGGTAACTATTATTCAAAAAAAAATAAAATTTAAGAACGAGTTAGATCTGCCGGGAAATCAAACAAATTGTGGCTAAGCCTCTTCCAAGTCTGATTAACCCTTGAATCTACTAAGCCGGTAACTATTATTCCGAAAAAAAATAAAATTTAAGAACGAATTAGATCTGCCGGGAAATCAAACAAATTGTGGCTAAGCCTCTTCCAAGTCTGATCAACCCTTGAATCTAACTAAAGCCGGTAACAATTAAAAAAAATATTTTCCCTCGAGTTAAACGGTACCCAACTATCGACACACAGAGTAAAAATATTCGTACTAGCATAAACTTTAAACTATTATACCTAATCCACTTGGATATCAATTTAATTTAAAACTACTGACAACCAAAAGCATAAAATAATTCGAGAATCCACTAATAATTCATATCAGTTAATTAAAACGCAGTAAATAAAAATTCGAAATCAAATTACGGTTGACAAATCTTTATTTTCAGATAAGAGAAACAAAATAAAAAAACGAATTTCAGTTCAACAACAAAAGAAAAAAATAGCCGGTCGGAAAATTTTCAAAAAAAATACATTCAACAATTTAATAATAAGCGGCGATACGGAAAGTTTCGAATACACAGTTTATTTGTTAAAATTTATTTACCTTAATAAATACAGCCCACACACAATCGGAATATGGAATACACAAAATAATCTCACTACGGTTTTTCGGTTTTTCGGAAAAACGTTCAACGGAGAATGCTTAGAGCCGAAAAAGGAACTGATTCTTTTGAGAGAGAGCCAGACGGAATGAAATTCGGAGCGCGAATAAGAAGAAGCCAAAAATGAATTGTTTCCGAATTTATATCCAAAATTTTAGTTACATTCTTCGGTGTGGGAATTAAAACGTGAAATCTATCTAGTTTCGACAAAAACTTGTAAGTATACTAGACGGCTCTCGATTAAATTAAAATGTTGTATATACCGGGCGTCCTTTCAGTTGAAAAATTTAAATATCGGAAATGAATAAATTGTGTATGGTAGAAGTGTTATTTGCGTTACTCGGACTTATACTAAAATATACACCGGTAATAGCAAAAAAATAAATCACTGCGGTAGTCGAAAGGGTTGTAAAGTAACGAGTTATATACACCCTAGTGGTAAAATAAAATATATTACGGAATAAATAAAAAAAATAAAAAATTAAACTTGCAAAAAGCAGAAAAAAAAATAACTCGTTACACACCCCCTTTACTTCGGTAAAAAAAAAATGGATGAGCGAAAGTGCAACTTTCGGACATTACATTTTTTTTTAAACAACAACTTACACCTAATAATAAAAAAGGTGAGAAAACAAAACGGTGATCCAGGGTGTAGCGTCTCACAGCCTGGAACGTCGGCGTAGGGTCACTTGGTGTGGATGGGGCGGTCCTCTTCCACGGGACGCCTGTCTTCGGTATGACCTGGAACAGCGTCCGGCTGTTTCCAGAGCGGGGTGGGGTTGTTCGATGCTACACTGGCTGGAAGCATCCTGCATTCGTCGGGGTTCGTCGCTACGGGAGACCAGGTGCGCTTGTACTGCCAACGATCGGGTACGGGGGCCGCGTCGATCACACGGGCATTCTCGGGACATCCGTCCCACTTGTCCACATCGGGAACAAAACAGAATAGACGGCCTGCTGCAGTTCTCTCGGCGGTGTCCGGAGATTCCACATCTCCAACAGAGATCATCCGTCAGGGTGATGAACCTGCCGGCTACCATTCGTTGTCGTGGCAGATGGGTCTCTGCTGGTTTTTGCTGTGACGGTTTGTACTGTTGACATCGCAGACACCTCTTTACGTACTTGGTGATGTCCCTGAACATTCCTGGCCAATAGTACAATTTTGCAATCCGGGTGATGGTTTTAGCAATTCCCAGATGACCAGCATTCGGATTATCATGGTTTTCTTGCAACACCCGGGTTCGGTCGGGCTTTGCTATACACAGTTTCCAGGGATCGGACATTTCTGGCTCTCTGAAATCATTGATATCCCAGAAATGACGGTATAGACGGTCTTCTTTAATGCAGTAGTCCGGAAACTTCTCTGGATCCTTCAGGACCTTTTCCTTCCTGTTCCGGTACCACGAACATTCGGCGGTTACATCGGTCAAACATAGTGCAGACGGTGGGTCGGTCTCAGCGGTCATGGGTATCGGGTTTCTTGACAAAGCGTCGGCCACACGATTTAGAGCACCTTTACGGTACTGTATCTCGAAATCATACTGTTGTAGAAAAATACTCCACCTGGCTAAACGTCCGGACGGACTAGATATGGAATGCAGCCATCTAAGAGATTGATGATCGGTAACAACCGTGAAATGGTAGCCCTCCAAATAAGGACGCATCTTTTCAATCCCCCAAACAATGGCAAGACATTCTTTTTCGGTTACGGAGTAATTTTTCTCGGTAGCACTCAGGATGCGACTACGCTACCACGTATTCGTGGCCATCCTTCTGCTGGGTAAGGGCTATTCCCAAACCATATTCGGAGGCATCGGTCTGCAGAGTGAACGGTACGGTAAAATCAGGACAGCTCAAAACGGGTGCTTCCGACAGACAGGTTTTAATCTTAGTAAAAGCAGCTTCCTGTTCTTCAGCCCACTTCCATCGCTGAGACTTACGGAGTAACTTCGTTAACGAAGCCACCTTTTGTGAAAATGATGGCACAAATCTCCTATACCAGGATGCAACTCCCAAAAACCTTCTCAGCTCTCGGAGATTTCTCGGTGCTGTATTACTATCTCCCAACTCTACGAGAGACGATGAACAGACTTCGGTAACAGATTGCTCCTTGTCAACCCCTAACACCAGGGAAGACTCAGAGACTTCGGAAACAGATTGCTCCTTGTCCACCCCTAACACCAGGGAAGACTCAGAGACTTCGGAAACAGACTGCTCCTTATCAACCCCTAACAACACCGGGGAAGACTCAGAGACTTCGGAAACAGATTGCTCTTTGTCAACCCCTAACACCAGGGAAGACGCAGAGACTTCGGAAACAGATTGCTCCTTATCAACCCCTAACAACACCGGGGAAGACGCAGAGACTTCGGAAACAGCTTGCTCCTTGTCAACCCCTAACACCAGGGAAGACGTAGAGACTTCGGAAACAGATTGCTCCTCGCCAACCCCTAAAACCAGGGAGGGCGAAGAGACTTCGGAAACAGCTTGCTCCTTGTCAACCCCTAAAACCAGGGAAGACGCAGAGACTTCGGAAACAGTTTGCTCCTTGTCGACCCCTAACTCCAGGGAGGACGCAGAGACTTCGGAAACAGTTTGCTCCTTGTCGACCCCTAACACCAGGGAAGACGCAGAGACTTCGGAAACAATTTGCTCCTTGTCGACCCCTAACTCCAGGGAGGACGCAGAGACTTCGGAACTAGTTTGCTCCTTGTCAACCCCTAACTCCAGGGAAGACGCAGAGACTTCGGAAACAATTTGCTCCTTGTCGACCCCTAACTCCAGGGAGGACGCAGAGACTTCGGAACTAGTTTGCTCCTTGTCAACCCCTAACTCCAGGGAAGACGCAGAGACTTCGGAAACAGACTGATTTACAGAACGGCGGTCTTTCCTAAGACAGTGGGTGGTTTCTTCTCTACATATTATCGGTACAGCGGAATTGACTTCTTTCATAGGCCGGTTCACGGCCTCCAATATTCCAACAGGACTGGCCACTTGTGAACGCCTCACTAACTCATCATTCACGTATATTTCTCCGGTTCCTAACTCCAGCCGGAAATTATACTTGCGGAGGACATCATGTCCTAATACAATGTCGGTTATTAGACCAGGGAAATGCTCCAACGAACCCTCCATTGTGACGTCATCGATTTTCCATTTCAGCTCATATATGTCGGTGATGGAGACTAGATTTCCATTAGCTAAACGGGCCTTCGTAGCTTGACGAGAGGTAGTTTGCTTTCTTTGGGAAAAAGTCTTAGCTACTTGATCACCAATATACGACTTTGCTGCTCCGGTATCCAATAATGCTCTAAACATATGATTTCCTATTTCAACGTCTATGTGCGGTCGGGGGTCGTTCATTTCTGATGGCGGTTCGGTGTGAGAGGCAAAGATTTGCGGAAGCTGTGTCGGCCTCTCCTCGGTACAGCTTCGTTTTAGTTTTCCTGCCTCCTGCAGGAACAGTCTCGGGAAAATACTCCTTCCTTCTGGCAACGAGAACAGAATATTTTTGGCGGGTTTTGACAGTTATTCCTATAATGTCCAGACTCACCACAACGGAAACAGATGAGTGGACGGGAATATTGTCCTGAAGGTTGACGAGTAGTATCAGGCGGCGGCGGAGTATCGGTCGGTGACGGTTGGCTGGGACCGGTGATGGGCTCTCTGGATGGCCCAGGCATCGTGTTGTGAGACGGTCCATATCTCGGC
Organism: Lochmaea crataegi; assembly: GCA_947563755.1. Taxonomy (NCBI): domain Eukaryota; kingdom Metazoa; phylum Arthropoda; class Insecta; order Coleoptera; family Chrysomelidae; genus Lochmaea; species Lochmaea crataegi. The sequence continues at coordinate 30,323,554 of OX387431.1, read as the reverse complement.
GAACTCATTGACAGCGGACGGGGATTTGGTCCCCGGTTCGGTCCAGTGTGGTTGGGTATAGACTGGAGTTCCTTCCTGAGGAGCTCATATTCCCTGACCACCTGACAAAAGGAGGAGAAATCGTCAAAGTCCCCTTTTCGGACTTGCAGACGGTATTCCGGCAACAGGTTACGGTACAGCCATGCTAACTGCTGTTCGGAAGTTAGCTTTCCATGTCTTCGCATCAAAGTCTGGAGTTCGGTGATGTATGTGGCGGCGGACTCATTCCTTCTTTGCAGACGACGGCCTATCTCAGCTTCTAAGTCAACTTCGTAGTTAACGGGATAGAAGAAAATTCGGAAGTCTGCCTCAAATTCATCCCAGGTCGTGTACCTACTCCGGTTGTTGCGGTACCAACATGCCGGTTCACCTGACAGTAATTCAGGTAGCAAAGGAAGCAAATTATCTTTTTGAACATTCCTTGCGGTACATATTTCTTCAATTCTTTCGATGAATCCGACCGGATCTCCTCGACTTCCGAAGCACACCTTCCAGTCATGCACATTCGGCGGAGGGTTGGCCATAACGGTTGGAACGGGTCCGGTATCGGATCGGTCAAAAACCGGTCGTGGAGAAATATGTCTTCTCGAAATTGGCCTTTTGGCCCTAGGCTCAGCAATCCCTTCTGACAAGCTTTTAAACTCAAGCGGGAAGAAAAATCTTCGCAAATACCAAAGGAACAAGATCAGGGACAGGCAAAACGGTCCATTCAAACAGCATGTCCACAGGTTACTCTCAATCATCGAGTCGGTGGTCTTCTTAACAATCCGGAACAATAAAAAAAAATCGAAAACGGAATACGGTCCCTGTTCAAATCAACAATGGGCAAAAAAAACCCCTGAAACAGTATAAACGGTCCAGCAACAATACGCTAAAAAAATATCCACAGCTGTATTTCAGTTCCTGCTATAATCAGGTCTCTCCAACAATACGGTAAAATAACGGAAACGGAATAACGGTTCCAGCTCTAACAAATAATCAACTCTCTGCAATGATACGGTAAACAAAAAAAACAGTCAACACAGACTTAACCGGTCCAAGCGAAAAAAACGCTTAAAAAAAAAATAAAAATTTAAAACGGTATTAAACTGATCCTATTGTAATCAACAATCGGGTCTCTGCTCTAACAAAAAAAAATACGGCAGAAAATAGTAAAAACAGACTTAAACGGTCCAAGCACAGATAAACGCTAAAAAAAATGGAAAACGGTATCAAACTGATTCTACTGTTATCAACAATTAGGTCCCTGCTCGGGCGCCATTTTGTAACGTGCCTCCCTTCTTACACGTGGCTCCCGCCACAAGAACACGTCACTATGGACACCCTTGATGCAAAATTCGGGTTTTTAAATCTCGGGCGCCAGATTATTAACGTGGTTTGCTCCACGGCCCCTTGACCCTTAGCGTCAAGAGTTCCAGATAGCCTCAGATGGAGGTTACGGAAAATTCCAGGGGTCTGGTTGAATTAAATTTAACTAACTAGTGAAAATCCGGAAAAGCCAAATCTTGGTTCTCCAATCAATAAATTGCGGTTAAAAATGAAAATAATAGAAATTCAAAACTTTAATCTATTAATACTCTGTGGTCTATTTTACGAATAATTCTTTAGTGACAAACAAATTAACAGGGAAAATAAAATGAGGTATGTATTACCTATATCTGGGATTTTAACGGACTTAACGGTCAGGTTATCAAATACGGTTCAAATCTACCGGGTTTTACGGGGTCCCTAATGCACGATTTAGATCTGCCGGGTAATCAGACAAATTGTGGCTAAGCCTCTTCCAAGTCTGATTAACCCTTGAATCCAAATGAAACCGGCAACTATTATTCCGACGGGGAAAAAAAATATAAATAATGATTCTACGAAACGGGAAAAGAACGATTTAGATCTGCCGGGAAATCAAACAAATTGTGGCTAAGCCTCTTCCAAGTCTGATTAACCCTTGAATCTACTAAAGCCGGTAACTATTATTCAAAAAAAAATAAAATTTAAGAACGAGTTAGATCTGCCGGGAAATCAAACAAATTGTGGCTAAGCCTCTTCCAAGTCTGATTAACCCTTGAATCTACTAAGCCGGTAACTATTATTCCGAAAAAAAATAAAATTTAAGAACGAATTAGATCTGCCGGGAAATCAAACAAATTGTGGCTAAGCCTCTTCCAAGTCTGATTAACCCTTGAATCTAACTAAAGCCGGTAACAATTAAAAAAAATATTTTCCCTCGAGTTAAACGGTACCCAACTATCGACACACAGAGTAAAAATATTCGTACTAGCATAAACTTTAAACTATTATACCTAATCCACTTGGATATCAATTTAATTTAAAACTACTGACAACCAAAAGCATAAAATAATTCGAGAATCCACTAATAATTCATATCAGTTAATTAAAACGCAGTAAATAAAAATTCGAAATCAAATTACGGTTGACAAATCTTTATTTTCAGATAAGAGAAACAAAATAAAAAAACGAATTTCAGTTCAACAACAAAAGAAAAAAATAGCCGGTCGGAAAATTTTCAAAAAAAATACATTCAACAATTTAATAATAAGCGGCGATACGGAAAGTTTCGAATACACAGTTTATTTGTTAAAATTTATTTACCTTAATAAATACAGCCCACACACAATCGGAATATGGAATACACAAAATAATCTCACTACGGTTTTTCGGTTTTTCGGAAGAACGTTCAACGGAGAATGCTTAGAGCCGAAAAAGGAACTGATTCTTTTGAGAGAGAGCCAGACGGAATGAAATTCGGAGCGCGAATAAGAAGAAGCCAAAAATGAATTGTTTCCGAATTTATATCCAAAATTTTAGTTACATTCTTCGGTGTGGGAATTAAAACGTGAAATCTATCTAGTTTCGACAAAAACTTGTAAGTATACTAGACGGCTCTCGATTAAATTAAAATGTTGTATATACCGGGCGTCCTTTCAGTTGAAAAATTTAAATATCGGAAATGAATAAATTGTGTATGGTAGAAGTGTTATTTGCGTAACTCGGACTTATACTAAAATATACACCGGTAATAGCAAAAAAATAAATCACTGCGGTAGTCGAAAGGGTTGTAAAGTAACGAGTTATATACACCCTAGTGGTAAAATAAAATATATTACGGAATAAATAAAAAAAATAAAAAATTAAACTTGCAAAAAGCAGAAAAAAAAAATAACTCGTTACAATTTCTTAAAAAATTATTTGAGTACCCACTTTAACAAATTCTTCTACCATTAGCTGAAAACCAATTTTTCAATAAAACCCGAGCAATAATTTTTATGAAGATGTATTTAAATAACCTGTAGTTGATACGCCCAAAAGTATAGCCGATATAATGTTTTCTCTTTATTATTAAAGAACCAAATAACAATGGAAACTGATTTTACACCGAATACAATCCCTTTTGACCAGGTTATGAGAAACCAAAACTTTTGAAGAAATACAATAATAACCGAAAGATTTAAAAATAGCTTAGCAATGAAATATTCTAAATTAATAGGTGATGGCGACAGCAGCATTACTAAAAAATTATTTCAAGTGAAGCCATACGGAACTTTGTTAGTAGAGAAAGTGGAATGTGTAAACCATTTATTGCGTAATATGTGCAACAAATTGAAGGAAATATCCAAATCGGTGAGAAGTAATTCCCTTCTGAAGAGTGTACCAGTCTCCCTCAGGAGAAAATTGGAAAACAATATTTTGAAATTCAGAATAGCAATAAAAAAAATCGGCTGAATTCAGGAGCAAACAGGATACGTCCTTTTTAGCTAAAATAGAAAGATTTAAGAAAGATGTAGTCAATACTCCAAAACACATTTTCGGTGAACAGAAGAATTGTGAAGATTATTTTTGTAAAAAAAAGGACACTGACAATTTTCTTCCAATTATGCAAGATTGTGGAATGTTTCAAGACATTAGTTGCTCACTCCAAAGAGTTATATCTTGTAGTTCTTCCTTTCTACTCAATAAAAACAATAATCCCGCAGAGCAATTCAAAGCAATTGTGAATAAGTCTGTAGGAGGGAAAAGGGTAAGTGATTAATTTGGCATCCGTTTTTTTTATAACGCACCTTGGAATATTTTTGAGCATTGTAACTTTATCCGCCGTTTTGTTAACTATAAATTCGAATTATTTCTCACCTCTATAGGAAAGGCTAACATTTTCTTGCCTTATTTATATACTACATTATTTTTGTAAAGTACTGTTATATTTTAGATAAATTTTTCGGGTCAGAAATCCTATCAAATGAGGTGTGAAGCAGCGGCCATTTCTTATAATTGTAGAGAAAACTACATTGTGGAAATCCTAAAAGGTGCAGGTTTGGAAGCCAACAATGTTGTTGACAATTTTGTCAAAAGGAAGGGTTTAAAGAGAAAAAGAGAACTGATATATTATGAAAAAAACTAAACGAATTAATAAAAAATCGAAAACATCTGGACCAGATGAAGACTATGGAGCTGTAGAAGAGGTTTTAACTGTAAAAGAAGCGGAAAGTAGAAAGAATAAAATAGAAATTTCCCTGAAAAAGAATTCAGAAGAAATAAAAAATATAGAGCGTACTACTAGAGGGCAAAGCACTAATCATAAGTGGCTAGAGGAGAGGATGTGCAGGTTAACTGCTTCTACCTTCGGTCAAATTTGTAAGAGGAGAACGGCAAACCCGTGTGCATTGGCCAAAAGATTGTTTAACGACCCCTTCACAGGAAATAAAAACACCAAATACGGATTGGATCATGAACCAGTAGCTATTGAAACTTTCCAAAAAATAACAAATTTAGAAGTTGAGAATTGTGGATTGTTCGTTGGGCATGATGATGAGTTCTTCCTGGGTGTCAGTCCTGATGGAACTATAGGTAATGATTCTATAATAGAAATAAAATGTCCCGCAGTTCTGCAACACATAAGCGTTGAAGAGGGAATTGCCAACAAAAAAATAAAGTACCTCCAAGTAGATAAAAATGGTGAAATCACATTAAAACAAAATCATAACTACTATTATCATATCCAAGGGCAACTCCACATAACTCAACGAGAATTTCGTTATTTTTTGGTTTGGAGTCCTATAAATGTTCATATTCAGAAAATCGAAAGAGATGATAATTTCTGGGAGAAAAAAATGAAAATTCAACTAAAGGAATTTTTTAATACCTTCTACATGCCAGAAATGATAAAACGCCCTACTTAATAGGTAGGTACGTATGATTAAATCTCACATAAACCAACAAAAAGTTGTGTTTCCTATATTATCTATTTTGTTTTTAATTGTTTCAAAATACTATTCAGCTGGATCGTTCCGTAGTAAAGCTGGGTACTTTTGGAGGTATTTCAATGAACCAAAAATAATTGATGGTATTGATACTATCTATCTACATGGAACAAAAATCAAATATTTGGGTGTAATTGATTGATCCGTAATTTAAATGGAATTGACAAACTTCATATAAAGTAAACAAAATTTGGGGAGGGGGTGTGGTTTAGGGGATCGATCTCAACTCCCCTAAAATTTTAATTACGTCATTTTTGGTTTGGAAGATGCTCAAATCATAAGAAAAAAACTGGTAAATTTTCATTAAAATATGTCAAACAGCTGTCGACATTTTTGAAAAGATCAATTTGTCTTTGGTAACTTCAAAGGGCTGTAATTTTTTTTAAGCACATATTATGTACTAAGGCAAGTTAGGTTCAATCGAGTTATTTTCAGCTCCAGAATAAGTGGTTTAATTTATGACCTACCTCACGTCCTTTGTGTCGTTTGTCATCTGATCCTACTGCACCGGAGGCGTTGACTCCGGCCCATTTTTTGACCTTAACCCCCTTAAATGGTCTTCCTGCAAAAAATTTGGGCACTATGAGAGTTTCAACTCAGTAAAGGAGTGGGGGTACCTACATAGGTAGACGCAAAGTTTTAAAAATGCGCATGCGCCGGGTTATATGGTAATATTTGAAAAAATTTTATTTTTGGGAGGATTCGAACCTGCCTCGCCGACGTTGACTTCGAGCTGTTTTCAAGCTGCTTACACACTAGGCTACCAAATAACTTAGTTATCGTATACTAAAATGAGGTAGTGTTGATTGAATTTGCGGGAACTCCTTATCTACCCGGGCCGCCGTGTGTTTTGATAATTGATTTCGGCGAGTGGTCAGATAAGGAGATCGCGTGCCGGAGTGGTCTCCGTCTCCAGATATTTTTGTACGAGGTATGTCACATATTAAGATGTCAAAAAGACCTTAACGAATGTTGACATGTGACCCATCAAACGATTCAGCGTTACGCAGCGAGTGGTCAGATAAGGAGATGATTTTTGCGCGTGCCGGAGTGGTCTCCGTCTCCAGAAATCTATGTACGAGGTATGTCACATATTAAGATGTCAAAAGGACCTTAACGAATGTTGACATGTAACCCATCAAACGATCCGATAGCGACTTTAATTGCCGCGGTACCGATAGCGACGGTGGTTTATTTATGTATAGAGATAAATTGCCAATTTGATTATTAAAAATTGTAAGACGAAAATTTAGTAAAATAAAAGTATAAAAAAACTTTATAGCATGTCTTGAAATCTGGTGAAGGCGTACTATGATTTTTATCAATGTAAAGGTCCCGATTACGTCTCCAGTTTGAGATATTTTTGTATATGTACGGGGTATGTCACATATTAAGACGTCAAAAAGGACCTTAACGAATGTTGACATGTGACCCATCAAACGATTCAGCGTTACGCAAAGTACGTCACGTTAAACGTCGCATGTCACGTTAAACGTCACGTGTCAGGTTATACGCGACGTTAAACGTGACGTGCTACGTCAAACGTTTTATGTCACAATAAAAGGATGAAGAAACGAGTAAAGTCAATTTTCATAATTTTATTTCAGTTATTAAAAAAATTAAAATAAACTTTTATTCATACAATGAAATAACTTTTGACAGCATTGTTTTCAATTGCTTCAGAAGATAGATAGAAAGATTTCATCTTTCTGGAATATTCAATAACAAGTCTTAATCAATATCGGTAAACAATAGGTTCACAACACACACACAGGTAACCGCAAAAATTGTAAATTCCCAATTAAATGAAAATGTGTTTTTGTTTTCGATTTCCTTCGACTAATATTTTTGTCTATTGATTTGTGGTTGAGTGCACTGTGAAAATATCTATATTTTTGGAAACTTCTGATTTTGTAAACGTCTCACCTTCAAGGTATAAAAAGGAGAAGTCATACGGTTTAGTATCATTTGACTATCCACATATAAACAAGATTTTGCTGAGAGTGCGTACGTGAGTGCTACAAGACGAAATTAAAAGTAAGTTTCAATATTATTGTTATGCGTATGCGTATGCGTATGTGTGTGTGTGTGTGTGTGTGTGTGTGTGTGTGTGTGTGTGTGTGTGTGTGTGTGTGTGTGTGTGTGTGTGTGTGTGTGTGTGTGTGTGTGTGTGTGAGAGAGAGAGAGAGAGAGAGAGAGAGAGAGAAGAGAATAGTTAGGAAATATATCCATTGGCCACAAATTGTTTTTCACAGATTATCTTAGTTTTCTAAATGCTAGTAACGAGATATTTGTAAATAGTGGCTTATTGTAAACTTATAAGTGAATTTGAGATTTTTTGAGAAACTGAATTAGTAGGTCATTGATCAATTTATTTTCTTGTCCAAATAAAAATGAAATGCTCAAAGGAGGATAAATATTTAGTGTGATAAATGCATTCAAGAGACTTTCTACATGAACAGCAGTATGCTAGAAATAAATAATTGATAATACCAACAAATATAAGTTAAATCAGTGAAGGTATTTCAGTTTTTTTTACTTTTACTTGCAACAAACTAGATATGCTAATCTCAATAGGTACAACATATTGATTTCAAATTTTAGAAATACTAGTACTGCTTATACCGGTTATATTTTGTTGAAAAGTTTTTACTATTTTTGTTTGTTAAGTTAAGAAGTGCCGCTGTTAGGTACTACATTACGAACCCTTTAAATGCGCTTATGAAGTCCACTTCTCATAGAGTGATTGATTGACAATTTGAATTCAATGTTTAGGCGATGAATCACTGTACAGAACTTCGACCTCCGATTTTTGGTATGAATTTGTTCTATCTTTCCCAAAAAATCCATAAGAAATTCATATCAAACAAAAAATATAATAAAGATTGTCGCTGAAATCTGCAATAACTGAATATAAAGGAAAGCATAATATGGACATTTTAAATTTTATTACAAATTGTTACCTACTATAACATTGTTGGTAAATTATCCGATTTTGAAATTTAATTTATGAGGACCACAACAACAGTGTAAAGTACTCTAGGCATATACCGGGTCTCAATGCATTTACTAACACTTTCTTTTTAATCCTTATTTCAAAAGCTTTCGGAAATATATTTGATAGGCACGATAAACAATTCAGTTATCACAGTTTCACATAATTGTTATTCAAAACTTCCAATTTTACTGGAAATTGTGAAATATTTACAAAGGAGCACCAGTAGCTACATATTATATTTCGCTATATTTATTTTTCTCTCCTGTCAGTTTTTTCCAAAGGCTAATTTTTTTTTGTATGCTATTCACTAGCAGTAAACCCTGTTCATAGTTATAAGAAAGTAAATTAGGCGGATTATTGAAGGGTAGCTATTAACTAACAATGACATTAAATTTATTACCCGATTTTCGTAGTTTTAGAGCAGGTAGGCTATGGTCCGTACCCATTCAAAATATTTATCCTATACTTTATCAAGGGGTACTTCCTAATAGGATTCAGTCAGTCACATTCTTATATCTATGAACAGGCTTTACGTGGGAAATTTATCCACAACCATCACATCTTCTAGGTAAAAAGGTTTAATAAGGGAAAATGATTGATATATATTTGGTCGTTAAACAGATTACCTGAATATTTGTTTTTGTTAATCTCGAGGGCTTCTAAAAGATTTAATTTAAAGGATTTGGGTTCTACTTGCAAAATTTCACTTTACTCATGAAAGATTGAAAATATTAATAAATAATCAATATTTTTCAGTGAAAATGTCCACAGTGAGGTGCAATTATATTAGTGTTCTAAAAATCTCTCATCAGCATTTTTCTTCAGATTTCCAGTAAGGGATAAGAATAAAGGATAAGAATGTCAAAAATGGATATTACATTCTGGAAATATTGAACTCTTAGGTAATGCAAAATTAATAAGCGCATAAAGTGATCGAATTTGTTGTTAGTCTAGCTTCGACTTTCAAGATTAAATATTAAAAACATTTCCAGATATGGACGAAAAAAAATTAATGGATAGAAGAATTTGCCAAGATCATTTTGATGAACGTGCATTCACCAACAGTGCACGAAACAGATTAATTAAAACAGCCTTACCAATACACTTTCAAGAGCATGAGGATACATGTAAGTATTTCAACACTATGTCTCCGTATTACAATTTACATACCGAAGAAGCGTGTACTCCCAGCATTTTTCGGCATGTCCAACCAACATCGTGGCATCTGTCTGTATAAATGAATATCTAAATTGTAACTTTTTTTCAAGGTTCGTGGGGCTAGTACCGGAATTAGGACATATTCTTCTGCCAAGAAACGAAAAATTGTTGTAAATCCTGAACATTCAGATCTTTCATCAGGTGAAGAATTATCGATCCCTCCACCAGAAAAGAAATTCATATTGAATGCCCCGCTTTTGGAAGAAAAAAATAAACAACCCGAATTGAGAGAAAACAAGACAAAACAGAAGAATAAAAGGATGTTGAAACTTCAGAAAGAGAATAAACAACTGAAAGCACTTCTCACAAGGAAAAATGATAAATTGCGTATATGTCAGCAACAACTTCGCAGAATGAAATCCAAAATGTCTGGTCGAAGTGAGGACTTAGTATTACAAAACGCATTCAAGAATGTATATCCCAGTGTGAAAACTTTAATGTACCGGGTGGGCAAATAAGAACGACTGTCGGCCATATCTCCTCAGTGTATTAACAGATGGCAAATTCATTTTCAGTTTATGTAATAAATAGTTATATAGAGAAGGAGACTTATTACACATCGATAAAGCGATTCGTCGTTCTGAAGTGGACCATTTTGAATGATGTCTTATTTGCATGTACCGGGTGGGAAAATAAGAACGACTGTCGGCCATATCTTAGGTTCGGATTGTAGTACAACTTTGGAAAAAAAAACTTTATAACAAAAGTGGCCACGAGAAAAACCTGGAAATGATTTATAGAATTGTAGGTCCACCGCTAGAGGGCGTTATTGAATAAAAAAAATGTAAAAAGCCAAATTTTAGAAAATATGCCTAATTAAGAAGCATAACAAAAACAATCTTCGTATTCCTCAAAAAATTTTGCGTATATTTAATAATGCAAGTTTTAGTCTAGCTATTCAAATAAGAGATAGGGGAGAGTGGGAACTTTGTTATGGAAAAACGACCATAACTCCGATTCTACTTACCCGATCTTTGCATATTTTGTCTTGATGAAAAGAGCTCTTTTCCACCATTGTAAGGGTTATATTCTCAGTTCCACTTAATAAGTGACGTGCCCGTTAGAGGGCGTTATTTAAAGTTTTTTTAGAAATCTAGTTCTCTTTGGAAAATATTAAATGGAAGCATGCATTTTTAACTAGGGATTATAAAAGTAGACAAAATTAGCAACATAAGGCGAAAACCGCACGTCGATATCTTTTTCCTATCCCGAGATATTTTAAGAAACGCGTAAATGTTGGGAATTTCTTGTCAACCTTCAATTAGACTAGTTAGCCTCAACGGAAACAAACAAATTAAGTCCTGATAAAAAGGTTTTACACTGGCAGTAATTAACTCTGCAGTAATTAAAAATATTGTCATAATAATGTTACCGTCTTCGCTGAAGGGCGTCACCTATGAGATAATACTTGTCAATTTTTCGTTTGGAGTACCTACAATAAAAAATCTTCAAAGCTAGAATTCTGCCGAAATAATTTCAATTAAATGAATTTTATTAAAAACGGAAAGAAAAATATCTCTTATGGAAATTGCTCATAAATAACCATGTTCGGTATATCTTAACACTTACTGTAGGTAATGAATTGCTAGTTTAAATCAAGTAGGCTATGATTTATAAGCTTATGGTACATATTGTAACGTTTATTCTAATTTATATTTACAATTAATTTATATTAACAGATTTATATGTAATTCAGTCCTTATTTAATAATTCATCTAATACGCTAAACACACTAATTATAATTTATATGAGAGTCACTTAATAATCACTTTATCGAGGCGCGATTACTTTCCTTCGGTATCAACACTGACTGATTGACTAATTGCCTATGCTCGTGGCTTATTTATACTCGTGCGCCGTAATTCTAGAAGTGTCTCGGCGTTCTCGCGGGTGCATTGGATATTCTCGATATTCTGGCGGATGCACCCGGGTGTTCTGGATGTTTCTGGAAGTTTGGGCGGAGGAGCCATAGTCGTCTCATACGGGGATTTCACTGGGGGCACTAAGTGAGAATATTATTGCAGTAGCTCGCGTAACATTGCCCCCTCCTTAAGAGACAGTTCCTCCTGGAACTAGCTAGGAAACTGGAACGAGATGACTGTATCGGCAACTGGTCCCCTTGTTGCATTTTCCAGTTGTATGGAAGTAACATGCGACCGTCTTCTCTGTTGGCTGTGTCTCCCGAGCATGGCCGCAAACCAGTACCTGCACTTCGGTGTCTCGGAAGATTACTTCTACCATGCTACGGATTATTCGCCAATCTAAATGCCTACATTCAATCTTGGGCATGGCTAGCCTGTACACGTTCAATTCAAGCACATGCTCCCTCAGGCTTCGTAATGCTTCCCAGACATCCTCGTACGTTGGTCTTTCGTCGAAGGTGTTCCTCGTCACTAGGTGGAAATTGTAGCGGGAGCCATTTTGCAGCTTCAGAGCTTTACCTGGTACTGGTAACTGGTTTACCAAAGGTCGTGCGCCACTCTTCTTTATAAACAGAGATGCCAGTCCGCGCGCATCGGTTACGCTGGCAGGGATGTTTATTGCCAGTGAGTATTCCTCCGGTACGGTAAGCAGGTCTTGTCGTCTCTCAGTGGTGACGCCGAATCTTGCTTTTCCGGTACCACCATAAGCACCCATGAACTCTACAAAAGCAGGATCGGCTACTTCCTGAAGCTGGTTTACTTCCTCATCGTGGTCACCCCCCGAATGGCGCTAATCGGTTACGGTGTACTACCTTTGGCTTTCCATTTGGGATCTTGCTGATACGATAGATGACATCGTTGATTCTTTTCTTTCCGAGGTACGGACCGTCCCAAGCTTTCTGCAACTTTGGAGAAAAACCCTTTTGTCTTCTTGGGTTATGCAGCCAGACTTTGTCTCCTTCGTGGAAACCTCCTTCCGTAGCTTGCGTATCGTACCTTTTATTCATCCTATCGCTAGCGATCTGGAGATTCGATCGAACCAGCTCGTGTACGTCGTCCATTCTTTTTCTCAGCTGGGTCACGTAATCTTCACCAGCTATGTCTTCTCCGGGTCGGCATCCAAATTCAAGGTCGCAGGGTAATCTCATTTCGCGTCCGAACAGAACTCTTGCTGGTGTTTGGCCGGTGGACTCATTGATGGCGGATCTGTAGGCCATCGCGAATAGCGAGTGATATTGGTCCCAATCTCGCTGATGGTTAGATACTACTTTAGACAGGTATTTGCCAAGAGTTCTGTTCATTCGCTCTACCATCCCGTCCGACTGTGGGTGCAAAGATTCTTAGAGCCGCTCGATCCATCTAGCGATTTGACCTTCAGGGTTCTTGAATTGCATAAGCCACTTAAGTGCTGCATGATCGGTTCTGATCACAAATTTCTTCCCATACAGATACTGATAGAAGTGCTCCACGGTCTTCACTACTGCTAGGAGCTCTCTTCTTGTGACGCAGTAGTTTTGTTCTGGTTTGGAAAGGACTTTACTAAAATATCCCAGAACTTTCTCTTGTCCTCCTTGAACCTGTGATAGCACTCCTCCAATTCCAACATTGCTAGCATCAGTATCTAGTATGAATTCTCCCTCTGGTAGTGGATAGCCGAGTATAGGTGCAGTAGTCAAGTGCTTCTTCAAGGTTTCGAACGAAGTTTGGCAATCTTCGTCCCAGCGAAACTCCCTTGCTTCCTCTGTAAGTCGTGTCAAGGGCTTAGCGATATCCGCAAACTTCTTTATAAATCGCCTGTAGTATGTACAGAGTCCAAGGAAGCTTCTAACTTGGTGCTTGTCGGTGGGTCTTGGCCACTTTTGTACGGCAGCAGCTTTTTCTTCGTCTACAGCTACACCATCCTTGCTGACTACATGGCCTAGGTAATTGACTTTGTTTTGAAATAGTTGACATTTCTTGGGGTTGAGCATCAGTTGGGCAGCTTGCAACCTTTCGAAGACACCTTCCAAATTCTTTTGATGTTCTTCGAATGTCCTTCCCAAGACTCTGATGTCATCAAGGTACACTAAGCATGTCTTCCAGGACAACCCTCGCAATACGTTTTCCATCAGTCTTTCGAACGTTGCGGGGGCATTGCACAGCCCAAATGGCATAACGGTGAAATGCCATAGTCCAGATCCGGTGGTAAACGCTGTCTTTTCTTTATCGGCTGGATCCATTTCTACCTGCCAATATCCAGACTTCAGGTCCAAGGTAGAAAACAATTTGCTACCGGCCAGCGTATCCAGAGTGTCGTCGATTCTCGGCAGGGGATAGCTATCTTTCTTTGTAACATTGTTCAACTGCCGGTAGTCCACGCAAAACCTCGTGGTTCCATCCTTCTTCTTTACCAGAACTACCGGAGAGACCCAAGGGCTGGTAGAAGGTTCTATTACCTTGTCCTTTTCCATCTCGCGAACAATTCTCTCCGCTTCCTCTCTTTTGGCCTGTGGTAGCCGTCGAGCCGATTGTCTCATCGGTTTAGCGTCACCGGTGTCAATTTTGTGTTTGACAGCAGATGTTCTTCCTGTCTTTCCTCCTTTCGGTACAAAAAGAGATCGGTATTGTAGCAAGAGTTCTCTGATCTTTTTCTTCTCTTGCAAGCTAAGGGATTGTCCAGCCACTGCTATCATTTGTTCAAATTTATTGTTGGCATCATTGGAGGTTGTTGTTTGATGAATTATAGACGCCACTGGTACGCAAGTTCCAATTTTGGTATCCTTCTTCATAGTTATTGGATGGTCCTTTACATTTATAATGCGTACAGGTATTTCTTCGGCAGCCATGACTAACCCTTTTCCAACCAGGATTCCTCGACCAACCTCTTCATCGTGATTCCATGGTTCCATCATGACCGGTGTTCCTTCTTCGACGGTTCCTTGTAGCCTTGCCACAGTGAAAAATTCACTCCTTGCGGGTACAACTGTATCCTCCTGTACGGTTACCTGAACAGTCTTATCCTCGTGTGGGTGAAGGAATACCTCCTCAGAACCTACTCTAATCACTCGGTTCTTGAAATCTAGCTGGAAGCCATGTAGGTTCATAACGTCCATTCCGAGTATTATGTCCTCTTCGATATCAGCGACAACGACAGTGTGGGTGAACTTCTCTGCGCCAATTCCCAATTGCACCGGTAGTTCTCCATGGACATTGGCGCTTTCACCTGTGGCAGTCCTGAGTCGCAGTCTCGTCGGTAAAAGTCTTTTCCGGGTGTTGACAGTCTCGGGGCGAATAATAGTCCTCGTTGCTCCAGTGTCCACCAATAGTGTATACTTCCTTCCATTACCTTCACCATCCACGTATACACTATCATCGCGACATTTCAGAGAGGCTATTAGGATGAGAGGGTCTTTGGAAGGTCTTCGGGTCGAAGCTGCCCTCTGAATGTCGACCCTTCCTAGTTTTCCTGCTGGGCATCTTTGTTTGTAGCAGTTCTCGGTCGCTTGCACGAACTGCGTACATGTCCCATTTCTCCACAATTCCAGCATCTCACAGCTTTCGGTTTTCCATTTGAGATGCTTTTCATCATGTTGACAATCTGGTCGAGCTTGTTCTCAACTTCTTCGTCTGCTACAGCCCTCACCTTGCCGTATACTCCGGAAGCCTGTGTAGCTGCTTCGTACTCCAAGGCTGCAGAGAGTACGTCGACCAGTGTCTTATTCCGAGCCAAGCGTAGAGTTCTCTGCATTTCATGGTCACGAACTCCGTCGATGAATGTCTGTACCCCTAAACATTCCATGACATTCTCCGGTGCCGATGGATAGGCAAACCGCACCAACCTCGCAATGTCTGCTTCGAATTCTTGCAGAGTTTCGTCGCGTTTTTGTTTGCGGTTTTTCAGCTGCGACTGGTACAGATGCTCCAGGTGTTCCAGGCCATATCTCATATTCAATCGCTTTTTGATTTGTTCAAAATCTTCGGCCTCTTCCACTGGAATGGTCTGGAGGATATCCATAGCGTCTCCTCTAAGGGCAAGAGTTAAATTTAACGCTTTTTCCTTCTCACTCCAGTTGTTTGCCTTCGATGCCGCCTCGAATTGCTTAAGATAGTTCGGCCATGACGTTTTACCATCGAATGTTGGCAGTTTCACTCGGCTGTTAATATCGTTTTCCATTTTCGGTTTCAACTCTACTTTCTCTGCCAGTTCGTCGTTATTCGGGGCTTGCCTAGTTGTAATATCCGGTTTATTACTAGTCTTCCTTTCGATTTCTTTGATTTTTTGTTTCATTTCTTGCTCCATACCTTTAATCTTTTCTTCCACGGCAGAAATATCAGTCTTCATGGATGTCATTTAATTCTTCATGTCCGTCGAAATTTTGTTTTCCATGTCCGACATTTTGTTTTCCATGTCCGACATTTTGTTTTCTTCCAAGTCCGCCGAAAGTTTACTTTCCATGGATGAAATTTCGTTTTTTATATCCGTCGAAATTTTATTTTCCATGTCCGACATTTTGTTTTCAATGTCCGACATTTTGTTTTCCACGGATGAAATTTCGTTTTTTATATCCGTCGAAATTTTATTTTCCATGTCCGACATTTTGTTTACCATGTCCGACATTTTGTTTTCCATCGAGGACAATTCGTTTTTTTTGGAAGAGGTTATAGAGGCGGACGCTTCGTCGGTGAATTCAAACGTTTCCGGGTCCAGTCCATTGTTAATCATAGCTTTTTTTAGTCGTTCCACTAACACTGACTTGACCCCACTTGTGTCCAGTTCGTAATCCTCCAACTCTCTTCGAAGCTCTGAAACTTTTAATTCACAAAGTTTCTTCGCCATCTTCCTGTATATTTATTTATTTATTTTTTTAACCCCACACCTGACACCAATGTAACGTTTATTCTAATTTATATTTACAATTAATTTATATTTACAGATTTATATGTAATTCAGTCCTTATTTAATAATTTATCTAATACACTAAACACACTAATTATAATTTATATGAGAGTCACTTAATAATCACTTTATCGAGGCGCGATTACTTTCCTTCGGTATCAACACTGACTGATTGACTAATTGCCTGCAACGATGCTCGTGGCTTATTTATACTCGTGCGCCGTAATTCTAGAAGTGTCTCGGCGTTCTCGCGAGTGCATTGGATATTCTCGATATTCTGGCGGATGCACCCGGGTGTTCTGGATGTTTCTGGAAGTTTGGGCGGAGGAGCCATAGTCGTCTCATACGGGGATTTCACTGGGGGCACTAAGTGAGAATATTAT
The DNA here is from genome assembly GCA_947563755.1 of Lochmaea crataegi. Classification (NCBI taxonomy): domain Eukaryota; kingdom Metazoa; phylum Arthropoda; class Insecta; order Coleoptera; family Chrysomelidae; genus Lochmaea; species Lochmaea crataegi. The sequence goes on along the minus strand of OX387431.1, from coordinate 30,306,845 downwards.
TGCAGTAGCTCGCGTAACAATATTAAGGCAGGAAATGAATTGACAGTTGAAATGACGTAGGCTTTGATTTATACGATATGTCAAACATTATTTCTTACATGTTTCTATAATAATGAAATAAGTAATTTTCCAACAATTTTCATTAATATAATTGGAAATGATTCTTACAAATGAAGAAGCTTGTTGGCTGTTTATTTCGAATGCATGGGAAATGCAACTGTTGCTTCTAGAGTGTATGCGCAACAGTACCCAAACAGACGACATCACAGCAGAAGTGTTTTTCTTCGAATTGCCCGACGTTTGCGTACTACAGGAAGTGTTCATCTTCCCGTGTATCGAAGACGTGGTAGAGGTCGAACGGAGGAGAATATAATTAATGTGTTATCCTATGTAAATTTTAACCCACATTTAAGTACACGAGCTATAGCCGGAGATTTGGGAATACAACGAACCACCGTCCGAAATATCCTACGAGAACACAGGTAACTACTTACTAATTTTATTAACTTTTAGATTTTTTTTATTTATTTTCGTGCCCTATCTTTAAAAGCCTATAATTCACACGTTTTTTATTTTTTAATTATTTCTTAGCAAAATTGTATAATTGGTATCATTCGTAAAAGCACGGCAAAGGTTAAAGTATTTGGAGTCTTCTTTAGTTAACAACGAATGACATCAAGGTGTCTCTTACTGCTTTAAATGTTTTATAATTTTACTATTTTTAGATTGCACCCATATCACATAGTCCTGCACCAAGGTTTGAATGCTGGAGATTTCGATAACAGACTAAATTATTGTAACTGGCTATTGAGTATGATAGAAGACGATCCTGAGCGATGAAGCAACATTTCAGAGTGATGGTAGTGTAAATCGCCATAACATGCATTATTGGTCTCAAACAAATCCCCACTGGATGCAGGAGGTTCAACATCAGGGTCGTTGGTCCATAAATGTGTGGTGCGGTATTCTAGGTGGACAAATAATTGGACCTTATTTTTTTAATGAAAATCTTAACGGAGAAAGATATTTAGATTTTTTAATAAACGAATTGCCATTGCCACTCCTTTTAGAAGATGTACCCCTGGCAATTCGTCGTGATATGTTTTTTCAACATGATGGGTGCCCGGCACATTACTCTAGGAATGTTCAGAATTTCTTAAACCAAACATATCCTGACAGGTGGATAGGACGTGGAAGTTTATTTCATTGGCCAGCCAGGTCCCCAGACCTGACGTGTTTAGATTTTTACTTGTGGGGATGAATAAAAGATCTAGTTTTTTCCAACAGACCCACGACAAGGGATGACATGATCCTAAGAATACGAAATGCAATACAAAGTATTTCAGTTGCAGAAATTGAAAATGCCGTTTTATCTACCCGTCACAGATTGGAATCTTCTATAGCAAATGATGGACGACAATTTGAACATCTAGGACGCCACTAATCGCACCCTTTGTTGCTATTTGTTTAATTTGTTTTGTTGATTGTTAGGTTTGTTAAGTTGTTTCCAAATTGGTTTATTAATATCTACTAATCTACTATTTGATAAAAGTTATCAAATAGCGATTTTTACTGATAGATAGATAGAAGTTTTTGTGTAGTCTAATTTACCTACATCTATTTCATTAATATGACAATATTTTTAATTACTGCAGATAGGCCAGTGTAAAACCTTTCTAACAGGACTTAATTTGTTTATTTCCGTTGAGGCTAACTAGTCTAATTGAAGGTTGACAAGAAATTCCCAACATTTACGCGTTTCTTAAGATATCTCGGGATAGGAAAAAGATATCGACGTGCGGTTTTCGCTATTATGTTGCTAATTTTGTCTAATTTTATAATCCTTAGTTAAAAATGCATGCTTCCATTTAATATTTTCCAAAGAAAACTAGATTTCTAAAAAACTTTAAATAACGCCCTCTAACGGACACGTCACTTATCAAGTGGAATTGAGAATATAACCCTTACAATGGTGGAAAAGAGCTCTTTTCATCAAGACAAAATTTGCAAAGATCGGTTAAGCAGATTTGGAGTTATGGTCGTTTTTTCATAACAAAGTTCCCACTCTCCCCTATCTCTTATTTGAATAGTTAGACTAAAACTTGTATTATTAAATATACGCAAAATTTTTTGAGGAATACGAAGATTGTTTTTGTTATGTTTCTTAATAAGGCATATTTTCTAAAATTTGGCTTTTTACATTTTTTTTATTCAATAACGCCCTCTAGCAGTGGACCTACAATTTTATAAATCATTTCCAGGTTTTTCTCGTGGCCACTTTTGTTATAAATTTTTTTTCCAAAGTTGTACTACAATCCGAACCTAAGATATGGCCGACAGTCGTTCTTATTTGCCCACCCGGTACATGCAAATAAGACATAATCTGAAGTCAAAATGGTCCACTACAGAACGACGAATCGCTTTATCGATGTTTCATAAGTCTCCTTCTCTATATAACTATTTATTACATAAACTGAAAATGAATTTGCCAGCTGTTAATACACTGAGGAGATGGATTCGAGTAATTAATCTGAAAACAGGATTCAAAACAGTCTTTTTAAAAAAATTGAGGCAAAAGAGAGATCTTATGGAAACATTCGAAAAAGAATGTGCTGTGCTCATGGATGAAATGTCTCTGAAAAAACGTTTGGATTACGACTAAAAACTGGACATATTGGAGGGTTTTCAGGACTACGCAGAAGAAGGGGGCAGATTTAAAAAAAAGGCTTCGCACGCACTCGTGTTTATGGCTAGAGGTATATTCCGTAACTGGTCTATGCCTTTGGCTTACTACCTATCATCTGGGCCTATACCGGTGAAACAACTGAAAATATGTCTTGAAAGATGTTTGGTGGAAGTAGAAAAGTTGGGGCTAACCACTAACGCAGTTGTTTGTGACCAAGGGTCGAATAATAGATCTTTATTTAATATGTTTGGCGTCACAAAAAATGAGCCCTACTTCGTCTTCAGTGGAAGGAAAATATATGCCCTTTATGATGCTCCTCATTTGATAAAAAATGTTGATAAAAAGAGATATCAAAGTCGGTGACAAATATGTCTCTCGGAGGGACATTAAACAGATGTATGATATTGATTTAAGAAACACTCTCTCACATACACTATTGAAGATCACTGAAAAGCATATAAACCCAAACTCTTTCGAGAAAATGAATGTGAAGTTAGAAACCCAAATATTTAGCAGAACAGTTTACTCGGCTATGATGACCGTAATTTCAACTGGTGAACTGAAATCTGGAACTGCTACAGCAACTGCCCAATTTGTTTTAAAAATTAATGATATTTTCGATTGCCTTAATAATTCTCAAGGACATTTTGAAGGAAATTATTTAAGAAGACCGTTATCTGAAATGAATACGACAGCACATCAGACCCTCAAGGATGCTATTGAATTCATCGAGTCGTGGTCAGTTGAAAAGAATACCCCATTTTGTTTTGATGGCCTGGTGCTACAATAAAAGGAATTCTACTGCTGTGGAAAGAGAAGAATTTGGAATTTCCTTATTTGATAACGAGCCGCTTGAATCAAGATCCCATTGAAAATCTTTTTTCCAAAATAAGGCAGCGAAGGGGATATTATCCAAATCCATCAGCACGACATTTCCGATTTGGCTTACAGTCTGTTATGACTGGATATCTGGAGAAGTATTCCGAAAAATCCGATTGTTTGGATGATGATGACCGCGATTGTGTATAATTGAGCAAGCTGATTATGGGAGAATTGAATCTAAGGAAAAGGAAATCATCGATATTGATGCCATTTCTCCTCCTTTTGAATCTGAAAATACATTGACGGAAAGTGAAGAGCTTTCAAATGATAATGAAATGTATGACTCAAAAACATTAGTGAGTAATTCGGCCACATATTTTGCAGGTTATTTGGTGAAAAAAATAATAAAAAAATATAACTGTGAGGATTGTGAGAAAACTCTACTCCAAAACAAAGAAGAAGTTGTTGGTGATAGAGGAATATATATTTTACAAAGAGATTTTGGAATTTCACAGAGAATCTCATGTTTGAAAATACCAAGTGTTAATTTCACCAATATAATAAGAAGATCTCTAATAATAATAGAATCCTTTTTGAAAGATCGATCACATACGACGACTATAAAATACAAGATCATTGAAGAAATTCGCAAAAAAAATTATCAGCAACTGGTTGGAAATTGCGAATTCAATTTGTGGTGGACATCGACACGAGATATTAAACCAGTTAGTAAGGGTGAAGCTCCTTAAAATAGCAAATCCTAAGGAATTAAAACAAACAAGAACAACATTAACAAACAAATATTCATCTGGACGCAGAAAAATTAAAGTATTTAAACATTTGTAATTTAAATGAATAATAAAAATGTTTCAGTGTCTAGACAAAATTTCATTAAACACCCCATTAAAAAAATTGCCACAATTTAACTTTAAGGTTTTAAGCGAAAAAGTAATTCAAAAAAATCCATAATTAATAAACAAGTCAACGGATTGGGAAAGCTTTAAAAGAGATCTGGAAGAAAAAATCAACTTAAACATTATGTTGCGAGCCCCAGAAAAACGAGTCGCACCATAAATCATTTTTTCAGATCAGTTTTTTAGGTCAATTAAATATTTAAAGTTTAATGGTAAGATTTATTTTTTTCACAATTATTTGATAAATAAGTTAATCTTCATTAATATGATCGTTTCCAATCATAAAACTTGCAGCATAAATACATAAATCACGTCTTCGATGGAGTACCAAATTGAATGGAATGAATAATAATGACAGTTCTGCTTAAATAAATTGTAGTAAAATGATAAATACATTTCAAGTTCAATTTACTTTTACTGTTAAATTTTTGCCGCAGAAAAAATATAGTGTATAACACGGAGAATGCTCATTTTCCACTCATATGATTTGCAAACTCCATACTCGTGAGAAATTACTATAATTCCTCGGCAGTTAAACAATAATGTACTATTTACTATAACAAGTTTAATAACTATTTCACAATAATAATAGTCTATTTAGCACAGTGAAGGCAATTAAAAAATATTTTTACGACTGAACGATTAATTAATCACTAATTTGAAATTTGTTGCTTTTTTAAATTGAAAGTTTAATCTTAGCTAAAGTTTAGAGAATTTATTTTTACTCGCCGTAAATATATTTCAATCCGTGCCTGCTGCTCGTCATATATATTTTACATGGGTCCTCAGTATTCAATCAGCGATTAGAGGTTCCTGTATGTAAAATAGTTTTAGATTATTTCGCAGTGTAGTTCACCTAGTCACTAATAGATAACCGCCACTTGCTGGACATAATTTCCAGCTTCATTGCTTCCATATGGGTGAACTCTCTTATTAGTCTCTATACTCAAGGTCCTGGTCCAATTTCAGCTTCTAGCAAATTGCGATCTAATTCTATTTAGTATCAGAATGTTCGAGGTTTGAGGACCAAACTAAATAAGTTATCATTAAACGCAGCTACTAATTCCTATGAAATAATTGTTTTTACTGAAACTTGGATATCGGATAATTTTGGAGATGCTGAAGTTGTATTAGATAATTATAATATTTATCGGCGAGATAGATCTGCACTCACTGCAACTAGAGTTGGTGGAGCTCTTATAGCAATGGCTAGAAATATAACTAGCTGCCTGCTGCAGTCATCAGAAGAAATTGAACATGTTTTTGTTCTAGTTGGAAACAGTAGGAACAAATGTATAATTGGAGCCGTCTACTTTCCCTCACTTTCCCCTATTGAAGATTATTGAATAATCTAGGTTCTCAGTAAAGGATAAATTTTATCCTTTACTGAGAACCTAGACGCCATTTCTGAAAAGTATCCTGATGCTTAGATCTTCATTCTGGGTGACTTCAACTTTTTGGTCTGACTTAAATATTTGTTCAGAAGCTATTTCACCCCCTGGTACCAGAGCTGATGAAGTGAATGCTACTTATACCTTTTCTAATATGTGTGCCTACCATAATTTATTTCAAATTAACTCTGTTCATAATGAATTTAACTTGCTTTTGGATTAGGTTTTTAGTCATGATCGTTTAACTAAATGTATTACAGCAACCTATCCTCTGATTGATGTAGATGTTTACCACCATCCTTTAGTAACTGAATTAAACTTGAGCTTGGACCATTGTAATTATTCTCCTATTGCTGATGAATTCTATTATGACTACAAATCAACTGATTTTCACTCTTTTGAATATCATCTGGGACTTATTCGGTGGGATCCTTTGTTATTGAATAGATCATTAGATGATAAGTTAAATATTTTCTATGAAATTTTGTATACCGTGATTCACCTATTTGTACCTGTTAAGCAGGTTTAATCCAGAAAATTCCCCAGATGGTTCTCATCAGAACTAAAACATCTCATATATTTAAAGGAGCAAGTTCACTTGAAATTCAAACTAACAGGATCTCCTGTTGATTATTTGGAATTCTCTCAGCTGCGTTCTCGGTGTAAGCTCAGGTCTGAAACTGACTATAACGATTATATTAGGTTTACTGAATGTTCTGTTGGTGATAAGAATTAGAGCTCGGGAAATATGCAAAATACATATGCATAAATGCATATTTGCATATTTTGAATAAATTTTGTAAGTGCATATTTTCAGCTATTTTCGGATTTCTGCAAATAAAAATTTTCAATATGGACAATCATCTGTGAAATTAGATAAAGAAATAAGCGAAGTAGGTACCAGTCCCTTGGAAATACCCATATAGGTATTAGCATAATAAGATAAATAAGTCAATAGACCCTACTGACCGATAAGCCGGTCGCCGTCATAAAATCAATTATTGCTTTTGCCGAAAGCTTAACAAATTTGTTTACCAAAATACCCAAATTGCAAGTGGAGGAAACTATTTACATTGTGCCAATGAAATCGCACCTCCTTTAAAATTGGAAGTTCAAAAAGAATGTAGGATTTAGTTCTATGCCTTTAGTTATTTCGATAAACTTGTGCTTGCTTAATTCTTGTCTATCAACAGTGTGTGATAATGCCAAGACAAAGTGCTAAAAAATCAATTCTCCTAAAGAAGTGGATTCATAATAAAAAAGACTTTCGAATTATTGATGACAACCATACATATATTCTGCACAGTTTGCAAAAAACTAACAATGTAACTGTTTCTAGATTTGTAAATGAATCTCTTAGTAACTTCTTTTTACCTGAGCCAATACCAGCAGAAAAAATTTTGTTATTGTTAAGTGATGCTGCGCCATACATGATAAAAGCTGGACAAAATTAAAAAATATTTTTTCCAAATTTAGTTCATGTTACTTGTTTAGCACACGCTTTAAACGGAGTAAAAGAAGTTGTAAGGACAGAATTTCCGATGGTCAATAGTCTTGTATCAAATATAAAAAAAATATTTTTGAAAGTCCCTCTGCGAGTACAGGTGTATAAAGATCGTTTACCTAATGTGCCTTTACCACCTGAACCTGTGATAACTAGATGGGGAACGTGTTTAAATTCTGTGAATTTCATTACCGATAATTTTGAGGGAATTAGAGACGTTATTTGTACTTTCAATGTAGATAGCTCAGATGCTATAGAAAAATGTGTGAAAGTTTTAAAAAATCCGTTATTAAAAAATCATCTGGCACATATCCAAACCAATTTTGTAAATATTGCAGATTCAATTACGAAATTAGAAAAGCGAAACATTTCGTTGGACGAGAAAGCATTGAAATTATCAACTCAATAAATAAGAAAATTAAACACCTTGGGGAAACTAACAAAGTGTATCAAAATTCTGCACGGTGTTAGAAAAAAATGAGGGCTTTAAAAAAATTATTCAAATAAATAATATTATTAAAATGTGAAATTGCGCAGATAATAATTTAATTTTCCAGGTAGAACCCTCAATTATACAATATTTCAAATTTGCTCCCTTAACTTCATGTGAAGTAGAAAGAAGTTTTTCCGCGTACAAACAATTATTATCAAATAGACGGCACAGTTTTTCTATAGAAAATTTAGAAAAACATTTAATAATCTATAGTTTTAACTGTAATAATAGTGTATATAATGATGATGTATTATAATGATTAATGAATAATAATAATAATAATAATAATAATAATAATAATAATAATAATAATAATAATAATAATAATAATAATGATAATAATAATAATAATAATAATAATAATAATAATAATAATAATAATAATAATAATAATAATAATAATAATAATAATAATAATAATAATAATAATAATAATAATAATAATAATAATAATAATAATAATAATAATAATAATAATAATAATAATTCCGGGACCTTAAATCTCAGGAATCGTCAGGTGAATCGACATTGCAACACCTTAAACTCTTGTCGCGTTCAAGTTGGTGCTAGAAGGGCTTGTTCGAAAAATGATTTACCTTCTTCCTCGGTTAGCGGTAGGCGCAGCGTGACACCGAGTAGGGCTACTGCGAACCACACTCAGGGGGAAAACAACATCGATCCTCCGCCACCGGCTTCTGATGTTTCTGGAGTGACGCAAGTCGGCACATCTACGACCACAAAAGCCGGAAAGCCCAGGAAGCGCATGAAGTGGACTATCGAGCTAAACTCATTCATTATGCGCTCCTACTTTAAAATCACCAAGATGGAAACTGATATGACGACATACAGATACGCCCTCCACCGTGCATTCATTGAACATTTTCCAGAATTTCACCATCTCACGGAACAGCGTATTGCTGACCAACGTCGAAGTATTGTAAGAAACAATCTACTACCCGGTCCGACGTTGCAACAAATTCGAGGAGAAGTCCTTCTTGACCTTCAAGATGGAGAGAATGACATAATTACCGATCAGGATACACATAAATCGGAGAATGCACAAGGAGACCACCATGGCGTTGAGGAAATAAACAATGATTGCGACAAAACCACCGATAATGACTATAATACCGAACTTTGTAAAGCACTAGCGGAATTTAATGGCACCAGCCCAATACACCGGCCAAAATTACCAAAGCTGCGAACCAATAAGAGCGCTAACAGCATACTAGCAGCTGTGAACTTACTACTGCAGAACTATGCTAAAGACTGCGAAGCGCTGGAACAACTTCATACTCTCATCTATTGTGGAGCGGTAGCAGTGCTTCGAAGACACAATCAACAAATCCAATTCCCAAAGAACAATCGGGGTAAAGACTACAAACAGCTCAAGCCTTGGTGGCAACGCCGGCTGGAAAAGACCATTGATGACATCAGAAGGGAATTGGGGCAGCTTACAGAGTTTAAAAACAACTTGAAACCGTCTAGGCGCTTAACAAACAGAGTGAGGAAGATCTATCGAAGAATCAACACATAAACAACATGTATGTGAATATATCGATTCACTCAGGCAAAAGTTGAAGGCAAAATCAAAACGTTTGTCACGATATATCAAGTGCACGAAAAGGAAACAACAGAACTACTTATTCAATAACAATCAGAAGTTATTTTACAGGCAACTAAGCGGTACTGTAAACAATCACAACCAAAGTCTCCCAGATAAAGATGAGCTAACGGAGTACTGGTCTTCTTTATGGTCGAACCCTATCGAACATAAATCCAACGCTCACTGGATAAGAACTGACGAGGAAAAAATTAACATTGAACCAATGCCTTTCGTTAACTTGACAACAAGCGAGGTAACCGAAGCTATAAAGAGCACCAGTAACTGGAAGACACCAGGAGTTGACCATGTCCAAAACTTCTGGTATAAGAAGTTTGACAGTCTGCATGAAGCAATGGCAAGATCATTTACACATATTCTGCAGCATCCAGAAGATACACCACCATTTCTGACACTGGGTTCGACCCACTTGCTTCCCAAAACGCATCAAACTCACGATCCTACGCAATATAGAACTATAACATGCCTTCCAACTATATATAAAATATTAACGTCTTGCATTACTAACCGTATTTACAGACATGCCGATCAAAACAACATCTTGTCGGAAGAACAAAAAGGGTGCAGACGAGATCACCAAGGCTGCAAAGAGCAACTCATCATCGATTCGGTAATACTAAAACAGGCGCAGAAGGAACAGCGCAACATCTACACGGCTTTCGTAGATTATAGGAAAGCATTTGATAGCGTTCCACATTCCTGGCTTGTTAAAGTTTTGCAAATTTACAAAGTACACCCCACTCTTGTTACTTTTCTTGAATCATCGATGAAGCACTGGCGAACGAACCTTCATTTACAAATAAATGGTCAATACCTCGAAACTGATGAAATTTCTATCCGTAGGGGGATCTTCCAAGGCGACTCCCTGAGTCCACTTTGGTTTTGTTTGGCAATGAATCCACTCTCCAATCTACTTAACGATACGGATTACGGCTTTAAAATCAAGGCCAACAGAAACACTAGCTGCACTGTTTCCCACCTCTTATACATGAATGACATCAAAATATACGCATCAAACCAGCGTCAAATTCAACATTTACTTAATATTACTGAAAATTTTTCCAGTGATATACAAATGGGATTTGGATTAGACAAGTGCAAAACCTTAAATATCGAGAAGGGTAAAATCGTTAACGGAGATGTATTACTACCTAATGGGAACATTATAAATGCCATGCAAAATGGTGAAACCTACAAATATCTAGGATTTCAGCAAGCTAAGCTACTTGACCAGAAGCAAGCAAAAACCAAAATTCGAGGACAGTTCACTCAAAGGATAACTGCTTTATTGGAATCCCAGTTGAACGCAGGAAACCTCGCCAAAGCAATTAACACCTACGCCATACCGATCCTGACAGACTCATTTGGAATTCTGAAGTGGACAAAAACAGAACTGGAAGATATTCAAAGAACAACGCGAACCATGATGACCAAACACAAATGTCACCACCCGACATCATCAGTTATTAGGACCACATTACCAAGAAAAGAGGGAGGGAAAGCTTTATCGGACATAGTTAATTTACATTATAATCAAATATCTAAACTCCAAAAGTTCTTCATTGGCAAGGCTCAAACATCTAAATTGCATGAGCTGGTCGCGAAAGCAGATAAAAACTATTCCCCCTTAGATCTTGTAAACCCTGATAAAAAACTTGAAATCGTTACAGACTCTGACAAACAGGCGGAGTGGGCCCAGAAAGCGCTTCATGGTCGACATCATCACGACCTAAATCAACCATATATCGACAAGGAAGCATCAAATAAGTGGCTCTCTGATGGAACATTGTTTCCAGAAACAGAAGGATTTATGATGGCGATCCAAGACCAAGTTATTAATACCAACAATTACAAGAAATTTGTTATAAGAGATCCAAACATCGTGTCGGACAAGTGCAGAAGGTGTCAACAAACAACAGAGACGATACAACACATTACGTCGGGATGTTCAGCCATAGCTAACATTGATTACCTACGCAGGCACAACTAACTGTGCAACATCATTCATCAGAAGTTGGCCAACAAATTTGGATTAGTTAACACTTACACGCCTTATTACAAGTACCATCCTCATGCAGTTCTAGAGAATGCTGATTTTAGACTATACTACGATAGGTCAATTATCACCGATAGACGGGTGACGAATAACCGGCCTGATATTGTAGTTGTGGATAAAAAAGCTAACTCGGCTCTTCTAGTGGATGTTGCTGTACCCAATAACAACAATATGTTAGACAAATACAACGAGAAAATTGCAAAATACACCGATCTTGCAATTGAGGTAGGACAGATGTGACATGCAGAGAAAGTAGAGGTGGTGCCGGTCATTGTTTCATCTACGGGACTAATCCCCAAAACTCTACAAGACAGCCTCACCAAACTAGGTCTTCACAAAAACACATACATCGATCTGCAGAAGGCTGCAATTTTGAATACTTGTCACACTGTCCGTAAATTTCTAAATATGTAACTGCTCTGCCTAATCCCATTTGCGTTTACAAACGCTCGGGATAGGTGAACATTACCAGCAAGAGCTGAGCAAGAGTACACTTGAGTTGGAAATAATAATAATAATCCAGAAGATACACCACCATTTCTGACACTGGGTTCGACCCACTTGCTTCCCAAAACGCATCAAACTCACGATCCTACGCAGTATAGACCTATAACATGCCTTCCAACTATATATAAAATATTAACGTCTTGCATTACTAATCGTATTTACAGACATGCCGATCAAAACAACATCTTGTCGGAAGAACAAAAAGGGTGCAGACGAGATCACCAAGGCTGCAAAGAGCAACTTATCATCGATTCGGTAATACTAAAACAGGCGCAGAAGGAACAGCGCAACATCTACACGGCTTTCGTAGATTATAGGAAAGCATTTGATAGCGTTCCACATTCCTGGCTTGTTAAAGTTTTGCAAATTTACAAAGTACACCCCACTCTTGTTACTTTTCTTGAATCATCGATGAAGCACTGGCGAACGAACCTTCATTTACAAATAAATGGTCAATACCTCGAAACTGATGAAATTTCTATCCGTAGGGGGATCTTCCAAGGCGACTCCCTGAGTCCACTTTGGTTTTGTTTGGCAATGAATCCACTCTTCAATCTACTTAACGATACGGATTACGGCTTTAAAATCAAGGCCAACAGAAACACTAGCTGCACTGTTTCCCACCTCTTATACATGGATGACATCAAAATATACGCATCAAACCAGCGTCAAATTCAACATTTACTTAATATTACTGACAAATTTTCAAGTGATATACAAATGGGATTTGGATTAGACAAGTGCAAAACCTTAAAGATCGAGAAGGGTAAAATCGTTAACGGAGATGTATTACTACCTAATGGGAACATTATAAATGCCATGCAAAATGGTGAAACCTACAAATATCTAGGATTTCAGCAAGCTAAGCTACTTGACCAGAAGCAAGCAAAAACCAAAATTCGAGGACAGTTCACTCAAAGGATAACTGCTTTATTGAAATCCCAGTTGAACGCAGGAAATCTTGCCAAAGCAATTAACACCTACGCCATACCGATCCTGACATACTCATTTGGAATTCTGAAGTGGACAAAAACAGAACTGGAAGATATTCAAAGAACAACGCGAACCATGATGACCAAACACAAATGTCACCACCCGACATCATCAGTTATTAGGACCACATTACCAAGAAAAGAGGGAGGGAGAGCATTAACGGACATAGTTAATTTACATTATAATCAAATATCTAAACTCCAAAAGTTCTTCATTGGCAAGGCTCAAACATCTAAATTGCATGAGCTGGTCGCGAAAGCAGATAAAAACTATTCCCCCTTAGATCTTGTAAACCCTGATAAAAAACTTGAAATCGTTACAGACTCTGACAAACAGGCGGAGTGGGCCCAGAAAGCGCTTCATGGTCGACATCATCACGACCTCAATCAACCATATATCGACAAGGAAGCATCAAATAAGTGGCTCTCTGATGGAACATTGTTTCCAGAAACAGAAGGATTTATGATGGCGATCCAAGACCAAGTTATTAATACCAACAATTACAAGAAATTTGTTATAAGAGATCCAAACATCGTGTCGGACAAGTGCAGAAGGTGTCAACAAACAACAGAGACGATACAACACATTACGTCGGGATGTTCAGCCATAGCTAACATTGATTACCTACGCAGGCACAACCAACTGTGCAACATCATTCATCAGAAGTTGGCCAACAAATTTGGATTAGTTAACACTTACACGCCTTATTACAAGTACCATCCTCATGCAGTTCTGGAGAATGCTGATTTTAGACTATACTACGATAGGTCAATTATCACCGATAGACGGGTGACGAATAACCGGCCTGATATTGTAGTTGTGGATAAAAAAGCTAACTCGGTTCTTCTAGTGGATGTTGCTGTACCCAATAACAACAATATGTTAGACAAATACAACGAGAAAATTGCAAAATACACCGATATTGCAATTGAGGTAGGACAGATGTGGCATGCAGAGAAAGTAGAGGTGGTGCCGATCATCGTTTCATCTACGGGACTAATCCCCAAAACTCTACAAGACAGCCTCACCAAACTAGGTCTCCACAAAAACACATACATCGATCTGCAGAAGGCTGCAATTTTGAATACTTGTCACACTGTCCGTAAATTTTTAAATATGTAACTGCTCTGCCTAATCCCATTTGCGTTTACAAACGCTCGGGATAGGTGAACATTACCAGCAAGAGCTGAGCAAGAGTACACTTGAGTTGGAAATAATAATAATAATAATAATATAATATAATAATAACCCGTGGGGGTACTGGTCCCCTATCGGGCGCTTCCCCAGGTGGTGGATCGGGGAATGCCTTTTAGATATAGAAGGTATCGAGGAAATTAAATACCTCGGAGCGAACCAAAACCAGTTAGTTTCAGGACACGACGGTCTCCATGTAAGGAGCGGTACTCCGACAGCGTCTGTTCTCCATCTAAGGAGCGGCTGAATCAGCACCTGGCAGTAGGTCTAAAATGCGACAATCACGATGTCGAATTGTAAAACTAGATTACCCCAGGTGGGTAGAGCTAAATGCTCAGAATCCCACACTGCTATTATTATTATTATTATTATTATTATTATTAATCCTTTATTTAGCAAAAATCAGTCAGCTAATATAAACATAGAATATAATACAGTTACAATATTACATCCAAACAAAACAACATTACATATATGATAAGAATACCAATACAAATTATATTACAGTAAACGTATGTCCAAATTATGATAATAAATCGACAATATCAACACATTTGTACAAAACATAAATACTAACATAAATAAATACAATACAAAAATTTTATAGCCGAAAACCAGACATAAAATCAAACCACAAAAACAAGATTACAGAATTAAGTGATTTGCAGGCCTAATTTATTGACATAACTCAACATCCATTGCTTCTACTTGAATATTGACTCATTAAATAATCTTTGAGCTTGTTTTTAAAAGAGTTTAATGTGTTAATGGATCTAATGGACTCCGGTAGGTCATTGTAACGGTTCAGTCCCTTAAAAAATATAGAATTTTGAGTAGCACTCTTTACTACTGGGGTAACAAAAAAAATTTGCCTGCTTCTAGTTGAGTAGTCATGAATATTAAAATTATAGCATACTTTTTCGTTCAGATAATTTGGTAGTAAATTATTTTTAATTTTGTAAATAAAGATTAATGCATTATATAACAAATAATATTTTATTGGCAACCATTTCAGTGCACATAACATGTCTTTGATAGGAGTGTATTTTGAGCATGACAGGATTATTCTCATAGCCCTGTTCTGCAGTTTTTGCAAATGATTTAGTTCATTTTGATTCAGAAGATATAGAATTGTGGAACAATAATTTAAGTGGGGCAGAATAATTGTATTATATATAATATTTTTGGTCCATCGTGATAATCCAAAGGAGCACCTGAAAAGATAGCTCAACTTATATGAAATTAATTTAACTACAGAATTAGCATGTTCTTTAAATTTCATTTGCTTATCAATGACAACTCCCAAATATTTAATTGTATCTACTGATTCTATAGTATTTCCAGCGACCTCGATGTTGTAGTTTTGATTTAAAAAGTGTGAATATTGGTATTTGTTACATATTACCATATATTTTGTTTTGTTAATATTAATTTTTAATAGATTTTTGCAACACCATTGGTAAAGATTTTGTAAGGTTTGATTTATCACATTAACCAATATATCTAAACTTTTGCTAGAAAAGCATATCAAACAGTCATCGGCAAACAAATGCAGTATACATTGTCCCTTTACATCCGTAATATCGTTGATATATATCAAAAATAGAAGTGGGCCCAATACACTACCCTGTGGTACACCCCGGTTACAATTTATTTCATCCGATATTATTTTATTCAATTTTACTTTTTGTTTCCTATTAGTTAAGTAGTCAATGCACCAATCTAATGCCCTCCCTACTATACCTATACTTCGCAGTTTTTTTATTAAGAGAGTTTGTTCTACAGTCTCAAATGCTCTTTTCAAGTCTATAAAAACAGCCAAAGTGATACAGTTTTTATCTAATTGGTGTTTCCACTCATCTAACACACATTGAATGGCCGTTTCACAGTTGTGTTTACTTCTAAACCCTGATTGGTTGCTTATTAATAAGTTATTTTGCTCTAAAAAACCAACGATTTGTTCATAGACAACTTTCTCAATTATTTTTTCAATACAAGTTAGCATGTTAATTGGTCTTAGGTCTACGGCTTTATTAGAACCTTTAACTTTAGGAACTGGAACAATCGTAGAAACTTTCAGGTCATCAGGCATTTCAGATTTTTCTAACGAAGAATTAACTAAATTCAACAAAGGCTTGTCAATACTATAAAAACACTTTTTAATAAAATGAGCATTAATATCGTCAGTACTATTTTTATTGGGCAAGGAAAATATTAGTTCTTCAAGCCTTTCTGGTGAGCATAACTGAAAATCAGATAAATAATTTCCGTTAGGTTTATCTAAAATTTGAAAATCAGTAAAAATACGGTTAATACCATCAGTTATTTCCTGTATACTAGTTATATAAAAAGAATTTAGAGCATTAGGTAAACAAACCACGTCTTTTATTATTTCATTACCCATCTCCAATTCTACTAGGTCACACAATTTTTTATCTTTAGGTATGAGGCTTTCTAATGTTTTCCACATTTCTTTAGAGTTTCCCTTTGTTTCAGATATTTGTTTTTCAAAGTATTTACTTTTTTCGGTTCTTATTACTTTAACTGCAATGTTTCTCTTCACTTTATAATCATTCCAATATTCTTCCATTTTATTATTTGAATATATTTTGTAACTAAGATCCCTATCTTTAGTAGCCTCTTTTACCTTTTCATTCCACCACAATTTGTATTTAGGAAAGATTTTAACTTCTTTTTTAGGGGCTATATTATTTAAAACATTTAATATATTAAAAATAAAATGATTATATTTTTCATTCATATCATATATGTGATAGTTCCATGTTATTCTTGACAATTCATTATTAAGGAGCTCATAATTTATGTCTTTTCCTCTGGTTTCAATGGTAAATGAAGATAATTTACGATCTTTTGAAGTCACCTTAGTCAAAATCATAAAATGATCACTAATTCTTGGTATTTTAATAATTTGAACAGAAACTCTATCACTGTTTGTAACAACTAAATCTATAAGAGTGCCTCCTCCTGTTTTATTGGGCCTCGTATACTCTGTAACTATATTTTTTAAACCAACATCAGTGAATATATTTTTTAGCCTTCTGCTGTAAGTATCTGTGTTTAGCATATCAATATTGAAGTCCCCAGCAACAATAATTGTTACACTTTTATCACATAGATGTTCGTCGGCCCATGCTGCAAAGCTGTCCGAGAATAATGCACAGCTAGAACTAGGTGACCTATATAGAGCAACAATTAAAAATTTCGAATTTTGAAATATTACTACTATTGACATGATCCAATAAACCTTTTGAACACAAAAACTAAAAGACTTTAAAACTGTAATCTCATTTCTGACATATATTACAACTCCTCCAGTATGCCTGCTATTACTGTCCACTCTAAAATTTTTGTACCCTTCTATATCTATTTCCGAGTCATAAATATTATTGGTCAAACACGTTTCAGAAACACAAATTAAATAAGGTTTAGTTATAATTATATAATTAGTAAGTTCATCTATATGGGCTACAAGGCTTTCAGCATTTAAATATATCATAAAGTTATCGTTATTATTACATACTATATTATTTGTCTCTATTGTTATGAGATTTTTGACTCTATGTGTGTTCTGTCTAAAAAAATATTTTCTTCCGTTTCTACTTCGACAACAGAAGTAGATACATCTATATCTGTGGCATTTACAATTTGGTCTTTATCATTACTAGTGTAATTACATTTAACAAAAACAAGATTATTATTTTTATATTTATGATTATTCAAAATTTCCTGCTGTAAAATATTGGAAATTTCAAACTTTGAGTAATATTCTCCTTGAGCACATGTTTTATTTAGAAATATTATCTTTCCTTCGGCATATTGATTCATTTTTAAAACATATTCATGAAACTTTTTATTAAATTTATTAACAAATTTATTAACAAAGTGTCCGTTTTTTTTAGGATGTACCAAAGGAGATGTTGTGGTAAAAATTATATTTGTGTGTGTGCAGAGTTTTAATTTATTATGAATCATTGATACTTTCGGAAAAGCTTGATTTTTAAAGTCATTTGAACCACCGAATACTATTACATAATCATTATCTGTAAAAGTTTCTGCCAATTTATCCATACTCTCTATAACAGCTTCAAATTTTCCACCCGGTTTAATAAACGATATAACATTGCAATTTAACTTACTTCTAAGCATATTACCTATAGAGAAAGCAGTTTCATCACCTAAAATCAATATTTTTCTTGTAGGTTTTACAAAATTTTTAATGTTTGTTGTAGGTTCCCCTAGATTACCAATATTACCACATTCTGAAATGTTTACTTTGCCGGACACTTCCTTATTTTCTTCACATTGACTAATTTTTATTTTATTGATTGCGTCAATTTCTAATTTAAGTCTTTCCATTTTCTGTTCATTGCTTTTATTCTCTGCTTCTAGAGTCTCAATTGCTACCATCATTTGTTGGTTGATGTTGATATATTCCGCTAATTTGTTATTCACTTCTTCCAGTTGTTCCTCTTTTTCTTGTATCTCTTTATGAAGCTTATCCTTTACACATTGTATATGGGTAATTTTATTATTTAAATCTTTGATTGTTTCACTTTTACCTTTTAGTAACGTTTTAAAACTTTCCTCTTGCTCAAGCACTTCGTCTTCAAAGCTCTGGGTATTTCTTTTTAAGCGTTCTGCGTATCTATCTTTTTCTTTAATTTATTTTGAAAACTTTTCAATTTGTGCATAAAGTTCCTCCTTTTCCTCATTAAAGTTCGCTTCTAATTTTTCATATAACATATCCTTTTCGATTATTTGATCTTTAAGTTCTTTTATTTTATTAAATAGCTTATCACAATCTACACACTTTCTTTTATCTGCTTCTTGACATTCCTTAGAACAGTAGATGTCATATCCAGAAAAGTACACTACATTTTTTCTCTTTTCAGCACAACTGTTGTGATAAATTCCACAACATCTAATACAACGGTAATATTTAAACTCCAAGGTTTTGCAACACTTAAATTTTTTGAACTCCATAACCTTTTTATCTACGCTACTGGTAATAATTTAATTACTTATTTTGTCCTTCCTTATCTATTCAACAAAAACTATACGAACCGTTTATAGTAATTAATGTGTTCGTAGAAATCTGAATTTAAACCGAACTTTGACTAAAAATGTTTATAAAATTACAAATATTAATCTAGCCTTACTTGTAATACGGCTAGTTTTTTTTACACATTCACAATGCACAATACTCAACTTATTTCACTACTTTTCACTAATTGATTGCTCGTAATTTCCCAGAAAAATGGGTTTAATTACGGAGACATTTTCAATGAACTCTTTCTACTTGACGGCAGTGGCAGTGCTAGTGTACCTAGTACATCGGCTGTCTGCTCCACGGATTCTGGGGGGAGCAATAATTCGATTGTAAATTCCGGGACCTTAAATCTCAGGAATCGTCAGGTGAATCGACATTGCAACACCTTAAACTCTTGTCGCGTTCAAGTTGGTGCTAGAAGGGCTTGTTCGAAAAATGATTTACCTTCTTCCTCGGTTAGCGGAAGGCGCAGCGTGACACCGAGTAGGGCTACTGCGAACCACACTCAGGGGGAAAACAACATCGATCCTCCGCCACCGGCTTCTGGTGTTTCTGGAGTGACGCAAGTCGGCACATCTACGACCACAAAAGCCGGAAAGCCCAAGAAGCGCATGAAGTGGACTATCGAGCTAAACTCATTCATTATGCGCTCCTACTTTAAAATCACCAAGATGGAAACTGATATGACGACATACAGATACGCCCTCCACCGTGCATTCATTGAACATTTTCCAGAATTTCACCAACTCACGGAACAGCGTATTGCTGACCAACGTCGAAGTATTGTGAGAAACAATCTACTACCCGGTCCGACGTTACAACAAATTCGAGGTGAAGTCCTTCTTGACCTCCAAGATGGAGAGAATGACATAATTACCGATCAGGATACACATAAATCGGAGAATGCACAAGGAGACCACAATGGCGTTGAGGAAATAAACAATGATTGCGACAAAACCACCGATAATGACTATAATACCGAACTTTGTAAAGCACTAGCGGAATTTAATAGCACCAACCCAATACACCGGCCAAAACTACCCAAGCTTCGAACCAATAAGAGCACTAACAGCATACTAGCAGCTGTGAACTTACTACTGCAGAACCATGCTAAAGACTGCGAAGCGCTGGAACAACTTCACACTCTCATCTATTGTGGAGCGGTAGCAGTGCTTCGAAGTCACAATCAACAAATCCAATCCCCAAAGAACAATCGGGGTAAAGACTACTAACAGCTCAAGCCTTGGTGGCAACGCCGGCTGGAAAAGTCCATTGATGACATCAGAAGGGAATTGGGGCAGCTAACAGAGTTTAAAAACAACCTGAAACCGTCTAGGCGCTTAACAAACAGAGTGAGAAAGATCTACCAAAAAATCAAAACTTTTACAGGTCACCCACAACATAAACAACATGTATGTGAATATATGGATTTACTCAGGCAAAAGTTAAAGGCAAAATCCAAACGTTTGTCACGATATGTCAAGTGCACGAAAAGGAAACAACAAAACTACTTATTCAATAACAATCAGAAGTTATTTTACAGGCAACTAAGCGGTACAGTAAACAATCACAACCAAAGTCTTCCAAAGAAAGATGAGCTAACGGAGTACTGGTCTTCTTCATGGTCGAACCCTATCGAACATAAATCCAACGCTCACTGGATAAGAACTGAGGAGGAAAAAATAAACATTGAACCAATGCCTTTCGTTAACTTGACAACAAGCGAGGTAACCGAAGCTATAAAGAGCACCTGTAGTTGGAAGACACCAGGAGTTGACAATGTCCAAAACTTCTGGTATAAGAAGTTTGACAGTCTGCATGAAGCAATAGCAAGATCATTTACACATATTCTGCAACATCCAGAAGATACACCACCATTTCTGACACTGGGTTCGACCCACTTGCTTCCCAAAACGCATCAAACTCACGATCCTACGCAGTATAGACCTATAACATGCCTTCCAACTATATATAAAATATTAACGTCTTGCATTACTAACCGTATTTACAGACATGCGGATCATAACAACATCTTGTCGGAAGAACAGAAAGGGTGCAGACGAGATCACCAAGGCTGCAAAGAACAACTCATCATCGATTCGGTAATACTAAAACAGGCGCAGAAGGAACAGCGCAACATCTACACGGCTTTCGTAGATTATAGGAAAGCATTTGATAGCGTTCCACATTCCTGGCTTGTTAAAGTTTTGCAAATTTACAAAGTACCCCCCATTCTTGTTACTTTTCTTGAATCATCGATGAAACACTGGCGAACGAACCTTAATTTACAAATAAATGGTCAATACCTTCAAACTGATGAAATTTCTATCCGTAGGGGGATCTTCCAGGGCGACTCCCTGAGTCCACTTTGGTTTTGTTTGGCAATGAATCCACTTTCCAAGCTACTTAACGATACGGATTACAGCTTTAAAATCAAAGCCAACAGGAACACTAGTTGCACTGTTTCCCACCTTTTATACATGGATGACATCAAAATATACGCATCAAACCAGCGCCAAATTCAACATTTACTTAATATCACTGGAAATTTTTCCAGTGATATACAAATGGGATTTGGATTAGACAAGTGCAAAACCTTGAATATCGAGAAGGGTAAAATCGGTAACGGAGATGTGTTACTACCTAATGGGAACATTATAAATGCCATGCAAAATGGTGAAACCTACAAATATCTAGGATTTCAGCAAGCTAAGCTACTAGACCAGAAGCAAGCAAAAACCAAAATTCGAGGACAGTTCACTCAAAGGATAACTGCTTTATTGAAATCCCAGTTGAACGCAGGAAATCTTGCCAAAGCAATTAACACCTACGCCATGCCGGTCCTGACATACTCATTTGGAATTCTGAAGTGGACAAAAATAGAACTGGAAGATATTCAAAGAACAACGCGAACCATGATGACCAAACACAAATGTCACCACCCGACATCATCAGTTATTAGGACCACACTACCAAGAAAAGAGGGAGGAAGAGCTCTAACGGACATAGTAAATTTACATTACAAACAAATATCCCAACTCCAAAAATTCTTCATTGGCAAGGCTCAAACATCTAAATTGCATGAGCTGGTCGCGAAAGCAGATAAAAACTATTCCCCCTTAGATCTTGTAAACCCTGATAATAAACTTGAAATCGTTACAGACTCTGACAAACAGGCGGAGTGGGCCCAGAAAGCGCTTCATGGTCGACATCATCACGACCTCAATCAACCATATATCGACAAGGAAGCATCAAATAAGTGGCTCTCTGATGGAACATTGTTTCCAGAAACAGAAGGATTTATGATGGCGATCCAAGACCAAGTTATTAATACCAACAATTACAAGAAATTTGTTATAAGAGATCCAAACATCCTGTCGGACAAGTGCAGAAGGTGTCAACAAACAACAGAGACGATACAACACATTACGTCGGGATGTTCAGCCATAGCTAACATTGATTACCTACGCAGGCACAACCAACTGTGCAACATCATCCATCAGAAGTTGGCCAACAAATTTGGATTAGTTAACACTTACACGCCTTATTACAAGTACCATCCTCGTGCAGTTCTAGAGAATGCTGATTTTAGACTATACTACGATAGGTCAATTATCACCGATAGACGGGTGACGAATAACCGGCCTGATATTGTAGTTGTGGATAAAAAAGCTAACTCGGTTCTTCTAGTGGATGTTGCTGTACCCAATAACAACAATATGTTAGACAAATACAACGAGAAAATTGCAAAATACACCGATCTTGCAATTGAGGTAGGACAGATGTGGCATGCAGAGAAAGTAGAGGTGGTGCCGGTCATCGTTTCATCTACGGGACTAATCCCCAAAACTCTACAAGACAGCCTCGCCAAACTAGGTCTTCACAAAAACACATATATCGATCTGCAGAAGGCTGCAATTTTGAATACTTGTCACACTGTCCGTAAATTTCTAAATATGTAACTGCTGTGCCAAATCCCATTTGCGTTTACAAACGCTCGGGATAGGTGAACATTACCAGCAAGAGCTGAGCAAGAGTACACTTGAATTGGAAATATTAATAATAATAATAATAATAATAATAATAATAATAATAATAATAATAATAATAATAATAATAATAATAATAATAATAATAATAATAATAATAATAATAATAATAATAATAATAATAATAATAATAATAATAATAATATTAATAATAATAATAACCCCCGTGGGGGTACTGGTCCCCTATCGGGCGCTTCCCCAGGTGGTGGATCGGGGAATGCCTTTTAGATATAGAAGGTATCGAGGAAATTAAATACCTCGGAGCGAACCAAAACCAGTTAGTTTCAGGACACGACGGTCTCCATGTAAGGAGCGGTACTCCGACAGCGTCTGTTCTCCATGTAAGGAGCGGCTGAATCAGCACCTGGCAGTAGGTCTAAAATGCGACAATCACGATGTCGAATTGTAAAACAAGATTACCCCAGGTGGGTAGAGCTAAATGCTCAGAATCCCACACTGCTTGTGTACCTAGTACATCGGCTGTCTGCTCCACGGATTCTGGGGGGAGCAATAATTCGAGTGTAAATTCCGGGACCCTAAACCTCAGGAATCGTCAGGTGAACTCTTGTCGCGTTCAAGTTGGTGCTAGAAGGGCTTGTTCGAAAAATGTTTTACCTTCTTCCTCGGTTAGCGGTAGGCGCAGCGTGACACCGAGTAGGGCTACTGCGAACCACACTCAGGGGGAAAACAACATCGATCCTCCGCCACCGGCTTCTGATGTTTCTGGAGTGACGCAAGTCGGCACATCTACGACCACAAAAGCCGGAAAGCCCAGGAAACGCATGAAGTGGACTATCGAGCTAAACTCATTCATTATGCGCTCCTACTTTAAAATCACGAATATGGAAACTGATATGACGACATACAGATACGCCCTCCACCGTGCATTCGCTGAACATTTTCCAGAATTTCACCATCTCACGGAACAGCGTATTGCTGACCAACGTCGAAGTATTGTGAAAAACAATCTACTACCCGGTCCGACGTTGCAACAAATTCGAGGTGAAGTCCTTCTTGACCTTCAAGATGGCGAGAATGACATAATTACCGATCAGGATACACGTAAATCGGAGAATGCACAAGGAGACCACAATGGCGTTGAGGAAATAAATAATGATTGCGACAAAACCACCGATAATGACTATAATACCGACCTTTGTAAAGCACTAGCGGAATTTAATGGCACCAACCCAATACACCGGCCAAAACTACCCAAGCTTCGAACCAATAAGAGCACCAACAGCATACTAGCAGCTGTGAACTTACTACTGCAGAACTATGCTAAAGACTGCGAAGCGCTGGAACAACTTCACACTCTCATCTATTGTGGAGCGGTAGCAGTGATTCGAAGTCACAATCAACAGATCCAATCCCCTAAGAACAATCTAGGTAAAGACTGCAAACAGCTCAAGCCTTGGTGGCAACGCCGGCTGGAAAAGTCCATTGATGACATCAGAAGGGAATTGGGGCAGCTTACAGAGTTTAAAAACAACTTGAAACCGTCTAGGCGCTCAACAAACAGAGTGAGGAAGATCTATCGAAGAATCAACACTTATACAGGTCACCCACAACATAAACAACATGTATGTGAATATATCGATTCACTCAGGCAAAAGTTAAAGGCAAAATCAAAACGTTTGTCACGATATGTCAAGTGCACGAAAAGGAAACAACAGAACTACTTATTCAATAACAATCAGAAGATATTTTACAGGCAACTAAGCGGTACTGTAAACAATCACAACCAAAGTCTCCCAGATAAAGATGAGCTAACGGAGTACTGGTCTTCTTTATGGTCGAACCCTATCGAACATAAATCCAACGCTCACTGGATAAGAACTGAGGAGGAAAAAATTAACATTGAACCAATGCCTTTCGTTAACTTGACAACAAGCGAGGTAACCGAAGCTATAAAGAGCACCAGTAATTGGAAGACACCAGGAGTTGACCATGTCCAAAACTTCTGGTATAAGAAGTTTGACAGTCTGCATGAAGCAATGGCAAGATCATTTACACATATTCTGCAGCATCCAGAAGATACACCACTATTTCTGACACTGGGTTCGACCCACTTGCTTCCCAAAACGCATCAAACTCACGATCCTACGCAGTATAGACCTATAACATGCCTTCCAACTATATATAAAATATTAACGTCTTGCATTACTAACCGTATTTACAGACATGCCGATCAAAACAACATCTTGTCGGAAGAACAAAAAGGGTGCAGACGAGATCACCAAGGCTGCAAAGAGCAACTCATCATCGATTCGGTAATACTAAAACAGGCGCAGAAGGAACAGCGCAACATCTACACGGCTTTCGTAGATTATAGGAAAGCATTTGATAGCGTTCCACATTCCTGGCTTGTTAAAGTTTTGCAAATTTACAAAGTACACCCCATTCTGGTTACTTTTCTTGAATCATCGATGAAGCACTGGCGAACGAACCTTCATTTACAAATAAGTGGTCAATACCTCGAAACTGATGAAATTTCTATCCGTATGGGGATCTTCCAGGGCGACTCCCTGAGTCCACTTTGGTTTTGCTTGGCAATGAATCCACTCTCCAATCTACTTACCGATACGGATTACGGATTTAAAATCAAGGCCAACAGAAACACTAGCTGCACTGTTTCCCACCTCTTATACATGGATGACATCAAAATATACGCATCAAACCAGCGTCAAATTCAACATTTACTTAATATCACCGAAAAATTTTCCAGTGATATACAAATGGGATTTGGATTAGACAAGTGCAAAACCTTGAATATCGAGAAGGGTAAAATCGTTAACGGAGATGTGTTACTACCTAATGGGAACATTATAAATGTCATGCAAAATGGTGAAACCTACAAATATCTAGGATTTCAGCAAGCTAAGCTACTAGACCAGAAGCAAGCAAAAACCAAAATTCGAGGACAGTTCACTCACAATAACAACAATATTTTAGACAAATACAACGAGAAAATTGCAAAATACACCGATCTTGCAATTGAGGTAGGACAGATGTGGCATGCAGAGAAAGTAGAGGTGGTGCCGGTCATCGTTTCATCTACGGGACTAATCCCCAAAACTATACAAGACAGCCTCACCAAACTGGGTCTTCACAAAAACACATACATCGATCTGCAGAAGGCTGCAATTTTGAATACTTGTCACACTGTCCGTAAATTTCTAAATATGTAACTGCTGTGCCTAATCCCATTTGCGTTTACACACGCTCGGGATAGGTGAATATTACCAGCAAGAGCTGAGCAAGAGTACACTTGAGTTGGAAATAATAATAATAATAATAATAATAATAATAATAATAATAATAATAATAATAATAATAATAATAATAATAATAATAATAATAATAATAATAATAATAATAATAATAATAATAATAATAATAATAATAATAATAATAATAATAATAATAATAATAATAATAATAATAATAATAATAATAATAATAATAATAATAATAATAATAATAATAATAATAATAATAATAATACATAAATCCAACGCTCACTGGATAAGAACTGAGGAGGAAAAAATTAACATTGAACCAATGCCTTTCGTTAACTTGACAACAAGCGAGGTAACCGAAGCTATAAAGAGCACCAGTAATTGGAAGACACCAGGAGTTGACCATGTCCAATACTTCTGGTATAAGAAGTTTGACAGTCTGCATGAAGCAATGGCAAGATCATTTACACATATTCTGCAGCATCCAGAAGATACACCACCATTTCTGACACTGGGTTCGACCCACTTGCTTCCCAAAACGCATCAAACTCACGATCCTACGCAGTATAGACCTATAACATGCCTTCCAACTATATATAAAATATTAACGTCTTGCATTACTAACCGTATTTACAGACATGCCGATCAAAACAACATCTTGTCGGAAGAACAAAAAGGGTGCAGACGAGATCACCAAGGCTGCAAAGAGCAACTCATCATCGATTCGGTAATACTAAAACAGGCGCAGAAGGAACAGCGCAACATCTACACGGCTTTCGTAGATCATAGGAAAGCATTTGATAGCGTTCCACATTCCTGGCTTGTTAAAGTTTTGCAAATTTACAAAGTACACCCCACTCTTGTTACTTTTCTTGAATCATCGATGAAGCACTGGCGAACGAACCTTCATTTACAAATAAATGGTCAATACCTCGAAACTGATGAAATTTCTATCCGTAGGGGGATCTTCCAAGGCGACTCCCTGAGTCCACTTTGGTTTTGTTTGGCAATGAATCCACTCTCCAATCTACTTAACGATACGGATTACGGCTTTGAAATCAAGGCCAACAGAAACACTAGCTGCACTGTTTCCCACCTCTTATACATGGATGACATCAAAATATACGCATCAAACCAGCGTCAAATTCAACATTTACTTAATATTACTGAAAAATTTTCAAGTGATATACAAATGGGATTTGGATTAGACAAGTGCAGAACCTTAAAGATCGAGAAGGGTAAAATCGTTAACGGAGATGTATTACTACCTAATGGGAACATTATAAATGCCATGCAAAATGGTGAAACCTACAAATATCTAGGATTTCAGCAAGCTAAGCTACTTGACCAGAAGCAAGCAAAAACCAAAATTCGAGGACAGTTCACTCAAAGGATAACTGCTTTATTGAAATCCCAGTTGAACGCAGGAAATCTCGCCAAAGCAATTAACACCTACGCCATACCGATCCTGACATACTCATTTGGAATTCTGAAGTGGATAAAAACAGAACTGGAAGATATTCAAAGAACAACGCGAACTATGATGACCAAACACAAATGTCACCACCCGACATCATCAGTTATTAGGACCACATTACCAAGAAAAGAGGGAGGGAGAGCTTTAACGGACATAGTTGATTTACATTATAATCAAATATCTAAACTCCAAAAGTTCTTCATTGGCAAGGCTCAAACATCTAAATTGCATGAGCTGGTCGCGAAGGCAGATAAAAACTATACCCCCTTAGATCTTGTAAACCCTGATAAAAAACTTGAAATCGTTACAGACTCTGACAAACAGGCGGAGTGGGCCCAGAAAGCGCTTCATGGTCGACATCATCACGACCTCAATCAACCATATATCGACAAGGAAGCATCAAATAAGTGGCTCTCTGATGGAACGTTGTTTCCAGAAACAGAAGGATTTATGATGGCGATCCAAGACCAAGTTATTAATACCAACAATTACAAGAAATTTGTTATAAGAGATCCAAACATCGTGTCGGACAAGTGCAGAAGGTGTCAACAAACAACAGAGACGATTCAACACATTACGTCGGGATGTTCAGCCATAGCTAACATTGATTACCTACGTAGGCACAACCAACTGTGCAACATCATTCATCAGAAGTTGGCCAACAAATTTGGATTAGTTAATACTTACACGCCTTATTACAAGTACCATCCTCATGCAGTTCTAGAGAATGCTGATTTTAGACTATACTACGATAGGTCAATTATCACCGATAGACGGGTGACGAATAACCGGCCTGATATTGTAGTTGTGGATAAAAAAGCTAACTCGGTTCTTCTAGTGGATGTTGCTGTACCCAATAACAACAATATGTTAGACAAATACAACGAGAAAATTGCAAAATACACCGATCTTGCAATTGAGGTAGGACAGATGTGGCATGCAGAGAAAGTAGAGGTGGTGCCAGTCATCGTTTCATCTACGGGACTAATCCCCAAAACTCTACAAGACAGCCTCACCAAACTAGGTCTTCACAAAAACACATATATCGATCTGCAGAAGGCTGCAATTTTGAATACTTGTCACACTGTCCGTAAATTTCTAAATATGTAACTGCTGTGCCAAATCCCATTTGCGTTTACAAACGCTCGGGATAGGTGAACATTACCAGCAAGAGCTGAGCAAGAGTACACTTGAATTGGAAATAATAATAATAATAATAATAATAATAATAATAATAATAATAATAATAATAATAATAATAATAATAATAATAATAATAATAATAATAATAATAATAATAATAATACCATACCATACCATACCATACCATTTATTGACCAAATATAATATATTTACATACGAAAGTACGTCTAGGTCCTAAATATATGAAAACACAGTATACAAACATGTATCTATAGGTCGTTTACACAATAACTAAAAATTATATTGAAATGTTTAAAAAATTTTTGAAAAATTGACTTACAGTACTTTAAAATACAATTACAAAATAACATAGAACACGTATGCTATATAAAATTTTGACTGGATGATCCACACATTAAATCTTTATAAAAATAATGAAATAAAATAATAAACATTAAAAGTGGTAACACATGAATTGCTGAATAGAATAAAAACAATGTTTCAGTAAAAACTCCTTGACTTTACGTACAAATAAATTGATTGACATATTTACAATATTTTCCCCATCCAATATATATGTTATTTTGTTGTATATACCCACATCAAGCTTATTACGTTTAGTGGTTTCAATCCTAGATATCTCAACAACTAAGTTGTTGGCAGACCTAGTAGAGTAATTATGTGAATTCGAGTGAGTCATAAATTTTTCACGATGCTGATGAATGAATTTTGCTACTTCAAAGATATACATACAAGGTAAAGGTAGAACTTTGTACTTTGAAAACAGGGGTTTACAGTGCGCATCCCACTTTACACCATCAATGATTCGCAAAGCAGATTTTTGCAGTCGGAATGCTGCTTCAGCTCCAGCTGCATTGCCCCATAATAATATACCATAACTTAGGTGGGAATGAACAATTGCAAAGTACACAGTACTTAGAATATTGGACGATAAAGATGATCTTAGTTGTCGTAGTGCAAAAACTTGTGATGCCAATTTTGAACATAAAGAATTCAGATGAGGTTGCCAATTCAGGTGAGTATCTAACATTAAACCTAAATATACCACAGGATCTCAATTCTCAACTAATCTACTAGAACTTACTAATAGGGATTGAGTTTTAGTTTCATTAAGCTTAAGATGATTTGCTGAGAACCAATTTTTCACGGATTGCATACTTTCCTTACACTCCGGTATATTCGTGCGAGAGCTAATTGTTGTATCATCTGCAAACAAAAGGCATTTAGAATACTCCAACGCGCCTGGCAGGTCATTTATGTATAAAATAAATAATACAGGTCCCAA
Source organism: Lochmaea crataegi (assembly GCA_947563755.1). Classification (NCBI taxonomy): domain Eukaryota; kingdom Metazoa; phylum Arthropoda; class Insecta; order Coleoptera; family Chrysomelidae; genus Lochmaea; species Lochmaea crataegi. Next base: position 30,276,373 of record OX387431.1, on the reverse strand, counting down.
AACTGAGCCCTGCGGAACACCTTTTTCAACAGAAAGGATACTCGAATTTATACCATCACAATGGACATATTGTCTTCTGTTTGAGAGATAGGAGCGAAACAAGAGTAATTCTTTGGATCTTATCCCGTAATATTCCATTTTTTTTATTAGCAAGTCCGGATCTACACAGTCGAATGCTTTGCTGAGATCACAAAATGTAATATCAACACTTGTTTTCATATCAAGTGACTCAGTAGCATACTCAATCAGATCCAGTAATGCGTTAGTTGTGGATCTATTCTTACAAAATCCAAACTGCGCAGGTGAAAAAATATTACTATGTTCACAGTAGCTAACTAATTTCTGTTTGATCAATATTTCCAAAATTTTACTTAGGACTGGTACAATCGCAATTGGCCTATAGTTGTCAGTGTTATCAGAATCTCCCTTCTTAAAGGTGGGTAAAATTTTGGTAATTTTAAACAAATCAGGCCAAATGCCCTCTTGAAGACATTGATTGTAAAGAGTTGTAAGTGGTTCAATGATATACTCAATAGAATTTATTATTATTTTCCCATTCAAATCAAAGAAATCTAGACATGGCTTGTTTTTCAAACTTAGTACTGCTTCCCGTACATCAGATTGCAAAATTGGCCCCATGAAAAATGAAGTTGATGGTTTTGCCATATTATTTTAATACTCCATCGGATCATTTCTTGAATCTAAAATAATATTAGTAATTTTTTGTGCAACTGTACTAAAGAATTCATTAAATTCATCTGGCGTAATATTTGTTTGTATTGGTTTTTCATTTTTTACAGCTCTCTCTGAGTTAACTAAATTCCAAATTATTTTATTTTTGTTATCGGCTTGTTCTATAATTTTTGAATAAGCTTCCCTTTTATGTTGCTTAAGAGATTTCTTATATGACGAACGGAGAGCTGTGTATGCATTCCAGTCCGATACGCAGTTTGTTTTTTTAAATTTATTTTTTGAAGTGAATACTGATTTTATCATTTCTCTGAGATGATCATTGAACCATTTTATTTTGCGATTCTGAATTTTTGATTTCAATGGAAAAGCTACTTGCGCAATTTCCTGTAAGGTACTCAATATATGATTAGCAAGATCATTTGAATTCAGACATTGTAAATTGTAATCAAACCAATTAATTTTACTTAATTGGTTTGTAAAGTATTTGATGTTGTTTGTGTTAATTATACGTTTTTTTACAACTGGCATATCAGGACTACAGAAATTTAGTAACTTAATATAAAGTGCCTGATGATCCCCAATATCCACATCCAAAACACCGACATCGATGTCTTTTAGATCAACATTGGTAACTACATTATCAAGCCGTGATTTAGTAGTTGGCGTGATCCTTGTTGGAATATGGATTAGGGATGAAAGGCCATACATATGTAACATGTTCCTAATCTCAGTAGAGTGATTACTAGGACCATCCAAACCAAGATTAAAATCACCAACTAAAATAATTTTTTTAAATTTAAAAAATAGATGATCCAGAAGATCAATAAGTTTTGTTTGAAATACATTTAGATCACCACTACTGGATGATCTGTAAACAGTTAAAAGGACTATACTTGCATTCAGAATTTTTGCACAACAAAATTCTGCATGCACAGGAATACAGAAATTGTTCACATCTACTGGTTTAATTTCAATGTGAGATCTTGCGTATATGGAACACCCCCATGGCTTATGCTGTATCTACAAAAGTATGAAATTAATTTATACATTTTAATATTAAGGGTTGTTAACTTATCAGTGGAAAGCCAATGCTCAGCAATACATAAGACATCAAAATTAATCTCACTTATTAATACTTCTAGGTCATCTATCTTATTGGAAATACTTTGACAGTTTATATAAATTAAATTAAAATAATGTTTAGAAAGGTTATCAGTTTTTGTTCTAAGCTCCATTTCCATCTGTACTTTTATATCTGCCGCTGAGGCGAAAAAACTCATTCAAAAATACTCCCTCTGGCCAGACTTCGGGTTTAACAATTTTTGGTACGACACTAATGGGTACCGATATTTTATATGAGGTATAACGATCCGGTGCTCTTGTTTTTAATTGATAAACTTCAATACGAGAATCTATTTCTTCTAAATGTTTTTTAACAACGTCTACATTCGCTTTTGGGCTCCAGTTCGTTGAATGAAAATGTTGCATATGTTGTTGTAATAATAATAATAATAATAATAATAATAATAATAATAATAATAATAATAATAATAATAATAATAATAATAATAATAATAATAATAATAATAATAATAATAATAATAATAATAATAATAATAATAAAGAGCACCAGTAGTTGGAAGACACCAGGAGTTGACAATGTCCAAAACTTCTGGTATAAGAAGTTTGACAGTCTGCATGAAGCAATGGCAACATCATTTACACATATTCTGCAGCATCCAGAAGATACACCACCATTTCTGACACTGGGTTCGACCCACTTGCTTCCCAAAACGCATCAAACTCACGATCCTACGCAGTATAGACCTATAACATGCCTTCCAACTATATATAAAATATTAACGTCTTGCATTACTAACCGTATTTACAGACATGCCGATCAAAACAACATCTTGTCGGAAGAACAAAAAGGGTGCAGACGAGATCACCAAGGCTGCAAAGAGCAACTCATCATCGATTCGGTAATACTAAAACAGGCGCAGAAGGAACAGCGCAACATCTACACGGCTTTCGTAGATTATAGGAAAGCATTTGATAGCGTTCCACATTCCTGGCTTGTTAAAGTTTTGCAAATTTACAAAGTACACCCCACTCTTGTTACTTTTCTTGAGTCATCGATGAAGCACTGGCGAACGAACCTTCATTTACAAATAAATGGTCAATACCTCGAAACTGATGAAATTTCTATCCGTAGGGGGATCTTCCAAGGCGACTCCCTGAGTCCACTTTGGTTTTGTTTGGCAATGAATCCACTCTCCAATCTACTTAACGATACGGATTACGGCTTTAAAATCAAGGCCAACAGAAACACTAGCTGCACTGTTTCCCACCTCTTATACATGGATGACATCAAAATATACGCATCAAACCAGCGTCAAATTCAACATTTACTTAATATTACTGAAAAATTTTCAAGTGATATACAAATGGGATTTGGATTAGACAAGTGCAAAACCTTAAAGATCGAGAAGGGTAAAATCGTTAACGGAGATGTATTACTACCTAATGGGAACATTATAAATGCCATGCAAAATGGTGAAACCTATAAATATTTAGGATTTCAGCAAGCTAAGCTACTTGACCAGAAGCAAGCAAAAACCAAAATTCGAGGACAGTTCACTCAAAGGATAACTGCTTTATTGAAATCCCAGTTGAACGCAGGAAATCTCGCCAAAGCAATTAACACCTACGCCATACCGATCCTGACATACTCATTTGGAATTCTGAAGTGGACAAAAACAGAACTGGAAGATATTCAAAGAACAACGCGAACCATGATGACCAAACACAAATGTCACCACCCGACATCATCAGTTATTAGGACCACATTACCAAGAAAAGAGGGAGGGAGAGCTTTAACGGACATATTTAATTTACATTATAATCAAATATCTAAACTCCAAAAGTTCTTCATTGGCAAGGCTCAAACATCTAAATTGCATGAGCTGGTCGCGAAAGCAGATAAAAACCATTCCCCCTTAGATCTTGTAAACCCTGATAATAAACTTGAAATCGTTACAGACTCTGACAAACAGGCGGAGTGGGCCCAGAAAGCGCTTCATGGTCGACATCATCACGACCTCAATCAACCATATATCGACAAGGAAGCATCAAATAAGTGGCTCTCTGATGGAACATTGTTTCCAGAAACAGAAGGATTTATGATGGCGATCCAAGACCAAGTTATTAATACCAACAATTACAAGAAATTTGTTATAAGAGATCCAAACATCGTGTCGGACAAGTGCAGAAGGTGTCAACAAACAACAGAGACGATACAACACATTACGTCGGGATGTTCAGCCATAGCTAACATTGATTACCTACGCAGGCACAACCAACTTTGCAACATCATTCATCAGAAGTTGGCCAACAAATTTGGATTAGTTAACACTTACACGCCTTATTACAAGTACCATCCTCATGCAGTTCTAGAGAATGCTGATTTTAGACTATACTACGATAGGTCAATTATCACCGATAGACGGGTGACGAATAACCGGCCTGATATTGTAGTTGTGGATAAAAAAGCTAACTCGGTTCTTCTAGTGGATGTTGCTGTACCCAATAACAACAATATGTTAGACAAATACAACGAAAAAATTGCAAAATACACCGATCTTGCAATTGAGGTAGGACAGATGTGGCATGCAGAGAAAGTAGAGGTGGTGCCGGTCATCGTTTCATCTACGGGACTAATTCCCAAAACTCTACAGGACAGCCTCACCAAACTAGGTCTTCACAAAAACACGTACATCGATCTGCAGAAGGCTGCAATTTTGAATACTTGTCACACTGTCCGTAAATTTCTAAATATGTAACTGCTGAGCCTAATCCCATTTGCGTTTACACACGCTCGGGATAGGTGAACATTACCAGCAAGAGCTGAGCAAGAGTACACTTGAGTTGGAAATAATAATAATAATAATAATAATAATAATAATAATAATAATAATAATAATAATAATAATAATAATAATAATAATAATAATAATAATAATAATAATAATAATAATAATAATAACCAATAAGAGCACTAACAGCATACTAGCAGCTGTGAACTTACTACTGCAGAACTATGCTAAAGACTGCGAGGCGCTGGAACAACTTCACACTCTCATCTATTGTGGAGCGGTAGCAGTGATTCGAAGTCACAATCAACAGATCCAATCCCCTAAGAACAATCGGGGTAAAGACTACAAACAGCTCAAGCCTTGGTGGCAACGCCGGCTGGAAAAGTCCATTGATGACATCAGAAGGGAATTGGGGCAGCTTACAGAATTTAAAAACAACTTGAAACCGTCTAGGCGCTTAACAAACAGAGTGAGGAAGATCTATCGAAGAATCAACACTTATACAGGTCACCCACAACATAAACAACATGTATGTGAATATATCGATTCACTCAGGCAAAAGTTAAAGGCAAAATCAAAACGTTTGTCACGATATGTCAAGTGCACGAAAAGGAAACAACAGAACTACTTATTCAATAACAATCAGAAGTTATTTTACAGGCAACTAAGCGGTACTGTAAACAATCACAACCAAAGTCTCCCAGATAAAGATGAGCTAACGGAGTACTGGTCTTCTTTATGGTCGAACCCTATCGAACATAAATCCAACGCTCACTGGATAAGAACTGAGGAGGAAAAAATTAACATTGAACCAATGCCTTTCGTTAACTTGACAACAAGCGAGGTAACCGAAGCTATAAAGAGCACCAGTAATTGGAAGACACCAGGAGTTGACCATGTCCAAAACTTCTGGTATAAGAAGTTTGACAGTCTGCATGAAGCAATGGCAAGATCATTTACACATATTTTGCAGCATCCAGAAGATACACCACCGTTTCTGACACTGGGTTCGACCCACTTGCTTCCCAAAACGCATCAAACTCACGATCCTACGCAGTATAGACCTATAACATGCCTTCCAACTATATATAAAATATTAACGTCTTGCATTACTAACCGTATTTACAGACATGCCGATCAAAACAACATCTTGTCGGAAGAACAAAAAGGGTGCAGACGAGATCACCAAGGCTGCAAAGAGCAACTCATCATCGATTCGGTAATACTAAAACAGGCGCAGAAGGAACAGCGCAACATCTACACGGCTTTCGTTGATTATAGGAAAGCATTTGATAGCGTTCCACATTCCTGGCTTGTTAAAGTTTTGCAAATTTACAAAGTACACCCCACTCTTGTTACTTTTCTTGAATCATCGATGAAGCACTGGCGAACGAACCTTCATTTACAAATAAATGGTCAATACCTCGAAACTGGTGAAATTTCTATCCGTAGGGGGATCTTCCAAGGCGACTCCCTGAGTCCACTTTGGTTTTGTTTGGCAATGAATCCACTCTCCAATCTACTTAACGATACGGATTACGGCTTTAGAATCAAGGCCAACAGAAACACTAGCTGCACTGTTTCCCACCTCTTATACATGGATGACATCAAAATATACGCATCAAACCAGCGTCAAATTCAACATTTACTTAATATTACTGAAAAATTTTCCAGCGATATACAAATGGGATTTGGATTAGACAAGTGCAAAACCTTAAATATCGAGAAGGGTAAAATCGTTAACGGAGATGTATTACTACCTAATGGGAACATTATAAATGCCATGCAAAATGGTGAAACCTACAAATATCTAGGATTCCAGCAAGCTAAGCTACTTGACCAGAAGCAAGCAAAAACCAAAATTCGAGGACAGTTCACTCAAAGGATATCTGCTTTATTGAAATCCCAGTTGAACGCAGGAAATCTTGCCAAAGCAATTAACACCTACGCCATACCGATCCTGACATACTCATTTGGAATTCTGAAGTGGACAAAAACAGAACTGGAAGATATTCAAAGAACAACGCGAACCATGATGACCAAACACAAATGTCACCACCCGACATCATCAGTTATTAGGACCACACTACCAAGAAAAGAGGGAGGGAGAGCTCTAACGGACATAGTAAATTTACATTACAAGCAAATATCCCAACTCCAAAAATTCTTCATTGGCAAGGCTCAAACATCTAAATTGCATGAGTTGGTCGCGAAAGCAGATAAAAACTATTCCCCCTTAGATCTTGTAAGCCCTGATAATAAACTTGAAATCGTTACAGACTCTGACAAACAGGCAGAGTGGGCCCAGAAAGCGCTCCATGGTCGACATCATCACGACCTCAATCAACCATATATCGACAAGGAAGCATCAAATAAGTGGCTCTCTGATGGAACATTGTTTCCAGAAACAGAAGGATTTATGATGGCGATCCAAGACCAAGTAATTAATACCAATAATTACAAGAAATTTGTTATAAGAGATCCAAACATCGTGTCGGACAAGTGCAGAAGGTGTCAACAAACAACAGAGACGATACAACACATTACGTCGGGATGTTCAGCCATAGCTAACATTGATTACCTACGCAGGCACAACCAACTGTGCAACATAATTCATCAGAAGTTGGCCAACAAATTTGGATTAGTTAACACCTACACGCCTTATTACAAGTACCATCCACATGCAGTTCTAGAGAATGCTGATTTTAGACTATACTACGATAGGTCAATTATCACCGATAGACGGGTGACGAATAACCGGCCTGATATTGTAGTTGTGGATAAAAAAGCTAACTCGGTTCTTCTAGTGGATGTTGCTGTACCCAATAACAACAATATGTTAGACAAATACAACGAGAAAATTGCAAAATACACCGATCTTGCAATTGAGGTGGGACAGATGTGGCAGGCAGAGAAAGTAGAGGTGGTGCCAGTCATCGTTTCATCTACGGGACTAATCCCCAAAACTCTACAAGACAGCCTCACCAAACTAGGTCTTCACAAAAACACATACATCGATCTGCAGAAGGCTGCAATTTTGAATACTTGTCACACTGTCCGTAAATTTCTAAATATGTAACTGCTGTGCCTAATCCCATTTGCGTTTACACACGCTCGGGATAGGTGAACATTACCAGCAAGAGCTGAGCAAGAGTACACTTGAGTTGGAAATAATAATAATAATAATAATAATAATAATAATAATAATAGCCCGTGGGGGTACTGGTCCCCTATCGGGCGCTTCCCCAGGTGGTGGATCGGGGAATGCCTTTTAGATATAGGAGGTATCGAGGAAATTAAATACCTCGGAGCGAACCAAAACCAGTTAGTTTCAGGACACGACGGTCTCCATGTAAGGAGCGGTACTCCGACAGCGTCTGTTCTCCATGTAAGGAGCGGCTGAATCAGCACCTGGCAGTAGGTCTAAAATGCGACAATCACGATGTCGAATTGTAAAACTAGATTACCCCAGGTGGGTAGAGCTAAATGCTCAGAATCCCACACTGCTAGTGTACCTAGTACATCGGCTGTCTGCTCCACGGATTCTGGGGGGAGCAATAATTCGATTGTAAATTCCGGGATCTTAAATCTCGGGAATCGTCAGGTGAATCGACATTGCAACACCTTAAACTCTTGTCGCGTTCAAGTTGGTGCTAGAAGGGCTTGTTCGAAAAATGATTTACCTTCTTCCTCGGTTAGCGGTAGGCGCAGCGTGACACCGAGTAGGGCTACTGCGAACCACACTCAGGGGGAAAACAACATCGATCCTCCGCCACCGGCTTCTGATGTTTCTGGAGTGACGCAAGTCGGCACATCTACGACCACAAAAGCCGGAAAGCCCAGGAAGCGCATGAAGTGGACTATCGAGCTAAACTCATTCATTATGCGCTCCTACTTTAAAATCACCAAGATGGAAACTGATATGACGACATACAGATACGCCCTCCACCGTGCATTCATTGAACATTTTCCAGAATTTCACCATCTCACGGAACAGCGTATTGCTGACCAACGTCGAAGTATTGTAAGAAACAATCTACTACCCGGTCCGACGTTGCAACAAATTCGAGGAGAAGTCCTTCTTGACCTTCAAGATGGAGAGAATGACATAATTACCGATCAGGATACACATAAATCGGAGAATGCACAAGGAGACCACAATGGCGTTGAGGAAATAAACAATGATTGCGACAAAACCACCGATAATGACTATAATACCGAACTTTGTAAAGCACTAGCGGAGTTTAATGGCACCAACCCAATACACCGGCCAAAATTACCAAAGCTGCGAACCAATAAGAGCACTAACAGCATACTAGCAGCTGTGAACTTACTACTGCAGAACTATGCTAAAGACTGCGAAGCGCTGGAACAACTTCACACTCTCATCTATTGTGGAGCGGTAGCAGTGCTTCGAAGACACAATCAACAAATCCAATTCCCAAAGAACAATCGGGGTAAAGACTACAAACAGCTCAAGCCTTGGTGGCAACGCCGGCTGGAAAAGACCATTGATGACATCAGAAGGGAATTGGGGCAGCTTACAGAGTTTAAAAACAACTTGAAACCGTCTAGGCGCTTAACAAACAGAGTGAGGAAGATCTATCGAAGAATCAACACTTATACAGGTCACCCACAACATGAACAACATATATGTGAATATATCGATTCACTCAGGCAAAAGTTAAAGGCAAAATCAAAACGTTTGTCACGATATAACAAGTGCACGAAAAGGAAACAACAGAACTACTTATTCAATAACAATCAGAAGTTATTTTACAGGCAACTAAGCGGTACTGTAAACAATCACAACCAAAGTCTCCCAGATAAAGATGAGCTAACGGAGTACTGGTCTTCTTTATGGTCGAACCCTATCGAACATAAATCCAACGCTCACTGGATAAGAACTGAGGAGGAAAAAATTAACATTGAACCAATGCCTTTCGTTAACTTGACAACAAGCGAGGTAACCGAAGCTATAAAGAGCACCAGTAATTGGAAGACACCAGGATTTGACCATGTCCAAAACTTCTGGTATAAGAAGTTTGACAGTCTGCATGAAGCAATGGCAAGATCATTTACACATATTCTGCAGCATCCAGAAGATACACCACCATTTCTGACACTGGGTTCGACCCACTTGCTTCCCAAAACGCATCAAACTCACGATCCTACGCAATATAGACCTATAACATGCCTTCCAACTATATATAAAATATTAACGTCTTGCATTACTAACCGTATTTACAGACATGCCGATCAAAACAACATCTTGTCGGAAGAACAAAAAGGGTGCAGACAAGATCACCAAGGCTGCAAAGAGCAACTCATCATCGATTCGGTAATACTAAAACAGGCGCAGAAGGAACAGCGCAACATCTACACGGCTTTCGTAGATTATAGGAAAGCATTTGATAGCGTTCCACATTCCTGGCTTGTTAAAGTTTTGCAAATTTACAAAGTACACCCCACTCTTGTTACTTTTCTTGAATCATCGATGAAGCACTGGCGAACGAACCTTCATTTACAAATAAATGGTCAATACCTCGAAACTGATGAAATTTCTATCCGTAGGGGGATCTTCCAAGGCGACTCCCTGAGTCCACTTTGGTTTTGTTTGGCAATGAATCCACTCTCCAATCTACTTAACGATACGGATTACGGCTTTGAAATCAAGGCCAACAGAAACACTAGCTGCACTGTTTCCCACCACTTATACATGGATGACATCAAAATATACGCATCAAACCAGCGTCAAATTCAACATTTACTTAATATCACTGAAAATTTTTCCAGTGATATACAAATGGGATTCGGATTAGACAAGTGCAAAACCTTGAATATCGAGAAGGGTAAAATCGTTAACGGAGATGTGATACCACCTAATGGGAACATTATAAATGCCATGCAAAATGGTGAAACCTACAAATATCTAGGATTTCAGCAAGCTAAGCTACTAGACCAGAAGCAAGCAAAAACCAAAATTCGAGGACAGTTCACTCAAAGGATAACTGCTTTATTGAAATCCCAGTTGAACGCAGGAAATCTTGCCAAAGCAATTAACACCTACGCCATACCGGTCCTGACATACTCATTTGGAATTCTGAAGTGGACAAAAACAGAACTGGAAGATATCCAAAGAACAACGCGAACCATGATGACCAAACACAAATGTGTCACCACCAGACATCATCAGTTATTAGGACCACTCTACCAAGAAAAGAGGGAGGGAGAGCTCTAACGGACATAGTTAATTTACATTACAAACAAATATCCCAACTCCAAAAATTCTTCATTGGCAAGGCTCAAACATCTAAATTGCATGAGCTGGTCGCGAAAGCAGATAAAAACTATTCCCCCTTAGATCTTGAAAACCCTGATAATAAACTTGAAATCGTTACAGACTCTGACAAACAGGCAGAGTGGGCCCAGAAAGCACTCCATGGTCGACATCATCACAACCTCAATCAACCATATATCGACAAGGAAGCATCAAATAAGTGGCTCTCTGATGGAACATTGTTTCCAGAAACAGAAGGATTTATGATAGCGATCCAAGACCAAGTAATTAATACCAACAATTACAAGAAATTTGTTATAAGAGATCCAAATATCGTATCGGACAAGTGCAGAAGGTGTCAACAAACAACAGAGACAATACAACACATTACGTCGGGATGTTCAGCCATAGCTAACATTGATTACCTACGCAGGCACAATCAACTTTGCAACATCATCCATCAGAAGTTGGCCAACAAATTTGGATTAGTTAACACCTACACGCCTTATTACAAGTACCATCCGCATGCAGTTCTAGAGAATGCTGATTTCAGACTATACTATGATAGGTCAATTATCACCGATAGACGGGTGACGAATAACCGGCCTGATATTGTGGTTGTGGATAAAAACGCTAACTCGGTTCTCCTAGTGGATGTTGTTAATATTATCAGATCGTCTAACTAGAAAAAACTTCCCTTCGTAATAAAATAATGACTATGTCTAATTATAATTTTATTTCAATCAAATTGACATATTCTATATATTAACTACGTAACTCACTCATTAACTTATTTCAAATACAGGATGGTAAATTACTTAGATGTATTCTTCATTCTGCTTCAACACCTTCCCTCATTGAGTAATTTGCCAACCCCATTCCAAAAAGTAATTTTTTCAATCTGTTAGAAAACAGTGGCTTCGTCATAATATCGGCTAATTGATTTTCAGATGATACCTTTACTACTTCAAGTGATCCATCCAACACCATTTCTCTCACAAAAAAATGTCTAATATGTATATGTTTAGTCCGACGATGAAACTCGGGATTCTGCGTTAATCTTATGGCAGATTCATTGTCCACATGTAGTGTCGGAACCAAGTTAACGCCTGTTAATTCCGTAAATATTCTTTTTAACCAGACTATTTCTCGTGCAGCGTCACTTGCAGCTACTATTTCTGCCTCTGTTGTCGATATGGCTACTGATGTTTGTCGCTGACTGAACCAAGATACAGCTGCTCCAGCATAAAGACACAATACCCCAGATGTCGATCTTCCGGTAGTAATATCACCTCCATGATCAGCATCACTATAGCTTGTTAACTGAGGTTGTATTTCTGGCTTTTGCATATAAGTTAAGCGATAATTTATTGTACCATTCAAATAGCGGAATATTCTCTTAACTTTCACACAGTCGTTTTGACTTGGATTTTCTAATTTTCTGGATACAACACTAACAGCATAAGCTATATCTGGACGTGTACCCGTCATTAGGTACATAAGAGCACCCACTGCTTCGCGATATGGAAAAGAAGTATTCGATTCCGTTTCACTAGTTTCCTTCCCTAATTGGATGGCTTCTTTTACAATCGGGGTCGAGACCGGTTTGCTATTTTCCATGCCAAAACGTTCTAGCACCTTTTTTGTATAAGCTGACTGGGTAACACTTATTGAGTCGTCTTGATTTTTCTCTATTTCCAAACCTAAGAAATATGTAGCTGGTTTAACTGTTATTTTAAACTTCTCCTGAAGTTTCTTCAAAAAATCCATCTCCATTATCTCATTCGTACATGCTATTAAACCGTCGTCAACATACAGCACTAATATCAACATGTCTTTTCCTTCATTCTTAATAAATAAACATGGGTCTGCAGTACTTCGTTTAAAGCCAAGCGAATCTATAAAGTTTCCAAAACGCTTATTCCAGCACCTTGGTGCTTGCTTTAACCCATATAAACTTCTCTGAAGATGACAAACCATACCAGTACCATCATCGTAGCCTCCTGGTTGTTTCATGAACACTTCTTCGTCTAGAGTACCGTAAAGAAATGCAGTACAGACATCGAATTGTGTGAGTGACATGTTTTTACTAGCAGCTATACTTATAACGGCTCTTATCGTACCACCTTTAGCTACTGGACTAAACGTTTGTTCATAATCTTCTCCTTTTCTTTGTGAATAACCCTTCACTACCAGACGAGCTTTGTATTTATCAATTGAACCATCTGGATTGGTTTTGAGTTTATACACCCACTTACAAGGAATTGCTTTTTTGTTTTCAGGTAAATTTTTCAAAACCCATGTACAATTCTCTTTTAATGACTGCATTTCATGCTCCATTGCCAGCCTACAGTTATTTTGTTCACAACAAACAATTGCTTCTTTGTAACTAAGTGGTTCTTTGGGGTGGTTTATTTCAGCAGCAACCATCATAACGAACTCGTCAAAGGGTGTCGGTTTCTTAATGTTTGATCTTTCTCTCAATTGTCTTCTAAATTCTATATCTTCGTCTAAACTCTCTTCTGGTTCATAACATTGGTCATCTGCTTGGTAATCTAGATCCATTTCTTCCATAACATCACTACTTACATCAACAATGTCTATTTCTTCTGTATCAAAATTATTTTGAACAAGATCCAAGACATCTATTGTAGGTTGCAAACATGGAAATTGTTTGGATTCTTGTACCACACCTAGAGTTTCAAATTCATTAAAAATAACATCTCGTGAAAGTATAAGTCGATGCTGATCTTCTGACCATATCCTGTATCCGTCATCATTTTCATAACCAACGAGTATACCTTTAATAGATTTCTTATCCAATTTTCTTCTGCAAACTTTAGGAACATGAGCATAACAAGTACTACCGATTACTCTTAAATGTTTAAGTTCAGGCTTCTTGTTAAACCATATTTCATGTGGTGATTTACCAGGAATACTGGATATACCAGATCTATTTAAGATATATGTAGCTGTGTTTATTAATTCATCTTGCACATTCGACAATCGTTCTGTTATCACGCTCTGAACAGCCATTTTGTTGTGGTGTATACGGCATCACCAATCTTTGTTTTATTCCATATTTGTTTAAAATATTTGCTACTTTATGATTATCAAATTCTCCACCATGATCTGACAAAAATTCTTTAACACCATATCCTGCAGCTTTCATTTCTCTTAAAACTATATCGAATTTATCAGCTACTTCTGACTTTCGCTTTGAAAAATATACAAATCGATATCTGCTAAAATCATCTTTAAATAAAACAAAATATTTAAAACCTGATTTTGAGATCTGAAAAGGTCCACAAACATCTGAATGGATCAGTTCTCCTGGTGTTTCTGTTCTTTTTCTTATGCCAAACTTTTTCACAGAAGCCTTTCCATAGACGCAGCCCTCACATAATTCACTATCCAGCTTCACGTCAATGTTAAATTCTTGCTTAATTACATTTTTAACATGTCTCTTACTTTGATGACCCAGCCTTTCGTGGTAGAGTTGCAATATATTTTCTTTAGAAGTAACCATATTGACACTCAGATGTTCAGGTTTGGTTGCCCGCATCTTCAATTTATATAGTCCACCAGACTGACATCTTGATCCAACAATTATTGTTTCGTTAAAAATTTTAAAATAGCAGCACTTAGTGGTGGAAATAAATTCACTTTCTGGATGTTTGTCCTGAGCAGACAAAGTTGAGAAAATATTTTTCTTGATATTGGGAACATACCATACGTTGGTCAATGAAAACTCTTTCTTTTTTCCGTTTACAAAAGATTGTATTTTGATGGTACCTTGTCCTAATGCAGGAACTGCATATCCATTAGCAGTTTTTATTGTTTGCTCTTCGTTAAATGGTGTATACGATTGAAATACATCTTGTTGATTTGTTATGTGATTAGTCGCTCCGTTATCAACATACCAATTTTTAAAATCTGCTTCGCAATTCAAAACATTCGATGATACAGCAACTAATGACATCTGAATTTCTTTCGCTTTAGAATTTGTACGTTTTTTCGAATTCTCTGGCTTAGGAGGTCTTTCATCGGTTTTCCATTTATCGCATTGCTTCACTTTATGACCTTTTTGCTTACAGTAATTGCAATAATAACCATATTTATGTGCTTTGCTCTTATTCACTGTATATAAAACTTCTTGCTTGCTCTCATTTTTGCTTGTTAATGCTTTTTCATAAGAGCATAGCTGATTTGTCAAGTTATCTATTGTTCTGTCCTTATTTGATACCAGAATCCAACTAGACTTGAATGAGAAATATTCAGGTGGTAAAGTTTCTAATATTTTACAAATAAGCAAAATATCTGGCAAGTCGCACTTACAGTAATTTTCAGCAACTGCTTTATCTTTTAAAATTTCGTTTTGCAAATTATTCCAAAGGTTCTTAAGTTTTGATGTATGAGTAGCAATATCGTCATCTGATTGTCTAATATAACTAAAAAATTGCATACAGATATCATAGGTTTTATCTGTTGCACTACCATCATACAAACGATGAAGCTCCAACCAGACTTCCCTGGCGGTCGAAAATCTCATGACTTTTTCTAATGTGCTTTGAGTCATATTTATTGTAAGAACTAACAAAACAGTACTATCCGTTTGATTGAAAAATGTAACATCTTTTTCATACTTGCATTTTTCTTCTTGTGTTGCTTCTTGGGGTAACGACTTCGGTGAAGTTAATCTACCTTCAAGGACGTCCATCGCGCCTTTCACACTTCTCAGAAGAATAGAAAGCTTGTATTTCCATGTAGTCCAGCTATCTTTACCTTCAAGTAATCCAATTTGAACCTTACTGGGATCCATTTTACTCTGGATTTAATTGAAAATGCGTTTTATTACTTTATGAAGATGACAGCTTTCAGAGACAGTTACAAAATCTTTTTTAATTTTTATTCTTACTTAATTTCTTGTTTATTCTAGCATTACCATTTAGGCACTGTACGCTCTGCTACCATGTTAATATTATCAGATCGTCTAACTAGAAAAAACTTCCCTTCGTAATAAAATAATGACTTTGTCTAATTATAATTTTATTTCAATCAAATTGACATATTCTATATATTAACTACGTAACTCACTCATTAACTTATTTCAAATACAGGATGGTAAATTACTTAGATGTATTCTTCATTCTGCTTCAACAGATGTTGCTGTACCCAATAACAATAATATTTTAGACAAATACAACGAAAAAATTGCAAAATACACCGATCTTGCAATTGAGGTAGGACAGATGTGGCATGCAGAGAAAGTAGAGGTGGTGCCGGTCATTGTTTCATCTACGGGACTAATCCCCAAAACTCTACAAGACAGCCTCACCAAACTAGGTCTTCACAAAAACACATACATGGATCTGCAGAAGGCTGCAATTTTGAATACTTGTCACACTGTCCGTAAATTTCTAAATATGTAACTGCTGTGCCTAATCCCATTTGCGTTTACACACGCTCGGGATAGGTGAACATTACCAGCAAGAGCTGAGCAAGAGTACACTTGAGTTGGAAATAATAATAATAATAGTAATAATAATAATAATCCCCATCGGGGTCTGAGCTTTGGCGTAGCGATGGGGCCTAGTACCAGGCATGCCTGGGAAGCCAATACAGTCCAACCTGACCTGGCTGTAGTTTCGTGGCTGAAGGTCTGCACCAGGTACAACGAAGCCCGAGCGCCCAGCTCTGTCACACCGTGCTTGCAGTTGACGTGGTCACGTCTCGCGGACTGTAAGTGTGGGGTTCCTGGCTTGACCGCCCGGACCAAGAGGAAATAACCTCAATAAAACATTTCCAATCTCAAGGTATGATGCGCGCCGATGAGATGCATGGCTGGTGGGTGGACCGGTCCTCAGCGATCGCCCTCGTGGCACCTGGCGAACCGCGTTGTATGAATGCCTTGCTGCAGTACGGAAGCTCTGCTGCAGTCGACCATTATATTCTTACCATACTCGTGGGACCAAGATGAATGTTGATCAACAGAATCCAAAACCCTTGGAGGCGTCTTCCTCTAAAATTGAAGACAAAGCCTTGGAGCAGCTCAACGCATCCATTGGGAGCCAGGTGACGACAAATTGTCGGTTCCTGGTCCTGAAAAGAAAAGATGGAGAGAATTTTGATAAAGTCAATCCATTCCAAATTCAGAAATGTTTATATGGTCTTTTTGGCGAATTGAAGATGATTGAAAAAACCAGAGAAGGGTTATTACTAGAAACGATAAGTGCTAAGCAGTCTGAAAAAGTTCAAAAAACTGAAAAAATATTAAGTTGGTACATCGATGTGGTTCCGCATCGAACAATGAATTTTTCACGTGGTGTTGTGTTTTGTCCTGATTTATTAAATTGTACAGAAGAGGATATTTTAGAAGAATTAGCGTCACAAAAAGTCATTGGAGTTAAACGTATGAAGACTAAGAGAGATGGTGAGTTAAAAGATACACCAAATCATATTCTGACTTTCAATACACCGATCCTCCCTAAAAAGATTAAAGTTGCATTTTACTGTTTAGAAATTCGTTTGTATGTTCCATCTCCCCTACGATGTTTCAACTGTCAAAAATTTGGTCACACGTCAGATAAATGCACCACATCTCAAGTGTGTGTCTGTGGCAAATCTTTGCGTGCTGGTAGCCCCTGTGAACAGCCCCTTGTATGCGTAAATTGCTCTGGTGAACATTCAGCAAGATCAAGAGAATGTCCTGTGTTCAAAACGGAAATGGCCATACAAGAGCTAAAAACAAAGGACAACATAACTTATATGGAAGCCAAAAATAAAATAAAAATACAAACCCCCCGAGCTGGAACTTCCTATGCTAAAGTGTCGAGTAGTCAAGATGCACTAATCAAGGCCCTCGTACCGCAGCTAGTTGAAGCTCTACAAAAAATTATTCCTGCCTCTTCCCCTTTCTCAAAACCGGAATCTGAGCTGCCAGTCATCGTGTCATAAAAAAGGAAGCGATGTGAGAAATCGGAATCGGGTCAGAGCACGGAGCTATCTGATAGTGAGTCGCATCCAACCTCGATGTATAGGAGCCAAGCCTCTCCAGTATCAGAAAGCTCTCAAACGAAGAAGAAGAAGACCAAAGGGTGGCCAAAGGGCAAGCCCCGTAAGCCACCTGCAAAAAATGCTCAAAGGATGCCTGCTAGAAATGTCAGTGAGCCACCTTCTGACATTTTGTGATAAGTTTTTTTCTTATCTTTTTTGTTATTGTGATATTCAATATTTTATACATTTTGAATATTTACTGCATATTAATTATTATATATTCATTTATTACCTTTTCTTCTACATACTTTTACATATTTCAACTTAATTTTACATATTTCCACATATTTTACATATTTCTCCATATTTTTACATATTTATACATATTTTTACATATTTTTACATATTTTTACATATTTTTACATATTTTTACATATTTTTACATATTTTTACATATTTTTACATATTTTTACATATTTTTACATATTTTTACATATTTTTACATATTTTTACATATTTTTACATATTTTTACATATTTTACATTAAATGGCAAACCACAAAATTTTACAATGGAACTGCAATCGTATTATCAGACAGTACTGCGAATGGAGATGCCTCATTAAAGAGTATGATCCCTTTTGTATGTGTCTCCAGGAGACTCATTTGATCCCAAACCATCCGTATCAATTTAGAGGCTATAGTGTTGTTAGAAAGGATGCTGTCGATGGCCTTCGAGCGCATGGGGGTGTTGCTGTTGTAGTGCGTGATGGTGTGAAATATGAACAGATACATCTTCAGTCTTGTCTTCAGGCTGTAGCTGTGCGAGTCAGTATTCCAATGGCTCTTACTGTTTGTTGTTTGTATCTACCAGATCGTCGTTGGCGGTTGTTAGACATAACAAAACTCATTGAACAACTTCCTTCGCCTTTTATAATTATGGGAGACTTTAACTGTCACAGTCCTCTCTGGGGATCTAAAATAACCGATACCAGAGGTGCTGATCTTGAGGATCTATTGTCCAGAGAAGAAGTCTCCCTTCTCAATGATGGTTCACCTACACACCTGGCTGCACGATCTAGTAACTTCACCACGGTTGACCTTACTTTAACAACGCCCCTGCTAGCCTGTAAATATTCATGGAATGTTTTAGATGATCTCCACAATTCAGATCATTTTCCAATTGTTGTATCCACGGGTATTGCTCGCCAAGTTTCATCCATACCGTCTCGGTGGATCTATTCTAAAGCCAATTGGGACAGGTTCCAATCGCTTTTATCTAATCAGAATAGAGATGATATTGTTACAGTGGAATCTGTCACCCGTGATATTCAAGAAGCATGCCATATATCTATACCCGTCACTCGCGAAAGGCAAGTCACTACCAGTCTGCCATGGTGGAATGAGGAAATTGCCAATGCTGTAAAACAAAAAAAGACTGCTTTTAATCATTTTCGCCGAAGACCCACACAAGAAAACCTTATTGAATTCAAAAGGTTGAGAGCTAAAGCTCGACGCCTGATGGTAGCAAGTAAAAAGTCGTCATGGGAAAATTATGTCTCTTCCATAAATTCAGACACCTTACCCACAGAGGTCTGGAGGAAAGTGAGATCAATTATGGGTAGAAGATCTTTCAACACAGTTAGCTGATTAAAATCCGAATCTGGCGATGAAATCGTTGATGATTCTGATATTGCTGAACTGTTTGCTGAACAATTTACTAAAGTTAGTGACACAAACAACTATTGTATACAATTTCGAGAAAGAAAGTCAGAAATGGAAATTGCACTAAATTTCTCCAGTGAATCATACAACTCATCAATATCTCTGGGAGAGCTCGACAAAGCGTTAAGCAAAGCAAAAAAGTCTGCACCAGGACCAGATAGGATAAGCTACGAAATATTGAAACATCTTCCTAAAACACAAAAACTTAGAATATTAGATATGTACAATCGACTATGGATGACAGGTACTTACCCGGTGGAGTGGAAAGAGGTACTCATTGTTCCTGTACTCAAGACGGGAAAAGACTCATCGCTGGTCTCCAGCTACCGTCCTATCAGCCTTTCCAATTGCTTAGGGAAGCTCTTAGAGAGTATTATCAGTGAGCGGTTAATATGGATCATGGAACAAAAACAGTTATTAGTGGAAGAGCAGATGGGATACAGAAAACACAAGTCAGCCATTGACCAGCTTGCATTCCTTGAGAATAGTATCCAGGACGGTTTCCGGAATAATCAACACACCGTAGCTGTATTTTTTGATATCGAAAAGGCTTTTGACATGACGGCGGTATGGCATCCTACGTTCCCTGCATCACTGGGGGCTGAGGGGAAACTTGCCAAAGTTTATCCAATCTTTTTTATGTGAACGTTCTTTTCGGGTCCGTGTTGGTGCTAGTATTTCAAACCTATCTGTCTTAGAAAACGAAGTTCCTCAGGGATCTACATTAAGTTGCGTTCTCTTCTCTATAGCAATAAATTCCATTTTCAATGATGTTTCCCAAGAGATTAAGGTTTCTATGTATGTAGACGATTTGTGTATATTTTATACAGAAAGCACGATTGGAGAAATCACTTGTAAATTACAGCCAGCTATCAATAAAATTGACAGTAATGCAATGCAGCCTGGTTTTACTCTATCCAGAAACAAGACTGGATGTATACACTTCTGTAGAAAGAGGAGACCACACTATGATCCTGTACTATTCTTGGAAGGTGTAGGTTTGTCCTGCTGGAGCTCCTACAAGTTCTTAGGACTACATTTTGACTCTCAGCTTCGATGGAAAGTACATATAGAAAATATTGTTCTAAAGTGCAGGTCCATCTTGAATCTCTTCAAATGTCTGGTTTCAACTAATTGGGGTTCAGAGACTAATATTCTCCTCAATGTGTACCAAAGTCTTGTACTGGCAAAAATTGACTATGGCTGTATTGTATACTCTTCAGCAAGAAAATCTCTGTTGGAGAAACTGGATGCTGTTCATAACATAGGACTTCGTTTGTGCCTGGGCGCCTTTCGCACGACGAACGTCCAGTTTGTATTGTGAAAGTGGATTGGCCCCTCTTTTCTTGAGAAGAGATAAAGCGATTCTGACATACAAAATGTCATTAATGGCCAAAAGATCTCATAGAAACCATAGTTTCATCAATTCCCATGAAAACGATTATGCAAGCAGACCCACTATTACTAGACCACTAAGAATCAGAGCTCTAGAAATTATTAGTAAACTGAATCTCCAGGCCCCTGAAACACTTATCATTGACCTACCTGAAATTCCACCATGGAAAGATCTTGAAAACATAATGCTCACAGATCTGTTGCATCTTGCTCCGAAAGCAGATGTTGCTCCAGTTATTTTTCGTCAACACTTTCACAGGGTTGTAGCAGCTCTAAATCCTGACAAAGTCGTATTTACTGATGGATCAAAAACAGACAATGGTGTTGGGTGTGCCATAGTCATAAATCAGATTTCTCATAATTGGTCAATATTGCAGCATGCTTCGGTGTACATGGCTGAGCAGTACGCCATCTGGCAAGCCCTTCTATTTTGCATCCATGAATCATTCTCTGAAAGATTTTTGATTGTATCCGATTCTCTCTCCGTAATTCAAGCAATTCAAAATTGTCAATCTAAAGATGCATTGATTCAGAGATGTCGCAAATGTATGTATATGCTACAGGATCGGGGTAAAACAATCAATATTATGTGGGTACCCAGTCATACAGGTATTACAGGAAATGATTTAGCCGATCAAGCCGCCCGAGCAGCAGCAAACTGTTTGCAAGTTGATGTAACAGCACTAACATTCGCTTAAACAAAAAAAATGGATCAAAAAGGTTATTGACGAGGAATGGCAGGCAACGTGGGATCATAGTACCATTAAGCTTAGAAAAATCAAATCAACCATAGCTCCATGGTTTCCCTCTCCACAACTAACAAGGACAGAAAGAGTGAAACTTCACCGTATATGAATGGGGCACACCAGACTAACACACTCTTATCTACTTTTGGGCGAAAATCAGCCATTATGTTCTATATGCGGATCAAAACTTACGATTCAACATCTTTATGGAAGATGTATCCATCTTCGAGACAATCGACTCCGACATGGCATTGGAAATAACTGGTGTGATTTGTTGGCGGATAACAGTGACGTTATAAAGCAGGCGTTACAATTTCTAAAGGAAATAAATCTGTATACAAAAATTTAAAATATGAACAGTTTAGTGTACTTACTTTCTCAATATGTTCTAAAGGGGGCCAATAACCTCAGCTGTTGACGCCCCATTGAAAAAAATAATAATAATAATAATAATAATAATAATAATAATAATAATAATAATAATAATAATAATAATAATAATAATAACCCGTGGGGGTACTGGTCCCCTATCGGGCGCTTCCCCAGGTAGTGGATCGGGGAATGCCTTTTAGATATAGAAGGTATCGAGGAAATTAAATACCTCGGAGCGAACCAAAACCAGTTAGTTTCAGGACACGACGGTCTCCATGTAAGGAGCGGTACTCCGACAGCGTCTGTTCTCCATGTAAGGAGCGGCTGAATCAGCACCTGGCAGTAGGTCTAAAATGCGACAATCACGATGTCGAATTGTAAAACAAGATTACCCCAGGTGGGTAGAGCTAAATGCTCAGAATCCCACACTGCTTGTGTACCTAGTACATCGGCTGTCTGCTCCACGGATTCTGGGGGGAGCAATAATTCGAGTGTAAATTCCGGGACCCTAAATCTCAGGAATCGTCAGGTGAATCGACATTGCAACACCTTAAACTCTTGTCGCGTTCAAGTTGGTGCTAGAAGGGCTTGTTCGAAAAATGTTTTACCTTCTTCCTCGGTTAGCGGTAGGCGCAGCGTGACACCGAGTAGGGCTACTGCGAACCACACTCAGGGGGAAAACAACATCGATCCTCCGCCACCGGCTTCTGATGTTTCTGGAGTGACGCAAGTCGGCACATCTACGACCACAAAAGCCGGAAAGCCCAGGAAGCGCATGAAGTGGACTATCGAGCTAAACTCATTCATTATGCGCTCCTACTTTAAAATCACGAATATGGAAACTGATATGACGACATACAGATACGCCCTCCACCGTGCATTCGTTGAACATTTTCCAGAATTTCACCATCTCACGGAACAGCGTATTGCTGACCAACGTCGAAGTATTGTGAAAAACAATCTACTACCCGGTCCGACATTGCAACAAATTCGAGGTGAAGTCCTTCTTGACCTTCAAGATGGCGAGAATGACATAATTACCGATCAGGATACACATAAATCGGAGAATGCACAAGGAGACCACAATGGCGTTGAGGAAATAAACAATGATTGCGACAAAACCACCGATAATGACTATAATACCGAACTTTGTAAAGCACTAGCGGAATTTAATGGCACCAACCCAATACACCGGCCAAAACTACCCAAGCTTCGAACCAATAAGAGCACTAACAGCATACTAGCAGCTGTGAACTTACTACTGCAGAACTATGCTAAAGACTGCGAAGCGCTGGAACAACTTCACACTCTCATCTATTGTGGAGCGGTAGCAGTGATTCGAAGTCACAATCAACAGATCCAATCCCCTAAGAACAATCGAGGTAAAGACTACAAACAGCTCAAGCCTTGGTGGCAACGCCGGCTGGAAAAGTCCATTGATGACATCAGAAGGGAATTAGGGCAGCTTACAGAATTTAAAAACAACTTGAAACCGTCTAGGCGCTTAACAAACAGAGTGAGGAAGATCTATCGAAGAATCAACACTTATACAGGTCACCCACAACATAAACAACATGTATGTGAATATATCGATTCACTCAGGCAAAAGTTAAAGGCAAAATCAAAACGTTTGTCACGATATGTCAAGTGCACGAAAAGGAAACAACAGAACTACTTATTCAATAACAATCAGGAGTTATTTTACAGGCAACTAAGCGGTACTGTAAACAATCACAACCAAAGTCTCCCAGATAAAGATGAGCTAACGGAGTACTGGTCTTCTTTATGGTCGAACCCTATCGAACATAAATCCAACGCTCACTGGATAAGAACTGAGGAGGAAAAAATTAACATTGAACCAATGCCTTTCGTTAACTTGACAACAAGCGAGGTGACCGAAGCTATAAAGAGCACCAGTAGTTGGAAGACACCAGGAGTTGACAATGTCCAAAACTTCTGGTATAAGAAGTTTGACAGTCTGCATGAAGCAATGGCAAGATCATTTACACATATTCTGCAGCATCCAGAAGATACACCACCATTTCTGACACTGGGTTCGACCCACTTGCTTCCCAAAACGCATCAAACTCACGATCCTACGCAGTATAGACCTATAACATGCCTTCCAACTATATATAAAATATTAACGTCTTGCATTACTAACCGTATTTACAGACATGCCGATCAAAACAACATCTTGTCGGAAGAACAAAAAGGGTGCAGACGAGATCACCAAGGCTGCAAAGAGCAACTCATCATCGATTCGGTAATACTAAAACAGGCGCAGAAGGAACAGCGCAACATCTACACGGCTTTCGTAGATTATAGGAAAGCATTTGATAGCGTTCCACATTCCTGGCTTGTTAAAGTGTTGCAAATTTACAAAGTACACCCGACTCTTGTTACTTTTCTTGAATCATCGATGAAGCACTGGCGAACGAACCTTCATTTACAAATAAATGGTCAATACCTCGAAACTGATGAAATTTCTATCCGTAGGGGGATCTTCCAAGGCGACTCCCTGAGTCCACTTTGGTTTTGTTTGGCAATGAATCCACTCTCCAATCTACTTAACGATACGGATTACGGCTTTAAAATCAAGGCCAACAGAAACACTAGCTGCACTGTTTCCCACCTCTTATACATGGATGACATCAAAATATACGCATCAAACCAGCGTCAAATTCAACATTTACTTAATATTACTGAAAAATTTTCCAGTGATATACAAATGGGATTTGGATTAGACAAGTGCAAAACCTTAAATATCGAGAAGGGTAAAATCGTTAACGGAGATGTATTACTACCTAATGGGAACATTATAAATGCCATGCAAAATGGTGAAACCTACAAATATCTAGGATTTCAGCAAGCTAAGCTACTAGACCAGAAGCAAGCAAAAACCAAAATTCGAGGACAGTTCACTCAAAGGATAACTGCTTTATTGAAATCCCAGTTGAACGCAGGAAATCTCGCCAAAGCAATTAACACCTACGCCATACCGATCCTGACATACTCATTTGGAATTCTGAAGTGGACAAAAACAGAACTGGAAGATATTCAAAGAACAACGCGAACCATGATGACCAAACACAAATGTCACCACCCGACATCATCAGTTATTAGGACCACATTACCAAGAAAAGAGGGAGGGAGAGCTTTAACGGACATAGTTAATTTACATTATAATCAAATATCTAAACTCCAAAAGTTCTTCATTGGCAAGGCTCAAACATCTAAATTGCATGAGCTGGTCGCGAAAGCAGATAAAAACTATTCCCCCTTAGATCTTGTAAACCCTGATAAAAAACTTGAAATCGTTACAGACTCTGACAAACAGGCGGAGTGGGCCCAGAAAGCGCTTCATGGTCGACATCATCACGACCTCAATCAACCATATATCGACAAGGAAGCATCAAATAAGTGGCTTTCTGATGGAACATTGTTTCCAGAAACAGAAGGATTTATGATGGCGATCCAAGACCAAGTTATTAATACCAACAATTACAAGAAATTTGTTATAAGAGATCCAAACATCGTGTCGGACAAGTGCAGAAGGTGTCAACAAACAACAGAGACGATACAACACATTACGTCGGGATGTTCAGCCATAGCTAACATTGATTACCTACGCAGGCACAACCAACTGTGCAACATCATTCATCAGAAGTTGGCCAACAAATTTGGATTAGTTAACACTCACACGCCTTATTACAAGTACCATCCTCATGCAGTTCTAGAGAATGCTGATTTTAGACTATACTACGATAGGTCAATTATCACCGATAGACGGGTGACGAATAACCGGCCTGATATTGTAGTTGTGGATAAAAAAGCTAACTCGGTTCTTCTAGTGGATGTTGCTGTACCCAATAACAACAATATGTTAGACAAATACAACGAGAAAATTGCAAAATACACCGATCTTGCAATTGAGGTAGGACAGATGTGGCATGCAGAGAAAGTAGAGGTGGTGCCGGTCATCGTTTCATCTACGGGACTAATCCCCAAAACTCTACAAGACAGCCTCACCAAACTAGGTCTTCACAAAAACACATACATCGATCTGCAGAAGGCTGCAATTTTGAATACTTGTCACACTGTCCGTAAATTTCTAAATATGTAACTACTCTGCCTAATCCCATTTGCGTTTACAAACGCTCGGGATAGGTGAACATTACCAGCAAGAGCTGAGCAAGAGTACACTTGAGTTGGAAATAATAATAATAATAATAATAATAATAATAATAATAATAATAATAATATTAATAATAATAATAATAATAATAATAATAATAATAATAATAATAATAATAATAATAATAATAATAATAATAATAATAATAATAATAATAATAATAATAATAATAATAATAATAATAATAATAATAATAATAATAATAATAATAATAATAACCCGTGGGGGTACTGGTCCCCTATCGGGCGCTTCCCCAGGTGGTGGATCGGGGAATGCCTTTTAGATATAGAAGGTATCGAGGAAATTAAATACCTCGGAGCGAACCAAAACCAGTTAGTTTCAGGACACGACGGTCTCCATGTGAGGAGCGGTACTCCGACAGCGTCTGTTCTCCATGTAAGGAGCGGCTGAATCAACACCTGGCAGTAGGTCTAAAATGCGACAATCACGATGTCGAATTGTAAAACTAGATTACCCCAGGTGGGTAGAGCTAAATGCTCAGAATCCCACACTGCTAGTGTACCTAGTACATCGGCTGTCTGCTCCACGGATTCTGGGGGGAGCAATAATTCGATTGTAAATTCCGGGACCTTAAATCTCAGGAATCGTCAGGTGAATCGACATTGCAACACCTTAAACTCTTGTCGCGTTCAAGTTGGTGCTAGAAGGGCTTGTTCGAAAAATGATTTACCTTCTTCCTCGGTTAGCGGTAGGCGCAGCGTGACACCGAGTAGGGCTACTGCGAACCACACTCAGGGGGAAAACAACATCGATCCTCCGCCACCGGCTTCTGATGTTTCTGGAGTGACGCAAGTCGGCACATCTACGACCACAAAAGCTGGAAAGCCCAGGAAGCGCATGAAGTGGACTATCGAGCTAAACTCATTCATTATGCGCTCCTACTTTAAAATCACCAAGATGGAAACTGATATGACGACATACAGATACGCCCTCCACCGTGCATTCATTGAACATTTTCCAGAATTTCACCATCTCACGGAACAGCGTATTGCTGACCAACGTCGAAGTATTGTGAGAAACAATCTACTACCCGGTCCGACGTTGCAACAAATTCGAGGTGAAGTCCTTCTTGACCTTCAAGATGGAGAGAATGACATAATTACCGATCAGGATACACATAAATCGGAGAATGAACAAGGAGACCACAATGGCGTTGAGAAAATAAACAATGATTGCGACAAAACCACCGATAATGACTATAATACCCAACTTTGTAAAGCACTAGCGGAATTTAATGGCACCAACCCAATACACCGGCCAAAACTACCCAAGCTTCGAACCAATAAGGGCACTAACAGCATACTAGCAGCTGTGAACTCACTACTGCAGAACCATGCTAAAGACTGCGAAGCGCTGGAACAACTTCACACTCTCATCTATTGTGGAGCGGTAGCAGTGCTTCGAAGTCACAATCAACAAATCCAATCCCCAAAGAACAATCGGGGCAAAGACTACAAACAGCTCAAGCCTTGGTGGCAACGCCGGCTGGTAAAGTCCATTGATGACATCAGAAGGGAATTGGGGCAGCTAACAGAGTTTAAAAACAACTTGAAACCGTCTAGGCGCTTAACAAACAGAGTGAGAAAGATCTATCGAAAAATCAAAACTTTTACAGGTCACCCACAACATAAACAACATGTATGTGAATATATGGATTTACTCAGGCAAAAGTTAAAGGCAAAATCCAAACGTTTGTCACGATATGTCAAGTGCACGAAAAGGAAACAACAAAACTACTTATTCAATAACAATCAGAAGTTATTTTACAGGCAACTAAGCGGTACAGTAAACAATCACAACCAAAGTCTTCCAAATAAAGATGAGCTAACGGAGTACTGGTCTTCTTTATGGTCGAACCCTATCGAACATAAATCCAACGCTCACTGGATAAGAACTGAGGAGGAAAAAATAAACATTGAACCAATGCACCAGGAGTTGGCAATGTCCAAAACTTTTGGTATAAGAAGTTTGACAGTCTGCATGAAGCAATAGCAAGATCATTTACACATATTCTGCAACATCCAGAAGATACACCACCATTTCTGACACTGGGTTCAACCCACTTGCTTCCCAAAACGCATCAAACTCACGATCCTACGCAGTATAGACCTATAACATGCCTTCCAACTATATATAAAATATTAACGTCTTGCATTACTAACCGTATTTACAGACATGCGGATAATAACAACATCTTGTCGGAAGAACAGAAAGGGTGCAGACGAGATCACCAAGGCTGCAAAGAACAACTCATCATCGATTCGGTAATACTAAAACAGGCGCAGAAGGAACAGCGCAACATCTACACGGCTTTCGTAGATTATAGGAAAGCATTTGATAGCGTTCCACATTCCTGGCTTGTTAAAGTTTTGCAAATTTACAAAGTACACCCCATTTTTGTTACTTTTCTTGAATCATCGATGAAGCACTGGCGAACGAACCTTCATTTACAAATAAATGGTCAATATCTCGAAACTGATGAAATTTCTATCCGTAGGGGGATCTTCCAGGGCGACTCCCTGAGTCCACTTTGGTTTTGTTTGGCAATGAATCCACTTTCCAAGCTACTTAACGATACGGATTACGGCTTTAAAATAAAAGCCAACAGGAACACTAGCTGCACTGTTTCCCACCTTTTATACATGGATGACATCAAAATATACGCATCAAACCAGCGTCAAATTCAACATTTACTTAATATCACTGAAAAGTTTTCCAGTGATATACAAATGGGATTTGGATTAGACAAGTGCAAAACCTTGAATATCGAGAAGGGTAAAATCGTTAACGGAGATGTGTTACTACCTAATGGGAACATTATAAATGCCATGCAAAATGGTGAAACCTACAAATATCTAGGATTTCAGCAAGCTAAGCTACTAGACCAGAAGCAAGCAAAAACCAAAATTCGAGGACAGTTCACTCAAAGGATAACTGCTTTATTGAAATCCCAGTTGAACGCAGGAAATCTTGCCAAAGCAATTAACACCTACGCCATACCGGTCCTGACATACTCATTTGGAATTCTGAAGTGGACAAAAACAGAACTGGAAGGTATCCAAAGAACAACGCGAACCATGATGACCAAACACAAATGTCACCACCCGACATCATCAGTTATTAGGACCACTCTACCAAGAAAAGAGGGAGGGAGAGCTCTAACGGACATAGTTAATTTACATTACAAACAAATATCCCAACTCCAAAAATTCTTCATTGGCAAGGCTCAAACATCTAAATTGCATGAGCTGGTCGCGAAAGCAGATAAAAACTATTCCCCCTTAGATCTTGTAAACCCTGATAATAAACTTGAAATCGTTACAGACTCTGACAAACAGGCAGAGTGGGCCCAGAAAGTGCTCCATGGTCGACATCATCACGACCTCAATCAACCATATATCGACAAGGAAGCATCAAATAAGTGGCTCTCTGATGGAACATTGTTTCCAGAAACAGAAGGATTTATGATGGCGATCCAAGACCAAGTAATTAATACCAACAATTACAAGAAATTTGTTATAAGAGATCCAAATATCGTATCGGACAAGTGCAGAAGGTGTCAACAAACAACAGAGACAATACAACACATTACGTCGGGATGTTCAGCCATAGCTAACATTGATTACCTACGCAGGCACAATCAACTTTGCAACATCATCCATCAGAAGTTGGCCAACAAATTTGGATTAGTTAACACCTACACGCCTTATTACAAGTACCATCCGCATGCAGTTCTAGAGAATGCTGATTTTAGACTATACTACGATAGGTCAATTATCACCGATAGACGGGTGACGAATAACCGGCCTGATATTGTGGTTGTGGATAAAAACGCTAACTCGGTTCTCCTAGTGGATGTTGCTGTACCCAATAACAATAATATTTTAGACAAATACAACGAGAAAATTGCAAAATACACCGATCTTGCAATTGAGGTAGGTCAGATGTGGCAGGCAGAGAAAGTAGAGGTGGTGCCGGTCATTGTTTCATCTACGGGACTAATCCCCAAAACTCTACAAGACAGCCTCACCAAACTAGGTCTTCACAAAAACACATACATCCATCTGCAGAAGGCTGCAATTTTGAATACTTGTCACACTGTCCGTAAATTTCTAAATATGTAACTGCTGTGCCTAATCCCATTTGCGTTAACACACGCTCGGGATAGGTGAACATTACCAGCAAGAGCTGAGCAAGAGTACACTTGAGTTGGAAATAATAATAATAATAATAATAATAATAATGATAATAATAATAATAATAATAATAATAATAATAATTAGATATAGAAGGTATCGAGGAAATTAAATACCTCGGAGCGAACCAAAACCAGTTAGTTTCAGGACACGATGGTCTCCATGTAAGGAGCGGTACTCCGACAGCGTCTGTTCTCCATGTAAGGAGCGGCTGAATCAGCACCTGGCAGTAGGTCTAAAATGCGACAATCACGATGTCGAATTGTAAAACTAGATTACCCCAGGTGGGTAGAGCTAAATGCTCAGAATCCCACACTGCTAGTGTACCTAGTACATCGGCTGTCTGCTCCACGGATTCTGGGGGGAGCAATAATTCGATTGTAAATTCCGGGACCTTAAATCTCAGGAATCGTCAGGTGAATCGACATTGCAACACCTTAAACTCTTGTCGCGTTCAAGTTGGTGCTAGAAGGGCTTGTTCGAAAAATGATTTACCTTCTTCCTCGGTTAGCGGTAGGCGCAGCGTGACACCGAGTAGGGCTACTGCGATCCACACTCAGGGGGAAAACAACATCGATCCTCCGCCACCGGCTTCTGATGTTTCTGGAGTGACGCAAGTCGGCACATCTACGACCACAAAAGCCGGAAAGCCCAGGAAGCGCATGAAGTGGACTATCGAGCTAAACTCATTCATTATGCGCTCCTACTTTAAAATCACCAAGATGGAAACTGATATGACGACATACAGATACGCCCTCCACCGTGCATTCATTGAACATTTTCCAGAATTTCACCATCTCACGGAACAGCGTATTGCTGACCAACGTCGAAGTATTGTAAGAAACAATCTACTACCCGGTCCGACGTTGCAACAAATTCGAGGTGAAGTCCTTCTTGACCTTCAAGATGGAGAGAATGACATAATTACCGATCAGGATACACATAAATCGGAGAATGCACAAAGAGACCACAATGGCGTTGAGGAAATAAACAATGATTGCGACAAAACCACCGATAATGACTATAATACCGAACTTTGTAAAGCACTAGCGGAATTTAATGGCACCAACCCAATACACCGGCCAAAACTACCCAAGCTTCGAACCAATAAGAGCACTAACAACATACTAGCAGCTGTGAACTTACTACTGCAAAACCATGCTAAAGACTGCGAAGCGCTGGAACAACTTCACACTCTCATCTATTGTGGAGCGGTAGCAGTGCTTCGAAGTCACAATCAACAAATCCAATCCCCAAAGAACAATCGGGGCAAAGACTACAAACAGCTCAAGCCTTGGTGGCAACGCCGGCTGGAGGAGTCCATTGATGACATCAGAAGGGAATTGGGGCAGCTAACAGAGTTTAAAAACAACTTGAAACCGTCTAGGCGCTTAACAAACAGAGTGAGAAAGATCTATCGAAAAATCAAAACTTTTACAGGTCACCCACAACATAAACAACATGTATGTGAATATATGGATTTACTCAGGCAAAAGTTAAAGGCAAAATCCAAACGTTTGTCACGATATGTCAAGTGCACGAAAAGGAAACAACAAAACTACTTATTCAATAACAATCAGAAGTTATTTTACAGGCAACTTAGCGGTACAGTAAACAATCACAACCAAAGTCTTCCAAATAAAGATGAGCTAACGGAGTACTGGTCTTCTTTATGGTCGAACCCTATCGAACACAAATCCAACTCTCACTGGATAAGAACTGAGGAGGAAAAAATAAACATTGAACCAATGCCTTTCGTTAACTTGACAACAAGCGAGGTAACCGAAGCTATAAAGAGCACCAGTAGTTGGAAGACACCAGGAGTTGACAATGTCCAAAACTTCTGGTATAAGAAGTTTGACAGTCTGCATGAAGCAATAGCAAGATCATTTACACATATTCTGCAACATCCAGAAGATACACCACCATTTCTGACACTGGGTTCGACCCACTTGCTTCCCAAAACGCATCAAACTCACGATCCTACGCAGTATAGACCTATAACATGCCTTCCAACTATATAAAAAATATTAACGTCTTGCATCACTTACCGTATTTACAGACATGCTGATCAAAACAACATCTTGTCGGAAGAACAGAAAGGGTGCAGACGAGATCACCAAGGTTGCAAAGAACAACTCATCATCGATTCGGTAATACTAAAACAGGCGCAGAAGGAACAGCGCAACATCTACACGGCTTTCGTAGATTATAGGAAAGCATTTGATAGCGTTCCACATTCCTGGCTTGTTAAAGTTTTGCAAATTTACAAAGTACACCCCATTCTTGTTACTTTTCTTGAATCATCGATGAAGCACTGGCGAACGAACCTTCATTTACAAATAAATGGTCAATACCTCGTAACTGATGAAATTTCTATCCGTAGGGGGATCTTCCAGGGCGACTCCCTGAGTCCACTTTGGTTTTGTTTGGCAATGAATCCACTTTCCAAGCTACTTAACGATACGGATTACGGCTTTAAAATCAAAGCCAACAGGAATACTAGCTACACTGTTTCCCACCTTTTATACATGGATGACATCAAAATATACGCATCAAACCAGCGTCAAATTCAACATTTACTTAATATCACTGAAAAGTTTTCCAGTGATATACAAATGGGATTTGGATTAGACAAGTGCAAAACCTTGAATATCGAGAAGGGTAAAATCGTTAACGGAGATGTGTTACTACCTAATGGGAACATTATAAATGCCATGCAAAATGGTGAAACCTACAAATATCTAGGATTTCAGCAAGCTAAGCTACTAGACCAGAAGCAAGCAAAAACCAAAATTCGAGGACAGTTCACTCAAAGGATAACTGCTTTATTGAAATCCCAGTTGAACGCAGGAAATCTTGCCAAAGCAATTAACACCTACGCCATACCGGTCCTGACATACTCATTTGGAATTCTGAAGTCGACAAAAACAGAACTGGAAGATATCCAAAGAACAACGCGAACCATGATGACCAAACACAAATGTCACCACCCGAAATCATCAGTTAGTAGGACCACTCTACCAAGAAAAGAGGGAGGGAGAGCTCTAACGGACATAGTTAATTTACATTACAAACAAATATCCCAACTCCAAAAATTCTTCATTGGCAAGGCTCAAACATCTAAATTGCATGAGCTGGTCGCGAAAGCAGATAAAAACTATTCCCCCTTAGATCTTGTAAACCCTGATAATAAACTTGAAATCGTTACAGACTCTGACAAACAGGCGGAGTGGGCCCAGAAAGTACTCCATGGTCGACATCATCACGACCTCAATCAACCATATATCGACAAGGAAGCATCAAATAAGTGGCTCTCTGATGGAACATTGTTTCCAGAAACAGAAGGATTTATGATGGCGATCCAAGACCAAGTAATTAATACCAACAATTACAAGAAATTTGTTATAAGAGATCCAAATATCGTATCGGACAAGTGCAGAAGGTGTCAACAAACAACAGAGACAATACAACACATTACGTCGGGATGTTCAGCCATAGCTAACATTGATTACCTACGCAGGCACAATCAACTTTGCAACATCATCCATCAGAAGTTGGCCAACAAATTTGGATTAGTTAACACCTACACGCCTTATTACAAGTACCATCCGCATGCAGTTCTAGAGAATGCTGATTTTAGACTATACTACGATAGGTCAATTATCACCGATAGACGGGTGACGAATAACCAGCCTGATATTGTGGTTGTGGATAAAAACGCTAACTCGGTTCTCCTAGTGGATGTTGCTGTACCCAATAACAATAATATTTTAGACAAATACAACGAGAAAATTGCAAAATACACCGATCTTGCAATTGAGGTAGGTCAGATGTGGCAGGCAGAGAAAGTAGAGGTGGTGCCGGTCATTGTTTCATCTACGGGACTAATCCCCAAAACTCTACAAGACAGCCTCACCAAACTAGGTCTTCACAAAAACACATACATCGATCTGCAGAAGGCTGCAATTTTGAATACTTGTCACACTGTCCGTAAATTTCTAAATATGTAACTGCTGTGCCTAATCCCATTTGCGTTTACACACGCTCGGGATAGGTGAACATTACCAGCAAGAGTACACTTGAGTTGGAAATAATAATAATAATAATAATAATAATAATAATAATAATAATAATAATAATAATAATAATAATAATAATAATAATAATAATAATAATAATAATAATAATAATAATAATAATAATAATAATAATAATAATAATAATAATAATAATAATAATAATAATAATAATAATTTGTTTGTTATAAGAGATCCAAACATCGTGTCGGACAAGTGCAGAAGGTGTCAACAAACAACAGAGACGATACAACACATTACGTCGGTATGTTCAGCCATAGCTAACATTGATTACCTACGCAGGCACAATCAACTTTGCAACATCATCCATCAGAAGTTGGCCAACAAATTTGGATTAGTTAACACCTACGCGCCTTATTACAAGTACCATCCGCATGCAGTTCTAGAGAATGCTGATTTTAGACTATACTACGATAGGTCAATTATCACCGATAGACGGGTGACGAATAACCGGCCTGATATTGTGGTTGTGGATAAAAAAGCTAACTCGGTTCTCCTGGTGGATGTTGCTGTACCCAATAACAACAATATTTTAGACAAATACAACGAAACAATTGCAAAATACACCGATCTTGCAATTGAGGTAGGACAGATGTGGCATGCAGAGAAAGTAGAGGTGGTGCCGGTCATCATTTCATCTACGGGACTTACCCCAAAACTCTACAAGACAGCCTCGCCAAACTAGGTCTTCACAAAAACACATATATCGATCTGCAGAAGGCTGCAATTTTGAATACTTGTCACACTGTCCGTAAATTTCTAAATATGTAACTGCTGTACCAAATCCCATTTGCGTTTACACACGCTCGGGATAGGTGAACATTACCAGCAAGAGCTGAGCAAGAGTTCACTTGAGTTGGAAATAATAATAATAATAGGGGTCAAGGTGAAATATCACCAGGGGTTTGGTCACGCGTAACTCAAAGCTTCGCTTATAGCCTCTGCCACCCAAGATCGTCCGTGCGTGGTGAAGAACCACATCCTAGACGAGGTGAATCTGTTCTTGCAGAGCACGGCGAATCTATTGGAGTAAACCAAGAAAAATAATCCGTAACCTAAGGCGTTCGCCGTGCTGAAAGGTGAATGGCTCCACGCCAGAGAGTCGCAAACGGCTGCCTCCGAATACCTGGGGACCTTCGGAGTATGTACCCCTTCGGCGGTATGGGTGCACTGCCGCAGTCGAGTTTAGTTCATCCCTTCTCGTGGGAACATTTATGAGTGTTTCAGAATCTATAAATTTCCAAGAGATCCCAGCCTCTATAAGCAGGGATGTGGTTGCGAGTCCACATACAGAAAAAACTCCCGCCCAAAGTACGAGCCAGAAGACGGCGGTTTCACCCCGGTTTCTGGTCGTCAAAAGAGATGAAGGAGATTTCACAAATGTGAATCCCTTTATTATTCATAAGGTTTTATATGGTTTAATAGGAGATGCTAAGCAAGTTCGTAAAATAAAAGATGGTCTATTGGTAGAAACTACCTCAGCTGCTCAATCCAGACGTTTAATGACTGTTAAACAATTTGGTGATTTCGCTGTAGAAGTTGTACCCCATCGAAACTTGAACACCTCCAAAGGCGTCATATACTGTCCAGACTTACTAAATTGCTCCATTGAAGATATTTTAGCTGGTTTAAAAGACCAAGGCGTACTTGAAGTACGTCGAATCAAAATAAAAAGAAACGGAACCTTAACAGATTCACCTAACCACGTGATCACTTTTAACACACCAGTTTTACCAAAGCGGATCAAAGTTGCTTTCTACAGTCTGCAGGTTAGGTTGTATGTGCCAGCACCAATGAGGTGCTTCAAATGTCAACGTTTTGGGCACATGTCATCCACCTGCAATAGCGAACAGCTGTGTGTATGTGGTAAACCCTTACATGAAGGTAGACCCTGTGATGATCCAGTTACGTGTGTGAATTGTAAGGAAACACATTCCGCAAGATCTCGCGAATGTCCTGTATAGAAACAAGAAGCTGCCATTCAAGAATTGAAAGTAAAAGAAAACATATCCTACACAGAAGCCAAAAGGAAAGTTAATATCCCAACACCAATCCCCAACAGCTCTTACGCCAAAGTTACAGCTTCTCCTTCAAAATTAGACTACACTGGTCTTATCGAGGAACTTGTGCCCAAGATAGTGTCGGCACTGGCTTCTAAGAATGTTTTTAATCCACCTGTTTCAACGTCTAAGCCGCTATTAATGTCCGACCATTCAGAAAAACGTAAAAGGAATGAACCTTCGGAGACTTTCTCACAATCATCAGGTGATGAAACGTCTCAAATCTCCCAGGTTACTGACTCTGGGAAAAAAAAGAGGAAACCGGGATGGCAAAAAGGAAGACCTAGGAAAGTTTCCCAAGCTCTGTGATATTTTACTATTTATTGAGTTATTGTTCTATTTATTCTATTTATATATTACTTATTTATTTACTTGTTTGTTACTCGTCTGCCTGTTTGTTTCTGCTTTATATATAAATATTTTTTTAATTGCAAATGGATCCAATGGAAAATATAGTTCAATGGAATTGTAATGGATGTAAAACGCACTTTTGTGAACTTAAGGCAATTATTCTAGAAAAATCTCCTGCTGTGATTTGTTTACAAGAAACGCATTTCAAGCCAGAAGAAAGCTTCTCACTCAGAGAATATAAATGCTTTCGTACTGATATAGTACCAAGACTACGCGCAAGAAGTGGCGTAGCCATTTTTGTTAAAGACAACATACCAGTTACAAAGCTGAATATACAAAGTAATTTACTGGTTGTAGCTGTTAAAATATCGTTTCCAGTTAAAATGAACATTTGTAACGTCTACTTACCTGATGGAAACTGGAAAATAGAAGATTTCAGAAATTTAATTGCACAAATCCCCTCTCCAGTTTTACTCCTTGGTGACTTTAATGCTCATAATCGTCTGTGGGGGTCGTCTAATACTGACACACGTGGTAGAATATTGGAAACGTTTATCGAAGAGCAAGATTTAGTAATCCTTAACACAGGCGAAGGTACGTACCTCAATAGCAGATCACAAACCTTCTCTTCAATTGATCTAACCTTCTGCTCCCCATCTTTGGCTCCAACTATCCAATGGGACATTATGAAAAATCACCACGATACAGATCATCTACCCATAGTCCTAAATTTTGCCCAGCATAATATTTCTCAAAAATTATCTGAAAAATGGAACTTTCAACGGGCAGACTGGCAATTATATCAAAGGTTAATGACTAATTACATCTTACCTGAAGGTAACGTCGACGATTTGGTAAACAGCTTGACAAATGCAATTATAACAGCAGCTAATGCTGCTATACCTAAATCAAGAAATAATCTAAGGCGAAGAATAGTTCCGTGGTGGAATAACGAAGTGCGGGAAGCAGTTGAAGAGAAAAAACGAGCGTTTAACCTCTTTAAGAAACATCCTACTCAAGAAAACATGATACACTTCAAACAGTTAAGAGCCAGGTCTAGGAAAATCATACTGCAAAGTAAGAGAAATTCTTGGCAAAACTATGTTTCCTCTATTACATCTGCTACTCCAGTACCACAAATATGGGATAAAATTAGATGTATAAAGGGTCGTAAATTTTCCAGTCAGCCAACAATACTCTTAATAGACAATGAAGAAGTAACTAATATATATATAAAATAGCTAACGAACTGGCAGATAATTTTGAACATGTCAGTTCATCAATAAATTATGACAATGACTTTGTAAATTTTAAAAATGCATCCGAATCGACTTAAGATTTCTATTCTGGTGACCAACTATTCTATAATCTGGCCTTCACAAGACAAGAGTTGAATGAAGCTTTATCTAGGTGTAAGTCTTCTAGCCCCGGCCCAGATAAAATAACATACGATCTCATTAAAGGTCTGCCAATATTCGCTAAACAAAATCTTTTAGAACTGTACAATAAAATATGGAAAGAAGGTTGTTATCCTGAACAATGGAGAAAAGCTCATGTCATACCACTCCTTAAGCCAGACAAAGATCCTACTCTAGCATCAAGCTATAGACCAATTTCACTAACCTGTTGCTTGGGAAAAATTTTGGAAAAAATGGTCTCGATTCGTCTTACATGGATTCTTGAGTCCAATAATCTCATAAGCCATTATCAGTCAGGATTCCGTGAGGCTCGCTCTGCAATGGACAATCTGGTACATATTGAAGATAGTATACAGAATAGCTTTGCCAATCGAAGTCACCTTGTTGCTATCTTTTTTGACCTAGAAAAGGCGTTCGACATGACATGGAGATATGGAATCTTGAAAAAATTGCACAACTGGGGACTGCGTGGAAATCTGCCGCGTTTCATAGATACCTTTCTTCAGGATAGATCTCTCAACGTTAAACTCGGAAATGAGCTTTCAGACAGTAGAGTCCTAGAAAACGGAATACCACAGGGTTCAACATTTAGTGTTATACTTTTTTCAGTCGCAGTAAATATTTTAGTCGACTGCGTTCAATACCCTGTGCAGAAATGCATATACGTAGATGATCTAGCCATTTTTTACTCTTCTAAAGATATTGAGACTACAGAGAAAACACTTCAAATCTCAATTAACCACCTAGTCGAAGAAGCAGCAAAACAAGGATTCAAATTTTCCAGTACTAAAACGAGAGTAATCCATTTTTGTCGGCTAAGAAAACCTCAAAGAGATCCTCATCTAGAAATAATGGGCACTCCTATTGAACTGGTGAATTCTTACAAATTTTTAGGCG
Source organism: Lochmaea crataegi (assembly GCA_947563755.1). Classification (NCBI taxonomy): domain Eukaryota; kingdom Metazoa; phylum Arthropoda; class Insecta; order Coleoptera; family Chrysomelidae; genus Lochmaea; species Lochmaea crataegi. Next base: position 30,237,052 of record OX387431.1, on the reverse strand, counting down.
TGACTCTGGATAGTAGGCTAAATTGGAATAAGCAAATAGAACAAGTCATCTTAAAGTCTAAGAAAGTTTTAAATATCATCAGAGCTCTTTCAAGTTTAAACTGGGGATGCGACCGAGAAATTCTCATAAGGCTATACAAAACACTAATACTACCCCGTATTGACTATGGAAGCATACTTTATGGCGGGGCAAGAAGAACAAAACTAAAAAAAATTGATTCGATTCAAGGTACAGCTTTAAAACTAGCCTTGGGTGCTTTCCGTACAACTCCTAGAATCTCTAAATTGTGATGCCAGTGTCCTTCCACTTCAGATCAGAAGAAATCAACTGCTTCTAAACTACGCTTTAAATATTTGGTCTCAACCAAATCATCCTAATTATAACTTGATCTACAATGAAGCCAGAAGAACTAACTTTGAAGAACGCCCGACAATAACAAGGCCCGTTAGCGTTCGAATAGCTGAAGCCTTAAACGCTTATAATGTACAACTTCCTAATGTGTTTAGTCGCTATTGTGGCAATAATTCTCCATGGACGATAAAGTTACCAAAAGTAAATATAGAATGTAATTTGTCAAAAAAATCGGAAGCAAATCAAATGTTACTTTTATCCAGATTTCGGTCCACCCTAGAAAAATACCCAAACAGCTACGCTATATATACAGACGGTTCCAAATCTAGTCGCGGTGTTGGTAGTGCATTTTATACGTACGGCGAAACCTTCACATGGTCACTTCCCCTTATAACAACTGTATTTACAGCAGAATTATTTGCAATTTGGCAAGCGATAAAATATGTAAATGAGACAATTATCAATTCCATAGTCATAGTTATCTGCTCAGACTCTCTAAGTTCACTGGATGCCATTCAGAATACCTTTTCCTCTGATCCTCTCATACAAATCATACTAGCCCTAGTGACAGAAGTGCAAAATAAAGGTAAAGATATCAATTTTATATGGACTCCCAGTCATTGTGGGATAAAAGGGAATGAACTAGCAGATCAGGCAGCTAGTGAAGCGAGTGGTGAAGAGGTGGAAGAGAATGTACAAATACGATACCAGGACGTGAAGAAATATATAAAAGAACAAGTAAATATACTGTGGCAACAAAACTGGTCTAGAAGTGATATGCGTCTCAAAATTATAAAATCAAATGTGAATAAATGGATCCTACCAACCAATTTAAAGAGACGAGAACAAGTAGCGATTTCCAGACTACGGTTAGGACATACACGAATGACTAACAGTTTTATGCTGTTAGGCACCAGGCAACCAAGGTGTGAAATATGTCATGTATATTTAACTATTAAGCACATACTAGTGGAATGCGTTAAGTACTCGATAGTCCGGCAAACGATAGGTCTTAGTAATGACATTAAAACATGTTTGAACAATGATATAAGTAACATTAAGAAGCTACTTGATTTTCTACATCAAACGAAATTGATAAAACAACTATAAACTAAATGCTACACTGAAGATTTTCACCGTTCGTTAAAATAGTTAATGGGCTAATGACCATAGAAGTCGATGCCCTACCTCAAAAAAAAATAATAATAATAATAATGATAATAATAATAATAATAATAATGATAATAATAATAATAATAATAATAATAATAATAATAATAATAATAATAATAATAATAATAATAATAATAATAATAATAATAATAATAATAATAATAATAATAATAATAATAATAATAATAATAATAATAATAATAATAATAATAATATTAATAATAATAATAATAATAATAATAATACTCCCTACCCGTGGGGGTACTGGTCCCCTATCGGGCGCTTCCCCAGGTGGTGGATCGGGGAATGCCTTTTAGATATAGAAGGTATCGAGGAAATTAAATACCTCGGAGCGAACCAAAACCAGTTAGTTTCAGGACACGACGGTCTCCATGTAAGGAGCGGTACTCCGACAGCGTCTGTTCTCCATGTAAGGAGCGGCTGAATCAGCACCTGGCAGTAGGTCTAAAATGCGACAATCACGATGTCGAATTGTAAAACAAGATTACCCCAGGTGGGTAGAGCTAAATGCTCAGAATCCCACACTGCTAGTGTACCTAGTACATCGGCTGTCTGCTCCACGGATTCTGGGGGGAGCAATAATTCGAGTGTAAATTCCGGGACCTTAAATCTCAGGAATCGTCAGGTGAATCGACATTGCAACACCTTAAACTCTTGTCGCGTTCAAGTTGGTGCTAGAAGGGCTTGTTCGAAAAATGATTTACCTTCTTCCTCGGTTAGCGGTAGGCGCAGCGTGACACCGAGTAGGGCTACTGCGAACCAAACTCAGGGGGAAAACAACATCGATCCTCCGCCACCGGCTTCTGATGTTTCTGGAGTGACGCAAGTCGGCACATCTACGACCACAAAAGCCGGAAAGCCCAGGAAGCGCATAAAGTGGACTATCGAGCTAAACTCATTCATTATGCGCTCCTACTTTAAAATCACGAATATGGAAACTGATATGACGACATACAGATACGCCCTCCACCGTGCATTCGTTGAACATTTTCCAGAATTTCACCATCTCACGGAACAGCGTATTGCTGACCAACGTCGAAGTATTGTGAAAAACAATCTACTACCCGGTCCGACGTTGCAACAAATTCGAGATGAAGTCCTTCTTGACCTTCGAGATGGAGAGAGTGACTTAATTACCGATCAGGATACACATAAATCGGAGAATGCACAAAGAGACCACAATGGCGTTGAGGAAATAAACAATGATTGCGACAAAACCACCGATAATGACTATAATACCGAACTTTGTAAAGCACTAGCGGAATTTAATGTCACCAACCCAATACACCGGCCAAAATTACCAAAGCTGCGAACCAATAAGAGCACTAACAGCATACTAGCAGCTGTGAACTTACTACTGCAGAACTATGCTAAAGACTGCGAAGCGCTGGAACAACTTCACACTCTCATCTATTGTGGAGCGGTAGCAGTGATTCGAAGTCACAATCAACAGATCCAATCCCCTAAGAACAATCGGGGTAAAGACTACAAACAGCTCAAGCCTTGGTGGCAACGCCGGCTGGAAAAGTCCATTGATGACATCAGAAGGGAATTGGGGCAGCTTACAGAATTTAAAAACAACTTGAAACCATCTAGGCGCTTAACAAACAGAGTGAGGAAGATCTATCAAAGAATCAACACTTATACAGGTCACCCACAACATAAACAACATGTATGTGAATATATCGATTCACTCAGGCAAAAGTTAAAGGCAAAATCAAAACGTTTGTCACGATATGTCAAGTGCACGAGAAGGAAACAACAGAACTACTTATTCAATAACAATCAGAAGTTATTTTACAGGCAACTAAGCGGTACTGTAAACAATCACAACCAAAGTCTCCCAGATAAAGATGAGCTAACGAAGTACTGGTCTTCTTTATGGTCGAACCCTATCGAACATAAATCCAACGCTCACTGGATAAGAACTGAGGAGGAAAAAATTAACATTGAACCAATGCCTTTCGTTAACTTGACAACAAGCGAGGTAACCGAAGCTATAAAGAGCACCAGTAATTGGAAGACACCAGGAGTTGACCATGTCCAAAACTTCTGGTATAAGAAGTTTGACAGTCTGCATGAAGCAATGGCAAGATCATTTACACATATTCTGCAGCATCCAGAAGATACACCACCATTTCTGACACTGGGTTCGACCCACTTGCTTCCCAAAACGCATCAAACTCACGATCCTACGCAGTATAGACCTATAACATGCCTTCCAACTATATATAAAATATTAACGTCTTGCATTACTAACCGTATTTACAGACATGCCGATCAAAACAACATCTTGTCGGAAGAACAAAAAGGGTGCAGACGAGATCACCAAGGCTGCAAAGAGCAACTCATCATCGATTCGGTAATACTAAAACAGGCGCAGAAGGAACAGCGCAACATCTACACGGCTTTCGTAGATTATAGGAAAGCATTTGATAGCGTTCCACATTCCTGGCTTGTTAAAGTTTTGCAAATTTACAAAGTACATCCCACTCTTGTTACTTTTCTTGAATCATCGATGAAGCACTGGCGAACGAACCTTCATTTACAAATAAATGGTCAATACCTCGAAACTGATGAAATTTCTATCCGTAGGGGGATCTTCCAAGGCGACTCCCTGAGTCCACTTTGGTTTTGTTTGGCAATGAATCCACTCTCCAATCTACTTAACGATACGGATTACGGCTTTAAAATCAAGGCCAACAGAAACACTAGCTGCACTGTTTCCCACCTCTTATACATGGATGACATCAAAATATACGCATCAAACCAGCGTCAAATTCAACATTTACTTAATATTACTGGAACATTTTCCAGTGATATACAAATGGGATTTGGATTAGACAAGTGCAAAACCTTAAATATCGAGAAGGGTAAAATCGTTAACGGAGATGTATTACTACCTAATGGGAACATTATAAATGCCATGCAAAATGGTGAAACCTACAAATATCTAGGATTTCAGCAAGCTAAGCTACTTGACCAGAAGCAAGCAAAAACCAAAATTCGAGGACAGTTCACTCAAAGGATATCTGCTTTATTGAAATCCCAGTTGAACGCAGAAAATCTCGCCAAAGCAATTAACACCTACGCCATACCGATCCTGACATACTCATTTGGAATTCTGAAGTGGACAAAAACAGAACTGGAAGATATTCAAAGAACAACGCGAACTATGATGACCAAACACAAATGTCACCACCCGACATCATCAGTTATTAGGACCACATTACCAAGAAAAGAGGGAGGGAGAGCTTTAACGGACATAGTTAATTTACATTATAATCAAATATCTAAACTCCAAAAGTTCTTCATTGGCAAGGCTCAAACATCTAAATTGCATGAGTTGGTCGCGAAAGCAGATAAAAACTATTCCTCCTTAGATCTTGTAAACCCTGATAAAAAACTTGATATCGTTACAGACTCTGACAAACAGGCGGAGTGGGTCCAGAAAGCGCTTCATGGTCGACATCATCACGACCTCAATCAACCATATATCGACAAGGAAGCATCAAATAAGTGGCTCTCTGATGGAACATTGTTTCCAGAAACAGAAGGATTTATGATGGCGATCCAAGACCAAGTTATTAATACCAACAATTACAAGAAATTTGTTATAAGAGATCCAAACATCGTGTCGGACAAGTGCAGAAGGTGTCAACAAACAACAGAGACGATACAACACATTACGTCGGGATGTTCAGCCATAGCTAACATTGATTACCTACGCAGGCACAACCAACTGTGCAACATCATTCATCAGAAGTTGGCCAACAAATTTGGATTAGTTAACACCTACACGCCTTATTACAAGTACCATCCTCATGCAGTTCTAGAGAATGCTGATTTTAGACTTTACTACGATAGGTCAATTATCACCGATAGACGGGTGACGAATAACCGGCCTGATATTGTAGTTGTGGATAAAAAAGCTAACTCGGTTCTTCTAGTGGATGTTGCTGTACCCAATAACAACAATATGTTAGACAAATACAACGAGAAAATTGCAAAATACACCGATCTTGCAATTGAGGTAGGACAGATGTGGCATGCAGAGAAAGTAGAGGTGGTGCCGGTCATCGTTTCATCTACGGGACTAATCCCCAAAACTCTACAAGACAGCCTCACCAAACTAGGTCTTCACAAAAACACATACATCGATCTGCAGAAGGCTGCAATTTCGAATACTTGTCACAATGTCCGTAAATTTCTGAATATGTAATGTAACGAGGTTTTTTTTTTCGTCCGTTCAGGATTATTTTGTTTTACAATAATTACTCATTGAATATTGTTTATAACCCGTTATACCCTCTGAATATGTGTAAAATAATTTAAATATTAAATATTTTTTCCGGGTTTGTGAAATAAAAATTGTAAGTTCGCCGCCCTGCGGTTCTAAAATTCATGTTTTCTCACCGCTACTAAATAGAGAGTAGGTAGCGCGCAGGTCAAGCTGATCGAGAGAGGGGGATAGGGAGACGAAGCCCTGAGAGTCAGAGAGTCGAAAGTGAAGTTCTACCTAGTAGTCCAGGCATTACACACCGAAAATCGCCTTTTTGCGGTAATCGCTGGTATCAGCTTGAAACTTTGTATAAAGGTTGCAAAAAATACGTACAATAAAATAGTACTAACCCGCAAATGCAAAACCTTGCACGACATTGTTCAAATGACCATATTGTGCTATTTTCTAGTACAATTACTCGTTCATTCGTGAATATCTTTTTTGCTCTTGATTATGAAGAAGAAATGTTAAATACTTTTTTTTGTCTTCTAAAAACGAACAATATGAAACCAACCGCGTCGAAAAATATTGATTAGATCAAAAGTTATTGATGATTAAGTTTACATAAACACTATTAGATTATTTTGTTAACAATGACAATATCCTGTAATTGTGCTTAATTACTGTACTCTGTCAACAGATCACGTGTGCCAAACCCGCAATCGCTAAGTTGAATAGTTAATGAGTTATAGCGTTATAATCAAATTGACGTAGCATTTTTTTACAATAAACCTGTACCACTTTGTCACTTTCCCTGTATGACGCTGATTTTTTCTAAGGTAGATTACGTACGGTGTAATCGAGCGGCGTCGTTATTTTTTCAAAAATTGCAATTGCACGGCTAAAATAGGGTTTTTCTACAAATAACAACAAAAAATGTATACTTTGTTTGACGCACGCGCATCTACTCAGGTTTCAATATTTCCAGATTTTCGACAACGGGAATAGATTTCTCTCGTCGCGAGGTATGAAATTAAAAAAAAATCATCCAAATATCTTTATTGGATCCCAAGAAAAGTCGACTTTAAGTAGCACCGTTCAATTTGAATGGCTGCGTCAAGATTTTCAGCGAGTCGGCCGAGCGGGAAAGTGACAAAGTGGTACAGGTCTATTGTAAAAAAATGCTACGTCAATTTGTTTATAACGCTATAACTCATTAACTATTCAACTTACCGATTGCGGGTTTGGCACTCGTGATCTGTTGACGGAGTACAGTAATTAAGCACAATTACAGGATATTGTCATTGTTAACAAAATAATCTAATAGTGTTTAATCAAACTAATGTTTATGTAAACTTAATCATCAATAACTTTTGATCTAATCAATATTTTCCGACGCGGTTAGTTTCATATTGTTCATTTTTAGAAGACAAAAAAAAAGTATTTAACATTTTTTCTTCATAATCAAGAGCAAAAAAGATATTCACGAATGAACGAGTAATTGTACTAGAAAATAGCACAATATGGTCATTTAAACAATGTCGTGCAAGGTTTTGCATTTGCGGGTTAGTACTATTTTATTGTACGTATTTTTTGCAACCTTTATACAAAGTTTCAAGCTGATACCAGCGATTATCGCGCTAAACTCTAAATCGCCTGGACTACTAGGGATATGCGATACTCGCTAAATATCGATACGAGGTATCGAAAGGTATTGAATGTGAAGTATCGATACCAGTATCGTATCGATAAGAAATTATCGATACCTACTGGTATCAAATCGAAACTGATATGGAAGAAGGAGTAATAATTGAAAAACGAAAAAGAATATATTCTTTTAAAAATATTACACGTCAACGTCAAAGATAACTTTTTTTTAAATGTTCCACTCTAATTTGGAGCAGCTTCCTAAGAAAATAAGTTTGGAGACCCTGTTTCCTCGTAATCTATTTCTGTCCCTGCAATAAGTGGCTCCAGCTTTAGAAAATAAACGTTCTGCTGGAACCGATGTAGCAGCAATACATAGATATTTTCTTGAAACTTTATAAATGTTTGGGAAAACCGTTTTCATGTCCACGTTTTACTCTTAGGAGGAGCTATTTTGATTCGATACGATACCACTACTAGGGTACTAATATTAGTTAAGTATCGAAAAGCTGGTATCGATATGAAAGTATTCGGTATCGGAATAGAAATATCGATACTGGTATTGTATCGGTAGTATCGGAAGATCCCTAGTTCTACCTGGCCACGGCTGAAGCAAGCTAGCTACCGTTCAACGTTCCGTCTGCCGTTTTTTTTGAATTTTGTTGTTTTGATATTTCTAATTTTTTTTTGCAGTTTGCATTTTGATTTTTCTGTTTTAGTAATTTACTTTTATTTGATAAAAGTTGAAACCGTTGCTGCGAAGGTAAGAATTAATTGGAAACTATTTACATTTAAAATAGGTGGTCTTTTCAATCCCTAATAAATAAAGTTTATTCCATAGCATTAGAATTATATTTTACAGTAAGAGTCAGTATTTCCGTTTTATAGCAAATATTTCCGAACTCAAGTATAATTTCCTCTTGAAAATCCTTTGATATTTATTCCCGATTTCCAATCCCGTCCCGATTGAAATATTGAGGAGTGCCAGGCGTCTGGCCAGGGCTCCTTGATCTTTTAATTCGTAAAGCCGTTCTAAATTGAAATCTTGAGGGGTGCCAGGCGTCTGGCCAGGGCCGTTCGATATTTTAGTTTAAGAACAAACCTTTTGATATTTATTCCCGATTTCCAATCCCGTCCCGATTGAAATATTGAGGAGTGCCAGGCGTCTAGCCAGGGCTCCTTGATCTTTTAATTCATAAAGCCGTTCTAAATTAAAATCTTGAGGGGTGCCAGGCGTCTGGCCAGGGCCCTTCGATATTTTAGTTTAAGAAGAAACCCTTTGAGATTTATTCCCGATTTCCAATCCCGTCCCGATTGAAATATTGAGGAGTGCCAGGCGTCTGGCCAGGGCTCCTTGATCTTTTAATTCTTAAAAGCCGTTCTAAATTAAAATCTTGAGGGGTGCCAGGCGTTTGGCCAGGGCCCTTTGATATTTTAGTTTAAGGACCAAACCCTTTGGTATTTATTCCCGATTTCCAATCCCGTCCCGATTGAAATATTGAGGAGTGCCAGGCGTCTGGCCAGGGCTCTTTGATATTTTAATTCGTAAAGCCGTTCTAATTGAAATCTTGAGGGGTGCCAGGCGTCTGGCCAGGGCCCTTTGATATTTTAATTCAAGGACCGGATCCTGTAGTATTCCCGAATAAAGCTTCCTTGACATTTTTATAATTCCCGAACCAGAAAACCTTTCGTATTCTTTCTCCCGATCCCACCAAATGTAAAGTTTTAGTATTACTAGTTATTCTACCTACCGGGTGCATCAAAAGTGATGGCATATCTAATAACATATTATCCGGTGTATTTATTTAATTATCAACCTGTTTAGCGAAAAGACCCCTAACATTTAAGTTTGATTTCACCGTTTATTTTCTGTATAAAACCATTTTTAAGCTTATAAACCTCTCTTGCTTATGTCCTGCCCGCTTCGTCTCTAATTTGTGCATGTTAATTGTACCTATAGTTTGCTTACATATTTGTGCTTTTGGATACCAGAGTATTGTCGCTTTTTCTTGTATAATAGTGGTTTTTTTATTATTATTATTATTATAACGGCTTCAGACAGCCGCTACCATTGTATATACTATTGAGGGTAGGTGTAATAAAACTTAACTGAACCTGTGTGTTTTTCTGACCTGCTGAAGAGTGTAGAGTTTCCCTATAGTAGAGTAGGCGCTTAGATGCATGAATTTAGCTTTCCCGCATCGTGGGCCAGGAGTGTAAGCTTTTGTTTCAGGAACAACAAAGACCACTACCCCGGCCGGATTGGATATAACTAGACGAGGCTACCTGGAACTCTTGACGATTGAAGTCAAAGGGCCGTGGAGTTAACCATGTTAAAAATCTGGCGCCCGAGAAAGTGTAAGGTGTCGAGGGTGTCAAAAATGGCGTGCCCTGTTGGTAAAATCCAAAGGGTAGGTAGGTAGGGACCTCATTGTTATATTTATAGCTTGTTTATTTGTATTTTTTTTTTGTTTTTTTTAAGAGTAAGGACTATTGTAAACTGTTTTCTTGTGCTGTGAAGACTGTTTTGCGAAGCTGCGAAGGTTGAAGAAGAAGAGGAGAGTTGAGTTAGACAAACGAACCAGACTAGTTACCACTGTCTAGCCGAAATAGCCTTTTATGTCTGGAGGAAACTCTGAAGATATTGACTTGACCCATCTGTTTGACCAAGGAGGAGCAGAAAACTCCGAATCTGATATTTTGGTACCGTCCCAATTACCGACCTTAAGTTCCGTGGATGAAGACACAGACCATCGAGTAGGTTGGGTATATTTACTGAAAAACGAGGGTCTTACTATCCAATTAAAGAAGCGAAATTTATCGGTTGCTGGAACCGTTCCTAACAAACGGAAAAGACTCGTCAACTTTTTAAGACGAAGAAATATTGCTCCCCGAACCGCTATAGACCAGGAGGAACCTGTTGAAAACCCGACCGCTATGGCAACTCCACCGATAAACGTACACGATTGGAAGGTGTCTTTTGGAAACCGGGGAGATCCTGCTGCATTCATCGAAAGAATTGAAGAAATATGTACGGCAAAGAATGTCCAGAAAGACAATTTGCTTCCTGTTTTGCCAGAATTGCTGACCGGCGAACCCGCATTATGGTACCGAAACAACCGAAGTAGATATACCCGCTGGAACGATTTTGAAAGCGATTTCCGAATTTTCTTTTATCCCGTCAACTATGAAGTTGACTTAGAAGCCGAGATTGGCCGACGTCTACGAAGGAGAAATGAGTCCGTGGCTACCTACATGACCGAACTACAAACTCTCATGCGAAGACATGGGAAGCTAACTCCTGAACAACAGTTAGCATGGTTGTACCGTAACCTTTTGCCCGAATATCGTCTGCAAATTCGAAAAGGGGACTTTGATGACTTCTCCACATTTTGTCAAGTGGTAAGGGAATATGAGCTTCTTAGAAAAGAACTCCAGAATGTACCCAGCCACAGTGGACCGAACCGTGGATCAACCCGTCCACAGCCGATGAATACACCCAGATATGGACCGTCCCATAACTCGAATCCTGGCACGTACAGAGAGCCCATTCCCGGTACCAGTCAACCGACATCATCCGATACTCCTCGCCGTCCGCCACATGATCCTACTCAACAACCGTCTGGCTCATCTTCCCGGCAACCAATCTGTTTCCGCTGCGGAGAATCTGGACACTACCGAAACAATTGTCAGAACCCTCAGAACATATTCTGTTCCCGTTGCCATAAGGAAGGAGTATTTTCCAGAGATTGTTCCTGCAGGAGGCAGGAAAACTAATCCGAAGCTGTCCCGAAGAGAGGCCGACACAGCTTCCGCAAATATTTGCCTCTCATGCTGAAATACCAGAAGAAATGACCGATTTCCGTCCGCACATCGACGTCGAAATTGAAAACTATAAGTTTAAAGCCCTGTTAGATACTGGAGCGGCGAAATCATACATCGGTGATCAGATAGCTAAGACATTTTCCCAAAGAAAGCAAACTACCCCCCGTCAAGATACGAAGGCCCGTTTAGCTAATGGAAATTTGGTCTCTATCACCGACTCTTATGAGCTAAAATTGAAGACCCATGACGTCATTATAGAAGGACCGTTCGAACATTTCCCTGGTCTGATAACCGATATTGTTTTAGGACACGATGTTCTCCGAAAATATAATTTCCTTTTGGAGTTAGGAACTAGAAATATATATATCAATAATGAACTAGTAAGGCGTTCATCATTAGCAAGTCCTGTTGGAATATTGGAGAAAGTGAACACAGCCATGAAAGAAATCGATGCCGCTGTACCGATAATATGTAAGGATGAAATCACCCATCGTTTTGCTGAAGACCGCTGTTCTCGAAACCTATCTATTTCTGAAGTCTCTGCGTCCTCCCTGGTGTTAGGGGAGGACAAAGAGCAATCTATTTCTGAAGTCTCTGCGTCTTCCCCGGAGTTGTTAGGGGTTGACAAGGAGCAGTCCGTTGTCAAAACTTCTGATTCCTCCCCGGTGTTGTTAGGGGTTGATGAAGAAAACTCTATTTTTGAAGTCTCTGCGTCTTCCCTGGTGTTAGGGGTTGACAAGGAGCAGCTTGTTTCCGAAGTCTCTGCGTCTTCCCTGGTGTTAGGGGTTGATAAGGAGCAATTTGTTACTGAAGTCTCTGCGTCTTCCCTGGTGTTAGGGGTTGACAAGGAGCAATTTGTTACTGAAGTCTCTGCGTCCTCCCTGGTGTTAGGGGTCGATAAGGAGCAACCCGTTTCTGAATTATCTGCGTTCTCCCTGGAAGATTTAGGGGATGACGAGAATTTTGGTTATATAGGATGTCCATTGGAAACAATAACGCCGATTTTGGAAAGGAATTTATCAAAAGAACAGACAGATAGACTGAACATTTTCCTAAGCCGTGAGTTGCCAAGGTTTGAGAAAATTCAAGGCCCAACTACGCTAGTTGAGCACGAAATCCGTTTGCTTCAACCCCGTCCGATCAAACAGAGATACCGGCCGCAGAACCCAAGAATGCAAGAAATTTGTAACGCCGAGGTAGACATGATGTTACAAGAAGGAGTGATAGAACCCTCCACCAGTCCGTGGAGTTCTCCGATTGTAATAGTAAAGAAGAAAGATGGGAAAAACCGGTTTTGTATTGACTTCCGTAAAGTTAATGAAGTAACCATGAAGGATGCATACCCTCTTCCATTTATCAATGCTATCCTGGATAAGCTGTGAAAAGCTAAATATATTTCCAGTTTGGATTTGAAGAGTGGGTATTGGCAGGTCCTGTTGACACCAGAAAGCAAACCTATTACCGCCTTCACCGTACCGGGACGTGGATTATTTCAATTCACGGTTTTACCATTTGGACTACACTCAGCACCAGCCACTTTCCAGAGACTGGTTGATCAATTAATAGGTCCAGATTTAGACCCATATGCATTTGCTTATCTGGACGACATCATTGTTCTGGGGGAAACGTTTGATCAACACTTGGAAAATTTATCTGAAGTGTTCCGTCGATTACGAGGAGCATAACTAAAATTGAATCCGGAAAAATGTCATTTCTGTTTACCATCTATGAAGTATTTGGGCCATGTCATTACTGGAGATGGAATCCGTACCGATCCCGAAAAGGTAGAAAGCATAGTAAAGTTTGCTGCCCCAAAGAATGTCCGGGAATTGAGGAGATTTTTGAGAGTTGCCTCATGGTATAGAAGATTTGTTCCGTCCTTTTCACAGAATGTTGCTCCGTTAACAAAGTTGCTTCGCAAATCTCAGCGATGGAAATGGACTGAAGATCAAGAGACCGCTTTCACTAAAATTAAAACCTGTTTGTTGGAAGCTCCTGTATTAACCTGTCCCGAATTCAGTATACCATTCACACTACAGACCGATGCCTCCGAGTATGGGTTGTGAATAGCCCTTACCCAGCAGAAGGATGGACATACACGTCGTAGCGTATGCAAGCCGCACTTTGAGTCCTGCCGAGAAAAATTACTCCGTCACAGAAAAAGAATGTCTTGCCATTGTATGGGGGATTGAAAAGATGCGTCCTTATTTAGAGGGCTACCATTTCACGGTTGTTACCGTTCATCAGTCCCTTAGATGGTTACATTCCATAGCTAGTCCGTCCGGACGTTTAGCGCGATGGAGTATCTTTCTGCAACAATATGACTTCGAGATACAGTATCGTAATGGTGCTCTAAACCGTGTGGCCGATGCCCTGTCCAGAAATCCGCTTCCAATGACCGCCGAGGCCGACCCACCATCTGTACTCTGTCTGACCGATGTACCCACCGAATGTTCATGGTACCGGAATAAAAAGGAAGAAGTCCTGAAGGAACCAGACAAGTTCCCTGACTACTGCATCAAAGAAGGCCGTTTGTACCGTCATTTTTGGGATATAAATGATTTAAGAGAACCTGAGATGAGTGATCCATGGAAATTGTGCATAGCAAAATCCGACAGAACCCGAGTCCTCCAAGAGAATCATGATGCTCCTAATGCAGGGCATCTGGGAATTGCTAAGACTATCACCCGTATTGCTAAGTCGTACTATTGGCCTGGAATGTTTCGAGACATCACCAAGTACGTTCGCCGGTGTTTGCAATGCCAGAAGTACAAACCGTCACAACAAAAACCTCCAGGAAAAATGCAACCATCTCCAAACCAACGACCATGGGATACCGTTAGTTCCGATATCATTGGACCATTGCCGCGAAGTAAGAAGGGTCACTGCTATATTGTAATGTTCCAGGACCGATTTACCAAATGGGTACAATGTAAAGCATTGAGGAATGCTACTGCCAGTAGCATCAGTACCGCATTTTATGAAGAAATACTGACTATATTTGGATGTCCCCGATAATGGAACTCAGTATAACAGTACACTGTTCAAGAGTATGTTAAAAGAATTGGGAATTCGACATCGTTTCACACCCCCGTATACGCCTCAAGCTAATCCGGTGGAAAGAGCCAATCGAACGTTGAAAACGATGATTGCGCAATATTGCGAAAAGGGTCATCGAGATTGGGACAACTCCAAACACGATTCTACTGGTTTTTCACCTGCCTTTTTAAATTTCGGACGAGACCCCGATGTTCCGAAATCCTACAGGAAGGAAACTGAAGATAATCCGGATAACGAGTCAAGAAAAGATGCTGAAACTGAAAATCCCGCCGAGGCAGATGCAAAACGGCATCTCTTGCGACTTGATAAATTACAAGAGTGTTTTGATCTTGTCCGCTTAAATTTGTCTAGAGCATTTACCAGTCAAAGTCATCATTACAATTTACGTCGCCGTGACTGGAAATGCACCTTGGGAGACAAAGTTATGAAGAAGGAAAATACTTTGTCTTCAGCCGTCGATCATGTAGCTGCGAAATTAGCCCCGAAATACTCTGGGCCTTATGAAGTTGTCCGAGTCGTTTCTCCGGTAGTATATGATTTAAGAGACGAAAAGGGCAAGCGATATAACCGAATACACATTAAGGATTTAAAACCCTCAGCTAACTAGTTTATTTCGGGATGAAACCGCGGTGCGACGCACCACCCCGAGAGCCGATCCCTGTCTCAACCGCCTACGCGAGAGCTACTCCCACCTACGCCGGAATATCAGAGCCCGAGGATTTGGACCAAGCTCCGGAGTTCGTAGCAGAGGCTACCGACTCTAAACACCACTACATAAAATAAGTCCGGATTATTCCGGCACAGAGACTGCATTTAGTTTTAGGAAATTTTGTAATATTATTTTAGTTGTTTCTTAGATAGTAAGTTATAGAAAAAAAATGTAAAGCACGAAAGCGAGGCTTACGTCCTTTAATTTTTTTTACCGAAGTAAGGGGGGGATGTAACGAGGTTTTTTTTTCGTCCGTTCAGGATTATTTTGTTTTAAATATAATTACTCATTGAATATTGTTTATAACCCGTTATACCCTCTGAATATGTGTAAAATAATTTAAATATTAAATATTTTCTCCGGGTTTGTGAAATAAAAATTGTAAGTTCGCCGCGCTGCGGTTCTAAAATTCATGTTTCCCCACCGCTACTAAATAGAGAGTAGGTAGCGCGCAGGTCCAGCTGATCGAGAGAGGGGGATAGGGAGACGAAGCCCTGAGAGTCAGAGAGTCGAGAGTGAAGTTCTACCTGGCCACGGCTGAAGCAAGCTAGCTACCGTTCAACGTTCCGTCTGCCGTTTTTTTTGAATTTTGTTGTTTTGATATTTCTAATTTTTTTTTTGCAGTTTGCATTTTGATTTTTCTGTTTTAGTAATTTACTTTTATTTGATAAAAGTTGAAACCTTTGCTGCGAAGGTAAGAATTAACCCATCCCGATTGAAATATTGAGAAGTGCCAGGCGTCTGGCCAGGGCTCCTTGATCTTTTAATTCATAAAGCCGTTCTAAATTAAAATCTTGAGGGGTGCCAGGCGTCTAGCCAGGGCCCTTCGATATTTTAGTTTAAGAACAAACCCTTTGAGATTTATTCCCGATTTCCAATCCCGTCCCGATTGAAATATTGAGGAGTGCCAGGCGTCTGGCCAGGGCTCCTTGATCTTTTAATTCTTAAAAGCCGTTCTAAATTAAAAACGCACTTTTGTGAACTTAAGGCAATTATTCTAGAAAAATCTCCTGCTGTGATTTGTTTACAAGAAACGCATTTCAAGCCAGAAGAAAGCTTCTCACTCAGAGAATATAAATGCTTCCGTACTGATATAGTACCAAGACTACGCGCAAGAAGTGGCGTAGCCATTTTTGTTAAAGACAACATACCAGTTACAAAGCTGAATATACAAAGTAATTTACTGGTTGTAGCTGTTAAAATATCGTTTCCAGTTAAAATGAACATTTGTAACGTCTACTTACCTGATGGAAACTGGAAAATAGAAGATTTCAGAAATTTAATTGCACAAATCCCCTCTCCAGTTTTACTCCTTGGTGACTTTAATGCTCATAATCGTCTGTGGGGGTCGTCTAATACTGACACACGTGGTAGAATATTGGAAACGTTTATCGAAGAGCAAGATTTAGTAATCCTTAACACAGGCGAAGGTACGTACCTCAATAGCAGATCACAAACCTTCTCTTCAATTGATCTTACCTTCTGCTCCCCATCTTTGGCTCCAACTATCCAATGGGACATTATGAAAAATCACCACGATACAGATCATCTACCCATAGTCCTAAATTTTGCCCAGCATAATATTTCTCAAAAATTATCTGAAAAATGGAACTTTCAACGGGCAGACTGGCAATTATATCAAAGGTTAATGACTAATTACATCTTACCTGAAGGTAACGTCGACGATTTGGTAAACAGCTTGACAAATGCAATTATAACAGCAGCTAATGCTGCTATACCTAAATCAAGAAATAATCTAAGGCGAAGAATAGTTCCGTGGTGGAATAACGAAGTGCGGGAAGCAGTTGAAAAGAAAAAACGAGCGTTTAACCTCTTTAAGAAACATCATACTCAAGAAAACATGATACATTTCAAACAGTTAAGAGCCAGGTCTAGGAAAATCATACTGCAAAGTAAGAGAAATTCTTGGCAAAACTATATTTCCTCTATTACATCTGCTACTCCAGTACCACAAATATGGGATAAAATTAGATGTATAAAGGGTCGTAAATTTTGCAGTCAGCCAACAATACTCTTAATAGATAATTAAGAAGTAACTAATATATATAAAATAGCTAACGAACTGGCAGATAATTTTGAACATGCCAGTTCATCAATAAATTATGACAATGACTTTGTAAATTTTAAAAATGCAACCGAATCGACTTTAGATTTCTATTCTGGTGACCAACTGTTCTATAATCTGGCCTTCACAAGACAAGAGTTGAATGAAGCTTTATCTAGGTGTAAGTCTTCTAGCCCCGGCCCAGATAAAATAACATACGATCTCATTAAAGGTCTGCCAATATTCGCTAAACAAAATCTTTTAGAACTCTACAATAAAATATGGAAAGAAGGTTGTTATCCTGAACAATGGAGAAAAGCTCATGTCATACCACTCCTTAAGCCAGACAAAGATCCTACTCTAGCATCAAGCTATAGACCAATTTCACTAACCTGTTGCTTGGGAAAAATTTTGGAAAAAATGGTCTCGATTCGTCTTACATGGATTCTTGAGTCCAATAATCTCATAAGCCATCATCAGTCAGGATTCCGTAAGGCTCGCTCTGCAATGGACAATCTGGTACATATTGAAGATAGTATACAGAATAGCTTTGCGAATCGAAGTCACCTTGTTGCTATCTTTTTTGACCTAGAAAAGGCGTTCGACATGACATGGAGATATGGAATCTTGAAAAAATTGCACAACTGGTACAGCTTTGAAACTAGCTTTGGGTGCTTTCCGTACAACTCCTCTAGAATCTCTAAATTGTGATGCCAGTGTCCTTCCACTTCAGATCAGAAGAAATCAACTGCTTCTAAACTACGCTTTAAATATTTGGTCTCAACCAAATCATCCTAATTATAACTTGATCTACAATGAAGCCAGAAGAACTAACTTTGAAGAACGCCCGACAATAACAAGGCCCGTTAGCGTACGAATAGCTGAAGCCTTAAACGCTTATAATGTACAACTTCCTAATGTGTATAGTCGCTATTGTGGCAATAATTCTCCATGGACCATAAAGTTACCAAAAGTAAATATAGAATGTAATTTGTCAAAAAAATCGGAAACAAATCAAATGTCACTTTTATCCAGATTTCAGTCCACCCTAGAAAAATACCCAAACAGCTACGCTATATATACAGACGGTTCCAAATCTAGTCGCGGTGTTGGTAGTGCATTTTATACGTACGGCGAAACCTTCACATGGTCACTTCCCCTTATGACAACTGTATTTACAGCAGAATTATTTGCAATTTGGCAAGCGATAAAATATGTAAATGAGACAATTATCAATTCCAAAGCCATAGTTATCTGCTCAGACTCTCTAAGTTCACTGGATGCCATTCAGAATACCTTTTCCTCTGATCCTCTGATCCTCTCATACAAATCATACTAGCCCTAGTGACAGAAGTGCAAAATAAAGGTAAAGATATCAATTTTATATGGACTCCCAGTCATTGTGGGATAAAAGGGAATGAACTAGCAGATCAGGCAGCTAGTGAAGCGAGTGGTGAAGAGGTGGAAGAGAATGTACAAATACGATACCAGGACGTGAAGAAATATATAAAAGAACAAGTAAATGTACTGTGGCAACAAAACTGGTCTAGAAGTAATATGCGTCTCAAAATTATAAAATCAAATGTGAATAAATGGATCCTACCAACCAATTTAAAGAGACGAGAACAAGTAGCTATTTCCAGACTACGGTTAGGACATACACGAATGACTAACAGTTTTATGCTGTTAGGCACCAGGCAACCAAGGTGTGAAATATGTCATGTATATTTAACTATTAAGCACATACTAGTGGAATGCGTTAAGTACTTGATAGTCCGGCAAACAATAGGTCTTAGTAATGACATTAAAACATGTTTGAACAATGATATAAGTAACAATAAGAAGCTACTTGATTTTCTACATCAAACGAAATTGTTAAAACAACTATAAACTAAATGCTACACTGAAGATTTTCACCGTTCGTCAAAATAGTTAATGGGCTAATGACCATAGAAGTCGATGCCCTATCTCAAAAAAAAAAAAAAAAAAAAAAAATAATAATAATAATAATAATAATAATAATAATAATAATAATAATAATAATAATAATAACAACGGAACATTGTTTCCGGAAACAGAAGGATTTATGATGGCGATCCAAGACCAAGTAATTAATACCAATAATTACAAGAAATTTATTATAAGAGATCCAAACATCGTGTCGGACAAGTGCAGAAGGTGTCAACAAACAACAGAGACGATACAACACATTACGTCGGGATGTTCAGCCATAGCTAACATTGATTACCTACGCAGACACAATCAACTTTGCAACATCATCCATCAGAAGTTGGCCAACAAATTTGGATTAGTTAACACCTACACGCCTTATTACAAGTACCATCCGCATACAGTTCTAGAGAATGCTGATTTTAGACTATACTACGATAGGTCAATTATCACCGATAGACGGGTGACGAATAACCGGCCTGATATTGTGGTTGTGGATAAAAAAGCTAACTCGGTTCTCCTGGTGGATGTTGCTGTACCCAATAACAACAATATTTTAGACAAATACAACGAAAAAATTGCAAAATACACCGACCTTGCAATTGAGGTAGGACAGATGTGGCATGCAGAGAAAGTAGAGGTGGTGTCCACTTTGGTTTTGTTTGGCAATGAATCCACTTTCCAAGCTACTTAACGATACGGATTACGGCTTTAAAATCAAAGCCAACAGGAACACTAGCTGCACTGTTTCCCACCTTTTATACATGGATGACATCAAAATATACGCATCAAACCAGCGTCAAATTCAACATTTACTTAATATCACTGAAAAGTTTTCCAGTGATATACAAATGGGATTTGGATTAGACAAGTGCAAAACCTTGAATATCGAGAAGGGTAAAATCGTTAACGGAGATGTGTTACTACCTAATGGGAACATTATAAATGCCATGCAAAATGGTGAAACCTACAAATATCTAGGATTTCAGCAAGCTAAGCTACTAGACCAGAAGCAAGCAAAAACCAAAATTCGAGGACAGTTCACTCAAAGGATAACTGCTTTATTGAAATCCCAGTTTAACGCAGGAAATCTTGCCAAAGCAATTAACACCTACGCCATACCGGTCCTGACATACTCATTTGGACATCTGAAGTGGACAAAAACAGAACTGGAAGATATCCAAAGAACAACGCGAACCATGATGACCAAACACAAATGTCACAACCCGACATCATCAGTTATTAGGACCACTCTACCAAAGAAAAGAGGGAGGGAGAGCTCTAACGGACATAGTTAATTTACATTACAAACAAATATCCCAACTCCAAAAATTCTTCATTGGCAAGGCTCAAACATCTAAATTGCATGAGCTGGTCGCGAAAGCAGATAAAAACTATTCCCCCTTAGATCTTGTAAACCCTGATAATAAACTTGAAATCGTTACAGACTCTGACAAACAGGCGGAGTGGGCCCAGAAAGTGCTCCATGGTCGACATCATCACGACCTCAATCAACCATATATCGACAAGGAAGCATCAAATAAGTGGCTCTCTGATGGAACATTGTTTCCAGAAACAGAAGGATTTATGATGGCGATCCAAGACCAAGTAATTAATACCAACAATTACAATAAATTTGTTATAAGAGATCCAAATATCGTATCGGACAAGTGCAGAAGGTGTCAACAAACAACAGAGACAATACAACACATTACGTCGGGATGTTCAGCCATAGCTAACATTGATTACCTACGCAGGCACAATCAACTTTGCAACATCATCCATCAGAAGTTGGCCAACAAATTTGGATTAGTTAACACCTACACGCCTTATTACAAGTACCATCCGCATGCAGTTCTAGAGAATGCTGATTTTAGACTATACTACGATAGGTCAATTATCACCGATAGACGGGTGACGAATAACCGGCCTGATATTGTGGTTGTGGATAAAAACGCTAACTATGTTCTCCTAGTGGATGTTGCTGTACCCAATAACAATAATATTTTAGACAAATACAACGAGAAAATTGCAAAATACACCGATCTTGCAATTGAGGTAGGTCAGATGTGGCAGGCAGAGAAAGTAGAGGTGGTGCCGGTCATTGTTTCATCTACGGGACTAATCCCCAAAACTCTACAAGACAGCCTCACCAAACTAGGTCTTCACAAAAACACATACATCGATCTGCAGAAGGCTGCAATTTTGAATACTTGTCACACTGTCCGTAAATTTCTAAATATGTAACTGCTGTGCCTAATCCCATTTGCGTTTACACACGCTCGGGATAGGTGAACATTACCAGCAAGAGCTGAGCAAGAGTACACTTGAGTTGGAAATAATAATAATAATAATAATAATAACCCGTGGGGGTGCTGGTCCCCTATCGGGCGCTTCCCCAGGTGGTGGATAGGGGAATGCCTTTTAGATATAGAAGGTATCGATGAAATTAAATACCTCGGAGCGAACCAAAACCAGTTAGTTTCAGGACACGACGGTCTCCATGTAAGGAGCGGTACTCCAACAGCGTCTGTTCTCCATGTAAGGAGCGGCTGAATCAGCACCTGGCAGTAGGTCTAAAATGCGACAATCACGATGTCGAATTGTAAAACAAGATTACCCCAGGTGGGTAGAGCTAAATGCTCAGAATCCCACACTGCTTGTGTACCTAGTACATCGGCTGTCTGCTCCACGGATTCTGGGGGGAGCAATAATTCGAGTGTAAATTCCGGGACCTTAAATCTCAGGAATCGTCAGGTGAATCGACATTGCAACACCTTAAACTCTTGTCGCGTTCAAGTTGGTGCTAGAAGGGCTTGTTCGAAAAATGATTTACCTTCTTCCTCGGTTAGCGGTAGGCGCAGCGTGACACCGAGTAGGGCTACTGCGAACCACACTCAGGGGGAAAACAACATCGATCCTCCGCCACCGGCTTCTGATGTTTCTGGAGTGACGCAAGTCGGCACATCTACGACCACAAAAGCCGGAAAGCCCAGGAAGCGCATGAAGTGGACTATCGAGCTAAACTCATTCATTATGCGCTCCTACTTTAAAATCCCGAATATGAAAACTGATATGACGACATACGGATACGCCCTACACCGTGCATTCGTTGAACATTTTCCAGAATTTCACCATTTCACGGAACAGCGTATTGCTGACCAACGTCGAAGTATTGTGAAAAACAATCTACTACCCGGTCCGACGTTGCAACAAATTCGAGGTGAAGTCCTTCTTGACCTTCAAGATGGAGAGAATGACATAATTACCGATCAGGATACACATAAATCGGAGAATGCACAAGGAGACCACAATGGCGTTGAGGAAATAAACAATGATTGCGACAAAACCACCGATAATGACTATAATACCGAACTTTGTAAAGCACTAGCGGAATTTAATGGCACCAACCCAATACACCGGCCAAAATTACCAAAGCTGCGAACCAATAAGAGCACTAACAGCATACTAGCAGCTGTGAACTTACTACTGCAGAACTATGCTAAAGACTGCGAAGCGCTGGAACAACTTCACACTCTCATCTATTGTGGAGCGGTAGCAGTGCTTCGAAGTCACAATCAACAAATCCAATTCCGAAAGAACAATCGGGGTAAAGACTACAAACAGCTCAAGCCTTGGTGGCAACGCCGGCTGGAAAAGACCATTGATGACATCAGAAGGGAATTGGGGCAGCTTACAGAGTTTAAAAACAACTTGAAACCGTCTAGGCGCTTAACAAACAGAGTGAGGAAGATCTATCGAAGAATCAACACTTATACAGGTCACCCACAACATAAACAACATGTATGTGAATATATCGATTCACTCAGGCAAAAGTTAAAGGCAAAATCAAAACGTTTGTCACGATATGTCAAGTGCACGAAAAGGAAACAACAGAACTACTTATTCAATAACAATCAGAAGTTATTTTACAGGCAACTAAGTGGTACTGTAAACAATCACAACCAAAGTCTCCCAGATAAAGATGAGCTAACGGAGTACTGGTCTTCTTTATGGTCGAACCCTATCGAACATAAATCCAACGCTCACTGGATAAGAACTGAGGAGGAAAAAATTAACATTGAACCAATGCCTTTCGTTAACTTGACAACAAGCGAGGTAACCGAAGCTATAAAGAGCACCAGTAATTGGAAGACACCAGGAGTTGACCATGTCCAAAACTTCTGGTATAAGAAGTTTGACAGTCTGCATGAAGCAATGGCAAGCTCATTTATACATATTCTGCAGCATCCAGAAGATACACCAGCATTTCTGACACTGGGTTCGACCCACTTGCTTCCCAAAACGCATCAAACTCACGATCCTACGCAGTATAGACCTATCACATGCCTTCCAACTATATATAAAATATTAACGTCTTGCATTACTAACCGTATTTACAGACATGCCGATCAAAACAACATCTTGTCGGAAGAACAAAAAGGGTGCAGACGAGATCACCAAGGCTGCAAAGAGCAACTCATCATCGATTCGGTAATACTAAAACAGGCGCAGAAGGAACAGCGCAACATCTACACGGCTTTCGTAGATTATAGGAAAGCATTTGATAGCGTTCCACATTCCTGGCTTGTTAAAGTTTTGCAAATTTACAAAGTACACCCCACTCTTGTTACTTTTCTTGAATCATCGATGAAGCACTGGCGAACGAACCTTCATTTACAAATAAATGGTCAATACCTCGAAACTGATGAAATTTCTATCCGTAGGGGGATCTTCCAAGGCGACTCCCTGAGTCCACTTTGGTTTTGTTTGGCAATGAATCCACTCTCCAATCTACTTAACGATAAGGATTACGGCTTTAAAATCAAGGCCAACAGAAACACTAGCTGCACTGTTTCCCACCTCTTATACATGGATGACATCAAAATATACGCATCAAACCAGCGTCAAATTCAACATTTACTTAATATTACTGAAAAATTTTCCAGTGATATACAAATGGGATTTGGATTAGACAAGTGCAAAACCTTAAATATCGAGAAGGGTAAAATCGTTAACGGAGATGTATTACTACCTAATGGGAACATTATAAATGCCATGCAAAATGGTGAAACCTACAAATATCTAGGATTTCAGCAAGCTAAGCTACTTGACCAGAAGCAAGCAAAAACCAAAATTCGAGGACAGTTCACTCAAAGGATATATGCTTTATTGAAATCCCAGTTGAACGCAGGAAATCTCGCCAAAGCAATTAACACCTACGCCATACCGATCCTGACATACTCATTTGGAATTCTGAAGTGGACAAAAACAGAACTGGAAGATATTCAAAGAACAACGCGAACCATGATGACCAAACACAAATGTCACCACCCGACATCATCAGTTATTAGGACCACATTACCAAGAAAAGAGGGAGGGAGAGCTTTAACGGACATAGTTAATTTACATTATAATCAAATATCTAAACTCCAAAAGTTCTTCATTGGCAAGGCTCAAACATCTAAATTGCATGAGCTGGTCGCGAAAGCAGATAAAAACTATTCCCCCTTAGATCTTGTAAACCCTGATAAAAAACTTGAAATCGTTACAGACTCTGACAAACAGGCGAGGTGGGCCCAGAAAGCGCTTCATGGTCGACATCATCACGACCTCAATCAACCATATATCGACAAGGAAGCATCAAATAAGTGGCTCTCTGATGGAACATTGTTTCCAGAAACAGAAGGATTTATGATGGCGATCCAAGACCAAGTTATTAATACCAACAATTACAAGAAATTTGTTATAAGAGATCCAAACATCGTGTCGGACAAGTGCAGAAGGTGTCAACAAACAACAGAGACGATACAACACATTACCTCGGGATGTTCAGCCATAGCTAACATTGATTACCTACGCAGGCACAACCAACTGTGCTACATCATTCATCAGAAGTTGGCCAACAAATTTGGATTAGTTAACACTTACACGCCTTATTACAAGTACCATCCTCATGCAGTTCTAGAGAATGCTGATTTTAGACTATACTACGATAGGTCAATTATCACCGATAGACGGGTGACGAATAACCGGCCTGATATTGTAGTTGTGGATAAAAAAGCTAACTTGGTGCTTCTAGTGGATGTTGCTGTACCCAATAACAACAATATGTTAGACAAATACAACGAGAAAATTGCAAAATACACCGATCTTGCAATTGAGGTAGGACAGATGTGGCATGCAGAGAAAGTAGAGGTGGTGCCGGTCATCGTTTCATCTACGGGACTAATCCCCAAAACTCTACAAGACAGCCTCACTAAACTAGGTCTTCACAAAAACACATACATCGATCTACAGAAGGCTGCAATTTTGAATACTTGTCACACTGTCCGTAAATTTCTAAATATGTAACTGCTGTGCCTAATCCCATTTGCGTTTACACACGCTCGGGATAGGTGAATAATACCAGCAAGAGCTGAGCAAGAGTACACTTGAGTTGGAAATAATAATAATAATAATAATAATAATAATAATAATAATAATAATAATAATAATAATAATAATAATAATAATAATAATAATAATAATAATAATAATAATAATAATAATAATAATAATAATAATAATAATAATAATAATAATAATAATAATAATAATAATAATAATGCAACAAATTCGAGGTGAAGTCCTTCTTGACCTTCAAGATGGAGAGAATGACATAATTACCGATCAGGATACACATATATCGGGGAATGCACAAGGAAACCACAATGGCGTTGAGGAAATAAACAATGATTGCGACAAAACCACCGATAATGACTATAATACCGAACTTTGTAAAGCACTAGCGGAATTTAATGGCACCAACCCAATACACCGGCCAAAACTACCTAAGCTTCGAACCAATAAGAGCACTAACAGCATACTAGCAGCTGTGAACTTACTACTGCAGAACCATGCCAAAGACTGCGAAGCGCTGGAACAACTGCAATTAACACCTACGCGATACCGGTCCTGACATACTCATTTGGAATTCTGAAGTGGACAAAAACAGAACTGGAAGATATCCAAAGAACAACGCGAACCATGATGACCAAACACAAATGTCACCACCCGACATCATCAGTTATTAGGACCACTCTACCAAGAAAAGAGGGAGGGAGAGCTCTAACGGACATAGTTAATTTACATTACAAACAAATATCCCAACTCCAAAAATTCTTCATTGGCAAGGCTCAAACATCTAAATTGCATGAGCTGGTCACGAAAGCAGATAAAAACTATTCCCCCTTAGAGCTTGTAAACCCTGATAATAAACTTGAAATCGTTACAGACTCTGACAAACAGGCAGAGTGGGCCCAGAAAGCGCTCCATGGTCGACATCATCACGACCTCAATCAACCATATATCGACAAGGAAGCATCAAATAAGTGGCTCTCTGATGGAACATTGTTTCCAGAAACAGAAGGATTTATGATGGCGATCCAAGACCAAGTAATTAATACCAACAATTACAAGAAATTTGTTATAAGAGATCCAAATATCGTATCGGACAAGTGCAGAAGGTGTCAACAAACAACAGAGACGATACAACACATTACGTCGGGATGTTCAGCCATAGCTAACATTGATTACCTACGCAGGCACAATCAACTTTGCAACATCATCCATCAGAAGTTGGCCAACAAATTTGGATTAGTTAACACCTACACGCCTTATTACAAGTACCATCCGCATGCAGTTCTAGAGAATGCTGATTTTAGACTATACTACGATAGGTCAATTATCACCGATAGACGGGTGACGAATAACCGGCCTGATATTGTGGTTGTGGATAAAAACGCTAACTCGGTTCTCCTAGTGGATGTTGCTGTACCCAATAACAACAATATTTTAGACAAATACAACGAGAAAATTGCAAAATACACCGATCTTGCAATTGAGGTAGGACAGATGTGGCAGGCAGAGAAAGTAGAGGTGGTGCCGGTCATCGTTTCATCTACGGGACTTATCCCCAAAACTCTACAAGACAGCCTCACCAAACTAGGTCTTCACAAAAACACATACATCGATCTGCAGAAGGCTGCAATTTTGAATACTTGTCACACCGTCCGTAAATTTCTAAATATGTAACTGCTGTGCCTAATCCCACTTGCGTTTACAAACGCTCGGGATAGGTGAACATTACCAGCAAGAGCTGAGCAAGAGTACACTTGAATTGGAAATAATAATAATAATAATAATAATAATAATAATAATAATAATAATAATAATAATAATAATAATAATAATAATAATAATAATAATAATAATAATAATAATAATAATAATAATAATAATAATAATAATAATAATAATAATAATAATAATAATAATAATAATAATAATAATAATAATAATAATAATAATAATAATAATAATAATAATACCCCTCAGGGGGTTTAGAGGGCTACTTCGGAAATTTTATGTTTTTGAAGTGTCTTTCTAAATACGGGAAAGCGTCCCCGAGGTACCCTAGCCAGCAGTCCGCTGTCCCTTACCAGCCTTCCTTTCTTTCCATAAATACCTTTTATATACCTTTCACCCTAAAATCCCCTTGTCAATCCCTCCGAGGAGTAAACCTCGTCCGTCACACGCATAAAAATCCGTAATTTAAAGTGGAAGCCATCGTGCTGAGAAATGAATGGCCATACGTAGTTCGGTCGAAAACGATGCCCTCTGGATACCTGGTCGAATCTAGTTGTAGAAAAGACCTTGCTGTAGTATGGAGCACTGCTGCAGTTGACTGATTATTTCTTCCATTCTCGTGGGATTTATATGCAAAAATCACACAAGCCAACTAAAGGTGTTGATGGGTCACCAAAAAAACCCACAGCAACCCGAGAGACGACGGAATTGCCTCGGTTCTTGGTTGTTAAAAGGAAAGGTGATAATGGTGAGAACTTTGATTTGGTTAGCCCATTTGTCATCTCAAATGTTATTTATGGATTGATAGGTGAAGTTATAAATGTGAGAAAAATTAAGGGTGGTTTGTTAGTAAATACTAAATCAAATCTTCAGTCAAATCGACTTTTGCAAGTGAAAAAGTTTGCCCACTATGATGTAGAAGTTGTACCACATACCACCTTGAATATATCTAAAGGAATTGTATTTTGTAGAGACCTCTTGAATTGTTCAGTAGAAGAAATTAAAGAAAATCTAAAGAACGAAGGCGTGATTGTAGTAAGAAGACTAAAGCGCAAAGTTGATAATCAGGTTGTCGATTCAGCCAATCACGTTCTTACATTTAACACTTCTAAATTGCCTGATAAAGTGAAAATAGCGTACTACAACCTAAAGATTAGACCTTACTTCCCACCCCCCACCAGATGCTTCAATTGCCAAAAATTTTGACATGTCGCAAACAACTGCAAGAATGAAAAGTTATGTTCCTGTGGACTACCTCCACATGAACCTACAGAATGTGAGAAGCCTGTCAAATGCATTAATTGTGAAGGCTCGCATGCAGCAAATAGTAAAGATTGTGCAAAATTTAAAAATGAATCGGCAATTATTAAACTGAAAATCTGTGAAAAAATTTCATACGGGGAAGCAAAAAGGAAAATATTAATATCCACACCCACAAAAAATCTTTCTTACGCATCATCAGCGAAAACTCCAGTTTTTAATAGTAGTGAAGTTATTAATCAAATAACTGTGATATTTTATATACATTTTTAATTATATACATTCATAAGCTTTAATTTTTATTTACTCACAATTTATTTATAAAATTTATTTACTCTCTTACGCTACTACGTTATACACAAGTTCATCAATACTGCTATATCCATCTAAATTACTCACATACTAACAATGGCTAATCTGGAAACATTATTACAATGGAATTGTAATGGCCTAAAGCATCATTACGTAGAGCTTAAAGAAATTCTTGTCAAATATGAACCATTCTGTATCTGCATACAAGAAACACATCTAAAACCAAATGAAAATTTCTCTATAAGAACTTATAACTCTGTCAGTCTAAGTGTTAATGCTGGAAGAAGAGCTCATGGTGGAGTATCTATATATATAAAAAATAATATTACAATGAAAGAAATACAACTAAACACCAACTTGCAAGCAATAGCAATTGAATTGAATTATCCAATTAAAATGACTATCTGTAATACATACCTCCCCGATATCCATTGGAGACCAGAATTCCTACAAGATCTTGTTAGGCAACTTCCCACCCCTTTTCTTATTCTAGGAGACTTTAATTCGCATAATACCTTATGGGGTTCATCACATACTGATCTCAGAGGAAAAGCTATAGAAGATATACTCGAAGACTTTAATCTTAATATCCTGAATACTGGTGAAGGTACCTACATAAATAGTCGATCAAATAGTTTATCCCAATTGGACCTTGCAATATGCTCACCTATATTGGAACCAAATATTAAATGGAGTGTTTTAGATGAACATAACACTGATCATCTCCCTATCATTATTGAATTTGCAGATAGAATAAAATATGAAAACATACCTAAAAGATGGGTACCAAACAAAGCAAATTGGTCTCTCTATCGCGAGCTTCTCGAGTCTTTCATCCCAGAAAATATAAATAATATAAACTTGCTCCTGAAACAGTTTAATGATGCTATAATTAATGCTGCAACCATTTCAGTTCCAATGACAAAAAGTTCATCCAAAGTTAAAAAAGTATCATGGTGGAATCAGGAAATCGCAGAAGCTGTCAAAAAGAAAAAGAGAGCCTTCAACTTATTCAAAAGAACTATGACAAGAGATACGTTAATTAAATTTAACCAATTAAGAGCTAGAGCTCGTTACCTGATTGTGAAATCAAAAAAGGAAACTTGGCAAGATTACATTAATTCGATAAATACCAATACGTCGTATAAAGAAATATGGCAAAAAATTCGTAGCATAATTGGAAGAACTTTTAACTTATCTTCCCCTCAACTGATAGTTCATGATACAAAAATCACCAATCTCCAAGATATATCAAATGAACTTGCAAATTATTTTGAACAAATAAGTGCAGAAACTAATATAAATGACCAGACCCAACATTTACTTATCTTTAACACTGATCAATATTTTGAATATAATATTCCTTTCAAATTAGAAGAATTGGAAAATGTAATAAAAGAAGCAAAACCGTCAGCCCCAGGAAATGACCAAATTATTTATCAATTCATCGAGTGCCTACCTGAAAAACAAAAAAATTACTTGATTAGAATATTTAACAATATTTGGCAAAATCATACCTACCCGACACAATGGAAGGAAGCAACCATTATACCAATACCAAAAGCAGGAAAAAATCTTGAGTCTGCATCTAGTTATCGTCCCATCTCCCTTACTTGTTGCATGGGTAAACTACTGGAAAAATGGTTAGCATAAGGCTAATGTGGGAACTAGAGAAAAGAAACTTATTGAGTGATTATCAAATGGGGTTTCGTAAACACCATTCTACAAACGACCAGCTTGTTTTACTTGAAAACGCTGTTCAGAACTCCTTTGCGGATAGATGTCACCTAGTTGCAGTGTTTTTTGATATCGAAAAAGCATTTGATCAAACGTGGCGATTAGGTATCCTCAAGTTACTTGAAAAATGGAACTTCAAAGGTCATTTACCATTTTTCATCAAAAATTTCTTAGAAGAAAGAACCTTCAGAGTCAGAGTCCAACAAACGTTATCCGATATCCGGTCTTTAAAAAATGGTATCCCCCAAGGATCAACTCTAAGTGTGATTATATTTGCTATAGCAGTTAACGAGCTTATAAAGGTAGTCGAAGAGAATGTTGGAAGAAGCATATATGTTGATGATTTAGTTATTTACTACCAGTCGCATGATATCGAAAATATTGAAGAAATCCTACAAAGAAATATAAATAAAATTAACAGTGCTGCAAAAGAAATAGGCTTCTCTTTTTCAAAAACAAAAACATATTGTGTACACTTCTGCAGGTTAAGATCCATTCACCACGATCCCATACTGACTTTGGAAGGTACCAATATAGAAATGAAGTCATCAGCACGAATCTTAGGGGTTATCATGGATAGCAAACTTAACTGGAAGTTACATATCAATGAACTAACAAACAACTGTAAGAAATACTTGAATATTTTGAAATCAATATCAAGTATAAGGTGGGGATGTGATCAACAGGTATTACTAAGGATCTACAAAGCATTTATTTTACCTCGGATTGATTATGGAAGTATTTTATACGCCTCGGCCAAACCATCAACACTAAAACCACTTGATACAATTCAAAGAACAGCATTGCTTGTCGCACTTGGTGCTTTTCGGACAAGTCCGACGCTATCACTTTGTTGCGAAGCATCTATTCCCCCTCTACAGTATAGAAGAGAGCAGCTAATTTCCAATTACTGTATTAAAATGTTGGCTCTACCCAAACACCCCATTCATCAAATTCTGATCAACCATGAAAATGCAGTGTTTGAAACGCGGACAACAATAACAAGACCAGTAAGAATTAGATTTAAAGAACTGATAGAAAAATTAGATACATCTTGCCCCCAGTTCTACTCTTTTCAAGAATATGAGGTTTCCCCATGGCTCATGAGTGAACCAAAAATCCATTTTGAGTGTTCGAAATATAATAAACATCACCATCCAACCAATCAAATCAAACAAGAATATCTATCTATTATAAATTTATACCCAAATAGTAGAGTAATTTACACTGATGGATCTAAAAATGTGAATAGTGCCGGAAGTGCTTTTTACACTGACTGTATAACACGATCTTGGACATTACCAGGAGCAGCTTCAGTGTTCACTGCAGAGCTATACGCCATCTGGCAATCCTTAAAATTCAGAGCTAGTGAAAACCATGCTACTAGTATCATATGTACTGATTCACTTAGCTCACTTCAGGCCGTAGAAAATAACTTTAATCCTGACCCGCTCATTAAAAACATTCATAATATCTTATTCCACTTGGAATCTGTTGGAAAGAAAGTTATATTTCTATGGATACCAAGTCATATTGGTATCGTTGGTAATGAACGTGCTGACCTGGCTGCTAAAAGAGCTCTCAGTGAACAACATGAAGATATTCCAATAAGGTCAGATGACTAGAAGCTGCACATTAAGCAAATATTATTATCAACATGGCAGAATCAATGGAGTCAACATGCGTCCAAGCTAGGTAGGTTAAAAACCTCTGTTAAGCCTTGGGTAGCGAAATTACATTTGAAAAGAAGAGAACAGGTCAAATTAACAAGAATTAGGATTGGTCACACACATCTTACATCCTCCTTTATGCTGATTAGACAAAATCCGCCTAGATGCGAAATATGCAATACAATTCTAACAATTGATCATATACTGCTAGACTGCCCAAAATATCTTAATCAGCGACAACAAATAATGCTTCCGAATGATATTAGACTTTGTCTAACAACCGAAAGTAATATTAAAAAAGTGATCACGTATTTAAAGATAATAGATATTTTTAACAGAATTTAACGTACCCAGAAATATTAAAAATTGATATAAAAGGCTAATGACCTCGTAGTCGATGCCTCGCTACAAAATAAAAAATAATAATAATAATAATAATAATAATAATAATAATAATAATAATAATAATAATAATAATAATAATAATAATAATAATAATAATAATAATAATAATAATAATAATAATAATAATAATAATAATAATAATAATAATAATAATAATAATAATAATAATAATATAATAATATTTTACAGGCAACTAAGCGGTACTGTAAACAATCACAACCAAAGTCTCCCAGATAAAGATGAGCTAACGGAGTACTGGTCTTCTTTATGGTCGAACCCTATCGAACATAAATCCAACGCTCACTGGATAAGAACTGAGGAGGAAAAAATTAACATTGAACCAATGCCTTTCGTTAACTTGACAACAAGCGAGGTAACCGAAGCTATAAAGAGCACCAGTAATTGGAAGACACCAGGAGTTGACCATGTCCAAAACTTCTGGTATAAGAAGTTTGACAGTCTGCATGAAGCAATGGCAAGATCATTTACACATATTCTGCAGCATCCAGAAGATACACCACCATTTCTGACACTGGGTTCGACCCACTTGCTTCCCAAAACGCATCAAACTCACGATCCTACGCAGTATAGACCTATAACATGCCTTCCAACTATATATAAAATATTAACGTCTTGCATTACTAACCGTATTTACAGACATGCCGATCAAAACAACATCTTGTCGGAAGAACAAAAAGGGTGCAGACGAGATCACCAAGGCTGCAAAGAGCAACTCATCATCGATTCGGTAATACTAAAACAGGCGCAGAAGGAACAGCGCAACATCTACACGGCTTTCGTAGATTATAGGAAAGCATTTGATAGCGTTCCACATTCCTGGCTTGTTAAAGTTTTGCAAATTTACAAAGTACACCCCACTCTTGTTACTTTTCTTGAGTCATCGATGAAGCACTGGCGAACGAACCTTCATTTACAAATAAATGGACAATACCTCGAAACTGATGAAATTTCTATCCGTAGGGGGATCTTCCAAGGCGACTCCCTGAGTCCACTTTGGTTTTGTTTGGCAATGAATCCACTCTCCATTCTACTTAACGATACGGATTACGGCTTTAAAATCAAGGCCAACAGAAACACTAGCTGCACTGTTTCCCACCTCTTATACATGGATGACATCAAAATATACGCATCAAACCAGCGTCAAATTCAACATTTACTTAATATCACTGAAAAATTTTCCAGTGATATACAAATGGGATTTGGATTAGACAAGTGCAAAACCTTAAAGATCGAGAAGGGTAAAATCGTTAACGGAGATGTATTACTACCTAATGGGAACATTATAAGTGCCATGCAAAATGGTGAAACCTACAAATATCTAGGATTTCAGCAAGCTAAGCTACTTGACCAGAAGCAAGCAAAAACCAAAATTCGAGGACAGTTCACTCAAAGGATAACTGCTTTATTGAAATCCCAGTTGAACGCAGGAAATCTCGCCAAAGCAATTAACACCTACGCCATACCGATCCTGACATACTCATTTGGAATTCTGAAGTGGACAAAAACAGAACTGGAAGATATTCAAAGAACAACGCGAACCATGATGACCAAACACAAATGTCACCACCCGACATCATCAGTTATTAGGACCACATTACCAAGAAAAGAGGGAGGGAGAGCTTTAACGGACATAGTTAATTTACATTATAATCAAATATCTAAACTCCAGAAGTTCTTCATTGGCAAGGCTCAAACATCTAAATTGCATGAGCTGGTCGCGAAAGCAGATAAAAACTATTCCCCCTTAGATCTTGTAAACCCTGATAAAAAACTTGAAATCGTTACAGACTCTGACAAACAGGCGGAGTGGGCCCAGAAAGCGCTTCATGGTCGACATCATCACGACCTCAATCAACCTTATATCGACAAGGAAGCATCAAATAAGTGGCTCTCTGATGGAACATTGTTTCCAGAAACAGAAGGATTTATGATGGCGATCCAAGACCAAGTTATTAATACCAACAATTACAAGAAATTTGTTATAAGAGATCCAAACATCGTGTCGGACAAGTGCAGAAGGTGTCAACAAACAACAGAGACGATACAACACATTACGTCGGGATGTTCAGCCATAGCTAACATTGATTACCTACGCAGACACAATCAACTGTGCAACATCATTCATCAGAAGTTGGCCAACTAATTTGGATTAGTTAACACCCACACGCCTTATTACAAGTACCATCCTCATGCAGTTCTAGAGAATGCTGATTTTAGACTATACTACGATAGGTCAATTATCACCGATAGACGGGTGACGAATAACCGGCCTGATATTGTAGTTGTGGATAAAAAAGCTAACTCGGTTCTTCTAGTGGATGTTGCTGTACCCAATAACAACAATATGTTAGACAAATACAACGAGAAAATTGCAAAATACACCGATCTTGCAATTGAGGTAGGACAAATGTGGCATGCAGAGAAAGTAGAGGTGGTGCCGGTCATCGTTTCATCTACGGGACTAATCCCCAAAACTCTACAAGACAGCCTCACCAAACTAGGTCTTCACAAAAACACATACATCGATCTGCAGAAGGCTGCAATTTTGAATACTTGTCACACTGTCCGTAAATTTTTAAATATGTAACTGCTGTGCCTAATCCCATTTGCGTTTACTCACGCTCGGGATAGGTGAACATTACCAGCAAGAGCTGAGCAAGAGTACACTTGAGTTGGAAATAATAATAATAATAATAATCTAACTCTAACGGACATAGTTAATTTACATTACAAACAAATATCCCAACTCCAAAAATTCTTCATTTGCAAGGCTCAAACATCTAAATTGCATGAGCTGGTCGCGAAAGCAGATAAAAACTATTCCCCCTTAGATCTTGTAAACCCTGATAATAATCTTGAAATCGTTACAGACTCTGACAAACAGGCAGAGTGGGCCCAGAAAGTGCTCCATGGTCGACATCATCACGACCTCAATCAACCATATATCGACAAGGAAGCATCAAATAAGTGGCTCTCTGATGGAATATTGTTTCCAGAAACAGAAGGATTTATGATGGCGATCCAAGACCAAGTAATTAATACCAACAATTACAAGAAATTTGTTATAAGAGATCCAAATATCGTATCGGACAAGTGCAGAAGGTGTCAACAAACAACAGAGACAATACAACACATTACGTCGGGATGTTCAGCCATAGCTAACATTGATTACCTACGCAGGCACAATCAACTTTGCAACATCATCCATCAGAAGTTGGCCAACAAATTTTGATTAGTTAACACCTACACGCCTTATTACAAGTACCATCCGCATGCAGTTCTAGAGAATTCTGATTTTAGACTATACTACGATAGGTCAATTATCACCGATAGACGGGTGACGAATAACCGGCCTGATATCGTGGTTGTGGATAAAAACGCTAACTCGGTTCTCCTAGTGGATGTTGCTGTACCCATTAACAATAATATTTTAGACAAATACAACGAGAAAATTGCAAAATACACCGATATTGCAATTGAGGTAGGACAGATGTGGCAGGCAGAGAAAGTAGAGGTGGTGCCGGTCATCGTTTCATCTACGGGACTAATCCCCAAAACTCTACAAGACAGCCTCACCAAACTAGGTCTTCACAAAAACACATACATCGATCTGCAGAAGGCTGCAATTCTGAATACTTGTCACACTGTCCGTAAATTTCTAAATATGTAACTGCTGTGCCTAATCCCATTTGCGTTTACACACGCTCGGGATAGGTGAACATTACCAGCAAGAGCTGAGCAAGAGTACACTTGAGTTGGAAATAATAATAATAATAATAATAATAATAATAATAATAATAATAATAATAATAATAATAATAATAATAATAATAATAATAATAATAATAATAATAATAATAATAATAATAATAATAATAATAATAATAATAATATCTAATAAAATAATAAAAAATATCTAAACTCCAAAAGTTCTTCATTGGCAAGGCTCAAACATCTAAATTGCATGAGCTGGTCGCGAAAGCAGATAAAAACTATTCCCCCTTAGATCTTGTAAACCCTGATAAAAAACTTGAAATCGTTACAGACTCTGACAAACAGGCGGAGTGGGCCCAGAAAGCGCTTCATGGTCGACATCATCACGACCTCAATCAACCATATATCGACAAGGAAGCATCAAATAAGTGGCTCTCTGATGGAACATTGTTGCCAGAAACAGAAGGATTTATGATGGCGATCCAAGACCAAGTTATTAATACCAACAATTACAAGAAATTTGTTATAAGAGATCCAAACATCGTGTCGGACAAGTGCAGAAGGTGTCAACAAACAACAGAGACGATACAACACATTACCTCGGGATGTTCAGCCATAGCTAACATTGATTACCTACGCAGGCACAACCAACTGTGCAACATCATTCATCAGAAGTTGGCCAACAAATTTGGATTAGTTAACACTTACACGCCTTATTACAAGTACCATCCTCATGCAGTTCTAGAGAATGCTGATTTTAGACTATACTACGATAGGTCAATTATCACCGATAGACGGGTGACGAATAACCGGCCTGATATTGTAGTTGTGGATAAAAAAGCTAACTCGGTTCTTCTAGTGGATGTTGCTGTACCCAATAACAACAATATGTTAGACAAATACAACGAGAAAATTGCAAAATACACCGATCTTGCAATTGAGGTAGGACAGATGTGGCATGCAGAGAAAGTAGAGGTGGTGCCGGTCATCGTTTCATCTACGGGACTAATCCCCAAAACTCTACAAGACAGCCTCACTAAACTAGGTCTTCACAAAAACACATACATCGATCTACAGAAGGCTGCAATTTTGAATACTTGTCACACTGTCCGTAAATTTCTAAATATGTAACTGCTGTGCCTAATCCCATTTGCGTTTACACACGCTCGGGATAGGTGAATAATACCAGCAAGAGCTGAGCAAGAGTACACTTGAGTTGGAAATAATAATAATAATAATAATAATAATAATAATAATAATAATAATAATAATAATAATAATAATAATAATAATAATAATAATAATAATAATAATAATAATAATAATAATAATAATAATAATAATAATAATAATAATAATAATAATAATAATAATAATGATAATAATAATAATAATAATAATAATACCCCGAATGGGGGTATGTTGGTTTCGGGGTGGACTTACCCCATCCTGGAACCAGTATACCAAGGGTTTGACGAACCCACGGGACCCTAGTCCAGCTGTCCGCTGTCCTCACCTTTTCCTTCCTCCCATTCTGATCCCCGAGGATCTAGAGGAGTTAACCTCGATAAAAAATCCAGAATCTCAAAGTGGAAACTATCGTGCTGAAGGGATGAATGGCTGTCCTGTGAGTACCAGGTAACACTCACTTGTATGTTGACCTTGCCACAGTAAGGGAGCACTGCTGTGGTGGACTAATATTTCTGCCCTACTCGTGGGACTTTCAATGGAAGTTTCTGAAATAGAAAATATAAGCTCTCATGGTAGCAGAGCAAAAATAGCTACCACCGAAAACTCACAGAGCCTGGAAAAGAGAAGAGTTACTCCTCGGTTCCTGGTCGTGAAAAGACTTGATAATGGAAATTTCGAGAAAGTTAGTCCTTTTGTATTATTTAAAGTGTTAAACGGACAATTTGGTAATTTAAAGACGGTACGAAAAGTGAAGGAAGGTTTATTACTTGAAACAGTTTCTGAACAACAGGCCAAACGTTTATTAAATATGAAAAAACTTGATAATTATGATGTTGCAGTTGAACCACACAAAATTTTAAACTACGCCAAAGGTGTAATTACCTGCAGAGATCTATTGAATTGTTCGGTAGACGAATTGAAAGTAGAATTAGAATCTGAAGGAGTTATAGACGTAGCTAGAATCAAGACCAGACAAAATGGTGATATCGTGAATACAGCTAGTTTAATTCTCACTTTTGATAAACCAAAACCTCCTCCAAAAATAAAAGTAGCGTTCTATTCACTAGAAGTTAGACCCTATATTCCAAACCCAATACGTTGTTTTAATTGTCAAAAATTTGGTCACTTATCTCAATCCTGTAACGAAGAGAAAATTTGCGTTTGTGGTAAACCTCCCCATGAAGGGCAAGTTTGTAATGAACCTGTTTGTGTAAACTGTGAAGGTCCACAATCTGCTAGGTCAAAGAAATGTCCCCGCATGGTAGAAGAAATAAATATTCAAACAATAAAAACTAATGAAAATCAGTTATGGAGGAGCAAAAAAAAAAGTTTTGTTAATGAAACCATCCAAAGAAACCTTCGCGGACAAAACTAAAAGCAACGATACTTTTACAGCCATTCTCAATTCTATCATTCCTCAAATTTCTGTAATTGTTGAAAACCAACTGAAAGGCTTATATACGGCACTGACAAACCAAAAAGTAGTTTCACCTGCTTCATATCAGGTAGAGAGATCAGAAAAATCTCAAGAACCTCATGTTGAATCACAAAAAAGAAAAACTCTCGACTTTTCTGACGATTCCGACAATGTTTATTCATCACAAAAAAGTGACATTTAAGTTGCTTCATCTAAAAGAAAAAAAGGTTGGCCTAAAGGAAAACCAAGATCAAGAAAAACTTCCCTAGATAATATTACTAAACCCGTACCTGAAACTTCTCATTCCTATAAAATCCCTAGTTCCTATCAACCAATCCCTGATGATGCACAAAATTCCGATTCTTTTGGCCTTCCAAAAAAGAAAAATGAGAAACCACCTCCGAAAGGAGGTGGAAAATTCAGTGATAAAGAACTGTAATACTTCATTTCGTTTCATACAAATATTACTTATTTATTTACAAAATTATATGTAAGGTTTATTTATACAAATTTTATTTTACTTTACTTTTTACTTTTATTTTATTTATTTATCTATTTATTTATTTGTTTATTTATTTTATTATTCCATCTTCATTTTATTTCAATATTTTAATTGTTGTACACTTTTACACTCAATACGCAGATATAACACGAAACTTACATCTTACAGCTATATATATTTATACATATGTACCATCCATCTAAATTATTTTAATGTCTTTAAACCATAATATTCTGCAATGGAACTGCAATGGGTGTAAGCTGCACTACCCTGAGCTGAAAACAATGATCCTGAATGCTTCTCCGTTTTGTATCTGTCTTCAAGAAACACACCTTAAGCCAAACGAAAAATTTAGTTTAAGGGGATATAAATCGGTGGGATATAATGCTGTTCCCAACCAAAGAGCAAGAGGTGGTGTTTTGATTCTCATAAAAGAGAACATACCATACAATGAAGTTCAATTACATAGGGACTTAGAAGTTGTAGCAATAAAAATAAAAATCCCATTGAAAATGACTATTTGTAATATATACCTTCCGAACGCCAAGTGGAGACCTGATCAGTTAAGAAGCTGTTTACGACAGTTACCGAAACCTTTCTTGGTGGTTGGAGACTTTAATGTACACAACACCTTATGAAGATCTACTAAAACTTGCCCTGGTGGTAAAATTCTGGAGGACATCATAAATGAGTTGGACCTTGTTCTCCTGAACACTGGAGAAGGAACTTTCATAAACTCGAGATCAAATACATTTTCTGCAATTGATCTTAGTCTATCATCACCTCAAATTGCATTTAATTTTAGATGGGCTGTTAAATCTGAATGGAATACAGATCATATTCCAATTTCTATAGAACTACCTGCAGTAGATAAACCAACTTATTGTTTACCCCGCCCAAAATGCTTATTCCAGCATGCTGATTGGAAAAAATATGACAATTCTATGGAAAACTTACAAATAACAGGAGTAACTATAGAAGATCAAGTGGAAAATTTTACCAAAGCAATTCAAAATTCTGCTGAATCATCAATTCCCAAAACAAAAGGTACACTAAATAAAAAAAGGGTGCCATGGTGGAGCTCTGAACTAGAGACTGCAATAAAAAATAAGAAAAAGGCTTTCAATATTTTCAAAAAATCACCAACAAGTGAAAATATGATTATTTTCAAAAGACTTAGAGCGAAGGCAAGGTTTCTAATCGTCAAGGGTAAAAAGGAATCTTGGAAGGAGTACATAAGCTCTATCACCAGTGAGACTCCGGTGAAAGAGGTATGGGACAAAATCCGTAAAATTAAGGGGAAACATTTTTTAAAGCCGTCACAGTTACTTATAGTGGATGGCAAGGAAATAACAGGCAACGGAAATATAGCTGAAGAACTAGCAAATTTCTTCGAATCAACCAGTTCGTCTGAAAACTACGATAATACTTTTGAGCAACTAAAAAAAAAGCTGAAGAACAACACTTTAATTTTCATACCAACGAGAATTTACCTTATAACGACCTATTTTCATTGGAAGAACTAGAGCATGCGTTAGATACTGCTAAAAAAAATTCAGTTCCAGGAAATGACTCAATTTCTTACGAACTGCTTCTGAGATTACCCCAAAACAAAAAAATATTCTTACTTAATATATATAACCAAATATGGATAACTGGAAAGTACCCTACTCAGTGGAAAGATGTCATTATCGTTCCAATCCCAAAAATAGGAAAAGGCTCCCAATACCCTTCCAATTATCGCCCAATTTCATTAATTTCCTGCATTGGAAAGCTTTTGGAAAAAATGGCCAGCATGAGACTACTTTGGCAGTTAGAGGATAAAAATCTCCTTTCTGACTGTCAAATGGGTTTTAGAAGAGGAAAGTCAACAATTGACCAACTTGTTCTACTGGACAATTATATCAAAAACAGCTTTGCAAATAGATCTCATGCTGTTGCCATTTTTTTTGACATTGAAAAAGCTCTTGATACTACCTGGAGATTTGGAATAATGGATAATTTGTACAAATGGGGTTTGAGAGGTAACTTACCTCGGTTTGTTCAAAACTTCTTATGTAATAGAACATTCCGAGTGCGGGTGAACAATGAGTCATCACAAACACATTTTCCAGAAAATGGTGTACCTCAAGGCTCAAATCTTAGCGTTTTACTATTCCTTGTAGCAATAAACGGTATAGTGGATGTCATTCCAGTAGAGGTTCAGAAAAGTTTATATGTAGATGACCTAGCCATATACTACTCATCCCTAGATATGAAAAATGTTGTTCTAACTTTACAGAATACTGTTGATTTGATAGTTGAGTATGTGGAGCGGCGCGGTTTCAGAATATCCACAACCAAAACTCAGTGTATTCACTTTTGTAGGTTGAGAAAGGATCATCCAGAACCAAATATCAATCTTCACGGACACCCTATTGGCATAACTTCGTCTATTAAATTCCTAGGTCTTGTTTTTGATAAAAAATTGTTATGGAAAGAACACATTGAAGATCTTGCAACAAAATGTAAAAAAAGGCTAAATATTTTAAGAAGTCTATCAAATATCAACTGGGGTTCTGATGTTAACGTCTTATTGAATATATACAAATCGTTTATAATGTCTAAAATGGATTATGGGGCTATTGTTTATAGCTCTGCTTGTGAATCAAATCTCAGAACTTTGGAGTATATCCAAGCCACTAGCATCAGACTAGCCTAAGGAGCATTTAGAACAAGCCCCTACTCCTCGTTATGCTGCGAAGCTGGTATTCCCCCCCTTAAATACAGAAGACAATTTCTAATGGCAAATTACCTCTGCAAAAAGTACTCGATACCCTTTAATCCACTTATAATTAATATTTTTAGTGAGGAGGAAACGGATTGTTTTCAATCAAGGCATATTAATACCATCCCTTTTCCTAACCGCATAAAACAGATAGTGCTAGGATTACAACATGATATGCCGGTTCAGCAATTACTTCAAAATATTTCCTACCCCCCATGGAGATTTAAAAATCCAGTGTTTTATCTTAATTGCCAAAAGTATGATAAAACCAGTTCCCCAGTTAATATGTTTATCAATGAGATAAAACATATTTTACAAAAACACAATAATCCTGTTGAAATATATACCGACGGTTCCAAAACCGCTCAAGGAGTCGGAAGTGCTATAGTTGTAAAAGAACAGGCCTTTTATTGGAAACACCCCTCTTGGACCAGTATATATTTTGCCGAACAATATGCAATTTTGGAGTCGATTAAATATATAGAAAATAATAATATAACAAATGCAGCAATATGTTCTGACTCTCTCAGTGTCTTAAAAGCATGAACTAATAAGAAAACAACAGACACATTAACGAGCTACATGCAAGGAACTTTATACAATCTTCAGCAACAACAAATAAACATAATATTTATCTGGATTCCTAGTCACATTGGGATAACAGGTAATGAAAGAGCTGATTTGGCTGCAAAAAGGGCAATACATGTAAAGGAATCTGCCTCCATACAAAATTTGGGAGATTTTAAAAAAGACATCAAGCAGAAAATTATTAATAAATGGCAGATAGACTGGCAGCTCGATAACAAATTTCTAAAAATAACACAACCAAGAGTAAAACTTAAACAAACGGATTACCATTTAAAAAAACGGAAAGAGCAAGTCGTACTATCTAGACTTCGCATTGGCCACTCACACTTAACATCATCATACCTTCTTCTGGGAAAAAACCCACCAATTTGTGAGTGTGGAAATCAATTATCAGTTAGACACTTATTACTTGACTGTACACATTTTGTTGGAGCTCGTCAAATGATCGGATTGGGAAATGATCTACACACCTGCTTTTCTACACCTATCGATCAGAAGAAAGTTATAGATTTCTTAAAAATGATCAATTAATATTTGAAAATATAAAAAAAATATTCAACTCTGCTTGAGGCCGAAATTTTAGAAGTTTAGACGTTTCGTTATATTTGGATTTCCAGCAGGTTACACAATTATTAAGTACGGACAGAGGAAAGGCTAATGACCATAGCAGTCGACGCCTTATATAAAAAAAAAATTAATAATAATAATAATAATAATAATAATAATAATAATAATAATAATAATAATAATAATAATAATAATAATAATAATAATAATAATAATAATAATAATAATAATAATAATAATAATAATAATAATAATAATAATAATAATAATAATAATAATAATAATAATAATAATAATAATAGATCTTGTAAACCCTGATAATAAACTTGAAATCGTTTCAGACTCTGACAAACAGGCAGAGTGGGCCCAGAAAGCGCTCCATGGTCGACATCATCACGACCTCAATCAACCATATATCGACAAGGAAGCATCAAATAAGTGGCTCTCTGATGGAACATTGTTTCCGGAAACAGAAGGATTTATGATGGCGATCCAAGACCAAGTAATTAATACCAATAATTACAAGAAATTTATTATAAGAGATCCAAACATCGTGTCGGACAAGTGCAGAAGGTGTCAACAAACAACAGAGACGATACAACACATTACGTCGGGATGTTCAGCCATAGCTAACATTGATTACCTACGCAGACACAATCAACTTTGCAACATCATCCATCAGAAGTTGGCCAACAAATTTGGATTAGTTAACACCTACACGCCTTATTACAAGTACCATCCGCATGCAGTTCTAGAGAATGCTGATTTTAGACTATACTACGATAGGTCAATTATCACCGATAGACGGGTGACGAATAACCGGCCTGATATTGTGGTTGTGGATAAAAAAGCTAACTCGGTTCTCCTGGTGGATGTTGCTGTACCCAATAACAACAATATTTTAGACAAATACAACGAAAAAATTGCAAAATACACCGAGCTTGCAATTGAGGTAGGACAGATGTGGCATGCAGAGAAAGTAGAGGTGGTGCCGGTCATCGTTTCATCTACGGGACTAATCCCCAAAACTCTACAAGACAGCCTCACCAAACTAGGTCTTCACAAAAACACATACATCGATCTGCAGAAGGCTGCAATTTTGAATACTTGTCACACTGTCCGTAAATTTCTAAATATGTAACTACTCTGCCTAATCCCATTTGCGTTTACACACGCTCGGGATAGGTGAACATTACCAGCAAGAGCTGAGCAAGAGTACACTTGAGTTGGAAATAATAATAATAATAATAATAATAA
The DNA here is from genome assembly GCA_947563755.1 of Lochmaea crataegi. Lineage (NCBI taxonomy): Eukaryota > Metazoa > Arthropoda > Insecta > Coleoptera > Chrysomelidae > Lochmaea > Lochmaea crataegi. The sequence goes on along the minus strand of OX387431.1, from coordinate 30,192,491 downwards.
TAATAATAATAATAATAATAATAATAATAATAATAATAATAATAATAATAATAATAATAATAATAATAATAATAATACCCCGTGGGGGTACTGGTCCCCTATCGGGCGCTTCCCCAGGTGGTGGATCGGGAAATGCCTTTTAGATATAGAAGGTATCGAGGAAATTAAATACCTCGGAGCGAACCAAAACCAGTTAGTTTCAGGACACGACGGTCTCCATGTAAGGAGCGGTACTCCGACAGCGTCTGTTCTCCATGTAAGGAGCGGCTGAATCAGCACCTGGCAGTAGGTCTAAAATGCGACAATCACGATGTCGAATTCTAAAACAAGATTACCCCAGGTGGGTAGAGCTAAATGCTCAGAATCCCACACTGCTAGTGTACCTAGTACATCGGCTGTCTGCTCCACGGATTCTGGGGGGAGCAATAATTCGATTGTAAATTCCGGGACCTTAAATCTCAGGAATCGTCAGGTGAATCGACATTGCAACACCTTAAACTCTTGTCGCGTTCAAGTTGGTGCTAGAAGGGCTTGTTCGAAAAATGATTTACCTTCTTCCTCGGTTAGCGGTAGGCGCAGCGTGACACCGAGTAGGGCTACTGCGAACCACACTCAGGGGAAAAACACCATCGATCCTCCGCCACCGGCTTCTGATGTTTCTGGAGTGACGCAAGTTGGCACATCTACGACCACAAAAGCCGGAAAGCCCAGGAAGCGCATGAAGTGGACTATCGAGCTAAACTCATTCATTATGCGCTCCTACTTTAAAATCACCAAGATGGAAACTGATATGACGACATACAGATACGCCCTCCACCGTGCATTCATTGAACATTTTCCAGAATTTCACCATCTCACGGAACAGCGTATTGCTGACCAACGTCGAAGTATTGTGAGAAACAATCTACTACCCGGTCCGACGTTGCAACAAATTCGAGGTGAAGTCCTTCTTGACCTTCAAGATGGTGAGAATGACATAATTACCGATCAGGATACACATATATCGGGGAATGCACAAGGAAACCACAATGGCGTTGAGGAAATAAACAATGATTGCGACAAAACCACCGATAATGACTATAATACCGAACTTTGTAAAGCACTAGCGGAATTTAATGGCACCAACCCAATACACCGGCCAAAACTACCTAAGCTTCGAACCAATAAGAGCACTAACAGCATACTAGCAGCTGTGAACTTACTACTGCAGAACCATGCCAAAGACTGCGAAGCGCTGGAACAACTTCACACTCTCATCTATTGTGGAGCGGTAGCAGTGCTTCGAAGTCACAATCAACAAATCCAATCCCCAAAGAACAATCGGGGTAAAGACTACAAACAGCTCAAGCCTTGGTGGCAAAGCCGGCTGGAAAAGTCCATTGATGACATCAGAAGGGAATTGGGGCAGCTAACAGAGTTTAAAAACAACTTGAAACCGTCTAGGCGCTTAACAAACAGAGTGAGAAAGATCTATCGAAAAATCAAAACTTTTACAGGTCACCCACAACATAAACAACATGTATGTGAATATATGGATTTACTCAGGCAAAAGTTAAAGGCAAAATCCAAACGTTTGTCACGATATGTCAAGTGCACGAAAAGGAAACAACAAAACTACTTATTCAATAACAATCAGAAGTTATTTTACAGGCAACTAAGCGGTACAGTAAACAATCACAACCAAAGTCTTCCAAATAAAGATGAGCTAACGGAGTACTGGTCTTCTTTATGGTCGAACCCTATCGAACATAAATCCAACGCTCACTAGATAAGAACTGAGGAGGAAAAAATAAACATTGAACCAATGCCTTTCGTTAACTTGACAACAACTGAGGTAACCGAAGCTATAAAGAGCACCAGTAGTTGGAAGACACCAGGAGTTGACAATGTCCAAAACTTCTGGTATAAGAAGTTTGACAGTCTGCATGAAGCAATGGCAACATCATTTTCACATATTCTGCAACATCCAGAAGATACTCCACCATTTCTGACACTGGGTTCGACCCACTTGCTTCCCAAAACGCATCAAACTCACGATCCTACGCAGTATAGACCTATAACATGCCTTCCAACTATATATAAAATATTAACGTCTTGCATTACTAACCGTATTTACAGACATGCGGATCATAACAACATCTTGTCGGAAGAACAGAAAGGGTGCAGACGAGATCACCAAGGCTGCAAAGAACAACTCATCATCGATTCGGTAATACTAAAACAGGCGCAGAAGGAACAGCGCAACATCTACACGGCTTTCGTAGATTATAGAAAAGCATTTGATAGCGTTCCACATTCCTGGCTTGTTAAAGTTTTGCAAATTTACAAAGTACACCCCACTCTTGTTACTTTTCTTGAATCATCGATGAAGCACTGGCGAACGAACCTTCATTTACAAATAAATGGTCAATACCTCGAAACTGATGAAATTTCTATCCGTAGGGGGATCTTCCAGGGCGACTCCCTGAGTCCACTTTGGTTTTGTTTGGCAATGAATCCACTTTCTAAGCTACTTAACGATACGGATTACGGCTTTAAAATCAAAGCCAACAGGAACACTAGCTGCACTGTTTCCCACCTATTATACATGGATGACATCAAAATATACGCATCAAACCAGCGTCAAATTCAACATTTACTTAATATCACTGAAACATTTTCCAGTGATATACAAATGGGATTTGGATTAGACAAGTGCAAAACCTTGAATATCGAGAAGGGTAAAATCGTTAACGGAGATGTGTTACTACCTAATGGGAACATTATAAATGCCATGCAAAATGGTGAAACCTACAAATATCTAGGATTTCAGCAAGCTAAGCTACTAGACCAGAAGCAAGCAAAAACCAAAATTCGAGGACAGTTCACTCAAAGGATAACTGCTTTATTGAAATCCCAGTTGAACGCAGGAAATCTTGCCAAAGCAATTAACACCTACGCGATACCGGTCCTGACATACTCATTTGGAATTCTGAAGTGGACAAAAACAGAACTGGAAGATATCCAAAGAACAACGCGAACCATGATGACCAAACACAAATGTCACCACCCAACATCATCAGTTATTAGGACCACTCTACCAAGAAAAGAGGGAGGGAGAGCTCTAACGGACATAGTTAATTTACATTACAAACAAATATCCTAACTCCAAAAATTCTTCATTGGCAAGGCTCAAACATCTAAATTGCATGAGCTGGTCACGAAAGCAGATAAAAACTATTCCCCCTTAGAGCTTGTAAACCCTGATAATAAACTTGAAATCGTTACAGACTCTGACAAACAGGCAGAGTGGGCCCAGAAAGCGCTCCATGGTCGACATCATCACGACCTCAATCAACCATATATCGACAAGGAAGCATCGAATAAGTGGCTCTCTGATGGAACATTGTTTCCAGAAACAGAAGGATTTATGATGGCGATCCAAGACCAAGTAATTAATACCAACAATTACAAGAAATTTGTTATAAGAGATCCAAATATCGTATCGGACAAGTGCAGAAGGTGTCAACAAACAACAGAGACGATACAACACATTACGTCGGGATGTTCAGCCATAGCTAACATTGATTACCTACGCAGGCACAATCAACTTTGCAACATCATCCATCAGAAGTTGGCCAACAAATTTGGATTAGTTAACACCTACACGCCTTATTACAAGTACCATCCGCATGCAGTTCTAGAGAATGCTGATTTTAGACTATACTACGATAGGTCAATTATCACCGATAGACGGGTGACGAATAACCGGCCTGATATTGTGGTTGTGGATAAAAACGCTAACTCGGTTCTCCTAGTGGATGTTGCTGTACCCAATAACAACAATATTTTAGACAAATACAACGAGAAAATTGCAAAATACACCGATCTTGCAATTGAGGTAGGACAGATGTGGCAGGCAGAGAAAGTAGAGGTGGTGCCGGTCATCGTTTCATCTACGGGACTTATCCCCAAAACTCTACAAGACAGCCTCACCAAACTAGGTCTTCACAAAAACACATACATCGATCTGCAGAAGGCTGCAATTTTGAATACTTGTCACACTGTCCGTAAATTTCTAAATATGTAACTGCTGTGCCTAGTCCCGTTTGCGTTTACACACGCTCGGGATAGGTGAACATTACCAGCAAGAGCTGAGCAAGAGTACACTTGAGTTGGAAATAATAATAATAATAATAATAATAATAATAATAATAATAATAATAATAATAAGTGGCTCTCTGATGGAACATTGTTTCCAGAAACAGAAGGATTTATGATGGCGATCCAAGACCAAGTTATTAATACCAACAATTACAAGAAATTTGTTATAAGAGATCCAAACATCGTGTCGGACAAGTGCAGAAGGTGTCAACAAACAATAGAGACGATACAACACATTACCTCGGGATGTTCAGCCATAGCTAACATTGATTACCTACGCAGGCACAACCAACTGTGCAACATCATTCATCAGAAGTTGGCCAACAAATTTGGATTAGTTAACACTTACACGCCTTATTACAAGTACCATCCGCATGCAGTTCTAGAGAATGCTGATTTTAGACTATACTACGATAGGTCAATTATCACCGATAGACGGGTGACGAATAACCGGCCTGATATTGTGGTTGTGGATAAAAACGCTAACTCGGTTCTCCTAGTGGATGTTGCTGTACCCAATAACAACAATATGTTAGACAAATACAACGAGAAAATTGCAAAATACACCGATCTTGCAATTGAGGTAGGACAGATGTGGCATGCAGAGAAAGTAGAGGTGGTGCCGGTCATTGTTTCATCTACGGGACTAATCCCCAAAACTCTACAAGACAGCCTCACCAAACTGGGTCTTCACAAAAACACATACATCGATCTGCAGAAGGCTGCAATTTTGAATACTTGTCACACTGTCCGTAAATTTCTGAATATGAAACTGCTGTGCCTAGTCCCGTTTGCGTTTACACACGCTCGGGATAGGTGAACATTACCAGCAAGAGCTGAGCAAGAGTACACTTGAGTTGGAAATAATAATAATAATAATAATAATAATAATAATAATAATAATAATAATAATAATAATAATAATAAAAATAATAATAATAATAATAATAATAATAATAAGTGGCTCTCTGATGGAACATTGTTTCCAGAAACAGAAGGATTTATGATGGCGATCCAAGACCAAGTTATTAATACCAACAATTACAAGAAATTTGTTATAAGAGATCCGAACATCGTGTCGGACAAGTGCAGAAGGTGTCAACAAACAACAGAGACGATACAACACATTACGTCGGGATGTTCAGCCATAGCTAACATTGATTACCTGTGCAGGCACAACCAACTGTGCAACATCATTCATCAGAAGTTGGCCAACAAATTTGGATTAGTTAACACCTACACGCCTTATTACAAGTACCATCCTCATGCAGTTCTAGAGAATGATGATTTTAGACTATACTACGATAGGTCAATTATCACCGATAGTCGGGTGACGAATAACCGGCCTGATATTGTAGTTGTGGATAAAAAAAGCTAACTCGGTTCTTCTAGTGGATGTTGCTGTACCCAATAACAACAATATGTTAGACAAATACAACGAGAAAATTGCAAAATACACCGATCTTGCAATTGAGATAGGACAGATGTGGCATGCAGAGAAAGTAGAGGTGGTGCCGATCATCGTTTCATCTACGAGACTAATCCCCAAAACTCTACAAGACAGCCTCACCAAACTAGGTCTTCACAAAAACACATACATCGATCTGCAGAAGGCTGCAATTTTGAATACTTGTCACACTGTCCGTAAATTTCTAAATATGTAACTGCTGAGCCTAATCCCATTTGCGTTTACACACGCTCGGGACAGGTGAACATTACCAGCAAGAGCTGAGCAAGAGTACACTTGAGTTGGAAATAATAATAATAATAATAATAATAATAATAATAATAATAATAATAATAATAATAATAATAATAATAATAATAATAATAATAATAATAATAATAATAATAATAATAATAATAATAATAATAATAATAATAATAATAATAATAATAATAATAATAATAATAATAATAATAATAATAATATAATATTAATAATAATAATAATAATAATAATAATAATAATAATAATAATAATAATAATAATAATAATAATAATAATAATAATCCCCCGTGGGGGTACTGGTCCCCTATCGGGCGCTTACCCAGGTGGTGGATCGGGGAATGCCTTTTAGATATAGAAGGTATCGAGGAAATTAAATACCTCGGAGCGAACCAAAACCAGTTAGTTTCAGGACACGACGGTCTCCATGTAAGGAGCGGTACTCCGACAGCGTCTGTTCTCCATGTAAGGAGCGGCTGAATCAGCACCTGGCAGTAGGTCTAAAATGCGACAATCACGATGTCGAATTGTAAAACTAGATTACCCCAGGTGGGTAGAGCTAAATGCTCAGAATCCCACACTGCTAGTGTACCTTGTACATCGGCTGTCTGCTCCACGGTTTCTGGGGGGAGCAATAATTCGATTGTAAATTCCGGGACCTTAAATCTCAGGAATCGTCAGGTGAATCGACATTGCAACACCTTAAACTCTTGTCGCGTTCAAGTTGGTGCTAGATGGGCTTGTTCGAAAAATGATTCACCTTCTTCCTCGGTTAGCGGTAGGCGCAGCGTGACACCGAGTAGGGCTACTGCGAACCACACTCAGGGGGAAAACAACATCGATCCTCCGCCACCGGCTTCTGATGTTTCTGGAGTGACGCAAGTCGGCACATCCACGACCACAAAAGCCGGAAAGCCCAGGAAGCGCATGAAGCGGACTATCGAGCTAAACTCATTCATTATGCGCTCCTACTTTAAAATCACCAAGATGGAAACTGATATGACGACATACAGATACGCCCTCCACCGTGCATTCATTGAACATTTTCCAGAATTTCACCATCTCACGGAACAGCGTATTGCTGACCAACGTCGAAGTATTGTGAGAAACAATCTACTACCCGGTCCGACGTTGCAACAAATTCGAGGTGAAGTCCTTCTTGACCTTCAAGATGGAGAGAATGACATAATTACCGATCAGGATACACATAAATCGGAGAATGCACAAGGAGACCACAATGGCGTTGAAGAAATAAACAATGATTGCGACAAAACCACCGATAATGACTATAATACCGAACTTTGTAAAGCACTAGCGGAATTTAATGGCACCAACCCAATACACCGGCCAAAACTACCCAAGCTTCGAACCAATAAGAGCACTAACAGCATACTAGCAGCTGTGAACTTACTACTGCAGAACCATGCTAAAGACTGCGAAGCGCTGGAACAACTTCACACTCTCATCTATTGTGGAGCGGTAGCAGTGCTTCGAAGTCACAATCAACAAATCCAATCCCCAAAGAACAATCGGGGTAAAGACTACAAACAGCTCAAGCCTTGGTGGCAACGCCGGCTGGAAAAGTCCATTGATGACATCAGAAGGGAATTGGGGCAGCTAACAGAGTTTAAAAACAACTCGAAACCGCCTAGGCGCTTAACAAACAGAGTGAGAAAGATCTTTCGAAAAATCAAAACTTTCACAGATCACCCACAACATAAACAACATGTATGTGAATATATCGATTCACTCAGGCAAAAGTTAAAGGCAAAATCAAAACGTTTGTCACGATATGTCAAGTGCACGAAAAGGAAACAACAGAACTACTTATTCAATAACAATCAGAAGTTATTTTACAGGCAACTAAGCGGTACTGTAAACAATCACATCCAAAGTCTCCCAGATAAAGATGAGCTAACGGAGTACTGGTCTTCTTTATGGTCGAACCCTATCGAACATAAATCCAACGCTCACTGGATAAGAACTGAGGAGGAAAAAATTAACATTGAACCAATGCCTTTCGTTAACTTGACAACAAGCGAGGTAACCGAAGCTATAAAGAGCACCAGTAATTGGAAGACACCAGGAGTTGACCATGTCCAAAACTTCTGGTATAAGAAGTTTGATAGTCTGCATGAAGCAATGGCAAGATCATTTACACATATTCTGCAGCATCCAGAAGATACACCACCATTTCTGACACTGGGTTCGACCCACTTGCTTCCCAAAACGCATCAAACTCACGATCCTACGCAGTATAGACCTATAACATGCCTTCCAACTATATATAAAATATTAACGTCTTGCATTACTAACCGTATTTACAGACATGCCGATCAAAACAACATCTTGTCGGAAGAACAAAAAGGGTGCAGACGAGATCACCAAGGCTGCAAAGAGCAACTCATCATCGATTCGGTAATACTAAAACAGGCGCAGAAGGAACAGCGCAACATCTACACGGCTTTCGTAGATTATAGGAAAGCATTTGATAGCGTTCCACATTCCTGGCTTGTTAAAGTTTTGCAAATTTACAAAGTACACCCCACTCTTGTTACTTATCTTGAGTCATCGATGAAGCACTGGCGAACGAACCTTCATTTGAAAATAAATGGACAATACCTCGAAACTGATGAAATTTCTATCCGTAGGGGGATCTTCCAAGGCGACTCCCTGAGTCCACTTTGGTTTTGTTTGGCAATGAATCCACTCTCCAATCTACTTAACGATACGGATTACGGCTTTAAAATCAAGGCCAACAGAAACACTAGCTGCACTGTTTCCCACCTCTTATACATGGATGACATCAAAATATAATCCCCAAAACTCTACAAGGCAGCCTCACCAAACTAGGTCTTCACAAAAACACATATATCGATCTGCAGAAGGCTGCAATTTTGGATACTTGTCGCACTGTCCGTAAATTTCTAAATATGTGACTGCTGTGCCTAATCCCATTTGCGTTCACAAACGCTCGGGATAGGTGAACATTACCAGCAAAAGCTGAGCAAGAGTACAGTTGAATTGGAAATAATAATAATAATAATAATAACAACTGCTCTGCCTAATCCCATTTGCGTTTACAAACGCTCGGGATAGGTGAACATTACCAGCAGAAGCTGAGCAAGAGTACACTTGAGTTGGAAATAATAATAATAATAATAATACCCCATCGGGGACTGAGCTTTGGCGTAGCGATGGGGCCTAGTACCAGGCATGCCTGGGAAGCCAATACAGTCCAACCTGACCTGGCTGTAGTTTCGTGGCTAAAGGTCTGCACCAGGTACAACGAAGCCAGAGCGCCCAGCTCTGTCACACCGTGCTTGCAGTTGACGTGGTCACGTCTCGCGGACTGTAAGCGTGGGGGTCCTGGCTTGACCGCCTGGACCAAGAGGAAATAACCTCAATAAAAAATTCCCAATCTCAAGGTATGATGCGCGCCGATGAGATGCATGGCTGGTGGGTGGACCGGTCCTCAGCGATCGCCCTCGTGGCACCTGGCGAACCGCGTTGTATGAATGCCTTGATGCAGTATGGAAGCTCTGCTGCAGTCGACCATTATATTCTTACCATACTCCTGGGACCAAGATGAATGTTGATCAACAGAATCCAAAACCCTTGGAGGCGTCTTCCTCTAAAATTGAAGACAAAGCCTTGGAGCAGCTCAACGCATCCATTGGGAGCCAGGTGACGACAAATTGTCGGTTCCTGGTCCTGAAAAGAAAAGATGGAGAGAATTTTGATAAAGTCAATCCATTCCAAATTCAGAAATGTTTATATGGTCTTTTTGGCGATAAGTGCTAAGCAGTCTGAAAAAATTCAAAAAACTGAAAAAATATTAAGTTGGTACATCGATGTGGTTCCGCATCGAACAATGAATTTTTCACGTGGTGTTGTGTTTTGTCCTGATTTATTAAATTGTACAGAAGGGGATATTTTAGAAGAACTAGCGTCACAAAAAGTCATTGGAGTTAAACGTATGAAGACTAAGAGAGATGGTGAGTTAAAAGATACACCAAATCATATTCTGACTTTCAATACACCAATCCTTTCTAAAAAGATTAAAGTTGCATTTTACTGTTTAGAAATTCGTTTGTATGTTCCATCTCCCCTACGATGTTTCAACTGTCAAAAATTTGGTCACACGTCAGATAAATGCACCACATCTCAAGTGTGTGTCTGTGGCAAATCTTTGCATGCTGGTAGCCCCTGTGAACAGCCCCTTGTATGCGTAAATTGCTCTGGTGAACATTCAGCAAGATCAAGAGAATGTCCTGTGTTCAAAACGGAAATGGCCATACAAGAGCTAAAAACAAAGGACAACATAACTTATATGGAAGCCAAAAATAAAATAAAAATACAAACCCCCCGAGCTGGAACTTCCTATGCTAAAGTGTCGAGTAGTCAAGATGCACTAATCAAGGCCCTCGTACCGCAGCTAGTTGAAGCTCTACAAAAAATTATTCCTGCCTCTTCCCCTTTCTCAAAACCGGAATCTGAGCTGCCAGTCATCGTGTCAGAAAAAAGGAAGCGATGTGAGAAATCGGAATCGGGTCAGAGCACGGAGCTATCTGATAGTGAGTCGCATCCAACCTCGATGTATAGGAGCCAAGCCTCTCCAGTATCAGAAAGCTCTCAAACGAAGAAGAAGAAGACCAAAGGGTGGCCAAAGGGCAAGCCCCGTAAGCCACCTGCAAAAAATGCTCAAAGGATGCCTTCTAGAAATGTCAGTGAGCCACCTTCTGACATTTTGTGATAAGTTTTTTTCTTATCTTTTTTGTTATTGTGATATTCAATATTTTATACATCTTGAATATTTACTGCATATTAATTATTATATATTTTATTACCTTTTCTTCTACATACTTTTACATATTTCCACATATTTTACATATTTCTCCATATTTTTACATATTTATACATATTTTTACATATTTTCACATGTTTTTACACATTTATACATATTTTTACATATTTTTACATATTTTTACATATTTTTACATATTTTTACATATTTTTACATATTTTTACATATTTTTACATATTTTTACATATTTTTACATATTTTTACATATTTTTACATATTTTTACATATTTTTACATATTTTTACATATTTTTACATATTTTTACATATTTTTACATATTTTTACATATTTTTACATATTTTTACATATTTTTACATATTTTTACATATTTTTACATATTTTTACATATTTTTACATATTTTACATTAAATGGCAAACCACAAAATTTTACAATGGAACTGCAATGGTATTATCAGACAGTACTGCGAATTGAGATGCCTCATTAAAGACTATGATCCCTTTTGTATGTGTCTCCAGGAGACTCATTTGATCCCAAACCATCCGTATCAATTTAGAGGCTATGGTGTTGTTAGAAAGGATGCTGTCGATGGCCTTCGAGCGCATGGGGGTGTTGCTGTTGTAGTGCGTGATGGTGTGAAATATGAACAGATACATCTTCAGTCTTCAGTCTTCAGTCAGTATTCCAATGGCTCTTACTGTTTGTTGTTTGTATCTACCAGATCGTCGATGGCGGTTGTTAGACATAACAAAACTCATTGAACAACTTCCTTCGCCTTTTATAATTATGGGAGACTTTAACTGTCACAGTCCTCTCTGGGGATCTAAAATAACCGATACCAGAGGTGCTGATCTTGAGGATCTATTGTCCAGAGAAGAAGTCACCCTTCTCAATGATGGCTCACCTACACACCTGGCTGCACGATCTAGTAACTCCACCACGGTTGACCTTACTTTAACAACGCCCCTGCTAGCCTGTAAATATTCATGGAATGTTTTAGATGATCACCACAATTCAGATCATTTTCCAATTGTTGTATCCACGGGTATTGCTCGCCAAGTTTCATCCATACCGTCTCGGTGGATCTATTCTAAAGCCAATTGGGACAGGTTCCAATCGCTTTTATCTAATCAGAATAGAGATGATATTGTTACAGTGGAATCTGTAACCCGTGATATTCAAGAAGCATGCCATATATCTATACCCGTCACTCGCGAAAGGCAAGTCACTACCAGTCTGCCATGGTGGAATGAGGAAATTGCCAATGCTGTAAAACAAAAAAAGACTGCTTTTAATCATTTTCGCCGAAGACCCACACAAGAAAACCTTATTGAATTCAAAAGGTTGAGAGCTAAAGCTCGACGCCTGATGCTAGCAAGTAAAAAGTCGTCATGGGAAAATTATGTCTCTTCCATAAATTCAGACACCTTACCCACAGAGGTCTGGAGGAAAGTGAGATCAATTATGGGTAGAAGATCTTTCAACACAGTTAGCTGCTTAAAATCCGAATCTGGCGATGAAATCGTTGATGATTCTGATATTGCTGAACTGTTTGCTGAACAATTTACTAAAGTTAGTGACACAAACAACTATTGTATACAATTTCGAGAAAGAAAGTCAGAAATGGAAATTGCACTAAATTTTGACTCTTTCTCCAGTGAATCATACAACTCATCAATATCTCTGGGAGAGCTCGACAAAGCGTTAAGCAAAGCAAAAAAGTCTGCACCAGGACCAGATAGAATAAGCTACGAAATATTGAAACATCTTCCTAAAACACAAAAACTTAGAATATTAGATATGTACAATCGACTATGGATGACAGGTACTTACCCGGTGGAGTGGAAAGAGGTACTCATTGTTCCTGTACTCAAGACGGGAAAAGACTCATCGCTGGTCTCCAGCTACCGTCCTATCAGCCTTTCCAATTGCTTAGGGAAGCTCTTAGAGAGTATTATCAGTGAGCGGTTAATATGGATCATGGAACAAAAACATTTATTAGTGGAAGAGCAGATGGGATACAGAAAACACAAGTCAGCCATTAACCAGCTTGCATTCCTTGAGAATGGTATCCAGGACGGTTTCCGGAATAATCAACACACCGTAGCTGTATTTTTTGATATCGAAAAGGCTTTTGACATGACTTGGCGGTATGGCATCCTACGTTCCCTGCATCACTGGGGGCTAAGGGGAAACTTGCCAAAGTTTATCCAATCTTTTTTATGTGAACGTTCTTTTCGGGTCCGTGTTGGTGCTAGTATTTCAAACCTATCTGTCTTAGAAAACGGAGTTCCTCAGGGATCTACATTAAGTTGCGTTCTCTTCTCTATAGCAATAAATTCCATTTTCAATGATGTTTCCCAAAAGATTAAGGTTTCTATGTATGTAGACGATTTGTGTATATTTTATACAGGAAGCACGATTGGAGAAATCACTTGTAAATTACAGCCAGCTATCAATAAAATTGACAGTAATGCAATGCAGCCTGGTTTTACTCTATCCAGAAACAAGACTGGATGTATACACTTCTGTAGAAAGAGGAGACCACACTATGATCCTGTACTATTCTTGGGAGGTGTAGGTTTGCCCTGCTGGAGCTCCTACAAGTTCTTAGGACTACATTTTGACTCTCAGCTTCGATGGAAAGTACATATAGAAAATATTGTTCTAAAGTGCAGGTCCATCTTGAATCTCTTCAAATGTCTGGTTTCAACTAATTGGGGTTCAGAGACTAATATTCTCCTCAATGTGTACCAAAGTCTTGTACTGGCAAAAATTGACTATGGCTGTATTGTATACTCTTCAGCAAGAAAATCTCTGTTGGAGAAACTGGATGCTGTTCATAACATAGGACTTCGTTTGTGCCTGGGCGCCTTTCGCACGACACCATCGTCCAGTTTGTATTGTGAAAGTGGATTGGCCCCTCTTTTCTTGAGAAGAGATAAAGCGATTCTGACATACAAAATGTCATTAATGGCCAAAAGATCTCATAGAAACCATAATTTCATCAATTCCCATGAAAACGATTATGCAAGCAGACCCACTATTACTAGACCACTAAGAATCAGAGCTCTAGAAATTATTAGTAAACTGAATCTCCAGGCCCCTGAAACACTTATCATTGACCTACCTGAAATTCCACCATGGAAAGATCTTGAAAACATAATGCTCACAGATCTGTTGCATCTTGCTCCGAAAGCAGATGTTGCTCCAGTTATTTTTCGTCAACACTTTCACAGGGTTGTAGCAGCTCTAAATCCTGACAAAGTCGTATTTACTGATGGATCAAAAACAGACAATGGTGTTGGGTGTGCCATAGTCATAAATCAGATTTCTCATAATTGGTCAATATTGCAGCATGCTTCGGTGTACATGGCTGAGCAGTACGCCATCTGGCAAGCCCTTCTATTTTGCATCCATGAATCATCCTCTGAAAGATTTTTGATTGTATCCGATCCTCTCTCCGTAATTCAAGCAATTCAAAATTGTCAATCTAAAGATGCATTGATTCAGAGATGTCGCAAATGTATATATATGCTACAGGATCGGGGTAAAACAATCAATATTATGTGGGTACCCAGTCATACAGGTATTATAGGAAATGATTTAGCCGATCAAGCCGCCCGAGCAGCAGCAAACTGTTTGCAAGTTGATGTAACAGCACTAACATTCGCTGAAACAAAAAAATGGATCAAAAAGGTTATTGACGAGGAATGGCAGGCAACGTGGGATCATAGTACCAGTAAGCTTAGAAAAATCAAATCAACCATAGCTCCATGGTTTCCCTCTCCACAACTAACAAGGACAGAAAGAGTGAAACTTCACCGTATACGACTGGGGCACACCAGACTAACACACTCTTATCTAATTTTGGGCGAAAATCAGCCATTATGTTCTATATGCGGATCAATACTTACGATTGAACATCTTTATGGAAGATGTATCCATCTTCGAGACAATCGACTCCGACATGGCATTGGAAATAACTGGAGTGATTTGTTGGCGGATAACAGTGACGTTATAAAGCAGGCGTTACAATTTCTAAAGTAAATAAATCTGTATACAAAAATTTAAAATATGAACAGTTTAGTGTTGTCAAGTTTTGTAGTTACTTTCTCAATAATAATAATAATAATAATAATGATAATGATAATGATAATAATAATAATAATAATAATAATAATAATAATAATAATAATAATAATAATAATAATAATAATAATAATAATAATAATAATAATAATAATAATAATAATAATAATAATAATAATAATAATAATAATAATAATAATAATAATAATAATAATAATAATAATAATAATAATAATAATAATAATAATGATAATAATAGCTCTAGCTCTAACGGACATAGTTAATTTACATTACAAACAAATATCCCAACTCCAAAAATTCTTCATTGGCAAGGCTCAAACATCTAAATTGCATGAGCTGGTCGCGAAAGCAGATCTTGTAAACCCTGATAATAAACTTGAAATCGTTACAGACTCTGACAAACAGGCAGAGTGGGCCCAGAAAGCGCTCCATGGTCGACATCATCACGACCTCAATCAACCATATATCGACAAGGAAGCATCAAATATCTGATGGAACATTGTTTCCAGAAACAGAAGGATTTATGATGGCGATCCAAGACCAAGTTATTAATACCAACAATTACAAGAAATTTGTTATAAGAGATCCAAACATCGTGTCAAACAAGTGCAGAAGGTGTCAACAAATAACAGAGACGATACAACACATTACGTCGGGATGTTCAGCCATAGCTAACATTGATTACCTACGCAGGCACAACCAACTGTGCAACATCATTCATCAGAAGTTGGCCAACAAATTTGGATTAGTTAACACCTACACGCCTTATTACAAGTACCATCCTCATGCAGTTCTAGAGAATGCTGATTTTAGACTATACTACGATAGGTCAATTATCACCGATAGACGGGTGACGAATAACCGGCCTGATATTGTAGTTGTGGATAAAAAAGCTAACTCGGTTCTTCTAGTGGATGTTGCTGTACCCAATAACAACAATATGTTAGACAAATACAACGAGAAAATTGCAAAATACACCGATCTTGCAATTGAGGTAGGACAGATGTGGCATGCAGAGAAAGTAGAGGTGGTGCCGGTCATCGTTTCATCTACGGGACTAATCCCCAAAACTCTACAAGACAGCCTCACCAAACTAGGTCTTCACAAAAACACATACATCGATCTGCAGAAGGCTGCAATTTTGAATACTTGTCACACTGTCCGTAAATTTCTAAATATGTAACTGCTGTGCCAAATCCCATTTGCGTTTACAAACGCTCGGGATAGGTGAACATTACCAGCAAGAGCTGAGCAAGAGTATACTTGAATTGGAAATAATAATAATAATAATAATAATAATAATAATAATAATAATAATAATAATAGTATATAATAATAATAAGATAAAAACTATTCCCCCTTAGAGCTTGTAAACCCTGATAATAAACTTGAAATCGTTACAGACTCTGACAAACAGGCAGAGTGGGCCCAGAAAGCGCTCCATGGTCGACATCATCACGACCTCAATCAACCATATATCGACAAGGAAGCATCAAATAAGTGGCTCTCTGATGGAACATTGTTTCCAGAAACAAAAGGATTTATGATGGCGATCCAAGACCAAGTAATTAATACCAACAATTACAAGAAATTTGTTATAAGAGATCCAAATATCGTATCGGACAAGTGCAGAAGGTGTCAACAAACAACAGAGACGATACAACACATTACGTCGGGATGTTCATCCATAGCTAACATTGATTACCTACGCAGGCACAATCAACTTTGCAACATCATCCATCAGAAGTTGGCCAACAAATTTGGATTAGTTAACACCTACACGCCTTATTACAAGTACCATCCGCATGCAGTTCTAGAGAATGCTGATTTTAGACTATACTACGATAGGTCAATTATCACCGATAGACGGGTGACGAATAACCGGCCTGATATTGTGGTTGTGGATAAAAACGCTAACTCGGTTCTCCTAGTGGATGTTGCTGTACCCAATAACAACAATATTTTAGACAAATACAATGAGAAAATTGCAAAATACACCGATCTTGCAATTGAGGTAGGACAGATGTGGCAGGCAGAGAAAGTAGAGGTGGTGCCGGTCATCGTTTCATCTACGGGACTTATCCCCAAAACTCTACAAGACAGCCTCACCAAACTAGGTCTTCACAAAAACACATACATCGATCTGCAGAAGGCTGCCATTTTGAATACTTGTCACACCGTCCGTAAATTTCTAAATATGTAACTGCTGTGCCTAATCCCACTTGCGTTTACAAACGCTCGGGATAGGTGAACATTACCAGCAAGAGCTGAGCAAGAGTACACTTGAATTGGATGATAATGATAATGATAATAATAATAATAATAATAATAATAATAATAATAATAATAATAATAATAATAATAATAATAATAATAATAATAATAATAATAATAATAATAATAATAATAATAATAATAATAATAATAATAATAATAATAATAATAATAATAATAATAATAATAATAATAATAATAATAATAATAATAATAATAATAATAATAATAATAATAATAATAATAATATCCCCGTCTGGGGGCGGGACCACTCACAAGAATACCCCCAGGGGATAGCCCACCTGTCGTAAAAGGCGACTAAGCGGTTAGATTCCCAGGAATCTAGAGGAGTAAACCTCGATAAAAAATCTGGAATCTTAAAGTGGAAGCTATCGTGCTGACAAGATGAATGGTCCATCCAAAATGTGGCTAATAACGATGCCCTGTGAGTACCAGGCAACCCTCACTTGTATAAAGCCCTGCTGTGGCAAGGGAGCACTACCACAGTAGACATAAAAATCTACCCTACTCGTGGGAACAAAATGATTTCTATCCCTCAAAAAAACACGGAGCAGTCCACTCCACAATCGGACAAAAACACAAGAGGGAATTGGGAAAAGGAGGCGATCACATCGCCCCGGTTCCTAATCCTCCGAAAACTCCAAGGAGATTTTAGTAAAGATAACCCTTTTCTACTACAGAAACAGTTGTTTGGACTAGTCGGTGAGTTGAAAAGCATACGTAAAATTAAAGACGGACTTTTAATGGAAACGGTCTCTGCAGCCCAGACAAATAGACTTATAAACACAAAGAAATTGGGAGAGAATGAAATCACAGTAGAACCGCACAAAACACTGAACGTTGTAAAGGGAGTTATCGTATGCCATGATCTTTTGAACTGTACAATAGAAGAAATTTTAGAAGGACTGAAAGACCAAGGTGTAATAGACGTGAATCGGATCAAAATAAAGAAAAACAATGAATTAGTAGACACCGCTAGCCACATATTAACATTCAACAAGACCAAACTACCGAATCATGTTCAAGCCGCTTTCCATCGCCTACCTGTGAGACCATATATTCCCAGCCCAATGAGATGTTATAGATGTCAAAAATATGGCCATACATCCACTAGATGTCAAAATCAACAGGTATGTGTGTGCGGGAAACCGCTTCATGAGGGGCAGCAATGCGAAGAACCTAACAAATGTGTAAATTGTGAAGGTAACCACTCCTCACGATCGAAAGACTGTCCTATTTACAAGCAGGAGATGGCCATCCAAAAAATTAAAGTAATAGAAAAACTATCATACTTCGAAGCGAAGAAAAAAGTAATGATAGCAACTCCACAACCAGGAATCTCATATGCAAAGGCAGCAGCCGCGCCAGTTAGAGTAGATTCTGAATCATTAATTAAAGAGATAGTCCCACAGCTAATTACAGCATTGAAGGAAATATTTGTTTGTAAGAGCACAAAACCCATTACCGAAAGCCGGCGCAAAATACCCACAGTTCAACAACCAAATGCAGAAGAGAGCATGGCTTCAGATTGCGAAAGTGTGCAAAGCTATGCTTCCTCATTATCTGAGAAGCGGAAACGAAATGAAGATCGCGACTTCTCAGAAACTTCCCATTCAGAGGAAGGAAAAAAACCGAAAAAAAAGAAAGGATGGCCTATGGGAAAACCCAGAAAGCCACCTAATTAACTCACTGTGATATTTATAGCTCACCTTAATATCGTTTTAAATTCTATACGTCTTTTATGTTTCTATATATCCCGTTTATTTCATCTATATTTTAGACATATACTTAATCTTTATCTTTTACATACATCATTGACTCACCAGCCTCCTATGCCATTCCGTTAATCCACATACATCTCTGATAATCTAACTAAAACCTAAAATTCAAAATCATACAGTGGAACTGCAATGGAGTAATACATCATCATGAATATTTGCAGATATTATTAACGGAACACAACCCTATCTGCGTATGTATACAGGAAAGTCATCTCAAACCAGAACAACCCTATTCCCTTCGAGGCTATAAGATCTCCAGAAAAGATGTGGAACCAAATCTAAGAGCCCGTGGCGGAGTACTAACAATAGTTAGAGAAGACATAAAATTCAATTCTGTCAATGTCCAGAGTCAACTACAAGTAGTAGCAATCCGACTAAATCTACCAACTGCGCTAACAGTCTGTAATATATACCTGCCAAATGATAACTGGCAGAAAGAAGATATACTAAGAATTATCAACCAATTACCCGCACCCTTTTTGCTCGTAGGTGATTTCAATGCGCACAATCCGCTTTGGGGTTCGCAATATCTCAACAAACGGGGGAGTATCATAGAAGAAATATTAGACAGCGATCGAATAGCAATACTCAACACAGGCTTACCAACTTTCTTCAATTCAAGATCTAATAACTTTTCTACAATCGATCTTACCCTTGCTTCCAGTATGCTCCTAAGCCGATTTGAGTGGATACCATCGGATGATCTGCATGGAAGTGACCACTTTCCCATCATAATCAAACATAACACTGTAGATGGTTCATGGAACCTTTCAAGTAGATGGCTTTCCTCCAAGGCAAATTGGGAAAAATTCAAATCACATCTAATACCACCAAACCTAATCGGAGACCTGACAGAAGATGTGCACATTCTTACCAATTCTATCACTGAGGCAGCTATAATGAGTATTCCTAGAAGTAAGGAAGGTCCACGAAAAAGAGTGGTTCCCTGGTGGAATGAGAATGTCAGGAATGCTATCAAAATGAAGAAAAAAGCTTTCAGTAGGTTCCGAAGATTCCCAACATCGGATAACCTAATAGCTTTCAAAAAAGCGAGAGCTACAGCTCGCCGTGAAATCTTGAAGAGTAAACGAACCTCCTGGAATAACTACACAGTAGAAATCACAGCAGATACACCGACCACAGAAATATGGGAGAAAATAAAAGCAATAGAGGGCAGAAAATCAAAAACCATACTCACCTGTATAAAACGCGAAGATGGTTCCATAACCAACGATCACACAGAAATAGTAGAAATTCTAGCAACACAGATAGAAAAAGCAAGTAATACCACTAGCTATGAACCACAGTTTGCTGAAACAAAAAATTCGAGGGAGATACCTCTCGACTTTGAAACACAGGACCACTTAGATTATAACTCACCTTTTAGTATAGAGGAACTAAACACTGCAATACGTAATTTGAAAACCTCTTCTCCCGGACCAGATGACATTACTAATGAAATGCTCAAACAGTTAACTCCCGAAATGAAGAACACCTTATTAACAATTTTCAATAACATCTACGAACATAAAACCTACCCCAAACTATGGAAAGAGGCAATAATCGTCCCAATATTCAAAGAAGGCAAAGATCCAACCGACCCATCAAGCTACCGCCCTATAAGTTTAACTTGTTGCATCGGAAAATTGCTGGAACGAGTGGTGAACAACAGACTTCAGTGGTATTTGGAAAAACATCAACTAATATCCTGTTTCCAATCAGGGTCCCGACCAAACAGATCAACTATTGATAACCTTTTCTATATTGAAAACGCAATACAGGATACTTTCAGAAATCGAAAACACCTAGTCGCCGTATTTTTTGATCTCACTAAAGCTTTCGATAAAACCTGGAGATATGGAATTATCCAGAAACTCCATCAATACGGACTCAGAGGTAATCTTCCATTATTGCTTGCGTCCTTTCTCGAAGAACGCACCTTCCGTATCAAATTAGGTAACATATTATCAACTCCTCGAATTCTTGAAAATGGAATCCCTCAGGGCTCGGTCCTCAGTGCAACTCTCTTCCTTATTGCAGTTAATAATCTAGCCAAAATCGAAGACATTTCCATCCATAAATGTATGTACGTTGACGATCTCACTATCTTTTGCTCGGGCCTAACAATACCAGAGACTGTAAGAAAACTTCAAGTTGCCATAGACCAAGTAACAATAAACGCAAATGAATTAGGATACCGATTCTCCAAAGAAAAAACAGCCTGTGTCCATTTTTGTAGATTGCGTCGACCACATTATGATCCTTTCCTTACATTATATAATGAACCAATAAGATGTGTAGAGTCAACCAAGTTTCTGGGACTTACATTCGACTCAAAACTGAATTGGAAAAATCACGTTGAAAAACTGAAAGTAAAGTGTAATAAATCGCTGAATATAATAAAAACACTGGCAAATACAAAATGGGGAGCTGATCCTGAAAGTTTATTGAGAATATACCAAGCTTTAATTCTCTCCAAGATAGACTACGGAAGCATTATCTACGCATCAGCCCGCAAATCACTACTGAAAGAATTAGACCCAATCTACAATAAAGGAATACGCTACTGTATAGGTGCATTCCCTACAAGCCCCATCCCAAGTATTCTATCTGAGGCAGGATTCATACCATTAGAACGGAGACGCCAGCAAATACTCGCAGCGTACCATACAACCATTTCTGCACAACACCTACACCCAAATAATTCAACTTTTCACGAGAACCTTAATGAATACGAGAATAGGCCAAAAATTACCAGGCCAGCACGAATACGTTTAACCGAACAGATGCAAAGAACACATTTACAACCTCTCGAAACTTTACCTATCGGTCCTGCAGAAATCCCTCCATGGCTAAACTCTTCACCAACAATCAAATTAGATCTGTCTACATATCAAAAGCACGATACATCTCCATCAGAATATAGAATGAGATTCTACGAATTACTTACCTTGTACCCTGGAGCCGCAATCATTTACACTGACGGATCAAAGACCAACAATGGTGTCGGATGTAGTTTTGTAACTAACGGTACCGCACATCACTGGACCTTACCAGCTCATACATCAATCTACACCGCAGAACAATACGCAATATGGCAATCACTACTTTTTATCTTAATATTAAACAGCGTCAATGATCACTATGTAATTATCTGCGACTCGCGTAGTGTCCTTGAAGAACTGAAGAACATATACACCAAAGACCCTCTGACACAAAACATACTCAGCCTCCTTAATGAAATCAGGAATAACGGGAAAAATATTATTTTTATCTGGGCTCCTAGCCATATAGGCATAAAGGGAAATGAGGAAGCGGATACCGCAGCAAAAATAGCTGCCGGAAAAGATGCAATAGATGTTCAAATAACCAAACATTCAGACCTTAAATTTCACCTTAAAAACATCTGTAAGGAATCCTGGAAACGGGAGTGTTTAGCAGTACATACCCAGATAAATACTATAAAAAACAATGTAGATCGCTGGAAGCCACCCCTTAAACTGTGTAGAGAAGATAGAGTCAAAATACAAAGATTACGATTAGGGCATACACAAATAACCCACGAACATCTCTTGACAGGAAATAACCCACCAATATGTAAAACATGTAATACCATGATCACCACCAAACATATACTGAGTGAGTGTGCACAGTATAATAATATGCGTACACTCTTCAATATATCGAACAACCTCAAGAACGAATTAAATGAACCAGAAAAAATAGAAAATATACTAAAATACCTGAAAGCAATAAATATCTACAAAAAAATATGAATGAAACTTGATAGAAACACTTACCACTATCCCGCTATCACAGTGGGACCAGACTAATGGCCACAGTAGTCGACGTCTGGGTTAAACGAAAAAAAAAAAAAAAAAAAAAAATAATAATAATAATAATAATAATAATAATAATAATAATAATAATAATAATAATAAGGATAATAATAGCTCTAGCTCTAACGGACATAGTTAATTTACATTACAAACAAATATCCCAACTCCAAAAATTCTTCATTGGCAAGGCTCAAACATCTAAATTGCATGAGCTGGTCGCGAAAGCAGATCTTGTAAACCCTGATAATAAACTTGAAATCGTTACAGACTCTGACAAACAGGCAGAGTGGGCCCAGAAAGCGCTCCATGGTCGACATCATCACGACCTCAATCAACCATATATCGACAAGGAAGCATCAAATAAGTGGCTCTCTGATGGAACATTGTTTCCAGAAACAGAAGGATTTATGATGGCGATCCAAGACCAATTAATTAATACCAATAATTACAAGAAATTTGTTATAAGAGATCCAAACATCGTGTCGGACAAGTGCAGAAGGTGTCAACAAACAACAGAGACGATACAACACATTACGTCGGGATGTTCAGCCATAGCTAACATTGATTACCTACGCAGACACAATCAACTTTGCAACTTCATCCATCAGAAGCTGGCCAACAAATTTGGATTTGTTAACACTTACACGCCTTATTACAAGTACCATCCGCATGCAGTTCTAGAGAATGCTGATTTTAGACTATACTACGATAGGTCAATTATCACCGATAGACGGGTGACGAATAACCGGCCTGATATTGTGGTTGTGGATAAAAAAGCTAACTCGGTTCTCCTGGTGGATGTTGCTGTACCCAATAACAACAATATTTTAGACAAATACAACGAAAAAATTGCAAAATACACCGATCTTGCAATTGAGGTAGGACAGTTGTGGCATGCAGAGAAAGTAGAGGTGGTGCCGGTCATCGTTTCATCTACGGGACTAATCCCCAAAACTCTACAAGACAGCCTCACCAAACTAGGTCTTCACAAAAACACATATATCGATCTGCAGAAGGCTGCAATTTTGAATACACACTGTCCGTAAATTTCTAAATATGTAACTGCTGTGCCTAATCCCATTTGCGTTTACAAACGCTCGGGATAGGTGAACATTACCAGCAAGAGCTGAGCAAGAGACCACTTGAGTTGGAAATAATAATAATAATAATAATAATAATAATAATAATAATAATAATAATAATAATAATAATAATAATAATAATAATAATAATAATAATAATAATAATAATAATAATAATAATAATAATAATAATAATAATAATAATAATAATAATAATAATAATAATAATAATAATAATAATAATAATAATAATAATAATAATAATAATAATAATAATAATAATAATAATAATAATAATAATAATAATAATAATGTGTGGTAATGGTGGAATAAAGATATAGAAGTAGCCATTAATGCGAAGAAAAGAGCATTCAATGCATTCAAAAGAAATCCTACTCAGGAAAATATGATCCACTTCAAAAAATTAAGGGCAAAAGCGAGATACCAAATAGTAAACGGGAAAAAAAGTAGTTGGCAATCATATGTAAGCTCTATTAATTTAGACACCCCCCTCGCGGAGATTTGGCAAAAGGTGAGAAAAATTATGGGCAAAAATTTCCCGCTTCGGCAATTAAGCATTACTCTGGAAAATTCAAACGTTACAGAGCCACGAGATATAGCGGAAGGTTTTGCTAAGTATTTTGAATGCATAAGTTCCTCAAACCATTATACCGATCATTTTAGAAATAAAAAAAATGAAATAGACACCTGCCTTGACTTTTGTTCAAAAGAGTACTCCTCATACAACGCTATGTTCACTATTAGAGAACTTGAAGAGGCCCTCAATAATGCAAATAATTCTGCAGCCGGAGAAGATGAAATCCCGTACGAGTTAATCAAGCTATTACCGGTAAATAAAAAATACGAGTTACTTGCCATATACAATGAGTTATGGGTAAACGGCCAATATCCCGAGGAATGGAAAAATGCAATAATAATACCAATTGCAAAATCGAATAACAACCTCCAAGAAACAAATAATTATAGACCTATTTCATTAACATGCTGCATTGGAAAAATTCTTGAAAAAATGGTATCTCTTAGATTAATGTGGACTTTAGAAAAAGGTAATATGTTATCTAATGCTCAAATGGGATATAGAAAGAATAGGTCAACTATAGATAGTTTAGTCCATTTAGAATCTGCTATACAAACCGCATTTGCAAAGAGAGAACACATGGTTGCAATATTTTTCGACCTAGAGAAAGCGTTTGATACTACATGGCGATACGGAATACTCAAGAGACTATATGATTGGAATTTTAGAGGAAATTTACCAAACTTTATAAAAAATTTCTTAGAAGACCGAACATTTCAAATAAGAATAGGAAAAACCTTTTCGGATCGATATTGCTTGGAAAATGGCATACCGCAAGGCTCTACACTAAGCGCTACTCTCTTTTTGATAGCCATAAATGGCTTAGATGAGGTTATTCCAACACACATAGAAAGAAGTCTATATGTTGATGACTTAGCTATCTTTCTCTCCGGTTCCTCTATGGCAGAAATTAACGAAAGATTACAGACAGCGATTAACAAAATAAGTGAATATGCAGAAAATAACGGTTTTACATTCTCTAGTGCGAAAACACATTGTGTACACTTTTGTAGGACAAGAATACCACAAAACGAACCACGACTATTTTTAAACGGAAATGAAATCAAAGTGGAAAAACAAACAAAATTTCTAGGAATGATATTTGATTCGAAATTACGATGGAAATGTCACATAAACAATTTAATAGATACTTGCAAAAAAAGGCTTAATATAATGAGATCGATTGCTAGCATAAACTGGGGATGTAATAAAGAAACGCTACTTATGTTATACAAGTCACTAATACTCAGTAAAATAGATTATGGTTGCCTAATTTACTCCTCCGCTAGAGAGTCAACTCTCAAACCGTTAGATTCCATTCAAAATACAGCAATAAGAATAGCTCTGGGTGCATATAGGACTACTCCGTATCTTTCACTTTGCTCTGAATCTGGTATATTGCCACTTAAATATCGCCGATCAATTTTCACGGCAAAATTCGGCGCTAAATTATTCGCTCAGTCAACTCACTACCTATACGAGAAAATCTATCCAATAACCAATAGGGAACAAATATATGTAGATCGACCTTCCATTACTCAGCCGTCCTCATACAGAGTACAAACGATCATGTCTTTAATTGACAGTACTATAGACACCTACCAACTTTCACAATATGAAACATCACCATGGGAAATGAAAGTACCAAAAATACATTTAGAATGCATGAATAACAACAAGAGCGACACACACAACAGGATATTCGTAAACAGAATAAATGAGGTTCTTAGCTCATATCCCGGATGGCTTAAGATCTACACCGATGGTTCCAAAACAGAAACAGGAGTAGGTAGTGCTTTTACTATAGATAACACAACTCATAACTGGACTCTACCACCCGAAGCAAGCATTTATACCGCTGAAATGTATGCAATCTGGCAAGCCCTCAAATATGTAGACCTAAATGCGAATCAAAAGGTAGTGATATTGTCAGACTCTCTCAGTTCACTCAAGGCAATTTCCAATAATTTTCCAAACGATCCACTTGCCAGAATAATACTCTCGACAATCAGATGGCTAGATTCCAAAAACACCTCAGTCGCTTTCATATGGATACCTAGTCATATAGGAATCGACGGAAATGAACTTGCTGACAGAGCAGCGAAAGAGGCTGCAAATGAAGATTCCACAGACCAAATACCCATTTTGATGGAAGATGTTAATAGGAGCATCAAAGATAAAATCAATAAAGATTGGCAAACTGAATGGCAAAATAGCAATTCAGCATTGAGAGTAATTAAAACAAATATAAATCGCTGGACCTGCCCAGCTCGTTTGACAAGAAGAGAAGAAGCAGTTATCACCAGACTCCGACTTGGTCACACCAGGGCCACTCACAGCCACATACTCCTAGGTAAACGCCAACCTATTTGTCAAGTTTGCGATGAACCTATAACGATTGATCATATAATATTCGATTGTCAAAAATATGAAAAGGACAGGAAGGAAATTAAACTACCAAGAAACCTAGAATTATGCTTTAATAATTTTAAATATATCGAAAAAACATTGCAATATTTGAAACAAACAGAAATGTACAGTACAATATGAACAACACTAGGAAAAGCATACGATAAGAAAGACATATAATATGGTTGTTATTATTATTTTTATCAATATAAAATGAAATTAAGACAATGTACTTACCAGTATATTATAGGCTAATGACCGCAGCAGTCGATGCCTTGAACGGAAAAAAAAAAAAAAAAAAAAAATAATAATAATAATAATAATAATAATAATAATAATAATAATAATAATCCCCAATCTCATCAACCTTATAATATACTTTCACATGTTAATACCCCCGACCTCTCCTTTCCAAATCCCCATTAGAGGAGTAAACCTTAAACAAAAACCCGGAATCTTAAGGTGGGAGACATCGTGCCGATGGATGAGTGGCCACCCGGAGCTGGTCGTTAACGATTCCTTGTAAGCACCTGGCGACCCTTACTTGTAAATAGCCTTGCTACGATATGGAGCACTGTCGTAGCCGACAATTCTTTTCTTCCAAACTCGTGGGATATTATATGAGTTTTTCACCCTACCAACAATCAACAACTGTTGCAGATCGCGAGGCAGATCTGTAGCCGTCATCTCTCAGCTTCAAATAAACACGAATCAGGAGACGGGGATTTTGCCCCGGTTCCTGATCGTGAAGAAAAAAGAAGGGGATTTCGGAAGCACGAACCCCTTTCTGATAAACAAATTTTTCTACGGACAAGTTGGCCAAGTTAGAAATTTGCGCAAAATCAGAGAAGGCTTATTAATCGAAACCACTTCTGCTGCACAATCTAAGCGTCTATTACAAATTACAAAGTTTCTCGAAGATGAAGTAGAAATTATACCACATATAGGACTAAACCAATCTAAGGGAGTCATCAGTTGTCGCGATCTACTCAACTGTACTGTAGAAGAAATATTGGAAGAAATTAAAGACCAAGGTGTAATTGCAATCAGAAGAATGAAAACCAAACGCGACGGTAAAATTATCGATACACCTAGCCACATCCTCACTTTCAACTCACCAAAGCTCCCGAAAGAAGTGAAGATAGCGTTTTATATATTAAAAACCCGCCCGTACATACCGCCCCCCCTTCGCTGTTTTAAATGCCAACTTTTCGGCCACACTGCCACAAAATGCACCAAAGATCAGGTTTGTGTATGTGGCAAACCATTGCACCCCGGTAACGTATGTGAAACACCAATAACATGTATACATTGCAAAGGACCGCATTCCGCACGTGCAAAAGAATGCCCGATATACAAACAAGAGGTCGCTATACAGGAAATTAAAGTAAAAGACAAAATATCATATCAAGAAGCCAGAAGAAAAGTTATAATTACAACACCAAAAGAAAATATATCATATGCTAGTGTTGCCGTCCCTCGTCCACCAACCCAACCAACTCCAACAACCCCATATAATCCTCAAGAATTGGCCAACTCCTTAATCCCACATCTAACAAAAGCCCTTAAGGAACATTTCGCAATACCATTCCAAGCGCCACAAACAATCCCTAATAACGAAGACAACGAAAACACTAACAGAACATATAGCTCAGATATGGATTCGATCATCAATGATACTTCGCCAGGTGGGCAAACAAAGAAAAAGAGAAAACGTGGATGGAAGAAGTGTAGACCCAGAAACACCCCACAGAAAAGTGAATCGGACTTACCATCGGATATACCCACAAAATAAACATACCTGTAATATATTTTAGTTTCAAAAAGGGGATGGAGCAAAACCTCCCCTCAACAAATAGCAGACATATACATTATATTGTATCTAACTCCTACAAATAATAATAAATGAACAAATACGAAAATATATTACAATGGAATTGTAACGGATGCAGATATCATTATCCAGAACTAAAAACACTTATTTTAAATAAAAATCCGTTTTGTATATGTCTTCAAGAAACACATCTTAAACCAGAAGAACAGTTTAACTTAAGAGGTTATAAATCATTTAGATATGATGACATACCTAACAAAAGAGCTAAAGATGGAGACTTCTCTACAAGCTGTAGCAGTTACTATAAAATATCCATTGAAGGTGACGATCTGTAGTATTTATCTTCCCAACAACAATTGGACAGGTCAAGAAATTCGTGGACTCTTTCTACAACTTCCCCAGCCATTTATAATATCTGGAGACTTCAACGCTCATAATCAATTATGGGGGTCTAATAAAGTATGCCCAGGAGGTAGAATACTGGAAGATATTATAGACGACCTAGACATAGCCTTGCTAAATACAGGAGAAGGGACTTACATCAATTCAAGAGCAGGAAACCTTTCTCACTTAGACCTAACGTTGTGTAGTGCAAATATTGCAGCTAATTTCAAATGGAATGTACTCGATGAAGAAAATGCTGATCATATACCAATCTCAATTGAACTTGGAATTAGCCAAAATAGTAACGAAGTTAGGAAACGCTGGATAATGGAGAAAGCAGATTGGTATATATATAAGAATACGTTAGAAACAACTGAGTTTACAAACGAAAACATATCAAGTCAAGTAGACAATCTGACCAAAACCATCCAATATGCAGCTGAGATAAGTATTCCTAAGTCAAAAGGAGGCACTATCAAGAAAAAGGTACCTTGGTGGAATGATGCAATAGGAGCTGCAATAAGAGAGAAAAAAAGAACTTTCAATAAATTTAAGAAATACCCTAATACAGAAAACATGCTGATTTTCAAAAAAGCACGAGCTAGAGCTAGATTTTTAATTGTCAAAGGTAAAAAAGAATCATGGAAACAGTACGTCAGCTCCATCAATAGAGAGACCCCTATTAAAGAAGTGTGGGAAAAAATCAAAGCAATAAAAGGACGACATTTTAATAAAACACCCACTATGCTGATTGTAAACGGGAGAGAAATCACAGGTGACCAAAATATTGCAGAAGAACTGGCAGCTTTCCTGAGAAATATAAGTTCAGATGCCAATTATAGCGATATGTTTAAAAATACAAAAACTGTAAACGAACAAATTGATATAGATTTTAAAAGTGATCAAAGCGAGACGTATAACTACCCATTTACCATCCATGAACTGGAAAATGCATTACAATCTGTTAAAAAATCAGCCACTGGACCAGATGAAATACCATACGAATTCCTCAGCAATTTACCGGACAGTAAAAAAATGTACCTAGTCAGTTTATTTAATGAATTATGGGAGCAAGGAACTTACCCAGAACAATGGAAAGAAGCCAGCATCATAGCTATACCAAAACCAGGAAAAGATCACCTTGATCCGTCTAATTACCGACCAATATCTCTCACTTGCTGCCTTGGAAAAACTTTCGAAAAAATGATTAGTTATCGCCTAATGTGGGAATTAGAAAATAAGGGCTTAATAAATCAATACCAGATGGGATTTCGAATGAATAGGTCAACTATTGACCATTTAGTGCTAATTGAGGGCTACATACAAAAAAGCTTTGCCAATAGGTCACACACAGTAGCAGTGTTCTTTGATATAGAGAAGGCCTACGATACTGCATGGCGATATGGTATATTGGATATATTGCACAAATGGGGATTTAAAGGTCGCCTACCACAACTCATAAAGAGTTTTTTAACCGATAGGTTCTTCAGAGTGAGGGTTGGTACTACGATATCAGATAATCAAATATTAAAGAATGGTATTCCTCAAGGATCAATTTTGAGTGTTACCCTGTTTTTGATAGCAATAAATGGATTAGCAGAATGTATTCCAAACCCCTGTTTTTGATAGCAATAAATGGATTAGCAGAATGTATTCCAAACGACGTAGGCAGGAGCTTATTTGTAGATGACTTATCGATTTATTACCAAGCCTCAGAAGTGGCACAGATAGAAACAATGCTGCAAAGCACTATAGATAAGATAACTGAATATGCCGATCAACATGGTTTTAAAATATCAATTAAAAAGACGTGTTGCGTACATTTTTGCAGACTTCGGAAACCACATAATCACCCAAACCTTACACTTTACGGAAACAATATTGAAATTAAACCTTCTCACAAATTTCTGGGCTTGATACTAGACAAAAAATTACTTTGGAAGGAACACATCTCTGAATTGATTGTACAATGTAAAAAACGCCTAAATATATCAGTTTGTAACCTTAATTGGGGAGCAGATTCAATAATTCTAATCCAGCTTTACAAGTCTCTTATATTATCCAAAATAGATTACGGTAGTGTGGTCTATGGGTCAGCAAGCAATTCACACTTAGAAAA
The DNA here is from genome assembly GCA_947563755.1 of Lochmaea crataegi. NCBI lineage: Eukaryota > Metazoa > Arthropoda > Insecta > Coleoptera > Chrysomelidae > Lochmaea > Lochmaea crataegi. Next base: position 30,161,340 of record OX387431.1, on the reverse strand, counting down.
ATTGAATACTATACAAGCAACCGGATTAAGATTGGCACTAGGGGCTTTTCGAACAAGTCCCTATTCATCTCTGTGTTGTGAAGCTGGAGTCCAACCATTAGAATACAGAAGAAAATATATAATTATCAACTATTATAACAAAATTGAATCTCTGCAAAAACACCCTGTATTAGATTTCATACAGGAGGACGAACAAAACACATATGAAAATCGTCTACACAAACCAGCAATAGTTCGCGCAAAAGCATTAATATTAGAATTCCTACCAACTATAGAACTTCACACCTTTATAGACGATGAATACGAGCCATGGAAAATCCAAACTCCAAAAATATACATAGATTGTCTTAAATATAACAAAATTGACACCCCCAAGGAAATAATACAAAACGAAGTACAAAACATATTATTCAACCATGACAATCCACTAGAAATATACACAGATGGCTCTAAGACCGAACAAGGTGTGGGATGTGCGATCATCACTGAACAAGAGACTTATAAATGGGGATTCAAGAACTTCACCACCATATATTACGCAGAGATGTACGCAATTCTTCAGGCCCTGAAGTATACAGAAAACAACGCATTGGAAAATGTGGCAATTTGTACAGACTCGTTAAGCTCATTGCAGTCAATAAAAAAACAATATGAACAAGAACCAGTTACCAAAACCATCTTAAGCATGCTGCAGCGATTAACAGACAAAGGAACGAAAATTATTTTTATTTGGGTACCAAGTCATTGTGGTATAAAAGGTAACGAAATAGCTGACAAAGCGGCCAAAGAAGCTGCTACATCTGGAAATATAGACGTAATAAAATACAGCCTTGGAGACATTGAGCACTACATAAGGAACAAAATCATGGAACAGTGGCAAAATGACTGGAACGAAACTTGTACCGGATTAAAACAAATAAAACACAGGGTGGAAATGACGCCAACAATAAACCAGATGAAAACAAGGAAGGAACAGGTCATACTGACAAGACTACGGATAGGTCACACACATCTGACTTCTTCCCACCTCCTATTAGGGACACGCCCTGCACAATGCGAAATATGCCATACTCCCGTCACTGTGAAACATATTATTACTGACTGCCCGAAATATGAAAACCAAAGAAAAAACAAACATCTACCAACTGATTTTAAGAGATGCTTAACAGAACATACACACCAGGAAAGTATATTAAACTTTCTGAAGACAATAGGATTATATTATAAGCTGTAGAAAAAAAAAGAGATAAGATCCGAAATTATTATAAGGCTAATGACCTAGAAGTCGAAGCCAAAGTAAAGAAAAAAATAATAATAATAATAATTATAATAATAATAATAATTATAATAATAATAATAATAAGGGCACACTAGCCTTACACACCAACATCTCCTCAAGGGTGAACCAGCACCAATGTGTGATCACTGCGATTCAATCATCTCAGTGAGCCACATTATCAGTGAATGTCCTATGTTCAACGACCAAAGGCAGCGATATGGTTTGAACCCTGCTACTGAAGAAAACCTGAAAAAAGATACTATTGAAATCACACTAGGATTTATGAAAAGTATCAACCTACTTTATCTGTGATATAGAATTTAAGAATTTACTTACCTGTGATATTTTAAGAGCAAATGACCATAGTAGTCGACGCTCTAGGGGAGGGGTTTTAGCTGGTATTATATCGTCAAGATAGGAGTCCAGCACTCTGTCCGTAAAATGGATTTACCCTTCCTACCAAAAAAAAAAAAAAATAATAATAATAATAATCACATAAATCGGAAAATGCACAAGGAGACCACAATGGCGTTGAGGAAATAAACAATGATTGCGACAAAACCACCGATAATGACTATAATACCGAACTTTGTGAAGCACTAGCGGAATTTAATGGCACCAACCCAATACACCTGCCAAAACTACCCAAGCTGCGAACCAATAAGAGCACTAACAGCATACTAGCAGCTGTGAACTTACTACTGCAGAGCCATGCTAAAGACTGCGAAGCGCTGGAACAACTTCACACTCTCATCTATTGTGGAGCGGTAGCAGTGCTTCGAAGTCACAATCAACAAATCCAATAGCCAAAGAACAATCGGTGTGAAGACGACAAACAGCTCAAGCCTTGGTGGCAACGCCGGCTGGAAAAGTCCATTGATGACATCAGAAGGGAATTGGGGCAGCCAACAGAGTTTAAAAACAACTTGAAACCGTCTAGGCGCTTAACAAACAGAGTGAGAAAGATCTATTGAAAAATCAAAACTTTTACAGGTCACCCACAACATAAACAACATGTATGTGAATATATGGATTTACTCAGGCAAAATCCAAACGTTTGTCACGATATGTCAAGTGCACGAAAAGGAAACAACAAAACTACTTATTCAATGACAATCAGAAGTTATTTTACAGGCAACTAAGCGGTACAGTAAACAATCACAACCAAAGTCTTCCAAATAAAGATGAGCTAACGGAGTACTGGTCTTCTTTATGGTCGAACCCTATCGAACATAAATCCAACGCTTACTGGATAAGAACTGAGGAGGAAAAAATAAACATTGAACCAATGCCTTCCGTTAACTTGACAACAAGCGAGGTAACCGAAGCTATAAAGAGCACCAGTAGTTGGAATACACCAGGAGTTGACAATGTCCAAAACTTCTGGTATAAGAAGTTTGACAGTCTGCATGAAGCAATGGCAACATCATTTTCACATATTCTGTAACATCCAGAAGATACACCACGATTTCTGACACTGGGTTCGACCCACTTGCTTCCCAAAACGCATCAAACTCACGATCCTACGCAGTATAGACCTATCACATGCCTTCCAACTATATATAAAATATTAACGTCTTGCATTACTTACCGTATTTACAGACATGCGGATCATAACATCTTGTCGGAAGAACAGAAAGGGTGCAGACAAGATCACCAAGGCTGCAAAGAACAACTCATCATCGATTCGGTAATACTAAAACAGGCGCAGAAGGAACAGCGCAACATCTACACGGCTTTCGTAGATTATAGAAAAGCATTTGATAGCGTTCCACATTCCTGGCTTGTTAAAGTTTTGCAAAGTTACAAAGTACACCCCATTCTTGTTACTTTTCTTGAATCATCGATGAAGCACTGTCGAACGAACCTTCATTTACAAATAAATGGTCAATACCTCGAAACTGATGAAATTTCTATCCGTAGGGGGATCTTCCAGGGCGACTCACTGAGTCCACTTTGGTTTTGTTTGGCAATGAATCCACTTTCCAAGCTACTTAACGATACGGATTACGGCTTTAAAATCAAAGCCAACAGGAACACTAGCTACACTGTTTCCCACCTTTTATACATGGATGACATCAAAATATACGCATCAAACCAGCGTCAAATTCCACATTTACTTAATATCACTGAAAAATTTTCCAGTGATATACAAATGGGATTTGGATTAGACAAGTGCAAAACCTTGAATATCGAGAAGGGTAAAATCGTTAACGGAGATGTATGACTACCTAATGGGAACATTATAAATGCCATGCAAAATGGTGAAACCTACAAATATCTAGGATTTCAGCAAGCTAAGCTACTAGACCAGAAGCAAGCAAAAACCAAAATTCGAGGACAGTTCACTCAAAGGATAACTCCTTTATTGAAATCCCAGTTGAACGCAGGAAATCTTGCCAAAGCAATTAACACCTACGCGATACCGGTCCTGACATACTCAATTGGAATTCTGAAGTGGACAAAAACAGAACTGGAAGTTATCCAAAGAACAACGCGAACCATGATGACCAAACACAAATGTCACCACCCGACATCATCAGTTATTAGGACCACTCAACCAAGAAAAGAGGGAGGGAGAGCTCTAACGGACATAGTTAATTTACATTACAAACAAATATCCCAACTCCAAAAATTCTTCATTGGCGAGGCTCAAACATCTAAATTGCATGAGCTGGTCGCGAAAGCAGATAAAAACTATTCCCCCTTAGATCTTGTAAACCCTGATAATAAACTTGAAATAGTTACACACTCTGACAAACAGGCAGAGTGGGCCCAGAAAGTGCTCCATGGTGGACATCATCACGACCTCAATCAACCATATATCGACAAGGAAGCATCAAATAAGTGGCTCTCTGATGGAACATTGTTTCCAGAAACAGAAGGATTTATGATGGCGATCCAAGACCAAGTAATTAGTACCAACAATTACAAGAAATTTATTATAAGAGATCCAAATATCGTATCGGACAAGTGCAGAAGGTGTCAACAAACAACAGAGACAATACAACACATTACGTCGGGATGTTCAGCCATAGCTAACATTGATTACCTACGCAGGCACAATCAACTTTGCAACATCATCCATCAGAAGTTGGCCAACAAATTTGGATTAGTTAACACCTACACGCCTTATTACAAGTGCCATCCGCATGCAGTTCTAGAGAATGCTGATTTTAGACTATACTACGATAGGTCAATTATCACCGATAGACGGGTGACGAATAACCGGCCCGATATTGTGGTTGTGGATAAAAACGCTAACTCGGTTCTCCTAGTGGATGTTGCTGTACCCAATAACAATGATATTTTAGACAAATACAACGAGAAAATTGCGAAATACACCGATCTTGCAATTGAGGTAGGACAGATGTGGCATGCAGAGAAAGTAGAGGTGGTGCCGGTCATTGTTTCATCTACGGGACTAATCCCCAAAACTCTACAAGACAGCCTCACCAAACTAGGTCTTCACAAAAACACATACATCGATCTGCAGAAGGCTGCAATTTTGAATACTTGTCACACTGTCCGCAAATTTCTAAATATGTAACTGCTGTGCCTGATCCCATTTGCGTTTACACACGCTCGGGATAGGTGAACATTACCAGCAAGGGCTGTGCAAGAGTACACTTGAGTTGGAAAAATAATAATAATAATAATAATAATAATAATAATAATAATAATGATAATAATAATAATAATAATAATAATAATAATAATAATAATAATAATAATAATAATAATAATAATAGTAATAATAATAATATTAATAATAATAATAATAATAATAATAATAATAATAATAATAATAATAATAATAATAATAATAATAATAATAATAATAATAATAATAATAATAATAATAATAATAATAATAATAATAATAATAATAATAATAATAATAATAATAATAATAATAATAATAATAATAATAATAATAATAATAATAATAATAATAATAAACATTGAACCAATGCCTTTCGTTAACTTGACAACAAGCGAGGTAACCGAAGCTATAAAGAGCACCAGTAGTTGGAAGACACCAGGAATTGACAATGTCCAAAACTTCTGGTATAAGAAGTTTGACAGTCTGCATGAAGCAATAGCAAGATCATTTACACATATTCTGCAACATCCAGAAGATACACCACTATTTCTGACACTGGGTTCGACCCACTTGCTTCCCAAAACGCATCAAACTCACGATCCTACGCAGTATAGACCTATAACATGCCTTCCAACTATATATAAAATATTAACGTCTTGCATCACTAACCGTATTTACAGACATGCGGATCAAAACAACATCTTGTCGGAAGAACAGAAAGGGTGCAGACGAGATCACCAAGGTTGCAAAGAACAACTCATCATCGATTCGGTAATACTAAAACAGGCGCAGAAGGAACAGCGCAACATCTACACGGCTTTCGTAGATTATAGGAAAGCATTTGATAGCGTTCCACATTCCTGGCTTGTTAAAGTTTTGCAAATTTACAAAGTACACCCCATTCTTGTTACTTTTCTTGAATCATCGATGAAGCACTGGCGAACGAACCTTCATTTACAAATAAATGGTCAATACCTCGAAACTGATGAAATTTCTATCCGTAGGGGGATCTTCCAGGGCGACTCCCTGAGTCCACTTTGGTTTTGTTTGGCAATTAATCCACTTTCCAAGCTACTTAACGATACGGATTACGGCTTTGAAATCAAAGCCAACAGGAACACTAGCTGCACTGTTTCCCACCTTTTATTCATGGATGACATCAAAATATACGCATCAAACCAGCGTCAAATTCAACATTTACTTAATATCACTGAAAAATTTTCCAGTGATATAAAAATGGGATTTGGATTAGACAAGTGCAAAACCTTGAATATCCAGAAGGGTAAAATCGTTAACGGAGATGTGTTACTACCTAATGGGAACATTATAAATGCCATGCAAAATGGTGAAACCTTCAAATATCTAGGATTTCAGCAAGCTAAGCTACTAGACCAGAAGCAAGCAAAAACCAAAATTCGAGGACAGTTCACTCAAAGGATAACTGCTTTATTGAAATCCCAGTTGAACGCAGGAAATCTTGCCAAAGCAATTAACTCCTACGCCATACCGGTCCTGACATACTCAATTGGAATTCTGAAGTGGACAAAAACAGAACTGGAAGTTATCCAAAGAACAACGCGAACCATGATGACCAAACACAAATGTCACCACCCGACATCATCAGTTATTAGGACCACTTGTTATGGTCTGACTTTCAAATAAAATCTTTTCGTAATATGCATTCACCAGTTGACTTAAAATTAATATTTTGGACACTCTGTATAACTAATAAATTTACAAATGCTTCGGTTATCGGTAGAACTCGTGTCTTCTCCGAGTGGCTGGTATTAATCTACGAATCTAATGAAATTGTTTCGCTACGAGAACGGTGTTTCTTGTTCACAGTATATATGTATAATGCTGTAGTATCGACAAGGTAGGAGAATTTAGGAAATTTGGACGTACTTCTTTTGTTTCCCCATTGTGCTCGACAACTACAGGTTACCAACTGGAATAATTTAATAGCTAGATTTTAATTGTTTTTATTAACGGATTTTTGGATATTTCGAATTTTATATTATTGGATATTGTGGTATGACTGTTTTGAAGCCATCTTTTCTAGGGCAACGGGGAGAAGGTGATACAGTTTTGGAGAACGAAAGGTTCGGTGCTTAGTGCGAGTTATTTTATTAGTTAAATTTTCGATTAGTTACCCTAATTAGGGGATATAAATTCGCATAAGTTGCTTGGAAATTCGACTATTTTGGGTAGTTTGTTTGGAAGTCGTTTTTTCCGCCGTTAAGGGATTATTTCACACCGGATCCACGATTCATTAAGATCGAATCAACCTCCTTTCAAAACCTGCCAGAATCCACCATTTTGTGAGCCTATTGGTGGAGGTCGTCCATTGTTGGTTTCACAGGGCTGGACATGAGAATTTTGCGAACCCTCATTGATAAATTGAGGTAAGATATTTTTAGTTTTTACAAAACTAAAACTCTCTAGATGGTGAGATTGATTTTTTTTCTCTCTCCTTATTGTAGGGTTTTTCTGTTGTGTCCTTATTTCTACGCTTTACTCTTCCTTCTACTGTTGGGGTTTTAATTTGGGACCCTTTTGGTTGTCTGGATTGGATTTCGTCCCAGATTTCACACATGGTTCGACCTGTTTTACGACATCAGAGAATCTTCGCAGCCGAGACGATGCCTGGAAATTTACCAGTTTTCTACTCCCGAGAGTGACCTTGTGGATGGTGGCTGGACCTCCAAATTCGTGAAAGCTAAGTACAAAAAAAGAACTTGATTCTACGTTTTATTATCGTTTTAAGATTCTCAGTTTCAAACACGAGTTTAAGTGATTATTAGTTATACCAAATAATTTCAATTTGGACGGTTGTAAAATTGTCTTGATTTGGGATGCAATTTTAATTCAAAGCCTTTATAATTGCGGTAGTATTATGATGTAGATTATTATTCGGCTTTTGGCATTTATAGGTAGGTTTATGGTACATGTAAAGCTGGTATGATCATACTTGACTACACCTCTATCACCTACTAAACGATTATTCTTTTGTTTTATACCTACGATATTTTCTTTTGGATAACAAATATTTGTGACATATTTCGACTGATTTTGATTTAATTTTGACTCAATTTTGATTTGTCTTTGATATATATTTCTTGTATTTACTTGTAACAGGAGCGTCGTATTGCCGATTATCTTATTTAGCAATAAAAGATTGGCCTGTACTAGTTGGACTATTTATTTATACGTCATTTGTAAATATATATATTTTTCCGCGTTTTTGATTACTTGTATAACATTTCTTTTACGATCGCCTTCAGCATAATAGCTTCTAAAAACTCGGTGGCGCCTATTCCCGGATTTGACATAATCATATGACCAAGGAAACTGTAATACAAAGAACCCTATATTATTTATTCCCTGAGGTATAGTTCTCAATTATTTTCCTCCAGATATAGTTTAATCGCTTCAAGTATACTTTGATTTAGCCTGGGCAACCATCGGCGATAACGCCTTATATAAGCAGCGATTATTTGTTTTCTCCACTACAGAATTGAAAAAAAAATAGGTAAGTGCATATTTTCCGTGCCTTTAAATACATAAGATACAATATTATGCTGATAGTTCAATTCAGTATACTGTGTATCTTAGTAATAACTTGTAGTTATTGACAATTTTGTTCCCTTGCGTCTTCGTTTAAAATCACTACTAACAATTGACCCCTTGGGTAAAGGTTACAACTTTACGGTTCTGTGGAACCCTAATAACTGGCGCCCAACCTATTTGTGAATTTGAGTGTATAAATTATTGTTCTTTGGTCATATTATATTTCTCGATTTTGACAGTTTGGTGGTGAGAATCTTAAACAATTTTTTTTTATTGATTATTTTACAAAAGTATTTCCATTTTCATCTTGGGGTATTTTTTTTTGCTTATTGTTGAACAAAATGTTTCAAATACAGGTGAATAACCTGGTAAGAGATGAACTAGAGTACGAATTATCAGTGAGGGGTATTTCCGATCAGGGAAATGTTGACTCATTGCGGAAGCACCTTAGAAGTATTTTAGCTTTAGAAAAATCCAATAGTCCCCTTAAGGGAAAATGTAATTTGGATCCTAAATTGGAGATTACAGAATGTCAGAAAAAATTAGATGAATTGCGTGATCATGTTTCTTCCTTTAGTGGTTCTTCAAGCCAAGTTAAAAAAATTGAAACAAAGTTCGCTCATTTAATGGGTAGGATTGGGAGAATTTCAGAAGATGATGATAGTATTTCCGAAGATAGGTCAAAATTACTAATTTCTTTATCAGAACTTGTTCCGGATTACCAGAATAAAGTTAAGCTTTTTGAGGATAAGGGTAGTAATTCCGTACCTAGTGATCCTAATCTTGGTACTCAGTCTCCTAGCCAAACCTTAACCAATAGCAGTGCAAATACTTCTAGTTTACATCAAATAACTATGCCTGGTCAACAATTTAGCAGTGTTAAGTCAGTTCCTGTATATAAATGGGATTTAAAATTTTCCAGTAATTCTGGATTGAGTTTTAATTCGTTTTTGCAGCGAGTAGAAGAATTAAGTAGGTCTCGACAGGTTAGTAAGGCTGAACTATTTTTATCAGCCCATGATTTATTCGAGGGTGATGCTTTAAATTTTTATCATATGGTAGTTAAATATGCAAATGATTGGGATACTCTAATAGGTCTCATGAGAGAGCAGTTTGTACCTTCACATATTAGTGACCAGCTTTGGAAACAAATTTTAAATAGAACTCAGGGTCCTGACGAACCAATTGGGTTGTATGTTGCAGCTATGAGTAAACTTTTTGACAGGATGCCTGTTCCGGTTTCGGATGATTTGAGATTAAAGGTTTTGAAGTCTAATATTCTCCCATTTTACCAAGAGCGTCTTACACTTCAAACTATAAACACCCCTTTCGATTTAATTGAGCTCTGCAGGAAACTAGAGGAAACAAAGATTAATATCGAACAATATAGCCCCCCTAAGCCTGGTAATTTGTCATTGGAACCTGATTTGGATTATAGGGCTACTCCTGAAAATAAGCCACTAGTAGTTAGGGAAGTTTCTGTTTCTTCAGGTAGCAATACTAACTCAAGATACCCTCAAGGGAACTCTACAACTTTTCAAAGGAGTATCGCACCTCGAACATGTTTTAAGTGTGATCAGCCTAATCATTTAGCGAAACATTGCACTTCAGGTATAATTAGATGTTTCTCTTGTAAAAAGGTTGGTTTTACTAAGAGGACTTGTCCAGATTGCCAAAATTCATCGGGAAACTTCACACGAAGTCAATCGTAGGTCGGAGATTGTCTTCGTTTACCAAATCGACCATAGATTACTCTAGTTGTAAGGAAAAATTCGTCTTAGATTATATCTTATCTCATGTAGGCCCTGGTGAATGTCCTTATCTTAAGATTAGTATTCTAGGTCAAAAACTCTATGGTTTATTAGATTCTGGTGCTAACAAAATTTTTCTTGGCTCTCTTGGCTGGCAAAAGCTTAAAAATTTAGGATTAGTATTGGATCAGAATCGTAAAACCTTGTGTACTGTGGCGTCCAACGACACATGTGAATGTATTGGGGTTATATCAGCACCTATTCAAGTGAGAAATGTTGTAAAAATATTTGATATTTTTGTTGTTCCTAAACTTCGTCATGAAATTATTTTGGGGATCGATTTTTGGCAAACAATGGGTATAGTTCCTGATATGCGTCGTGGAGAATGGTTTTTTTCGTCTGAAATATTAAGTACACCGCAAATTAATCATATTCATGGTGAAGATGATTTAACTTTTGAACAAAAGCAATGTCTGAATGAGGTGATTTCAGAGTATTTTGATAAAATTGGCGATAAGCTTGGTTGCACCTCTGCAGTTAAGCATAAGATAGTTACGTCTAGCCCCCCGATAAAACAACGGTATTACCCTGTTTCTCCTTTCAAACAAAAATTAATTGATGAACAGTTAGATGAAATGTTGACTAATGGAATTGTTGAACCCTCTAAGTCAGCTTGGTCATCTCCCGTGTTGCTTGTTCCGAAATCCAACGAAGAACAGCGCTTTTGTGTTGACTTTAGGAAATTAAATGCTGTGTCTCAGCGTGATGCTTACCCGCTACCATACATTTCAAACATTTTGGATAAACTAGGGGGTGCTCGGTTTATGTCATCGCTAGACCTAAAAAGTGCTTACTGGCAAGTTGCGTTGGAAGAAAATAGCAAGCAATATACCGCGTTTACAGTCCCAGGGCGTGGCTTATTTCAATTTACTAGACTACCTTTTGGTCTCCACAATGCACCAGCAACATTTCAGCGGTTGATAGACACTATTTTGGGTCCAGAATTGGATAAATATGTTTTTTGCTATCTGGATGACATTATTGTGGTTACGCCTGATTTTGATACTCATATAAATATTTTAAAAGAAGTTTTTACGCGTTTGCTTTCTAATGGTTTGACGTTAAATAGGGAAAAAAGCAAGTTTTGTCGTGATGAATTGAAGTATCTTGGTTACTTAGTCAATAGGCAAGGTATTTCTGTAGACCCAGGTAAAGTAGAAGCTATTACCAATTTAGCGGTGCCTAAAAACGTTCGAGACATACGAAGAGTGATTGGTATGATTTCGTACTACAGAAGATTTATTCCTGCATTCTCTGACGTCATATCACCCCTTACTAGACTTCTTCGCAACGGTGTGAAATTTAATTGGGACGAGGATTGTCGTAAATCATTCGAAAACATTAAAAATGCTCTTGTGTCTGCTCCAATTTTGGATTGTCCTAATTTTGATCATGGCTTTATATTGCAAACGGATGCTTCGTCATTTGGTGTTGGTGCGGTCCTTACACAATTTTACGACAACCGTGAGCATGTTGTGTGCTACGTTTCTCGAACATTGAGTCGTACTGAACGGGTATATAGTGCTACAGAACGCGAGCTACTGGCGGTAATTTGGAGTGCAGAGAAACTTCGTTGTTACTTGGAGAATTCAAAATTTCAGGTTATCACCGATCATTTTAGTTTAAAGTGGTTGCACAACCTGAAAAACCCTCAAGGTCGCTTGGGTCGTTGGTGTTTAAGGCTTCAACAATTTGATTTTGAAGTGATCCACCGCAAAGGAAAAGAACACGTAGTCCCTGATACTCTCAGTCGAGCAGTGGCCGATGATCCGGATTCTGTAAGTGGCGAGCTTGAAATATCTGTGATACAAATTGGTGAAGTAAAAGATAGGTGGTATCTTAATATGTTGGATAGAGTGAAAGCTAATCCTCTCTTATTTCCTTGTTGGCGTGTGTCTGGAGATAAATTGTATAAAAGGGTTAATCTCGATTTTCCTGAAATTCGTAATGATGACGACTTTTGGAAGTTGGTGGTTCCTAAACAAAATCGTAAGGAGGTTTTATCATCGTGTCATGATACAACCGTGGGTGGTCATCTTGGTGTTCACAAAACATTCCACAAAGTAGCTAGACTGTATTACTGGCCATGCCTAAAGGCTGATGTGGCTAAGTTTATAAAGGGCTGTGTAACTTGTCAACAAGTTAAGCCAGAACAAAAACTACCTGGTGGATTAATGGGAAGTGCTGTTATTGCAGCTCGCTGTTGGCAAATTATTAGTATGGATCTTTTTGGCCCCTTACCAAAAAGCAAGTCTGGTAATATGCATATTTTCGTAGTTACTGATACCTTCAGTAAGTTTAACTTGTTTTTCCCTATTCGAAAGGCCAATACCAAAACAATAATTCAACTATTAGAAGATAGAATTTTCTTTTCTTACGGAGTACCTGAGTTAATCAGATGTGACAATGGGCCCCAATTTAAAAGCATTGACTTTATGGGCCTTAAATCAAAATTTGGTGTAAGAATATTATGTAATCCAAATTATCATCCCTCATCCAATTTAACGGAACGAGTGAATAGAGTTATGAAAACAATATTATCATCTTTTGTGTCTGAAAATCAGAGAGATTGGGATGTTGATCTTTCTGCATTCGCTTGTGCAGTTAACACAGCTAAACATGCTGTAACTGGCCAAACTCCATACTTTATAAATTTTGGTACTGAGATGAAGCTCCATGGTTCCGAACATTGCTCTAAATTCCAGGACTCGAATAGTCTTCCTGTAGATCTCGGTCAAAAACTAACAACCTTGGCAAAGCTGCGAGAAGGTGTTGTGAAGAAAATGGAAAAAGCTCACGACCAGGCTAAAAAGCAATACGATCTAAGACGTCGTAACGTGGAATTTGCAATTGGCGATTTAGTTTGGAAGAAAAAGTTTACATTGTCTGATGCTGGTAATTATTATACAGCGAAACTAGGTGGGAAGTTTGAAGGTCCTTTTAGAATTTTCAAAAAATGGGGTTACTGCGTATATGAACTTGAAGACTTACAGGGTAAATCAAAAGGTCGTTGGCACACGCAAGACCTGAAACCTTATCACGAAGCTGATTACAAGTGAATTTACAGTGTAAATCCTTTGGGGAGGGGGTAGTGTTATGGTCTGACTTTCAAATAAAATCTTTTCGTAATATGCATTCACCAGTTGACTTAAAATTAATATTTTGGACACTCTGTATAACTAATAAATTTACAAATGCTTCGGTTATCGGTAGAACTCGTGTCTTCTCCGAGTGGCTGGTATTAATCTACGAATCTAATGAAATTGTTTCGCTACGAGAACGGTGTTTCTTGTTCACAGTATATATGTATAATGCTGTAGTATCGACAAGGTAGGAGAATTTAGGAAATTTGGACGTACTTCTTTTGTTTCCCCATTGTGCTCGACAACTACAGGTTACCAACTGGAATAATTTAATAGCTAGATTTTAATTGTTTTTATTAACGGATTTTTGGATATTTCGAATTTTATATTATTGGATATTGTGGTATGACTGTTTTGAAGCCATCTTTTCTAGGGCAACGGGGAGAAGGTGATACAGTTTTGGAGAACGAAAGGTTCGGTGCTTAGTGCGAGTTATTTTATTAGTTAAATTTTCGATTAGTTACCCTAATTAGGGGATATAAATTCGCATAAGTTGCTTGGAAATTCGACTATTTTGGGTAGTTTGTTTGGAAGTCGTTTTTTCCGCCGTTAAGGGATTATTTCACACCGGATCCACGATTCATTAAGATCGAATCAACCTCCTTTCAAAACCTGCCAGAATCCACCATTTTGTGAGCCTATTGGTGGAGGTCGTCCATTGTTGGTTTCACAGGGCTGGACATGAGAATTTTGCGAACCCTCATTGATAAATTGAGGTAAGATATTTTTAGTTTTTACAAAACTAAAACTCTCTAGATGGTGAGATTGATTTTTTTTCTCTCTCCTTATTGTAGGGTTTTTCTGTTGTGTCCTTATTTCTACGCTTTACTCTTCCTTCTACTGTTGGGGTTTTAATTTGGGACCCTTTTGGTTGTCTGGATTGGATTTCGTCCCAGATTTCACACATGGTTCGACCTGTTTTACGACATCAGAGAATCTTCGCAGCCGAGACGATGCCTGGAAATTTACCAGTTTTCTACTCCCGAGAGTGACCTTGTGGATGGTGGCTGGACCTCCAAATTCGTGAAAGCTAAGTACAAAAAAAGAACTTGATTCTACGTTTTATTATCGTTTTAAGATTCTCAGTTTCAAACACGAGTTTAAGTGATTATTAGTTATACCAAATAATTTCAATTTGGACGGTTGTAAAATTGTCTTGATTTGGGATGCAATTTTAATTCAAAGCCTTTATAATTGCGGTAGTATTATGATGTAGATTATTATTCGGCTTTTGGCATTTATAGGTAGGTTTATGGTACATGTAAAGCTGGTATGATCATACTTGACTACACCTCTATCACCTACTAAACGATTATTCTTTTGTTTTATACCTACGATATTTTCTTTTGGATAACAAATATTTGTGACATATTTCGACTGATTTTGATTTAATTTTGACTCAATTTTGATTTGTCTTTGATATATATTTCTTGTATTTACTTGTAACAGGAGCGTCGTATTGCCGATTATCTTATTTAGCAATAAAAGATTGGCCTGTACTAGTTGGACTATTTATTTATACGTCATTTGTAAATATATATATTTTTCCGCGTTTTTGATTACTTGTATAACATTTCTTTTACGATCGCCTTCAGCATAATAGCTTCTAAAAACTCGGTGGCGCCTATTCCCGGATTTGACATAATCATATGACCAAGGAAACTGTAATACAAAGAACCCTATATTATTTATTCCCTGAGGTATAGTTCTCAATTATTTTCCTCCAGATATAGTTTAATCGCTTCAAGTATACTTTGATTTAGCCTGGGCAACCATCGGCGATAACGCCTTATATAAGCAGCGATTATTTGTTTTCTCCACTACAGAATTGAAAAAAAAATAGGTAAGTGCATATTTTCCGTGCCTTTAAATACATAAGATACAATATTATGCTGATAGTTCAATTCAGTATACTGTGTATCTTAGTAATAACTTGTAGTTATTGACAATTTTGTTCCCTTGCGTCTTCGTTTAAAATCACTACTAACAATTGACCCCTTGGGTAAAGGTTACAACTTTACGGTTCTGTGGAACCCTAATACACTCAACCAAGAAAAGAGGGAGGGAGAGCTCTAACGGACATAGTTAATTTACATTACAAACAAATATTCCAACTCCAAAAATTCTTCATTGGCAAGGCTCAAACATCTAAATTGCATGAGCTGGTCGCGAAAGCAGATAAAAACTATTCCCCCTTAGATCTTGTAAACCCTGATAATAAACTTGAAATCGTTACAGACTCTGACAAACAGGCAGAGTGGGCCCAGAAAGTGCTCCATGGTCGACATCATCACGACCTCAATCAACCATATATCGACAAGGAAGCATCAAATAAGTGGCTCTCTGATGGAACATTGTTTCCAGAAACAGGATTTATGATGGCGATCCAAGACCAAGTAATTAATACCAACAATTACAAGAAATTTGTTATAAGAGATCCAAACATCGTGTCGGACAAGTGCAGAAGGTGTCAACAAACAACAGAGACGATACAACACATTACGTCGGGATGTTCAGCCATAGCTAACATTGATTACCTACGCAGACACAATCAACTTTGCAACATCATCCATCAGAAGTTGGCCAACAAATTTGGATTGGTTAACACCTACACGCCTTATTACAAGTACCATCCGCATGCAGTTCTAGAGAATGCTGCTTTCAGACTATACTACGATAGGTCAATTATCACCGATAGACGGGTGACGAATAACCGGCCTGATATTGTGGTTGTGGATAAAAAAGCTAACTCGGTTCTCCTAGTGGATGTTGCTGTACCCAATAACAATAATATTTTAGACAAATACAACGAGAAAATTGCAAAATTTACCGATCTTGCAATTGAGGTAGGACAGATGTGGCATGCAGAGAAAGTAGAGGTGGTGCCGGTCATCGTTTCATCTACGGGACTACTCCCCAAAACTCTACAAGACGGCCTCACCAAACTAGGTCTTCACAAAAACACATATATCGGTCTGCAGAAGGCTGCAATTTTGAATACTTGTCACACTGTCCGTAAATTTCTAAATATGTAACTGCTGTGCCTAATCCCATTTGCATTTACACACGCTCGGGATAGGTGAACATTACCAGCAAGAGCTGAGCAAGAGTACACTTGAGTTGGAAATAATAATAATAATAAACAACATGTATGTGAATAGATCTATTCACTCAGGCAAAAGTTGAAGGCAAAATCAAAACGTTTGTCACGATATGTCAAGTGCACGAAAAGGAAACAACAGAACTACTTATTCAATAACAATCAGAAGTTATTTTACAGGCAACTAAGCGGTACTGTAAACAATCACAACCAAAGTCTCCCAGATAAAGATGAGCTAACGGAGTACTGGTCTTCTTTATGGACGAACCCTATCGAACATAAATCCAACGCTCACTGGATAAGAACTGAGGAGGAAAAAATTAACATTGAACCAATGCCTTTCGTCAACTTGACAACAAGCGAGGTAACCGAAGCTATAAAGAGCACCAGTAATTGGAAGACACCAGGAGTTGACCATGTCCAAAACTTCTGGTATAAGAAGTTTGACAGTCTGCATGAAGCAATGTCAAGATAATTTACACATATTCTGCAGCATCCAGAAGATACACCACCATTTCTGACACTGGGTTCGACCCACTTGCTTCCCAAAACGCATCAAACTCACGATCCTACGCAGTATAGACCTATAACATGCCTTCCAACTATATATAAAATATTAACGTCTTGCATTACTAACCGTATTTACAGACATGCCGATCAAAACAACATCTTGTCGGAAGAACAAAAAGGGTGCAGACGAGATCACCAAGGCTGCAAAGAGCAACTCATCATCGATTCGGTAATACTAAAACAGGCGCAGAAGGAACAGCGCAACATCTACACGGCTTGCGTAGATTATAGGAAAGCATTTGATAGCGTTCCACATTCCTGGCTTGTTAAAGTTTTGCAAATTTACAAAGTACACCCCACTCTTGTTACTTTTCTTGAATCATCGATGAAGCACTGGCGAACGAACCTTCATTTACAAATAAATGGTCAATACCTCGAAACTGATGAAATTTCTATCCGTAGGGGGATCTTCCAAGGCGACTCCCTGAGTCCACTTTGGTTTTGTTTGGCAATGAATCCACTCTCCAATCTACTTACCGATACGGATTACGGCTTTAAAATCAAGGCCAACAGAAACACTAGCTGCACTGTTTCCCACCTCTTATACATGGATGACATCAAAATATACGCATCAAACCAGCGTCAAATTCAACATTTACTTAATTTTACTGAAAAATTTTCAAGTGATATACAAATGGGATTTGGATTAGACAAGTGCAAAACCTTAAAGATCGAGAAGGGTAAAATCGTTAACGGAGATGTATGACTACCTAATGGGAACATTATAAATGCCATGCAAAATGGTGAAACCTACAAATATCTAGGATTTCAGCAAGCTAAGCTACTTGACCAGAAGCAAGCAAAAACCAAAATTCGAGGACAGTTCACTCAAAGGATAACTGCTTTATTGAAATCCCAGTTGAACGCAGGAAATCTCGCCAAAGCAATTAACACCTACGCCATACCGATCCTGACATACTCATTTGGAATTCTGAAGTGGACAAAAACAGAACTGGAAGATATTCAAAGAACAACGCGAACCATGATGACCAAACACAAATGTCACCACCCGACATCATCAGTTATTAGGACCACATTACCAAGAAAAGAGGGAGGGAGAGCTTTAACGGACATAGTTAATTTACATTATAATCAAATATCTAAACTCCAAAAGTTCTTCATTGGCAAGGCTCAAACATCTAAATTGCATGAGCTGGTCGCGAAAGCAGATAAAAACTATTCCCCCTTAGATCTTGTAAACCCTGATAAAAAACTTGAAATCGTTACAGACTCTGACAAACAGGCGGTGTGGGCCCAGAAAGCGCTTCATGGTCGACATCATCACGACCTCAATCAACCATATATCGACAAGGAAGCATCAAATAAGTGGCTCTCTGATGGAACATTGTTTCCAGAAACAGAAGGATTTATGATGGCGATCCAAGACCAAGTTATTAATACCAACAATTGCAAGAAATTTGTTATAAGAGATCCAAACATCGTGTCGGACAAGTGCAGAAGGTGTCAACAAACAACAGAGACGATACAACACATTACGTCGGGATGTTCAGCCATAGCTAACATTGATTACCTACGCAGGCACAACCAACTGTGCAACATCAGAAGTTGGCCAACAAATTTGGATTAGTTAACACTTACACGCCTTATTACAAGTACCATCCTCATGCAGTTCTAGAGAATGCTGATTTTAGACTATACTACGATAGGTCAATTATCACCGATAGACGGGTGACGAATAACCGGCCTGATATTGTAGTTGTGGATAAAAAAGCTAACTCGGTTCTTCTAGTGGATGTTGCTGTACCCAATAACAACAATATGTTAGACAAATACAACGAGAAAATTGCAAAATACACCGATCTTGCAATTGAGGTAGGACAGATGTGGCATGCAGAGAAAGTAGAGGTGGTGCCGGTCATTGTTTCATCTACGGGACTTATCCCCAAAACTCTACAAGACAGCCTCACCAAACTAGGTCTTCACAAAAACACATACATCGATCTGCAGAAGGCTGCAATTTTGAATACTTGTCACACTGTCCGTAAATTTCTAAATATGTAACTGCTGTGCCTAATCCCATTTGCGTTTACACACGCTCGGGATAGGTGAACATTACCAGCAAGAGCTGAGCAAGAGTACACTTGAGTTGGAAATAATAATAATAATAATAATAATAATAATAATAATAATAATAATAATAATAATAATAATAATAATAATAATAATAATAATAATAATAATAATAATTATTACTAACCGTATTTACAGACATGCCGATCAAAACAACATCTTGTCGGAAGAACAAAAAGGGTGCAGACGAGATCACCAAGGCTGCAAAGAGCAACTCATCATCGATTCGGTAATACTAAAACAGGCGCAGAAGGAACAGCGCAACATCTACACGGCTTTCGTAGATTATAGGAAAGCATTTGATAGCGTTCCACATTCCTGGCTTGTTAAAGTTTTGCAAATTTACAAAGTACACCCCACTCTTGTTACTTTTCTTGAATCATCGATGAAGCACTGGCGAACGAACCTTCATTTACAAATAAATGGTCAATACCTCGAAACTGATGAAATTTCTATCCGTAGGGGGATCTTCCAAGGCGACTCCCTGAGTCCACTTTGGTTTTGTTTGGCAATGAATCCACTCTCCAATCTACTTAACGATACGGATTACGGCTTTAAAATCAAGGCCAACAGAAACACTAGCTGCACTGTTTCCCACCTCTTATACATGGATGACATCAAAATATACGCATCAAACCAGCGTCAAATTCAACATTTACTTAATATTACTGAAAAATTTTCAAGTGATATACAAATGGGATTTGGATTAGACAAGTGCAAAACCTTAAAGATCGAGAAGGGTAAAATCGTTAACGGAGATGTATTACTACCTAATGGGAACATTATAAATGCCATGCAAAATGGTGAAACCTACAAATATCTAGGATTTCAGCAAGCTAAGCTACTTGACCAGAAGCAAGCAAAAACCAAAATTCGAGGACAGTTCACTCAAAGGATAACTGCTTTATTGAAATCCCAGTTGAACGCAGGAAATCTCGCCAAAGCAATTAACACCTACGCCATACCGATCCTGACATACTCATTTGGAATTCTGAAGTGGACAAAAACAGAACTGGAAGATATTCAAAGAACAACGCGAACCATGATGACCAAACACAAATGTCACCACCCGACATCATCAGTTATTAGGACCACACTACCAAGAAAAGAGGGAGGAAGAGCTCTAACGGACATAGTTAATTTACATTACAAACAAATATCTCAACTCCAAAAATACTTCATTGGCAAGGCTCAAACATCTAAATTGCATGAGCTGGTCGCGAAAGCAGATAAAGGCTATTCCCCCTTAGATCTTGTAAATCCTGATAATAAACTTGAAATCGTTACAGACTCTGACAAACAGGCAGAGTGGGCCCAGAAAGCGCTCCATGGTCGACATCATCACGACCTAAATCAACCATATATTGACAAGGAAGCATCAAATAAGTGGCTCTCTGATGGATCATTGTTTCCAGAAACAGAAGGATTTATGATGGCGATCCAAGACCAAGTAATTAATACCAATAATTACAAGAAATTTATTATAAGAGATCCAAATATCGTGTCGGACAAGTGCAGAAGGTGTCAACAAACAACAGAGACGATACAACACATTACGTCGGGATGTTCAGCCATAGCTAACATTGATTACCTACGCAGGCACAACCAACTGTGCAACATCATTCATCAGAAGTTGGCCAACAAATTTGGATTAGTTAACACCTTCACGCCTTATTACAAGTACCATCCTCATGCAGTTCTAGAGAATGCTGATTTTAGACTATACTACGATAGGTCAATTATCACCGATAGACGGGTGACGAATAACCGGCCTGATATTGTAGTTGTGGATAAAAAAGCTAACTCCGTTCTTCTAGTGGATGTTGCTGTACCCAATAACAACAATATGTTAGACAAATACAACGAGAAAATTGCAAAATACACCGATCTTGCAATTGAGGTAGGACAGATGTGGCATGCAGAGAAAGTAGAGGTGGTGCCGGTCATCGTTTCATCTACGGGACTAATCCCCAAAACTCTACAAGATAGCCTCACCAAGCTAGGTCTTCACAAAAACACATACATCGATCTGCAGAAGGCTGCAATTTTGAATACTTGTCACACTGTCCGTAAATTTCTAAATATGTAACTGCTGTGCCTAATCCCATTTGCGTTTACACACGCTCGGGATAGGTGAACATTACCAGCAAGAGCTGAGCAAGAGTACACTTGAGTTGGAAATAATAATAATAATAATAATAATAATAATAATAATAATAATAATAAGCCCGTGGGGGTACTGGTCCCATATCGGGCGCTTCCCCAGGTGGTGGATCGGGGAATGCCTTTTAGATATAGAAGGTATCGAGGAAATTAAATACCTCGGAGCGAACCAAAACCAGTTAGTTTCAGGACACGACGGTCTCCATGTAAGGAGCGGTACTCCGACAGCGTCTGTTCTCCATGTAAGGAGCGGCTGAATCAGCACCTGGCAGTAGGTCTAAAATGCGACAATCACGATGTCGAATTGTAAAACAAGATTACCCCAGGTGGGTAGAGCTAAATGCTCAGAATCCCACACTGCTTGTGTACCTAGTACATCGGCTGTCTGCTCCACGGATTCTGGGGGGAGCAATAATTCGAGTGTAAATTCCGGGACCCTAAATCTCAGGAATCGTCAGGTGAATCGACATTGCAACACCTTAAACTCTTGTCGCGTTCAAGTTGGTGCTAGAAGGGCTTGTTCGAAAAATGTTTTACCTTCTTCCTCGGTTAGCGGTAGGCGCAGCGTGACACCGAGTAGGGCTACTGCGAACCACACTCAGGGGGAAAACAACATCGATCCTCCGCCACCGGCTTCTGATGTTTCTGGAGTGACGCAAGTCGGCACATCTACGACCACAAAAGCCGGAAAGCCCAGGAAGCGCATGAAGCGGACTATCGAGCTAAACTCATTCATTATGCGCTCCTACTTTAAAATCACCAAGATGGAAACTGATATGACGACATACAGATACGCCCTCCACCGTGCATTCGTTGAACATTTTCCAGAATTTCACCATCTCACGGAACAGCGTATTGCTGACCAACGTCGAAGTATTGTGAAAAACAATCTACTACCCGGTCCGACGTTGCAACAAATTCGAGGTGAAGTCCTTCTTGACCTCCAAGATGGCGAGAATGACATAATTACCGATCAGGATACACATAAATCGGAGAATGCACAAGGAGACCACAATGGCGTTGAGGAAATAAACAATGATTGCGACAAAACCACCGATAATGACTATAATACCGAACTTTGTAAAGCACTAGCGGAATTTAATGGCACCAACCCAATACACCGGCCAAAACTACCCAAGCTTCGAACCAATAAGAGCACTAACAGCATACTAGCAGCTGTGAACTTACTACTGCAGAACTATGCTAAAGACTGCGAAGCGCTGGAACAACTTCACACTCTCATCTATTGTGGAGCGGTAGCAGTGATTCGAAGTCACAATCAACAGATCCAATCCCCTAAGAACAATCGAGGTAAAGACTACAAACAGCTCAAGCCTTGGTGGCAACGCCGGCTGGAAAAGTCCATTGATGACATCAGAAGGGAATTGGGGCAGCTTACAGAATTTAAAAACAACTTGAAACCGTCTAGGCGCTTAACAAACAGAGTGAGAAAGATCTATCGAAGAATCAACACTTATACAGGTCACCCACAACATAAACAACATGTATGTGAATATATCGATTCACTCAGGCAAAAGTTAAAGGCAAAATCAAAACGTTTGTCACGATATGTCAAGTGCACGAAAAGGAAACAACAGAACTACTTATTCAATAACAATCAGAAGTTATTTTACAGGCAACTAAGCGGTACTGTAAACAATCACAACCAAAGTCTCCCAGATAAAGATGAGCTAACGGAGTACTGGTCTTCTTTATGGTCGAACCCTATCGAACATAAATCCAACGCTCACTGGATAAGAACTGAGGAGGAAAAAATTAACATTGAACCAATGCCTTTCGTTAACTTGACAACAAGCGAGGTAACCGAAGCTATAAAGAGCACCAGTAGTTGGAAGACACCAGGAGTTGACAATGTCCAAAACTTCTGGTATAATAAGTTTGACAGTCTGCATGAAGCAATGGCAAGATCATTTACACATATTCTGCAGCATCCAGAAGATACACCACCATTTCTGACACTGGGTTCGACCCACTTGCTTCCCAAAACGCATCAAACTCACGATCCTACGCAGTATAGACCTATAACATGCCTTCCAACTATATATAAAATTTTAACGTCTTGCATTACTAACCGTATTTACAGACATGCCGATCATAACAACATCTTGTCGGAAGAACAAAAAGGGTGCAGACGAGATCACCAAGGCTGCAAAGAGCAACTCATCATCGATTCGGTAATACTAAAACAGGCGCAGAAGGAACAGCGCAACATCTACACGGCTTTCGTAGATTATAGGAAAGCATTTGATAGCGTTCCACATTCCTGGCTTGTTAAAGTTTTGCAAATTTACAAAGTACACCCCACTCTTGTTACTTTTCTTGAATCATCGATGAAGCACTGGCGAACGAACCTTCATTTACAAATAAATGGTCAATACCTCGAAACTGATGAAATTTCTATCCGTAGGGGGATCTTCCAAGGCGACTCCCTGAGTCCACTT
This sequence comes from Lochmaea crataegi, assembly GCA_947563755.1. Taxonomy (NCBI): domain Eukaryota; kingdom Metazoa; phylum Arthropoda; class Insecta; order Coleoptera; family Chrysomelidae; genus Lochmaea; species Lochmaea crataegi. The sequence continues at coordinate 30,137,544 of OX387431.1, read as the reverse complement.
TGGTTTTGTTTGGCAATGAATCCACTCTCCAATCTACTTAACGATACGGATTACGGCTTTAAAATCAAGGCCAACAGAAACACTAGCTGCACTGTTTCCCACCTCTTATACATGGATGACATCAAAATATACGCATCAAACCAGCGTCAAATTCAACATTTACTTAATATTACTGAAAATTTTTCCAGTGATATACAAATGGGATTTGGATTAGACAAGTGCAAAACCTTAAATATCGAGAAGGGTAAAATCGTTAACGGAGATGTATTACTACCTAATGGGAACATTATAAATGCCATGCAAAATGGTGAAACCTACAAATATCTTGGATTTCAGCAAGCTAAGCTACTTGACCAGAAGCAAGCAAAAACCAAAATTCGAGGACAGTTCACTCAAAGGATATCTGCTTTATTGAAATCCCAGTTGAACGCAGGAAATCTCGCCAAAGCAATTAACACCTACGCCATACCGATCCTGACATACTCATTTGGAATTCTGAAGTGGACAAAAACAGAACTGGAAGATATTCAAAGAACAACGCGAACCATGATGACCAAACACAAATGTCACCACCCGACATCATCAGTTATTAGGACCACATTACCAAGAAAAGAGGGAGGGAGAGCTTTAACGGACATAGTTAATTTACATTATAATCAAATATCTAAACTCCAAAAGTTCTTCATTGGCAAGGCTCAAACATCTAAATTGCATGAGCTGGTCGCGAAAGCAGATAAAAACTATTCCCCCTTAGATCTTGCAAACCCTGATAAAAAACTTGAAATCGTTACAACAGACTCTGACAAACAGGCGGAGTGGGCCCAGAAAGCGCTTCATGGTCGACATCATCACGACCTCAATCAACCATATATCGACAAGGAAGCATCAAATAAGTGGCTCTCTGATGGAACATTGTTTCCAGAAACAGAAGGATTTATGATGGCGATCCAAGACCAAGTTATTAATACCAACAATTACAAGAAATTTGTTATAAGAGATCCAAACATCGTGTCGGACAAGTGCAGGAGGTGTCAACAAACAACAGAGACGATACAACACATTACGTCGGGATGTTCAGCCATAGCTAACATTGATTACCTACGCAGGCACAACCAACTGTGCAACATCATTCATCAGAAGTTGGCCAACAAATTTGGATTAGTTAACACCTACACGCCTTATTACAAGTACCATCCTCATGCAGTTCTAGAGAATGCTGATTTTAGACTATACTACGATAGGTCAATTATCACCGATAGTCGGGTGACGAATAACCGGCCTGATATTGTAGTTGTGGATAAAAAAGCTAACTCGGTTCTTCTAGTGGATGTTGCTGTACCCAATAACCACAATATGTTAGACAAATACAACGAGAAAATTGCAAAATACACCGATCTTGCAATTGAGGTAGGACAGATGTGGCATGCAGAGAAAGTAGAGGTGGTGCCGATCATCGTTTCATCTACGGGACTAATCCCCAAAACTCTACAAGACAGCCTCACCAAACTAGGTCTTCACAAAAACACATACATCGATCTGCAGAAGGCTGCAATTTTGAATACTTGTCACACTGTCCGTAAATTTCTAAATATGTAACTGCTGAGCCTGATCCCATTTGCGTTTACACACGCTCGGGACAGGTGAACATTACCAGCAAGAGCTGAGCAAGAGTACACTTGAGTTGGAAATAATAATAATAATAATAATTATAATAATAATAACATTGATTATCCCGTGTGGGATACGGGTCTTAGAATATGCCCACGGAATCTCCTGCCTGTCGTAAAAGGCGACTATCTGGAGCAGCATTTCCGCTGTCCCCTCCTTTTATCCCACCTCATCGCAATAATGTTTACTCCTTCACTAACTCGTCCTATCCTCTCCACCCCTAACCCATTAAAATTCCTATGCTAACATCTCCTGTCCCTTCCATACCTAATCCCTGACTAGGAACGGGCCCACTAAGTAGAAATTTCCTAGCGTAATCTGATAGTGGAAGATATCGTGCCTTGGGATGCATGGCCATACGAAGTTGGTCGCTAACGATTCCTTCTGGACACCAGGTCGCATCCAGTCGTACAAAAGACCTTAGCGCGGTAAGGGCGCACTGCCGTTCCGGAAGTATATTTCGTCCCTACTCGTGGGAATTGTATGTCAAGCCCTGAATCCCAAAACAAAGAGGTGCCTCCCTCTCAAAACAGAGGCACAATTAACACGAACCAGAAAAAGGAGGTACTTCCCCGGTTTCTGGTCGTGAAGAAGAAAGAAGGAGATTTTAACAAAGATAGCACTTTTCTAATCCAGAAGACGTTGAATGGTTTATGTGGTGACCCTAAAATGGTAAAAAAATTAAAGATGGCCTCTTGGTTGAAACTGTGTCTCCAGGGCAAGCCAGGAAGCTTTTGTCCGTGTACAGATTTAACGATGTAGAAGTCGAAGTTGTACCCCATAGTTCCTTAAACCAGTCAAAAGGAATTATTTATTGCCCAGATTTGTTAAACTGTACTGTTAAGGAAATTGAAGACGAGTTACAAGACCAAGGAGTTATATCGGTGTACAGAATAAAATCAAAAAGAAATGACCAACTCACTGATACTCCAAATCACGTACTCACCTTTAATACTTCTGTCCTTCCGAAAAAGGTTAAAGTTGCGTTCTACTCCTTAAATGTAAGACTTTTTATACCATCCCCCCTCCGATGTTTCACATGCCAGCGCTTTGGACACACATCTGCTAAATGTGATAAACCCCAAGTGTGCGTTTGCGGCAAACCCATACACGCAGGAAATCCGTGCACACATCCAGTCACATGTGTAAATTGTGAAGGATCACATTCGGCAAGATCTAAAGAATGTCCTGTATATAAGCAAGAAGCAGCTATACAGGAAGTAAAAGTTAAAGAGAATATCTCGTATTTCGAAGCCAAGAGTAAGGTAGTCCGTGTGACACCTAGACCTAATACAAGTTATGCTCAAGCGACAAATTCCACCAATATTAATACTGATGACCTTGTTAAAGCATTAGTTCCCCACATTATTAAGGCAATTAATGAGTTATCCTCAATAAACTCAACTCACCCAAAAGTCGATCCTCAATATATTCTCCCATGTCCACCCTCATCCCTTACCTACTCCCGCACCCGCAATTTACCGGACAAACAAATTACCATTCCTCCTCAAAGAAATGATTCCTCTGAAACTGAATCCCTTTTAAGTGAGACGTCATCAAAAGGTTGCAAAAGGAAAAAGAAAGGCTGGCCTAAGGGCAAACCTCGAAAAAAAAACGTACCAAATGTAATGGACACAGACCTAGCCCTATCTGCTGATGCGGATAACCTGTCGGAGGTCCCTCCATCACAGGAGAGCCTTCATTCACAAGAAGGTTTCTAAGTCTCTTTAGATAAAATCTTATTTATTCATACACTCGTTATAACTCAACCCTCCCTCAATTCATATCCAAGTACTCACCATAATGACATCAGTGCAAATATAATATATAGAAAACCTACAATGGCGACTACAAGGAACATACTCCAATGGAACTGTAACGGTATTAAAACCCATCTAGGTGAGTTACAACTATTTATTAAACAATATGATTCATACTGAATATGTATTCAAGAGTCCCATCTGACCGAAAACGATACATTTTCACTGAGAGGCTATACTACATTTCGTAAAGACTCCCGAAGAGAGTTAAGAGCTAAAGAAGGTGTGGTTACTTTCATTAAGGATACTATACCAGCAACCAGCATTCCAGTAAATACCAACCTAATTGCTAGAGCAGTACAAATACATTATCCAGTGTCAATGACTATTTGTAATATATATTTACCAGATAGGAATTGGAGATATGAGGATATAGAAGACTTGATACATCAACTTCCCCGCCCTTTTATCCTATCAGGAGATTTCAATGCGCATAATGTTGTATGGGGCTCACAAAACACTGACACGCGAGGTAGAATTATAGAGAATCTAACTGACAATCTAAATTTGGTAATACTAAATAACGGCAAGGGTACATTTTTAAGTACTAGGTCGAATGCTCTATCGGCTATTGACTTGTCTATTTGTTCACCAGCACTCGCACCTTTATTGTCATGGGATTGTCCCCAGGAATTTAATACTGATCACTCCCCAATATGTATTGAGTGTGCACACCAGTTCGATGACGAGCTCTCACAAGAGCGATGGAATCTAAAAAGAGCCAACTGGAATTTATTCCGACAACATACAATCTCGCTTGCTCTACCTTCCACCGAAAATGTTAATGAAATGGTCGAACATATAACTAAGAAAATCACAGATGCAGCAGCGGAAGCAATCCCAAAATTATATCCAGGAAGCAATTTAAAAAGAATACCCTGGTGGAATAAAGATGTTGAATATGAAATTAAAGAAAAGAAACGCACTTTTAATCTACTGAAATGACACTTCACACAAGAAAACCTAATCAGATTTAAACAACAAAGAGCCAGAGCTAGAAGATCAGTGGTTAATAGCAAGAAAACTGCATGGGAAAAGTATGTGTCTACGATAACAAAAGACACACCTACCGGAGAAATGTGGATAAAAATGAGAGCAATAATGGGTAAGAAAACTAAAAGTATATCTCAAGTTTTAGAACAAAATGGTCATCATATAACTGATCCCAATGAAATAGGAGAAATCTTAGCAAACCAGTTCGAATCGGTCAGTAAAACTGCCAATTACGATAACTCCTTTTTGAAGCACAAGGTAAACTCGGAGATACCTATTGCATTTGACGATGACAATGATCAACCATACAACAAACCATTAACAATGGAAGAGATGGAAAATGCACTCAAAGAATCAAAGAGTTTGGCAGTGGGAACAGACAATATCCCCTATGAATTTATCAAGCAACTTCCACGCGAGGCTAAATACACAATTCTGGAATTATTCAATTTCATCTGGCAAAAAGGTATTTTTCCTGAAACTTGGTCAGAGTCCATTATAATACCCATCCACAAGGGTGGAAAAGACATGAGGTACGCAGAAAACTACCGACCTATTTCTCTTATATGCTGCTTAAGCAAAACTCTAGAAAAAATAGCCTCCAACAGACTTATCTGGCTTCTAGAAGATCAGAAGCTTCTGCATCCAGCTCAGGCAGGGTTTAGAAAATACAGATCGACCCTAGATCACCTTACAAAACTAGAAACAGAAATCCAAGATCGATTTAGCAGGAGAGAGCATTTAGTGGCAGTATTTTTTGATATAGAAAAAGCCTTCGATATGACTTGGATATATAATATACTTCTTACACTAAGCGATTGGAAGCTGACGGGAAAGCTAGCGATTTTTATAAAAGCATTTCTTGAGAATAGATCGTTCCGAGTGAAAACCCGATTCTCTTTTTCTGAGAAACACATGTTAGAAAACGGCATACCGCAAGGATCTACACTGAGTGTGATCCTCTTCATAATCGCAATAAACACAATTGTAAACAGCCTTGATCCAGACATAGGAGCTAGCTTATATGTAGATGACATTGCTATATACTACGGGGCAGCAAGCATAACAGAGGTTGAAGAAAAGATTCAAACAGCAATTGATAATATTGCAAATCAGGCTAACAAAATAGGCTTTAGATTCTCTACTACAAAAACGTTCTGTATTCATTTTTGCAGACTAAAGACCCCACATAATGAGCCAAAACTACGCTTATATAACAATACAATAACGGTCAGAGAATCAGCCAAGTTTCTTGGTCTAATATTTGATAGCAAGTTGTCATGGAAACCACATATTTAGGAGCTCGCTTCGAGATGTAAAAAAGCACTTAACCCCTTAAAAGCTTTAAGTAGCATAAACTGGGGCTGCGATAGAGAAGTCCTATTGAGACTCTATAAAACACTCATATTATCAAAAATCGATTACGGCTGCACAATATATGGAGCAGCAAGACCCTCAACACTTAAAATATTGGATTCCATACAAGGAATAGCTCTCCGAATTGCTCTAGGAGCCTTCCGTACCTCTCCGCTTCTAGCTTTATGCTGTGAAGCAGGTATATTACCGCTAAAGTATAGAAGAGAGCAAATGCTCTGTAGCTACGCAACTAATGTTTGGGCACAACCAGAGCACCAGAACTTCAATTTATTGTTTAATAACCTGAATGAGAATGTATACCTATCTAGGCCCACCATAACAAAACCAAGTGGAGCAAGGCTGAAAAAACTTTTCGACGAAACTAATTTCTTATTGCCAAAAATTATGCCACTGGAGCTTTGCGAAATACCGCCTTGGAAACGAACTAGAATTAAAACACATTTAGGCCTACAAAACTTATCCGGAAATGCGCTACAGACACATATCGATAAACTATTGCAAAAATATCCAAATGTGCAAATTATAGGCACGGATGGGTCGAAAACAGCAAATGGAGTCGGTTGTGCATTCTACCATATAGGAAATACGCATAGTTGGACACTAAATAAGATGTCATCGGTGTTCACAGCCGAAATGTACGCAGTATGGCAGGCCTTGTTATATATGAGAACCCTGAAATTCAACCGGTTTTTATTATACACAGACTCACTTAGTCTAGTTCAGGCACTCGGCAAATGTAATATAAGTGACCCACTGATCTCTACAATATTCGCACAATTAATTGATCTAGAAGAAAACAGTACCGAAGTAACGATTGTGTGGATACCCAGTCACGCAGGAATAGAGATTAATAAAACAGTAGATCAGTCTGCCAAAGCATCAACATTAAACTCAGAAGACACAGGTATCCTTATACGCAAAGAAGATGTCCAAAATAAGCTGAAGGCATTAATATGGGAACGATGGCAGGAGGAATGGAACTCTGTCGAGGCTAAGCTGAAATCGGCTAAGCCCAGAGTCGAACCAAGAAAGCACAAAATCCAACTACACAAGAGAGAACAAGTTGTACTGGATCGATTGAGACTGGGCCATACTAACCTAACATCTATGTACATGCTAAGGGGTGGTAGACAACCAATTTGCGAAGCATGTAACAAAACCTTAACAGTAAAACATATAATGACAGAATGTACACAATATAGTAGGATTAGATGGGTAAGTGGTATTCACGAGGATCTGGAGGTTTGCCTCGACAACGATATTTCAAATATTGATAAAACCTTAAACTATTTAAAAAGGATAAATTTATTCAACAAAATCTAAAATATATGACAAAACTCAAGCAACATTAAATAACATACACAGGGGGTTTTTGGTTGGTAGGTCATGTAAATGAAGTCCAACACTACTCTAACAAGTGAACATGAGTTTTTCCCCCTGACCTTCGACGTACAGAGCCAATGGCCTTTGCAGCCGACGCTCTATAATTGGAAAAAAAAAAATAACATTGATTACCTACGCAGGCACAATCAACTTTGCAACATCATCCATCAGAAGTTGGCCAACAAATTTGGATTAGTTAACACCTACACGCCTTATTACAAGTACCATCCGCATGCAGTTCTAGAGAATGCTGATTTTAGACTATACTACGATAGGTCAATTATCACCGATAGACGGGTGACGAATAACCGGCCTGATATTGTAGTTGGGGATAAAAAAGCTAACTCGGTTCTCCTGGTGGATTCTGCTGTACCCAATAACAACAATATTTTAGACAAATACAACGAGAAAATTGCGAAATACACTGATCTTGCAATTGAAGTAGGACAGATGTGGCATGCAGAGAAAGTAGAGGTGGTGCCGGTCATCGTTTCATTTACGGGACTAATCCCCAAAACTCTACAAGACAGCCTCACCAAACTAGGTCTTCACAAAAACACATACATCGATCTGCAGAAGGCTGCAATTTTGAATACTTGTCACACTGTCCGTAAATTTCTAAATATGTAACTGCTGTGCCTAATCCCATTTGCGTTTACACACGCTCGGGATAGGTGAAAATTACCAGCAAGAGCTGAGCAAGAGTACACTTGAGTTGAAAATAATAATAATAATAATAATAATAATAATAATAATAATAATAATAATAATAATAATAATAATAATAATAATAATAATAATAATAATAATAATAATAATAATAATAATAATAATAATAATAATAATAATAATAATAATAATAATAATAATAATAATACCATACCATACCATACCATACCATTTATTGACCAAATATAATATATTTACATACGAAAGTACGTCTAGGTCCTAAATATATGAAAACACAGTATACAAACATGTATCTATAGGTCGTTTACACAATAACTAAAAATTATATTGAAATGTTTAAAAAATTTTTGAAAAATTGACTTACAGTACTTTAAAATACAATTACAAAATAACATAGAACACGTATGCTATATAAAATTTTGACTGGATGATCCACACATTAAATCTTTATAAAAATAATGAAATAAAATAATAAACATTAAAAGTGGTAACACATGAATTGCTGAATAGAATAAAAACAATGTTTCAGTAAAAACTCCTTGACTTTACGTACAAATAAATTGATTGACATATTTACAATATTTTCCCCATCCAATATATATATTATTTTGTTGTATATACCCACATCAAGCTTATTACGTTTAGTGGTTTCAATCCTAGATATCTCAACAACTAAGTTGTTGGCAGACCTAGTAGAGTAATTATGTAAATTCGAGTGAGTCATAAATTTTTCACGATGCTGATGAATGAATTTTGCTACTTCAAAGATATACATACAAGGTAAAGGTAGAACTTTGTACTTTGAAAACAGGGGTTTACAATGCGCATCCCACTTTGCACCATCAATGATTCGCAAAGCAGATTTTTGCAGTCGGAATGCTGCTTCAGCTCCAGCTGCATTGCCCCATAATAATATACCATAACTTAGGTGGGAATGAACAATTGCAAAGTACACAGTACTTAGAATATTGGACGATAAAGATGATCTTAGTTGTCGTAGTGCAAAAACTTGTGATGCCAATTTTGAACATAAAGAATTCAGATGAGGTTGCCAATTCAGGTGAGTATCTAACATTAAACCTAAATATACCACAGGATCTGAATTCTCAACTAATCTACTAGAACTTACTGATAGGGATTGAGTTTTAGTTTCATTAAGCTTAAGATGATTTGCTGAGAACCAATTTTTCACGGATTGCATACTTTCCTTACACTCCGGTATATTCGTGCGAGAGCTAATTGTTGTATCATCTGCAAACAAAAGGCATTTAGAATACTCCACCGCGCCTGGCAGGTCATTTATGTATAAAATAAATAATACAGGTCCCAAAACTGAGCCCTGCGGAACACCTTTTTCAACAGAAAGGATACTCGAATTTATACCATCACAATGGACATATTGTCTTCTGTTTGAGAGATAGGAGCGAAACAAGAGTAATTCTTTGGATCTTATCCCGTAATATTCCATTTTTTTTATTAGCAAGTCCGGATCTACACAGTCGAATGCTTTGCTGAGATCACAAAATGTAATATCAACACTTGTTTTCATATCAAGTGACTCAGTAGCATACTCAATCAGATGATATACTCAATAGAATTTATTATTATTTTCCCATTCAAATCAAAGAAATCTAGACATGGCTTATTTTTCAAACTTAGTACTGCTTCCCGTACATCAGATTGCAAAATTGGCCCCATGAAAAATGAAGTTGATGGTTTTGCCATATTATTTAAATACTCCATCGGATCATTTCTTGAATCTAAAATAATATTAGTAATTTTTTGTGCAACTGTACTAAAGAATTCATTAAATTCATCTGGCGTAATATTTGTTTGTATTGGTTTTTTATTTTTTACAGTTCTCTCTGAGTTAACTAAATTCCAAATTATTTTATTTTTGTTATCGGCTTGTTCTATAATTTTTGAATAAGCTTCCCTTTTATGTTGCTTAAGAGATTTCTTATATGACGAACGGAGAGCTGTGTATGCATTCCAGTCCGATAAGCAGTTTGTTTTTTTAAATTTATTTTTTAAAGTGAATACTGATTTTCTCATTTCTCTGAGATGATCATTGAACCATTTTATTTTGCGATTCTGAATTTTTGATTTCAATGGAAAAGCTACTTGCGCAATTTCCTGTAACGTACTCAATATATGATTAGCAAGATCATTTGAATTCAGACATTGTAAATTGTAATCAAACCAATTAATTTTACTTAATTGGTTTGTAAAGTATTTGATGTTGTTTGTGTTAATTATACGTTTTTTTACAACTGGCATATCAGGACTACAGAAATTTAGTAACTTAATATAAAGTGCCTGATGATCCCCAATATCCACATCCAAAACACCGACATCGATGTCTTTTAGATCAACATTGGTAACTACATTATCAAGCCGTGATTTAGTAGTTGGCGTGATCCTTGTTGGAATATGGATTAGGGATGAAAGGCCATACATATGTAACATGTTCCTAATCTCAGTAGAGTGATTACTAGGACCATCCAAATCAAGATTAAAATCACCAACTAAAATAATTTTTTTAAATTTAAAAAATAGATGATCCAGAAGATCAATAAGTTTTGTTTGAAATACATTTAGATCACCACTACTGGATGATCTGTAAACAGTTAAAAGGACTATACTTGTATTCAGAATTTTTGCACAACAAAATTCTGCATGCACAGGAATACAGAAATTGTTCACATCTACTGGTTTAATTTCAATGTGAGATCTTGCGTATATGGCAACACCCCCATGGCTTATGCTGTCTCTACAAAAGTATGAAATTAATTTATACATTTTAATATTAAGGGTTGTTAACTTATCAGTGGAAAGCCAATGCTCAGCAATACGTAAGACATCAAAATTAATCTCACTTATTAATACTTCTAGGTCATCTATCTTATTGGAAATACTTTGACAGTTTATATAAATTAAATTAAAATAATGTTTAGAAAGGTTATCAGTTTTTGTTCTAAGCTCCATTTCCATCTGTACTTTTATATCTGCCGCTGAGGCGAAAAAACTCATTCAAAAATACTCCCTCTGGCCAGACTTCGGGTTTAACAATTTTTGGTACGACACTAATGGGTACCGATATTTTATATGAGGTATAACGATCCGGTGCTCTTGTTTTTAATTGATAAACTTCAATACGAGAATCTATTTCTTCTAAATGTTTTTTAACAACGTCTACATTCGCTTTTGGGCTCCAGTTCGTTGAATGAAAATGTTGCATATGTTCCTGTCTAGCTGCTTTTAAATTGGGATTTGAGCCTGACATAGTACCAACGAGTACGTTCTTTGGTTTTTTCTGCAGGTTTTCGTTAGAAGTACGATTTTGTTCGCTGCTAGCTAAATTTATAATATCTGTACACATACCAGAGGTCGTAGCTTGATGAACAGCAGCGGAAACTTTCTGTAATGTGACATTTGAAGTATCTTGAGAGGTACTTGCACCAATATTTGACGCATAATAATAATAATAATAATAATAATAATAATAATAATAATAATAATAATAATAATAATAATAATAATAATAATAATAATAATAATAATAATAATAATGATAATAATAATAATAATAATAATAATAATAATAATAATAATAATAATAATAATAATAATAATAATAATAATAATAATAATAATAATAATAATAATAATAATAATAATAATAATAATAATAATAATAATAATAATAATAATACCCACTTGCTTCCCAAAACGCATCAAACCCACGATCCCACGCAGTATAGACCTATAACATGCCTTCCAACTATATATAAAATATTAACGTCTTGCATCACTAACCGTATTTACAGACATGCGGATCAAAACAACATCTTGTCGGAAGAACAGAAAGGGTGCAGACGAGATCACCAAGGCTGCAAAGAACAACTCATCATCGATTCGGTAATACTAAAACAGGCGCAGAAGGAACAGCGCAACATCTACACGGCTTTCGTAGATTATAGGAAAGCATTTGATAGCGTTCCACATTCCTGACTTGTTAAAGTTTTGCAAATTTACAAAGTACACCCCACTCTTGTTACTTTTCTTGAATCATCGATGAAGCACTGGCGAACGAACCTTCATTTACAAATAAATGGTCAATACCTCGAAACTGATGAAATTTCTATCCATAGGGGGATCTTCCAGGGTGACTCCCTGAGTCCACTTTGGTTTTGCTTGGCAATGAATCCACTTTCCAATCTACTTAACGATACGGATTACGGCTTTAAAATCAGAGCCAACAGGAACACTGACTGCACTGTTTCCCACCTTTTATACATGGATGACATCAAAATAAACGCATCAAACCAGCGTCAAATTCAACATTTACTTAATATCACTGAAAAATTTTCCAGTGATATACAAATGGGATTTGGATTAGACAAGTGCAAAACCTTGAATATCCAGAAGATCAAATAAGATCAAATAAGAGATCCAAACATCGTCTCGGACAAGTGCAGAAGGTGTCAACAAACAACAGAGACGATACAACACATTACATCGGGATGTTCAGCCATGGCTAACATTGATTACCTACGCAGGCACAACCAACTGTGCAACATAATTCATCAGAAGTTGGCCAACAAATTTGGATTAGTTAACACTTACACACCTTATTACAAGTACCATCCTCATGCAGTTCTGGAGAATGCTGATTCTAGACTATACTACGATAGGTCAATTATCACCGATAGACGGGTGACGAATAACCGGCCTGATATTGTAGTTGTGGATAAAAAAGCTAACTCGGTTCTTCTAGTGGATGTTGCTGTACCCAATAACAACAATATGTTAGACAAATACAACGAGAAAATTGCAAAATACACCGATCTTGCAATTGAGGTAGGACAGATGTGGCATACAGAGAAAGTAGAGGTGGTGCCGGTCATCGTTTCATCTACGGGACTAATCCCCAAAACTCTACAAGACAGCCTCACCAAACTATTTCTTCACAAAAACACATACATCGATCTGCAGAAGGCTGCAATTTTGAATACTTGTCACACTGTCCGTAAATTTCTAAATATGTAACTGCTGTGCCTAGTCCCATTCGCGTTTACAAACGCTCGGGATAGGTGAACATTACCAGCAAGAGCTGAGCAAGAGTACACTTGAGTTGGAAATAATAATAATAATAATAATAATAATAATAATAATAATAATAATAATAATAATAATAATAATAATAATAATAATAATAATAATAATAATAATAATAATAATAATAATAATAATAATAATAATAATAATAATAATTATTATTATTATTATAATAATAATAATAATAATAATAATAATAATAATAATAATAATACCCCGAAGGGGGGTATGCTGGTGTCACGGTGGGCATTGCCCATCGTGATGCTGGCATACTAAGGGTCTGACGAACCCACGAGACTCCAGTCCAGCTGCCCGCTGACCCATCCTCTCCCAATCCATTTTCCTTCACAAATCACTCCGGAATTTCAGAGGAGTAAATCTCATTAAAAAATCTGGAATCTTAAGGTGGAAGCTATCGTGCCAACAAGATGAATGGCTCATCCAAAATGCAGTTATTAACGATGCCCTGTGAGTGCCAGGCGATCCTCATTTGTATGCAGCCTTACTGTGGTAAGGGAGCACTGCCACAGTGGACCTTGAAATTCTTCCCTACTCGTGGGAACTGAATGAGTTCTGAAAAAATAAAATCACCAATGGTCGCAGAGGGTGGTGCTGGATCTGCGACTACAGAAAAGCACCAACAAACAAAGAACACGAATTAGGAGACGAGAAATCAACCTCGGTTTTTGATCGTGAAAAGAAAAGAAGGAGATTTCGCTAGAACGAATCCCTTCTTATTACATAAATATATTTGCGGAAAAGTGGGACAGGTAAGAAATATGCGAAAAATAAAGGACGGCTTACTACTCGAAACAGTTTCTGCAGCACAATCAAGTCAAATTAAAAAATTAACTCATGTACTGAATTACGAAGTTGAAATAGTTCCACATATCAAACTAAATCAATCTCAAGGTGTAGTAAATTGTAGAGATCTCTTAAACTGTACAGAACAAGAAATATTAGATGAACTAAAAGACCAAGGGATAATAGGAGTAAGAAGAATAAAATCAAAGAAAGGAGGTACCCTATCGGACACTCCTATTCATATTCTAACCTTTGACACCCCAAAAATGCCACGTGAAATTAAAATCGCCTTTTATATACTTAAGGTCCGACCATACATTCCATCGCCACTAAGATGTTTCCGCTGCCAACTTTTTGGACATCCTGCGGCAAGATGCAATAAAGAACCGTTATGTGAATGCGGTAAACCACTTCACACCGGTAAACCATGTGAACCGCCATTTACATGTGTCAACTGTAATGGGCCACACTCATCGAGAGCCAGAGAATGTCCAGTATATAAGCAGGAAGTAGCAATACAGGAAGTGAAAGTGAAGGAAAATATTTCCTATTTTGAAGCTAAGAAAAAAGTAGCTGTTATTACTCCTAAACCTAATATATCTTATGCTCGTGCAGCTACTACTACCCCTTTGTCTGCTCCTCCACAAGTTAATATCCAAGAGCTTGTCAAAGAACTAACACCATTGTTACTAAGCTCTATACAAAGATGTATCTCGTTTCCTTTAGCCTCAAGTATCACCTCGCAAGCCTCCGATTGTCAGTCTCTTCCATCTGTATATAAGCGGGATCACCCAGGCTCGTCAGATAACGAATCAGTGTCTAGCGGAGTAAGTTATCGAAAAAAACAGAAAGGAAGAAGAGGGTGGCCAAAGGGCAAACCAAGAAAAAAGAGCCTCGATAAAATGGATGCCACAACTTGTGAGAAAACAAAAGAATCTTTGACTAATACCTCGTCAATCCCAGACTTTATTCTGCCGTCTTCGAATGCTTTAGAGGAGATGGTGTTACCGCCAGAAAAATAATAATCTGTGATATTTTAAATTTTTATTCAGATCTATATTTTATTTATGTTATTTACACGTTTTAATATTTACATTTTATATAAATATTTTTATATCTACAATAAATTTCGATTTCAATAAATTTCATCTCGACTTCACCAAGATTACAGTCAAAAATAGCTGAAAGAAAAGTAATAATAATAATAATAATCATAACCAATGGACAAAACAAACAATATTTTTATACAATGGAATTGCAATGGTATCAAAAATCATATTGGTGAGATCGATCTATTGAAAAAACAGTTTTCGCCATCAATTATTCTTCTTCAAGAAACCCATCTTAAACCAGAGGAACCTTTTCGCCTTAGAGGGTTTCGGTGTTTCCGTAAAGATGGACAACCTTTCATCAGAGCCAAAGGAGGAGTCGCTATTTTTATCCATAATAATATACCTGCAAAAGACGTTAGATTAGTTACAAATTTGCAAGTCAAAGCGGTTCAGATTGATCACCCAATTAAAACTACTATATGTAATTTCTACTTACCGGATGGGAACTGGCATTCACAACAGATCCAGGATGTGATCAACCAACTTACTCCACCTCTTTTTATTGTAGGGGATTTTAACGCTCATTCGCCATCCTGGGGATCCACAATTGTGGATACCAAAGGTCGCCGCATAGAATCTGTGATAGATAATAATAATTTAATAATTTTGAACAGTGGAAAACCCACTCACTTTAGTGCCAGAAATGGCGCCACATCTGCTATTGACTTATCCTTATGCTTTCCACAGCTTGCACCTAGATTATTCTGGGATGTAGACGATGACTTACATTCTAGTGATCATTTCCCAATAATCATAAAAACTGATACACATGCAAAAGTGTTTGTAATGAAAGAAAGATGGTTAACAAAGAAAGCGGACTGGAATAAATATAAAGAATCTGTTAATATCCCCAGTCTCCCTGACAATATTGATGATGCCGTTGATATTGTTACAAAGTCATTAGTGGAAGCAGCTAAATTAAGCATCCCCAGGTCAAATCCGACTACATCACGCAGATGTGTTCCATGGTGGAATGAAAACATCAAAGTAGCTATTAAACAGAGAAAGACATTTTATCCATTACATTCACTATTTTCCACGCGATGGAAAATAGTGAAGAGGCGGCAGTTGGTCATGACGATATCCTCTACGGCATGATAAAAAACCTATCAGAAGTGGATTTACAATACATTCTCAATCTATTCAATTGTGTCTTAAATTCAGGATCATTCCCAAAAAGCTGGAAGATGGCCACTATTGTCCCGTTTTTAAAACCCGATAAACTTCCGTCTGACACTAACAGCTATCGACCTATATCCTTAACAAGCTGTTTAGGAAAACTTTTTGAAAAAATTATTAATACAAGACTCTCCTGGTGGTTGGAATCAAACAACCTTCTTTCTCAAAATCAAACTGGTTGCCGCAGCAAACATTCTACAATTGACACCCTAGTGTACTTAGAGAACGAAATTCAAAAAGCTTTTTTGAATCGGGAACATCTTGTTGCGGTGAGTTTTGACCTAGAAAAAGCCTATGACCGAGTCTGGAGATTTTCTATCCTTAAGCAACTCAACAAGTGGGGACTAAAGGGAAAACTCCCAATACTACTTCAGAACTTTCTTGAAGAAAGGATTTTTACTGTGAGAGTAGGTACTGCGCAATCTCCGATTAGAACTCTGGAAAATGGAATCCCTCAAGGGTCCGTTTTAAGTGTAACATTATTTGCAATTGCAATTAATTTTATATTGGAGAAAAATGAAACCAATGTGAAAAAAATTTTATATGTTGACGATCTGGTGATATTTTTACGGAATCAGTCCATGGATACTATCAATCGGTGTTTAAATGAGGACATAATTCACCTGAATAAAGAGGTAAAGCAAAGGGGATTTAAATTTTCAACAGAAAAAACTACATCCATTCACTTCTGTAGATTAAGACGAACACATGAGGATCCCAAGCTCTATATGGAGGGCGTTCGTATTAATGTCAGAAGCAGCATAAAATGTCTCGGCCTAATATTTGACTCGAAACTTCTTTGGAACGAGCAGCTAATCCAACTTGAAGCAAAGTGTCAAAAGGCATTAAATATAATTAAATGTATGTCCAGCATAAAGTGGGGGGCTGACAGGGAAGTGCTTTTGAAATTTTATCAATCAGTCATTCAGGGTAAAATAGACTATGCAGCTGTTGTCTATAACTCCTGTAGGCGATCTAGGCTTATACGTCTAGACAGAATTCAAGCAGCAGCTTTAAGATATGCAACAGGTGCATTCAGAACTAGTCCAACAATGGCTGTACAATGTGATGCCGGTGTTCTTCCTCCGGACCTCAGGAGAGATTCCCAAATAATGATATATGCCTCAAAGATTCTCTCTATACCATCTCACATTAATTATACCTTTTTCAGTTCTAATAATGAATTTGGAACAAGACTATCCACAACGCGTCCGGCAAGAGCGAGAAACATTGAAGCCTGCAAAAAGTTTTCTGTAATACAGGACCCAATTTTGACAGAACAGATATCCACGGTGCCTCCATGGGCTTTCTCTGTCCCAAAAATTAACACCAAATTAGCATCTTGGAAAAAAGAAAATACCCCTCCTTCAACTTATAGAGCACTTTTTTATGCAGAATTAGAATCCCGACAAAATAATCTCATTATTTATACTGACGGATCAAAATTTGATAATGGAACTGGTTCTGCTATAGTCGTGAATAGTGGTGTATATCAATGGGCGCTCCATAACTCCTGTTCAGTCTTCACGGCTGAACTATACGCTATTTGACAAGCTCTTTTGTATTTTTCAATGTCAAATTATCAATCATGTACTGTGTGCTCAGACTCCCTTAGTGCTATCAGTTTGATAAGTAATGTATTTACAAAGAACATAACATGTCAACGCATATTGGAATTAAACACGTATCTAACAACTATAAATAAAATATGCGAATTAATATGGATTCCAAGACACTGTCAAATTCCTGGGAATGAGAAAGCCGACTCTGCTGCAAAATTAGCCACGGAATGTCCAGTAGATAACGGTATACCCATACCTTATAGAGACTTAAAAATCAATATTAAAGACATCGTACAAAAAATATGGCAACAAAGATGGTCTCAATCTAATGGCCAACTTAAAACTATTAAGCCAACTATAAATAAATGGTCATACCCAACAAATTTAACAAGGCGCGAGCAGGTAATAATTTGCAGATTGAGAATTGGACATACTCACCTGACTCATTCACATCTTTTCGTTGGTAATCCTAGGCCCAGATGTCCCCATTGTAACCATAGGCTTCTTCCGGAACATATATTCAGTTGCCAATATTTTCAAGTCCACCGAACACTATGTGGAGTTGAACCTACAATTCTAAACAAACTTTTCAGTAGAGAAAGTATATTAAAAACACTAACTTACCTTAGAGCTGTTCATATAACTAACCGTATTTAGAAATGGGGGCTGCAGCTAATGATCTTAGTAATCGATGCTGCATATATAAAAAAAAAAAATAATAATAATAATAATTATAATTATAATTATAATTATAATTATAATTATAATAATAATAATAATAATAATAATTATTATTATTATTATTATTATTATTATTATTATTATTATTATTATTATTATTATTATTATTATTATTATTATTATTATTATTATTATTATTATTATTATCATTATTATTATTATTATTATTATTATTATTATTATTATTTCCAGCTCAAGTGTACTCTTGCTCAGCTCTTGCTGGTAATGTTCACCTGTGTTTTCATATATTTAGGACCTAGACGTACTTTCGTATGTAGGTCAATAAATGGTATGGTATGGTATCCCGAGCGAATAATAATAATAATAATAATTATTATTATTATTATTATTATTATTATTATTATTATTATTATTATTATTATTATTATTATTATTATTATTATTATTATTTCCAATTCAAGTGTACTCTTGCTCAGCTTTTGCTGGTAATGTTCACCTATCCCGAGCTTAGAGCTTATTATTATTATTATTATTATTATTATTATTATTATTATTTCCAATTCAAGTGTACTCTTGCTCAGCTTTTGCTGGTAATGTTCACCTATCCCGAGCGTTTGTAAACGCAAATGGGATTAGGCACAGCAGTTACATATTTAGAAATTTACGGACAGTGTGACAAGTATTCAAAATTGCAGCCTTCTGCAGATCGATGTATGTGTTTTTGTGAAGACCTAGTTTGGTGAGGCTGTCTTGTAGAGTTTTGGGGATTAGTCCCGTAGATGAAACGATGACCGGCACCACCTCTACCCTCTCTGCATGCCACATCTGTCCTACCTCAATTGCAAGATCGGTGTATTTTGCAATTTTCTCGTTGTATTTGTCTAACATATTGTTGTTATTGGGTACAGCAACATCCACTAGAAGAACCGAGTTAGCTTTTTTATCCACAACTACAATATCAGGCCGGTTATTCGTCACCCGTCTATCGGTGATAATTGACCTATCGTAGTATAGTCTAAAATCAGCATTCTCTAGAACTGCATGAGGATGGTACTTGTAATAAGGCGTGTAAGTGTTAACTAATCCAAATTTGTTGGCCAACTTCTGATGAATGATGTTGCACAGTTGGTTGTGCCTGCGTAGGTAATCAATGTTAGCTATGGCTGAACATCCCGACGTAATGTGTTGTATCGTCTCTGTTGTTTGTTGACACCTTCTGCACTTGTCCGACACGATGTTTGGATCTCTGATAACAAATTTCTTGTAATTGTTGGTATTAATAACTTGGTCTTGGATCGCCATCATAAATCCTTCTGTTTCTGGAAACAATGTTCCATCAGAGAGCCACTTATTTGATGCTTCCTTGTCCTTTGTTATTATTATTATTATTATTATTATTATTATTATTATTATTATTATTATTATTATTATTATTATTATTATTATTATTATTATTATTATTATTATTATTATTATTATTATTTTTTTTTTTTTCGTTCAAGGCATCGACTGCTGCGGTCATTAGCCTATAATATACTGGTAAGTACATTGTCTTAATTTCATTTTATATTGATAAAAATAATAATAACAACCATATTATATGTCTTTCTTATCGTATGCTTTTCCTAGTGTTGTTCATATTGTACTGTACATTTCTGTTTGTTTCAAATATTGCAATGTTTTTTCGATATATTTAAAATTATTAAAGCATAATTCTAGGTTTCTTGGTAGTTTAATTTCCTTCCTGTCCTTTTCATATTTTTGACAATCGAATTATTATTATTATTATTATTATTATTATTATTATTATTATTATTATTATTATTATTATTATTATTATTATTATTATTATTATTATTATTATTATTATTATTATTATTATTATTATTATTATTATTATTATTATTTCCAATTCAAGTGTACTCTTGCTCAGCTTTTGCTGGTAATGTTCACCTATCCCGAGCGTTTGTAAACGCAAATGGGATTAGGCACAGCAGTTACATATTTAGAAATTTACGGACAGTGTGACAAGTATTCAAAATTGCAGCCTTCTGCAGATCGATGTATGTGTTTTTGTGAAGACCTAGTTTGGTGAGGCTGTCTTGTAGAGTTTTGGGGATTAGTCCCGTAGATGAAACGATGACCGGCACCACCTCTACCCTCTCTGCATGCCACATCTGTCCTACCTCAATTGCAAGATCGGTGTATTTTGCAATTTTCTCGTTGTATTTGTCTAACATATTGTTGTTATTGGGTACAGCAACATCCACTAGAAGAACCGAGTTAGCTTTTTTATCCACAACTACAATATCAGGCCGGTTATTCGTCACCCGTCTATCGGTGATAATTGACCTATCGTAGTATAGTCTAAAATCAGCATTCTCTAGAACTGCATGAGGATGGTACTTGTAATAAGGCGTGTAAGTGTTAACTAATCCAAATTTGTTGGCCAACTTCTGATGAATGATGTTGCACAGTTGGTTGTGCCTGCGTAGGTAATCAATGTTAGCTATGGCTGAACATCCCGACGTAATGTGTTGTATCGTCTCTGTTGTTTGTTGACACCTTCTGCACTTGTCCGACACGATGTTTGGATCCGTGATAACAAATTTCTTGTAATTGTTGGTATTAATAACTTGGTCTTGGATCGCCATCATAATTCCTTCTGTTTCTGGAAACAATGTTCCATCAGAGAGCCACTTATTTGATGCTTCCTTGTCGATATATGGTTGATTGAGGTCGTGATGATGTCGACCATGAAGCGCTTTCTGGGCCCACTCCGCCTGTTTGTCAGAGTCTGTAACGATTTCAAGTTTATTATCAGGGTTTACAAGATCTAAGGGGGAATAGTTTTTATCTGCTTTCGCGACCAGCTCATGCAATTTAGATGTTTGAGCCTTGCCAATGAAGAACTGTTGGAGTTTAGATATTTGTTTGTAATGTAAATTAACTATGTCCGTTAGAGCTCTCCCTCCCTCTTTTCTTGGTAGTGTGGTCCTAATAACTGATGATGTCGGGTGGTGACATTTGTGTTTGGTCATCATGGTTCGCGTTGTTCTTTGAATATCTTCCAGATCTGTTTTTGTCCACTTCAGAATTCCAAATGAGTATGTCAGGACCGGTATGGCGTAGGTGTTAATTGCTTTGGCAAGATTTCCTGCGTTCAACTGGGATTTCAATAAAGCAGTTATCCTTTGAGTGAACTGTCCTCGAATTTTGGTTTTTGCTTGCTTCTGGTCTAGTAGCTTAGCTTGCTGAAATCCTAGATATTTGTAGGTTTCACCATTTTGCATGGCATTTATAATGTTCCCATTAGGTAGTAACACATCTCCGTTAACGATTTTACCCTTCTCGATATTCAAGGTTTTGCACTTGTCTAATCCAAATCCCATTTGTATATCACTGGAAAAATTTTCAGTGATATTAAGTAAATGTTGAATTTGACGCTGGTTTGATGCGTATATTTTGATGTCATCCATATATAAAAGGTGGGAAACAGTGCAGCTAGTGTTCCTGTTGGCTTTGATTTTAAAGCCGTAATCCGTATCGTTAAGTAGCTTGGAAAGTGGATTCATTGCCAAACAAAACCAAAGTGGACTCAGGGAGTCGCCCTGGAAGATCCCCCTACGGATAGAAATTTCATCAGTTTCGAGGTATTGACCATTTATTTGTAAATGAAGGTTCGTTCGCCAGTGCTTCATCGATGATTCAAGAAAAGTAACAAGAGTGGGGTGTACTTTGTAAATTTGCAACACTTTAACAAGCCAGGAATGTGGAACGCTATCAAATGCTTTCCTATAATCTACGAAAGCCGTGTAGATGTTGCGCTGTTCCTTCTGCGCCTGTTTTAGTATTACCGAATCGATGATGAGTTGTTCCTTGCAGCCTTGGTGATCTCGTCTGCACCCTTTCTGTTCTTCCGACAAGATGTTGTTATGATCCGCATGTCTGTAAATACGGTTAGTAATGCAAGACGTTAATATTTTATATATAGTTGGAAGGCATGTTATAGGTCTATACTGCGTAGGATCGTGAGTTTGATGCGTTTTGGGAAGCAAGTGGGTCGAACCCAGTGTCAGAAATGGTGGTGTATCTTCTGGATGATGCAGAATATGTGTAAATGATCTTGCCATTGCTTCATGCAGACTGTCAAACTTCTTATACCAGAAGTTTTGGACATTGTCAACTCCTGGTGTCTTCCAACTACTGGTGCTCTTTATAGCTTCGGTTACCTCGCTTGTTGTCAAGTTAACGAAAGGCATTGGTTCAATGTTAATTTTTTCCTCCTCAGTTCTAATCCAGTGAGCGTTGGATTTATGTTCGATAGGGTTCGACCATAAAGAAGACCAGTACTCCGTTAGCTCATCTTTATCTGGGAGACTTTGGTTGTGATTGTTTACAGTACCGCTTAGTTGCCTGTAAAATAACTTCTGATTGTTATTGAATAAGTAGTTCTGTTGTTTCCTTTTCGTGCACTTGACATATCGTGACAAACGTTTTGATTTTGCCTTTAACTTTTGCCTGAGTGAATCGCTATATTCACATACATGTTGTTTATGTTGTGGGTGACCTGTATAAGTGTTGATTCTTCGATAGATCTTCCTCACTCTGTTTGTTAAGCGCCTAGACGGTTTCAAGTTGTTTTTAAATTCTGTAAGCTGCCCCAATTCCCTTCTGATGTCATCAATGGACTTTTCCAGCCGGCGTTGCCACCAAGGCTTGAGCTGTTTGTAGTCTTTACCTCGATTGTTCTTAGGGGATTGGATCTGTTGATTGTGACTTCGAATCACTGCTACCGCTCCACAATAGATGAGAGTGTGAAGTTGTTCCAGCGCTTCGCAGTCTTTAGCATAGTTCTGCAGTAGTAAGTTCACAGCTGCTAGTATGCTGTTAGTGCTCTTATTGGTTCGAAGCTTGGGTAGTTTTGGCCGGTGTATTGGGTTGGTGCCATTAAATTCCGCTAGTGCTTTACAAAGTTCGGTATTATAGTCATTATCGGTGGTTTTGTCGCAATCATTGTTTATTTCCTCAACGCCATTGTGGTCTCCTTGTGCATTCTCCGATTTATGTGTATCCTGATCGGTAATTATGTCATTCAGGTCAAGAAGGACTTCACCTCGAATTTGTTGCAACGTCGGACCGGGTAGTAGATTGTTTCTCACAATACTTCGACGTTGGTCAGCAATACGCTGTTCCGTGAGATGGTGAAATTCTGGAAAATGTTCAATGAATGCACGGTGGAGGGCGTATCTGTATGTCGTCATATCAGTTTCCATCTTGGTGATTTTAAAGTAGGAGCGCATAATGAATGAGTTTAGCTCGATAGTCCACTTCATGCGCTTCCTGGGCTTTCCGGCTTTTGTGGTCGTAGATGTGCCGACTTGCGTCACTCCAGAAACATCAGAAGCCGGTGGCGGAGGATCGATGTTGTTTTCCCCCTGAGTGTGGTTCGCAGTAGCTCTACTCGGTGTCACGCTGCGCCTACCGCTAACCGAGGAAGGAGGTAAATCATTTTTCGAACAAGCCCTTCTAGCACCAACTTGAACGCGACAAGAGTTTAAGGTGTTGCAATGTCGATTCACATGACGATTCCTAAGATTTAAGGTCCCGGAATTTACAATCGAATTATTGCTCCCCTCAGAATCCGTGGAGCAGACAGCCGATGTACTAGGTACACTAGCAGTGTGGGATTCTGAGCATTTAGCTCTACCCACCTGGGGTAATCTAGTTTTACAAATCAACATCGTGATTGTCGCATTTTAGACCTACTGCCAGGTGTTGATTCAGCCGCTCCTTACATGGAGAACAGTCGCTGTCGGAGTACCGCTCCTTACATGGAGACCGTCTTGTCCTGAAACTAACTGGTTTTGGTTCGCTCCGAGGTATTTAATTTCCTCGATACCTCCTATATCTAAAAGGCATTCCCC
Organism: Lochmaea crataegi; assembly: GCA_947563755.1. Classification (NCBI taxonomy): domain Eukaryota; kingdom Metazoa; phylum Arthropoda; class Insecta; order Coleoptera; family Chrysomelidae; genus Lochmaea; species Lochmaea crataegi. Next base: position 30,113,206 of record OX387431.1, on the reverse strand, counting down.
GATCCACCACCTGGGGAAGCGCCCGATAGGGGACCAGTACCCCCACGGATTATTATTATTATTATTATTTCCAACTCAAGTGTACTCTTGCTCAGCTCTTGCTGGTAATGTTCACCTATCCCGAGCGTGTGTAAACGCAAATGGGATAAGGCACAGCAGTTACTTATTTAGAAATTTACGGACAGTGTGACAAGTATTCAAAATTGCAGCCTTCTGCAGATCGATGTATGTGTTTTTGTGAAGACCTAGTTTGGTGAGGCTGTCTTGTAGAGTTTTGGGGATTAGTCCCGTAGATGAAACAATGACCGGCACCACCTCTACTTTCTCTGCATGCCACATCTGTCCTACTTCAATTGCAAGATCAGTGTATTTTGCAATTTTCTCGTTGTATTTGTCTAAAATATTGTTGTTATTGGGTACAGCAACATCCACCAGGAGAACCGAGTTAGCTTTTTTATCCACAACTACAATATCAGGCCGGTTATTCGTCACCCGTCTATCGGTGATAATTGACCTATCGTAGTATAGTCTAAAATCGGCATTCTCTAGAACTGCATGAGGATGGTACTTGTAATAAGGCGTGTAGGTGTTAACTAATCCAAATTTGTTGGCCAGCTTCTGATGAATGATGTTGCACAGTTGGTTGTGCCTGCGTAGGTAATCAATGTTAGCTATGGCTGAACATCCCGACGTAATGTGTTGTATCGTCTCTGTTGTTTGTTGACACCTTCTGCACTTGTCCGACACGATGTTTGGATCTCTTATAACAAATTTCTTGTAATTGTTGGTATTAATAACTTGGTCTTGGATCGCCATCATAAATCCTTCTGTTTCTGGAAACAATGTTCCATCAGAGAGCCACTTATTTGATGCTTCTTTGTCGACATATGGTTGATTGAGGTCGTGATGATGTCGACCATGAAGCGCTTTCTGGACCCTCTCCGCCTGTTTGTCAGAGTCTGTAACGATTTCAAGTTTTTTATCAGGGTTTACAAGATCTAAGGGGGAATAGTTTTTATCTGCTTTCGCGACCAGCTCATGCAATTGAGATGTTTGAGCCTTGCCAATGAAGAATTTTTGGAGTTGGGATATTTGTTTGTAATGTAAATTAACTATGTCCGTTAGAGCTCTCCCTCCCTCTTTTCTTGGTAGAGTGGTCCTAATAACTGATGATGTCGGGTGGTGACATTTGTATTTGGTCATCATGGTTCGCGTTGTTCTTTGGATATCTTCCAGTTCTGTTTTTGTCCACTCCAGAATTCCAAATGAGTATGTCAGGACCGGTATGGCGTAGGTGTTAATTGCTTTGGCAAGATTTCCTGCGTTCAACTGGGATTTCAATAAAGCAGTTATCCTTTGAGTGAACTGTCCTCGAATTTTGGTTTTTGCTTGCTTCTGGTCTAGTAGCTTAGCTTGCTGAAATCCTAGATATTTGTAGGTTTCACCATTTTGCATGGCATTTATAATGTTCCCATTAGGTAGTAACACATCTCCGTTAACGATTTTTTTGTGTTTCTTTTGTGACAATCACGTCAAGTTTAATCGTTTTTTTTTCTCGAAAAGTCGACTGCGAGCGACTCCATAGCACTGCACGGTTGAAACTTCTTTCAAGGTGGGGGGCATGTTCGGTTTCCCCATAATACCTGCGGAAAAGTGCTTAGTGGCAACGCCGCATAATTAAAACATTCTCGGTGAGACCACCTGCTCGCGGGCGGGGTGTAGTAGCAAAAAGACAGTCATAGTACATACATGTAACCATATTGTAACGCATTTTATTTTATGTATTGTATATGTGTGATTATAACTTTGAAATTAAAGCTGATTATTAGTGGATGTACAAATTGGGTTTGATTCCAAATAAAAGGGATATCAATCCTAAACATTGGTTTGAGTGAACTGTCCTCGAATTTTGGTTTTTGCTTGCTTCTGGTCTAGTAGCTTAGCTTGCTGAAATCCTAGATATTTGTAGGTTTCACCATTTTGCAAGGCATTCATAATGTTCCCATTAGGTAGTAACACATCTCCGTTAACGATTTTACCCTTCTCGATATTCAAGGTTTTGCACTTGTCTAATCCAAATCCCATTTGTATATCACTGGAAAATTTTCCAGTGATATTAAGTAAATGTTGAATTTGACGCTGGTTTGATGCGTATATTTTGATGTCATCCATATATAATAGGTGGGAAACAGTGCAGCTAGTGTTCCTGTTGGCTTTGATTTTAAAGCCGTAATCCGTATCGTTAAGTAGCTTAGAAAGTGGATTCATTGCCAAACAAAACCAAAGTGGACTCAGGGAGTCGCCCTGGAAGATCCCCCTACGGATAGAAATTTCATAAGTTTCGAGGTATTGACCATTTATTTGTAAATGAAGGTTCGTTCGCCAGTGCTTCATCGATGATTCAAGAAAAGTAACAAGAGTGGGGTGTACTTTGTAAATTTGCAAAACTTTAACAAGCCAGGAATGTGGAACGCTATCAAATGCTTTCCTATAATCTACGAAAGCCGTGTAGATGTTGCGCTGTTCCTTCTGCGCCTGTTTTAGTATTACCGAATCGATGATGAGTTGCTCTTTGCAGCCTTGGTGATCTCGTCTGCACCCTTTTTGTTCTTCCGACAAGATGTTGTTTTGATCGGCATGTCTGTAAATACGGTTAGTAATGCAAGACGTTAATATTTTATATATAGTTGGAAGGCATGTTATAGGTCTATACTGCGTAGGATCGTGAGTTTGATGCGTTTTGGGAAGCAAGTGGGTCGAACCCAGTGTCAGAAATGGTGGAGTATCTTCTGGATGTTGCAGAATATGTGAAAATGATGTTGCCATTGCTTCATGCAGACTGTCAAACTTCTTATACCAGAAGTTTTGGACATTGTCAACTCCTGGTGTCTTCCAACTACTGGTGCTCTTTATAGCTTCGGTTACCTCGCTTGTTGTCAAGTTAACGAAAGGCATTGGTTCAATGTTTATTTTTTCCTCCTAAGTTCTTATCCAGTGAGCGTTGGATTTATGTTCGATAGGGTTCGACCATAAAGAAGACCAGTACTCCGTTAGCTCATCTTTATTTGGAAGACTTTGGTTGTGATTGTTTACTGTACCGCTTAGTTGCCTGTAAAATAACTTCTGATTGTTATTGAATAAGTAGTTTTGTTGTTTCCTTTTCGTGCACTTGACATATCGTGATAAACGTTTGGATTTTGCCTTTAACTTTTGCCTGAGTAAATCCATATATTCACATACATGTTGTTTATGTTGTGGGTGACCTGTAAAAGTTTTGATTTTTCGATAGATCTTTCTTACTCTGTTTGTTAAGCACCTAGACGGTTTCAAGTTGTTTTTAAACTCTGTTAGCTGCCCCAATTCCCTTCTGATGTCATCAATGGACTTTTCCAGCCGGCGTTGCCACCAAGGCTTGAGCTGTTTGTAGTCTTTACCCCGATTGTTCTTTGGGGATTGGATTTGTTGATTGTGACTTCGAAGCACTGCTACCGCTCCACAATAGATGAGAGTGTGAAGTTGTTCCAGCGCTTCGCAGTCTTTAGCATGGTTCTGCAGTAGTAAGTTCACAGCTGCTAGTATGCTGTTAGTGCTCTTATTGGTTAGAAGCTTGGGTAGTTTTGGCCGGTGTATTGGGTTGGTGCCATTAAATTCCGCTAGTGCTTTACAAAGTTCGGTATGATAGTCATTATCGGTGGTTTTGTCGCAATCATTGTTTATTTCCTCAACGCCATTGTGGTCTCCTTGTGCATTCTCCGATTCATGTGTATCCTGATCGGTAATTATGTCATTCTCTCCATCTTGAAGGTCAAGAAGGACTTCACCTCGAATTTGTTGCAACGTCGGACCGGGTAGTAGATTGCTTTTCACAATACTTCGACGTTGGTCAGCAATACGCTGTTCCGTGAGATGGTGAAATTCTGGAAAATGTTCAATGAATGCACGGTGGAGGGCGTATCTGTATGTCGTCATATCAGTTTCCATCTTGGTGATTTTAAAGTAGGAGCGCATAATGAATGAGTTTAGCTCGATAGTCCACTTCATGCGCTTCCTGGGCTTTCCGGCTTTTGTGGTCGTAGATGTGCCGACTTGCGTCACTCCAGAAACATCAGAAGCCGGTGGCGGAGGATCGATGTTGTTTTCCCCCTGAGTGTGGTTCGCAGTAGCCCTACTCGGTGTCACGCTGCGCCTACCGCTAACCGAGGAAGAAGGTAAATCATTTTTCGAACAAGCCCTTCTAGCACCAACTTGAACGCGACAAGAGTTTAAGGTGTTGCAATGTCGATTCACCTGACGATTCCTGAGATTTAAGGTCCCGGAATTTACAATCGAATTATTGCTGCCAGGTGCTGATTCAGCCGCTCCTTACATGGAGAACAGACGCTGTTGGAGTACCGCTCCTCACATGGAGACCGTCGTGTCCTGAAACTAACTGGTTTTGGTTCGCTCCGAGGTATTTAATTTCCTCGATACCTTCTATATCTAAAAGGCATTCCCCTATCCACCACCTGGGGAAGCGCCCGATAGGGGACCAGCACCCCCACGGGTATTATTATTATTATTATTATTATTATTATTATTATTATTATTATTATTATTATTATTATTATTATTATTATTATTATTATTATTATTATTATTATTATTATTATTATTATTATTATTATTATTATTATTATTATTATTATTATTATTATTATTATTATTATTATTATTATTATTATTATTATTATTATTTTTTTTTTTTTTCAATTATAGAGCGTCGGCTGCAAAGGCCATTGGCTCTGTACGTCGAGAATCAGGGGGGAAAACTCATGTTCACTCATTAGAGTAGTGTTGGACTTCATTTACATGACCTACCAACCAAAAACCCCCTGTGTAGATTTGTTGATGTTCATTGTTAGACGGTTCTATTAAAACATAAATCGATAAGCTAGGGTTGAGATCAAATTTTAAAATACATATTTATCAATTTTAAATATTTGATAACTTTCTGAAAGTTCGTTGTTAAGGACAGATATGTTGGGTCGTTATTTTGTATACCTACTTGATGTCGAAAGTCTCTAAATTTTTCGCAATAAAAAAGAATATGTTCGACTGTAAGTTGAGAACTACACTCTTCACATTCAGGGGGTATTCTTCCAAGAAGTAAGTATGAAGATGTTAAATTTGTATGACCCATTCTTATTCTAGATATGATGACCTGATTTTTTCTGTTTGCTAGGTTGTATATACTTGGGCATAAGGATACAATTGGTTTTACTGTTTGGTGGAAAGTGTTATTTAGATGCCACTCATTTTGCCAAGTATTCACAATTCTGTTGCTGAGGTTATTTTTCAAATCATGATGGGAATATCTGCTTACGTTTATAATGTCTAATAAAGTTGCTTCTTTCGCTGCTTTATCAGCCTTTTCATTTCCTGGTATGCCTTTGTGACTTGGTACCCAGATAAAAATAACATCTGTTCCATGCACTGTCAATTCATGAAGAATAGTAAGAATACTTTTGTTGAGATCTTCGTTATTTGTATTTTTCAGGGATGTTAAGCAGCTGAGAGAGTCAGAACAGATTGCAGCATTTTTTATATGATTATTTTTTATATACAATAATGATTCCAGAACTGCATGCTGTTCTGCATAGTAGACACTTGACCAGGGAAAGTGTTTCCATTTTAGTGTTACGTCTTTAGTGGAAATCGCACTCCCTACACCTTGGTCTGTTTTAGAGCCATCGGTGTATATTTGAACTGGGTTTTTGTGAGAACTTAAAATCATCTTCAATTCATTCATAAACATATCGATTGGAGTATTGTTTTTTTCGTATTTTTGGCAGTCGATATGAATGTTGGGTGGTTCAATTAACCACGGGGGAATATCCATTTCTATAGCAGGAAATACAGGTGGTATATCGTATCCCAAGTTTGTCATTAATTGGAAAGCTCGGACCGCAAACGGAAGACCACTAGTGCGTCGGATATGTGAAAAAGCGTCCTGAGATTCGTTGAATATAATAGAATGTACTGGGTGGGAGGGTGAAGTAAGTATTTTACAAAAATAACTAGCTATCATATATTCTCTTCTATAACGGAGAGGCGGGATGCCCGCTTCACAACACAACGATGGATATGAGGTAGTTCTAAAAGCTCCTAGTGCTAACCGAAGTCCGTTAGCTTGAACATATTCGAGAGATTTGAGATTAGAGTCGCTAGCTGCGCCATAAATTACACTTCCATAGTCCATCTTCGACAGTACCAGAGCCTTGTAAAGATTAATAAGTATATTCATATCTGCACCCCAGTTAATATTTGACATAACCCTCAAAATATTCAAAAGTTTTTTACACCTCACCGCCAGATCTGTAATATGTTCTTTCCATACTAGTTTCTTATCAAAAATCAAACCCAAAAATCTTGTAGATTCCTTAATTTCTATTTGTTTTCCATACAAACGAAAATTTGGTTCAGGGTGGGGTTTTCTAAGTCTGCAGAAGTGTATACAGTGGGTTTTACTGGAACAGATTTTAAAACCATTATTTTCAGCATAGGAACATATTTTGTTTATGGTTTCTTGTAGTGTTTCAACTATCTCGTCCATATTTTGTGCTGCGTAATATATAGCCAGGTCATCTACATACAAACTTCTTTTCACTTCATCAGGAATTACTTCAGCTAACCCATTTACTGCCACCAAAAAAAGAACAACACTTAAATGTGAGTATCAGATACGCTTTGTCCAACTCGTACCCTAAATGTTCTATCACTCAAGAACTGGCTTATGAATATTGGAAGTGGACCTCGTAGGCCCCAGTTATATAATTTTTTTAATATTCCATGTCTCCATGTTGTGTCAAAAGCTTATTCCAGATCAAAAAAGATCGCCACTGTATGTGATCTGGTGGCGAAACTGCGCTTAATAAAGTTGTCTAATGATACGAGCTGATCGATAGTCGATCTCCCTCTTCGAAACCCCATTTGGAAGTTAGAAAGAAGTTGTTTATTTTCTAGCAACCACATTAACCTAATACTGATCATTTTTTCTAGTGTTTTTCCTAGGCAACATATAAGAGAAATTGGTCTGTAACTTGCTGGGCTTTGGGCATCCTTTCCAGGTTTGGGGATAGGAATCACCATAACTTCTCTCCATTTCAGGGGGTAGTTTCCTTGTTTAAAAATATTGTTGAAAATATTAAGTAGGTACATTTTCTTGGGTTCAGTTAATTGTTTGAGGAGTTCCCAAGGAATTTGATCGTTACCTGGAGCTGTATTTTTCGTCGTTGACAACGCATGGTCCAGCTCTTGTAGGGTGAAAGGAAGATTATAGTATAAATCCTCATCTGTGTTAAAAATAAAATCAGTATTCTGTTCCAATTCTTTCATTTCATTAAAGGCATCACTGTGATTTGTAGAGGAACTGATAGATTCAAAGAATATGGCCAGCTGCTCAGCTATGTTTTCGTCGCCAGTGATCTCACGGCCATTCACAATTAATATAGGGGAGGACATGGAGATACTGCATCCTTTTATTTTTCTCACCTTCTCCCATACGTCTTTTGAAGGGGTATTTATAGTAATGGAACTTACATATTTCCTCCAGGATTCCCTTTTGCTTTTAACCATCAAAAACCGAGCCTTTGCTCTTAACTTTTTAAAAATTATCATTTTCTCGGTCGTAGGAAATCTCTTGAATGTGTTGTAGGCTTTCTTTTTGTTCCTAATGGCTGTTTCCAATTCAGTGTTCCACCAAGGGACTCTTTTTGCTGGGAGTATACCTTTCGATTGGGGTATGGACAACTCAGCTGCTTCTTGAATTTCTTTTGTAAATTGTTCGACTTGTTCACTCACGGTAGATCCTACAGTTTCAAGCGAACTCAAGGTATTTTTGTATAATTCCCAATTGGCCTTTCTGAGGTTCCATTTTTGTCGGTAACTTGTTTTCATCGGTTTATTTGCTAGATCAATATAAATTGGAATATGGTCTGCGTTCCATTCATGTTTGACTTTCCACTGGAAATTTATAGCAATTTGGGGGGACGAAATACTAAGATCTATTGCAGATAATGTATTTGATCTAGTATTTAAATAAGTTCCCTCTCCCGAATTGAGAATTATGAGATCACGTTCATCAATGATGTCTTCAATGATCCGACCTCCAGCACATGTTCTAGTAGATCCCCATAAAACATTATGTACATTAAAGTCGCCTGATACTAAAAAAGGTTCCGGTAACTGTTGAAAACAGTTTCTGAGTTCTTGAGAGGTCCAATTCGCATTTGGTAGATAAATGTTACATATTGTCATTTTTATGGGATAACTTACTTTTATCGCTACAGCCTGTAAAGTTGTTGTTAAAGGAATGACAGAAAACGGAATGTGTTCTTTAATAAAAGTAACTACACCACTTCTTGCTCTTTGATCAGGTATAATATCTTTTCTGATTGACTTGTACCCCCTTAAATTAAAATTTTCTTGTGGTTTTAAGTGTGATTCTTGGATACACACGCAGAAAGGTGTTCTGTTGAGAAGTTGAGCCTTTAATTCGGGATAGTGGAGTTTAATTCCATTACAATTCCACTGTATTATATTTTCGTTTTTGGTCATTAGGATTGTTTAAGCAAATAACTCATAGGTAACCAATTATGAGAAGATTAAATATTTCTTACTTAAATTTATTGGTGGAATGTAAACTCCTGGGTAAATCAATAAATATGTAGGTAGTTAAATAATATAAAAATAGTAAAAACATTGTTATTAATGTAACAAGAACATTAATAAGTATAAAGTTAAAATTGTATAAATTATAAAACTGTAGTAATGAATCACAAAAAATTTTAGACAAAGAGTCAGATTACTGAAAGTCTGTTATAATGTCTGGCTCTATTCCAGATTTCGTATTTCTTTCTTTGGAGGTTTTTCTGGGTTTGCCTTTCGGCCAACCTTTGCGAATTTTTTTGCGGGTTTCGCTCGCTACCGAGTTAGCCTCGGATTCGCTGGTGATAAGTTCATCTGGACTTAATGGTCGCTTTTCAGAGGATTGGCTATAAACAGGCGCAATGCGGTGCTCCATCTGAATGTTGGTTGGTGGAGGCATAAGATTGGTTAACCTTTTGGAATTAAGTTTACTCGTTATTTCGTCAACTATCTTAGGAACCAGTCCGTTAATGATTTCTTCCATTCTTGTAACTTGCGAGGTGGTCGCCTGGGAGAACGATACATTTGGTTTTGGGGTTGTGACTACGACTTTTCTTTTGGCTTCTGGGTAAGATAAGTTTTCTTTAGTTTTAACCTCCTGTATAGCTGCTTCTAGTTTAAAAACGGGACAATCTCTTGATCTAGCGGAGTGAGGTCCTTGACAATTTACACATTCTATTGGAGGGTTACAGGGAGAACCAGTGTGTATTTCTTTGCCACAGACGCAAATTTGTGGTTTGTCACATTTTAAGGAAGTGTGTCCAAAACGCTGACAGCGAAAGCATCTTAGTGGAGCTGGAATATAAAGTCTTACGTTCAGGGAATAAAAAGCAACTTTGATTGTCTTAGGTAGATTTGGAGTATTAAACGTCAGAACATGATTAGGTGTTTCGACAAATTCTCCATTTCGTTTTGATTTGATCCTGTATACAGAAATAACACCCTGATTTCCTAGTTCACTCAAAATTTCGTCTGTTGAACAATTCAATAGGTCAGGACAGAAGATAATACCCTTTGAATAGTTCAGTGATTTATGAGGACTAACTTCTACTTCCATGTCACCAAACCTGTTCATTTTCAGTAGTTTGCCACTTTGAGCGGCCGACAATGTTTCAATCAGCAGGCCTTCTTTATTTTCTTCCACATTTTTCACATTTCCGCAATATCCAAACAAAACTTTTTGTATTACAAAAGGATTGACTTTGGAGAAGTCATCCTCTTTTCTTTTTATGACCAGAAACCGGGGATTTACCGCCTTTTCCTTCCTGGCTCGTTATATTGTCACTGTTTTGAGAGGGTGACACCTCTATGAGGTTATTTTTTTTGTGAGTTGCCATATGTGTCCCACGAGTCGGGAAGAAAAATACGGTCCATCACAGTATTGCTCCCTTACCGTGATAAGGTCATATATTACAACCAGATCTGACCAAGTGTCTGGAGGGCATCGTTAGAGACCACATGCCGGGTGGGTCATTCACCTCATTAGCACGATAAGCTTCCACCGTAAGGTTCCGGATTTTTTATCGAGGTTTACTCCTCTAGATCCCTGGGATCTAACCGCTTAGTCGCCTTTTACGACAGGTGGGCTATCCCCTGGGGGTATTCTTCTGAGTGGTCCCGCCCCCAGACGGGGATATTATTATTATTATTATTATTATTATTATTATTATTATTATTATTATTATTATTATTATTATTATTATTATTATTATTATTATTATTATTATTATTATTATTATTATTATTCCAACTCAAGTGTACTCTTGCTCAGCTCTTGCTGGTAATGTTCACCTATCCCGAGCGTGTGTAAACGCAAATGGGATTAGGCACAGCAGTTACATATTTAGAAATTTACGGACAGTGTGACAAGTATCCAAAATTGCAGCCTTCTGCAGATCGATGTATGTGTTTTTGTGAAGACCTAGTTTGGTGAGGCTGTCTTGTAGAGTTTTGGGGATAAGTCCCGTAGATGAAACAATGACCGGCACCACCTCTACTTTCTCTGCCTGCCACATCTGTCCTACCTCAATTGCAAGATCGGTGTATTTTGCAATTTTCTCGTTGTATTTGTCTAAAATATTATTGTTATTGGGTACAGCAACATCCACTAGGAGAACCGAGTTAGCGTTTTTATCCACAACCACAATATCAGGCCGGTTATTCGTCACCCGTCTATCGGTGATAATTGACCTATCGTAGTATAGTCTGAAATCAGCATTCTCTAGAACTGCATGCGGATGGTACTTGTAATAAGGCGTGTAGGTGTTAACTAATCCAAATTTGTTGGCCAACTTCTGATGGATGGATGTTGCAAAGTTGATTGTGCCTGCGTAGGTAATCAATGTTAGCTATGGCTGAACATCCCGACGTAATGTGTTGTATTGTCTCTGTTGTTTGTTGACACCTTCTGCACTTGTCCGATACGATATTTGGATCTCTTATAATAAATTTCTTGTAATTGTTGGTATTAATTACTTGGTCTTGGATCGCCATCATAAATCCTTCTGTTTCTGGAAACAATGTTCCATCAGAGAGCCACTTATTTGATGCTTCCTTGTCGATATATGGTTGATTGAGGTCGTGATGATGTCGACCATGGAGCGCTTTCTGGGACCACTCTGCCTGTTTGTCAGAGTCTGTAACGATTTCAAGTTTATTATCAGGGTTTACAAGATCTAAGGGGGAATAGTTTTTATCTGCTTTCGCGACCAGCTCATGCAATTTAGATGTTTGAGCCTTGCCAATGAAGAATTTTTGGAGTTGGGATATTTGTTTGTAATGTAAATTAACTACGTCCGTTAGAGCTCTCCCTCCCTCTTTTCTTGGTAGAGTGATCCTAATAACTGATGATGTCGGGTGGTGACATTTGTGTTTGGTCATCATGGTTCGCGTTGTTCTTTGGATATCTTCCAGTTCTGTTTTTGTCCACTTCAGAATTCCAAATGAGTATGTCAGGACCGGTATCGCGTAGGTGTTAATTGCTTTGGCAAGATTTCCTGCGTTCAACTGGGATTTCAATAAAGCAGTTATCCTTTGAGTGAACTGTCCTCGAATTTTGGTTTTTGCTTGCTTCTGGTCTAGTAGCTTAGCTTGCTGAAATCCTAGATATTTGTAGGTTTCACCATTTTGCATCGCATTTATAATGTTCCCATTAGGTAGTAACACATCTCCGTTAACGATTTTACCCTTCTCGATATTCAAGGTTTTGCACTTGTCTAATCCAAATCCCATTTGTATATCACTGGAAAATTTTTCAGTGATATTAAGTAAATGTTGAATTTGACGCTGGTTTGATGCGTATATTTTGATGTTATTATTATTATTATTATTATTATTATTATTATTATTATTATTATTATTATTATTATTATTATTATTATTATTATTATTATTATTATTATTATTATTATTATTATTATTATTATTTTTTTTTTTGCAGCTTCAATTGCTATGATTATTAGCTGCATTTCTAATCCCAATGTTTTTTATATGTTAATTGTGTAATTCACTTATAATTATATTTTAATTTTTTTGTGTTTTTGTGTGACATTCTCCATGTTTCGATTTTAATCATATTCTGCTATACACTTTAATGTGTTTGAGGTAAGTTTTTGTTTTTTTTATATTTGTCTCTGAAATTAACAAAGTTTTTATTCTAGAATCAATTCCGATAGCATTTCTTATCACGTTTAGTCTAGGACACGAAAACAAATGTTCGGCTGTTAGCTGGTAGTTGCAGAAATCACATATTGGTCTATGTTCGCCAATTAACATGTGGGAGTGTGTAAGTCGTGTGTGGCCTATTCTTAGGCGACAGAGAATAACTTGTTGTCGTCTATTTAGATATAGAGGGTACTTCCATTTCGTAACAGATGTCTTAATGCTAGAAAGTTGGCCATTATATGAGGCCCATCGATTTTGCCAAATATCTTTAATTTGTTGTTTTATGTATGTATTACTATCATCGACTGGGACAGGGATACCTATGTCTATAGGAGAGGAGGATGCATCTTTTGCTGCCATATCTGCATATTCATTTCCATCTATTTGACTATGTCCAGGGACCCACATTAAGTTAACTGATTTACCTTGATTGGTTAAGTGTGTGGTTAAATCGAGAATATTTTTTGTATATCCAGTACTGAAAAATCTCTTCTCAATGGAATTGATTGCACTTAACGAGTCAGAACATATCAAACATTGTTGGTATTGAGAGTGCATAAAGAATAATAATGCTTGCCAAATTGCGTATAGTTCTGCAGTGAATACAGAACATTCTGGTCTCAAGCTCCAGTTGTGAGTGGTCTGGCCAATGGCTATTGCGGCACCTACTCCGTCGGGGGTTTTAGATCCATCGCAGTAAATAATGATGCTGTTGTGATAGTCTTCCAGTTCTTGGTTGAAAAGAGTTCTATAAATAGATGCAGGAGTTTCCTCTTTCTTCCATTTGGTTAAAGTGGTGTTAATTTTCGGTACAGTTAGTTGCCAGGGAGGAATTGATGTTATTGCTACGGGCGTTTCGAGCACACTAGGCCGTGTTTCAATGGCATATTTTCTGTGTATTTCTTCATTGCGGACTCGAGTAGGTCTTGATGATGTTGGTCTACTCGAAAATTCATTATTCGACTGGAATAGGGGGTAATTCAAGTGTGACGGAAGTGATCTAATTTTGTTGGCGTATATAACAGTTTGAGACATTCTTCTTAACTCTAGAGGCATTGCACTTGCATCACATTGCACTGCCATTGTGGGACTTGTTCTGAAGGCACCGGTGGCTAGTCTTAGCGCTGCCATTTGAATTCTGTCAAACTATTTAAGTCTGGAAGGTCTACAGGAGTTATAGACAACAGCACCGTAGTCCAATCGTCCTTGGATCATTGAATGGTAGAGCTGCAGCAAAGTTTCTCTATCAGAGCCCCAGTTAATGTTAGCCATGCATCTAATAATATTCAGTGCTCTTTTACACTTCTCTGCTGTTTGTGTGATATGTTCTCCCCAGTATAATTTTTTATCAAATACCAACCCAAGTATCTTAAACCAGTCCCGGGCAAGTATTTGGTGATTGTGAAGATAGAGTGTTGGATCTGAGTGTATGGTACGGAGTCGGCAGAAATGCACACATTTGGTTTTCTCTTGAGAGAACTGAAATCCTTTTGATTTTGCTACTTCGCATATGGCGTTAATTTCGTTGTTAATCTGTTCATTGATAATGTCCATTGACTTGTGTTTCTGTAAGATAATTAGGTCGTCTACATATAGTAATCTTTCTATATTTGCGTTTATCTTGTCAAGAAGAAAATTAATTGCCACTGCAAAAAGAGAAACGCTGAGCACCGAACCTTGTGGAATGCCATTTTCCAATAGTCTTCTGGAAGATTCATTTGTGCCTATTCTTACAGAGAAATATCTATCTTTTAAGAAATTTTCCAGGAGTACAGGTAAGTTTCCTCTAAGCCCCCATGTATGCAGCTGTTTTAAGATAGAGTGGCGCCAAGTTCTATCATATGCTTTTTCGAGATCGAAACTTACTGCTACTATATGCTCTCTGTTGAAAAAACCATTTTGTATGTAATCTTCAAAGAACACTAAAGCATCCGTTTTTGAGTAATTTTTACGGCATCCTGTTTGAAAAGGTGACAACAAGGATTGTGAATCTAACCACCACATTAGACGTAGGTTGATCATTTTTTCTAGGACCTTTGCTACACAGCTTGTCAACGAAATGGGGCGGTAGCTATTGGTATCTGTATGGGTTTTTTCAGGATTATTATTGCTACTTTCCAATTGGATTGGATTTCCATATTTCATTGTAGAGATCAAGTAACTTTGTTTTTTCCTTCTTGGGTAGGTGCTTTAACATGTTATATGAGATTTCGTCATTTCCAGCTGCTGATTTCGTAGTGTTTTCTAGTGCGTATTCTAACTCATCCTGTGAAAAGGGTGTATTGTAAGATAAGCTCTCGTTGGTAGTAAAATTTAAGTTGGCTCTTTCACCTTCATATTTTATGTTTTTAAATTCTTCATCATAGTTTGTCGTGCAACTGGCTTCTTGAAAGTGGTTGGCAAAGATTTCACATATTTCACTATTCTCTGTTACGACTGTTCCATTTTCCAAGATTAAAGTTTCGGGTACATTGAAAGTGTTTTTTCCTCCTATTACTTTGATCCTTCTCCATATGTCACCAAGATTCATTTGGGGGTTTATTGTTGACACATATTCTTGCCATGATAATTTTTTGGCTTGTTGAATTATTCTTCTGGCGACAGCCCTGCACTTTTTAAAGATGTTAAGGTTCTGTATTGTAGGATATCTGTTGAATCTGTTCCTTGACTTATTCCTTTCGGCTATTGCTCTGGCAATATCTACATTCCACCAGGGAACGGGGCGATGTGACATCAAAGGTTTGGATTTAGGGATACTGCCCTCAGCGGCGTTTATTATGGACTTGGTGAGTATTTCGGTCGCATCGTTGATATTATTAGCGTTGGGATATTGATAGAATTCGCAAATTTCTCCCAGTTAGCTCTGTTCTCCTGCCATTTTGCTTTTATGGGGAATGCTTGAGCTTGAGTGTTCAGTTTAATTAATATGGGAAAATGGTCACTGGAGTGGAGGTCGTTGATGGTTTCCCAAAGTAGATTAGGAGTCAGATGGGGTGAGCATATACTGAGGTCAATCATTGACGTGGATCCAGATCTAGCATTAAAGTGGGTTGGTTTACCGGTATTTAAAATTAATAAATTGTTATTGTCTATTATGGATTCTATAGCTCGACCTCTTGTGTCCAGGGATGTCGATCCCCATGTTGGAGAGTGTGCATTGAAATCGCCAATAATCAGTACTGGAGTGGGCAGCTGATCAATCAACTCTTGGATCTCAGAAGGTCGCCAAGTGCCATTAGGTAAATATATATTACATAATGTGATTTTGATTGGAATTGAGATCTGTAGTGCTACTGCTTGTAAGTGGCTGGTCAATCTTATAGTTTTTACAGGGATATTCTCTTTTATGAAAGTAGCAACCCCTCCATGAGATCGGTACTGTGCATTAACGTCTTTTCTGAAACACTGGTATCCTCTTAGGTGAAATGTTTCGTTGGGTTTTAAGTGAGTTTCTTGGATAGCAATTGCGAAAAGTTTATGTTTATTTTTAATTATTTGTAGCTCACTAAGGTTGTTTATTAGACCGTTGCAGTTCCATTGTAGTATTGCATTTTGTGTGGTTATTGAGTTAGCCATTGGTAAGTTTGATTAGTGGGTAGAACCTTAATATATGGTGTATATAAAAATAGATAAAATGATGTAGAATATTTAAAAATAATGATGTGCTTTGTATAATATATAAATAAAATAGTATATATGTCAATTATTTGTGAAGATAAAATAAATATGAATATATAAGTATATAAAATAGGAATAAATAAGTTATTTATAAAACGTGGTAAATATATACATTGGTTCAAGCTAAGTGGGTTACCTATTTTGCAGTGTAGTTGGAAGAACCACTATAGGTTCTTCTTGGGATTCATTTGCCGTATCATTGGTGTTATCGACATTCATCTCAACTGGGTTTTTTCTCGGTTTTCCCTTCGGCCAACCTTTTTTTTTGGGTTTCTTTGCTTGATTTGATGTATAATCAGTGCTTATTGATTATAGGTCTGAACTTTCAGATAAATGTCGTTTGGATGTTACTGAATGTGTCTCTGATTGGCTTGGAATTGAAAATTGGAAGGGTTGTTGTAAATACGGATTTTGTAAAGAGCTTGTAGACGTTAACGTATTAAAGTGCTGTTTCATTGCATTAATTAACATTGAGATCAATTCTTGCATATTGTCGCGATTTAAAGATGGTTGTTGCTGGGCTGCTTGTGCATAGGATGTATTTGGTTTAGGGGTATTAATTTTTATTTTTCTTTTGGCTTCTATATACGAGATGTTTTCCTTGACTCTTATTTCCTGGACAGCTTTTTCCTGCTTGTATATCGGACAATCAGTGGATCGAGCAGGATGGGGGCCTTCGCAGTTTACACATTTTATCGGTATCTCACAGGCATTGCCACTATGTAATGGTTTACCGCATACACATATTTGTTCCTTGTTACAACTTATGGAGGTGTGGCCGTATCTTTGGCATTTGAAACAACGTAATGGTGATGGGATGTATGCACGTACTTTAAGAACGTAAAAAGCAGCTATAATTTCTTTTGGTAGTTTAGGTGAATTGAATGTCAGAATATGGCTAGGTGTTTCCACCAGCTCACCGTTTCTCTTTGCTTTGATACGTTTCACTTGAGTTATACCTTGACTTTTAAGTTCGTTCAGAATTTCATCTTCGCTGCAATTCATCAAATCTCTACATGTTATGACGCCTTTGGCATAATTTAGACGGGGGTGTGGTGTAATGTTTACTTCAAAATCCAATAATGTTTTCATCTCTCTCAATTTTTTCGATTGTGCTATTGTTGCTGTTTCTATTAGTAATCCTTCCTTGGTTTTTTTTAAATTTTTCACTTGTCCTGCAATGGAATATATTGCTTTATTTATTAGGAAGGGATTCACATTGGTGAAATCTCCTTCACTCATCTTCACGACCAAGAACCGGGGTTGGGTAGCCGTCTCTTGGTTCGTGATGTTTGTGTTGGGCTGTAGAATTTTAGCAGCAGAAGCAGCACCTCCATCTGTTGCTATATTTTTAAATTTATTTGAACTTGCCATGCAAATCCCACGAGTTGGGCAGAAATATGTATGTCCGCTGCAGCAGTGCTCCCTTACTGCAGTAAGGCTCAAATACAGGTGGGGGTTGCCTGATACCCACAAGACATCGTTAAAGGCTACACTAACAGGTGAGCCATTAATCCCATCAGCACGATTGTTTACACCTGGGAATTCCGGATTTTTTTTCGAGGTTTACTCCTCTAGATCCCTGAGGATCTGGAAGGGACAAGGGAAGAGGGATGGACAGCGGACAGCTGGACTAGGGTCCCGTGGGTTCGTCAGACCCTTGGTATGCTGGTTCCAGGATGGAAAAGTCCACCCCGAAACCAACATACCCCCTTTCGGGGTATTATTATTATTATTATTATTATTATTATTATTATTATTATTATTATTATTATTATGATTATTATTATTATTATTATTATTATTATTATTATTATTATTATTATTATTATTATTATTATTATTATTATTATTATTATTATTATTATTATTATTATTATTATTATTATTATTATTATTATTATTATTATTATTATTATTATTATTATTATTATTATTATTATTATTATTTCCAACTCAAGTGTACTCTTGCTCAGCTCTTGCTGGTAATGTTCACCTATCCCGAGCGTGTGTAAACGCAAATGGGATTAGGCACAGCAGTTACATATTTAGAAATTGACGGACAGAGTGACAAGTATTCAAAATTGCAGCCTTCTGCAGATCGATGTATGTGTTTTTGTGAAGACCTAGTTTGGTGAGGCTGTCTTGTAGAGTTTTGGGGATAAGTCCCGTAGATGAAACAATGACCGGCACCACCTCTACTTTCTCTGCCTGCCACATCTGTCCTACCTCAATTGCAAGATCGGTGTATTTTGCAATTTTCTCGTTGTATTTGTCTATAATATTATTGTTATTGGGTACAGCAACATCCACTAGGAGAACCGAGTTAGCGTTTTTATCCACAACCACAATATCAGGCCGGTTATTCGTCACCCGTCTATCGGTGATAATTGACCTATCGTAGTATAGTCTAAAATCAGCATTCTCTAGAACTGCATGCGGATGGTACTTGTAATAAGGCGTGTAGGTGTTAACTAATCCAAATTTGTTGGCCAACTTCTGATGGATGATGTTGCAAAGTTGATTGTGCCTGCGTAGGTAATCAATGTTAGCTATGGCTGAACATCCCGACGTAATGTGTTGTATCGTCTCTGTTGTTTGTTGACACCTTCTGCACTTGTCCGATACGATATTTGGATCTCTTATAACAAATTTCTTGTAATTGTTGGTATTAATTACTTGGTCTTGGATCGCCATCAAAAATCCTTCTGTTTCTGGAAACAATGTTCCATCAGAGAGCCACTTATTTGATGCTTCCTTGTCGATATATGGTTGATTGAGGTCGTGATGATGTCGACCATGGAGCGCTTTCTGGGCCCACTCTGCCTGTTTGTCAGAGTCTGTAAGGATTTCAAGTTTATTATCAGGGTTTACAAGCTCTAAGGGGGAATAGTTTTTATCTGCTTTCGTGACCAGCTCATGCAATTTAGATGTTTGAGCCTTGCCAATGAAGAATTTTTGGAGTTGGGATATTTGTTTGTAATGTAAATTAACTATGTCCGTTAGAGCTCTCCCTCCCTCTTTTCTTGGTAGAGTGGTCCTAATAACTGATGATGTCGGGTGGTGACATTTGTGTTTGGTCATCATGGTTCGCGTTGTTCTTTGGATATCTTCCAGTTCTGTTTTTGTCCACTTCAGAATTCCAAATGAGTATGTCAGGACCGCTATCGCGTAGGTGTTAATTGCTTTGGCAAGATTTCCTGCGTTCAACTGGGATTTCAATAAAGCAGATATCCTTTGAGTGAACTGTCCTCGAATTTTGGTTTTTGCTTGCTTCTGGTCTAGTAGCTTAGCTTGCTGAAATCCTAGATATTTGTAGGTTTCACCATTTTGCATGGCATTCATAATGTTCCCATTAGGTAGTAACACATCTCCGTTAACGATTTTACCCTTCTCGATATTCAAGGTTTTGCACTTCTCTAATCCAAATCCCATTTGTATATTACTGGAAAATTTTTCAGTGATATTAAGTAAATGTTGAATTTGACGCTGGTTTGATGCGTATATTTTGATGTCATCCTTGTATAATAGGTGGGAAACAGTGCAGCTAGTGTTTCTGTTGGCCTTGATTTTAAAGCCGTAATCCGTATCGTTAAGTAGCTTAGAAAGTGGATTCATTGCCAAACAAAACCAAAGTGGACTCAGGGAGTCGCCCTGGAAGATCCCCCTACGGATAGAAATTTCATCAGTTTCGAGGTATTGACCATTTATTTGTAAATGAAGGTTCGTTCGCCAGTGCTTCATCGATGATTCAAGAAAAGTAACAAGAGTGGGGTGTACTTTGTAAATTTGCAAAACTTTAACAAGCCAGGAATGTGGAACGCTATCAAATGCTTTTCTATAATCTACGAAAGCCGTGTAGATGTTGCGCTGTTCCTTCTGCGCCTGTTTTAGTATTACCGAATCGATGATGAGTTGTTCTTTGCAGCCTTGGTGATCTCGTCTGCACCCTTTCTGTTCTTCCGACAAGATGTTGTTATGATCCGCATGTCTGTAAATACGGTTAGTAATGCAAGACGTTAATATTTTATATATAGTTGGAAGGCATGTTATAGGTCTATACTGCGTAGGATCGTGAGTTTGATGCGTTTTGGGAAGCAAGTGGGTCGAACCCAGTGTCAGAAATGGTGGTGTATCTTCTGGATGTTGCAGAATATGTGAAAATGATGTTGCTGCCATTGCTTCATGCAGACTGTCAAACTTCTTATACCAGAAGTTTTGGACATTGTCAACTCCTGGTGTCTTCCAACTACTGGTGCTCTTTATAGCTTCGGTTACCTCGCTTGTTGTCAAGTTAACGAAAGGCATTGGTTCAATGTTCATTTTTTCCTCCTCAGTTCTTATCCAGTGAGCGTTGGATTTATGTTCGATAGGGTTCGACCATAAAGAAGACCAATACTCCGTTAGCTCATCTTTATTTGGAAGACTTTGGTTGTGATTGTTTACTGTACCGCTTAGTTGCCTGTAAAATAACTTCTGATTGTTATTGAATAAGTAGTTTTGTTGTTTCCTTTTCGTGCACTTGACATATCGTGATAAACGTTTGGATTTTGCCTTTAACTTTTGCCTGAGTAAATCCATATATTCACATACATGTTGTTTATGTTGTGGGTGACCTGTAAAAGTTTTGATTTTTCGATAGATCTTTCTTACTCTGTTTGTTAAGCGCCTAGACGGTTTCAAGTTGTTTTTAAACTCTGTTAGCTGCCCCAATTCCCTTCTGATGTCATCAATGGACTTTTCCAGCCGGCGTTGCCACCAAGGCTTGAGCTGTTTGTAGTCTTTACCCCGATTGTTCTTTGGGGATTGGATTTGTTGATTGTGACTTCGAAGCACTGCTACCGCTCCACAATAGATGAGAGTGTGAAGTTGTTCCAGCGCTTCGCAGTCTTTAGCATGGTTCTGCAGTAGTAAGTTCACAGCTGCTAGTATGCTGTTAGTGCTCTTATTGGTTAGAAGCTTGGGTAGTTTTGGCCGGTGTATTGGGTTGGTGCCATTAAATTCCGCTAGTGCTTTACAAAGTTCGGTATTATAGTCATTATCGGTGGTTTTGTCGCAATCATTGTTTATCTCCTCAACGCCATCGTGGTCTCCTTGTGCATTCTCCGATTTATGTGTATGTATCCTGATCGGTAATTATGTCATTCTCTCCATCTTGAAGGTCAAGAAGGACTTCACCTCGAATTTGTTGCAACGTCGGACCGGGTAGTAGATTGTTTCTCACAATACTTCGACGTTGGTCAGCAATACGCTGTTCCGTGAGATGGTGAAATTCTGGAAAATATTCAATGAATGCACGGTGGAGGGCGTATCTGTATGTCGTCATATCAGTTTCCATCTTGGTGATTTTAAAGTAGGAGCGCATAATGAATGAGTTTAGCTCGATAGTCCACTTCATGCGCTTCCTGGGCTTTCCGGCTTTTGTGGTCGTAGATGTGCCGACTTGCGTCACTCCAGAAACATCAGAAGCCGGTGGCGGAGGATCGATGTTGTTTTCCCCCTGAGTGTGGTTCGCAGTAGCCCTACTCGGTGTCACGCTGCGCCTACCGCTAACCGAGGAAGAAGGTAAATCATTTTTCGAACAAGCCCTTCTAGCACCAACTTGAACGCGACAAGAGTTTAAGGTGTTGCAATGTCGATTCACCTGACGATTCCTGAGATTTAAGGTCCCGGAATTTACAATCGAATTATTGCTTCCCCCAGAATCCGTGGAGCAGACAGCCGATGTACTAGGTACACTAGCAGTGTGGGATTCTGAGCATTTAGCTCTACCCACCTGGGGTAATCTAGTTTTACAATTCGACATCGTGATTGTCGCATTTTAGACCTACTGCCAGGTGTTGATTCAGCCGCTCCTTACATGGAGAACAGACGCTGTCGGAGTACCGCTCCTTACATGGAGACCGTCGTGTCCTGAAACTAACTGGTTTTGGTTCGCTCCGAGGTATTTAATTTCCTCGATACCTTCTATATCTAAAAGGCATTCCCCGATCCACCACCTAGGGAAGCGCCCGATAGGGGACCAGTACCCCCACGGGTTATTATTATTATTATTATTATTATTATTATTATTATTATTATTATTATTATTATTATTATTATTATTATTATATTATTATTATTATTATTATTATTATTATTATTATTATTATTATTATTATTATTATTATTATTATTATTATTATTATTATTATTATTATTATTATTATTGTTATTTCCAATTCAAGTGTAATGTTCACCTATCCCGAGCGTTTGTAAACGCAAATGGGATTAGGCACAGCAGTTACATATTTAGAAATTTACGGACAGTGTGACAAGTATTCAAAATTGCAGCCTTCTGCAGATCGATGTATGTGTTTTTGTGAAGACCTTGTTTGGTGAGGCTGTCTTGTAGAGTTTTGGGGATTAGTCCCGTAGATGAAACGATGACCGGCACCACCTCTACCCTCTCTGAATGCCGCATCTATCCTACCTCAATTGCAAGATCGGTGTATTTTGCAATTTTCTCGTTGTATTTGTCTAACATATTGTTGTTATTGGGTACAGCAACATCCACTAGAAGAACCGAGTTAGCTTTTTTATCCACAACTACAATATCAGGCCGGTTATTCGTCACCCGTCTATCGGTGATATTATTATTATTATTATTATTATTATTATTATTATTATTATTATTATTATTATTATTATTATTATTATTATTATTATTATTATTATTATTATTATTATTATTATTATTATTATTATTATTATTATTATTATTATTATTATTATTATTATTATTATTATTATTATTATTATTATTATTATTATTATTATTATTATTATTATTATTATTATTTTTTTTTTTTTTTTTTTGGTAGGAAGGGGAAATCCATTTTACGGACAGAGTGCTGGACCCCTATCTTGACGATATAATACCAGCTAAAACCCCTCCCCTAGAGCGACGACTACTATGGTCATTTGCTCTTAAAATATCACAGGTAAGTAAATTCTTAAATTCTATATCACAGATAAAGTAGGTCTTTGGTTTTCATAATTAGATTTTATCGAACAGGTTGATACTTTTCATAAATCCTAGTGTGATTTCAATAGTATCTTTTTTCAGGTTTTCTTCAGTAGCAGGGTTCAAACCATATCGCTGCCTTTGGTCGTTGAACATTTGACATTCACTGATAATGTGGCTCACTGAGATGATTGAATCGCAGTGATCACACATTGGTGCTGGTTCACCCTTGAGGAGATGTTGGTGTGTAAGGCTAGTGTGCCCTGAGCGGAGTCGGAAAGCTTTAACCGTTTCCAGTCTACATAGTCCTGTGGAAGCATATTTCGTCTGAACTATTGGTTCTACTCTACGAAGTAACGTATCAGTGTTGTTCCATGTATTTTGCCACTCATCTATGATTTTCAGTCTCAGGTTGTTTCTGAAATCAGATCTCTGCACACCTGCTTGATTGGCATTTTGGTCTTCAATGAGAATTTTAGGGAATTCTATGTCGAGATTTCTCAGAAATTCCGAATATCGCACTGCAAGCGGACGAGTAATGGTAGGTTTATTGAGGTATATATTTCCTTCCGGAAACAGAAATTCATTGTTTGGATTCCTAGGGTAAGATTTAACGCCTGATAAATAGGATGTCATGAGCATCTTTCTTCTTTGTTCCAGGGGCATTACAGCAGCTTCACAATGGAGACTTTGGATTGGAGTCGTTGGAAATGCATTCAAACAGTAACGTATAGCTAGATTTTGAATTCTTTCTAATCTAATTAACTGATTTTTTCTAGCTGAAGAGTAAACAATGCTACCATAATCAATTTTTGACAATATTAATGCTTTGTATATCATTAGCAGACTTTTCGGGTCAGCTCCCCATTATGTGTGTGCTAGGACTTTCAAAACATTCAGAAACTGTCTGCATTTGGTGTTAAGATGTCCAATGTGTTCATGCCAGGTAAGTTTGTTGTCAAATATTAATCCTAAGAATTTAATAGTATCCACACACTCTATAGTATTTTCTTTCAGGTATAATAATGGATCGTAATGAGGTTTTCTGAGTCGACAAAAATGTAGACTTTTGGTTTTCTCTTTAGAGAATTGAAAACCAATTTTTTCTCCATTTCTAATGATTTTATTAATGGCTGGTTGCAATACGCGTGTGATGTCACCTACTGTTTTGCCACTACAGAAAATTGCCACATCGTCAACGTAAAGACATTTGTTGATATCTTGATTGATACCTGCGCATATTTCATTGATAGCAATTGCAAAGAGAGTGCAGCTGAGTGTTGAACCTTGTGGGACACCATTTTCTAATAATCTAGTAGTTGAGAAGTCTGTAGCAACTTTTACTTTGAAACATCTATCTTTGAGAAAAGATTCAATAAATAGTGGTAGTTTTCCTTTCAATCCGAATTTAAACAGTTTGTCCAAGATTCCATAACGCCAAGTCATATCGAAGGCTCCTTTAATGTCAAAGAACACCGCTATTAAATGTTGCCTTTTTCGGAATGCTTCCTGAATGGAGTGTTCTAGTAGGACTAAGTGATCTATTGTTGATCTCTTCTTCCTATACCCTGCCTGATAGGAAACTAATATTCCATTATTTTCCAGGTATTCTTGGAGTCTGTTATTCACCATCCTTTCGAGAAGTTTTCCCTTACAGCAGGTAAGACTAATGGGTCGTAGGTTTGATGGTAACAATTTATTTTTATTAGGTTTAGGTATAGGGATAATAACTGCTTCTTTCCAGGACTCAGGGTAAGTACTTTCATTCCATAATTTATTGAATAGCTCTAAAAGTGTTTCTTTAATTTCAGGTGTTAAGTTTTTGAGCATATCATATGAAACTGTATCCGGACCAGGAGCGCCGTTTCTGGATTGCTGAAGGGCTTCTTCTAGCTCTTCCATACTGAATGGTGAGTTGTAATCGAGATTTTCTTCTGTGGAAAAGTCTATATTAACCTCTGATTCAGTTTTCTCTTGTAAAAATCTAGGTTCGTAATTATTTGTGCTGCTCATTCTCTCAAATTGGTTTGCTATCACGTTTGCTATCTCTGTGGGATCATTAGATATGGATCCTGCTTCTGTTTGTATGGAAGTTATCGTGTTACCGGCGTTGATGCCTGATATTGCTTGAACTTTTTTCCAAACAGTTTTTATTTCTGTATCGGGTGTAATTGTAGATGTGTACTGATTCCAGGTATCTCTTTTGTTTTTCAATATAACTTTTCTTGCTTTTGCTCTAGCTTTTTTGAATATTATCAGGTTTTCAGTAGTGGGGTATCTTCTAAATTTATTCAGTGCTTGTTTTTTGAGTTTAGTTACATTTTTTGCTTCTACATTCCACCAAGGTACCGCTTTTTTTCGTTCTTTTTTTCCAGATTTTGGTATACTGTTATTTGCTGCTGTGAGTATACAGGTCGTGACTTTTTCAACAGTCAACTCTGTCGGTGGTTCAAGTGAATTCCTGAACTTTTCCCAGTCAGCTTTCGACGTGTTCCATCTTACGGGTACAGAATGTATGATTTTTGGTTTATCCATTTGAATGTGTATTGGAAAATGGTCACTGTTGTGTAAATCGTCATCAGTACTCCAGACAAGTTTTGGCAGCAAATCACTGGATGCCATTGTGAGGTCTATTGCAGAAAAGATATTTGATTTTGTGTTGAAGTGTGTTGCAGATCCCGTGTTTAGAAGAGCGAGATCATCTCTTTCCAGCCATCTTTCGAGAATCCGACCTTTAGCATCTGTTTTCAATGAGCCCCAGAGTTTGTTGTGTGAATTGAAGTCTCCCATGAGCACGTATGGTGAAGATAGTTGCCCTGTGATGTGGTCGAGTTGTTCGATCGTCCAATTTGTATCAGGTAAGTAAATATTACAAAGTGTTATTTTAACAGGACTTATCACTTTAATCGCAACAACTTGTAGTTCAGTATTAATGTTGATCTCTGAGCTGACGACGTCTGATCTGATAATAATTGCTACACCACCATGTGCTCTGTTTTGATTGAGAACTTCACGTCTCACTATAGAGTATCCTTTGAGAAAATGAGATTGATTTGGTTTAAGATGTGTTTCTTGCAGAACAAGACACATGGGATCGTACTCTTGCAACAATTGCTTTATATAACAGTAGCTATTTATACATCCTCTACAATTCCATTGTATAATTCTATCTATATCTGGTTATTGATAGTGATTTGATTTATAATGTTCTGACGGAACGGTTGCAAGATTTGATTTTTTCGGGAGCAGATATATGTGTATATACATACAAATAAATAAATAAATAGATAAACATACAAACAAATAGGTAAAACAAATAAATATAAATAAAGTGTAAAAGGACTAGACAGTATACTAATTTGGTATTATCACAGATAGAGTATTGTGTTGACTAGATATATTGGATGGTTTACGGGGTTTTCCCTTGGGCCACCCTTTTGGTTTTTTAATTTTTTGTGAGGCTGATTTTTCAGCCTCGTTGATCGATTCTTCATCGGTCTCACTTGAACCCTGAGTGTAACTTGGCTCTTTTCTCTTTCTCCTCTCAGATCCCGCTTCGGAGGGTAACGAAGAGACAGATCCTCTTCGGGAGTCTGCCGCCAAGATGGTTTCCTGTTTTGTTACGAAAAAAGACTTCAGATTTTGAACAATAGCAGGTATCAATTCTTTGACCAGGCTTTCTATACTGAAATTACTATCCGCAGTCTGTCTTTCTTCCACAGGTACAGCAGTAGCTTGAGCATATGAAACGTTTTTTGGTGTTGGAATGACAACTTTTTTCTTTGCTTCAAAGTAGGTGAGTTTTTCTTTGGTTTTTATTTCTTGTATTGTAGCTTCCAATTTATAGACCTGGCAGTCACGTGACCTAGCATTGTGTTTGCCTTGGCAGTTCACACAAGTTACATCAGATTCGCATTTCTGGCCTTCATGTGGAGGTTTGTCACATACGCATACTTGCGGATTTGAGCAACTTCCTGCACTATGACCGAATTTCTGACATTTGTAGCATCTCAGTGGTGCTGGTATGTACAGTCTCACTGGTAGATGATGATATGCAATCTTAATGTAATTTGGAAGCTTTGAGGTATTGAGGGTGAGTATGTGGGATGGACTATTATTATTATTTCCAACTCAAGTGTACTCTTGCCCAGCTCTTGCTGGTAATGTTCACCTATCCCGAGCGTGTGTAAACGCAAATGGGATTAGGCACAGCAGTTACATATTTAGAAATTTACGGACAGTGTGACAAGTATTCAAAATTGCAGCCTTCTGCAGATCGATGTATGTGTTTTTGTGAAGACCTAGTTTGGTGAGGCTGACTTGTAGAGTTTTGGGGATAAGTCCCGTAGATGAAACAATCACCGGCACCACCTCTACTTTCTCTGCCTGCCACATCTGTCCTACCTGAATTGCAAGATCGGTGTATTTTGCAATTTTCTCGTTGTATTTGTCTAAAATATTATTGTTATTGGGTACAGCAACATCCACTAGGAGAACCGAGTTAGCGTTTTTATCCACAACCACAATATCAGGCCGGTTCACCCGTCACCGGTCACCCGTCTATCGGTGATAATTGACCTATCGTAGTATAGTCTGAAATCAGCATTCTCTAGAACTGCATGCGGATGGTACTTGTAATAAGGCGTGTAGGTGTTAACTAATCCAAATTTGTTGGCCAACTTCTGATGGATGATGTTGCAAAGTTGATTGTGCCTGCGTAGGTAATCAATGTTAGCTATTTATTTGGCTTTATTTGGAAGACTTTGGTTGTGATTGTTTACTGTACCGCTTAGTTGCCTGTAAAATAACTTCTGATTGTTATTGAATAAGTAGTTTTGTTGTTTCCTTTTCGTGCACTTGACATATCGTGACAAACGTTTGGATTTTGCCTTTAACTTTTGCCTGAGTAAATCCATATATTCACATACATGTTGTTTATGTTGTGGGTGACCTGTAAAAGTTTTGATTTTTCGATAGATCTTTCTCACTCTGTTTGTTAAGCGCCTAGACGGTTTCAAGTTGTTTTTAAACTCTGTTAGCTGCCCCAATTCCCTTCTGATGTCATCAATGGACTTTTCCAGCCGGCGTTGCCACCAAGGCTTGAGCTGTTTGTAGTCTTTACCCCGATTGTTCTTTGGGGATTGGATTTGTTGATTGTGACTTCGAAGCACTGCTACCGCTCCACAATAGATGAGAGTGTGAAGTTGTTCCAGCGCTTCGCAGTCTTTAGCATGGTTAGCATTATTATTATTATTATTTCCAACTCAAGTGTACTCTTGCTCAGCTCTTGCTGGTAATGTTCACCTATCCCGAGCGTTTGTAAACGCAAATGGGATTAGGCAGAGCAGTTACATATTTAGAAATTTACGGACAGTGTGACAAGTATTCAAAATTGCAGCCTTCTGCAGATCGATGTATGTGTTTTTGTGAAGACCTAGTTTGGTGAGGCTGTCTTGTAGAGTTTTGGGGATTAGTCCCGTAGATGAAACGATGACCGGCACCACCTCTACTTTCTCTGCATGCCACATCTGTCCTACCTCAATTGCAAGATCGGTGTATTTTGCAATTTTCTCGTTGTATTTGTCTAACATATTGTTGTTATTGGGTACAGCAACATCCACTAGAAGAACCGAGTTAGCTTTTTTATCCACAACTACAATATCAGGCCGGTTATTCGTCACCCGTCTATCGGTGATAATTGACCTATCGTAGTATAGTCTAAAATCAGCATTCTCTAGAACTGCATGAGGATGGTACTTGTAATAAGGCGTGTAAGTGTTAACTAATCCAAATTTGTTGGCCAACTTCTGATGAATGATGCTGCACAGTTGGTTGTGCCTGCGTAGGTAATCAATGTTAGCTATGGGTGAACATCCCGACGTAATGTGTTGTATCGTCTCTGTTGTTTGTTGACACCTCCTGCACTTGTCCGACACGATGTTTTGATCTCTTATAACAAATTTCTTGTAATTGTTGGTATTAATAACTTGGTCTTGGATCGCCATCATAAATCCTTCTGTTTCTGGAAACAATGTTCCATCAGAGAGCCACTTATTTGATGCTTCCTTGTCGATATATGGTTGATTGAGGTCGTGATGATGTCGACCATGAAGCGCTTTCTGGGCCCACTCCGCCTGTTTGTCAGAGTCTGTAACGATTTCAAGTTTTTTATCAAGGTTTACAAGATCTAAGGGGGAATAGTTTTTATCTGCTTTCGCGACCAGCTCATGCAATTTAGATGTTTGAGCCTTGCCAATGAAGAACTTTTGGAGTTTAGATATTTGATTATAATGTAAATTAACTATGTCCGTTAAAGCTCTCCCTCCCTCTTTTCTTGGTAATGTGGTCCTAATAACTGATGATGTCGGGTGGTGACATTTGTGTTTGGTCATCATGGTTCGCGTTGTTCTTTGAATATCTTCCAGTTCTGTTTTTGTCCACTTCAGAATTCCAAATGAGTATGTCAGGATCGGTATGGCGTAGGTGTTAATTGCTTTGGCGAGATTTCCTGCGTTCAACTGGGATTTCAATAAAGCAGTTATCCTTTGAGTGAACTGTCCTCGAATTTTGGTTTTTGCTTGCTTCTGGTCAAGTAGCTTAGCTTGCTGAAATCCTAGATATTTGTAGGTTTCACCATTTTGCATGGCATTTATAATGTTCCCATTAGGTAGTAGTACATCTCCGTTAACGATTTTACCCTTCTCGATCTTTAAGGTTTTGCACTTGTCTAATCCAAATCCCATTTGTATATCACTGGAAAATTTTTCAGTAATATTAAGTAAATGTTGAATTTGACGCTGGTTTGATGCGTATATTTTGATGTCATCCATGTATAAGAGGTGGGAAACAGTGCAGCTAGTGTTTCTGTTGGCCTTGATTTTAAAGCCGTAATCCGTATCGTTAAGTAGATTGGAGAGTGGATTCATTGCCAAACAAAACCAAAGTGGACCCAGGGAGTCGCCTTGGAAGATCCCCCTACGGATAGAAATTTCATCAGTTTCGAGGTATTGACCATTTATTTGTAAAGGAAGGTTCGTTCGCCAGTGCTTCATCGATGATTCAAGAGAAGTAACAAGAGTGGGGTGTACTTTGTAAATTTGCAAAACTTTAACAAGCCAGGAATGTGGAACGCTATCAAATGCTTTCCTTTAATCTACGAAAGCCGTGTAGATGTTGCGCTGTTCCTTCTGCGCCTGTTTTAGTATTACCGAATCGATAATGAGTTGCTCTTTGCAGCCTTGGTGATCTCGTCTGCAACCTTTTTGTTCTTCCGACAAGATGTTGTTTTGATCGGCATGTCTGTAAATACGGTTAGTAATGCAAGACGTTAATATTTTATATATAGTTGGAAGGCATGTTATAGGTCTATACTGCGTAGGATCGTGAGTTTGATGCGTTTTGGGAAGCAAGTGGGTCGAACCCAGTGTCAGAAATGGTGGTGTATCTTCTGGATGCTGCAGAATATGTGTAAATGATCTTGCCATTGCTTCATGCAGACTGTCAAACTTCTTATACCAGAAGTTTTGGACATGGTCAACTCCTGGTGTCTTCCAATTACTGGTGCTCTTTATAGCTTCGGTTACCTCGCTTGTTGTCAAGTTAACGAAAGGCATTGGTTCAATGTTAATTTTTTCCTCCTCAGTTCTTATCCAGTGAGCGTTGGATTTATGTTCGATAGAGTTCGACCATAAAGAAGACCAGTACTCCGTTAGCTCATCTTTATCTGGGAGACTTTGGTTGTGATTGTTTACAGTACCGCTTAGTTGCCTGTAAAATAACTTCTGATTGTTATTGAATAAGTAGTTCTGTTGTTTCCTTTTCGTGCACTTGACATATCGTGACAAACGTTTTGATTTTGCCTTTAACTTTTGCCTGAGTGAATCGATATATTCACATACATGTTGTTTATGTTGTGGGTGACCTGTATAAGTGTTGATTCTTCGATAGATCTTCCTCACTCTGTTTGTTAAGCGCCTAGACGGTTTCAAGTTGTTTTTAAACTCTGTAAGCTGCCCCAATTCCCTTCTGATGTCATCAATGGTCTTTTCCAGCCGGCGTTGCCACCAAGGCTTGAGCTGTTTGTAGTCTTTACCCCGATTGTTCTTTGGGAACTGGATTTGTTGATTGTGACTTCGAAGCACTGCTACCGCTCCACAATAGATGAGAGTGTGAAGCTGTTCCAGCGCTTCGCAGTCTTTAGCATAGTTCTGCAGTAGTAAGTTCACAGCTGCTAGTATGCTGTTAGTGCTCTTATTGGTTCGCAGCTTTGGTAATTTTGGCCGGTGTATTGGGTTGGTGCCATTAAATTCCGCTAGTGCTTTACAAAGTTCGGTATTATAGTCATTATCGGTGGTTTTGTCGCAATCATTGTTTATTTTCTCAACGCCATTGTGGTCTCCTTGTGCATTCTCCGATTTATGTGTATCCTGATCGGTAATTATGTCATTCTCTCCATCTTGAAGGTCAAGAAGGACTTCACCTCAAATTTGTTGCAACGTCGGACCAGGTAGTAGATTGTTTTTCACAATACTTCGACGTTGGTCAGCAATACGCTGTTCCGTGAGATGGTGAAATTTTGGAAAATGTTCAACGAATGCACGGTGGAGGGCGTATCTGTATGTCGTCATATCAGTTTCCATATTCGTGATTTTAAAGTAGGAGCGCATAATGAATGAGTTTAGCTCGATAGTCCACTTCATGCGATTCCTGGGCTTTCCGGCTTTTGTGGTCGTAGATGTGCCGACTTGCGTCACTCCAGAAACATCAGAAGCCGGTGGCGGAGGATCGATGTTGTTTTCCCCCTGAGTGTGGTTCGCAGTAGCCCTACTCGGTGTCACGCTGCGCCTACCGCTAACCGAGGAAGAAGGTAAATCATTTTTCGAACAAGCCCTTCTAGCACCAACTTGAACGAGACAAGAGTTTAAGGTGTTGCAATGTCGATTCACCTGACGATTCCTGAGATTTAAGGTCTCGGAATTTACACTCGAATTATTGCTCCCCCCAGAATCCGTGGAGCAGACAGCCGATGTACTAGGTACACAAGCAGTGTGGGATTCTGAGCTAAATGCTCTACCCACCTGGGGTAATCTTGTTTTACAATTCGACATCGTGATTGTCGCATTTTAGACCTACTGCCAGGTGCTGATTCAGCCGCTCCTTACATGGAGAACAGACGCTGTTGGAGTACCGCTCCTTACATGGAGACCGTCGTGTCCTTATTATTATTATTATTATTATTATTATTATTATTATTATTATTATTATTATTATTATTATTATTATTATTATTATTATTATTATTATTATTATTATTATTATTTCCAACTCAAGTGTACTCTTGCTCAGCTCTTGCTGGTAATGTTCACCTATCCCGAGCGTGTGTAAACGCAAATGGGATTAGGCACAGCAGTTACATATTTAGAAATTGACGGACAGTGTGACAAGTATTCAAAATTGCAGCCTTCTGCAGATCGATGTATGTGTTTTTGTGAAGACCTAGTTTGGTGAGGCTGTCTTGTAGAGTTTTGGGGATAAGTCCCGTAGATGAAACAATGACCGGCACCACCTCTACTTTCTCTGCCTGCCACATCTGTCCTACCTCAATTGCAAGATCGGTGTATTTTGCAATTTTCTCGTTGTATTTGTCTAAAATATTATTGTTATTGGGTACAGCAACATCCACTAGGAGAACCGAGTTAGCGTTTTTATCCACAACCACAATATCAGGCCGGTTATTCGTCACCCGTCTATCGGTGATAATTGACCTATCGTAGTATAGTCTAAAATCAGCATTCTCTAGAACTGCATGCGGATGGTACTTGTAATAAGGCGTGTAGGTGTTAACTAATCCAAATTTGTTGGCCAACTTCTGATGGATGATGTTGCAAAGTTGATTGTGCCTGCGTAGGTAATCAATGTTAGCTATGGCTGAACATCCCGACGTAATGTGTTGTATCGTCTCTGTTGTTTGTTGACACCTTCTGCACTTGTCCGATACGATATTTGGATCTCTTATAACAAATTTCTTGTAATTGTTGGTATTAATTACTTGGTCTTGGATCGCCATCATAAATCCTTCTGTTTCTGGAAACAATGTTCCATCAGAGAGCCACTTATTTGATGCTTCCTTGTCGATATATGGTTGATTGAGGTCGTGATGATGTCGACCATGGAGCGCTTTCTGGGCCCACTCTGCCTGTTTGTCAGAGTCTGTAACGATTTCAAGTTTATTATCAGGGTTTACAAGCTCTAAGGGGGAATAGTTTTTATCTGCTTTCGTGACCAGCTCATGCAATTTAGATGTTTGAGCCTTGCCAATGAAGAATTTTTGGAGTTGGGATATTTGTTTGTAATGTAAATTAACTATGTCCGTTAGAGCTCTCCCTCCCTTATCCATTTGAATGTGTATTGGAAAATGGTCACTGTTGTGTAAATCGTCATCAGTACTCCAGACAAGTTTTGGCAGCAAATCACTGGATGCCATTGTGAGGTCTATTGCAGAAAAGTTATTTGATTTTGTGTTGAAGTGTGTTGCAGATCCCGTGTTTAGAAGAGCGAGATCATCTCTTTCCAGCCATCTTTCGAGAATCCGACCTTTAGCATCTGTTTTCAATGAGCCCCAGAGTTTGTTGTGTGAATTGAAGTCTCCCATGAGCACGTATGGTGAAGATAGTTGCCCTGTGATGTGGTCGAGTTGTTCGATCGTCCAATTTGTATCAGGTAAGTAAATATTACAAAGTGTTATTTTAACAGGACTTATCACTTTAATCGCAACAACTTGTAGTTCAGTATTAATGTTGATCTCTGAGCTGACGACGTCTGATCTGATAATAATTGCTACACCACCATGTGCTCTGTTTTGATTGAGAACTTCACGTCTCACTATAGAGTATCCTTTGAGGGAATAAGATTGATTTGGTTTAAGATGTGTTTCTTGCAGAACAAGACACATGGGATCGTACTCTTGCAACAATTGCTTTATATAACAGTAGCTATTTATACATCCTCTACAATTCCATTGTATA
Source organism: Lochmaea crataegi (assembly GCA_947563755.1). Taxonomy (NCBI): domain Eukaryota; kingdom Metazoa; phylum Arthropoda; class Insecta; order Coleoptera; family Chrysomelidae; genus Lochmaea; species Lochmaea crataegi. Next base: position 30,079,150 of record OX387431.1, on the reverse strand, counting down.
ATTCTATCTATATCTGGTTATTGATAGTGATTTGATTTATAATGTTCTGACGGAACGGCTGCAAGATTTGATTTTTTCGGGAGCAGATATATGTGTATATACATACAAATAAATAAATAAATAGATAAACATACAAACAAATAGGTAAAACAAATAAATATAAATAAAGTGTAAAAGGACTAGACAGTATACTAATTTGGTATTATCACAGATAGAGTATTGTGTTGACTAGATATATTGGATGGTTTACGGGGTTTTCCCTTGGGCCACCCTTTTGGTTTTTTAATTTTTTGTGAGGCTGATTTTTCAGCCTCGTTGATCGATTCTTCATCGGTCTCACTTGAACCCTGAGTGTAACTTGGCTCTTTTCTCTTTCTCCTCTCAGATCCCGCTTCGGAGGGTAACGAAGAGACAGATCCTCTTCGGGAGTCTGCCGCCAAGATGGTTTCCTGTTTTGTTACGAAAAAAGACTTCAGATTTTGAACAATAGCAGGTATCAATTCTTTGACCAGGCTTTCTATACTGAAATTACTATCCGCAGTCTGTCTTTCTTTCACAGGTACAGCAGTAGCTTGAGCATATGAAACGTTTTTTGGTGTTGGAATGACAACTTTTTTCTTTGCTTCAAAGTAGGTGAGTTTTTCTTTGGTTTTTATTTCTTGTATTGTAGCTTCCAATTTATAGACCTGGCAGTCACGTGACCTAGCATTGTGTTTGCCTTGGCAGTTCACACAAGTTACATCAGGTTCGCATTTCTGGCCTTCATGTGGAGGTTTGCCACATACGCATACTTGCGGATTTGAGCAACTTCCTGCACTATGACCGAATTTCTGACATTTGTAGCATCTCAGTGGTGCTGGTATGTACAGTCTCACTGGTAGATGATGATATGCAATCTTAATGTAATTTGGAAGCTTTGAGGTATTGAAGGTGAGTATGTGGGACGGACTGTCTCGCAACTGACCGTTGACCCTTGTTTTTATTCTTCTTACTGCTGTTACTCCTTTACATGCTAGTTCTTCAAGAATTTCTTCTTCAGTGCAATTCAGAAGATCTTTGCAGTTAACAACACCCTTGCAAGTATTCAAACCAGTATGGGGCTCAACTGTTATCTCATAGTCGATCATTTTGGTGAGTTGTAGCAGTCTGCTAGACTGTGATGCTGATACTGTTTCGACTAGAAGACCACTCTGTATTTTTTAATCTGTTTAAGTTCGCCTACCAAGCCATAAAGAGACTTCTGAATGGCGAAAGGACTAACTTTAAAGAAATCTTGCTTATCTTGCCTTTTGATGACCAGAAACCGGGCTAGGGGCTCCTTCTCCTGGTTCATTACATTTTTCCTTTCTGCTTTTTCAATGGAGGTGTTCGTGCCACTGAATCACATCTTTGAAAAGGATTTATCTCCGACGTATTCTGTTTGTCTACATTTGAGGAAGTAGACGATCCTGTGTTTGTTTGAATGGAATTTGCGCTCATTTCATTCCCACGAGTTGCCTAGGAAGTAAATGGTCGCCCGCAGCAGAGCCTGGATGCTACGGGAAGGCTGATTACGACCGAAGGGCGCCCAGTTTTCGGAAGGTTGCCGTTTACGACTCTTTCACGTAGAGCCATTCATCCCTCAGCACGGCGACATTACACCTTGGATTACGGTTTTGTTTTAGGGGTAAACTCCCCTAGCTAGGGTACCTCGGGCTTGCCACACCCGTGCCTGACAGAAGTTGCCAGACCCCTGAGGGGTATTATTATTATTATTATTATTATTATTATTATTATTATTATTATTATTATTATTATTTCCAACTCAAGTGTACTCTTGCTCAGCTCTTGCTGGTAATGTTCACCTATCCCGAGCGTGTGTAAACGCAAATGGGATTAGGCACAGCAGTTACATATTTAGAAATTTACGGACAGTGTGACAAGTATTCAAAATTGCAGCCTTCTGCAGATCGATATATGTGTTTTTGTGAAGACCCAGTTTGGTGAGGCTGTCTTGTAGAGTTTTGGGGATTAGTCCCGTAGATGAAACGATGACCGGCACCACCTCTACTCTCTCTGCATGCCACATCTGTCCTACCTCAATTGCAAGATCGGTGTATTTTGCAATTTTTTCGTTGTATTTGTCTAAAATATTGTTGTTATTGGGTACAGCAACATCCACCAGGAGAACCGAGTTAGCTTTTTTATCCACAACCACAATATCAGGCCGGTTATTCGTCACCCGTCTATCGGTGATAATTGACCTATCGTAGTATAGTCTAAAATCAGCATTCTCTAGAACTGCATGCGGATGGTACTTGTAATAAGGCGTGTAGGTGTTAACTAATCCAAATTTGTTGGCCAACTTCTGATGGATGATGTTGCAGAGTTGATTGTGTCTGCGTAGGTAATCAATGTTAGCTATGGCTGAACATCCCGATGTAATGTGTTGTATCGTCTCTGTTGTTTGTTGACACCTTCTGCACTTGTCCGACACGATGTTTGGATCTCTTATAACAAATTTCTTGTAATTATTGGTATTAATTACTTGGTCTTGGATCGCCATCACAAATCCTTCTGTTTCCGGAAACAATGTTCCATCAGAGAGCCACTTATTTGATGCTTCCTTGTCGATATATGGTTGATTGAGGTCGTGATGATGTCGACCATGGAGCGCTTTCTGGGCCCACTCTGCCTGTTTGTCAGAGTCTGTAACGATTTGAAGTTTATTATCAGGGTTTACAAGCTCTAAGGGGGAATAGTTTTTATCTGCTTTCGTGACCAGCTCATGCAATTTAGATGTTTGAGCCTTGCCAATGAAGAATTTTTGGAGTTGGGATATTTGTTTGTAATGTAAATTAACTATGTCCGTTAGAGCTCTCCCTCCCTCTCTTCTTGGTAGAGTGGTCCTAATAACTGATGATGTCGGGTGGTGACATTTGTGTTTGGTCATCATGGTTCGCGTTGTTCTTTGGATATCTTCCAGTTCTGTTTTTGTCCACTTCAGAATTCCAAATGAGTATGTCAGGACCGGTATCGCGTAGGTGTTAATTGCTTTGGCAAGATTTCCTGCGTTCAACTGGGATTTCAATAAAGCAGTTATCCTTTGAGTGAACTGTCCTCGAATATATATATTATTATTATTATTATTATTATTATTATTATTATTATTATTATTATTATTATTATTATTATTATTATTATTATTATTATTATTATTATTATTATTATTATTATTATTATTATTATTATTATTATTATTATTATTATTATTATTATTATTATTATTATTATTATTATTATTATTATTATTATTATTATTATTATTATTATTATTATTATTATTTTTATTTTTTTTTTAATTTTTTTTCTGTAGATTAAAAAAAAAAAGAACCTTAGTAATACCTGTTGATCACATCCCCACCTTATACTTGATATTGATTTCAAAATATTCAAGTATTTCTTACAGTTGTTTGTTAGTTCATTGATATGTAACTTCCAGTTAAGTTTGCTATCCATGATAACCCCTAAGATTCGTGCTGATGACTTCATTTCTATATTGGTACCTTCAAAAGTCAGTATGGGATCGTGGTGAATGGATCCTAACCTGCAGAAGTGTACACAATATGTTTTTGTTTTTGCAGCACTGTTAATTTTATTTATATTTCTTTGTAGGATTTCTTCAATATTTTCGATATCATGCGACTGGTAGTAAATAACTAAATCATCAACATATATGCTTCTTCCAACATTCTCTTCGACTACCTTTATAAGCTCGTTAACTGCTATAGCGAATAGAATCACACTTAGAGTTGATCCTTGGGGGATACCATTTTTTAAAGACCGGATATCGGATAACGTTTGTTGGACTCTGACTCTGAAGGTTCTTTCTTCTAAGAAATTTTTGATGAAAAATTGTAAATGACCTTTGAAGTTCCATTTTTCAAGTAACTTGAGGATACCTAATCGCCACGTTTGATCAAATGCTTTTTCGATATCAAAAAACACTGCAACTAGGTGACATCTATCCGCAAAGGAGTTTTGAACAGCGTTTTCAAGTAAAACAAGCTGGTCGTTTGTAGAATGGTGTTTACGAAACCCCATTTTATAATCACTCAATAAGTTTCTTTTCTCTAGTTCCCACATTAGCCTTATGCTAACCATTTTTTCCAGTAGTTTACCCATGCAACAAGTAAGGGAGATGGGACGATAACTAGATGCAGACTCAAGATTTTTTCCTGCTTTTGGTATTGGTATAATGGTTGCTTCCTTCCATTGTGTCGGGTAGGTATGATTTTGCCAAATATTGTTAAATATTCTAATCAAGTAATTTTTTTGTTTTTCAGGTAGGCACTCGATGAATTGATAAATAATTTGGCCATTTCCTGGGGCTGACGGTTTTGCTTCTTTTATTACATTTTCCAATTCTTCTAATTTGAAAGGAATATTATATTCAAAATATTGATCAGTATTAAAGCTAAGTAAATGTTGGGTCTGGTCATTTATATTAGTTTCTGCATTTATTTGTTCAAAATAATTTGCAAGTTCATTTGATATATCTTGGAGATTGGTGATTTTTGTATCATGGACTATCAGTTGAGGGGAAGGTAAGTTAAAAGTTCTTCCAATTATGCTACGAATTTTTTGCCATATTTCTTTATACGACGTATTGGTATTTATCGAATTAATGTAATCTTGCCAAGTTTCCTTTTCTGATTTCACAATCAGGTAACGAGCTCTAGCTCTTAATTGTTTAAATTTAATTAACGTTTCTCTTGTCATAGTTCTTTTAAATGAGTTGAAGGCTCTCTTTTTCTTTTTGACAGCTTCTGCGATTTCCTGATTCCACCATGGTATTTTTTTGACTTTGGATGAACTTTTTGTCATTGGAACTGAAATGGTTGCAGCATTAATTATAGCATCATTAAACTGTTTCAGGAGCAAGTTTATATTATTTATATTTTCTGGGATGAAAGACTCGAGAAGCTCGCGATAGAGAGACTAATTTGCTTTGTTTGGTACCCATCTCTCAGGTATGTTTTCATATTTTATTCTATCTGCAAATTCAATAATGATAGGGAGATGATCAGTATTATGTTCATCTAAAACACTCCATTTAATATTTGGTTCCAATATAGGTGAGCATATTGTAAGGTCCAATTGGGATAAAGTATTTGATCGACTATTTATGTAGGTACCTTCACTAGTATTCAGGATATTAAGATTAAAGTCTTCGAGTATATCTTCTATAGCTTTTCCTCTGAGATCAGTATGTGATGAACCCCATAAGGTATTATGCGAATTAAAGTCTCCTAGAATAAGAAAAGGGGTGGGAAGTTGCCTAACAAGATCTTGTAGGTCTTCTGGTCTCCAATGGATATCGGGGAGGTATGTATTACAGATAGTCATTTTAATTGGATAATTCAATTCAATTGCTATTGCTTGCAAGTTGGTGTTTAGTTGTATTTCTTTCATTGTAATATTATTTTATATATATATATATATACATATATATATATATATATAACTTAAATTACGAAAGGCCGTAAGGTACTTTTTAAAAAGTTTTATTTAAAAAATACAATATGTTACAAACGTTCGATAGGTAAAACAATTGATTCCAGACTAAAGGTAAAAATACATTATTGGAATGAAATAATAAAAATGCAGAGTAAACAGTCTAAAGTACAATTACACTATACGGTTCAAGGTTCTATGATGTCACGTTATAATCTAGCAAGCTAAGGGCTATTGACACTATAACACCTCCCCCCTTAGAAGGAAGCCTCCTGTGGAAGATTAATTCTCTCTTCTTTGGAGATGGCTTCTGTTTCTTTCCTAGAAGATTTATTCTTTTTGGTTTGAAGTCTCCTGATGACAAAGTAGCCAGTTATAGAAATAGCTAAGACGTATAAAACAATGGTCCAGAAGCTTGGATTAAATAATTTAATATTTTCTTAAGTTATAGGTGCAACTTGATTTTGGGGAATTTCTTTTAAGTTGAGATTTCTTAATCTAATCGTCATTCTTGGAATGTTTGTTTTTTCTAAAACTAAGTGCGGCTTATTGATAACGAGGGGTTTCCCAAAAGTTTTTTCTTGGATTTCTAGTTCTTGCTGGTGAAATTTTATTTTACAGTTTCCTGTTTCTATCAGAAAAATTCCATTGAATGTCTTTGTCTCGACTTGTTCTGGGCAGTGAATGCTTAGTACTTCTTCCTTTGGAAAAACTGTTAAAAATTGATTGATTTCTGGAACCACTTGTATGTGACTTTCTAAAATTTCTAGTTTTAAATATTTTCAATTGTCTGAATTTTCGTTGATTATGATTTGCCTTTCACAATCTATTGGTGTATTGGAAGGCAAATCTCTCGCACACTGGAAGATTTTGCCTGGTATACACATATCATTCAAAGGCTGCACAGTACTTTCTTCAGACTTTCAAATATACTTTGAATTGGGAATTATTGTTACAAACCCTGACTCGTATTTTGTAGGTATGGGTATTAGCTGATAAAGTTCAAAGTGTTTTTCATAATTAATGGGAATTGACAAAAAATATTGGATGACGTTTTTATCTATCTTACAATTTACTTTCATAACTGATTCAAATTTTAAAATGTTTTCGTATTTTAATTCAAAAGGTAATTGCTCTTTATAGTGACTTGCAATTTTCTCAAGTTCTTTAAGTAATTCTTGCGATTGTATAATGCTTGGATGTAACGTCTTCAATTTACAGAAGGTCAGTGAATTTTTGATTTCTTGTATAACATCTAATATTGACTCATAAATCAATAACACTTGATTAAGTAAATCCTTGAAATGAATTATTTTTTCAAAATTTCATTGAAAATCAACAATATTTTTTAAGTAAATTATTTTTTCTTTCAAGGTTATTTCGTTAGCCTGTATATCTTGTACTGTTTTATTAAAACTACTAATGATACTATGACTTACGGAATATTCCATGTTAAGCTGATTCTGTAATTGATTTTGGTTTGTTTGTAAATGTTCTAAAATTTTATTAATTCTATTGCCATCTTCGGCATCTAAGTTTCCTGTTATTGTTTTGAAAATACTGCCAAGGCCATTTATCAGTCCTCTTTTATTTCTGTCGATTTCAGTGTGAATATTGAAATTTTCAAATTTTTCTTTAATTAAAATTCTAGTGTAATTAATCATATTTTTATAGTTATCTGTTTCTGATTTGAAAAATAATGATTCGTTAGCATAAAAAGACTGTAAATTTCCATATTGCAATTCTAAATTATTATATTCTTCTATTAAAGAAGTGATGTCATAAAAGTGAATAAAAGTGTGTTGACTTTTTTGTAAATTTGCCGGTCCTAATAGTATCGGCAAAATCCCTAGATTATGTGTAATGTCTTTTATTATTATTCCTTGTCCGACTGCGAGGAATCTGAAATAAAAACATAAGGTTTTTTTCGAGGTCGTTTAATGTTAGATAAATGTACATCATTTGCGGTATTTCCGTGTCTAGGATTAATTTTTGCAGTTTTCCTATTTTTATTTATAGACTTAATGGTTTCTACTTGATACTTTGGTTTAGTTTTGCTTTGTTTTTGTTTGTTACGCATAAATACTCTAGTTGGTATTTCTTTGGGTAATTCTTCCCGATTTTGATTTGATTTTTCAATAACTTTTTCTTTATACTTCTGAATATTTTTATTTATTTCTGAATAAACAAGTTTAATTTTCTCTTTATGTTTCGAGACATAATCGTTTACTAATTGTTGTTCTATATTTATATCAAACGCGGAATTATTGCAAATGTTACCTGTTATTATTTCAAAAGGTTTTAATTTTGTGACAGAATGGATAGTATTGTTGTATGCTAAAAGAGCATAGTTAACCTTTTGTTCTATAGCATCTTTCTTGTATTCGTTTTGGAGATTTAATAGTCTAATGTGTTCGATTATGGTCGAATGGAATCTTTCGGCTATACCATTAGATTCGGGGTGTTGTGAACTAATAAAATGAATTTTTATTTTATGTAATTGCAATAACTCTTTGACTAGTGAATTTTTTAGTTCTGTACCGTTGGAATACAGTGATGAGTAAAATATTTTATCAAATTGTTAACAGTTTCTATACCTTCTGCAGATTTCATCTTATACATTTGACCGTACTTAGAAAAGGAATCGACTAAGGTTAGAAATTTTGTACCCTCTAAGGTTATAGAGTCCATATGTACGATTTGAAATGGGTTGGTTGCCGAGGGAGTTAAATTTAAGGTAGTTTTAATAGGGGATCTGTCGTATTTTGTTAGTAAACAAATTTCGCACTCATTTATGTACGTTTGTATTGACTTTCGTTGATTCGGCCAACAGTATATGTTTTTTATCCGAGATTCTGTCTCGTCTAAGCCTCTGTGATTGGTTTTGCTCTCGTGATAATTTTTTATGATTTCCTCAATATCTCTAAGATCAGCATCTATTAATTTTTTTGTACACTTAATCATATTAATCATTGAGTTTTTGAAATGTGTCTGAATAACCACGCTTAATTTTTCATATACGGGGTCTTCAAAATAAACGTAATATTTTACCTTTGGAACAATATATTCTTTGAGAAATTTAATAACGTCATTTTCGAAATTATTTTTGGAAAGTTGAATAAGCAATCTTTGTTTTGTTTCAAATAGTTTAATTACCGTTGGCGGTGCCGGTTCATAATTAACTTCTGAGATGATTACTTGATTTTTTCCAAAATTTACAGGACAGTCAACGATCGGAATACCTATGACTGGATTTTCTAAATTAGTATGTACAGTTTCATTTTCGTCTAATTCATTTTCTGAATCTTTATCGTCTTCGGCTTCGACTATTAAAGATTCTGATGAGTTTTGGGGATCAAGGCTTTTATTAAAGTCCTCCATATAATCAAATATTACTGCTGATGACTCTTTCTCCGATCCTGCTTAATTTGAATTTAATTGAATTCTAGATAGAGCATCACAGTTTTGAGTACCTTTCTTATAAATTATTTCGTACTCGTATTCAGCGAGTTTAAGGCGCCATCTAACTAATTTAGAATTTGGTTCCTTAAGGGAGAATAGCCACTGAAGTGGTCTATGATCACTGTATATTTTAAACTTTCTACCAAAAAGGTATGGACGAAAATATTTTACCGCCCATACAATGGCCAACATTTCTTTCTCTATAGTTGAGTAAGAACATTCGGATTTATTTAGGGTACGACTAGCGTAAGCAACGGGCAAATCCGAACCAATTTTTCCTTGGCTTAATACGGCCCCTATAGCAAAATTACTGGCATCCGTAGTAAGGATAAACGGTTGCGAGAAATCAGGGTACTGTAATATTGGCTCATTTATTAATAATGTTTTACAATATTCGAAGCATTCTGAATAATCAGAATCTTTATAATTTAAGACGACACCCTTTTTCAGGCGTTTGGTTAATGGTGAAATAATTTTCGAAAGATCCTTTATAAATTTCCTATAATAACCCAAAAGACCAAGAAATCCTTTAAGCTGAGTAGTATTTTTAGGAATTGGGTATTGTTTAATGGCTCTTATTTTGTCGGGGTTAGGCTTAACGCCGTCAGGAGTAATAACATGTCCAAGATATGTTACTTCCTTTCTTAAAAATTCACATTTATCTAGTTGCAATTTAAGATTCGCGTCTCTTAATCTATTGAAAACTTCCCTAAGACGAGTAATATGTTCTTGCAAACTTGTGCTAAATATTATAATATTATCTAAATATACTAAGCATGTTTCATTTTGGATGCCCCGTAAAATACTATCCATTATTCTTTGGAATGTCGCGGGTACTCCTTTTAAACCGAACCCCATGCGTAAAAACTCATAGTGCCCATTTTCAGTATTGAATGCTGTTTTTGGTATGTCTTTTTCTGCTATTTGAATTTGGTGGAATCCCGACGCTAAATCTAAAGTAGAAAAATATTGGCTACGGCCTAGTTTATCAAGAAGTGCATCTATTAAGGGCAACGGATAAGAATTACCTATGGTTTTTTCATTAAGTTTCCTATAGTCAACCACTATACGCCATTTTTGTTGACCAGAAGCATCGGGTTTTTTACTTACTACCCAAATGCTAGAACACCAAGGAGATGTCGACGGTCTTATTATATTTTGGTCTAGCATACTCTGAATTTGTTTTTGTACCTCTTTGCGATGTACTTCAGGGTACCTATAGGACCTTGTGTACACTGGTAATTCGTCCGTGGTATTTATTTCATGCTTAATCATATGAGTAAATGTTAATTTATTCCCTTCTACATGGAATATATCTGAGTACTCGTTAATAAGTTTTAAAACAGTTTTTCTTTCTTCTGAGTTCATATGCTCAGTACGAATTTTATTAATATCAAATTTAATATTTTCTACGTTAAAGTTATTGAGATTTGGACACAGACTTTGTTCGTATTCATCGAACAATTCTGCTTCAAGGGAATTTGACAAGTCCCAAGGACACTCAATTTCACTTTCATTCAAAACAGTGCAAATAGCCATATGGTTTTGCACATTAGTAATACATTGTGGAATTTCTAATTCCGAAATTTTCGTATATGGCACCAAAATTTGGCCATTTTTTACATTCTTTATATTTATTTTGACAACTTGTTCGGTCCTCGGAGGCACTACTATGCAATTCGTGGTCTGAGGGACCTTATAGTAATCAATTTTTATTTTAGCATTAGGGGTAATGAGTACATTTTTATTTAAATCTATAGTTATGTTAAGTTTTTTCAAATTATCTACACCTAACAAACACTCGAATTTATCATGGAACTTGAATAAACAGAATTTCATATCAATAGGTTTTTTTAGATTGAAAATACTTGATGCAGTAATTTCTGCGCTAAAATTTTCTTGTGAGCTACCATGTGCAGTTGAAATTTGAAAAGGATCAAACCGAATTGATTTTTTGAAATATTTATTAGCTACTTCAGGTAATATAAAATATCTCGTACTGCCGGTGTCAATAAGAACTTTTAAATTATTTTCGGGAAATATTATATAAGGCAGTTCACTTTCTTTATTGGTTAAATTTAACAATTCAATAGTGTGTCTTTGTTGTCTTCCGAGGCTTTTTTGTCTAAAAAAGTACGCTCATCTAGATCGTCCGGATGTTCCACTAATGGTTGGTCCTCTAAATTGTGCAATTCCTCAGCAATATAATTTCTATTACTTCTGTTAGAATTTTGCCTAAAGTAATTGGAATTATTACTTTGATTAGGAAAATTTTGGTTTCCCCTGAATGTATTCCGAGTTGAAATGCTCATAGGAGTGGGATTAGGGTAACTGCGATTTGGATTTGGTTTGAATACGTTTGTGGTTTTTTCGAAATTTTGATTATTATTTATTTGACTTGTACTTGGTCTTTGTTCGTTATAAGAAGAATTAAATTTTGGTCGAGCATTATGTTCATAGTTAGTGAGTTGCAAAGGTTTGTTATGTACATTATTATTTTCAAAAAAATTATTCCTAGACCCAAATCTACCTTTAGAAGTGTTTAGAAGTTCAATATTTGTTTGAAAATCATTTGTTAGCATATTTAAAGCTGAATTTAAATCTGGCGGATTTTTCGTTCGCATAAGTGAACCCAGAGGCTCTCTTAGGCCACGTAAAAATACCCTAAGTGCAAAATTGCGAAAATACACCGATAAATAAAATATTTCCGGTTCACTAGCATGTGCTTTCAATTGTGAAATTTGAAGATTTAATAAGTGCTGAATTTTATTATAATAATTAAATGGTGAATCGTTTCCTTTTCTCAAGTTAACTATTTCTATGTTTAAGGTGTAAATGTCTCTCTTATCAGAATAAGTGTTAAGTAAAGCACTTTTTAAATCTGACCATCTAGTTATTATACAAGACGAAATATTCACTGCTGCATTACCTTTAATTTTTGACAATATACTTGACATCAGATATTCGTTCTGAAAATCATGTATATCTGTCGTATTATAAAATTTAGTTACAAGCAAGAATCTTCTTGCTGGGATACTAAATTCACACAACACGACTTCTCGTTAGGTTACTCAATTCACCTAACTTTCGCGACACACGGTATAAAGTTCAAATAGTCAATAAATCGTTGAAACGAACCGATAATATATCCGTAAATACCGTTTGACTAATCCTACTGACTGCGCCACTTAAATTACGAAAGGCCGTAAGGTACTTTTTAAAAAGTTTTATTTAAAAAATACAATATGTTACAAACGTTCGATAGGTAAAACAATTGATTCCAGACTAAAGGTAAAAATACATTATTGGAATGAAATAATAAAAATGCAGAGTAAACAGTCTAAAGTACAATTACACTAGACGGTTCAAGGTTCTATGATGTCACGTTATAATCTAGCAAGCTAAGGGCTATTGACACTATAACATATATATATATATATATATATATATATATATATATATATATATATATATATATATAGATACTCCACCATGAGCTCTTGTTCCAGCATTAACACTTAGACTGACAGAGTTATAAGTTCTTATAGAGAAATTTTCATTTGGTTTTAGATGTGTTTCTCGTATGCAGATACAGAATGGTTCATATTTGACAAGAATTTCTTTAAGCTCTACGTAATGATGCTTTAGGCCATTACAATTCCATTGTAATAATGTTTCCAGATTAGCCATTGTTAGTATGTGAGTAATTTAGATGGATATAGCAGTATTGATGAACTTATGTATAACGTAGTAGCGTAAGAGAGTAAATAAATTTTATAAATAAATTGTGAGTAAATAAAAATTAAAGCTTATGAATGTATATAATTGGAAATGTATATAAAATATCACAGTTCTTTTAATGAATCATTGCAATCCTGAGTATTAGCAATGCTTACACTAGGACTGCTAATTTTTCGTGGTTTGCCACGGGGCCATCCTCTTTTTGATTTTTTTTTATCGAATCCGTTTGCGAGGTATTAGCCTCGCTTGTTATGGATTCTATTTCAGAACTATCTGATCTGTTTCTCTTAGGTCTAGTAAAACGGGTAGGAGTTACCTCTTTTGTGCAGTGATAGCCAGAGGATATTGAGGGAATATTTTGCGAATTCAATTCTCGATTGATTGTCTTGGTGATAATTTCTTCCAAACGTGAAAGAATTTGATTAATAACTTCACTACTGTTAAAAACTGGAGTTTTCGCTGATGATGCGTAAGAAAGATTTTTCGTGGGTGTGGATATTAATATTTTCCTTTTTGCTTCCCCGTATGAAATTTTTTCAGAGATTTTCAGTTTAATAATTGCCGATTCATTTTTAAATTTTGCACAATCTTTACTATTTGCTGCATGCGAGCCTTCACAATTAATGCATTTGACAGGCTTCTCACATTCTGTAGGTTCATGTGGAGGTAGTCCACAGGAACATAACTTTTCATTCTTGCAGTTGTTTGCGACATGTCCAAATTTTTGGCAATTGAAGCATCTGGTGGGGGGTGGGAAGTAAGGTCTAATCTTTAGGTTGTAGTACGCTATTTTCACTTCATCAGGCAATTTAGAAGTGTTAAATGTAAGAACGTGATTGGCTGAATCGACAACCTGATTATCAACTTTGCGCTTTAGTCTTCTTACTTCAATCACGCCTTCGTTCTTTAGATTTTCTTTTATTTCTTCTACTGAACAATTCAAGAGGTCTCTACAAAATACAATTCCTTTAGATATATTCAAGGTGGTATGTGGTACAACTTCTACATCATAGTCGGCAAACTTATTCACTTGCAAAAGTCGATTTGACTGTAGATTTGATTTAGTATTTACTAACAAACCATCCTTAATTTTTCTCACATTTATAACTTCACCTATCAATCCATAAATAACATTTGAGATGACAAATGGGCTAACCAAATCAAAGTTCTCACCATTATCACCTTTCCTTTTAACAACCAAGAACCGAGGCAATTCCGTCGTCTCTCGGGTTGCTGTGGGTTTTTTTGGTGACCCATCAACACCTTTAGTTGGTTTGTGTGATTTTTGCATATAAATCCCACGAGAATGGAAGAAATAATCAGTCAACTGCAGCAGTGCTCCATACTACAGCAAGGTCTTTTCTACAACTAGATTCGACCAGGTATCCAGAGGGCATCGTTTTCGACCGAACTACGTATGGCCATTCATTTCTCAGCACGATGGCTTCCACTTTAAATTACGGATTTTTATGTGTGTGACGGACGAGGTTTACTCCTCGGAGGGATTTACAAGGGGATTTTAGGGTGAAAGGTTTATAAAAGGTATTTATGGAAAGAAAGGAAGGCTGGTAATGGACAGCGGATTGATGGCTAGGGTACCTCGGGGACGCTTTCCCGTATTTAGAAAGACACTTCAAAAACATAAAATTTCCGAAGTAGCCCTCTAAACCCCCTGAGGGGTTAATATTATTATTATTTTTTTTTTTTTTTTTTCTATTTAGGTGCATTGATTTCTGTGATCATTAGCACCAGAATTTGAAGAACGAAAAACTTATCGTTTTCGATTACAGGAGTTATATTTTATTGAAAAGGTTAGTAGATTTTAGGTATTGTAATAAATTTTGAATTTTCTTGGCGTTCGTGAAATTGTCTGCGAGATGTTCAGATATGTTAAAAATCTGCCGCATATTTCCATATCCTGGACACTCGCATATGATATGTGACACTGAGGTTAATTCACCACAACGGAGGCATATCGGAGGATCTTGTCCTCCTAGGAGGAACGCGTGCGTTAATGCTGTATGCCCGAATCTCAATCTGTGAATCTTCACTCTGTCAGCCCTGGGCAGTGCTTCTGGAGGTCGCCAAGGCCCACCAGAGGGTTTTATTGACTTTAGGCTGTTGTGCACTCGGTCCCATTCCTGATGCCACTTTCTTTTCAATAAAGATTTATATTCCCCCTTTATATCATCTGCCCTCAAAACCATAACGTCGACTGTCTTTTTATCAGCAGCCTCACGAGCTGCTGTATCTGCGTTTTCATTGCCCATTATTCCGACATGGCTTGGTGCCCAAATAAAATTAACATATTTACCAATATTATGGAGGTGATTAATAGAAAATAATATTGTCTTGACTAGAGGATCATCTGAAAATGGGTTTGAAATTGACTCAAGGACGCTGAGAGAGTCACATACGATTATGGTTTCCTGATTTGATCTTGCCATGCCGCAAAACTGAAGTGCCTTCCAAATAGCATAAAGTTCAGCTGTGAATATGGATGCGTAAGGTGACAGGGACCAAGAAAACGTTTGATTTCCAATGGATAGAGCACTGCCTGTACCAGTTGATGTTTTAGATCCGTCTGTATATAAAATTGTTGACTTAGGAAACTCGTGTAAGATTTCAAGAAAGCGCTGACGGTAGATTAATGGGGCAGTGCAATTCTTAGGGAATTCAGTCAGGTCTAAGCGGATAGAAATTTTTGGTAGCTGCCATGGAGGAACTTCGAAATCTTTTAATGAGAGAAAGTTATGCAATTTCAGTGGTGGCAGGGTTTCGCGTGCTCTGATTCCTACTGGCCTTGTGATAGTTGGTCTATCAGCATATCCGCCGTGTTCTTCCAACAAAATCGGAAGATTTCGATGGTTGGGTTGTGCTCGTATTCTGGAGATGTAATTTGCTAGTAGTTTCTGGCGGTGAAGTCGTAAAGGTGGAAACCCTGTCTCACTACAAATACTCACAGTGGGTGTTGTACGAAAAGCACCTATTGAGTACCTCATACCTGCATGATGTATGGGGTCCAGTAAACTCAGCGTTGATTTCCGAGCCGATGAATAAACTATGGACCCGTAGTCTATCTTGGCGAGAACAAGAGACCGGTAAACATTTAACAGGGTGTCTGCATCAGCTCCCCAGCTAGTGCTGGCAAGGCATTTTATTACATTCATTGTCTGCTTACACCGCACTACCAAATTCTCTAGATGTTTGCGCCAAGTTAGTTTTGAATCAAATATGATTCCGAGGAATTTGATAGATTCTTTGCATTCGATTAATGTATTATTAATGTATAACATAGGGTCATAGTGAGGCCTACGTAGTCTGCAGAAGTGAACACAACTCGTTTTTTCTCTGGAAAACTTATATCCCACTCCTCTAGCATTTTGAACAATTTGGTCTATCGATCGTTGTAGCTTACGGGTAGCGGATCCAACGGTAGGTGCAGAAGAAACTATCGTCAGATCATCAACATATAAACAAATTCAGACTGTCGGGTCGACCGAGGTAGCTATGTGGTTGACTGCGATAGCGAAGAGTGTTACACTCAAAGTGGAGCCTTGCGGGATTCCATTTTCGAGGGGTTTGAGCGAGGACAGAGTGTCGCCCACTCTCACTCTGAAATTTCTTTCAGATAGGAAGGAACTTATAAACAGAGGTAAGTTGCCCCGGAATCCCCAGTCATAAAGTTTTCTCATAATTCCATACCTCCATGTCATATCGTAAGCCTTTTCGAGGTCGAAAAATACAGCGACGGTATGTTCGCGTTTTCTGAAAGATTCTTGTATAGTATGTTCGAGATATACAAGTTGATCTGTAGTTGATCGGTGCTTTCGAAATCCTGCTTGGTCGTCATCTAAAAATCCCTGTGATTCAAGCAACCATATTAGTCTATTGCTCACCATTTTCTCCATTATCTTTCCCATACTACATGTGAGGCTTATGGGCCTATAATTAGTAGGAAATAAAGGATCCCTTTCTTCTTTCAAAATAGGGACAATTATCGCCTCTTTCCACTGAGGTGGGTAGCTATTTGACTGCCATATTTTGTTGTACAAATTGAGTAGCAATGCTTTGAAATCGGATGGTAGACGATTAATCATTTCATAGCATATTGAGTCAGGTCCCGGGGATGATTGCTTAGAACAGGAAAGAGCATATTCAAATTCGATTAGAGTAGAGGGTGAGTTATAATGGAGATGTTTACGTGAGGAAAAGTTAAGAGGTAGTTCTTGTAGGCTTTTGGACTGTAAAAATTCTTCTTCGTAATTCTGATTGCTGCTTGCAGCACAGTAATGGCTGGCCATGCATTCTGAGATTATTTGTGGACAATCGGATATCTCGCCAGTTTCTGTCCGCAGATATTTGAGTGGTGGTGAAAAATTACTTCCAGCAACCGCCTTGACTTTTCGCCATACCTCTGATATAGTTGTACTAGAAGACATCGAAGACACAAATGTACTCCAAGATGATCGCTTACTCTGTACAACAATGCGGCGAGCTGTTTCTCTTGCTTTCTTGAATAGGATCAGATTTTCTAGTCATGGGTATCTCTTGAATCTGTTAAAGGCCTTCTTCTTAGCCTGTATGGCATCCTTCACTAAAGGGTTCCACCAAGGAACCATACGTCTATCAGGTAGCTGCGTTCTAATTGGAATCGCCATTTCAGCTGCTCTTTTGATACTACGAGTTAGCTTGTCAACCTCTTGAAGGACATTATCAGATTCATCGGGAAGATCGAGATGTTGTTCGAATACGTTCCAGTCTGCTTTATCTACAAGCCACTTGGGGGGTAAAGGTAGTCGACTTCTTGGAATATCCGTGGATATCACAATGGGAAAGTGGTCGCTATTATGTAGATCATGCAGAACTCTCCAGGACAAACGAGAGAGAATTCTTGGTGATGCAAATGATAGGTCAATAGCACTGAAGGCTCTGGATCTTGCGTTAAAGTAAGTCATCGCACCAGAATTCAACAAAGCTAAATCGTCTCTTTCTAGCAACTGTTCAATGATTAGTCCACGAGCGTCTCGTCGAAGAGAACCCCAGAGAGGGTTGTGGGAGTTCATGTCTCCCACTAGTATGAACGGGACGGGCAATTGCGATATGAGATCTTCTAAGTCTTCTTTTCGCCAGTTAGCGTTAGGTAAGTATAGACAGCACATAGTCATAGTCACAGGGGCCAGAATTTGTACAGCAACCGCTTGTAAGGCAGTATTCAAAACCAGTGAAGAATGGGGTATGTCATTCCTAATCAGCGCAGCCACGCCACCCTTTGCTCGAATGGCAAGATTTGTATCCTTTCGATATATTTTGTACCCTCTGATGGAGTACGGTTGATTTGGCTTAAAATGTGTCTCCTGTAGACATATACAAATTGGAACCATTTCAGCGATAAGTAACTTGAGATCACAATAATGAAGAATACAACCATTGCAATTCCATTGAATTATGGAATTCATAAGCGTTGGGTCAGACATAGAGTTGATGATTTAAAATATATATATATATAAATAAGATAAATAAAAATAGATAAAAAAAAAATTCTAGGATGGTTGTATACTTATGTGGGGATATATATCACAAAATATCAAACAATATCACAAAATATCACAGAATATCACAGTAAATAATTGTGGACCATCAGATAGAGCCCTTTCGGGGCTTACCTTTTGGCCAACCTTTGGTTTTCTTTTTATCTCTTTCTTGAGGTATACGGTTTAACCAATCGTCTTCGGACGAAGACGGATCTTTAGACTCATCCCTCTTACGCTTTTCGGGTACAGAATCTGGGACAACAGTACTTCGACTATTGTCCGATTCTTTGCAAGTTCCAGTGTTAGGAGGTAGTGGGAGTGTAAAAGTCTGAGTTTCAGGCTGCTTGGTTACTCCTCTAGGGACGAAAACATCCTTTAAAGCAGTAACAAGCGAAGGTACTAATTCCTTAATTAGAGCGGACATGTCAGTTTTGGCTGGAGTTGAGGCAGCATTCACATATGAGACACCTGGAGAAGGGGTCTGTATGTCCACTTTCTTCTTTGCATCAAAGTATGAAATGTTATCTCTCGCTTTTACTTCTTGGATGGCACTTTCTTTTTTAAAAATGGGGCAAGTTCGTGAACGGGCTGAATGAGATCCTTTACAGTTCACACAGGAGATCGGCTCATTACATGGGGATCCTTCGTGCAAAGGCATTCCACAAACACAAACTTGTTCATTATTACATCTCATAGATGTATGTCCGAATTTTTGGCATCTAAAACAGCGCATTGGGGATGGTATGTATAATCTCACATTCAGTCGGTAGAAAGCAACTTTAACCTTATCTGGTAATTCGGGTCTATCAAATGTCAAGATATGATTAGCAGTTTCTTTCAGTTCTCCATTGATCTTAGTACTAATACGTCTCACTTCGATTACACCTTGGTCTTTCAGGTTCTCTGCTATTTCTTCGATAGTACTATTTAGCAAATCTCGGTGATATATTACTCCTCTAGCAACATTCATTGTTTTGTGGGCGATAACTTCAACTTCGTGGTCTCCCATTTTTTTAATTTTTATGAGCCTGTTAGATTGTGCTGCTGATACTGTTTCGACAAGCAGACCTTCTCTTATCTTCTTAACATTTCTAACTTCACCTATCAAACCATACAAACCTTTTTCAATTACAAACGGACTAACTTTGGAGAAGTCTCCATCATTTTTCTTCACGACCAGGAACCGGGGTACAACCACCTTCTCCTGAGTCGAGCCAACATCCTTAAGGGTGGATGCGGAAACCACTGGGGTTTTTGTTAAATTAGTTGGATTCATATATGATCCCACGAGTCGGGAAGAAATACAATTCGCTACGGTAGTGCTCCCTTGCCGCAGTGAAGCTGCATACAAGCGAGAGTCGCCAAGTTCTCGCAGGGCATCGTTCACGATCATCTCCAGGTGACCATACATTCCTCGGCACGATGAAGCTTACACCTTGAATTCTGGATTTTTTATCGAGGTTTTCTCCTCTAGATTCCTGGGAATCTAACCTCTTAGTCGCCTTTTACGACAGGTGGGCTATCCCCTGGGGGTATTCTTGTGAGTGGTCCCGCCCCCAGACGGGGGATTATTATTATTATTATTATTATTATTATTATTATTATTATTATTATTATTATTATTATTATTATTATTATTATTATTATTATTATTATTATTATTATTATTATTATTATTATTATTATTATTATTATTATTATTATTATTATTATTATTATTATTATTATTATTATTATTATTATTATTATTATTATTATTATTATTATTATTATTATTATTATTATTATTATTATTATTATATAGGCAGCAATTCGCACAATCGATAACGCGGATTATAATGCCACGTGTCGTCCTCTCTTTAAAAAATTCGAGATTCTTCCGCTCCCATGTGTGTATATTTTACAGACAATCTTATACATCCATGAACACAAGGATGCGTTGGTTTCCCACTCTGATGTTCATAATTACGACACAAGGAACGCAATGAGTTTATTACCCTTGAAATCTAAATTACACGTTTCACAAAATAATAAATGTGATGTGAGATTGTACAACAAACTACAGAAATACACCAATAGTAATTTTAAAAAGTATACACGGAGAAGATTGCATTCGCTTGTAAAAGATTTTCTTCAGGCTAACTGTTTTTACAGTGTCGATGAGTTCATTAATTTTGTTCATTAGTTTTATTCACCAATTTTGTTCAATAGTTTCATTTATTAATTAAGTTCATTGATTTGTTAATTGAGTAACATGTTTTTCAAGTTTCTGTATTAAATATTTCGTTTACATTATTTTTAATATGTTTGTAACAAAATCAACCCAAATTATACAGGTATTGTAGATTTTATATCATATTATCCAATGTGAAATTGTAAAATTATGACTATGTACTTCATGTATGGACGTCAATAAAGCTATCTATCTATCTATCTATCTATTATTATTATTATTAATATTATTATTATTATTATTATTATTATTATTATTATTATTATTATTATTATTATTATTATTATTATTATTATTATTATTATTATTATTATTATTATTATTATTATTATTATTATTATTATTATTATTATTATTATTTCCAACTCAAGTGTACTCTTGCTCAGCTTTTGCTGGTAATGTTCACCTATCCCGAGCGTTTGTAAACGCAAATGGGATTAGGCAGAGCAGTCACATATTTAGAAATTTACGGACAGTGTGACAAGTATTCAAAATTGCAGCCTTCTGCAGATCGATGTATGTGTTTTTGTGAAGACCTAGCTTGGTGAGGCTGTCTTGTAGAGTTTTGGGGATTAGTCCCCTAGATGAAACCATGACCGGCACCACCTCTACTTTCTCTGCATGCCACATCTGTCCTACCTCAATTGCAAGATCGGTGTATTTTGCAATTTTCTCGTTGTATTTGTCTAACATATTGTTGTTATTGGGTACAGCAACATCCACTAGAAGAACCGAGTTAGCTTTTTTATCCACAACTACAATATCAGGCCGGTTATTCGTCACCCGTCTATCGGTGATAATTGACCTATCGTAGTATAGTCTAAAATCAGCATTCTCTAGAACTGCATGAGGATGGTACTTGTAATAAGGCGTGTAGGTGTTAACTAATCCGAATTTGTTGGCCAACTTCTGATGGATGATGTTGCAAAGTTGATTGTGCCTGCGTAGGTAATCAATGTTAGCTATGGCTGAACATCCCGACGTAACGTGTTGTATCGTCTCTGTTGTTTGTTGACACCTTCTGCACTTGTCCGATACGATGTTTGGATCTCTTATAACAAATTTCTTGTAATTGTTGGTATTAATAACTTGGTCTTGGATCGCCATCATAAATCCTTCTGTTTCTGGAAACAATGTTCCATCAGAGAGCCACTTATTTGATGCTTCCTTGTCGATATATGGTTGATTGAGGTCGTAATGATGTCGACCATGAAGCGCTTTCTGGGCCCACTCCGCCTGTTTGTCAGAGTCTGTAACGATTTCAAGTTTTTTATCAGGGTTCACAAGATCTAAGGGGGAATAGTTTTTATCTGCTTTCGCGACCAGCTCATGCAATTTAGATGTTTGAGCCTTGCCAATGAAGAACTTTTGGAGTTTAGATATTTGATTATAATGTAAATTAACTATGTCCGTTAAAGCTCTCCCTCCCTCTTTTCTTGGTAATGTGGTCCTAATAACTGATGATGTCGGGTGGTGACATTTGTGTTTGGTCATCATGGTTCGCGTTGTTCTTTGAATATCTTCCAGTTCTGTTTTTGTCCACTTCAGAATTCCAAATGAGTATGTCAGGATCGGTATGGCGTAGGTGTTAATTGCTTTGGCGAGATTTCCTGCGTTCAACTGGGATTTCAATAAAGCAGTTATCCTTTGAGTGAACTGTCCTCGAATTTTGGTTTTTGCTTGCTTCTGGTCAAGTAGCTTAGCTTGCTGAAATCCTAGATATTTGTAGGTTTCACCATTTTGCATGGCATTTATAATGTTCCCATTAGGTAGTAGTACATCTCCGTTAACGATTTTACCCTTCTCGATCTTTAAGGTTTTGCACTTGTCTAATCCAAATCCCATTTGTATATCACTGGAAAAATTTTCAGTGATATTAAGTAAATGTTGAATTTGACGCTGGTTTGATGCGTATATTTTGATATCATCCATGTATAAGAGGTGGGAAACAGTGCAGCTAGTGTTTCTGTTGGCCTTGATTTTAAAGCTGTAATCCGTATCGTTAAGTAGATTGAAGAGTGGATTCATTGCCAAACAAAACCAAAGTGGACTCAGGGAGTCGCCTTGGAAGATCCCCCTACGGATAGAAATTTCATCAGTTTCGAGGTATTGACCATTTATATTTAAATGAAGGTTCGTTCGCCAGTGCTTCATCGATGATTCAAGAAAAGTAACAAGAGTGGGGTGTACTTTGTAAATTTGCAAAACTTTAACAAGCCAGGAATGTGGAACGCTATCAAATGCTTTCCTATAATCTACGAAAGCTGTGTAGATGTTGCGCTGTTCCTTCTGCGCCTGTTTTAGTATTACCGAATCGATGATGAGTTGTTCTTTGCAGCCTTGGTGATCTCGTCTCCACCCTTTTTGTTCTTCCGACAAGATGTTGTTTTGATCGGCATGTCTGTAAATACGGTTAGTAATGCAAGACGTTAATATTTTATATATAGTTGGAAGGCATGTTATAGGTCTGTACTGCGTAGGATCGTGAGTTTGATGCGTTTTGGGAAGCAAGTGGGTCGAACCCAGTGTCAGAAATGGTGGTGTATCTTCTGGATGCTGCAGAATATGTGTAAATGATCTTGCCATTGCTTCATGCAGACTGTCAAACTTCTTATACCAGAAGTTTTGGACATGGTCAACTCCTGGTGTCTTCCAATTACTGATGCTCTTTATAGCTTCGGTTACCTCGCTTGTTGTCAAGTTAACGAAACGCATTGGTTCAATGTTAATTTTTTCCTCCTCAGTTCTTATCCAGTGAGCGTTGGATTTATGTTCGATAGGGTTCGACCATAAAGAAGACCAGTACTCCGTTAGCTCATCTTTATCTGGGAGACTTTGGTTGTGATTGTTTACAGTACCGCTTAGTTGCCTGTAAAATAACTTCTGATTGTTATTGAATAAGTAGTTCTGTTGTTTCCTTTTCGTGCACTTGACATATCGTGACAAACGTTTTGATTTTGCCTTTAACTTTTGCCTGAGTGAATCGATATATTCACATACATGTTGTTTATGTTGTGGGTGACCTGTATAAGTGTTGATTATTCGATAGATCTTCCTCACTCTGTTTGTTAAGCGCCTAGACGGTTTCAAGTTGTTTTTAAACTCTGTAAGCTGCCCCAATTCCCTTCTGATGTTATCAATGGTCTTTTCCAGCCGGCGTTGCCACCAAGGCTTGAGCTGTTTGTAGTCTTTACCCCGATTGTTCTTTGGGAATTGGATTTGTTAATTGTGACTTCGAAGCACTGCTAACGCTCCACAATAGATGAGAGTGTGAAGTTGTTCCAGCGCTTCGCAGTCTTTAGCATGGTTCTGCAGTAGCAAGTTCACAGCTGCTAGTATGCTGTTAGTGCTCTTATTGGTTCGCAGCTTTGGTAATTTTGGCCGGTGTATTGGGTTGGTGCCATTAAATTCCGCTAGTGCTTTACAAAGTTCGGTATTATAGTCATTATCGGTGGTTTTGTCGCAATCATTGTTTATTTCCCCAACGCCATTGTGGTCTCCTTGTGCATTCACCGATTTATGTGTATCCTGATCGGTAATTATGTCATTCTCTCCATCTTGAAGGTCAAGAAGGACTTCACCTCGAATTTGTTGCAACGTCGGACCGGGTAGTAGATTGTTTTTCACAATACTTCGACGTTGGTCAGCAATACGCTGTTCCGTGAGATGGTGAAATTCTGGAAAATGTTCAACGAATGCATGGTGGAGGGCGTATCTGTATGTCGTCATATCAGTTTCCATATTCGTGATTTTAAAGTAGGAGCGCATAATGAATGAGTTTAGCTCGATAGTCCACTTCATTCGCTTCCTGGGCTTTCCGGCTTTTGTGGTCGTAGATGTGCCGACTTGCGTCACTCCAGAAACATCAGAAGCCGGTGGCGGAGGATCGATATTGTTTTCTCCCTGAGTTTGGTTCGCAGTAGCCCTACTCGGTGTCACGCTGCTCCTACCGCTAACCGAGGAAGAAGGTAAATCATTTTTCGAACAAGTTTAAGTTTAAGGTGTTGCAATGTCGATTCACCTGACGATTCCTGAGATTTAAGGTCCCGGAATTTACACTCGAATTATTGCTTCCCCCAGAATCCGTGGAGCAGACAGCCGATGTACTAGGTACACAAGCAGTGTGGGATTCTGAGCATTTAGCTCTACCCACCTGGGGTAATCTTGTTTTACAATTCGACATCGTGATTGTCGCATTTTAGACCTACTGCCAGGTGCTGATTCAGCCGCTCCTTACATGGAGAACAGACGCTGTTGGAGTACCGCTCCTTACATGGAGACCGTCGTGTCCTGAA
Organism: Lochmaea crataegi; assembly: GCA_947563755.1. Taxonomy (NCBI): domain Eukaryota; kingdom Metazoa; phylum Arthropoda; class Insecta; order Coleoptera; family Chrysomelidae; genus Lochmaea; species Lochmaea crataegi. Next base: position 30,054,389 of record OX387431.1, on the reverse strand, counting down.
ACTAACTGGTTTTGGATCGCTCCGAGGTTTTTAATTTCCTCGATACCTTCTATATCTAAAAGGCATTCCCCTATCCACCACCTGGGGAAGCGCCCGATAGGGGACCAGCACCCCCACGGGTTATTATTATTATTTTTTTTAGAGGCATCGACTACGAGGTCATTACTTTCGGTTGTTAGACAAAGTCTAATATCATTCGGAAGCATTATTTGTTGTCGCTGATTAAGATATTTTGGGCAGTCTAGCAGTCAATTGATCAATTGTTAGAATTGTATTGCATATTTCGCATCTAGGCGGATTTTGTCTAATCAGCATAAAGGAGGATGTAAGATGTGTGTGACCAATCCTAATTCTTGTTAATTTGACCTGTTCTCTTGTTTTCAAATGTAATTTCGGTACCCAAGGCTTAACAGAGGTTTTTAACCTACCTAGCTTGGACGCATGTTGACTCCATTGATTCTGCCATGTTGATAATAATATTTGCTTAATGTGCAGCTTGTAGTCATCTGACCTTATTGGAATATCTTCATGTTGCTCACTGAGAGCTCTTTTAGCAGCCAGGTCAGCTCGTTCATTACCAACGATACCAATATGACTTGGTATCCATAGAAATATAACTTTCTTTCCAACAGATTTCAAGTGGAATAAGATATTATGAATGTTTTTAATGTGCGGGTCAGGATTAAAGTTATTTTCTACGGCCTGAAGTGAGCTAAGTGAATCAGTACATATGATACTAGTAGCATGGTTTTCACTAGCTATGAATTTTAAGGATTGCCAGATGGCGTATAGCTCTGCAGTGAACACTGAAGCTGCTCCTGGTAATGTCCAAGATCGTGTTATACAGTCAGTGTAAAAAGCACTTCCGGCACTATTCACATTTTTAGAACCATCAGTGTAAATTACTCTACTATTTGGGTATAAATTTATAATAGATAGATATTCTTGTTTGATTTGATTGGTTGGATGGTGATGTTTATAATATTTCGAACACTCAAAATGGATTTTTGGTTCACTCATGAGCCATGGGGAAACCTCATATTCTTGAAAAGAGTAGAACTGGGGGCAAGATGTATTTAATTTTTCTATCAGTTCTTTAAATCTAATTCTTACTGGTCTTGTTATTGTTGTCCGCGTTTCAAACACTGCATTTTCTTGGTTGATCAGAATTTGATGAATGGGGTGTTTGGGTAGAGCCAACATTTTAATACAGTAATTGGAAATTAGCTGCTCTCTTCTATACTGTAGAGGGGGAATAGATGCTTCGCAACAAAGTGATAGCGTCGGACTTGTCCGAAAAGCACCAAGTGCGACAAGCAATGCTGTTCTTTGAATTGTATCAAGTGGTTTTAGTGTTGATGGTTTGGCCGAGGCGTATAAAATACTTCCATAATCAATCCGAGGTAAAATAAATGCTTTGTAGAACCTTAGTAATACCTGTTGATCACATCCCCACCTTATACTTGATATTGATTTCAAAATATTCAAGTATTTCTTACAGTTGTCTGTTAGTTCATTGATATGTAACTTCCAGTTAAGTTTGCTATCCATGATAACCCCTAAGATTCGTGCTGATGACTTCATTTCTATATTGGTACCTTCCAAAGTCAGTATGGGATCGTGGTGAATGGATCTTAACCTGCAGAAGTGTACACAATATGTTTTTGTTTTTGAAAAAGAGAAGCCTATTTCTTTTGCAGCACTGTTAATTTTATTTATATTTCTTTGTAGGATTTCTTCAATATTTTCGATATCATGCGACTGGTAGTAAATAACTAAATCATCAACATATATGCTTCTTCCAACATTCTCTCCGACTACCTCTATAAGCTCGTTAACTGCTATAGCGAATAGAATCACACTTAGAGGTGATCCTTGGGGGATACCATTTTTTTAAAGACCGGATATCGGATAACGTTTGTTGGACTCTGACTCTGAAGGTTCTTTCTTCTAAGAAATTTTTGATGAAAAATGGTAAATGACCTTTGAAGTTCCATTTTTCAAGTAACTTGAGGATACCTAATCGCCACGTTTGATCAAATGCTTTTTCGATATCAAAAAACACTGCAACTAGGTGACATCTATCCGCAAAGGAGTTTTGAATAGCGTTTTCAAGTAAAACAAGCTGGTCGTTTGTAGAATGGTGTTTACGAAACCCCATTTGATAATCACTCAATAAGTTTCTTTTCTCTAGTTCCCACATTAGCCTTATGCTAACCATTTTTTCCAGTAGTTTACCCATGCAACAAGTAAGCGAGATGGGACGATAACTAGATGCAGACTCAAGATTTTTTCCTGCTTTTGGTATTGGTATAATGGTTGCTTCCTTCCATTGTGTCGGGTAGGTATGATTTTGCCAAATATTGTTAAATATTCTAATCAAGTAATTTTTTGTTTTTCAGGTAGGCACTCGATGAATTGATAAATAATTTGGTTATTTCCTGGGGCTGACGGTTTTGCTTTTTTTATTACATTTTCCAATTCTTCTAATTTGAAAGGAATATTATATTCAAAATATTGATCAGTGTTAAAGCTAAGTAAATGTTGGGTCTGGTCATTTATATTAGTTTCTGCACTTATTTGTTCAAAATAATTTGCAAGTTCATTTGATATGTCTTGGAGATTGGTGATTTTTGTATCATGGACTATCAGTTGAGGGGAAGGTAAGTTAAAAGTTCTTCCAATTATGCTACGAATTTTTTGCCATATTTCTTTATACGACGTATTGGTATTTATCGAATTAATGTAATCTTGCCAAGTTTCCTTTTTTGATTTAACAATCAGGTAACGAGCTCTAGCTCTTAATTGTTTAAATTTAATTAACGTTTCTCTTGTCATAGTTCTTTTGAATAAGTTGAAGGCTCTCTTTTTCTTTTTGACAGCTTCTGCGATTTCCTGATTCCACCATGGTACTTTTTTAACTTTGGATGAACTTTTTGTCATTGGAACTGAAATGGTTGCAGCATTAATTATAGCATCATTAAACTGTTTCAGGAGCAAGTTTATATTATTTATATTTTCTGGGATGAAAGACTCGAGAAGCTCGCGATAGAGAGACCAATTTGCTTTGTTTGGTACCCATCTTTTAGGTATGTTTTCATATTTTCTTCTATCTGCAAATTCAATAATGATAGGGAGATGATCAGTGTTATGTTCATCTGAAACACTCCATTTAATATTTGGTTCCAATATAGGTGAGCATATTGTAAGGTCCAATTGGGATAAAGTATTTGATCGACTATTTATGTAGGTACCTTCACCAGTATTCAGGATATTAAGATTAAAGTCTTCGAGTATATCTTCTATAGCTTTTCCTCTGAGATCAGTATGTGATGAACCCCATAAGGTATTATGCGAATTAAAGTCTCCTAGAATAAGAAAAGGGGTGGGAAGTTGCCTAACAAGATCTTGTAGGTCTTCTGGTCTCCAATGGATATCGGGGAGGTATGTATTACAGATAGTCATTTTAATTGGATAATTCAATTCAATTGCTATTGCTTGCAAGTTGGTGTTTAGTTGTATTTCTTTCATTGTAATATTATTTCTTATATATATAGATACTCCACCATGAGCTCTTCTTCCAGCATTAACACTTAGACTGACAGAGTTATACGTTCTTATAGAGAAATTTTCATTTGGTTTTAGATGTGTTTCTTGTATGCAGATACAGAATGGTTCATATTTGACAAGAATTTCTTTAAGCTCTACGTAATGATGCTTTAGGCCATTACAATTCCATTGTAATAATGTTTCCAGATTAGCCATTGTTAGTATGTGAGTAATTTAGATGGATATAGCAGTATTGATGAACTTATGTATAACGTAGTAGCGTAAGAGAGTAAATAAATTTTATAAATAAATTGTGAGTAAATAAAAATTAAAGCTTATGAATGTATATAATTAAAAATGTATATAAAATATCACAGTTCGTTTAATGAATCATTGCAATCCTGAGTATTAGCAATGCTTACACTAGGATTGCTAATTTTTCGTGGTTTGCCACGGGGCCATCCTCTTTTTGATTTTTTTTTTATCGAATCCTTTTGCGAGGTATTAGCCTCGCTTGTTATGGATTCTATTTCAGAACTATCTGATCTGTTTCTCTTAGGTCTAGTAAAACGGGTAGGAGTTACCTCTTTTGTGCAGTGATAGCCAGAGGATATTGAGGGAATATTTTGCGAATTCAATTCTCGATTGATTGTCTTGGTGATAATTTCTTCCAAACGTGGAAGAATTTGATTAATAACTTCACTACTATTAAAAACTGGAGTTTTCGCTGATGATGCGTAAGAAAGATTTTTCGTGGGTGTGGATATTAATATTTTCCTTTTTGCTTCCCCGTATGAAATTTTTTCAGAGATTTTCAGTTTAATAATTGCCGATTCATTTTTAAATTTTGCACAATCTTTACTATTTGCTGCATGCGAGCCTTCACAATGAATGCATTTGACAGGCTTCTCACATTCTGTAGGTTCATGTGGAGATAGTCCACAGGAACATAACTTTTCATTCTTGCAGTTGTTTGCGACATGTCCAAATTTTTGGCAATTGAAGCATCTGGTGGGGGGTGGGAAGTAAGGTCTAATCTTTAGGTTGTAGAACGCTATTTTCACTTCATCAGGCAATTTAGAAGTGTTAAATGTAAGAACGTGATTGGCTGAATCGACAACCTGATTATCAACTTTGCGCTTTAGTCTTCTTACTTCAATCACGCCTTCGTTCTTTAGATTTTCTTTTATTTCTTCTACTGAACAATTCAAGAGGTCTCTACAAAACACAATTCCTTTAGATATATTCAAGGTGGTATGTGGCACAACTTCTACATCATAGTCGGCAAACTTTTTCACTTGCAAAAGTCGATTTGACTGTAGATTTGATTTAGTATTTACTAACAAACCATCCTTAATTTTTCTCACATTTATAACTTCACCTATCAATCCATAAATAACATTTGAGATGACAAATGGGCTAACCAAATCAAAGTTCTCACCATTATCACATTTCCTTTTAACAACCAAGAACCGAGGCAATTCCGTCGTCTCTCGGGATGCTGTGGGTTTTTTTGGTGACCCATCAACACCTTTAGTTGGTTTGTGTGATTTTTGCATATAAATCCCACGAGAATGGAAGAAATAATCAGTCAACTGCAGCAGTGCTCCATACTACAGCAAGGTCTTTTCGACAACTAGATTCGACCAGGTATCCAGAGGGCATCGTTTTCGACCGAACTACGTATGGCCATTCATTTCTCAGCACGATGGCTTCCACTTTAAATTACGGATTTTTATGCGTGTGACGGACGAGGTTTACTCCTCGGAGGGATTTACAAGGGGATTTTAGGGTGGAAGGTATATAAAAGGTATTTATGGAAAGAAAGGAAGGCTGGTAAGGGACAGCGGACTGCTGGCTAGGGTACCTCGGGGACGCTTTCCCGTATTTAGAAAGACACTTAAAAAACATAAAATTTCCGAAGTAGCCCTCTCAACCCCCTGAGGGGTATTATTATTATTATTATTTCCAACTCAAGTGTACTCTTGCTCAGCTCCCGCTGGTAATGTTCACCTATCCCGAGCGTTTGTAAACGCAAATGGGATTATGCAGAGCAGTTACATATTTAGAAATTTACGGACAGTGTGACAAGCATTCAAAATTGCAGCCTTCTGCAGATCGATGTATGTGTTTCTGTGAAGACCCAGTTTGGTGAGGCTGTCTTGTAGAGTTTTGGGGATTAGTCCCGTAGATGAAACGATGACCGGCACCACCTCTACCTTCTCTGCCTGCCACATCTGTCCTACCTCAATTGCAATATCGGTGTATTTTGCAATTTTCTCGTTGTATTTGTCTAACATATTGTTGTTATTGGGTACAGCAACATCCACTAGAAGAACCGAGTTAGCTTTTTTATCCACAACCACAATATCAGGCCGGTTATTCGTCACCCGTCTATCGGTGATAATTGACCTATCGTAGTATAGTCTAAAATCAGCATTCTCTAGAACTGCATGCGGATGGTACTTGTAATAAGGCGTGTAGGTGTTAACTAATCCAAATTTGTTGGCCAACTTCTGATGGATGATGTTGCAAAGTTGATTGTGCCTGCGTAGGTAATCAATGTTAGCTATGGCTGAACATCCCGACGTAATGTGTTGTATCGTCTCTGTTGTTTGTTGACACCTTCTGCACTTGTCCGACACGATGTTTGGATCTCTTATAACAAATTTCTTGTAATTATTGGTATTAACTACTTGGTCTTGGATCGCCATCATAAATCCTTCTGTTTCTGGAAACAATGTTCCATCAGAGAGCCACTTATTTGATGCTTCCTTGTCGATATATGGTTGATTGAGGTCGTGATGATGTCGACCATGGAGCGCTTTCTGGGCCCACTCTGCCTGTTTGTCAGAGTCTGTAACGATTTCAAGTTTTTTATCAGGGTTTACAAGATCTAAGGGGGAATAGTTTTTATCTGCTTTCGTGACCAGCTCATGCAATTTAGATGTTTGAGCCTTGCCAATGAAGAATTTTTGGAGTTGGGATATTTGTTTGTAATGTAAACTAGCTATGTCTGTTAGAGCTCTCCCTCCCTCTTTTCTTGGTAGAGTGGTCCTAATAACTGATGATGTCGGGTGGTGACATTTGTGTTTGGTCATCATGGTTCGCGTTGTTCTTTGGATATCTTCCAGTTCTGTTTTTGTCCACTTCAGAATTCCAAATGAGTATGTTAGGACCGGTATGGCGTAGGTGTTAATTGCTTTGGCAAGATTTCCTGCGTTCAACTGGGATTTCAATAAAGCAGCTATCCTTTGAGTGAACTGTCCTCGAATTTTGGTTTTTGCTTGCTTCTGGTCTAGTAGCTTAGCTTGCTGAAATCCTAGATATTTGTAGGTTTCGCCATTTTGCATGGCATTTATAATGTTCCCATTAGGTAGTAACACATCTCCGTTAACGATTTTACCCTTCTCGATATTCAAGGTTTTGCACTTGTCTAATCCAAATCCCATTTGTATATCACTGGAAAATTTTTCAGTGATATTAAGTAAATGTTGAATTTGACGCTGGTTTGATGCGTATATTTTGATGTCATCCATGTATAAGAGGTGGGACACAGTGCAGCTAGTGTTCCTGTTGGCTTTGATTTTAAAGCCGTAATCCGTATCGTTAAGTAGATTGGAGAGTGGATTCATTGCCAAACAAAACCAAAGTGGACTCAGGGAGTCGCCCTGGAAGATCCCCCTACGGATAGAAATTTCATCAGTTTCGAGGTATTGACCATTTATATTTAAATGAAGGTTCGTTCGCCAGTGCTTCATCGATGATTCAAGAAAAGTAACAAGAGTGGGGTGTACTTTGTAAATTTGCAAAACTTTAACAAGCCAGGAATGTGGAACGCTATCAAATGCTTTCCTATAATCTACGAAAGCTGTGTAGATGTTGCGCTGTTCCTTCTGCGCCTGTTTTAGTATTACCGAATCGATAATGAGTTGTTCTTTGCAGCCTTGGTGATCTCATCTGCACCCTTTCTGTTCTTCCGACAAGATGTTGTTTTGATCGGCATGTCTGTAAATACGGTTAGTAATGCAAGACGTTAATATTTTATATATAGTTGGAAGGCATGTTATAGGTCTATACTGCGTAGGATCGTGAGTTTGATGCGTTTTGGGAAGCAAGTGGGTCGAACCCAGTGTCAGAAATGGTGGTGTATCTTCTGGATGTTGCAGAATATGTGTAAATGATCTTGCCATTGCTTCATGCAGACTGTCAAACTTCTTATACCAGAAGTTTTGGACATGATCAACTCCTGGTGTCTTCCAATTACTGGTGCTCTTTATAGCTTCGGTTACCTCGCTTGTTGTCAAGTTAACGAAAGGCATTGGTTCAATGTGCATTTTTTCCTCCTCAGTTCTTATCCAGTGAGCGTTGGATTTATGTTCGATAGGGTTCGACCATAAAGAAGACCAGTACTCCGTTAGCTCATCTTTATTTGGAAGACTTTGGTTGTGATTGTTTACTGTACCGCTTAGTTGCCTGTAAAATAACTTCTGATTGTTATTGAATGAGTAGTTTTGTTGTTTCCTTTTCGTGCACTTGACATATCGTGACAAACGTTTGGATTTTGCCTTTAACTTTTGCCTGAGTAAATCCATATATTCACATACATGTTGTTTATGTTGTGGGTGACCTGTAAAAGTTTTGATTTTTCGATAGATCTTTCTCACTCTGTTTGTTAAGCGCCTAGACGGTTTCAAGTTGTTTTTAAACTCTGTTAGCTGCCCCAATTCCCTTCTGATGTCATCAATGGACTTTTCCAGCCGGCGTTGCCACCAAGGCTTGAGCTGTTTGTAGTCTTCACCCCGATTGTTCTTTGGGGATTGGATTTGTTGATTGTGACTTCGAAGCACTGCTACCGCTCCACAATAGATGAGAGTGTGAAGTTGTTCCAGCGCTTCGCAGTCTTCAGCATGGTTCTGCAGTAGTAAGTTCACAGCTGCTAGTATGCTGTTAGTGCTCTTTTTGGTTCGAAGCTTGGGTAGTTTTGGCCGGTGTATTGGGTTGGTGCCATTAAATTCCGCTAGTGCTTTACAAAGTTCGGTATTATAGTCATTATCGGTGGTTTTGTCGCAATCATTGTTTATCTCCTCAACGCCATCGTGGTCTCCTTGTGCATTCTCCGATTTATGTGTATCCTGATCGGTAATTATGTCATTCTCTCCATCTTTAAGGTCAAGAAGGACTTCACCTCGAATTTGTTGCAACGTCGGACTGGGTAGTAGATTGTTTCTCACAATACTTCGACGTTGGTCAGCAATACGCTGTTCCGTGAGATGGTGAAATTCTGGAAAATGTTCAATGAATGCACGGTGGAGGGCGTATCTGTATGTCGTCATATCAGTTTCCATCTTGGTGATTTTAAAGTAGGAGCGCATAATGAATGAGTTTAGCTCGATAGTCCACTTCATGCGCTTCCTGGGCTTTCCGGCTTTTGTGGTCGTAGATGTGCCAATGTTTCTGGAGTGACGCAACTCCAGAAACATCAGAAGCCGGTGGCGGAGGATCGATGTTGTTTTCCCCCTGAGTGTGGTTCGCAGTGGCCCTACTCGGTGTCACGCTGCGCCTACCGCTAACCGAGGAAGAAGGTAAATCATTTTTCGAACAAGCCCTCCTAGCACCAACTTGAACGCGACAAGAGTTTAAGGTGTTGCAATGTCTATTCACCTGACGATTCCTGAGATTTTAGGTCCCGGAATTTACAATCGAATTATTGCTCCCCCCAGAATCCGTGGAGCAGACAGCCGATGTACTAGGTACACTAGCAGTGTGGGATTCTGAGCATTTAGCTCTACCCACCTGGGGTAATCTAGTTTTACAATTCGACATCGTGATTGTCGCATTTTAGACCTACTGCCAGGTGCTGATTCAGCTGCTCCTTACATGGAGAACAGACGCTGTCGGAGTACCGCTCCTTACATGGAGACCGTCGTGTCCTGAAACTAACTGGTTTTGGTTCGCTCCGAGGTATTTAATTTCCTCGAAACCTTCTATATCTAAAAGGCATTCCCCGATCCACCACCTGGGAAAGCGCCCGATAGGGGACCAGTACCCCCAGGGGTTATTTTTTTTTTTTTTTCGTTTGAATATGGGCATCAACTACTTGGAATTATTAGCCCATGCACAGATGAATTTAGTTCCAGTTTTTAAATATCTCTATAAAGGTTATTTGATCTAAGAAAGGTAAGTACTTTTTTTGCCGCATTTTTATTATTCAAACTTTTTTTATATTTTCAGGTAAGCATAGCTGCCGCCTGCTAATTGCATATTTGGGGCAATCAATCAGAACATGCTGCACTGTTAATGAGACTCGACAGGTGTTGCATAGAGGTTGCCTTTGTCCTCTCAGCAAATAGCACGAAGTAAGTCTTGTATGACCTATTCTTAGTCTTGTAATTATGGTTTGTTCCTTTCGGCTAAATTCTGTAAATGTGTTTTCTCTTTCGATTGATGACTTTATTTCTTTAAGTTGTGTTTGTTGACTCATCCATTCCCTTTTCCACTTTTGTAATATTTTTTGTTTCAAGTGATTTTGTTGATCTTGGAATCTTACAGGTATGTCTTCAACTTCCTCTCTTTTCGCTGCCTGCTTGGCGGCTTCGTCTACAATTTCGTTGCCTTGAATCCCCACATGACTGGGTATCCACATAAACTTTACTGTCTTAGCTTGTTCTTGAAGCCAACTTAATGAAGCATGAATTCTTATGACTAAAGAATCTTTGTTGAAAGTGTTTTCTATCGCTTGAAGTGAACTAAGGGAGTCACAAAATAATGGCATTTATAATGTTCCCATTAGGTAGTAACACATCTCCGTTAACGATTTTACCCTTCTCGATATTCAAGGTTTTGCACTTGTCTAATCCAAATCCCATTTGTATATCACTGGAAAATTTTTCAGTGATATTAAGTAAGTGTTGAATTTGACGCTGGTTTGATGCGTATATTTTCATGTCATCCATGTATAAAAGGTGGGAAACAGTACAGCTAGTGTTCCTGTTGGCTTTGATTTTAAAGCCGTAATCCGTATCGTTAAGTAGCTTGGAAAGTGGATTCATTGCCAAACAAAACCAAAGTGGACTCAGGGAGTCGCCCTGGAAGATCCCCCTACGGATATAAATTTCATCAGTTTCGAGGTATTGACCATTTATTTGTAAATGAAGGTTCGTTCGCCAGTGCTTCATCGATGATTCAAGAAAAGTAAGAAGAATGGGGTGTACTTTGTAAATTTGCAAAACTTTAACAAGCCAGGAATGTGGAACGCTATCAAATGCTTTCCTATAATCTACGAAAGCCGTGTAGATGTTGCGCTGTTCCTTCTGCGCCTGTTTTAGTATTACCGAATCGATGATGAGCTGTTCTTTGCAGCCTTGGTGATCTCGTCTGCACCCTTTCTGTTCTTCCGACAAGATGTTGTTATGATCCGCATGTCTGTAAATACGGTTAGTAATGCAAGACGTTAATATTTTATATATAGTTGGAAGGCATGTTATAGGTCTATACTGCGTAGGATCGTGAGTTTGATGCGTTTTGGGAAGCAAGTGGGTCGAACCCAGTGTCAGAAATGGTGGTGTATCTTCTGGATGTTGCAGAATATGTGAAAATGATGTTGCCATTGCTTCATGCAGACTGTCAAACTTCTTATACCAGAAGTTTTGGACATTGTCAACTCCTGGTGTCTTCCAACTACTGGTGCTCTTTATAGCTTCGGTTACCTCGCTTGTTGTCAAGTTAACGAAAGGCATTGGTTCAATGTTCATTTTTTCCTGCTCAGTTCTTATCCAGTGAGCGTTGGATTTATGTTCGATAGGGTTCGACCATAAAGAAGACCAATACTCCGTTAGCTCATCTTTATTTGGAAGACTTTGGTTGTGATTGTTTACTGTACCGCTTAGTTACCTGTAAAATAACTTCTGATTGTTATTGAATGAGTAGTTTTGTTGTTTCCTTTTCGTGCACTTGACATATCGTGACAAACGTTTGGATTTTGCCTTTAACTTTTGCCTGAGTAAATCCATATATTCACATACATGTTGTTTATGTTGTGGGTGACCTGTAAAAGTTTTGATTTTTCGATAGATCTTTCTCACTCTGTTTGTTAAGCGCCTAGACGGTTTCAAGTTGTTTTTAAACTCTGTTAGCTGCCCCAATTTCCTTCTGATGTCATCAATGGACTTTTCCAGCCGGCGTTGCCACCAAGGCTTGAGCTGTTTGTAGTCTTTACCCCGATTGTTCTTTGGGGATTGGATTTGTTGATTGTGACTTCGAAGCACTGCTACCGCTCCACAATAGATGAGAGTGTGAAGTTGTTCCAGCGCTTCGCAGTCTTTAGCATGGTTCTGCAGTAGTAAGTTCACAGCTGCTAGTATGCTGTTAGTGCTCTTATTGGTTCGAAGCTTGGGTAGTTTTGGCCGGTGTATTGGGTTGGTGCCATTAAATTCCGCTAGTGCTTTAGAAAGTTCGGTATTATAGTCATTATCGGTGGTTTTGTCGCAATCATTGTTTATCTCCTCAACGCCATCGTGGTCTCCTTGTGCATTCTCCGATTTATGTGTATCCTTATCGGTAATTATGTCATTCTCTCCATCTTGAAGGTCAAGAAGGACTTCACCTCGAATTTGTTGCAACGTCGGACCGGGTAGTAGATTGTTTCTTACAATACTTCGACGTTGGTCAGCAATACGCTGTTCCGTGAGATGGTGAAATTCTGGAAAATGTTCAATGAATGCACGGTGGAGGGCGTATCTGTATGTCGTCATATCAGTTTCCATCTTGGTGATTTTAAAGTAGGAGCGCATAATGAATGAGTTTAGCTCGATAGTCCACTTCATGCGCTTCCTGGGCTTTCCGGCTTTTGTGGTCGTAGATGTGCCGACTTGCGTCACTCCAGAAACATCAGAAGCCGGTGGCGGAGGATCGATGTTGTTTTCCCTCTGAGTGTGGTTCGCAGTAGCCCTACTCGGTGTCACGCTGCGCCTACCGCTAACCGAGGAAGAAGGTAAATCATTTTTCGAACAAGCCCTTCTAGCACCAACTTGAACGCGACAAGAGTTTAAGGTGTTGCAATGTCGATTCACCGGAATTTACAATCGAATTATTGTTCCCCCCAGAATCCGTGGAGCAGACAGCCGATGTACTAGGTACACTAGCAGTGTGGGATTCTGAGCATTTAGCTCTACCCACCTGGGGTAATCTAGTTTTACAATTCGACATCGTGATTGTCGCATTTTAGACCTACTGCCAGGTGTTGATTCAGCCGCTCCTTACATGGAGAACAGACGCTGTCGGAGTACCGCTCCTTACATGGAGACCGTCGTGTCCTGAAACTAACTGGTTTTGGTTCGCTCCGAGGTATTTAATTTCCTCGATACCTTCTATATCTAAAAGGCATTCCCCGATCCACCACCTGAGGAAGCGCCCGATAGGGGACCAGTACCCCCACGGGGTATTATTATTATTATTATTATTATTATTATTATTATTATTATTATTATTATTATTATTATTATTATTATTATTATTATTATTATTATTATTATTATTATTATTATTATTATTTCCAACTCAAGTGTACTCTTGCTCAGCTTTTGCTGGTAATGTTCACCTATCCCGAGCGTTTGTAAACGCAAATGGGATTAGGCAGAGCAGTCACATATTTAGAAATTTACGGACAGTGTGACAAGTATTCAAAATTGCAGCCTTCTGCAGATCGATGTATGTGTTTTTGTGAAGACCTAGCTTGGTGAGGCTGTCTTGTAGAGTTTTGGGGATTAGTCCCGTAGATGAAACGATGACCGGCACCACCTCTACTTTCTCTGCATGCCACATCTGTCCTACCTCAATTGCAAGATCGGTGTATTTTGCAATTTTCTCGTTGTATTTGTCTAACATATTGTTGTTATTGGGTACAGCAACATCCACTAGAAGAACCGAGTTAGCTTTTTTATCCACAACTACAATATCAGGCCGGTTATTCGTCACCCGTCTATCGGTGATAATTGACCTATCGTAGTATAGTCTAAAATCAGCATTCTCTAGAACTTCATGAGGATGGTACTTGTAATAAGGCGTGTAAGTGTTAACTAATCCGAATTTGTTGGCCAACTTCTGATGAATGATGTTGCACAGTTGGTTGTGCCTGCGTAGGTAATCAATGTTAGCTATGGCTGAACATCCCGACGTAATGTGTTGTATCGTCTCTGTTGTTTGTTGACACCTTCTGCACTTATCCGACACGATGTTTGGATCTCTTATAACAAATTTCTTGTAATTGTTGGTATTAATAACTTGGTCTTGGATCGCCATCATAAATCCTTCTGTTTCTGGAAACAATGTTCCATCAGAGAGCCACTTATTTGATGCTTCCTTGTCGATATATGGTTGATTGAGGTCGTAATGATGTCGACCATGAAGCGCTTTCTGGGCCCACTCCGCCTGTTTGTCAGAGTCTGTAACGATTTCAAGTTTTTTATCAGGGTTCACAAGATCTAAGGGGGAATAGTTTTTATCTGCTTTCGCGACCAGCTCATGCAATTTAGATGTTTGAGCCTTGCCAATGAAGAACTTTTGGAGTTTAGATATTTGATTATAATGTAAATTAACTATGTCCGTTAGAGCTCTCCCTCCCTCTTTTCTTGGTAATGTGGTCCTAATAACTGATGATGTCGGGTGGTGACATTTGTGTTTGGTCATCATGGTTCGCGTTGTTCTTTGAATATCTTCCAGTTCTGTTTTTGTCCACTTCAGAGTTCCAAATGAGTATGTCAGGATCGGTATGGCGTAGGTGTTAATTGCTTTGGCGAGATTTCCTGCGTTCAACTGGGATTTCAATAAAGCAGATATCCTTTGAGTGAACTGTCCTCGAATTTTGGTTTTTGCTTGCTTCTGGTCAAGTAGCTTAGCTTGCTGAAATCCTAGATATTTGTAGGTTTCACCATTTTGCATGGCATTTATAATGTTCCCATTAGGTAGTAATACATCTCCGTTAACGATTTTACCCTTCTCGATATTTAAGGTTTTGCACTTGTCTAATCCAAATCCCATTTGTATATCACTTGAAAATTTTTCAGTAATATTAAGTAAATGTTGAATTTGACGCTGGTTTGATGCGTATATTTTGATGTCATCCATGTATAAGAGGTGGGAAACAGTGCAGCTAGTGTTTCTGTTGGCCTTGATTTTAAAGCCGTAATCCGTATCGTTAAGTAGATTGGAGAGTGGATTCATTGCCAAACAAAACCAAAGTGGACTCAGGGAGTCGCCTTGGAAGATCCCCCTACGGATAGAAATTTCATCAGTTTCGAGGTATTGACCATTTATTTGTAAATGAAGGTTCGTTCGCCAGTGCTTCATCGATGATTCAAGAAAAGTAACAAGAGTGGGGTGTACTTTGTAAATTTGCAAAACTTTAACAAGCCAGGAATGTGGAACGCTATCAAATGCTTTCCTATAATCTACGAAAGCCGTGTAGATGTTGCGCTGTTCCTTCTGCGCCTGTTTTAGTATTACCGAATCGATGATGAGTTGCTCTTTGCAGCCTTGGTGATCTCGTCTGCACCCTTTTTGTTCTTCCGACAAGATGTTGTTTTGATCGGCATGTCTGTAAATACGGTTAGTAATGCAAGACGTTAATATTTTATATATAGTTGGAAGGCATGTTATAGGTCTATACTGCGTAGGATCGTGAGTTTGATGCGTTTTGGGAAGCAAGTGGGTCGAACCCAGTGTCAGAAATGGTGGTGTATCTTCTGGATGCTGCAGAATATGTGTAAATGATCTTGCCATTGCTTCATGCAGACTGTCAAACTTCTTATACCAGAAGTTTTGGACATGGTCAACTCCTGGTGTCTTCCAATTACTGGTGCTCTTTATAGCTTCAGTTACCTCGCTTGTTGTCAAGTTAACGAAAGGCATTGGTTCAATGTTAATTTTTTCCTCCTCAGTTCTTATCCAGTGAGCGTTGGATTTATGTTCGATAGGGTTCGACCATAAAGAAGACCAGTACTCCGTTAGCTCATCTTTATCTGGGAGACTTTGGTTGTGATTGTTTACAGTACCGCTTAGTTGCCTGTAAAATAACTTCTGATTGTTATTGAATAAGTAGTTCTGTTGTTTCCTTTTCGTGCACTTGACATATCGTGACAAACGTTTTGATTTTGCCTTTAACTTTTGCCTGAGTGAATCGATATATTCACATACATGTTGTTTATGTTGTGGGTGACCTGTATAAGTGTTGATTCTTCGATAGATCTTCCTCACTCTGTTTGTTAAGCGCCTAGACGGTTTCAAGTTGTTTATTATTATTATTATTATTATTATTATTATTATTATTATTATTATTATTATTATTATTATTATTATTATTATTATTATTATTATTATTATTATTATTATTATTATTATTATTATTATTATTATTATTATTATTATTATTATTATTATTATTATTATTATTATTATTATTATTATTATTATTTTATTTAGGTGCATCGATTTCTGTGATCATTAGCACCAGAATTTGAAGAACGAAAAACTTATCGTTTTCGATTACAGGAGTTATATTTTATTGAAAAGGTTAGTAGATTTTAGGTATTGTAATAAATTTTGAATTTTCTTGGTTTTCGTGAAATTGTCTGCGAGATGTTCAGATATGTCAAAAATCTGCCGCATATTTCCATATCCTGGACACTCGCATATGATATGTGACACTGTGGTTAATTCACCACAACGGAGGCATATCGGATGATCTTGTCCTCCTAGTAGAAACGCGTGCGTTAATGCTGTATGCCCGAATCTCAATCTGTGAATCTTCACTCTGTCAGCCCTGGGCAGTGCTTCTGGAGGTCGCCAAGGCCCACCAGAGGGTTTTATTGACTTTAGGCTGCTGTTCACTCGGTCCCATTCCTGATGCCACTTTCTTTTCAATAAAGATTTATATTCCCCCTTTATATCATCTGCCCTCAAAACCATAACGTCGACTGCCTTTTTATCAGCAGCCTCACGAGCTGCTGTATCTGCGTTTTCATTGCCCATTATTCCGACATGGCTTGGTGCCCAAATAAAATTAACATATTTACCAATATCATGGAGGTGATTAATAGAAAATAATATTGTCTTGACTAGAGGATCATCTGAAAATGGGTTTGAAATTGACTCAAGGACGCTGAGAGAGTCACATACGATCATGGTGTCCTGATTTGATCTTGCCATGCCGCAAAACTGAAGTGCTTGCCAAATAGCATAAAGTTCAGCTGTGAATATGGATGCGTAAGGTGACAGGGACCAAGAAAACGTTTGATTTCCAATGGATAGAGCACTGCCTGTACCAGTTGATGTTTTAGATCCGTCTGTATATAAAATTGTTGACTTAGGAAACTCGTGTAAGATTTCAAGAAAGCGCTGACGGTAGATTAATGGGGCAGTGCAATTCTTAGGGAATTCAGTCAGGTCTAAGCGGAAAGAAATTTTTGGTAGCTGCCATGGAGGAACTTCGAAATCTTTTAATGAGAGAATGGTCAAGTTATACAATTTCAGTGGTGGCAGAGTTTCGCGTGCTCTGATTCCTACTGGCCTTGTGATAGTTGGTCTATCAGCATATCCGCCGTGTTCTTCCAACAAAATCGGAAGATTTCGATGGTTGGGTTGTGCTCGTATTCTGGAGATGTAATTTGCTAGTAGTTTCTGGCGGTGAAGTCGTAAAGGTGGAAACCCTGTCTCACTACAAATACTCACAGTGGGTGTTGTACGAAAAGCACCTATTGAGTACCTCATACCTGCATGATGTATGGGGTCCAGTAAACTCAGCGTTGATTTCCGAGCCGATGAATAAACTATGGACCCGTAGTCTATCTTGGCGAGAACAAGAGACCGGTAAACATTTAACAGAGTGTCTGCATCAGCTCCCCAGCTAGTGCTGGCAAGGCATTTTATTACATTCATTGTCTGCTTACACCGCACTACCAAATTCTCTAGATGTTTGCGCCAAGTTAGTTTTGAATCAAATATGATTCCGAGGAATTTGATAGATTCTTTGCATTCAATTCAATTCAAGGAACTTATAAACAGAGGTAAGTTGCCCCGGAATCCCCAGTCATAAAGTTTTCTCATAATTCCATACCTCCATGTCATATCGTAAGCCTTTTCGAGGTCGAAAAATACAGCGACGGTATGTTCGCGTTTTCTGAAAGATTCTTGTATAGTATGTTCGAGATATACAAGTTGATCTGTAGTTGATCGGTGCTTTCGAAATCCTGCTTGGTCGTCATCTAAACATCCCTGTGATTCAAGCAACCATATTAGTCTATTGCTCACCATTTTCTCCATTATCTTTCCCATACTACATGTGAGGCTTATGGGCCTATAATTAGTAGGAAATAAAGGATCCCTTCCTTCTTTCAAAATAGGGACAATTATCGCCTCTTTCCACTGAGGTGGGTAGCTATTTGACTGCCATATTTTGTTGTACAAATTGAGTGGCAATGCTTTGAAATCGGATGGTAGACGATTAATCGTTTCATAGCATATTGAGTCAGGTCCCGGGGATGATTGCTTAGAACAGGAAAAAGCATATTCAAATTCGATTAGAGTAAAGGGTGAGTTATAATGGAGATGTTTACGTGAGGAAAAGTTAAGAGGTAGTTCTTGTAGGTTTTTGGACTGTGAAAATTCTTCTTCGTAATTCTGATTGCTGCTTGCAGCACAGTAATGGCTGGCCATGCATTCTGAGATTATTTGTGGACAATCGGATATCTCGCCAGTTTCTGTCCGCAGATATTTGAGTGGTGGTGAAAAATTACTTCCAGCAACCGCCTTGACTTTTCGCCATACCTCTGATATAGTTGTACTAGAAGACATCGAAGACACAAATGTACTCCAAGATGATCGCTTACTCTGTACAACAATGCGGCGAGCTGTTGCTCTTGCTTTCTTGAATAGGATCAGATTTTCTAGTGATGGGTATCTCTTGAATCTGTTAAAGGCCTTCTTCTTAGCCTGTATGGCATCCTTCACTAAAGGGTTCCACCAAGGAACCATACGTCTATCAGGTAGCTGCGTTCTAATTGGAATCGCCATTTCAGCTGCTCTTTTGATACTACGAGTGAGCTTGTCAACCGATTGAAGGACATTAGCAGATTCATCGGGAAGATCGAGATGTTGTTCGAATACGTTCCAGTCTGCTTTATCTACAAGCCACTTGGGGGGTAAAGGTAGTCGACTTCTTGGAATATCCGTGGATATGACAATGGGAAAGTGGTCGCTATTATGTAGATCATGCAGAACTCTCCAGGACAAACGAGGGACAATTCTTGGTGATGCAAATGATAGGTCAATAGCACTGAAGTCTCTGGATCTTGCGTTAAAGTAAGTCATCGCACCAAAATTAAACACAGCTAAATCGTCTCTTTCTAGCAACTGTTCAATGATTAGTCCACGAGCGTCTCGTCGAAGAGAACCCCAGAGAGGGTTGTGGGAGTTCATGTCTCCCACTAGTATGAACGGGACGGGCAATTGCGATATGAGATCTAAGTCTTCTTTTCGCCAGTTAGCGTTAGGTAAGTATAGACAGCACATAGTCATAGTCACAGGGGCCAGAATTTGTACAGCAACCGCTTGTAAGGCAGTATTCAAAACCAGTGAAGAATGGGGTATGTCATTCCTAATCAGCGCAGCCACGCCACCCTTTGCTCGAATGGCGAGATTTGTATCCTTTCGATATATTTTGTACCCTCTGATGGAGTACGGTTGATTTGGCTTAAAATGTGTCTCCTGTAGACATATACATATTGGAACCATTTCAGCGATAAGTAACTTGAAATCACAATAATGAAGAATACAACCATTGCAATTCCATTGAATTATGGAATTCATAAGCGTTGGGTCAGACATAGGGTTGATGATTTAAAATATATATATATATATATATATATATATATATATATATATATATATATATATATATATATATATATATATATATATATATATATATAAATAAGATAAATAAAAATAGATAAAAAAAATCTAGGATGGTTGTATACTTTTGTGGGGATATATATCACAAAATATCAAACAATATCACAAAATATCACAGAATATCACAGTAAATAATTGTGGACCATCAGATAGAGCCCTTTCGGGGCTTACCTTTTGGCCAACCTTTGGTTTTCTTTTTATCTCTTTCTTGAGCATTACGGTTTAACCAATCGTCTTCGGACGAAGACGGATCTTTAGACTCATCCCTCTTACGCTTTTCGGGTACAGAATCTGGGACAACAGTACTTCGACTATTGTCCGATTCTTTGCAAGTTCCAGTGTTATGAGGTAGTGGGAGTGTAAAAGGCTGAGTTTCATGCTGCTTGGTTACTCCTCTAGGGACGAAAACATCCTTTAAAGCATTGTTACGAAGGTACTAATTCTAGTATCTTTGAATTCTAGTTCTTTGAATATCTTCCAGTTCTGTTTTTGTTTGTTTGTTTCAGTAATATTAAGTAAATGTTGAATTCGACGCTGGTTTGATGCGTATATTTTGATGTCATCCATGAATAAGAGGTGGGAAACAGTGCAGCTAGTGTTTCTGTTGGCCTTGATTTTAAAGCCGTAATCCGTATCGTTAAGTAGATTGGAGAGTGGATTCATTGCCAAACAAAACCAAAGTGGACTCAGGGAGTCGCCTTGGAAGATCCCCCTACGGATAGAAATTTCATCAGTTTCGAGGTATTGACCATTTATTTGTAAATGAAGGTTCGTTCGCCAGTGCTTCATCGATGATTCAAGAAAAGTAACAAGAGTGGGGTGTACTTTGTAAATTTGCAAAACTTTAACAAGCCAGGAATGTGGAACGCTATCAAATGCTTTCCTATAATCTACGAAAGCCGTGTAGATGTTGCGCTGTTCCTTCTGCGCCTGTTTTAGTATTACCGAATCGATGATGAGTTGCTCTTTGCAGCCTTGGTGATCTCGTCTGCACCCTTTTTGTTCTTCCGACAAGATGTTGTTTTGATCGGCATGTCTGTAAATACGGTTAGTAATGCAAGACGTTAATATTTTATATATAGTTGGAAGGCATGTTATAGGTCTATACTGCGTAGGATCGTGAGTTTGATGCGTTTTGGGAAGCAAGTGGGTCGAACACAGTGTCAGAAATGGTGGTGTATCTTCTGGATGCTGCAGAATATGTGTAAATGATCTTGCCATTGCTTCATGCAGACTGTCAAACTTCTTATACCAGAAGTTTTGGACATTGTCAACCCAATTCCCTTCTGATGTCATCAATGGACTTTTCCAGCCGGCGTTGCCACCAAGGCTTGAGCTGTTTGTAGTCTTCACCCCGATTGTTCTTTGGGGATTGGATTTGTTGATTGTGAATTCGAAGCACTGCTACCGCTCCACAATAGATGAGAGTGTGGAGTTGTTCCAGCGCTTCGCAGTCTTCAGCATGGTTCTGCAGTAGTAAGTTCACAGCTGCTAGTATGCTGTTAGTGCTCTTATTGGTTCGAGGCTTGGGTAGTTTTGGCCGGTGTATTGGGTTGGTGCCATTAAATTCCGCTAGTGCTTTACAAAGTTCGGTATTATAGTCATTATCGGTGGTTTTGTCGCAATCATTGTTTATCTCCTCAACGCCATCGTGGTCTCCTTGTGCATTCTCCGATTTATGTGTATCCTGATCGGTAATTATGTCATTCTCTCCATCTTGAAGGTCAAGAAGGACTTCACCTCGAATTTGTTGCAACCTCGGACTGGGTAGTAGATTGTTTCTCACAATACTTCGACGTTGGTCAGCAATACGCTGTTCCGTGAGATGGTGAAATTCTGGAAAATGTTCAATGAATGCACGGTGGAGGGCGTATCTGTATGTCGTCATATCAGTTTCCATCTTGGTGATTTTAAAGTAGGAGCGCATAATGAATGAGCTTAGCTCGATAGTCCACTTCATGCGCTTCCTGGGCTTTCCGGCTATTGTGGTCGTAGATGTGCCGATGTTTCTGGAGTGACGCAACTCCAGAAACATCAGAAGCCGGTGGCGGAGGATCGATGTTGTTTTCCCCCTGAGTGTGGTTCGCAGTAGCCCTACTCGGTGTCACGCTGCGCCTACCGCTAACCGAGGAAGAAGGTAAATCATTTTTCGAACAAGCCCTTCTAGCATCAACTTGAACGCGACAAGAGTTTAAGGTGTTGCAATGTCGATTCACCTGACGATTCCTGAGATTTAAGGTCCCGGAATTTACAATCGAATTATTGTTCCCCCCATAATCCGTGGAGCAGACAGCCGATGTACTAGGTACACTAGCAGTGTGGGATTCTGAGCATTTAGCTCTACCCACCTGGGGTAATCTAGTTTTACAATTCGACATCGAGATTGTCGCATTTTAGACCTACTGCCAGGTGCTGATTCAGCCGCTCCTTACATGGAGAACAGACGCTGTCGGAGTACCGCTCCTTACATGGAGACCGTCGTGTCCTGAAACTAACTGGTTTTGGTTCGCTCCGAGGTATTTAATTTCCTCGATACCTTCTACATCTAAAAGGCATTCTCCGATCCACCACCTGGGGAAGCGCCCGATAGGGGACCAGTACCCCCACGGGTTATTTTTTTTTATTATTTATTTTATGCAGCATCGATAACTAAGATCATTAGCTGCAGCCTCCATTTCTAAATACGGTTAGTTATATGAACAGCTCTAAGGTAAGTTAGTGTTTTTAATATACTTTCTCTACTGAAAAGTTTGTTTAGAATTGTAGGTTCAACTCCACATAGTGTTCGGTGGACTTGAAAATATTGGCAACTGAATATATTTTCCGGAAGAAGCCTATGGTTACAATGGGGACATCTGGGCCTAGGATTACCAACGAGAAGATGTGAATGAGTCAGGTGAGTATGTCCAATTCTCAATCTGCAAATTATTACCTGCTCGCGCCTTGTTAAATTTGTTGGGTATAACCATTTATTTATAGTTGGCTTAATAGTTTTAAGTTGGCCATTAGATTGAGACCATCTTTGTTGCCATATTTTTTGTACGATGTCTTTAATATTGATTTTTAAGTCACTATAAGGTATGGGTATACCGTTATCTACTGGACATTCCGTGGCTAATTTTGCAGCAGAGTCGGCTTTCTCATTCCCAGGAATTTGACAGTGTCCTGGAATCCATATTAATTCGCATATTTTATTTATAGTTGTTAGATACGTGTTTAATTCCAATATGCGTTGACATGTTATGTTCTTTGTAAATACATTACTTATCAAACTGATAGCACTAAGGGAGTCTGAGCACACAGTACATGATTGATAATTCGACATTGAAAAATACAAAAGAGCTTGCCAAATAGCGTATAGTTCAGCCGTGAAGACTGAACAGGAGTTATGGAGCGCCCATTGATATACACCACTATTCACGACTATAGCAGAACCAGTTCCATTATCAAATTTTGATCCGTCAGTATAAATAATGAGATTATTTTGTCGGGATTCTAATTCTGCATAAAAAAGTACTCTATAAGTTGAAGGAGGGGTATTTTCTTTTTTCCAAGATGCTAATTTGGTGTTAATTTTTGGGACAGAGAAAGCCCATGGAGGCACCGTGGACATCTGTTCTGTCAAAATTGGGTCCTGTATTACAGAAAACTTTTTGCAGGCTCCAATGTTTCTCGCTCTTACCGGACGCGTTGTGGATGGTCTTGTTCCAAATTCATTATTAGAACTGGAAAAGGTATAATTAATGTGAGATGGTATAGAGAGAATCTTTGAGGCATATATCATTATTTGGGAATCTCTCCTGAGGTCCGGAGGAAGAACACCGGCATCACATTGTACAGCCATTGTTGAACTAGTTCTGAATGCACCTGTTGCATATCTTAAAGCTGCTGCTTGAATTCTGTCTAGACGTGTAAGTCTAGATCGCCTACAGGAGTTATAGACAACAGCTGCATAGTCTATTTTACCCTGAATGACTGATTGATAAAATTTCAAAAGCACTTCCCTGTCACCCCCCACTTTATGCTGGACATACATTCAATTATATTTAATGCCTTTTGACACTTTGCTTCAAGTTGGATTAGCTGCTCGTTCCAAAGAAGTTTCGAGTCAAATATTAGGCCGAGACATTTTATGCTGCTTCTGACATTAATACGAACGCCCTCCATATATAGCTTGGGATCCTCATGTGTTCGTCTTAATCTACAGAAGTGAATGGATGTAGTTTTTTCTGTTGAAAATTTAAATCCCCTTTGCTTTACCTCTTTATTCAGGTGAATTATGTCCTCATTTAAACACCGATTGATAGTATCCATGAACTGATTCCGTAAAAATATTACCAGATCGTCAACATATAAAATTTTTTCCACATTGGTTTCATTTTTCTCCAATATAAAATTAATTGCAATTGCAAATAATGTTACACTCAAAACGGATCCTTGAGGGATTCCATTTTCCAGAGTTCTAATCGAAGATTGCGCAGTACCTACTCTCACAGTAAAAATCCTTTCTTCAAGAAAGTTCTGAAGTAGTATTGGGAGTTTTCCCTTTAGTCCCCACTTGTTGAGTTGCGTAAGGATAGAAAATCTCCAGACTCGGTCATAGGCTTTTTCTAGGTCAAAACTCACCGCAACAAGATGTTCCCGTTTCAAAAATGCTTTTTGAATTTCGTTCTCTAAGTACACTAGGGTGTCAATTGTAGAATGTTTGCTGCGGCAACCAGTTTGATTTTGAGAAAGAAGGTTGTTTGATTCCAACCACCAGGAGAGTCTTGTATTAATAATTTTTTCAAAAAGTTTTCCTAAACAGCTTGTTGAGGATATAGGTCGATAGCTGTTAGTGTCAGACGGAATTTTATCGGGTTTTAAAAACGGGACAATAGTAGCCATCTTCCAGCTTTTTGGGAATGATCCTGAATTTAAGACACAATTGAATAGATTGAGAATGTATTGTAAATCCACTTCTGATAGGTTTTTTATCATGCCGTAGAGGACATCGTCATGACCAACTGCCGCCTCTTCACTATTTTCCATCGCGTGGTACAACTCATTAATTGTTATTGGGAAGTTGTAGGGTTCCCCATTCTGGGAAGTGAAGTCAAGTCTCATAGACTCTTGTCTAGCTTTGTATTCGGAGAATTCTTCTTCATATATGGATGACTTACTAGAGGATTCATAGTGATCGGCAAATTCTTCGCAAATTTGTTGTGGGTCCGTGACTACATCATTACCAGATTTTAATATTTGGGGAAACTCAAGTGTTTTTGCCAGTAATTATTTTTATTTTTCTCCAAATTTCCTGTAGACTTACCTGTGGGGTAATTGTTCCGACGTATTCCTGCCAGGAAGCTGTTTTAGATTGAATGATCAATCTCCTCGAATAAGCTCTAGCTCTTTTGAAGTTAATCAGATTTTCTAATGTGGGGTACCTTTTAAATTTATTATAAAATGTCTTTCTCTGTTTAATAGCTACTTTGATGTTTTCATTCCACCATGGAACACATCTGCGTGATGTAGTCGAATTTGACCTGGGGATGCTTGATTTAGCTGCTTCCACTAATGACTTTGTAACAATATAAACGGCATTATCAACATTGTCAGGGAGACTGGGGATATTAACAGATTCTTTATATTTATTCCAGTCCGCTTTCTTTGTTAACCATCTTTCTTTCATTGCAAACACTTTTGCATGTGTATCAGTTTTTATGATTATTGGGAAATGATCACTAGAATGTAAGTCGTCGTCTACATCTCAGAATAATCTAGGTGCAAGCTGCGGAGAGCATAAGGATAAGTCAATAGCAGATGTAGCGCCATTTCTGGCACTAAAGTGAGTGGGTTTTCCACTGTTCAAAATTATTAAATTATTATTATCTATCACAGATTCCATGCGGCGACCTTTGGTATCCACAATTGTGGATCCCCAGGATGGCGAATGAGCGTTAAAATCCCCTACAATAAAAAGAGGTGGAGTAAATTGGTTGATCACATCCTGGATCTGTTGTGAATGCCAGTTCCCATCCGGTAAGTAGAAATTACATATAGTAGTTTTAATTGGGTAATCAATCTGAACCGCTTTGACTTGTAAATTTGTAACTAATCTAACGTCTTTTGCAGGTATATTATTACTGATAAAAATAGCGACTCCTCCTTTGGCTCTGATGGAAGGTTGTCCATCTTTACGGAAACACTGAAACCCTCTAAGGCGAAAAGGTTCCTCTGGTTTAAGATGGGTTTCTTGAAGAAGAATAATTTATGGCGAAAACTGTTTTTTCAATAGATCGATCTCACCAATATGATTTTTGATACCATAGCAATTTCATTGGATAAAAATATTGTTTGTTCTGTCCATTGATTGTGATTATTATTATTATTATTACTTTTCTTTCAGCTATTTTTGACTGTAATCTTGGTGAAGTCGAGATGAAATTTATTAAAATCGAAATTTATTGTAGATATAAAAATATTTATATAAAATGTAAATATTAAAACGTGTAAATAACATAAATAAAATATAGATCTGAATAAAAATTTAAAATATCACAGATTATTATTTTTCTGGAGGTAACACCATCTCCTCTAAAGCATTCGAAGACGGCAGAATAAAGTCTGGGGTTGACGAGGTATTAGTCAAAGATTCTTTTGTTTTCTCACAAGTTGTGGCATCCATTTTATCGAGGCTCTTTTTTCTTGGTTTGCCTTTTGGCCACCCTCTTCTTCCTTTCTGTTTTTTTCGATAACTTACTCCGCTAGACACTGATTCGTTATCTGACGAGCCTGGGTGATCCCGCTTATATACAGATGGAAGAGACTGACAATCGGAGGCTTGCGAGGTGATACTTGAGGCTAACGGAAACGTGATACATCTTTGTATAGAGCTTAGTAACAATGGTGTTAGTTCTTTGACAAGCTCTTGGATATTTACTTGTGGAGGAGCAGACAAAGGGGTAGTAGTAGCTGCACGAGCATAAGATATATTAGGTTTAGGGGTAATAACAGCTACTTTTTTCTTAGCTTCAAAATAGGAAATATTTTCCTTCACTTTCACTTCCAGTTTTGCTACTTCCTGCTTATATACTGGACATTCTCTGGCTCTCGATGAGTGTGGCCCACTACAGTTGACACATGTAAATGGCGGTTCACATGGTTTATCGGTGTGAAGTGGTTTACCGCACTCACATAACGGTTCTTTATTGCATCTTGCCGCAGGATGTCCAAAAAGTTGACAGCGGAAACATCTTAGTGGCGATGGAATGTTTGGTCGGACCTTAAGTATATAAAAGGCGATTTTAATTTCACGTGGCATTTTTGGGGTGTCAAAGGTTAGAATATGAATAGGAGTGTCCGATAGGGTACCTCCTTTCTTTGATTTTATTCTTCTCACTCCTATTATCCCTTGGTCTTTTAGTTCATCTAATATTTCTTGTTCTGTACAGATTAAGAGATCTCTACAATTTACTACACCTTGACATTGATTTAGTTTGATATGTGGAACTATTTCAACTTCGTAATTCAGTACATGAGTTAATTTTTTAATTTGACTTGATTGTGCTGCAGAAACTGTTTCGAGTAGTAAGCCGTCCTTTATTTTTCGCATATTTTTTACCTGTCCCACTTTTCCGTGAATATATTTATGTAATAAGAAGGGATTCGTTGTAGCGAAATCTCCTTCTTTTCTTTTCACTGTAACAATTTTATTAATATCTATTGATGTTGTTTAGCAACTGGAAAGTTCTTACATAAATGCGAACGGCAGCTTTTCGTCAGTGAGCATAAGTCGTAGGAACTGTTGCTTACATGTGTAATTTTATATGATTGAAAAAGTTTTGAATAAAAAGTAGTCTACCCATGAGCGCCACTTTATTTTAAACAGTAGAGTGATTAACCTCATCAAAATAAAGAAAAAATGAAGTAATGTTGAAAATATATCTTAATAAATTTACCAAAAAAATATGAAAATATTAAAAGTGTAGACCAGAAAGAATAAACACAAGTTAGTTGTCTTCAATTACATTTATTAAATCAAAAGAAAATGTGTCGATAACCCGACTCGACATGTGATAGTACAATAAACAAATTTATTAATTTAACAAGAAAATAGAATACCTATTCTAAAAAAAATATGTGAAATACCTGGGCTATTAGAGCCAAATGAAGTTTTTTTTAAAACATTTATATATTGATAACCCTACTCAACATATAATATAAAAATATACCACAAATTATAGCTATAATATGTTCACACCAATATTTATATATAACTCAACACTAAATTAAGTTTGGATGATAAAGTACTTACAAAAAATATATCCAAGCCTATAGTACTTGAATATCAAAAAAATATGAAAATGGAATGGTAATATACCTTTAACAATAAATGTATCAAGGCATATGCAACTTGTTTACCAAAAATTAACTTGAAAAGTAAAGTACTTGAAATAAATGTTTTAACTTTATTGTACTCAAATGTTAAAACTAAATTTGAAATATTAACTTTTAATAAATGTACTAATGCGAAAATTACCAGTGTCAAAGCAAATACATTAAAACTATGGTTGTCAACCATTGGTTGAATACAACTGAAAATTCATACTATAAAAAAATGGAAAAATAAAAAAATGAAACCTGCATCTCAGGATCGGAAAAGGATCCTTCTAAACACTACCCTCAGGACTGCTAATGGTGGTGTAGAAGTGGAGTGGAGTTATAACATCTTCGGAGTTCTCGAACTACCAAGCAAACAGGACACACGTGGACTTCATCATGGATCGAAGGTATGGCTCCTTCAACAGAATTTCTGGGGCCGGAAGGACGTTATTCTGGAGGTAACAGAATTGTTGACTCCCGTCTTTCTCAAATCCCGGACCTTGATCTGGACCAACCAAAATATTCTTGAGACAGACAACTATGGCAACTAGCCAAAATGGCTTCCCTACAAGGGTCAGCCTCAGCCGCGTGGATGGCTGGTTTTCAGCCCTGGCGGTGATCCCTAATAGAAAATTATTCTATTAACTGCGAACTAGATATTCCTTGATCAAACTTACCCTCTGTCAATGAAGGGGACACCAAAAACAGGAAGGCATTTAAGCCTAACAGCAGAACGCAAAATAGCATTATTTCTTCCATCATGCTCACATATAAAAGAAGGAATTAAAGAAAAAACTAACCCAACTAGATAGATAGGTGATATTAATCATGGTTGCCAACTGAAGAGACTCGACAACGACACCTAACCAACTTCTAAGACTCGGCCTGTGCCTGCTTAACATTCCAGCTACTGCATCATAGAACTAACTCAATTCGATGACAGAACTCTACACGACTACTAATCGAACAAACATCAATACTAACCTACAATTATTAAGATGCATGTGCCTTCCTACAACTGACAGTTGTCAATATGATAAACAAACTAATTTATTATATTAATTATACATATATACAAAGAAAAATCAAAAGGAGGTAAGCATACATTTCATTGATTTTATAGATGACTAATTTTGTTTATTGCTTTTAGGTTCTTATAATTAAATCAACTTCTACAAATATTCCAGTATTACTAAAATTCTTTTGAAGTGCATGAAAATATAGATGATCAAAGTTTCGAATCTAATTACTATTTATATGTTGTTGTAAATACATAAGTACTGAACAAATAAAGCATGGAAATGAATCCTTAATTAACTTGTTTCTTAATTTACATATCAAAATTGGGTAAGTGAATTTTTAAATGCTACATCACGATCAAAAACCGAGGTTGATTTCTCGTCTCCTGATTCGTGTTCTTTGTTTGTTGGTGCTTTTCTGTAGTCGCAGATTCAGCACCACCCTCTGCGACCATTGGTGATTTTATTTTTTCAGAACTCATTCAGTTCCCACGAGTAGGGAAGAATTTCAAGGTCCACTGTGGCAGTGCTCCCTTACTACAGTAAGGCTGCATACAAATGAGGATCGCCTGGCACTCACAGGGCATCGTTAATAACTGCATTTTGGATGAGCCATTCATCTTGTTGGCACGATAGCTTCCACCTTAAGATTCCAGATTTTTTATTGAGGTTTACTCCTCTGAAATTCCGGAGTGATTTGTGAAGGAAAATGGATTGGGAGAGGATGGGTCAGCGGGCAGCTGGACTGGAGTCTCGTGGGTTCGTCAGACCCTTAGTATGCCAGCATCACGATGGGCATGGCCCACCGTAACACCAGCATACCCCCCTTCGGGGTATTATTATTATTTCCAATTCAAGTGTACTCTTGCTCAGCTTATTATTATTATTATTATTATTATTATTATTATTATTATTATTATTATTATTATTATTATTATTATTATTATTATTATTATTATTTCCAATTCAAGTATACTCTTGCTCAGCTCTTGCTGGTAATGTTCACCTATCCCGAGCGTTTGTAAACGCAAATGGGATTAGGCACAGCAGTTACATATTTAGAAATTTACGGACAGTGTGACAAGTATTCAAAATTGCAGCCTTCTGCAGATCGATGTATGTGTTTTTGTGAAGACCCAGTTTGGTGAGGCTGTCTTGTAGAGTTTTGGGGATTAGTCCCTTAGATGAAACAATGACCGGCACCACCTCTACTTTCTCTGCATGCCACATCTGTCCTACCTCAATTGCAAGATCGGTGTTTTTTGCAATTTTCTCGTTGTATTTGTCCAACATATTGTTGTTATTGGGTACAGCAACATCCACTAGAATAACCGAGTTAGCTTTTTTATCCACAACTACAATATCAGGCCGGTTATTCGTCACCCGTCTATCGGTGATAATTGACCTATCGTAGTATAGTCTAAAATCAGCATTCTCTAGAACTGCATGAGGATGGTACTTGTAATAAGGCGTGTAGGTGTTAACTAATCCAAATTTGTTGGCCAACTTCTGATGAATGATGTTGCACAGTTGGTTGTGTCTGCGAAGGTAATCAATGTTAGCTATGGCTGAATATCCCGACGTAATGTGTTGTATCGTCTCTGTTGTTTGTTGACACCTTCTGCACTTGTCCGACACGATGTTTGGATCTCTTATAACAAATTTCTTGTAATTGTTGGTATTAATAACTTGGTCTTGGATCGCCATCATAAATCCTTCTGTTTCTGGAAACAATGTTCCATCAGAGAGCCACTTATTTGATGCTTCCTTGTCGATATATGGTTGATTGAGGTCGTGATGATGTCGACCATGAAGCGCTCTCTGGGCCCACTCCGCCTGTTTGTCAGAGTCTGTAACGATTTCAAGTTTTTTATCAGGGTTTACAAGATCTAAGGGGGAATAGATTTTATCTGCTTTCGCGACCAGCTCATGCAATTTAGATGTTTGAGCCTTGAAAATGAAGAACTTTTGGAGTTTAGATATTTGATTATAATGTAAATTAACTATGTCCGTTAAAGCTCTCCCTCCCTCTTTTCTTGGTAATGTGGTCCTAATAACTGATGATGTCGGGTGGTGACATTTGTGTTTGGTCATCATGGTTCGCGTTGTTCTTTGAATATCTTCCAGTTCTGTTTTTGTCCACCTCAGAATTCCAAATGAGTATGTCAGGATCGGTATGGCGTAGGTGTTAATTGCTTTGGCGAGATTTCCTGCGTTCAACTGGGATTTCAATAAAGCAGATACCCTTTGAGTGAACTGTCCTCGAATTTTGGTTTTTGCTTGCTTCTGGTCAAGTAGCTTAGCTTGCTGAAATCCTAGATATTCGTAGGTTTCACCATTTTGAATTGCATTTATAATGTTCCCATTAGGTAGTAATACATCTCCGTTAACGATTTTACCCTTCTCGATATTTAAGGTTTTGCACTTGTCTAATCCAAATCCCATTTTTATATCACTGGAAAATTTTTCAGTAATATTAAGTAAATGTTGAATTTGACGCTGGTTTGATGCGTATATTTTGATGTCATCCATGTATAAGAGGTGGGAAACAGTGCAGCTAGTGTTTCTGTTGGCCTTGATTTTAAAGCCGTAATCCGTATCGTTAAGTAGATTGGAGAGTGGATTCATTGCCAAACAAAACCAAAGTGGACTCAGGGAGTCGCCTTGGAAGATCCCCCTACGGATAGAAATTTCATCAGTTTCGAGGTATTGACCATTTATTTGTAAATGAAGGTTCGTTCGCCAGTGCTTCATCGATGATTCAAGAAAAGTAACAAGAATGGGGTGTACTTTGTAAATTTGCAAAACTTTAACAAGCCAGGAATGTGGAACGCTATCAAATGCTTTCCTATAATCTACGAAGGCCGTGTAGATGTTGCGCTGTTCCTTCTGCGCCTGTTTTAGTATTACCGAATCGATGATGAGTTGTTCTTTGCAGCCTTGGTGATCTCGTCTGCACCCTTTCTGTTCTTCCGACAAGATGTTGTTATGATCCGCATGTCTGTAAATACGGTTAGTAATGCAAGACGTTAATATTTTATATATAGTTGGAAGGCATGTTATAGGTCTATACTGCGTAGGATTGTGAGTTTGATGCGTTTTGGGAAGCAAGTGGGTCGAACCCAGTGTCAGAAATGGTGGAGTATCTTCTGGATGTTGCAGAATATGTGAAAATGATGTTGCCATTGCTTCATGCAGACTGTCAAACTTCTTATACCAGAAGTTTTGGACATTGTCAACTCCTGGTGTCTTCCAACTACTGGTGCTCTTTATAGCTTCGGTTACCTCGCTTGTTGTCAAGTTAACGAAAGGCATTGGTTCAATGTTCATTTTTTCCTCCTCAGTTCTTATCCAGTGAGCGTTGGATTTATGTTCGATAGGGTTCGACCATAAAGAAGACCAATACTCCGTTAGCTCATCTTTATTTGGAAGACTTTGGTTGTGATTGTTTACTGTACCGCTTAGTTGCCTGTAAAATAACTTCTGATTGTTAATGAATAAGTAGTTTTGTTGTTTCCTTTTCGTGCACTTGACATATCGTGACAAACGTTTGGATTTTGCCTTTAACTTTTGCCTGAGTAAATCCATATATTCACATACATGTTGTTTATGTTGTGGGTGACCTGTAAAAGTTTTGATTTTTCGATAGATCTTTCTCACTCTGTTTGTTAAGCGCCTAGAAGGTTTCAAGTTGTTTTTAAACTCTGTTATTATTATTATTATTTCCAATTCAAGTGTACTCTTGCTCAGCTCTTGCTGGTAATGTTCACCTATCCCGAGCGTTTGTAAACGCAAATGGGATTTGGCACAGCAGTTACATATTTAGAAATTTACGGACAGTGTGACAAGTATTCAAAATTGCAGCCTTCTGCAGATCGATATATGTGTTTTTGTGAAGACCTAGTTTGGTGAGGCTGTCTTGTAGAGTTTTGGGGATTAGTCCCGTAGATGAAACGATGACCGGCACCACCTCTACTTTCTCTGCATGCCACATCTGTCCTACCTCAATTGCAAGATCGGTGTATTTTGCAATTTTCTCGTTGTATTTGTCTAACATATTGTTGTTATTGGGTACAGCAACATCCACTAGAAGAACCGAGTTAGCTTTTTTATCCACAACTACAATATCAGGCCGGTTATTCGTCACCCGTCTATCGGTGATAATTGACCTATCGTAGTATAGTCTAAAATCAGCATTCTCTAGAACTGCATGAGGATGGTACTTGTAATAAGGCGTGTAAGTATTAACTAATCCAAATTTGTTGGCCAACTTCTGATGAATGATGTTGCACAGTTGGTTGTGCCTACGTAGGTAATCAATGTTAGCTATGGCTGAACATCCCGACGTAATGTGTTGAATCGTCTCTGTTGTTTGTTGACACCTTCTGCACTTGTCCGACACGATGTTTGGATCTCTTATAACAAATTTCTTGTAATTGTTGGTATTAATAACTTGGTCTTGGATCGCCATCATAAATCCTTCTGTTTCTGGAAACAACGTTCCATCAGAGAGCCACTTATTTGATGCTTCCTTGTCGATATATGGTTGATTGAGGTCGTGATGATGTCGACCATGAAGCGCTTTCTGGGCCCACTCCGCCTGTTTGTCAGAGTCTGTAACGATTTCAAGTTTTTTATCAGGGTTTACAAGATCTAAGGGGGAATAGTTTTTATCTGCTTTCGCGACCAGCTCATGCAATTTAGATGTTTGAGCCTTGCCAATGAAGAACTTTTGGAGTTTAGATATTTGATTATAATGTAAATCAACTATGTCCGTTAAAGCTCTCCCTCCCTCTTTTCTTGGTAATGTGGTCCTAATAACTGATGATGTCGGGTGGTGACATTTGTGTTTGGTCATCATAGTTCGCGTTGTTCTTTGAATATCTTCCAGTTCTGTTTTTGTCCACTTCAGAATTCCAAATGAGTATGTCAGGATCGGTATGGCGTAGGTGTTAATTGCTTTGGCGAGATTTCCTGCGTTCAACTGGGATTTCAATAAAGCAGTTATCCTTTGAGTGAACTGTCCTCGAATTTTGGTTTTTGCTTGCTTCTGGTCAAGTAGCTTAGCTTGCTGAAATCCTAGATATTTGTAGGTTTCACCATTTTGCATGGCATTTATAATGTTCCCATTAGGTAGTAATACATCTCCGTTAACGATTTTACCCTTCTCGATCTTTAAGGTTCTGCACTTGTCTAATCCAAATCCCATTTGTATATCACTTGAAAATTTTTCAGTAATATTAAGTAAATGTTGAATTTGACGCTGGTTTGATGCGTATATTTTGATGTCATCCATGTATAAGAGGTGGGAAACAGTGCAGCTAGTGTTTCTGTTGGCCTTGATTTCAAAGCCGTAATCCGTATCGTTAAGTAGATTGGAGAGTGGATTCATTGCCAAACAAAACCAAAGTGGACTCAGGGAGTCGCCTTGGAAGATCCCCCTACGGATAGAAATTTCATCAGTTTCGAGGTATTGACCATTTATTTGTAAATGAAGGTTCGTTCGCCAGTGCTTCATCGATGATTCAAGAAAAGTAACAAGAGTGGGGTGTACTTTGTAAATTTGCAAAACTTTAACAAGCCAGGAATGTGGAACGCTATCAAATGCTTTCCTATAATCTACGAAAGCCGTGTAGATGTTGCGCTGTTCCTTCTGCGCCTGTTTTAGTATTACCGAATCGATGATGAGTTGCTCTTTGCAGCCTTGGTGATCTCGTCTGCACCCTTTTTGTTCTTCCGACAAGATGTTGTTTTGATCGGCATGTCTGTAAATACGGTTAGTAATACAAGACGTTAATATTTTATATATAGTTGGAAGGCATGTTATAGGTCTATACTGCGTAGGATCGTGAGTTTGATGCGTTTTGGGAAGCAAGTGGGTCGAACCCAGTGTCAGAAATGGTGGTGTATCTTCTGGATGCTGCAGAATATGTGTAAATGATCTTGCCATTGCTTCATGCAGACTGTCAAACTTCTTATACCAGAAGTTTTGGACATGGTCAACTCCTGGTGTCTTCCAATTACTGGTGCTCTTTATAGCTTCGGTTACCTCGCTTGTTGTCAAGTTAACGAAAGGCATTGGTTCAATGTTAATTTTTTCCTCCTCAGTTCTTATCCAGTGAGCGTTGACTTTATGTTCGATAGGGTTCGACCATAAAGAAGACCAGTACTTCGTTAGCTCATCTTTATCTGGGAGACTTTGGTTGTGATTGTTTACAGTACCGCTTAGTTGCCTGTAAAATAACTTCTGATTGTTATTGAATAAGTAGTTCTGTTGTTTCCTTCTCGTGCACTTGACATATCGTGACAAACGTTTTGATTTTGCCTTTAACTTTTGCCTGAGTGAATCGATATATTCACATACATGTTGTTTATGTTGTGGGTGACCTGTATAAGTGTTGATTCTTCGATAGATCTTCCTCACTCTGTTTGTTAAGCGCCTAGATGGTTTCAAGTTGTTTTTAAATTCTGTAAGCTGCCCCAATTCCCTTCTGATGTCATCAATGGACTTTTCCAGCCGGCGTTGCCACCAAGGCTTGAGCTGTTTGTAGTCTTTACCCCGATTGTTCTTAGGGGATTGGATCTGTTGATTGTGACTTCGAATCACTGCTACCGCTCCACAATAGATGAGAGTGTGAAGTTGTTCCAGCGCTTCGCAGTCTTTAGCATAGTTCTGCAGTAGTAAGTTCACAGCTGCTAGTATGCTGTTAGTGCTCTTATTGGTTCGCAGCTTTGGTAATTTTGGCCGGTGTATTGGGTTGGTGCCATTAAATTCCGCTAGTGCTTTACAAAGTTCGGTATTATAGTCATTATCGGTGGTTTTGTCGCAATCATTGTTTATTTCCTCAACGCCATTGTGGTCTCTTTGTGCATTCTCCGATTTATGTGTATCCTGATCGGTAATTAAGTCACTCTCTCCATCTTGAAGGTCAAGAAGGACTTCATCTCGAATTTGTTGCAACGTCGGACCGGGTAGTAGATTGTTTTTCACAATACTTCGACGTTGGTCAGCAATACGCTGTTCCGTGAGATGGTGAAATTCTGGAAAATGCTCAACGAATGCACGGTGGAGGGCGTATCTGTATGTCGTCATATCAGTTTCCATATTCGTGATTTTAAAGTAGGAGCGCATAATGAATGAGTTTAGCTCGATAGTCCACTTTAT
Organism: Lochmaea crataegi; assembly: GCA_947563755.1. Lineage (NCBI taxonomy): Eukaryota > Metazoa > Arthropoda > Insecta > Coleoptera > Chrysomelidae > Lochmaea > Lochmaea crataegi. The sequence continues at coordinate 30,018,326 of OX387431.1, read as the reverse complement.
GCGCTTCCTGGGCTTTCCGGCTTTTGTGGTCGTAGATGTGTCGACTTGCGTCACTCCAGAAACATCAGAAGCCGGTGGCGGAGGATCGATGTTGTTTCCCCCCTGAGTTTGGTTCGCAGTAGCCCTACTCGGTGTCACGCTGCGCCTACCGCTAACCGAGGAAGAAGGTAAATCATTTTTCGAACAAGCCCTTCTAGCACCAACTTGAACGCGACAAGAGTTTAAGGTGTTGCAATGTCGATTCACCTGACGATTCCTGAGATTTAAGGTCCCGGAATTTACACTCGAATTATTGCTCCCCCCAGAATCCGTGGAGCAGACAGCCGATGTACTAGGTACACTAGCAGTGTGGGATTCTGAGCATTTAGCTCTACCCACCTGGGGTAATCTTGTTTTACAATTCGACATCGTGATTGTCGCATTTTAGACCTACTGCCAGGTGCTGATTCAGCCGCTCCTTACATGGAGAACAGACGCTGTCGGAGTACCGCTCCTTACATGGAGACCGTCGTGTCCTGAAACTAACTGGTTTTGGTTCGCTCCGAGGTATTTAATTTCCTCGATACCTTCTATATCTAAAAGGCATTCCCCGATCCACCACCTGGGGAAGCGCCCGGTAGGGGACCAGTACCCCCACGGGTTATTATTATTATTATTATTATTATTATTATTATTATTATTATTATTATTATTATTATTATTATTATTATTATTATTATTATTATTATTATTATTATTATTATTATTATTATTATTATTATTATTATTATTATTATTATTATTATTATTATTATTATTATTATTATTATTATTATTATTATTATTATTATTTCGAATTCAAGTGTACTCTTGCTCAGCTTTTGCTGGTAATGTTCACCTATCCCGAGCGTTTGTAAACGCAAATGGGATTAGGCACAGCAGTTACACATTTAGAAATTTACGGACAGTGTGACAAGTATTCAAAATTGCAGCCTTCTGCAGATCGATGTATGTGTTTTTGTGAAGACCTAGTTTGGTGAGGCTGTCTTGTAGAGTTTTGGGGATTAGTCCCGTAGATGAAACGATGACCGGCACCACCTCTACTTTCTCTGCATGCCACATCTGTCCTACCTCAATTGCAAGATCGGTGTATTTTGCAATTTTCTCGTTGTATTTGTCTAACATATTGTTGTTGTTGGGTACAGCAACATCAACTAGAAGAACCGAGTTAGCTTTTTTATCCACAACTACAATATCAGGCCGGTTATTCGTCACCCGTCTATCGGTGATAATTGACCTATCGTAGTATAGTCTAAAATCAGCATTCTCTAGAACTGCATGCGGATGGTACTTGTAATAAGGCGTGTAGGTGTTAACTTATCCAAATTTGTTGGCCAACTTCTGATGAATGATGTTGCACAGTTGATTGTGCCTGCGTAGGTAATCAATGTTAGCTATGGCTGAACATCCCGACGTAATGTGTTGTATCGTCTCTGTTGTTTGTTGACACCTTCTGCACTTGTCCGACACGATATTTGGATCTCTTATAATAAATTTCTTGTAATTATTGGTATTAATTACTTGGTCTTGGATCGCCATCATAAATCCTTCTGTTTCTGGAAACAATGATCCATCAGAGAGCCACTTATTTGATGCTTCCTTGTCAATATATGGTTGATTGAGGTCGTGATGATGTCGACCATGGAGCGCTTTCTGGGCCCACTCTGCCTGTTTGTCAGAGTCTGTAACGATTTCAAGTTTATTATCAGGGTTTACAAGATCTAAGGGGGAATAGTTTTTATCTGCTTTCGCGACAAGCTCATGCAATTTAGATGTTTGAGCCTTGCCAATGAAGAATTTTTGGAGTTGGGATATTTGTGTGTAATGTAAATTAACTATGTCCGTTAGAGCTCTCCCTCCCTCTTTTCTTGGTAGTGTGGTCCTAATAACTGATGATGTCGGGTGGTGACATTTGTGTTTGGTCATCATGGTTCGCGTTGTTCTTTGAATATCTTCCAGTTCTGTTTTTGTCCACTTCAGAATTCCAAATGAGTATGTCAGGACCGGTATGGCGTAGGTGTTAATTGCTTTGGCAAGATTTCCTGCGTTCAACTGGGATTTCAATAAAGCAGTTATCCTTTGAGTGAACTGTCCTCGAATTTTGGTTTTTGCTTGCTTCTGGTCCAGTAGCTTAGCTTGCTGAAATCCTAGATATTTGTAGGTTTCGCCATTTTGCATGGCATTTATAATGTTCCCATTAGGTAGTAACACATCTCCGTTAACGATTTTACCCTTCTCGATATTCAAGGTTTTGCACTTGTCTAATCCAAATCCCATTTGTATATCACTGGAAAATTTTTCAGTCATATTAAGTAAATGTTGAATTTGACGCTGGTTTGATGCGAATATTTTGATGTCATCCATGTATAAGAGGTGGGACACAGTGCAGCTGGTGTTCCTGTTGGCTTTGATTTTAAAGCCGTAATCCGTATCGTTAAGTAGATTGGAGAGTGGATTCATTGCCAAACAAAACCAAAGTGGACTCAGGGAGTCGCCCTGGAAGATCCCCCTACGGATAGAAATTTCATCAGTTTCGAGGTATTGACCATTTATATTTAAATGAAGGTTCGTTCGCCAGTGCTTCATCGATGATTCAAGAAAAGTAACAAGAGTGGGGTGTACTTTGTAAATTTGCAAAACTTTAACAAGCCAGGAATGTGGAACGCTATCAAATGCTTTCCTATAATCTACGAAAGCTGTGTAGATGTTGCGCTGTTCCTTCTGCGCCTGTTTTAGTATTACCGAATCGATAATGAGTTGTTCTTTGCAGCCTTGGTGATCTCGTCTGCACCCTTTCTGTTCTTCCGACAAGATGTTGTTTTGATCGGCATGTCTGTAAATACGGTTAGTAATGCAAGACGTTAAAATTTTATATATAGTTGGAAGGCATGTTATAGGTCTATACTGCGTAGGATCGTGAGTTTGATGCGTTTTGGGAAGCAAGTGGGTCGAACCCAGTGTCAGAAATAATGGTGTATCTTCTGGATGTTGCAGAATATGTGTAAATGATCTTGCCATTGCTTCATGCAGACTGTCAAACTTCTTATACCAGAAGTTTTGGACATGGTCAACTCCTGGTGTCTTCCAATTACTGGTGCTCTTTATAGCTTCGGTTACCTCGCTTGTTGTCAAGTTAACGAAAGGCATTGGTTCAATGTTTATTTTTTCCTCCTCAGTTCTTATCCAGTGAGCGTTGGATTTATGTTCGATAGGGTTCGACCATAAAGAAGACCAGTACTCCGTTAGCTCATCTTTATTTGGAAGACTTTGGTTGTGATTGTTTACTGCACCGCTTAGTTGCCTGTAAAATAACTTCTGATTGTTATTGAATAAGTAGTTTTGTTGTTTCCTTTTCGTGCACTTGACATATCGTGACAAACGTTTGGATTTTGCCTTTAACTTTTGCCTGAGTAAATCCATATATTCACATACATGTTGTTTATGTTGTGGGTGACCTGTAAAAGTTTTGATTTTTCGATAGATCTTTCTCACTCTGTTTGTTAAGCGCCTAGACGGTTTCAAGTTGTTTTTAAACTCTGTTAGCTGCCCCAATTCCCTTCTGATGTCATCAATGGACTTTTCCAGCCGGCGTTGCCACCAAGGCTTGAGCTGTTTGTAGTCTTTACCCCGATTGTTCTTTGGGGATTGGATTTGTTGATTGTGACTTCGAAGCACTGCTACCGCTCCACAATAGATGAGAGTGTGAAGTTGTTCCAGCGCTTCGCAGTCTTTAGCATGTTTCTGCAGTAGTAAGTTCACAGCTGCTAGTATGCTGTTAGTGCTCTTATTGGTTCGAAGCTTGGGTAGTTTTGGCCGGTGTATTGGGTTGGAGCCATTAAATTCCGCTAGTGCTTTACAAAGTTCGGTATTATAGTCATTATCGGTGGTTTTGTCGCAATCATTGTTTATTTCCTCAACGCCATTGTGGTCTCCTTGTGCATTCTCCGATTTATGTGTACCCTGATCGGTAATTATGTCATTCTCTCCATCTTGAAGGTCAAGAAGGACTTCACCTCGAATTTGTTGCAACGTCGGACCGGGTAGTAGATTGTTTCTCACAATACTTCGACGTTGGTCAGCAATACGCTGTTCCGTGAGATGGTGAAATTCTGGAAAATGTTCAATGAATGCACGGTGGAGGGCGTATCTGTATGTCGTCATATCAGTTTCCATCTTGGTGATTTTGAAGTAGGAGCGCATAATGAATGAGTTTAGCTCGATAGTCCACTTCATGCGCTTCCTGGGCTTTCCGGCTTTTGTGGTCGTAGATGTGCCGACTTGCGTCACTCCAGAAACATCAGAAGCCGGTGGCGGAGGATCGATGTTGTTTTCCCCCTGAGTGTGGTTCGCAGTAGCCCTACTCGGTGTCACGCTGCGCCTACCGCTAACCGAGGAAGAAGGTCCTACTGCCAGGTGCTGATTCAGCCGCTCCTTACATGGAGAACAGACGCTGTCGGAGTACCGCTCCTTACATGGAGACCGTCGTGTCCTGAAACTAACTGGTTTTGGTTCGCTCCGAGGTATTTAATTTCCTCGATACCTTCTATGTCTAAAAGGCATTCCCCGATCCACCACCTGGGGAAGCGCCCGATAGGGGACCAGTACCCCCACGGGTTATTATTATTATTATTATTATTATTATTATTTTTTTTTTTTTTTTTTTTCCTTCTATTTAGGTGCATCGATTTCTGTGATCATTAGCACCAGAATTTGAAGAACGAAAAACTTATCGTTTTCGATTACAGGAGTTATATTTTATTGAAAAGGTTAGTAGATTTTAGGTATTGTAATAAATTTTGAATTTTCTTGGCGTTCGTGAAGTTGTCTGCGAGATGTTCAGATATGTTAAAAATCTGCCGCATATTTCCATATCCTGGACACTCGCATATGATATGTGACACTGTGGTTAATTCACCACAACGGAGGCATATCGGAGGATCTTGTCCTCCTAGGAGAAACGCGTGCGTTAATGCTGTATGCCCGAATCTCAATCTGTGAATCTTCACTCTGTCAGCCCTGGGCAGTGCTTCTGGAGGTCGCCAAGGCCCACCAGAGGGTTTTATTGACTTTAGGCTGTTGTGCACTCGATCCCATTCCTGGTGCCACTTTCTTTTCAATAAAGATTTATATTCCCCCTTTATATCATCTGCCCTCAAAACCATAACGTCGACTGTCTTTTTATCAGCAGCCTCACGAGCGGCTGTATCTGCGTTTTCATTGCCCATTATTCCGACATGGCTTGGTGCCCAAATAAAATTAACATATTTACCAATATTATGGAGGTGATTAATAGAAAATAATATTGTCTTGACTAGAGGATCATCTGAAAATGGGTTTGAAATTGACTCAAGGACGCTGAGAGAGTCACATACGATTATGGTTTCCTGATTTGATCTTGCCATGCCGCAAAACTGAAGTGCCTGCCAAATAGCATAAAGTTCAGCTGTGAATATGGATGCGTAAGGTGACAGGGACCAAGAAAACGTTTGATTTCCAATGGATAGAGCACTGCCTGTACCAGTTGATGTTTTAGATCCGTCTGTATATAAAATTGTTGACTTAGGAAACTCGTGTAAGATTTCAAGAAAGCGCTGACGGTAGATTAATGGGGCAGTGCAATTCTTAGGGAATTCAGTCAGGTCTAAGCGGATAGAAATTTTTGGTAGCTGCCATGGAGGAACTTCGAAATCTTTTAATGAGAGAATGGTCAAGTTATGCAATTTCAGTGGTGGCAGGGTTTCGCGTGCTCTGATTCCTACTGGCCTTGTGATAGTTGGTCTATCAGCATATCCGCCGTGTTCTTCCAACAAAATCGGAAGATTTCGATGGTTGGGTTGTGCTCGTATTCTGGAGATGTAATTTGCTAGTAGTTTCTGGCGGTGAAGTCGTAAAGGTGGAAACCCTGTCTCACTACAAATACTCACAGTGGGTGTTGTACGAAAAGCACCTATTGAGTACCTCATACCTGCATGATGTATGGGGTCCAGTAAACTCAGCGTTGATTTCCGAGCCGATGAATAAACTATGGACCCGTAGTCTATCTTGGCGAGAACAAGAGACCGGTAAACATTTAACAGGGTGTCTGCATCAGCTCCCCAGCTAGTGCTGGCAAGGCATTTTATTACATTAATTGTCTGCTTACACCGCACTACCAAATTCTCTAGATGTTTGCGCCAAGTTAGTTTTGAATCAAATATGATTCCGAGGAATTTGATAGATTCTTTGCATTCAATTAATGTATTATTAATGTATAACATAGGGTCATAGTGAGGCCTACGTAGTCTGCAGAAGTGAACACAACTCGTTTTTTCTCTGGAAAACTTATATCCCACTCCTCTAGCATTTTGAACAATTTGGTCTATCGATCGTTGTAGCTTACGGGTAGCGGATCCAACGGTAGGTGCAGAAGAAACTATCGTCAGATCATCAACATATAAACAAATTCCGACTGTCGGGTCGACCGAGGTAGCTATGTGGTTGACTGCGATAGCGAAGAGTGTTACACTCAAAGTGGAGCCTTGCGGGATTCCATTTTCGAGGGGTTTGAGCGAGGACAGAGTGTCGCCCACTCTCACTCTGAAATTTCTTTCAGATAGGAAGGAACTTATAAACAGAGGTAAGTTGCCCCGGAATCCCCAGTCATAAAGTTTTCTCATAATTCCATACCTCCATGTCATATCGTAAGCCTTTTCGAGGTCGAAAAATACAGCGACGGTATGTTCGCGTTTTCTGAAAGATTCTTGTATAGTATGTTCGAGATATACAAGTTGATCTGTAGTTGATCGGTGCTTTCGAAATCCTGCTTGGTCGTCATCTAAAAATCCCTGTGATTCAAGCAACCATATTAGTCTATTGCTCACCATTTTCTCCATTATCTTTCCCATACTACATGTGAGGCTTATGGGCCTATAATTAGTAGGAAATAAAGGATCCCTTCCTTCTTTCAAAATAGGGACAATTATCGCCTCTTTCCACTGAGGTGGGTAGCTATTTGACTGCCATATTTTGTTGTACAAATTGAGTAGCAATGCTTTGAAATCGGATGGTAGACGATTAATCATTTCATAGCATATTGAGTCAGGTCCCGGGGATGATTGCTTAGAACAGGAAAGAGCATATTCAAATTCGATTAGAGTAAAGGGTGAGTTATAATGGAGATGTTTACGTGAGGAAAAGTTAAGAGGTAGTTCTTGTAGGCTTTTGGACTGTAAAAATTCTTCTTCGTAATTCTGATTGCTGCTTGCAGCACAGTAATGGCTGGCCATGCATTCTGAGATTATTTGTGGACAATCGGATATCTCGCCAGTTTCTGTCCGCAGATATTTGAGTGGTGGTGAAAAATTACTTCCAGCAACCGCCTTGACTTTTCGCCATACCTCTGATATAGTTGTACTAGAAGACATCGAAGACACAAATGTACTCCAAGATGATCGCTTACTCTGTACAACAATGCGGCGAGCTGTTGCTCTTGCTTTCTTGAATAGGATCAGATTTTCTAGTGATGGGTATCTCTTGAATCTGTTAAAGGCCTTCTTCTTAGCCTGTATGGCATCCTTCACTAAAGGGTTCCACCAAGGAACCATATGTCTATCAGGTAGCTGCGTTCTAATTGGAATCGCCATTTCAGCTGCTCTTTTGATACTACGAGTGAGCTTGTCAACCTCTTGAAGGACATTATCAGATTCATCGGGAAGATCGAGATGTTGTTCGAATACGTTCCAGTCTGCTTTATCTACAAGCCACTTGGGGGGTAAAGGTAGTCGACTTCTTGGAATATCCGTGGATATCACAATGGGAAAGTGGTCGCTATTATGTAGATCATGCAGAACTCTCCAGGACAAACGAGGGACAATTCTTGGTGATGCAAATGATAGGTCAATAGCACTGAAGTCTCTGGATCTTGCGTTAAAGTAAGTCATCGCACCAGAATTCAACAAAGCTAAATCGTCTCTTTCTAGCAACTGTTCAATGATTAGTCCACGAGCGTCTCGTCGAAGAGAACCCCAGAGAGGGTTGTGGGAGTTCATGTCTCCCACTAGTATGAACGGGACGGGCAATTGCGATATGAGATCTTCTAAGTCTTCTTTTCGCCAGTTAGCGTTAGGTAAGTATAGACAGCACATAGTCATAGTCACAGGGGCCAGAATTTGTACAGCAACCGCTTGTAAGGCAGTATTCAAAACCAGTGAAGAATGGGGTATGTCATTCCTAATCAGCGCAGCCACGCCACCCTTTGCTCGAATGGCGAGATTTGTATCCTTTCGATATATTTTGTACCCTCTGATGGAGTACGGTTGATTTGGCTTAAAATGTGTCTCCTGTAGACATATACAAATTGGAACCATTTCAGCGATAAGTAACTTGAGATCACAATAATGAAGAATACAACCATTGCAGTTCCATTGAATTATGGAATTCATAAGCGTTGGGTCAGACATAGAGTTGATGATTTAAAAAATATATATATATAAATAAGATAAATAAAAATAGATAAAAAAAAAATTCTAGGATGGTTGTATACTTATGTGGGGATATATATAACAAAATATCAAACAATATCACAAAATATCACAGAATATCACAGTAAATAATTGTGGACCATCAGATAGAGCCCTTTCGGGGCTTACCTTTTGGCCAACCTTTGGTTTTCTTTTTATCTCTTTCTTGAGGTATACGGTTCAACCAATCGTCTTCGGACGAAGACGGATCTTTAGACTCATCCCTCTTACGCTTTTCGGGTACAGAATCTGGGACAACAGTACTTCGACTATTGTCCGATTCTTTGCAAGTTCCAGTGTTAGGAGGTAGTGGGAGTGTAAAAGGCTGAGTTTCAGGCTGCTTGGTTACTCCTCTAGGGACGAAAACATCCTTTAAAGCAGTAACAAGCGAAGGTACTAATTCCTTAATTAGAGCGGACATGTCAGTTTTGGCTGGAGTTGAGGCAGCATTCACATATGAGACACCTGGAGAAGGGGTCTGTATGTCCACATTCTTCTTTGCATCAAAGTATGAAATGTTATCTCTCGCTTTTACTTCTTGGATAGCACTTTCTTTTTTAAAAATGGGGCAAGTTCGTGAACGGGCTGAATGAGATCCTTTACAGTTCACACAGGAGATCGGCTCATTACATGGGGATCCTTCGTGCAAAGGCATTCCACAAACACAAACTTGTTCATTATTACATCTCATAGATGTATGTCCGAATTTTTGGCATCTAAAACAGCGCATTGGGGATGGTATGTATAATCTCACATTCAGTCGGTAGAAAGCAACTTTAACCTTATCTGGTAATTCGGGTCTATCAAATGTCAAGATATGATTAGCAGTTTCTTTCAGTTCTCCATTGATCTTAGTACTAATACGTCTCACTTCGATTACACCTTGGTCTTTCAGGTTCTCTGCTATTTCCTCGATAGTACTATTTAGCAAATCTCGGTGATATATTACTCCTCTAGCAACATTCATTGTTTTGTGGGCGATAACTTCAACTTCGTGGTCTCCCATTTTTTTAATTTTTATGAGCCTGTTAGATTGTGCTGCTGATACTGTTTCGACAAGCAGACCTTCTCTTATCTTCTTAACATTTCTAACTTCACCTATCAAACCATACAAACATTTTTCAATTACAAACGGACTAACTTTGGAGAAGTCTCCATCATTTTTCTTCACGACCAGGAACCGGGGTACAACCACCTTCTCCTGAGTCGAGCCAACATCCTTAAGGGTGGATGCGGAAACCACTGGGGTTTTTGTTAAATTAGTTGGATTCATATATGATCCCACGAGTCGGGAAGAAATACAATTCGCTACGGTAGTGCTCCCTTGCCGCAGTGAAGCTGCATACAAGCGAGAGTCGCCAAGTTCTCGCAGGGCATCGTTCACGATCATCTCCAGGTGACCATACATTCCTCGGCATGATAAAGCTTACACCTTGAATTCTGGATTTTTTATCGAGGTTTTCTCCTCTAGATTCCTGGGAATCTAACCTCTTAGTCGCCTTTTACGACAGGTGGGCTATCCCCTGGGGGTATTCTTGTGAGTGGTCCCGCCCCCAGACGGGTAATTATTATTATTATTATTATTATTATTATTATTATTATTATTATTATTATTATTATTATTATTATTATTATTATTATTATTATTATTATTATTATTATTATTATTATTATTATTATTATTATTATTATTATTATTATTATTATTATTATTATTATTATTATTATTATTATTATTATTATTATTATTATTATTATTATTATTATTATTATTATTATTATTATTTCCAACTCAAGTGTACTCTTGCTCAGCTCTTGCTGGTAATGTTCACCTATCCCGAGCGTGTGTAAACGCAAATGGGATTAGGCACAGCAGTTACATATTTAGAAATTTACGGACAGTGTGACAAGTATTCAAAATTGCAGCCTTCTGCAGATCGATGTATGTGTTTTTGTGAAGACCTTGTTTGGTGAGGCTGTCTTGTAGAGTTTTGGGGATTAGTCCCGTAGATGAAACGATGACTGGCACCACCTCTACTTTCTCTGCCTGCCACATCTGTCCTACCTCAATTGCAAGATCGGTGTTATTATTATTATTATTTCCAATTCAAGTGTACTCTTGCTCAGCTTTTGCTGGTAATGTTCACCTATCCCGAGCGTTTGTAAACGCAAATGGGATTAGGCACAGTAGTTACACATTTAGAAATTTACGGACAGTGTGACAAGTATTCAAAATTGCAGCCTTCTGCAGATCGATGTATGTATTTTTGTGAAGACCTAGTTTGGTGAGGCTGTCTTGTAGAGTTTTGGGGATTAATCCCGTAGATGAAACGATGACCGGCACTACCTCTACTTTCTCTGCATGCCACATTTGTCCTACCTCAATTGCAAGATCGGTGTATTTTGCAATTTTCTCGTTGTATTTGTCTAACATATTGTTGTTATTGGGTACAGCAACATCAACTAGGAGAACCGAGTTAGCTTTTTTATCCACAACTACAATATCAGGCCGGTTATTCGTCACCCGTCTATCGGTGATAATTGACCTATCGTAGTATAGTCTAAAATCAGCATTCTCTAGAACTGCATGCGGATGGTACTTGTAATAAGGCGTGTAGGTGTTAACTAATCCAAATTTGTTGGCCAACTTCTGATGGATGATGTTGCAAAGTTGATTGTGTCTGCGTAGGTAATCAATGTTAGCTATGGCTGAACATCCCGACGTAATGTGTTGTATCGTCTCTGTTGTTTGTTGACACCTTCTGCACTTGTCCGATACGATATTTGGATCTCTTATAACAAATTTCTTGTAATTGTTGGTATTAATTACTTGGTCTTGGATCGCCATCATAAATCCTTCTGTTTCTGGAAACAATGTTCCATCAGAGAGCCACTTATTTGATGCTTCCTTGTCGATATATGGTTGATTGAGGTCGTGATGATGTCGACCATGGAGCGCTTTCTGGGCCCACTCTGCCTGTTTGTCAGAGTCTGTAACGATTTCAAGTTTATTATCAGGGTTTACAAGATCTAAGGGGGAATAGTTTTTATCTGCTTTCGCGACCAGCTCATGCAGTTTGGATGTTTGAGCCTTGCCAATGAAGTATTTTTGGAGTTGAGATATTTGTTTGTAATGTAAATTAGCTATGTCCGTTAGAGCTCTTCCTCCCTCTTTTCTTGGTAGTGTGGTCCTAATAACTGATGATGTCGGGTGGTGACATTTGTGTTTGGTCATCATGGTTCGCGTTGTTCTTTGAATATCTTCCAGTTCTGTTTTTGTCCACTTCAGAATTCCAAATGAGTATGTCAGGACCGGTATGGCGTAGGTGTTAATTGCTTTGGCAAGATTTCCTGCGTTCAACTGGGATTTCAATAAAGCAGTTATCCTTTGAGTGAACTGTCCTCGAATTTTGGTTTTTGCTTGCTTCTGGTCTAGTAGCTTAGCTTGCTGAAATCCTAGATATTTGTAGGTTTCACCATTTTGCATGGCATTTATAATGTTCCCATTAGGTAGTAACACATCTCCGTTAACGATTTTACCCTTCTCGATATTCAAGGTTTTGCACTTGTCTAATCCAAATCCCATTTGTATATCATTGGTCTTGGATCGCCGTCATAAATCCCTCTGTTTCTGGAAACAATGTTCCATCAGAGAGCCACTTATTTGATGCTTCCTTGTCGATATATGGTTGATTGAGGTCGTGATGATGTCGACCATGGAGCGCTTTCTGGGCCCACTCTGCCTGTTTGTCAGAGTCTGTAACGATTTCAAGTTTATTATCAGGGTTTACAAGATCTAAGGGGGAATAGTTTTTATTTTATTTTATTATTATTATTATTATTATTATTATTATTATTATTATTATTATTATTATTATTATTATTATTATTATTATTATTATTATTATTATTATTATTATTTTTTTTTTTTTTTGTAGGAAGGGGAAATCCATTTTACGGACAGAGTGCTGGACTCCTATCTTGACGATATAATACCAGCTAAAACCCCTCCCCTAGAGCGACGACTACTATGGTCATTTGCTCTTAAAATATCACAGGTAAGTAAATTCTTAAATTCTATATCACAGATAAAGTAGGTCTTTGGTTTTCATAATTAGATTTTATCGAACAGGTTGATACTTTTCATAAATCCTAGTGTGATTTCAATAGTATCTTTTTTCAGGTTTTCTTCAGTAGCAGGGTTCAAACCAAACCGCTGCCTTTGGTCGTTGAACATTTGACATTCACTGATAATGTGGCTCACTGAGATGATTGAATCGCAGTGATCACACATTGGTGCTGGTTCACCCTTGAGGAGATGTTGGTGTGTAAGGCTAGTGTGCCCTGAGCGGAGTCGGAAAGCTTTAACCGTTTCCAGTCTACATAGTCCTGTGGAAGCATATTTCGTCTGAACTATTGGTTCTACTCTACGAAGTAACGTATCAGTGTTGTTCCATGTATTTTGCCACTCATCTATGATTTTCAGTCTCAGGTTGTTTCTGAAATCAGATCTCTGCACACCTGCTTGATTGGCATTTTGGTCTTCAATGAGAATTTTAGGGAATTCTATGTCGAGATTTCTCAGAAATTCCGAATATCGCACTGCAAGCGGACGAGTAATGGTAGGTTTATTGAGGTATATATTTCCTTCCGGAAACAGAAATTCATTGTTTGGATTCCTAGGGTAAGATTTAACGCCTGATAAATAGGATGTCATGAGCATCTTTCTTCTTTGTTCCAGGGGCATTACAGCAGCTTTACAATGGAGACTTTGGATTGGAGTCGTTGGAAATGCATTCAAACAGTAACGTATAGCTAGATTTTGAATTCTTTCTAATCTAATTAACTGATTTTTTCTAGCTGAAGAGTAAACAATGCTACCATAATCAATTTTTGACAATATTAATGCTTTGTATATCATTAGCAGACTTTTCGGGTCAGCTCCCCATTTTGTGTGTGCTAGGACTTTCAAAACATTCAGAAACTGTCTGCATTTGGTGTTAAGATGTCCAATGTGTTCATGCCAGGTAAGTTTGTTGTCAAATATTAATCCTAAGAATTTAATAGTATCCACACACTTTATAGTATTTTCTTTCAGGTATAATAATGGATCGTAATGAGGTTTTCTGAGTCGACAAAAATGTAGACTTTTCGTTTTCTCTTTAGAGAATTGAAAACCAATTTTTTCTCCATTTCTAATGATTTTATTAATGGCTGGTTGCAATACGCGTGTGATGTCACCTACTGTTTTGCCACTACAGAAAATTGCCACATCGTCAACGTAAAGACATTTGTTGATATCTTGATTGATACCTGCGCATATTTCATTGATAGCAATTGCAAAGAGAGTGCAGCTGAGTGTTGAACCTTGTGGGACACCATTTTCTAATAATCTAGTAGTTGAGAAGTCTGTAGCAACTTTTACTTTGAAACATCTATCTTTGAGAAAAGATTCAATAAATAGTGGTAGTTTTCCTTTCAATCCGAATTTAAACAGTTTGTCCAAGGTTCCATAACGCCAAGTCATATCGAAGGCTCCTTTAATGTCAAAGAACACCGCTATTAAATGTTGCCTTTTTCGGAATGCTTCCTGAATGGAGTGTTCTAGTAGGACTAAGTGATCTATTGTTGATCTCTCCTTCATATACCCTGCCTGATAGGAAACTAATATTCCATTATTTTCCAGGTATTCTTGGAGTCTGTTATTCACCATCCTTTCGAGAAGTTTTCCCTCACAGCAGGTAAGACTAATGGGTCGTAGGTTTGATGGTAACAATTTATTTTTATTAGGTTTAGGTATAGGGATAATAACTGCTTCTTTCCAGGACTCAGGGTAAGTACTTTCATTCCATAATTTATTGAATAGCTCTAAAAGTGTTTCTTTAATTTCAGGTGTTAAGTTTTTGAGCGTATCATATGAAACTGTATCCGGACCAGGAGCGCCGTTTCTGGATTGCTGAAGGGCTTCTGATTCCAGGTATCTCTTTTGTTTTTCAATATAACTTTTCTTGCTTTTGCTCTAGCTTTTTTGAATATTATCAGGTTTTCAGTAGTGGGGTATCTTCTAAATTTATTCAGTGCTTGTTTTTTGAGTTTAGTTACATTTTTTGCTTCTACATTCCACCAAGGTACCGCTTTTTTTCGTTCTTTTTTTCCAGATTTTGGTATACTGTTATTTGCTGCTGTGAGTATACAGGTCGTGACTTTTTCAACAGTCAACTCTGTCGGTGGTTCAAGTGAATTCCTGAACTTTTCCCAGTCAGCTTTCGACGTGTTCCATCTTACGGGTACAGAATGTATGATTTTTGGTTTATCCATTTGAATGTGTATTGGAAAATGGTCACTGTTGTGTAAATCGTCATCAGTACTCCAGACAAGTTTTGGCAGCAAATCACTGGATGCCATTGTGAGGTCTATTGCAGAGAAGTTATTTGATTTTGTGTTGAAGTGTGTTGCAGATCCCGTGTTTAGAAGAGCGAGATCATCTCTTTCCAGCCATCTTTCGAGAATCCGACCTTTAGCATCTGTTTTCAATGAGCCCCAGAGTTTGTTGTGTGAATTGAAGTCTCCGATGAGCACGTATGGTGAAGATAGTTGCCCTGTGATGTGGTCGAGTTGTTCGATCGTCCAATTTGTATCAGGTAAGTAAATATTACAAAGTGTTATTTTAACAGGACTTATCACTTTAATCGCAACAACTTGTAGTTCAGTATTAATGTTGATCTCTGAGCTGACGACGTCTGATCTGATAATAATTGCTACACCACCATGTGCTCTGTTTTGATTGAGAACTTCACGTCTCACTATAGAGTATCCTTTGAGGGAATAAGATTGATTTGGTTTAAGATGTGTTTCTTGCAGAACAAGACACATGGGATCGTACTCTTGCAACAATTGTTTTATATAACAGTAGCTATTTATACATCCTCTACAATTCCATTGTATAATTCTATCTATATCTGGTTATTGATAGTGATTTGATTTATAATGTTCTGACGGAACGGTTGCAAGATTTGATTTTTTCGGGAGCAGATATATGTGTATATACATACAAATAAATAAATAAATAGATAAACATACAAACAAATAGGTAAAACAAATAAATATAAATAAAGTGTAAAAGGACTAGACAGTATACTAATTTGGTATTATCACAGATAGAGTATTGTGTTGAGTAGATATATTGGATGGTTTACGGGGTTTTCCCTTGGGCCACCCTTTTGGTTTTTTAATTTTTGTGAGGCTGATTTTTCAGCATCGTTGATCGATTCTTCATCGGTCTCACTTGAACCCTGAGTGTAACTTGGCTCTTTTCTCTTTCTCCTCTCAGATCCCGCTTCGGAGGGTAACGAAGAGACAGATCCTCTTCGGGAGTCTGCCGCCACGATGGTTTCCTGTTTTGTTACGAAAAAAGACTTCAGATTTTGAACAATAGCAGGTATCAATTCTTTGACCAGGCTTTCTATACTGAAATTACTATCCGCAGTCTGTCTTTCTTTCACAGGTACAGCAGTAGCTTGAGCATATGAAACGTTTTTTGGTGTTGGAATGACAACTTTTTTCTTTGCTTCAAAGTAGGTGAGTTT
Source organism: Lochmaea crataegi (assembly GCA_947563755.1). Classification (NCBI taxonomy): domain Eukaryota; kingdom Metazoa; phylum Arthropoda; class Insecta; order Coleoptera; family Chrysomelidae; genus Lochmaea; species Lochmaea crataegi. The sequence continues at coordinate 30,002,203 of OX387431.1, read as the reverse complement.
TTCTTTGGTTTTTATTTCTTGTATTGTAGCTTCCAATTTATAGACCTGGCAGTCACGTGACCTAGCATTGTGTTTGCCTTGGCAGTTCACACAAGTTACATCAGATTCGCATTTCTGGCCTTCATGTGGAGGTTTGCCACATACGCATACTTGCGGATTTGAGCAACTTCCTGCACTATGACCGAATTTCTGACATTTGTAGCATCCCAGTGGTGCTGGTATGTACAGTCTCACTGGTAGATGATGATATGCAATCTTAATGTAATTTGGAAGCTTTGAGGTATTGAAGGTGAGTATGTGGGATGGACTGTCTCGCAACTGACCGTTGACCCTTGTTTTTATTCTTCTTACTGCTGTTACTCCTTTACATGCTAGTTCTTCAAGAATTTCTTCTTCAGTGCAATTCAGAAGATCTTTGCAGTTAACAACACCCTTGCAAGTATTCAAACCAGTATGGGGCTCAACTGTTATCTCAAAGTCGATCATTTTGGGCTAGGGCTAGGACTTTGGGCTAGGGGCTCCTTCTCCTGGTTCATTACATTTTTCCTTTCTGCTGAGATATTTATAGTAGCACTGTTCATTTGCTTTTTCAATGGAGGTGTTCGTGCCACTGAATCACATCTTTGAAAAGGATTTATCTCCGACGTATTCTGTTTGTCTACATTTGAGGAAGTAGACGATCCTGTGTTTGTTTGAATGGAATTTGCGCTCATTTCATTCCCACGAGTTGCCTAGGAAGTAAATGGTCGCCCGCAGCAGAGCCTGGATGCTACGGGAAGGCTGATTACGACCGAAGGGCGCCCAGTTTTCGGAAGGTTGCCGTTTACGACTCTTTCACGTAGAGCCATTCATCCCTCAGCACGGCGACATTACACCTTGGATTACGGTTTTGTTTTAGGGGTAAACTCCCCTAGCTAGGGTACCTCGGGCTTGCCACACCCGTGCCTGACAGAAGTTGCCAGACCCCTGAGGGGTATTATTATTATTATTATTATTATTATTTTTTTTTTTTTTTTATGCAGCATCGATTACTAAGATCATTAGCTGCAGCCTCCATTTCCTAAATACGGTTAGTTATATGAACAGCTCTAAGGTAAGTTAGTGTTTTTAATATACTTTCTCTACTGAAAAGTTTGTTTAGAATTGTAGGTTCAACTCCACATAGTGTTCGGTGGACTTGAAAATATTGGCAACTGAATATATGTTCCGGAAGAAGCCTATGGTTACAATGGGGACATCTGGGCCTAGGATTACCAACGAGAAGATGTGAATGAGTCAGGTGGGTATGTCCAACTCTCAATCTGCAAATTATTACCTGCTCGCGCCTTGTTAAATTTGTTGGGTATAACCATTTATTTATAGTTGGCTTAATAGTTTTAAGTTGGCCATTAGATTGAGACCATCTTTGTTGCCATATTTTTTGTACGATGTCTTTAATATTGATTTTCAGGTCACTATAAGGTATGGGTATACCGTTATCTACTGGACATTCCGTGGCTAATTTTGCAGCAGAGTCGGCTTTCTCATTCCCAGGAATTTGACAGTGTCCTGGAATCCATATTAATTCGCATATTTTGTTTATACTTGTTAGATACGTGTTTAATTCCAATATGCGTTGACATGTTATGTTCTTTGTAAATACATTACTTATCAAACTGATAGCACTAAGGGAGTCTGAGCACACAGTACATGATTGATAATTCGACATTGAAAAATACAAAAGAGCTTGCCAAATAGCGTATAGTTCAGCCGTGAAGACTGAACAGGAGTTATGGAGCGCCCATTGATATACACCACTATTCACGACTATAGCAGAACCAGTTCCATTATCAAATTTTGATCCGTCAGTATAAATAATGAGATTATTTTGTCGGGATTCTAATTCTGCATAAAAAAGTGCTCTATAAGTTGAAGGAGGGGTATTTTCTTTTTTCCAAGATGCTAATTTGGTGTTAATTTTTGGGACAGAGAAAGCCCATGGAGGCACCGTGGATATCTGTTCTGTCAAAATTGGGTCCTGTGTTACAGAAAACTTTTTGCAGGCTTCAATGTTTCTCGCTCTTGCCGGACGCGTTGTGGATAGTCTTGTTCCAAATTCATTAATAGAACTGAAAAAGGTATAATTAATGTGAGATGGTATAGAGAGAATCTTTGAGGCATATATCATTATTTGGGAATCTCTCCTGAGGTCCGGAGGAAGAACACCGGCATCACATTGTACAGCCATTGTTGGACTAGTTCTGAATGCACCTGTTGCATATCTTAAAGCTGCTGCTTGAATTCTGTCTAGACGTATAAGCCTAGATCGCCTACAGGAGTTATAGACAACAGCTGCATAGTCTATTTTACCCTGAATGACTGATTGTCGTGTCCTGAAACTAACTTTATTATTATTATTATTATTATTATTATTATTATTATTATTATTATTATTATTATTATTATTATTATTATTATTATTATTATTATTATTATTATTATTATTATTATTATTATTATTATTATTATTTTTTTTTTTTCCTTCTATTTAGGTGCATCGATTTCTGTGATCATTAGCACCAGAATTTGAAGAACGAAAAACTTATCGTTTTCGATTACAGGAGTTATATTTTATTGAAAAGGTTAGTAGATTTTAGGTATTGTAATAAATTTTGAATTTTCTTGGCGTTCGTGAAGTTGTCTGCGAGATGTTCAGATATGTTAAAAATCTGCCGCATATTTCCATATCCTGGACACTCGCATATGATATGTGACACTGTGGTTAATTCACCACAACGGAGGCATATCGGAGGATCTTGTCCTCCTAGGAGAAACGCGTGCGTTAATGCTGTATGCCCGAATCTCAATCTGTGAATCTTCACTCTGTCAGCCCTGGGCAGTGCTTCTGGAGGTCGCCAAGGCCCACCAGAGGGTTTTATTGACTTTAGGCTGTTGTGCATTATTATTATTATTATTATTATTATTATTATTATTATTATTATTATTATTATTATTATTATTATTATTATTATTATTATTATTATTATTATTATTATTATTATTATTATTATTATTATTATTATTATTATTATTATTATTATTATTATTATTATTATTATTATTATTATTATTATTATTATTATTATTATTATTATTATTATTATTATTATTATTATTATTATTATTATTATTATTATTATTATTATTATTATTATTATTATTATTATTATTATTATTATTATTATTATTATTATTATTATTATTATTATTATTATTATTATTATTATTATTATTATTATTATTATTATTATTATTATTATTATTATTATTATTATTATTATTATTATTATTATTATTATTCCAACAAGGATCACGCCAACTACTAAATCACGGCTTGATAATGTAGTTACCAATGTTGATCTAAAAGACATCGATGTCGGTGTTTTGGATGTGGATATTGGGGATCATCAGGCACTTTATATTAAGTTACTAAATTTCTGTAGTCCTGATATGCCAGTTGTAAAAAAACGTATAATTAACACAAACAACATCAAATACTTTACAAACCAATTAAGTAAAATTAATTGGTTTGATTACAATTTACAATGTCTGAATTCAAATGATCTTGCTAATCATATATTGAGTACGTTACAGGAAATTGCGCAAGTAGCTTTTCCATTGAAATCAAAAATTCAGAATCGCAAAATAAAATGGTTCAATGATCATCTCAGAGAAATGAGAAAATCAGTATTCACTTTAAAAAATTAATTTAAAAAAACAAACTGCTTATCGGACTGGAATGCATACACAGCTCTCCGTTCGTCATATAAGAAATCTCTTAAGCAACATAAAAGGGAAGCTTATTCAAAAATTATAGAACAAGCCGATAACAAAAATAAAATAATTTGGAATTTAGTTAACTCAGAGAGAACTGTAAAAAATAAAAAACCAATACAAACAAATATTACGCCAGATGAATTTAATGAATTCTTTGGTACAGTTGCACAAAAAATTACTAATATTATTTTAGATTCAAGAAATGATCCGATGGAGTATTTAAATAATATGGCAAAACCATCAACTTCATTTTTCATGGGGCCAATTTTGCAATCTGATGTACGGGAAGCAGTACTAAGTTTGAAAAATAAGCCATGTCTAGATTTCTTTGATTTGAATGGGAAAATAATAATAAATTCTATTGAGTATATCATTGAACCACTTACAACTCTTTACAATCAATGTCTTCAAGAGGGCATTTGGCCTGATTTGTTTAAAATTACCAAAATTTTACCCACCTTTAAGAAGGGAGATTCTGATAACACTGACAACTATAGGCCAATTGCGATTGTACCAGTCCTAAGTAAAATTTTGGAAATATTGATCAAACAGAAATTAGTTAGCCACTGTGAACATAGTAATATTTTTTCACCTGCGCAGTTTGGATTTCGTAAGAAGAGATCCACAACTAACGCATTACTGGATCTGATTGAGTATGCTACTGAGTCACTTGATATGAAAACAAGTGTTGATATTACATTTTGTGATCTCAGCAAAGCATTCGACTGTGTAGATCCGGACTTGCTAATAAAAAAAATGGAATATTACGGGATAAGATCCAAAGAATTACTCTTGTTTCGCTCCTATCTCTCAAACAGAAGACAATATGTCCATTGTGATGGTATAAATTCGAGTATCCTTTCTGTTGAAAAAGGTGTTCCGCAGGGCTCAGTTTTGGGACCTGTATTATTTATTTTATACATAAATGACCTGCCAGGCGCGGTGGAGTATTCTAAATGCCTTTTGTTTGCAGATGATACAATTAGCTCTCGCACGAATATACCGGAGTGTAAGGAAAGTATGCAATCCGTGAAAAATTGGTTCTCAGCAAATCATCTTAAGCTTAATGAAACTAAAACTCAATCCCTATCAGTAAGTTCTAGTAGATTAGTTGAGAATTCAGATCCTGTGGTATATTTAGGTTTAATGTTAGATACTCACCTGAATTGGCAACCTCATCTGAATTCTTTATGTTCAAAATTGGCATCACAAGTTTTTGCACTACGACAACTAAGATCATCTTTATCGTCCAATATTCTAAGTACTGTGTACTTTGCAATTGTTCATTCCCACCTAAGTTATGGTATATTATTATGGGGCAATGCAGCTGGAGCTGAAGCAGCATTCCGACTGCAAAAATCTGCTTTGCGAATCATTGATGGTGCAAAGTGGGATGCGCATTGTAAACCCCTGTTTTCAAAGTACAAAGTTCTACCTTTACCTTGTATGTATATCTTTGAAGTAGCAAAATTCATTCATCAGCATCGTGAAAAATTTATGACTCACTCGAATTTACATAATTACTCTACTAGGTCTGCCAACAACTTAGTTGTTGAGATATCTAGGATTGAAACCACTAAACGTAATAAGCTTGATGTGGGTATATACAACAAAATAATATATATATTGGATGGGGAAAATATTGTAAATATGTCAATCAATTTATTTGTACGTAAAGTCAAGGAGTTTTTACTGAAACATTGTTTTTATTCTATTCAGCAATTCATGTGTTACCACTTTTAATGTTTATTATTTTATTTCATTATTTTTATAAAGATTTAATGTGTGGATCATCCAGTCAAAATTTTATATAGCATACGTGTTATTTTGTAATTGTATTTTAAAGTACTGTAAGTCAATTTTTCGAAAATTTTTTAAACATTTCAATATAATTTTTAGTTATTGTGTAAACGACCTATAGATACATGTTTGTATACTGTGTTTTCATATATTTAGGACCTAGACGTACTTTCGTATGTAAATATATTATATTTGGTCAATAAATGGTATGGTATGGTATTATTATTATTATTATTATTGTTAGTAAGTGGACTGTAATTATTGAAACAAAGTGTATTGACTGGTTCATTATATTTTTACAAATAATGAGTTGTACAAATGATAACGATGGGTACATGTTTATTCTACGAACACTAAAACGAATGTCACTGACTGGCTTGACCGCCGGGAGCAGGGGTCTGCATTCTGCCTCGAAACGCTTGCACAGTTGCCAGATCTGACTGAATTTAAATTTTACTAAAATTTAGGGAATTTTAGGGAAATACTCAGAACATAGCCCCCGACGTTGAAAGGAAGTCACAACTTTCAATACTTATCTTAAACTAATACATGGGCTCAAAGGCCAGGATTATAAACAAGGCTTAAATCTAACAGAACCAGACAAAAAAAATGAAACTTCCTTCTTGATTGATGATTATTCATCGCATAAAGGAAGTGGGCACACCTTAACTATGGAACGCTTTATAACACCTAGTTTGGTTTTAACCGACACAACGCGGATGATTTCATCTTTGCCTGGATGAACATTTACGATGCGTCCGAGACGCCACTTATAATGAGGAACACCATCATCGCGCACTAGCACTAAAGTACCGATACTTATTTGCCCTTGTGGAGTTTTCCACTTGGAACGTTGTTGAATCTGAGAAAGGTACTCCTTTGACCACCTAGTCCAAAAATGTTGTTTGAGTAACTCTAACTGTTGAAAATGCGAAAGTCTGGTTACAGAGGTGTGCTGATAATTTGGAAACGGAATAGACAAAAGTGAGTGGCCAATAAGGAAATGAGCAGGTGTTAACACCTCCAGATCATTTGGATCAGTTGAAAGCGGTGCTAAGGGCCTAGAGTTTAATATACTCTCAATTTGAACCATAACAGTATAAAAACTCTCAAAGGTCAAAATAGTATTAACTAAAACTCTCTTAATGTGATGTTTTGCCGATTTGACTCCTGCTTCCCAGAGACCTCCTTGATGAGGGGAATACGCCGGAATAAAATGCCATTTTATGTCATGTGAATTACCGATCTTATCGATCAATGAGGCTTCGTTACTTTTAAGAAACAATGACAACTCGCGTAAGGTGTTGTTGGCTCCAACAAAGTTGCTGCCATTGTCGCTATAAATGTGGGAAGGCTTTCCTCTGCGAGCAATGAATCGTTGTAGAGTTTCAAGGAAAGATTCAGTGCTCAGCGAGGACACAACTTCCAGGTGAACCGCCTTCGTTACAAGACATATAAATAAGGCAAGATAACATTTAGTATGTTTACACCCTCGGCCCTTGCGATCCTTAATTATAAACGGACCTGAATAGTCAACTCCCGTATTAGTGAAAGGAAAACTTGGATTGATCCGGGCATTAGGCAAATTTCCCATTATTGGGTTTAAATTTCGAGGTTTGAATCTAAAGCAAACTATGCATTGCCTAACAATCTTTTTTGCGAGGTTTGAACCTGCGACTGGCCAATACTGTTCTCGAACATGGGCTAATAATGCTTGGGGGCCACAATGAAAAAGATTTACGTGCTCATGACGCATTATAAGGTAAGTGAGCTGGTGTTTTGGTGATAACAATGCAGGATGCCTTTTATCGAATGAATACGAAGAGAACTTGAGGCGACCTCCTACTCTAATTATTTGCCCGTCGAGAAATGGGGTCAAACTTAGTAGTTTACTTTTGCGACTTACACATCTAGATTTTTCTAGGTCATCCCTGTCCCTCCGAAATGATTCCTTTTGTGCCATGGTCACCAGATGCTTCATGGCATTATTCAATTCCTCCACAGTCAAGGATCCGGAAAATCGCAGTTCCCTTTTCAATTTACAATTGTTAATAAATCTAAGGCAATAGGCCATAGTTCTCTTTATCCGTATTAGAGAAGAAAAACGATTGAATGGAAAGAGGACTACCGGTTGAGTTTGCACAAATGATTTTGACTGTAAACGAATTTCAGGTAATGACTCCATTGGAATTGGATTTTGAGAAGATATATCAACCGGCCAGGATGTTGACTCAGAGTGTAACCACTCAGGACCATGAAACCAAATGTCTGAATTTGCTAAGTCACTTGGAGACACCCCTCGGGACAAAATGTCAGCAGGATTCGAGTCTGTTGGAACATGTCTCCAAGTAACCCTATTGGAGTCTGAAAGATTCTGAATTTCAGTAACGCGGTTAGCTACAAATGTTTGGAGGGTATGTGGAGATGAACGTATCCAAGCAAGGACGACAGTAGAGTCGCTCCACAGAAAGGTATCATAAAAATGAATGGTTAAAGAAGATTTCACCTTTGCGACAAGTTTTGCCAGAAGGACTGCAGCACAAAGTTCCAAACGAGGGATACTAAGTGATTTTAAAGGAGCAACACGTGTCTTGGAAGTGATAAGATTAACTTGTACCTCTCCATCAAGGTTTAAACTTTTTACATAAATGCAAGCTCCATACGCGGATTGTGAAGCGTCTGAAAATCCATGGAGTTCAACCGAGATGGGATTTGGGCATACGACATTTCTGCGAATTTCTACTTGCCGAAGATTGTTCAGCTCGTTTCGAAAATGATTCCATTTAGTGCGAAGTTCTGATGGAATGTTTTGATCCCAAGTTAATTTTAGAGACCAGAGAGTTTGAAGCCAGATCTTAGCCTTGATGACAACAGGACCGAGCAGCCCAAGTGGATCGAATATACGTGCAATATCTGACAACATTACTCGTTTGGTGATCTTTTCCACATCTAAAGACGGCTCAATTATGAAGGAAAAGTAATCCTTGTCGGGAGACCACAGCATGCCTAGAGTTTTACTGGTGTCTGTAGGTCCAAAATGAAATGAATCTTCTGACGTGTGGGAAGGTTTGATACCTTTTAAAATATCTAAGCTATTTGACTTCCACTTTCGTAGGTCAAAGCAACCCGATTTTAATATTTCAGCTACTTGATCAGCAAGTTGGATTGCCTCGCTTATAGAGTCAGCACCTGAAAGGATATCATCAACATAGAAGTCATGGAGTATAACCTGTGAAGCTTCAGGAAATGACTCCTTGCAGTCCAAACCAAGCTGTTTCAAACATCTAGTGGCCAGAAATGGGGCACTGGCTGTGCCATAAGTCACAGTGTTTAGAGAAAATGTTTGTAATTCTTTGTCAGGCGAATCACGCCATAATATCAATTGCAAAGGGTGAAATTCCTTGTCAACTAAGATTTGTCTGTACATTTTGCATATGTCGGCAGAAAAAACGTAAAGATGCTGCCTAAAACGTAGAAGAATGGATGTCAGGTCATCTTGAACGACAGGGCCCACCATTTGGATGGAATTATAAGAGAGACCAGTAGAAGATAGAGCAGAGCCATTAAAAACTACTCGAAGCTTAGTAGTTTGACTCTGATCTCGTACAACTCCATGATGTGGAGTATAAAAAAGAACTTGATCCTCACTTGATCTTTGAAATTTGGACATATGACCAAGGTTCTCGTATTCAGACATAAAATCTACGTACATATCCTTTAACTTAGGGTTTGAAGAAAGACGACGTTCTAAACTGAAAAATTGTTTTTTACATGAGAGTTCAGTCTTTCCTAATTTTGCGATGGGCTCCTTTAACGGAATTGATACAATGAAACGACCACACTTGTCACGCTGGAATGTTTTCTGAAAATGTTCTTCAGCTAGAATCTCCTCCGAAGAAAGTATCGGGCCTTGATTGATTTCCTCAATTTCCCAAAATCTTGCCAGTTGGTCTTGAACCTCACTGGTTCTGCTCACATTACAGCTTGTGGCCTTATTAGTAGTCATGCCCATAGGGCCTGAGATGAGCCAGCCTAATTTACTGTCCTGTAAAACGGGCAATTCCTTGCCTAAATGCTTCCGGTTTCCATTCAATAATGACCAGAATGTGTCGGCGCCTATTAACAAATCTATGTCCTGAGGCTCGTGAAATGATGAGTCTGCGAGGATGATATTTGGAGGAATGTTTAACAAAGTTGGGTTGACATAGTGATTTGGAAGTTGATTTGTTATCTCTGGGATAACTAAACAATGAATAATTGATGACCATTTTGAAATCAAGGATTGAAGATGAATATTACATGAACTACTGAACTACAAACGTCTTTTGTTTTTGAACGTTTGTATTATCTTTTGATTTTAGTCTATGTTTATTAACCTTTTCTAAATAATCCGCTCTATCAGTCATAAAACCCAAAAATTCTTGCAACGAAGGAAGGTCACCCTGAAAGTCGGTTTTTTCCCACTCCGCAATAGATTCATGATCGAATTTACTGGAAATCAAATGAATGATAAGGAGCTCTAATAAGTCAGTTTTTTCTACGCCTAAATTAATCAATGAATTTAAATGAATAAGAATAGAGTCAACTGTGCCTCTGAAACCTTGAGGATCTGATTTTAACTCTTTAAACTTGAAAAATGCTTTAATATGGCTATCTACCAAGAGCTGTTTGTTGTTAAAACGTTTACACATAGTGTTCCACGCTAAATCATAGTTGTCGCCTAAGAAGTCTATGGCTTTAATACATTGAACGGCGGAACCTACCAATGACGCCCGTAAGTAATGGAACTTCTGAATTGGTTCCATGTCAGAATTATTATGAATGAGCGATACAAATAAATCTCTGAATTCGATCCATTGCTCACTAACTCCCGAGAATTTTGGCAGCTCAATTGTAGGAAGCTTAACAGAAGGTTTCTTAGGAGCAGGGTCTGTCACGGACGGCACTGGACTATTTAAACTTATTGCAGATTGATTGCAAAGTTTTTGTTTTGAAATGTAATTTTTAGCTTCTGATAAAACATCATAGTAAGTATCTTCGAACTGCTTCGTGTCTGTATCATTGTAATTTACACAATCTAAATTTTCCAATTGAAATTGAATATCAGCAAAATTTGATAGTAAATTACCTTCTATACTGCTAATTCGCATTTCGAGCTGAGACAATGTTTTATCATCAGCCACGGTATCTTTGATAGAATCAAAATAGGTTGCAAAACGAGTTAAACTTCCCTTTAAGCCACCTCTCCTTTTGACTAGTCTTACAATGTTTATATCAGCTATTTCATTATCTGAATTAGGCATTTTTTAATACTAAATGTAAATTTAAAAGGTACCTGAATGTCTATCAAAATGATGTACAATAATGTTGAATACTATTCTTAATACTAGGCCGATACCATCTAATACAAAAATCTTTTATCCAGATTTTCAATATCATGCTAACATAAAGGAAATAATAGGTACCACCACAAATTTTTATGATTTATAATAAATAGCCTGCAAGAGGAGACAAGTAATACCACAGAATAAATCCAATAATAGGTACCTAAATGCAATAATACCACAAAATAAATGCAATAATACGACAAAATAAATACAATAATAATGTTCTGTGGTCAAAGGATGCCTATGTAGGATAAAAAATGTAAACAGATGCGCTGAACTCCACGCCACTGGAATGCACCTGTTTATAAAAAAACAGCGAAGCATGCGACACCGCACTCTGACCTTCGTACTGTGCGGTACCTGGAGCCTGGAATCGTGAAACGTTGAAAAAGGTGTTCACCGCTCGCTGTACTTGCGAGTTACGGCGACTGCATACCTGCTCTGGTAGAACGATGAAAAATGTAGGTAACTGTAACGTCACACACTGAACTTGTGTGTTTCAGCAACGGATTGTATTCTTAACCTAAGTTACCTGTTGTCTGATGACACTAAAGCACTTTATTTTAAATAGATGCACCGTTTTGAATGAATTTAATGCATTATTTGCTTTTGCAAAATGATTTAAACTACTAAATCCGAACGAATGACCAAAAAATATGTTAGTAAGTGGACTGTAATTATTGAAACAAAGTGTATTGACTGGTTCATTATATTTTTACAAATAATGAGTTGTACAAATGATAACGATGGGTACATGTTTATTCTACGAACACTAAAACGAATGTCACTGACTGGCTTGACCGCCGGGAGCAGGGGGCTGCATTCTGCCTCGAAACGCTTGCACAGTTGCCAGATCTGACTGAATTTAAATTTTACTAAAATTTAGGGAATTTTAGGGAAATACTCAGAACAATTATTATTATTATTATTATTACTATTATTATTATTATTATTATTATTATTATTATTATTATTATTATTATTATTATTATTATTATTATTATTATTATTATTATTATTATTATTATTATTATTATTATTATTATTATTATTATTTCCAACTCAAGTGTACTCTTGCTCAGCTCTTGCTGGTAATGTTCACCTATCCCGAGCGTGTGTAAACGCAAACGGGACTAGGCACAGCAGTTACATATTTAGAAATTCACGGACAGTGTGACAAGTATTCAAAATTGCAGCCTTCTGCAGATCGATGTATGTGTTTTTGTGAAGACCCAGTTTGGTGAGGCTGTCTTGTAGAGTTTTGGGGATTAGTCCCGTAGATGAAACAATGACCGGCACCACCTCTACTTTCTCTGCATGCCACATCTGTCCTACCTCAATTGCAAGATCGGTGTATTTTGCAATTTTCTCGTTGTATTTGTCTAAAATATTGTTGTTATTGGGTACAGCAACATCCACCAGGAGAACCGAGTTAGCTTTTTTATCCACAACTACAATATCAGGCCGGTTATTCGTCACCCGTCTATCGGTGATAATTGACCTATCGTAGTATAGTCTAAAATCAGCATTCTCTAGAACTGCATACGGATGGTACTTGTAATAAGGCGTGTAGGTGTTAATTAATCCAAATTTGTTGGCCAACTTCTGATGGATGATGTTACAAAGTTGATTGTGCCTGCGTAGGTAATCAATGTTAGCTATGGCTGAACATCCCGACGTAATGTGTTGTATCGTCTCTGTTGTTTGTTGACACCTTCTGCACTTGTCCGACACGATGTTTGGATCTCTTATAACAAATTTCTTGTAATTATTGGTATTAATTACTTGGTCTTGGATCGCCATCATAAATCCTTCTGTTTCCGGGAACAATGTTCCATCAGAGAGCCACTTATTTGATGCTTCCTTGTCGATATATGGTTGATTGAGGTCGTGATGATGTCGACCATGGAGCGCTTTCTGGGCCCACTCTGCCTGTTTGTCAGAGTCTGAAACGATTTCAAGTTTATTATCAGGGTTTACAAGATCTAAGGGGGAATAGTTTTTATCTGCTTTCGCGACCAGCTCATGCAATTTAGATGTTTGAGCCTTGCCAATGAAGAATTTTTGAAGTTGGGATATTTGTTTGTAATGTAAATTAACTATGTCCGTTACAGCTCTCCCTCCCTCTTTTCTTGGTAGTGTGGTCCTAATAACTGATGATGTCGGGTGGTGACATTTGTGTTTGGTCATCATGGTTCGCATTGTTCTTTGAATATCTTCCAGTTCTGTTTTTGTCCACTTCAGAATTCCAAATGAGTATGTCAGGACCGGTATGGCGTAGGTGTTAATTGCTTTGGCAAGATTTCCTGCGTTCAACTGGGATTTCAATAAAGCAGTTATCCTTTGAGTGAACTGTCCTCGAATTTTGGTTTTTGCTTGCTTCTGGTCTAGTAGCTTAGCTTGCTGAAATCCTAGATATTTGTAGGTTTCACCATTTTGCATGGCATTTATAATGTTCCCATTAGGTAGTAACACATCTCCGTTAACGATTTTACCCTTCTCGATATTCAAGGTTTTGCACTTGTCTAATCCAAATCCCATTTGTATATCACTGGAAAACTTTTCAGTGATATTAAGTAAATGTTGAATTTGACGCTGGTTTGATGCGTATATTTTGATGTCATCCATGTATAAAAGGTGGGAAACAGTGCAGCTAGTGTTCCTGTTGGCTTTGATTTTAAAGCCGTAATCCGTATCGTTAAGTAGCTTGGAAAGTGGATTCATTGCCAAACAAAACCAAAGTGGACTCAGGGAGTCGCCCTGGAAGATCCCCCTACGGATAGAAATTTCATCAGTTTCGAGATATTGACCATTTATTTGTAAATGAAGGTTCGTTCGCCAGTGCTTCATCGATGATTCAAGAAAAGTAACAAAAATGGGGTGTACTTTGTAAATTTGCAAAACTTTAACAAGCCAGGAATGTGGAACGCTATCAAATGCTTTCCTATAATCTACGAAAGCCGTGTAGATGTTGCGCTGTTCCTTCTGCGCCTGTTTTTGTATTACCGAATCGATGATGAGTTGTTCTTTGCAGCCTTGGTGATCTCGTCTGCACCCTTTCTGTTCTTCCGACAAGATGTTGTTATTATCCGCATGTCTGTAAATACGGTTAGTAATGCAGGACGTTAATATTTTATATATAGTTGGAAGGCATGTTATAGGTCTATACTGCGTAGGATCGTGAGTTTGATGCGTTTTGGGAAGCAAGTGGGTTGAACCCAGTGTCAGAAATGGTGGTGTATCTTCTGGATGTTGCAGAATATGTGTAAATGATCTTGCTATTGCTTCATGCAGACTGTCAAACTTCTTATACCAAAAGTTTTGGACATTGTCAACTCCTGGTGTCTTCCAACTACTGGTGCTTTTTATAGCTTCGGTTACCTCGCTTGTTGTCAAGTTAACGAAAGGCATTGGTTCAATGTTTATTTTTTCCTCCTCAGTTCTTATCCAGTGAGCGTTGGATTTATGTTCGATAGGGTTCGACCATAAAGAAGACCAGTACTCCGTTAGCTCATCTTTATTTGGAAGACTTTGGTTGTGATTGTTTACTGTACCGCTTAGTTGCCTGTAAAATAACTTCTGATTGTTATTGAATAAGTAGTTTTGTTGTTTCCTTTTCGTGCACTTGACATATCGTGACAAACGTTTGGATTTTGCCTTTAACTTTTGCCTGAGTAAATCCATATATTCACATACATGTTGTTTATGTTGTGGGTGACCTGTAAAAGTTTTGATTTTTCGATAGATCTTTCTCACTCTGTTTGTTAAGCGCCTAGACGGTTTCAAGTTGTTTTTAAACTCTGTTAGCTGCCCCAATTCCCTTCTGATGTCATCAATGGACTTTTCCAGCCGGCGTTGCCACCAAGGCTTGAGCTGTTTGTAGTCTTTGCCCCGATTGTTCTTTGGGGATTGGATTTGTTGATTGTGACTTCGAAGCACTGCTACCGCTCCACAATAGATGAGAGTGTGAAGTTGTTCCAGCGCTTCGCAGTCTTTAACATGGTTCTGCAGTAGTAAGTTCACAGCTGCTAGTATGCTGTTAGTGCCCTTATTGGTTCGAAGCTTGGGTAGTTTTGGCCGGTGTATTGGGTTGGTGCCATTAAATTCCGCTAGTGCTTTACAAAGTTGGGTATTATAGTCATTATCGGTGGTTTTGTCGCAATCATTGTTTATTTTCTCAACGCCATTGTGGTCTCCTTGTGCCTTCTCCGATTTATGTGTATCCTGATCGGTAATTATGTCATTCTCTCCATCTTGAAGGTCAAGAAGGACTTCACCTCGAATTTGTTGCAACGTCGGACCGGGTAGTAGATTGTTTCTCACAATACTTCGACGTTGGTCAGCAATACGCTGTTCCGTGAGATGGTGAAATTCTGGAAAATGTTCAATGAATGCACGGTGGAGGGCGTATCTGTATGTCGTCATATCAGTTTCCATCTTGGTGATTTTAAAGTAGGAGCGCATAATGAATGAGTTTAGCTCGATAGTCCACTTCATGCGCTTCCTGGGCTTTCCAGCTTTTGTGGTCGTAGATGTGCCGACTTGCGTCACTCCAGAAACATCAGAAGCCGGTGGCGGAGGATCGATGTTGTTTTCCCCCTGAGTGTGGTTCGCAGTAGCCCTACTCGGTGTCACGCTGCGCCTACCGCTAACCGAGGAAGAAGGTAAATCATTTTTCGAACAAGCCCTTCTAGCACCAACTTGAACGCGACAAGAGTTTAAGGTGTTGCAATGTCGATTCACCTGACGATTCCTGAGATTTAAGGTCCCGGAATTTACAATCGAATTATTGCTCCCCCCAGAATCCGTGGAGCAGACAGCCGATGTACTAGGTACACTAGCAGTGTGGGATTCTGAGCATTTAGCTCTACCCACCTGGGGTAATCTAGTTTTACAATTCGACATCGTGATTGTCGCATTTTAGACCTACTGCCAGGTGTTGATTCAGCCGCTCCTTACATGGAGAACAGACGCTGTCGGAGTACCGCTCCTCACATGGAGACCGTCGTGTCCTGAAACTAACTGGTTTTGGTTCGCTCCGAGGTATTTAATTTCCTCGATACCTTCTATATCTAAAAGGCATTCCCCGATCCACCACCTGGGGAAGCGCCCGATAGGGGACCAGTACCCCCACGGGTTATTATTATTATTATTATTATTATTATTATTATTATTATTATTATTATTATTATTATTATTATTATTATTTTTATTATTATTATTATTATTATTATTATTATTATTATTATTATTATTATTATTATTATTATTTCCAATTCAAGTGTACTCTTGCTCAGCTTTTGCTGGTAATGTTCACCTATCCCGAGCGTTTGTAAACGCAAATGGGATTAGGCACAGCAGTTACATATTTAGAAATTTACGGACAGTGTGACAAGTATTCAAAATTGCAGCCTTCTGCAGATCGATGTATGTGTTTTTGTGAAGACCTAGTTTGGTGAGGCTGTCTTGTAGAGTTTTGGGGATTAGTCCCGTAGATGAAACGATGACCGGCACCACCTCTACCCTCTCTGCATGCCACATCTGTCCTACCTCAATTGCAAGATCGGTGTATTTTGCAATTTTCTCGTTGTATTTGTCTAACATATTTTTGTTATTGGGTACAGCAACATCCACTAGAAGAACCGAGTTAGCTTTTTTATCCACAACTACAATATCAGGCCGGTTATTCGTCACCCGTCTATCGGTGATAATTGACCTATCGTAGTATAGTCTAAAATCAGCATTCTCTAGAACTGCATGAGGATGGTACTTGTAATAAGGCGTGTAAGTGTTAACTAATCCAAATTTGTTGGCCAACTTCTGATGAATGATGTTGCACAGTTGGTTGTGCCTGCGTAGGTAATCAATGTTAGCTATGGCTGAACATCCCGACGTAATGTGTTGTATCGTCTCTGTTGTTTGTTGACACCTTCTGCACTTGTCCGACACGATGTTTGGATCTCTGATAACAAATTTCTTGTAATTGTTGGTATTAATAACTTGGTCTTGGATCGCCATCATAAATCCTTCTGTTTCTGGAAACAATGTTCCATCAGAGAGCCACTTATTTGATGCTTCCTTGTCGATATATGGTTGATTGAGGTCGTGATGATGTCGACCATGAAGCGCTTTCTGGGCCCACTCCGCCTGTTTGTCAGAGTCTGTAACGATTTCAAGTTTATTATCAGGGTTTACAAGATCTAAGGGGGAATAGTTTTTATCTGCTTTCGCGACCAGCTCATGCAATTTAGATGTTTGAGCCTTGCCAATGAAGAACTGTTGGAGTTTAGATATTTGTTTGTAATGTAAATTAACTATGTCCGTTAGAGCTCTCCCTCCCTCTTTTCTTGGTAGTGTGGTCCTAATAACTGATGATGTCGGGTGGTGACATTTGTGTTTGGTCATCATGGTTCGCGTTGTTCTTTGAATATCTTCCAGTTCTGTTTTTGTCCACTTCAGAATTCCAAATGAGTATGTCAGGACCGGTATGGCGTAGGTGTTAATTGCTTTGGCAAGATTTCCTGCGTTCAACTGGGATTTCAATAAAGCAGTTATCCTTTGAGTGAACTGTCCTCGAATTTTGGTTTTTGCTTGCTTCTGGTCTAGTAGCTTAGCTTGCTGAAATCCTAGATATTTGTAGGTTTCACCATTTTGCATGGCATTTATAATGTTCCCATTAGGTAGTAACACATCTCCGTTAACGATTTTACCCTTCTCCATATTCAAGGTTTTGCACTTGTCTAATCCAAATCCCATTTGTATATCACTGGAAAAATTTTCAGTGATATTAAGTAAATGTTGAATTTGACGCTGGTTTGATGCGTATATTTTGATGTCATCCATATATAAAAGGTGGGAAACAGTGCAGCTAGTGTTCCTGTTGGCTTTGATTTTAAAGCCGTAATCCGTATCGTTAAGTAGCTTGGAAAGTGGATTCATTGCCAAACAAAACCAAATTATTATTATTATTATTATTATTATTATTATTATTATTATTATTATTATTATTATTATTATTATTATTATTATTATTATTATTATTATTATTATTATTATTATTATTATTATTATTATTATTATTATTATTATTATTATTATTATCATTATTATTATTATTATTATTATTATTATTATATGGTGGAACAGTACTCCATCCATGACATATTTTTATCGATGTGCTATCAAATGTGCTCAAAAACACTGTTCCTTTGAGTTTTTAATTTGTGCAAGTTAGTGTAATCGTCTTATAACAATATTAAACCTCGGTGTGAATATTGGCAAGTACCAATTCCTAATTTTTACATCATAATTCAATATTCAGACCTGTTTGACTTTATTTTTGTGTGACTTTTACATTGGTTTTTATTTCTAATTACCTATAAAGCAGAGGACCTATTCCACCAGTGGTTCGGAAATTATTTCGTATTTATTAACTTTGTTGAAATCGTGTTTAAAATGACAGATTCAAATGCTAATAGTTCAAATGGTATTAGTAATAATGATTTACCTTGTTTAAGGAGTAATAAAATTGTAACTACTGGTATTACGTGTATAAGATGTGGTAGACTTTCTCACAAATGTTGTTTAGCTTATCTAAAGATAAAACTGTTGAATAAAGACACTACTATTTGTTGCAACGATGTTTCTGCAGAGAAAGATATGCCAATTGAAAATGTAGTATCAGTTGGTGAACATGAAAACACCAATAATAATGATAGTCTTAAAGTTTGTTTTCTTGAAAAAATTATTAAAGATAAAGATTTGATCATTGAAAACCAGAAAATTGCTATTCATGCACTCACAGAGCAGATTGCTCTATTGAAACAAGTTAAGCAGTTGAATGATTCATCGAGCCACCCAGCGATATCGAACATTCCTGCAATAAACATGGATATATCCACTAAGCAACCGGCCTCGAAAAATTCCCATTTCAACATATCTGCGGCTGCAGTAGCTGGTGCTGTACAAAACGCGACAGCTCAGAATATTTGTGATACAATTATAAACGTGAAGGAGCATCCAGTTAATAAAAAGTTGATACCTAATTATTTGAGAAAACCGACTAATAAAACAAGAAATTTATTAGTGGGGTCTCTCAATAATGCTGAGGACTGTAAGTTAACCGCAGCTGTTATAAATAAGAAGTCCTATCACTACCATGCTTCTAAATTTTCCACCGACACTTCAGAAGAAGAGCTAACAAAGCATCTTTGTCAATTCTCTGCAAATGTGAAAGTGTTAAAATTGAACTCTCGCTATCCAAATGACTATACTTCATTCAAAATATCTCTACCAGCTGATGAATCACAAAATATTTTAAAATCTGAGGTGTGGCCTTCTGGTGTCGTCCTTAATCGTTTTTTTCCGTCAAGAAAATTCAATTCAACCGAAAGATAGTGGCAGTTTCAACGTTTCTTTAGACCTATTAGATAATAGAATAATTGTTTCAGTATTACATATCAATGTACAGAGTTTGGCTAATAAGATTGATGAGATACATTTGATTCTTGAAGACTTTACTGTTGACATTTTTTGTGTTTCTGAGCATTGGCTCACCAATGATAAACTAAAAATGATTAATATAAACAATTTTAAACTATCATCATCCTTTTGTCGCGACAAGAAACAACACGGAGGTGTTGCAATTTTTAGTAATGGAAAACTTATGGTAAAAAAAGTTGATTGCTCTAAATTTTGTATGCCCGTTCATGCCGAGTTCTGTGGTATTGAATTAACTAACCAAAATACGTTAATAGTAACAGTCTACAGGTCATCATCAAATGGTGATATTAAAATTTTTAAAGATAAGTTTCATGATTTGTTGTATACTTTCTCAAAAATTTATAAAAATATCAATATATTGGGGGATATTAATGTGGAACTGGGTATTAATACTGAACATGTGAAGGATCTTCACAATATCATGAAAATGTATGGCTTTAGACATTATATAAATGATCCAACAAGAATCACGCCAACAACTAGATCATGCTTGGATAATATCCTTTCCAATATGAGCCCGGAAGTGATTTCCACTGGAATTTATGATCCAAGTTTAGCTGATCATACTGGTATTTTCCTTAAAATCGGGAATTCAACCACAATGACTAGTAGCAAATTAGCAAACAAAAGATTAGTTAACAACAAAAGAATCAGTAATGTCTCTAACAAACTATGTGATATTGATTGGCATGATCTGAATTTGAAAAATTGTGATCCAAATGTAATAGCCCATAAGCTAATGAGTGTATTAGCATTAAATGTGGACATGTGTTTTCCCGTAACAAAATAAAGACGAAAAATGCGTAAGTGTGAATGGTTCAATGATACTCTTCGTGGAATGAAAAGAGAAGTTTTTAAACTTAACGTTACACGTAAAAACACTAATACTTTTACTGATTGGATTAAATACCGTAATGCTCGTAAAAATTATAAAAAGGCTATAAAAAAACAAAAACGTGTCTTTTATACTGGTAAGATACATGAATCTGATAATAAAAGCAAAACTATATGGAACATAGTAAATTCTGAAAAAAATACTAAAACTCATGGTAATGTTGCTACAGAATTGACTTCGGCTGACTTGAATACATTTTTTGTTACTATAGCAGATAAAATCACTATGAGTATTACTGACGAATCCATTCATCCACTTGAATATCTACGTAATGTTTCGAAACCTTCTGGTTCATTTTTTATTAGTCCTATTTTGAAATCTGATATCAGACTGGCAATGTCAAGTTTAAAAAATTCAACTTGCTTAGATTTTTATGGGCTGAATAGCCATATGATGAAAGCCTCGTTTGAAGCACTTGTTGGACCATTAGAAATACTTTTTAATAAATGTTTATTGGAGGGCTGCTGGCCTGAAGCATTAAAAATAACCAAAATTATACCCATACATAAAAAGGGAGATTTGAATAACCCTGATAACTTCAGGCCAATTGCAATTGTACCAATAGTGGGTAAAATTTTTGAAATTCTAATTAAAGATAAACTTGTTTCATTTTTAGAACATAAAAAATTATTGTCACCTTCTCAGTTTGGCTTTCGGAAAAACATGTCCACAATTAAGGCAGTAGTCAATATTGTTGAAAACGTGGTTGAAAGCTTTGATGAGAGATATGATACATTTGCAACGTTGTATGATCTCACTAAGGCTTTTGACTGTGTTAACATTGAATACCTTTTAGATAAGTTAGAATATTACGGTGTTAGGGGTAATGTACTAAGATTATTCAGTTCGTATCTAACAGGCAGGTCTCAATACGTAAGTTTCGATAATGTTGAATCAAAATTGACTCCGGTCTCAAGAGGAGTTCCCCAAGGATCTGTATTAGGACCATTATTATTTGTTATATACGTAAACGATTTACCAAGTTCCCTGGGAGAAGCTCGTTGTGTTCTATTTGCTGATGATACCACAACGTTGGTTAAAGATGAGGGGAACTTTGCAAAAGCTTGCATGTCTATAAAATCTTGGTTCAACAGTAATCAACTCAAGCTGAATGAAACAAAAACCCAGAACATTCGTTTTACATCCAGCAAGTTTATTCCAGCTTCTGAACCAGTAAAACTGCTTGGAATAACTTTAGATTCACGGTTAACTTGGGCGTCTCATATAGATTGCTTATGCTCAAAGATCTCATCGCAAATATTCGCTCTAAAGCAGATTAGAAATTGTTTGAGTCATAATATTCTTCGAGTAGTTTATTTTGCACTCGTTCATAGTCATCTTAACTATGGTATTATACTGTGGGGCGGAGCAGCAAATGCTTCAAAAGTTTTTTCATTACAAAAAATGGCTGTTCGTATCATCGCAAATGTTCAATATGGCGACCCATGCCAGAAACTGTTTAAGAAGCTCCAAATCCTTCCGCTTCCTTGTATATTCATTTATGAGTCTTTGATGAGTATTCATCTCAATATCGATTCGCTGGTATCCCATGCGGATATTCATAATTATAATACACGGAATGCAACCTCAGTTTCCTACTTTCATAGTTTTTATTTAATGAGCTGTTCTCTGTAAAATATTTTGTCCTATTTGTGTTTTAATGTTTATATTTATAATTATTTTAATTTTACTCACATGAATGTAATGTATCGTATTGATGTATCGTATTTTATATTTGATTTTTACTTTATGTATTTATGACTGTATGTACTAAACATTGTATTTGAGGTCAATAAACTATCCTATCCTATTATTATTATTATTATTATTATTATTATTATTATTATTATTATTATTATTATTATTATTATTATTATTATTATTATTATTATTATTATTATTATTATTATTATTATTATTATTATTATTATTATTATTATTATTATTATTATTATTATTATTATTATTATTATTATTATTATTATTATTATTATTATTATTATTATTATTATTATTATTATTATTATTATTATTATTATTATTATTATTATTATGTTATCTGCTTTTCCGAGCACTGGCTCACCAAAAATAATTTGTCATCTGTTAGTATTGCCAATTATGATTTAATATCATCATTTTGTCGTGATTTCAACCAACATGGTGGAGTTGCCATATTTGCGAGCAAAAAGATTAATCTTAAATCTGTTGATTGCTCAAGTTTTTGTATTGCCAAACACGCAGAATTCTGTGCGGCGGAAATTATTAATTCGAATAGCATTATTGTTACTGTTTATAGATCTTCATCTACTGGAGATATTAGGGTTTTTAAAGGAAAACTTTTTGATTTATTGTTCAGTTTTTCCCGTAAATATAAAAATATTAGTATAGTTTGGGGATTTTAATTTGGATTTGAATGGAAATACTGAACACGTTAGAGATATAAGGAACATTTTATCCACATATAATCTTAGACATTTTATTAATAATTTTACTCGTATCACCTCAAACTCTAGATCATGCCTTGATAATGTTATTTCAAACATTAGTCCTGACTGCTTGAAAACAGGAATTTTTGATACAGCTATTGCTGATCATATTAGTATTTATCTGATTATTGAATCAACTGGAAAAAATATTGATACAGCTCCTTATAAAAAAAGTTTTATAACTGAAAATGGAATCAGTAATTTTGCGAATCATTTGCGAGAAATTGTCTGGCATGAGCTAGAGTTGGAGGAAATGAACTCATCTGACACTTGTAAAATAATTTTAGACATTATGACACATTTTGTCGATTCTTGTTTCCCCATAAAAACAAAGGAAGACGCCCAGCAGGAAAACTAGGAAGGGTCGACCTTCAGAGGGCAGCTTCGACCCGAAGACCTTCCAAAGACCCTCTCATCCTAATAGCCTCTCTGAAATGTCGCGATGATAGTGTATACGTGGATGGTGAAGTTAATGGAAGGAAGTATACACTATTGGTGGACACTGGAGCAACGAGGACTATTATTCGCCCCGAGACTGTCAACACCCGGAAAAGACTTTTACCGACGAGACTGCGACTCAGGACTGCCACAGGTGAAAGCGCCAATGTCCATGGAGAACTACCGGTGCAATTGGGAATTGGCGCAGAGAAGTTCACCCACACTGTCGTTGTCGCTGATATCGAAGAGGACATAATACTCGGAATGGACGTTATGAACCTACATGGCTTCCAGCTAGATTTCAAGAACCGAGTGATTAGAGTAGGTTCTGAGGAGGTATTCCTTCACCCACACGAGGATAAGACTGTTCAGGTAACCGTACAGGAGGATACAGTTGTACCCGCAAGGAGTGAATTTTTCACTGTGGCAAGGCTACAAGGAACCGTCGAAGAAGGAACACCGGTCATGAAGGAACACCGGTCATGATGGAACCATGAAATCACGATGAAGAGGTTGGTCGAGGAATCCTGGTTGGAAAAGGGTTAGTCATGGCTGCCGAAGAAATACCTGTACGCATTATAAATGTAAATGACCATCCAATAACTATGAAGAAGGATACCAAAATTGGAACTTGCGTACCAGTGGCGTCGATAATTCATCAAACAACAACCTCCAATGATGCCAACAATAAATTTGAACAAATGATAGCAGTGGCTGGACAATCCCTTAGCTTGCAAGAGAAGAAAAAGATCAGAGAACTCTTGCTACAATACCGATCTCTTTTTGTACCAAAAGGAGGAAAGACAGGAAGAACATCTGCTGTCAAACACAAAATTGACACCGGCGACGCTAAATCGATAAGACAATCGGCTCAACGGCTACCACCGGCCAAAAGAGAGGAAGCGGAGAGAATTGTTCGCGAGATGGAAAAGGACAAGGTAATAGAACCTTCTACCAGCCCTTGGGTCTCTCCGGTAGTTCTGGTAAAGAAGAAGGATGGAACCACGAGGTTTTGCGTGGACTACCGGCAGTTGAACAATGTTACAAAGAAAGATAGCTATCCCCTGCCGAGAATCGACGACACTCTAGATACGCTGGCCGGTAGCAAATTGTTTTCTACCTTGGACCTGAAGTCTGGATATTGGCAGGTAGAAATGGATCCAGCCGATAAAGAAAAGACAGCGTTTACCACCGGATCTGGACTATGGCATTTCACCGTTATGCCATTTGGGCTGTGCAATGCCCCCGCAACGTTCGAATGACTGATGGAAAACGTATTGCGAGGGTTGTCCTGGAAGACATGCTTAGTGTACCTTGATGACATCATAGTCTTGGGAAGGACATTCGAAGAACATCAAAAGAATTTGGAAGGTGTCTTCAAAAGGTTGCAAGCTGCCCAACTGATGCTCAACCCCAAGAAATGTCAACTATTTCAAAACAAAGTCAATTACCTAGGCCATGTAGTCAGCAAGGATGGTGTAGCTGTAGACGAAAAAAAAGCTGCTGCCGTACGAAAGTGGCCAAGACCCACCGACAAGCACCAAGTTAGAAGCTTCCTGGGACTCTGTACATACTACAGGCGATTTATAAAGAAGTTTGCAGATATCGCTAAGCCCTTGACACGACTTACAGAGGAAGCAAGGGAGTTTCGCTGCGACGAAGATTGCCAAGCTTCGTTCGAAACCTTGAAGAAGCACTTGACTACTGCACCTATACTCGGCTATCCATTACCAGAGGGAGAATTCATACTAGATACTGATGCTAGCAATGTTGGAATTGGAGGAGTGCTATCACAGGTTCAAGGAGGACAAGAGAAAGTTCTGGGATATTTTAGTAAAGTCCTTCCCAAACCAGAACAAAACTACTGCGTCACAAGAAGAGAGCTCCTAGCAGTAGTGAAGTCCGTGGAGCACTTCTATCAGTATCTGTATGGGAAGAAATTTGTGATCAGAACCGATCATGCAGCACTTAAGAGGCTTATGCGTGGACTGGCATCTCTGTTTATAAAGAAGAGTGGCGCACGACCTTTGGTAAACCAGTTACCAGTACCAGGTAAAGCTTTGAAGCTGCAAAATGGCTCCCGCTACAATTTCCAACTAGAGACGAGGAACACCTTCGACGAAAGACCAACGTACGAGGATGTCTGGGAAGCATTACGAAGCCTGAGGGAGCATGTGCTTGAATTGAACGTGTATAGGCTAGCCATGCCCAAGATTGAATGTAGGCATTTAGATTGGCGAATAATCCGTGACATGGTAGAAGTAATCTTCCGAGATACCGAAGTGCAGGTACTGGTTTGCGACCATGCTCGGGAGACACAGCCAACAGAGAAGACGGTCGCATGTTACTTCCATACAACTGGAAAATGCAACAAGGGGACTAGTTGCCGATACAGTCATCTCGTTCCAGTTTCCTAGTTAGTTCCAGGAGGAACTGTCTCTTAGGGAGGGGGCAATGTTACGCGAGCTACTGCATTAATATGCTCACTTAGTGCCCCCAGTGAAATCCCCGTATGAGACGACTATGGCTCCTCCGCCCAATTTTCGAGAAACATCCAGAATACTCACCGCATCCAGTGCATCCGCCAAAACGTCGAGAGAATTCCAGAAATACGACGCGCGAGTATAAATAGGCCACGAGCATCGCTGCAGGCAATTAGTCAATCAGTCAGTGTTGATACCGAAGGAAAGTAATCGCGCCTCGATAAAGTGTTTATTAAGTGACTCTCATATAAATTATAATTAGTGTGTTTAGTGTATTAGATAAATTATTAAATAAGGACTGAATTACATATAAATCTGTAAATATAAATTAATTGTAAATATAAATTAGAATAAACGTTACATTATTTAATGTGTATAAAATTTGAAATATTTACTGATTGTTCAGACGTATGCACTGAGTAGAAATTCTAGTATTGGATACAATAAGGGTGTTTTCACTACATCTATCGCTTCTCATTCGCAAATCAAAAATATTGAGATTATTCGAAACAAATGTGAAAATATATACAATCTTGTACATGCTTTAAGTATGTATCATTTATTATGGAAATGGATAATTTCACCCAATACCGAAAATCCTATGCCCATGTGATATTATTTTCGATTTGGAATAGTGCAGTTTATTTATTTATTTATTTTTAAATATCGATCATTGTATTTCATTTATATAATTTGGTCAGATCTAACATTATTTTAGAACTGTGCTTGACTTTTTATCCTAAACATATGATTAGGTTCGAATAATACTCTCGATGGAGCTCTGTAGGCGACTGAATTTTTGTTCAGATATTGCTCAGAACCCTATATTTCGGAATCGGAGGATATCGAGAATTGTATTAATGTCACCTAAATTAAGGAAGAAAATGGTGAATATTTTATGAATTGTCAAAATAAGCAAAAGTCTCGGATCGACAGTCGTGGTGTGCGATCTGTTTCACATATTGTCGGAGACTTGGTGGTGAAAATATCATCCATTGTCGATTCTGATTCCAGTCGAAAACTGGTACCAAAATGAAAAGGTTCTTTTAGCATATTCATAAGTTTTATAAAATTACCTATATAAAGTCTTTGAAATTCCTGTGACCAAGAGGTCACGTATTCCATATGTTGAGGTATATGCTATCGAGCATATTAAATGATTAATGTTTGTATTTATTGATTTCTAGAAGAGATAAGGGTGAGTTTAAATGAATTTATAATAAATAAATCTGGCCGTCGAGGTTATCTCTGTGCAAATCTGGCCGTCGAGTTTATCTCTGTGCAGATTTGGCCGTCGAGATAGACCTCTGTGCAGATGTTACCGTCAAGATTTTCTCTGTGCAAATCTGGCCGTCGAGATCATCTCTGTGCAGATTTGGCCGTCGAGATAGATCTCTGTGCAGATATTGCCGTCGAGATTATCTCTGTGCAAATCTGGCTGTCGAGGTTTTCTCTGTGCAGATTTGGCCGTCGAGATAGACCTCTGTGCAGATGTTACCGTCATGACTATCTCTGTGCAAATCTGGCCGTCGAGATTTTCTCTGTGCAGATTTGGCCGTCGAGATAGATCTCTATTCAAATGTTGCCGTCGAGATTATCTCTGTGCAAATCTGGCCGTCGAGATAGATCTCTGTGGAAATCTGGTCGTCGAGATAGATCTCTATGCAAATGTAGCCGTCGAGGTCATCTCTGTGCAGATGTTGCTGTCGAGATCATCTCTGTGCAGATTTGGCCGTCGAGATAGATCTATGTGCAAATCTGGTCGTCGAGATAGATCTCTGTGCAAATGTAGCCGTCGAGGTCATCTCTGTGCAGATGTTGCCGTCGAGATCATCTCTGTGCAGATGTTGCCGTCGAGATCATCTCTGAGCAGATTTGGCCGTCGAGATAGATCTCTGTGCAAATGTTGCCGTAGAGTTCATCTCTGTGCAGATTTGGCCGTCGAGATAGATCTCTGTGCAAATTTTATCGTCGAGATTACCTCTGTACAAATCTGGCCGTCGAGATAGATCTCTGTGCAAATCTGGCCGTCGAGATAGATCTCTGTGCAGATGTTGCCGTCGAGATCGTCTCTGTGCAGATTTGGCCGTCGAGATAGATCTCTTGATAAATATGTTTGAATGAATTCAATTCTTAATGTTCATAAATTTGTATTTGCAGCATTATTAGGTCAGGAAGGCCGAATGTGAACGGCTACCTACGCCGCTGACCGTATTGATAATGGGAAGAGATGAATAATGCTGCTTAAGAATATCGACGTGAAAACTAAGTGACAATTATCCAGATGCATAATATAAACATTCTAAGAACTCATATACAAACAAAAGATATGTGCCTATTTGAATTTATATTTTAGGGATAATATTTTTACTATCAACTATTGATAGTTCAAGTCGTTTCTGTGACATAAATTTTGTGTATCTAACACTTGTTGAAAAGATTGCTTAAAAATGTAAAAGAAGTATTTTCAGATATATCTTTGCCTTCTTTTGAGTCGGTCGTGATTGCATTTCTTTGTAAAATAATAATTTTCGAATATATTTTTTGAAGTTCAATGTTTGTTTTTCCTAATTAAAGGGAATTATTTGAACAGACTGTTTACATCAGAAGTGGGATAACCGGAAAAATTGGGTGATAATATTTGTGTACATTTTTTTTGTGCGAAAACTGACAGTGATTAAAATGGGCAG
This sequence comes from Lochmaea crataegi, assembly GCA_947563755.1. Taxonomy (NCBI): domain Eukaryota; kingdom Metazoa; phylum Arthropoda; class Insecta; order Coleoptera; family Chrysomelidae; genus Lochmaea; species Lochmaea crataegi. Next base: position 29,973,706 of record OX387431.1, on the reverse strand, counting down.
AGTTAAGTGCCGGGAAAATAGTGCTAAAAGGAGATGGTGTGCTCCAAGCCATAGATCAAGTTCTAGTTCATCAGAATCTAGTTGTTATACTCCAAGATCTAGATCGCCGATGACTCTTCAATTACCATTGACTTCCATAAATACACAGGATACAGGTTTGATAGATTTAATTGATAATTTGAAATCTGATGACCACACTCCAAATTTTGGCATGTCTGTCAGGGACAGCGACATACCACCTTTTAATCCACTAAACGATGACATACGCGAGTGGTTAACAAAAATTGACGAACATTCCATTATTTACAAGTGGCACGATGTGAATATTTGTCATTTGGCAATAAATAAATTACAAGGTCCAGCAGAAACGTGGTACAAAAGTTTACCATCTATTCCCAAAAACTGGTATGAATGGAAAACTTTACTGCTAGATACATTTCCATCATCACGCGATTTACGTATTTTAATGACTAATGTGTTAGCTTTGCGACCTAAAATAAATCAAAGTCTCTTTGAATATTGTTTTGAAAAGTTAGCGCTTATACGAAAAATGAATTTAAATTTGAGTGGATTGGACGAGGTAAATTTGATTGTTGGTGGTTTAGATAAACAGAACATTGTATTCTCGGTTCGTGCTGCAAACATGTGATCCGTCAAAATTAGCTGTGTATTTGAAAGCCTTTGATACCGTTTGGGTACAGGGAAATAAAAAGCAACCGGGAGAGAATTTTGAACTTGTTTCGGGGTGTTCAGAAATTTCCCGTCACTCTGAACGTCCTACTGAGAATATGTATCCTATTTATTGTTTCAAAAGTAATGAATCAGGACATAAACAAGTATCGTGCCCTCTAAATAATGATCCACAAACTAGAAACTTTTATTGTAATTATTGCCGAAAAACAGGGCATACAATTGAACGGTGTTTTAAACGAAGCAAGAAAATCTCTACTCCTGTTATTTCTCAAACTAATAATAATAGTGGTGAACGGGAATAAATGCTTGTAGTTAAAAAAAATGACAGTAAGTTTTATAAGATATTGCATTTTTTTTGTGGTAGTGAATAATGTTTTGTAAACTTTGGTGATGAGTGTGCACCTTTATCCTACTGTACGTGACCCAAATAACTATACTATTAGAACTATTGGTTGTTGAGTATTGTATCCCTGATGTTTATACATACATTCGTAGGTCGAGATTTTACGAAAAATCACAAATTTTATATACTTTTGATTCTGAGGACAAATTATTTTTTTTGTGCGTCGAAAAAACGTGAGATTAGGAGCATGTTTCTCAAAAAAGAACACAGATCATTAAAGTCGGAATAGATGACGAAATAATATATAAAAATATACAGAGCGTTATTGAAAGATGTTGTTTTTTTAAGTCAATTTGGAGAAGTTTATATTTCAATAATCGATTTTCGATGTGGTTTTCATCAAATTAAATTGTCAGATGAATTTATTCCGCTTACAGTTTTCGTATCACCTGATGGAAAGCATGAGTACTTGAGAGTACTGTAGATATTTTGGATAATTTATGGTTCAGTATGGTTTTAGTTAATTTTGAGGATATTAATTTCTTCAAAAACCATAGAAGACGGTGTAATAAAACTGAAAATATTACTATAAAGAACGTTTATCAAAATACGGTCTATGTTAAATTTAGACAAGTGCATCTTTCTGTCGGACGAAATGGAATACCTAGCATAAAAAAAATAAAAAAATGATATCGTAAGATCTAGTGATTCAAAAATGTCTGCAATAGAAAAATAACTGACACCAAAAGATGTATACATAGTATAAGAAAATACGTTAGTTTAGCAAGTTATTTTCGGAAGTTTGCATTTGATTTTACTCGTGCTGTTAAGTCATTCACTGAACTATTGAAAAAAAAGGATAAAAAACCTGAGAATAATCGGTTGAGCTGGATACAGCAATTCAAACCTCAAGAGTAGACTTACTTCGGAATCAATATTATCATTATTTGACAGTAAAAAAAAATATTGCTATACACGGATGTTAGTAGAGATGGATTGTTTGGAATTTTAGTTCAATCCTATGGAAAATGTGAATTCGTGAATGGTTACTACAGTGGAACAACAAGTCCTACTGAACAAAGATATCATTCAATTGAGCTCGAAGTTTTAGCTTTATTATGAACATTGCAAATATTTCGACATTAATGTTACGCGAGCTACTGCATTAATATGCTCACTTAGTGCCCCCAGTGAAATCCCCGTATGAGACGGCTATGGCTCCTCCGCCCAATTTTCGAGAAACATCCAGAATACCCACCGCATCCAGTGCATCCGCCAGAACGTCGAGAGAATTCTAGAAATACGACGCGCGAGTATGAAGAGGCCACGAGCATCGCTGCAGGCAATTAGTCAATCAGTCAGTGTTGATACCGAAGGAAAGTAATCGCGCCTCGATAAAGTGTTTATTAAGTGACTCTCATATAAATTATAATTAGTGTGTTTAGTGTATTAGATAAATTATTAAATAAGGACTGAATTACATATAAATCTGCTATGATTAACAATGGATTGGACCCGGAAACGTTTGAATTCACCGACGAAGCGTCCGCCTCTATAACCTCTTCCATAGAAAACAAATTGTCGGACGTGGAAAATAAAATTTCGACGGATATAAAAAACGAAATTTCATCCATGGAAAGTAAACTTTCGGCGGACATGGAAAACAAAATGTCGGACATGGAAAATAAAATTTCGACGGATATAAAAAACGAAATTTCATCCATGGAAAGTAAACTTTCGGCGGACATGGAAAACAAAATAGTAGAGTAACTACACCAATACTGTGACACAAACCGGTTTTCAGAACCTGTTTAGCCGGTTTTGACAACCTGTTTGTAGAGCCGCTTTTTTAGTAGTTAACCTTCAGTTTTTTTATATACGTCTAATGAACGGATTGACCTCTAGACACCACTGGATACCGAGTAATTTGAACCTGTTTGTAGATCCAGTTTGATCATGTTCACCTTGATCACTAACTTTGTGGAACCTTGAAACAGGTTTTTGTGTGACCTTAGAATCGGTGACCTTTTTTGAGGTGACGCTTGGGATTTTTAGATCTCATTTTGCTTTTCAATTAAGGAGTGGGAAAAAGCTGAAATGCAAGTGGTGGGAAAAGCTGTATAAATTTCGATGCAATAAGATTTCTGAACATTAAAAAGTGTTTGTTTACAAAATGGAAGAATTGAAAGAAGCAGTGCAAAGTTTAGTATATGACTTTAACAAACATGAAAGAATGTTTGATCGGGAGCAGATATATGGTAGGGGAAGGATATACACAGTAGAAGAGTGTATGCAGCAGGCGAAGAAGTACAGAAAAGGAGCTGACGCTTGCAAAAATTTTGTAAAAGGATTAATTTGCATTGTATGTTTATTGCAGTTATTGAAACACTTAGATTTGAAAAGATGGATGTATGAATACAATTTCTTACTTCCGGAGGAACTTCGCTTGAAAAATGAGGAGGAGGAGGAGGATGGTGTCTATGAACAATACGAGGAAGAAAATAATATGTTATCATGAAATAAAAAATCAGTAAAATATTTAATAGTGTTTTATTTATTCATCAAATAGTACAATTTATAATTTCAGTGCATATTTACAAAAATGACAATTTTCTTGTGCAATGGCAGGTCCATCCCAATGAGTTATCCAATCAGGACGATTATAGTGAACAAAACAAGGTAATCGTAGTTGCAATTGAAAGTTGGATTGAAGGGCGTAGGGAAGTTTATGCCAAATATCCAGCAGAACTGAGGGTCTCACATTCTCTATTAGGTATTCAATTGGAAGCTCTTTAAATTCTTCGGTAGTGAAATCATGAAACGATTTCTTGCACAAAAACTTAGTCATGTTGTGAAATGTATAATTTTTATACCCAACTCCTCCTACTTATATACCCAACACCATCATCAAAAAGTGGTGGGGAAAAGCTCTATAAATTTCGAGCAAATAAGACTCTGAAAGTTAAAACTGTTTACAAAGTGGAAGAATTGAAAGCAGCAGTGCAAACGTTAATATTTGACTTGAATGAACGAGAAAAAGTGTATGAGCGGGAAGCAGTATATGGAATGGGAAGAAAATACACACACGAAGAGTGTATGCAGCACGCGGATAGGTATAGACAAGGAGCTGACGCTTGCAAATATTTCGCGAAAGGTGTGATTTGTATTGTATGTTTAATACAATTATTAAAACACTTAAATTTGGATAGATGGATGTACGAATACAATCACTTACTGCCGGAGTTACTTCGCTTGAAGAATGATGGGGAGGACGAACAGGAAAAATAAAAATGTAATTATGAAATAAAAAATTAATGAAATTTAATTATTGTTTTATTTATGCATCAAATAGTTATTATACAAAAAATATACATTTGTTACTGCACATATACATTTATCATTCATATGGTAAAAACATGATGGATCCATATGTTCCAATTTCGGTTGTTCATCAAATTCATAAACGGGAACTGTCGAAAATGTTCTTAAATAATTTGCCTTTTCTTTACCTTTGACATAAACCGCTTCAACGTTGGTAAGCAAATCTTGAAACAAGACACCAAAAGTATGAACAGGTGTAAATCCGGCGTCCCAATTTATGTAATGATGATTTGTCATTAACCAAGTAGCCTGTTCGTGTAAATCTGGAGGTAACATCTTCATCGGAAATGGAGGTTTGAAAACGTAATGACAGAATTTTGAACCATCAAAAGCTGCAAACTCCTTTACTATAAGTTTGTTATTTCCGATTTTGAATCCTTGAATATCCACAACCAATTTCATATTTTTAACATGATTAGTTCTTTTATAACTTGCTGATGTTTCTCATAATAGTTTATATCAGATTGAAGTTGTTTTAATTTTATGAGATAATTATGTAATCTCTTTCGATATTCGTTGACCATTATAAACTGTAAACTTGAACCGAATGTGAAAATATATATATATACAAAATATAAAGCATGCGCACTATATTTGTCTTACAATTTTTGTTAGAGGATTATACATAAACTCTTTTTCATGTAAAATTAAGCAATACGCCGTTACATTATTACCTACTGACTTTTTCGTTTCAAATTCAATACGAAGAACAGCAGATCCACTTTGAATGATTTCCTTTTGCCGAGAACAATCGATATGAACAATGGGAGCTTTTTGTTTGAATTCCTCAGGTGTGAATACTGGTTGATTTGTTTGAATGTGATAATAGGATTCTTGAAAATTAGCAAACATTTCATACAACGTTGCGAAACGGTTAGTGTCAAAGTCCAAATTTAAATCATGATAAGGATAACGTTCTGAATTAAGGAAGACGCGCATATTCGTTATTGTACAATGATCAAATTGACTCATATCTTTCAATAATTCTCCCTTACGACCAGCCTGCAGTGCTATTATGATATGTCGAGGACTTTCTAATTTAGTTGAAGTTTTGACAGGCCAAGTATGACGTGTCGAATCATTTAAAGTGGTTTATTCGATTATTTCCCAACTTCGAAACTTGATAGGGAGATCGACATTGCTTTGAATAATATTATTTAAACGAAGTTGTTCTCGTAAGTTAGGTGTTATATGAGGAACATTCCAAGATAATTTATTAATTTGAATTTTCGGCTTTTCGCTATTATCGTTCGCGATAACCGCATCTATATCATCTTTATCGCGAATTAACACCAACTCCTGTCTCATATTAAGTACAATTTTGCGAAAATCCTCGAATAATCCACACCATACTTTCAACGGTATGCAAACATTGAAGTTTCCATTGCCATCAACAATAATCTTACCGTCTTTGGGAAACCATCCTCCGTTTTGCAGTAATTTACTCTCATTGTCAGTGAGCGACAAATAATTTTTTATTGTGGAAACCAAACCTACATTTCTAACAGAATCTATTACAACACCATTCAATTCATATCGTAGTTCTCGAAACAAATAAGCAATACCGTTGTTGATAAGTTGAAATTTTGTGGGTACTTTGTCTTGATCAGTCAAGATGTTACCTTCTAAATAAAGATAACTATTACATGGTAGTGTCTATGCATCCAAATCATGAATAGGAATTCTGATTTCATCATTATAATTTAAATTACTAGAAGTATAAGGTTGGTAGGTATGGAACTGATAATCTTCAATGGTATTATCAATAATAGGTTCACCCGAAACGTGTAACATCTCCATTATACTAAAACTTGAAATCCAACAGACTGTAAAAATTTACGATTTTCTGATGTTAACCGATCAGTCACCAGTGTTGCACTGTTTTTTCGACGTTCGAATTGCCTTTTATATGGATGATATGGATGTTCCGGAAACCGCCAAACCATTATTCTATTCTTCGCAGATGTAGTCGAACCGTTATAGTTTCTTTGCGAAAATTGATCAAAGTTCCAACCTGATTGAGAATTCTCACAGTAATGTTGTTGATAGTTTTGATGTTTACTGGATAATAGAGTATTGTTAGTGGTTGTTCCACTATTTTATACCCATTTGGAACTTGTGGGAAAAATTGATGAATAATGTGAACTGGTTTTCCATTGAGGAAAGAACCAACCGCAATGTTACAGTCAATACAAATGGTATTCACTTGTAAAATGTTGACACATTGAATTACATTTGGACTTAGTTTTCGTCTGGGAAATCCCAAAAAGATGACCTATAGAATTATCAATGTCAAAATTAATCCAAACACTACTTTTAATTGTAAGTGTTGATGTTCGTGGATCTGCTCTAATACGAATACTAACTCCAGTCTGAATCAGTTCCCGTTCAATAATTTGTATTATATCATTAATTTCGTATGCTCCAACAGGAATTTCAAATTTATATTCATCATGATCACCCCACACCAACACATTATTTTGCTCATGTACGTTACTAATACTATTAAAACTATCAAAATTTGCCAAACCTATTCCATAGTCAGCATTTTCGTCTAAATAAATAGGGGGATTAAAATCATCACTTAAAACTGATGATTCTCCACTCAAAGTAAATGTGTATGACATAATGATCCAACTGAGTGACTAAATAAAAACCGTAGACAATATTGACCGCACTGATGTGAATTAAATGATTGTAGCACATCATAATTATAGTTTATATCAACCAACCCATCACTCTTAAAATATCTAACTAATTCTAATGGAGGGGGTAAATTACCGTAACTATCAAAATAAATCACATGCTTGTCATGTTTAGTGTAAGCAGTCCAGTGAGTTCCACTTCCACTTGTACCATCAAGATTGACTATACCTGACTCATATTTTTTTATTTTACTAGGTAACGTATCCCGCATGAAAACACCACGAAAATTAGGGATATATTTTGCATACTCTTCTAGCTCAATATTTGTCATCGCATGACGTGGTAAGCTCAGCGAAATTTTTTTGGATTCCAACCTTTTTTTTTTCAAACCATATCCTTTATAGGGTCGTAGATAAAAACTTTGACCTACTTTTACCGCTTGCTCCATTGCTGCGTTATGTCTTTGTTGTTCAGTTAGTTGTTCACGATTGGCTTTAGCATCATTCACTGCTTTTGCAATTCCAGCTGCACCGCCCCCAATAGCTCCTAATGCTCCTAGTAATGGTAACAGTAATGGTAAGAAACCACCTTTTTTTGGAGTTCGAATGGTACGTTTTTTCCCAACTCTCTTTTTTTTCATTCCCATTCCAATTTTACGCTTAGCTTTCATAGCTGTAGTAACAAACCAAGCAGCCGCTTTTTCGCCTGTTTTAGCGTCTTTCGCCTTTACTCTTTCCCAAGCTTTGTTTTCTAAAATCTTATCTGCCAGATGTCGCTTACTCAAATCTTTATTTTGAGAATAAGCAATGTCGTGCTCTTTGCACGCTTGATCCAAAGGATTAATTCCCAAGTCTCCTTGTCGTAGTCTCTCCTCTAACCGAGTACCAGGACCACAAAATTCGTACCCAGGTAGATGCAGTTCAACAGGAAGCTTGTTGATGAGAGTATTAATGAAACCTCTTCCTACTTTTCTGGTTCGTTTCATTCTAAGTTCTTATATATAGTGACATGTGCTTATATACCCTCAGTCAACATGAAGATTCATAAACAAGAACTTTCACTACCCATTAAAAATTATGATGATGGAGTGGTGAAACAAATTGGAAAACATGGTGCAATGTTTGGAGGAGATTCGAAAAGAGGGCTAATTATTGGTCCTAGTGGATGTGGAAAAACAAATGTTATGTTATCGTTAATTGATCATCCTAATGGATTGAGATTTGAAAATGTGTATGTTTACCCGAAAAGTCTACAGCAACCAAAATATACTTATCTAAGAAATCTAATTCAACCCATAAAAGAGATTGGCTATGAAGAATATGATAATGCAGAAGATGTTATTTCTCCAGACTTAATTAAAGATAATTCTATAATAATTTTTGACGATGTTGCTACATGTAATCAGAACATAATGCAAAGTTATTTTTGTTTTGGTCGACACAAATACACAGACTGCTTCTATTTATGTCAAACATATTCGTCAATACCCAAACAGCTAATTAGAGATAATGCAAATCTCTTAATAGTCTTTCAACAAGATATGACCAATTTGAAACACATTTATGATGATCACGTTAACGTTGATATGTCATTTCAAGATTTGAAAAATTTATGTTCGTTTTGTTGGCAAGATAAATTTGGATTTCTCACAATTGATAAAGATTGTACAATGACGTCTGGTCGATATAGAAAAGGGTTTGACATTTTTGTTAGTATATAAATAGTATTGATGGGAACATACACCTAGTAGTAACCATGGAGACACAATTAGCGAAACAACTCGTAAAGGCACGCCAGGCTTTAAAGAAAAAATATAAGAGTTTGAAAAGTGATATAGTTCAATCTCAATCTCAGTTAGAACAATCATACCAACCAATTACGCGACCACTTGAGGAATTGGTGTCCGCTTTAAAGGAACCAATTCAACAATCGATTGAAGAAGAAAGAAAATCAATGTCACCTATAACACCTAAATCGCAAATCACCAAATGTAATAAATTAGCGTATCTAACTACTCCCCCTGCTCGACCACTATTCAATAGCACTCAGCTAGAGAATATGATACCTGCACCCAAAGAAGTGTTTCAATCTCAAATCGATCATAATGATGATGAGATTGATAAGAGTCGCGACGACCAATTCATTGATGATACCCTTTCTCAATTTTATCAAACTTTATCCAATCCTGAGGTGTATCGCGAATATTTTGATCAATTCAAAAGTCCTCTGCCTCGAGAGTATATTGAAGGAATGGTACGTGACGTAAATGGTAAATATGATCATGATTTGGGTTTATTTCACGATCCTATCAAAGAAAAGTTTTATATCGGAGATTCTGAAGTAGATTTTGAAGGTGCAAATATTTCAGTTAAAAATATTAAATACCCTGGTACTGTAGGTCTGTACGATTTACTGTTTTTAAAAAATCCTACATTACAGAATCAGAAAGATATTGACAATTACGTGGATATTATAAAACGAACAAACGCTATCCATCGAAATTATGATCCTGACTTGCCTATTAATAAATTTGCCAATGATATCAAAGATAAATATCTTTTCATTATAAATCCGAAACTTAAGCCACCTGTAAGAGCAAGATCTGGTACGCAAACTTCCGCTATGCTGAGAAATGTAATTACTAGAAATATGGCAAGGAGGGGAAAGGGAATGACAATGATGAAATATTCGTCAAAGCCCGTAGACTACAAATATTTTGATGACTACAATGAAATAGTTGAAAGATTGAAATTACTGTTGAGTTCAAAGAATGCAGGTAGTTCTGCTCATAATAACGAAATAGTTTCGATTATAGAAGAATTACGCGAAGGAAAAATAATCCTATAAATGGAGCATTTACTCCGCAACTGCTCAGTTTACATCATGCCTATCAACAAGTTTAATCAACATTTTCTTACTATCGACGAAAGTAAACCTCAAGATGTTCCATTTTACATATGTCAACCATCTAAGTATCATAGTAAATGTATACTTTACATTCATGGAAAAAACAACCCAAATTTAAGTAAAACTAATTATGTATTAGATGATTTAACCACTGTGTACACTTTTCCGATAACCGGAAAGGTTGAAAGTATTCAATGCTATCCATCACCTTTATTTGTTTCATATAAAAATCATAACAACCCCATTAATCAGTTACTAGAAAATCAAATTGTAACTAAAGGAGATAGAATAGAGTTTGAACTTCATTCCCAAGGGTCGATGAGAAGTGATTGTTATGTTCAATTTGTTATTCAAGTTCCTCTAGAAAAAACTGTATAAATACACATTTATTCAGTGTTAGTTTTATTTCAAACATGCCTCTCAACAAGTTCAATGAACATTATTTGAGTCCGGCTGGACTAACTGCTCCATTTTATATTTGCGACTCATTTGATTATCATATTAAATGTCTAGTTCGTTTGCGAGGTGAGAAGAAACAAAGTTTGAATAAAGAGTACTATGTATTAGATAATGGGGGTATTGCTTTCAAATTTCCGTTTGCTTGCATAATTGAAAGTGTATCACATTATACAGCAGACGGAGTGGTGCTAATAAATGATATTGAATCTAAATTCAATCAACTATCTACCAAAAATATTATAAAAGGAGATATAATTAAGTTTAAATTAGGAACGCCAGCTGCTATCTGCATTGAACTATTGGTACAGTGTCCGTTAGTAAAAAATGTCTAAAGCACAAGTAATACAAGAATTACATGCTTCAGCTCGAATAAATTATAGAAGACGACATGTTATTGTGAAGGGTCTACACGATTTGATACAGGCAGACTTGGCCATTATGTCACCAGATGCCAAATAAAACAAGGGATATAATTATATTTTAGTTGTAATCAATGCATTTAGTAAATATGTTTGGGTGGAACCTGTCAAGAGGAAAACAGGAAAAGAAATTACAAATCCTATGAGAATTATACTGAGTAAAATGAAGACCACACCTGCTAATCTACAAACCGATAATGGAACTGAATTTCAACAAAGAATTTCAACGATTAATGCAAACATACAATATCAATCACTACAGTACATTTTCAAATCTCAAGGCTAGTATTGCAGAAAGAGTAATTCGAACGTTGAAAACACTATTATGAAAGCGATTTAGTATGGAAGGTTGTTATAAATGGTTAAATATTCTTCCAGAAATTGCTGCAAAATATAACAATACCAGACACTCTACAACGGATGAAATACCCAGTAAAATTAATGATAAAAATGCCAAATATATTGTTGTATTCAACAACATCAAAACCATTGATCCCAAACCAGCAAAATTTAGAAAAGGTGATTATGTTCGTATCAGCAAATATCGACACGTTTAAAAAAGGATACACTCCCAACTGGACTACTGAGGTTTTCAAGATTAAATCTGTTAAACTCACCAATCCCACTACTTACATTTTGGAAGATGAGAAAAAAGAAGAAATTCGAGGGGCATTCTATTCAGAAGAGCTACAAAAAGTGAAATATCCGGATGTTTTTCTAATTGAAAAAGTGTTGAGAAAAAAAGGTGATCGGTTATTAGTTAAGTGGCTTGGAATGAACTCTCAATCATGGATAAATAAAAATAGTATTGTATAAATTGTAATAATTTTGAATAAAAAACGTATACGTATACTTTTGTTTCATTGAAAAAAAAACACAAAGATTTAATTTAAATTATTTATTCGACGATATACTTCATTTCTGTGACTTACATCTAATATAGGATTAATAATAATAGCAGCTTCCTGTATTCGACGTTGAAATCTCAAGTCATCGTGATATCTCAATTCGCATTTTCGGGTGCTTTTGTAAGCGAAAGCCCAGGTGATCAATAAGTGAATGTGAACATTTTCATTGAATCTTACTTTCTTCATTCTTCAACATATGAGGATATTTATAAATCACTTCCAGAGCCAAGCTGTATGTTACACAATTTATATATTTCACAGAGTCCATTATGTTGAGAGCTGAGTTTACAATGTTCTCACTATCCACACCAAGTTTTGAAATTTTAAAACAACTACAAAATTGTTGATTCTTCAGTAGCTCCAAATTACACGTTATTAATGGATGTAATTTCCATAATTCCATTATACAATCAGATTCCAAATAAATACTGGAATGATCTGTCACTATTTTCCATTCGAAATTTGTTACATATATGGTATAGTCATTTGTTACAGCTTGAATTGAAGATAGGAGCTCATACCATTCCACTTCAGTCAATTCAATAGTATTATCCTTTCCGAATATTCTAACACATGGTTCAAAGTTCAATTCATGAGATATGCTAACCACTATGAAGATGTTATTAGTCAAATAAATTATTTTCCCACCTAAATACATTTTCTGTGGACATGTAACCATACTGAATGTGTTTTGAATTCTAACGAGAAAAAAAAAACACTGAAATATATTTATAAATTTTATTGATATATACACTAAAATATATTTATGAAGTTTATTGATACATACACTAAAATATATTTATAAAGTTTATTTATACATACACTGAAATATATTTATAGTTTATTTATACATACACTGAAATATATTTATAAAGTTTATTGATACATACAAATATATATAACTACTTTAAACTATAATGACCCCAAGGTAAAGTATTGATTGAATCATGTAATATACAACGCTTATCGTCTAATCCATTCAAACCCACTTTTGTTTGCTCTGTGCTGTAAACATTATGAGCATATGAACGAATTGTACGTTGCGAAATAATTTTATCTTTGTTTTCCCTTAAACAGTTGATGTAGTCATCGAATGTAATCTTATTTTCAATGATGCTCGATTTAACACCCTTTGATTTTTTAACCAACTTTGAATCCTGTATCTTATCTATACATTTTAGATCTTAATCCTACAAAATGAGTAATAATTCTACCATTTGCCTCATCTTTCATTAAACCAGGGACTTTTTTATTACAAAGTAGCATATTGTACGGATTATTAACACCTTACTCGCTAGTATCAAATCTGTTAATGTTAGGTTTTATCACTTCCTCGAAAATATCATTACATTGAATTTCATGAATAAAACTGTCGGTATCAATATATAAAATTTTACAATAATCCTTTAATTGGGGTAACATGAAATCATAGTGAAACTCATACATACAAGTATTTGAAATATCTAAAATAGACATTCCTATGTACAAGGGTTTGTTGAAATAAAGATCTGCTTTCCTCAATTCGATTGCCATTAACTGACTTTCTTCATCGAATACAGTTCTTCCAGTAAACTTTGGACTAGCTATCAAGTTTTTTGCTCCATACCTTCCCTCCCATTGACTAACCAATTTAACAATCCGATGTTTTCTAATATTTTCCATTGTTTTTCCATATATTGAATTTACGTTGAGTTTAAAGTAACCTTTTTCGAATTCATTTTTAGCTTTTTTCCTAAAGCTTGTATTTAAATTTACATAAGGTTTCAACCACGTTGATTGTGAGAATTTAAGTACCCTATGAATTTTTGTCAACACCAACCCATGTGCTAGAGCTTGTTTTAAAGCCCGAAAATGAATGATATATTTGTTTTTGTTATACAGAGTGGTCAACAGTTTCGGTAATTTGGACCCTTTGGGTACTCGATGTTCAGAACAAAAAGGAAAATCTCTATGAATATCATGCAGATCCTCCGGATAATCCAAATCCACTTCCAAAATGTATCCTTCGGGACTGTCGTCAGGTATGTCACTAACATTAATGTTTGTGTCAACCCACTCAAAATTTCCATATGGCAGTGGTTGACACATTGCCCATCCGTACAGTGCATTGATATCCAGATAAAGTATAAACTTGTCCGGCTTCGAATTATCATATTCCCTCATATATTTATTGTTAGCTTCGGAATATCGACAGCAGCATTGACTTATTCCTCCCCGGATTGCATTTTCAACAAACAGTATCATATCAACATCCTGTAATAGTTCTAATTCGCATTTAGTATATTTTAACATACAGTCCCATGAATATCCAGGAATGGTATAGTACCGGGCTGGATCTAAGCCGCTAGTGGAATACCCAATATTTCGAAAATTCTCAAATACATCTGATAAAAGCATTATATCAGTTTTCAGGTACAAGTCAGAGTATTGACCTAAATTTTGAATATTAAACAATTGCCATACATTCTGAGCATGTTTATATCGCTCCTCAGTGATTTCTTCATCACAGAGTTTATTATAAAATTCATTTGGCTCGGGTAATTCAGTTTCTTCAAGTTTTTCCAATTTATCTATATAGTCATAGCAAAATACTCCTTTTTTTGTTAAAAGTTTGAACTGTTCATCACTGCAGTCTCTGAATGCATGTTTTGTATTGTTCAAGTTTTTATCATCTAAATTTTTCACCAAATTTTTCACCAAACTATCAAGTGAGGAATTCAGAAAGCGAATTGAATCTATAAACCTGAATTTAATATTATTCGACATATGATTAGTAAACGAAATATATTTTTCTCTATTGATTGGTAACAATGAAATTCTACCTAGTTTAGCAAGATCTCTTATGATGAAATGACTATCGTAGCCACTCAAATTATGAAAAATAGTGGGGACACAAATTTTTTTTCTAAAATTTACGTTGCACATTTTATGTGCAAAACCTCTAAACTCGCCTGTGAAATGATTATGATCGCGAACAATAATATCAACATTTGTATATTCAGTTTCACAAATATGACATACTTTAGCATTTACTGTTGTCCTATTTTCATCCATAGGAATTATATTTTTAAATTTAGAATAAATTATTTCAGCACATATTTCCATTTCATGCGCAAACTATTGCATACAATCTATTCCACGATAACTGTTAAAGTATGAAAGAGAATTATCATATTCACATATTCAATATGTTTTTGACATTTAGTTGTTTTCTGGAAATTATGTTCAAGAGGTTGTAACATACATTCAAAATCAGCATAAATAACAAAAGGTGTTCGTTGTTTATTTGAAAATTTTTTGAACTTTACAATTTTCTCTTTTGGAATGTTTATTTTGGAATCATTGATTTTTTCACATAAATTTGAATGATTAGTTAACACTTCCTGATTAGAAAAATAATTTAAACATCTTTCACATATAAACTTCTTATTACCATCTTTATTTAATTGTACATTCAATAACCTAGATAAATTTTTAATCCAGCAATAATGGTATTTTATTTCAATACGTTCATCGTCTAATGGATCAGGAGCATCATAATCGTTTAGTTTTGGAAAGTATATATTTTGAATTAATAATAAATTAATATGATTTGTTTTTTTTGTCTTTTGTTAAACGTAATGGAATTACGTTATACTTTTTCCCGATCAATTCCAAACCGTAAACATTAACAGATAGTTTATTATTCTTTTCAAAAAGATGAGTTTTATTAAATTGCATTGGAATTTCAAGTCCTTCTAATTTCAATACTTGACTATAATGCGGATATGATGTTAAACGATTTGAATTTTTATTTCCAACAGGATACAGAGCACTTACAATACTCCAGTAAAAACAAGCTTCGTCATTATAATTATGTACGTTTATACAAGCCTTTTTATTTGCTATAAAATGTGGTAATGAAATGAAAGATGAACCGTTTCCTATTTCTAATTTATTAATATTGACTGATAGTGATACAACTCTTTTTAAAGCCCATCCTGAATCTTTTTCTTGAAATTCTGACAATTTGATTCCGATAAAGACTACTACACGATCCATGAACCATTCATATATATTAGTTGAATTATCTATCACACTATTCTCAGTATGGAAGTATTTTATATCTGTTATGTTTTTATTCAAATTTTGCTTCATGAACCTTGCACAGAATGTTGTATTTACTTTAATTAAGTCATAGTTTTGTAAAGCATCAACTATTTTTCTATAAAATATTTTAAAAGAATCTATCAAAAAGTCGTCCGCATCTAAATGTTTTCGGTTTATTATTACTCCAGTTGTTACTCTATTATTATATATTGAAATTAAATCTTCCCACTTGACTGTATCTGTGCTTTCCTTACCTATTATCTCTAATTTTATATATATATAGATTTCAAATGACCTAATTTGGTTAACCATTTCTTTTTTTTACCAATAGATATACTAGAACGGATTTTTTCAGAGCATCAGTCAATAGCAATCTTCACATGATGCAACTTTACTTTCCTGTACTGTAAAATCAGGATATTTTTCAGAAAATTTTTCAATTAGTTTACTTACATCACTAAATATTTCATCTGACATAATTATAGGTTACTATTTACAAATTTAAACAATTCCGCTGGATTTCCTTTACCGGTATCCTTTTGTCCAATGTACACTAGGGAATATTTCCCGTTTCCCAACTCTACCAAAAAATCTTTCAAAAATTTCGTTGATCGTGCCGGTAAAAAAACTGCGTTGTCATTCAACTCTACTAAAACTACTTCTCCATATTTTGAGTTCACTATTCTAGCGGTGGTAATTTTATAAGGAGTATCCTTAGCTAATGTATTCAGTTTCACAATCGATTTATCTTCTTCTTCTAAAAGAAGATGTTTATTAATAGCTTGCATATCCATTTTTCACTGGAAATACATATTGTTTACGGAATTGATATCATTGAAATAACAGTATATTTACCTTTTGATTTGTTGTCACTTTCTCACTTTGATACTACTTGTAAGCACTGTGAATACTACTGATACCTTCTGTTATTTCAACCGGGTTTTTATATAACTCCAATATGATCACGTGATCTTAAAAACTGCAGTTTCAACTTGTTATCCTTAACCTTCACTTGATTACTTGTTTTCAATATTAACAGACTTAAACATTGCTACCACTTATGTGGCAGCGAAAAGCACCAATGACCATAAAGGTCAGTTAACTTTTGTCTCGTTACCGTGCAATTAGTAACAATAAAAAACTTGTTTCACCTCATATTTTTTCCTGAGTATCTTTTGAAAGTATATACTTGTTTTTTTATGTCTACAGAGATTGTTGCCCTTCACTTTAACTTGATTACTTGTTATTCAGAGTTACAGATTAAATCGTTACCACTTATTTAATTGGTAGCGAAAAAGTACCAATGACTAAAGGTCAGTCAATTTTTGTCTTGTTACCAATTGTATAATAAGTAACAACAAAAAACTTGTTTCACCTCATATTTTTCCCCGAGTAACCTTTGAAAGTATATACTTGTTTTTTTTATGTCTACAGAGATTGTATTTGAGCCAACTCACTTCAATTTTCAACACATTCTCAAACACAGTGTTCTTCGAAACAAGATAATATTTTTAACATGGTTTCAAAACGCGTCAACGTACATTCTAACGTGTTAGTTACACCTAAGAAGCAAAAAGTTTTGCCGAATTTGCAGCCGTTGGATCAAATGTCGAAACAAAATCAAGTGAGTATTTCCAGCTATAATCATTTTTTTTACATATGTATTTTTTTATAGCCTATCATCGATTTGAGTTCTTCAGACATCGAAGCTTTTTTTTCGTCTGATCCTGTTGGTCCGTCCTCCTCGTCCTCGTCCACCTTCTCCCCCTCCTCCACCTCTCCCTCCTCATTGAAGCAGATTCCTCCACATCTAAAAGATATAAAGGAGAAAAATTATAGGAGTCTCGAATTTTTTACTAAGAATGATGTGGAGTTAACTGCACTTGACGATCAATTAACTTTAATCGTTAATGAGTGCAGTAAACGGGAACAACTCATTAAAACGATTGATGAACAGGTTGCAAATATGCAAAAACAGCTATCAAATATGAGAAAAGAGAAGAAGAAATTAGAGGAGTTAAATCGCTTAGCTTTGGAGCAACAAATACATATTTTTGAAACTGGCAACCAAATACAAAATTCAATAAACAATCATAAAACGTCATGCTAATTTTTTGTTTTTTTCATTCCGTCCTTATCAATTTATTCCAAATATTCAAGAAAACGGGAAAAGGAAGTGAAATAGTACACGTTCACGCCAAGAAAATTCTGTAAAAATATTCATTTAACAAAGGCGTGACAACATTTTAGTGTTTAAAAATGCTCATGTTTACCTGGCCTATGAAAATATTTTAAATTGATTCAAGATATTAGCGCCTCCGGCCGGAATGTCGGTTTCGATATAATAAGATCTTATGAACATGAAATATGCGAAAAGAGAGGAAGCAATTGAAGGAGTTAAAGAGTTCAGCTTTGGAGCAAAAAAAATTTCGGATTTTTGAAAATGTCAACCGAATAAGAAGTACAATAAATAATCATGTTAAAACATTATGCTAATTTTTGTTTTTTCATTTTTTTTTTAATTAATTTATTCCAACACTTTGTTACGAATAATTATTCCAAATATTCAAGAAAACGGGAAAGAGAAGTTCACGTTCACGCCAAGAAAATTCTGTAATAATATTCATTTAAAAACATCGTGATAACATTTTATTGTTTCAAAATTCTCATCTTTGCCTGGCCTATGAAAATATTTTGAATTGATTCAAGTTACCAGCGCCTCCGGCAGAATGTGGTTTCGAAGACAACAAACATTTTATTTTTCAGTGAATAAATGGGGTCATAAAACTAAAAGCTGTTACTGGAAAGGCGGAGTAAATGTGAGATTTTATTATGGTTTAAAATACACGCGATAAGTTATAATTCACTCACACTAATAAGAAATTTTGAGATGACATTTTAGATATACAATCTTCAATACTAAAGAATATGAAAAAAATCATTCTATTAACGATGTTACTGATATTTTTGCTAAAGTATGAGGTATGGAAATATATTATAATACAATTTTAACAGATATATTTCCAGAATTTTGATAATATTTCTAACTCTAGTCTGAGTTGATGTAAAAATTCACCACATAAAACATAATATTTCTATTTCTCTCTCAACAATAATTATTCCGGTACTATGCATGAACTGTAATTTATCTAAAGACTCGCTATTCTACTACTGTTGTAAAATTCCAATTTATTTTTAAACTAACTTTCGAAAGGTTTAGAATTAAAAAAACAGATATATTCTCAGAATTTTGTTAATATTTACGACTCTAGGATGAATTTGATGCATTACAGAAATAATTCTAATGCAACGTGCAATTTTTTAAACTTGACGTAAAATATTATATCAATACATAGTTGAGTAGATGTAAGGTGGCGTTAGTCATCATAAATGTATCATTGACTACCTTGCCACGGTACAAATACTGGGGTATAACTATTTTCAGGTAATTTTTTTAATAATAACCATTTTTTACCTTGCATCTTTGATATAGATATTGTGTTGGTAGTAACGGCCTTTTCTGTTATAAAGTGTATCGGAAATTCTGTTTTTATGTAACGAGCTACCCTTGCATCTTTGTTATAAATATCTAATAAAATATTATGATTGTTCTTAAGTAAAAAGGTATACAAATATACAAGGTATCCAAAAATATAGGGGTACCCCTATTTTAAGGTTAATTTGTTTCTCGTTGTCGATTATGTAATAGGTAGCGACAAAGTTTAATAACGTTAGACATACATCAATTGAAGGTTAACTTACGTACTTGACATTCGGAGGTGTATTCCAACTAGAGGTTCAACTAATTTGTATCTGGTTACCGGTTATGTTATAGAAAAAGTTTAATAACGCTAGACACACATCAATTGGAGGTTAACTTACGTACTTGGTATCCAGTAGTAGTGTACATGCAAACTAGAGGTTCAAATAATTTGTATCTGGTTACCAGTTATGTAATAGGTAGCGACAAAGTTTAATAACGCTATACATACATCAATTGAAGGTTAACTTACGTACTTGGTACAGTTGAGAACAAGCTTGACCAGATTGTCAACATGATGAAAAGCATCTCAAATGGAAAACTGAAAGCTGTGAGATGCTACGCAATCGTGCAAGCGACCGAGAACTGCTACAAACGAAGATGCCCAGCAGGAAAACTAGGAAGGGTCGACCTCCAGAGGGCAGCTTCGACCCGAAGACCTTCCAAAGAACCTCTCATCCTAATAGCCTCTCTGAAATGTCGCGATGATAGTGTATTCGTGGATGGTGAAGTTAATGTATACACTATTGGTGGACACTGGAGCAACGAGGACTATTATTCGCCCCGAGACTGTCAACACCCGGAAAAGACTTTTATCGACGAGAATGCGACTCAGGACTGCCACAGGTGAAAGCGTCAATGTCCATGGAGAACTACCGGTGCAATTGGGAATTGGCGCAGAGAAGTTCACCCACACTGTCGTTGTCGCTGATATCGAAGAGGACATAATACTCGGAATGGACGTAATGAACCTACATGGCTTCCAGCTAGATTTCAAGAACCGAGTGATTAGAGTAGGTTCTGAGGAGGTATTCCTTCACCCACACGAGGATAAGACTGTTCAGGTAGCCGTACAGGAGGATAAAGTTGTACCCGCAAGGAGTGAATTTTTCACTGTGGCAAGGCTACAAGGAACCGTCGAAGAAGGAACACCGGTCATGATGGAACCATGGAATCACGATAAAGAGGTTGGTCGAGGAATCCTGGTTGGAAAAGGGTTAGTCATGGCTGCCGAAGAAATACCTGTACGCATTATAAATGTAAATGACCATCCAATAACTATGAAGAAGGATACCAAAATTGGAACTTGCGTACCAGTGGCGTCAATAATTCATCAAACAACAACCTCCAATGATGCCAACAATAAATTTGAACAAATGATAGCAGTGGCTGGACAATCTCTTAGCCTTTAAGAGGAGAAAAAAATCAGAGAACTCTTGCTACAATACCGATCTCTTTTTGTACAGGAAGAACATCTGCTGTCAAACACAAAATTGACACCGGCGACGCTAAATCGATAAGACAATCGGCTCAACGGCTACCACCGGCCAAAAGAGAGGAAGCGGAGAGAATTGTTCGCGAGATGGAAAAGGACAAGGTAATAGAACCTTCTACCAGCCCTTGGGTCTCTCCGGTAGTTCTGGTAAAGAAGAAGGATGGAACCACGAGGTTTTGCGTGGACTACCGGCAGTTGAACAATGTTACAAAGAAAGATAGCTATCCCCTGCCGAGAATCGACGACACTCTGGATACGCTGGCCGGTAGCAAATTGTTTTCTACCTTGGACCTGAAGTCTGGATATTGGCAGGTAGAAATGGATCCAGCCGATAAAGAAAAGACAGCGTTTACCACCGGATCTGGACTATGGCATTTCACCGTTATGCCATTTAGGATGTGCAATGCCCCCGCAACGTTCGAAAGACTGATGGAAAACGTATTGCGAGGGTTGTCCTGGAAGATATGCTTAGTGTACCTTGATGACATCATAGTCTTGGGAAGGACATTCGAAGAACATCAAAAGAATTTGGAAGGTGTCTTCAAAAGGTTGTAAGCTGCCCAACTGATGCTCAACCCCAAGAAATGTCAACTATTTCAAAACAAAGTCAATTACCTAGGCCATGTAGTCAGCAAGGATGGTGTAGCTGTAGACGAAAAAAAAGCTGCTGCCGTACGAAAGTGGCCAAGACCCACCGACAAGCACCAAGTTAGAAGCTTCCTGGGACTCTGTACATACTACAGGCGATTTATAAAGAAGTTTGCAGATATCGCTATGCCCTTGACACGACTTACAGAGGAAGCAAGGGAGTTTCGCTGGGACGAAGATTGCCAAACTTCGTTCGAAACCTTGAAGAAGCACTTGACTACTGCACCTATACTCGGATATCCACTACCAGAGGGAGAATTCATACTAGATACTGATGCTAGCAATGTTGGAATTGGAGGAGTGCTATCACAGGTTCAAGGAGGACAAGAGAAAGTTCTGGGATATTTTAGTAAAGTCCTTTCCAAACCAGAACAAAACTACTGCGTCACAAGAAGAGAGCTCCTAGCAGTAGTGAAGTTCGTGGAGCACTTCTATCAGTATCTGTATGGGAAGAAATTTGTGATCAGAACCGATCATGCAGCACTTAAGTGGCTTATGCAATTCAAGAACCCTGAAGGTCAAATCGCTAGATGGATCGAGCGGCTCCAAGAATATAATTTCACTATTGAGCATAGAGCCGGAATAAGCCACAGAAATGCAGACTCCCTCTCTAGAAGACCATGCCCTGCAGAGTGCTCTCACTGCAGCAAAACAGAAGCTAAGGAAGCTGCGATTCGAAGAACCACGGTGACCACCGACGAATGGACACC
Source organism: Lochmaea crataegi (assembly GCA_947563755.1). Classification (NCBI taxonomy): domain Eukaryota; kingdom Metazoa; phylum Arthropoda; class Insecta; order Coleoptera; family Chrysomelidae; genus Lochmaea; species Lochmaea crataegi. The sequence continues at coordinate 29,951,467 of OX387431.1, read as the reverse complement.
AGAAAAGTTGGAAGAGGAACAAGAGAACGATCCCGACTTGAAGAAAATCCGACATTGGAAAAAGGAGAACTGTCGACCTACTTGGCAAGAGATTTCAAGGTACTCGCCAACGATGAAATCGTATTGGGCCCAGTGGGACTCGCTGGTTTTAGAAAACGGTTTGCTACAGCGAGTAATCGAGAACGATGAGGGTTCCGAAAGTAGAAGACAGTTGGTGATTCCAAGAACAAGGATAGCAGCAGTACTGCGGAAATTACACGACAGTCCGTCAGGAGGACATCTAGGTGTGAAGAAGACCCTCCAGAAAGTGCGAGAACGGTTTTATTGGATGCACAGTTCCGAAGATGTGAAGGACTGGTGTGAGAAGTGCACTACCTGTGCTACGACCAATGGACCGCACGGGAGAAGAAAGGCTCCTATGAAACAGTACAATGTCGGAAGCCCTTTTGAACGCATTGCCCTGGACATTGCCGGACCGTTTCCACCGACAGCAAATGGCAGCAGGTACAATTTGGTGGTGATGGACTACTTCACAAAATGGGTAGAAGCGTATGCCATTCAAAACCAAGAAGCCGCAACGGTTGCCGACGTGCTTGTGAATGAGTTCATTTGCCGATATGGAGTGCCCCTGGAAATACACAGCGACCAGGGCAGAAACTTCGAAAGCCAGCTGTTCCAGGAAGTTTGTGAAAAGCTCGGCATGAAGAAAACGAGAACTACGGCTTTGCACCCACAGTCGGACGGGATGGTAGAGCGAATGAACAGAACTCTTGGCAAATACCTGTCTAAAGTAGTATCTAACCATCAGCGAGATTGGGACCAATATCTCTCGCTATTCGCGATGGCCTACAGATCCGCCATCAATGAGTCTACCGGCCAAACACCAGCAAGAGTTCTGTTCGGACGCGAAGTGAGATTACCCTGCGACCTTGAATTTGGATGCCGACCCGGAGAAGACATAGCTGGCGAAGATTACGTGACCCAGCTGAGAAAAAGAATGGACGACGTACACGAGCTGGTTCGATCGAATCTCCAGAACGCTAGCGATAGGATGAAGAAAAGGTACGATAAGCAAGCTACGGAAGGAGGTTTCCACGAAGGAGACAACGTCTGGCTGCATAACCCAAGAAGACAAAAGGGTTTTTCTCCAAAGTTGCAGAAAGCTTGGGACGGTCCGTACCTCGTAAAGAAAAGAATCAACGATGTCATCTATCGTATCAGCAAGATCCCAAATGGAAAGCCAAAGGTGGTACACCGTAACCGATTAGCGCCATTCGAGGGTGACCACGATGAGGAAGTAAACCAGCTTCAGGAAGTAGCCGATCCTGCTTTTGTAGAATTCATGGGTGCTTATGGTGGTACCGGAAAAGCAAGATTCGGCGTCACCACTGAGAGACGACAAGACCTGCTTACCGTTCCGGAGGAATACTCACTGGCAATAAACATCCCTGCCAGCGTAACCGATGCGCGCGGACTGGCATCTCTGTTTATAAAGAAGAGTGGCGCACGACCTTTGGTAAACCAGTTACCAGTACCAGGTAAAGCTTTGAAGCTGCAAAATGGCTCCCGCTACAATTTCCAACTAGTGACGAGGAACACCTTCGACGAACGACCAACGTACGAGGATGTCTGGGAAGCATTACGAAGCCTGAGGGAGCATGTGCTTGAATTGAACGTGTATAGGCTAGCCATGCCCAAGATTGAATGTAGGCATTTAGATTGGCGAATAATCCGTAACATGGTAGAAGTAATCTTCCGAGATACCGAAGTGCAGGTACTGGTCTGCGGCAATGCTCGGGAGACACAGCCAACAGAGAAGACGGTCGCATGTTACTTCCATACAACTGGAAAATGCAACAAGGGGACCAGTTGCCGATACAGTCATCTCGTTCCAGTTTCCTAGTTAGTTCCAGGAGGAACTGTCTCTTAGGGAGGGGGCAATGTTACGCGAGCTACTGCAATAATATGCTCACTTAGTGCCCCCAGTGAAATCCCCGTATGAGACGACTATGGCTCCTCCGCCCAATTTTCGAGAAACATCCAGAATACCCACCGCATCCAGTGCATCCGCCAGAACGTCGAGAGAATTCTAGAAATACGACGCGCGAGTATAAATAGGCCACGAGGATCGCTGCAGGCAATTAGTCAATCAGTCAGTGTTGATACCGAAGGAAAGTAATCGCGCCTCGATAAAGTGTTTATTAAGTGACTCTCATATAAATTATAATTAGTGTGTTTAGTGTATTAGATAAATTATTAAATAAGGACTGAATTGCATATAAATCTGTAAATATAAATTAGAATAAACGTTACATTATTTAATGTGTATAAAATTTAAAATATTTACTGATTGTTCAGACGTATGCACTGAGTAGAAATTCTAGTATTGGATACAATAAGGGTGTTTTCACTACATCTATCGCTTCTCATTCGCAAATCAAAAATATTGAGATTATTCGAAACAAATGTGAAAATATATACAATCTTGTACATGCTTTAAGTATGTATCATTTATTATGGAAATGGATAATTTCACCCAATACCGAAAATCCTATGCCCATGTGATATTATTTTCGATTTGGAATAGTGCAGTTTATTTATTTATTTATTTTTAAATATCGATCATTGTATTTCATTTATATAATTTGGTCAGATCTAACATTATTTTAGAACTGTGCTTGACTTTTTATCCTAAACATATGATTAGGTTCGAATAATACTCTCGATGGAGCTCTGTAGGCGACTGAAGTTTTGTTCAGATATTGCTCAGAACCCTATATTTCGGAATCGGAGGATATCGAGAATTGTATTAATGTCTCGGATCGACAGTCGTGGTGTGCGATCTGTTTCACATGTTGTCGGAGACTTGGTGGTGAAAATATCATCCATTGTCGATTCTGATTCCAGTCGAAAACTGGTACCAAAATGAAAAGGTTCTTTTAGCATATTCATAAGTTTTATAAAATTACCTATATAAAGCCTTTGAAATTCCTGTGACCAAGAGGTCACGTATTCCATATGTTGAGGTATATGCTATCGAGCATATTAAATGATTAATGTTTGTATTTATTGATTTCTAGAAGAGATAAGGGTGAGTTTAGATGAATTTATAATAAATAAATCTGGCCGTCGAGGATATCTCTGTGCAAATCTGGCCGTCGAGTTTATCTCTGTGCAGATTTGGCCGTCGAGATAGACCTCTGTGCAGATGTTACCGTCAAGATTATCTCTGTGCAAATCTGGCCGTCGAGATCATCTCTGTGCAGATTTGGCCGTCGAGATAGATCTCTGTGCAGATATTGCAGTCGAGATTATCTCTGTGCGGATTGGGCCGTCGAGATAGATCTCTGTGCAGATGTTACCGTCATGACTATCTCTGTGCAAATCTGGCAGTCGAGATTTTCTCTGTGCAGATTTGGCCGTCGAGATAGATCTCTGTGCAGATATTGCCTTCGAGATTATCTCTTTGCAAATCTGGCCGTCGAGATTTTCTCTGTGCAGATTTGGCCGTCGAGATAGATCTCTATTCAAATGTTGCCGTCGAGATTATCTCTGTGCAAAACTGGCCGTCGAGATAGATCTCTGTGCAAATCTGGTCGTCGAGATAGATCTCTATGCAAATGTAGCCGTCGAGGTCATCTCTGTGCAGATGTTGCCGTCGAGATCATCTCTGTGCAGATTTGGCCGTCGAGATAGATCTATGTGCAAATCTGGTCGTCGAGATAGATCTCTGTGCAAATGTAGCCGTCGAGGTCATCTCTGTGCAGATGTTGCCGTCGAGATCATCTCTGTGCAGATTTGGCCGTCGAGATAGATATCTGTGCAAATGTTGCCGTCGAGTTCATCTCTGTGCAGATTTGGCCGTCGAGATAGATCTCTGTGCAAATGTTATCGTCGAGATTACCTCTGTACAAATCTGGCCGTCGAGATAGATCTCTGTGCAAATCTGGCCGTCGAGATAGATCTCTGTGCAAATGTTGCCGTCGAGATCATCTCTGTGCAGATGTTGCCGTCGAGATCGTCTCTGTGCAGATTTGGCCGTCGAGATAGATCTCTTGATAAATATGTTTGAATGAATTCAATTCTTAATGTTCATAAATTTGTATTTGCAGCATTATTAGGTCAGGAAGGCCGAATGTGAACGGCTACCTACGCCGCTGACCGTATTGATAATGGGAAGAGATGAATAATGCTGCTTAAGAATATCGACGTGAAAACTAAGTGACAATTCTCCAGATGCATAATATAAACATTCTAAGAACTCATATACAAACAAAAGATATGTACCTATTTGAATTTATATTTTAGGGATAATATTTTTACTATCAACTATTGATAGTTCAAGTCGTTTCTGTGACATAAATTTTGTGTATCTAACACTTGTTGAAAAGATTGCTTAAAAATGTAGAAGAAGTATTTTCAGATATATCTTTGCTCTCTTTTGAGTCGGTCGTGATTGCATTTCTTTGTAAAATAATAATTTTCGAATATAGTTTTTGAAGTTCAATGTTTGTTTTTCTTAATTAAAGGGAATTATTTAAACAGACTGTTTACATTATTATTATTATTATTATTATTATTATTATTACTATTTCCAACTCAAGTGTACTCTTGCTCAGCTCTTGCTGGTAATGTTCACCTATCCCGAGCGTGTGTAAACGCGAATGGGATTAGGCACAGCAGTTACATATTTAGAAATTTACGGACAGTGTGACAAGTATTCAAAATTGCAGCCTTCTGCAGATCGATATATGTGTTTTTGTGAAGACCTAGTTTGGTGAGGCTGTCTTGTAGAGTTTTGGGGATTAGTCCCGTAGATGAAACGATGACCGGCACCACCTCTACTTTCTCTGCATGCCACATCTGTCCTACCTCAATTGCAAGATCGGTGTATTTTGCAATTTTTTCGTTGTATTTGTCTGAAATATTGTTGTTAATGGGTACAGCAACATCCACCAGGAGAACCGAGTTAGCTTTTTTATCCACAACCACAATATCAGGCCGGTTATTCGTCACCCGTCCATCGGTGATAATTGACCTATCGTAGTATAGTCTAAAATCAACATTCTCTAGAACTGATTATTATTAATATTATTTCCAACTCAAGTGTACTCTTGCTCAGCTCTTGCTGGTAATGTTCACCTATCCCGAGCGTTTGTAAACGCAAATGGGATTAGGCACAGCAGTTACATATTTAGAAATTTACGGACAGTGTGACAAGTATTCAAAATTGCAGCCTTCTGCAGATCGATATATGTGTTTTTGTGAAGACCTAGTTTGGTGAGGCTGTCTTGTAGAGTTTTGGGGATTAGTCCCGTAGATGAAACGATGACCGGCACCACCTCTACTTTCTCTGCATGCCACATCTGTCCTACCTCAATTGCAAGATCGGTGTATTTTGCAATTTTTTCGTTGTATTTGTCTAAAATATTGTTGTTAATGGGTACAGCAACATCCACCAGGAGAACCGAGTTAGCTTTTTTATCCACAACCACAATATCAGGCCGGTTATTCGTCACCCGTCCATCGGTGATAATTGACATATCGTAGTATAGTCTAAAATCAACATTCTCTAGAACTGATTATTATTATTATTATTTCCAACTCAAGTGTACTCTTGCTCAGCTCTTGCTGGTAATGTTCACCTATCCCGAGCGTTTGTAAACGCAAATGGGATCAGGCACAGCAGTTACATATTTTGAAATTTACGGACAATGTGGTAAGTATTCAAAATTGCAGCCTTCTGCAGATCGATATATGTGTTTTTGTGAAGACCTAGTTTGGTGAGGCTGTCTTGTAGAGTTTTGGGGATTAGTCCCGTAGATGAAACGATGACCGGCACCACCTCTACTTTCTCTGCATGCCACATCTGGCCTACCTCAATTGCAAGATCGGTGTATTTTGCAATTTTTTCGTTGTATTTGTCTAAAATATTGTTGTTATTGGGTACAGCAACATCCACCAGGAGAACCGAGTTAGCTTTTTCATCCACAACCACAATATCAGGCCGGTTATTCGTCACCCGTCTATCGGTGATAATTGACCTATCGTAGTATAGTCTAAAATCAGCATTCTCTAGAACTGCATGCGGATGGTACTTGTTATAAGGCGTGTAGGTGTTAACTAATCCAAATTTGTTGGCCAACTTCTGATGGATGATGTTGCAAAGTTGATTGTGTCTGCGTAGGTAATCAATGTTAGCTATGGCTGAACATCCCGACGTAATGTGTTGTATCGTCTCTGTTGTTTGTTGACACCTTCTGCACTTGTCCGACACGATGTTTGGATCTCTTATAACAAATTTCTTGTAATTATTGGTATTAATTACTTGGTCTTGGATCGCCATCATAAATCCTTCTGTTTCTGGAAACAATGTTCCATCAGCGAGCCACTTATTTGATGCTTCCTTGTCGATATATGGTTGATTGAGGTCGTGATGATGTCGACCATGGAGCGCTTTCTGGGCCCACTCTGCCTGTTTGTCAGAGTCTGTAACGATTTCAATTTTATTATCAGGGTTTACAAGATCTAAGGGGGAATAGTTTTTATCTGCTTTCGCGGCCAGCTCATGCAATTTAGATGTTTGAGCCTTGTCAATGAAGAATTTTTGGAGTTGGGATATTTGTTTGTAATGTAAATTAACTATGTCCGGTAGAGCTCTCCCTCCCTCTTTTCTTGGTAGTGTGGTCCTAATAACTGATGATGTCGGGTGGTGACATTTGTGTTTGGTCATCATGGTTCGCGTTGTTCTTCGAATATCTTCCAGTTCTGTTTTTGTCCACTTCAGAATTCCAAATGAGTATGTCAGGACCGGTATGGCGTAGGTGTTAATTGCTTTGGCAAGATTTCCTGCGTTCAACTGGGATTTCAATAAAGCAGTTATCCTTTGAGTGAACTGTCCTCGAATTTTAGTTTTTGCTTGCTTCTGGTCTAGTAGCTTAGCTTGCTGAAATCCTAGATATTTGTAGGTTTCACCATTTTGCATGGCATTTATAATGTTCCCATTAGGTAGTAACACATCTCCGTTAACAATTTTACCCTTTTCGATATTCAAGGTTTTGCACTTGTCTAATCCAAATCCCATTTGTATATCACGGGAAAATTTTTCAGTGATATTAAGTAAATGTTGAATTTGACGCTGGTTTGATGCGTATATTTTGATGTCATCCATGTATAAAAGGTGGGAAACAGTGCAGCTAGTGTTCCTGTTGGCTTTGATTTTAAAGCCGTAATCCGTATCATTGAGTAGCTTGGAAAGTGTATTCATTGCCAAACAAAACCAAAGCGGACTCAGGGAGTCGCCCTGGAAGATCCCCCTACGGATAGAAATTTCATCAGTTTCGAGGTATTGACCATTTATTTGTAAATGAAGGTTCGTTCGCCAGTGCTTCATCGATGACTCAAGAAAAGTAACAAGAATGGGGTGTACTTTGTAAATTTGCAAAACTTTAACAAGCCAGGAATGTGGAACGCTATCAAATGCTTTTCTATAATCTACGAAAGCCGTGTAGATGTTCCTTCTGCCCCTGTTTTAGTATTAACGAATCGATGATGAGTTGTTCTTTGCAGCCTTGGTGATCTCGTCTGCACCCTTTCTGTTCTTCCGACAAGATGTTGTTATGATCCGCATGTCTGTAAATACGGTCAGTGATACAAGACGTTAATATTTTATATATAGTTGGAAGGCATGTTATAGGTCTATACTGCGTAGGATCGTGAGTTTGATGCGTTTTGGGGAGCAAGTGGGTCGAACCCAGTGTCAGAAATGGTGGTGTATCCTCTGGATGTTGCAGAATATGTGTAAATGATCTTGCTATTGCTTCATGCAGACTGTCAAACTTCTTATACCAGAAGTTTTGGACATTGTCAACTCCTGGTGTCTTCCAACTACTGGTGCTCTTTATAGCTTCGGTTACCTCGCTTGTTGTCAAGTTAACGAAAGGCATTGGTTCAATGTTTATTTTTTCCTCCTCAGTTCTTATCCAGTGAGCGTTGGATTTATGTTCGATAGGGTTCGACCATAAAGAAGACCAGTACTCCGTAAGCTTATCTTTATTCGGAAGACTTTCGTTGTGATTCTTTACTGTACCGCTTAGTTGCCTGTAAAATAACTTCTGATTGTTATTGAATAAGTAGTTCTGTTGCTTTCTTTTCGTGCACTTGACATATCTTGACAAACGTTTTGATTTTGCCTTTAACTTTTGCCTGAGTGAATCGATATATTCATATACATGTTGTTTGTGTTGTGGGTGACCTGTATGAGTGTTGATTTTTCGATAGATCTTTCTCACTCTGTTTGTTAAGCGCCTAGACGGTTTCAAGTTGTTTTTAAACTCTGTTAGCTGCCCCAATTCCCTTCTGATGTCATCAATGGACTTTTCCAGCCGGCGTTGCCACCAAGGCTTGAGCTGTTTGTAGTCTTCACCCCGATTGTTCTTTGGGGATTGGATTTGTTGATTGTGAATTCGAAGCACTGCTACCGCTCCACAATAGATGAGAGTGTGGAGTTGTTCCAGCGCTTCGCAGTCTTCAGCATGGTTCTGCAGTAGTAAGTTCACAGCTGCTAGTATGCTGTTAGTGCTCTTATTGGTTCGAGGCTTGGGTAGTTTTGGCCGGTGTATTGGGTTGGTGCCATTAAATTCCGCTAGTGCTTTACAAAGTTCGGTATTATAGTCATTATCGGTGGTTTTGTCGCAATCATTGTTTATTTCCTCAACGCCATTGTGGTCTCCTTGTGCATTCTCCGATTTATGTGTATCCTGATCAGTAATTTTGCCATTCTCTCCATCTTGAAGGTCAAGAAGGACTTCACCTCGAATTTGTTGCAACGTCGGACCGGGTAGTAGATTGTTTCTCACAATACTTCGACGTTGGTCAGCAATACGCTGTTCCGTGAGATGGTGAAATTCTGGAAAATGTTCAATGAATGCACGGTGGAGGGCGTATCTGTATGTCGTCATATCAGTTTCCATCTTGGTGATTTTAAAGTAGGAGCGCATAATGAATGAGTTTAGCTCGATAGTCCACTTCATGCGCTTCCTGGGCTTTCCGGCTTTTGTGGTCGTAGATGTGCCGACTTGCGTCTCTCCAGAAACATCAGAAGCCGGTGGCGGAGGATCGATGTTGTTTTTCCCCTGAGTGTGGTTCGCAGTAGCCCTACTCGGTGTCACGCTGCGCCTACCGCTAACCGAGGAAGAAGGTAAATCATTTTTCGAACAAGCCCTTCTAGCACCAACTTGAACGCGACAATAGTTTGAGGTGTTGCAATGTCGATTCACCTGACGATTCCTGAGATTTAAGGTCCCGGAATTTACAATCGAATTATTGCTCCCCCCAGAATCCGTGGAGCAGACAGCCGATGTACTAGGTACACTAGCAGTGTGGGATTCTGAGCAATTAGCTCTACCCACCTGGGGTAATCTAGTTTTACAATTCGACATCGTGATTGTCGCATTTTAGACCTACTGCCAGGTGCTAATTCAGCCGCTCCTTACATGGAGAACAGACGCTGTCGGAGTACCGCTCCTTACATGGAGACCGTCGTGTCCTGAAACTAACTGGTTTTGGTTCGCTCCCAGGTATTTAATTTCCTCGATACCTTCCATATCTAAAAGGCATTCCCCGATCCACCACCTGGGGAAGCGCCCGATAGGGGACCAGTACCCCCACGGGTTATTATTATTATTATTTCCAACTCAAGTGTACTCTTGCTCAGCTCTTGCTGGTAATGTTCACCTATCCCGAGCGTGTGTAAACGCAAATGGGATTAGGCACAGCAGTTACATATTTAAAAATTTACGGACAGTGTGACAAGTATTCAAAATTGCAGCCTTCTGCAGATCGATGTATGTGTTTTTGTGAAGACCTAGTTTGGTGAGGCTGTCTTGTAGAGTTTTGGGGATAAGTCCCGTAGATGAAACGATGACCGGCACCACCTCTACTTTCTCTGCATGCCACATCTGTCCTACCTCAATTGCAAGATCGGTGTATTTTGCAATTTTCTCGTTGTATTTGTCTAACATATTGTTGTTATTGGGTACAGCAACATCCACTAGAAGAACCGAGTTAGCTTTTTTATCCACCACTACAATATCAGGCCGGTTATTCGTCACCCGTCTATCGGTGATAATTGACCTATCGTAGTATAGTCTAAAATCAGCATTCTCTAGAACTGCATGAGGATGGTACTTGTAATAAGGCGTGTAAGTGTTAACTAATCCAAATTTGTTGGCCAACTTCTGATGAATGATGTTGCACAGTTGGTTGTGCCTGCGTAGGTAATCAATGTTAGCTATGGCTGAACATCCCGACGTAATGTGTTGTATCGTCTCTGTTGTTTGTTGACACCTTCTGCACTTGTCCGAGACGATGTTTGGATTATTATTATTATTATTATTATTATTATTATTATTATTATTATTATTATTATTATTATTATTATTATTATTATTATTATTATTATTATTATTATTATTATTATTATTATTATTATTATTATTATTATTATTATTATTATTATTATTATTATTATTATTATTATTATTATTATTATTATTATTATTATTATTATTATTATTATTATTATTATTATTTCCAATTCAAGTGTACTCTTGCTCAGCTCTTGCTGGTAATGTTCACCTATCCCGAGCGTTTGTAAACGCAAATGGGATTAGGCACAGCAGTTACATATTTAGAAATTTACGGACAGTGTGACAAGTATTCAAAATTGCAGCCTTCTGCAGATCGATGTATGTGTTTTTGTGAAGACCTAGTTTGGTGAGGCTGTCTTGTAGAGTTTTGGGGATTAGTCCCGTAGATGAAACGATGACCGGCACCACCTCTACTTTCTCTGCATGCCACATCTGGCCTACCTCAATTGCAAGATCGGTGTATTTTGCAATTTTCTCGTTGTATTTGTCTAACATATTGTTGTTATTGGGTACAGCAACATCAACTAGAAGAACCGAGTTAGCTTTTTTATCCACAACTACAATATCAGGCCGGTTATTCGTCACCCGTCTATCGGTGATAATTGACCTATCGTAGTATAGTCTAAAATCAGCATTCTCTAGAACTGCATGCGGATGGTACTTGTAATAAGGCGTGTAGGTGTTAACTAATCCAAATTTGTTGGCCAACTTCTGATGAATGATGTTGCACAGTTGATTGTGCCTGCGTAGGTAATCAATGTTAGCTATGGCTGAACATCCCGACGTAATGTGTTGTATCGTCTCTGTTGTTTGTTGACACCTTCTGCACTTGTCCGACACGATATTTGGATCTCTTATAATAAATTTCTTGTAATTATTGGTATTAATTACTTGGTCTTGGATCGCCATCATAAATCCTTCTGTTTCTGGAAACAATGATCCATCAGAGAGCCACTTATTTGATGCTTCCTTGTCAATATATGGTTGATTTAGGTCGTGATGATGTCGACCATGGAGCGCTTTCTGGGCCCACTCTGCCTGTTTGTCAGAGTCTGTAACGATTTCAAGTTTATTATCAGGATTTACAAGATCTAAGGGGGAATAGCCTTTATCTGCTTTCGCGACCAGCTCACGCAGTTTGGATGTTTTAGCCTTGCCAATGAAGTATTTTTGGAGTTGAGATATTTGTTTGTAATGTAAATTAACTATGCCCGTTAGAGCTCTTCCTCCCTCTTTTCTTGGTAGTGTGGTCCTAATAACTGATTATGTCGGGTGGTGACATTTGTGTTTGGTCATCATGGTTCGCGTTGTTCTTTGAATATCTCCCAGTTCTGTTTTTGTCCACTTCAGAATTCCAAATGAGTATGTCAGGACCGGTATGGCGTAGGTGTTAATTGCTTTGGCAAGATTTCCTGCGTTCAACTGGGATTTCAATAAAGCAGTTATCCTTTGAGTGAACTGTCCTCGAATTTTGGTTTTTGCTTGCTTCTGGTCTAGTAGCTTAGCTTGCTGAAATCCTAGATATTTGTAGGTTTCACCATTTTGCATGGCATTTATAATGTTCCCATTAGGTAGTAACACATCTCCGTTAAAGATTTTACCCTTCTCGATATTCAAGGTTTTGCACTTGTCTAATCCAAATCCCATTTGTATATCACTGGAAAATTTTTCAGTGATATTAAGTAAATGTTGAATTTGACGCTGGTTTGATGCGTATATTTTGATGTCATCCATGTATAAAAGGTGGGAAACAGTGCAGCTAGTGTTCCTGTTGGCTTTGATTTTAAAGCCGTAATCCGTATCGTCAAGTAGCTTGGAAAGTGGATTCATTGCCAAACAAAACCAAAGTGGACTCAGGGAGTCGCCCTGGAAGATCCCCCTACGGATAGAAATTTCATCAGTTACGAGGTATTATTATTATTATTATTATTATTATTATTATTATTATTATTATTTCCAACTCTAGTGCACTCTTGCTCAGCTCTTGCTGGTAATGTTCACCTATCCCGAGCGTGTGTAAACGCAAATGGGATTAGGCACAGCAGTTACATATTTAAAAATTTACGGACAGTGTGACAAGTATTCAAAATTGCAGCCTTCTGCAGATCGATGTATGTGTTTTTGTGAAGACCTAGCTTGGTGAGGCTGTCTTGTAGAGTTTTGGGGATTAGTCCCGTAGATGAAACGATGACCGGCACCACCTCTACTTTCTCTGCATGCCACATCTGTCCTACCTCAATTGCAAGATCGGTGTATTTTGCAATTTTCTCGTTGTATTTGTCTAACATATTGTTGTTATTGGGTACAGCAACATCCACTAGAAGAACCGAGTTAGCTTTTTTATCCACAACTACAATATCAGGCCGGTTATTCGTCACCCGTCTATCGGTGATCATTGACCTATCGTAGTATAGTCTAAAATCAGCATTCTCTAGAACTGCATGAGGATGGTACTTGTAATAAGGCGTGTAAGTGTTAACTAATCCAAATTTGTTGGCCAACTTCTGATGAATGATGTTGCACAGTTGGTTGTGCCTGCGTAGGTAATCAATGTTAGCTATGGCTGAACATCCCGACGTAATGTGTTGTATCGTCTCTGTTGTTTGTTGACACCTTCTGCACTTGTCCGACACGATATTTGGATCTCTTATAATAAATTTCTTGTAATTATTGGTATTAATTACTTGGTCTTGGATCGCCATCATAAATCCTTCTGTTTCTGGAAACAATGATCCATCAGAGAGCCACTTATTTGATGCTTCCTTGTCAATATATGGTTGATTTAGGTCGTGATGATGTCGACCATGGAGCGCTTTCTGGGCCCACTCTGCCTGTTTGTCAGAGTCTGTAACGATTTCAAGTTTATTATCAGGATTTACAAGATCTAAGGGGGAATAGCCTTTATCTGCTTTCGCGACCAGCTCATGCAGTTTGGATGTTTTAGCCTTGCCAATGAAGTATTTTTGGAGTTGAGATATTTGTTTGTAATGTAAATTAACTATGTCCGTTAGAGCTCTTCCTCCCTCTTTTCTTGGTAGTGTGGTCCTAATAACTGATGATGTCGGGTGGTGACATTTGTGTTTGGTCATCATGGTTCGCGTTGTTCTTTGAATATCTCCCAGTTCTGTTTTTGTCCACTTCAGAATTCCAAATGAGTATGTCAGGACCGGTATGGCGTAGGTGTTAATTGCTTTGGCAAGATTTCCTGCGTTCAACTGGGATTTCAATAAAGCAGTTATCCTTTGAGTGAACTGTCCTCGAATTTTGGTTTTTGCTTGCTTCTGGTCTAGTAGCTTAGCTTGCTGAAATCCTAGATATTTGTAGGTTTCACCATTTTGCATGGCATTTATAATGTTCCCATTAGGTAGTAACACATCTCCGTTAACGATTTTACCCTTCTCGATATTCAAGGTTTTGCACTTGTCTAATCCAAATCCCATTTGTATATCACTGGAAAATTTTTCAGTGATATTAAGTAAATGTTGAATTTGACGCTGGTTTGATGCGTATATTTTGATGTCATCCATGTCTGCGGCAATGCTCGGGAGACACAGCCAACAGAGAAGACGGTCGCATGTTACTTCCATACAACTGGAAAATGCAACAAGTGGACCAGTTGCCGATACAGTCATCTCGTTCCAGTTTCCTAGTTAGTTCCAGGAGGAACTGTCTCTTAGGGAGGGGGCAATGTTACGCGAGCTACTGCAATAATATGCTCACTTAGTGCCCCCAGTGAAATCCCCGTATGAGACGACTATGGCTCCTCCGCCCAATTTTCGAGAAACATCCAGAATACCCACCGCATCCAGTGCATCCGCCAGAACGTCGAGAGAATTCTAGAAATACGACGCGCGAGTATAAATAGGCCACGAGGATCGCTGCAGGCAATTAGTCAATCAGTCAGTGTTGATACCGAAGGAAAGTAATCGCGCCTCGATAAAGTGTTTATTAAGTGACTCTCATATAAATTATAATTAGTGTGTTTAGTGTATTAGATAAATTATTAAATAAGGACTGAATTGCATATAAATCTGTAAATATAAATTAGAATAAACGTTACATTATTTAATGTGTATAAAATTTAAAATATTTACTGATTGTTCAGACGTATGCACTGAGTAGAAATTCTAGTATTGGATACAATAAGGGTGTTTTCACTACATCTATCGCTTCTCATTCGCAAATCAAAAATATTGAGATTATTCGAAACAAATGTGAAAATATATACAATCTTGTACATGCTTTAAGTATGTATCATTTATTATGGAAATGGATAATTTCACCCAATACCGAAAATCCTATGCCCATGTGATATTATTTTCGATTTGGAATAGTGCAGTTTATTTATTTATTTATTTTTAAATATCGATCATTGTATTTCATTTATATAATTTGGTCAGATCTAACATTATTTTAGAACTGTGCTTGACTTTTTATCCTAAACATATGATTAGGTTCGAATAATACTCTCGATGGAGCTCTGTAGGCGACTGAAGTTTTGTTCAGATATTGCTCAGAACCCTATATTTCGGAATCGGAGGATATCGAGAATTGTATTAATGTCTCGGATCGACAGTCGTGGTGTGCGATCTGTTTCACATGTTGTCGGAGACTTGGTGGTGAAAATATCATCCATTGTCGATTCTGATTCCAGTCGAAAACTGGTACCAAAATGAAAAGGTTCTTTTAGCATATTCATAAGTTTTATAAAATTACCTATATAAAGCCTTTGAAATTCCTGTGACCAAGAGGTCACGTATTCCATATGTTGAGGTATATGCTATCGAGCATATTAAATGATTAATGTTTGTATTTATTGATTTCTAGAAGAGATAAGGGTGAGTTTAGATGAATTTATAATAAATAAATCTGGCCGTCGAGGATATCTCTGTGCAAATCTGGCCGTCGAGTTTATCTCTGTGCAGATTTGGCCGTCGAGATAGACCTCTGTGCAGATGTTACCGTCAAGATTATCTCTGTGCAAATCTGGCCGTCGAGATCATCTCTGTGCAGATTTGGCCGTCGAGATAGATCTCTGTGCAGATATTGCAGTCGAGATTATCTCTGTGCGGATTGGGCCGTCGAGATAGATCTCTGTGCAGATGTTACCGTCATGACTATCTCTGTGCAAATCTGGCAGTCGAGATTTTCTCTGTGCAGATTTGGCCGTCGAGATAGATCTCTGTGCAGATATTGCCTTCGAGATTATCTCTTTGCAAATCTGGCCGTCGAGATTTTCTCTGTGCAGATTTGGCCGTCGAGATAGATCTCTATTCAAATGTTGCCGTCGAGATTATCTCTGTGCAAAACTGGCCGTCGAGATAGATCTCTGTGCAAATCTGGTCGTCGAGATAGATCTCTATGCAAATGTAGCCGTCGAGGTCATCTCTGTGCAGATGTTGCCGTCGAGATCATCTCTGTGCAGATTTGGCCGTCGAGATAGATCTATGTGCAAATCTGGTCGTCGAGATAGATCTCTGTGCAAATGTAGCCGTCGAGGTCATCTCTGTGCAGATGTTGCCGTCGAGATCATCTCTGTGCAGATTTGGCCGTCGAGATAGATATCTGTGCAAATGTTGCCGTCGAGTTCATCTCTGTGCAGATTTGGCCGTCGAGATAGATCTCTGTGCAAATGTTATCGTCGAGATTACCTCTGTACAAATCTGGCCGTCGAGATAGATCTCTGTGCAAATCTGGCCGTCGAGATAGATCTCTGTGCAAATGTTGCCGTCGAGATCATCTCTGTGCAGATGTTGCCGTCGAGATCGTCTCTGTGCAGATTTGGCCGTCGAGATAGATCTCTTGATAAATATGTTTGAATGAATTCAATTCTTAATGTTCATAAATTTGTATTTGCAGCATTATTAGGTCAGGAAGGCCGAATGTGAACGGCTACCTACGCCGCTGACCGTATTGATAATGGGAAGAGATGAATGAATAATGATTAGGCACAGCAGTTACATATTTAGAAATTTACGGACAGTGTGACAAGTATTCAAAATTGCAGCCTTCTGCAGATCGATATATGTGTTTTTGTGAAGACCTAGTTTGGTGAGGCTGTCTTGTAGAGTTTTGGGGATTAGTCCCGTAGATGAAACGATGACCGGCACCACCTCTACTTTCTCTGCATGCCACATCTGTCCTACCTCAATTGCAAGATCGGTGTATTTTGCAATTTTTTCGTTGTATTTGTCTAAAATATTGTTGTTAATGGGTACAGCAACATCCACCAGGAGAACCGAGTTAGCTTTTTTATCCACAACCACAATATCAGGCCGGTTATTCGTCACCCGTCCATCGGTGATAATTGACATATCGTAGTATAGTCTAAAATCAACATTCTCTAGAACTGATTATTATTATTATTATTTCCAACTCAAGTGTACTCTTGCTCAGCTCTTGCTGGTAATGTTCACCTATCCCGAGCGTTTGTAAACGCAAATGGGATCAGGCACAGCAGTTACATATTTTGAAATTTACGGACAATGTGGTAAGTATTCAAAATTGCAGCCTTCTGCAGATCGATATATGTGTTTTTGTGAAGACCTAGTTTGGTGAGGCTGTCTTGTAGAGTTTTGGGGATTAGTCCCGTAGATGAAACGATGACCGGCACCACCTCTACTTTCTCTGCATGCCACATCTGGCCTACCTCAATTGCAAGATCGGTGTATTTTGCAATTTTTTCGTTGTATTTGTCTAAAATATTGTTGTTATTGGGTACAGCAACATCCACCAGGAGAACCGAGTTAGCTTTTTCATCCACAACCACAATATCAGGCCGGTTATTCGTCACCCGTCTATCGGTGATAATTGACCTATCGTATTATAGTCTAAAATCAGCATTCTCTAGAACTGCATGCGGATGGTACTTGTTATAAGGCGTGTAGGTGTTACTAATCCAAATTTGTTGGCCAACTTCTGATGGATGATGTTGCAAAGTTGATTGTGTCTGCGTAGGTAATCAATGTTAGCTATGGCTGAACATCCCGACGTAATGTGTTGTATCGTCTCTGTTGTTTGTTGACACCTTCTGCACTTGTCCGACACGATGTTTGGATCTCTTATAACAAATTTCTTGTAATTATTGGTATTAATTACTTGGTCTTGGATCGCCATCATAAATCCTTCTGTTTCTGGAAACAATGTTCCATCAGCGAGCCACTTATTTGATGCTTCCTTGTCGATATATGGTTGATTGAGGTCGTGATGATGTCGACCATGGAGCGCTTTCTGGGCCCACTCTGCCTGTTTGTCAGAGTCTGTAACGATTTCAATTTTATTATCAGGGTTTACAAGATCTAAGGGGGAATAGTTTTTATCTGCTTTCGCGGCCAGCTCATGCAATTTAGATGTTTGAGCCTTGTCAATGAAGAATTTTTGGAGTTGGGATATTTGTTTGTAATGTAAATTAACTATGTCCGGTAGAGCTCTCCCTCCCTCTTTTCTTGGTAGTGTGGTCCTAATAACTGATGATGTCGGGTGGTGACATTTGTGTTTGGTCATCATGGTTCGCGTTGTTCTTCGAATATCTTCCAGTTCTGTTTTTGTCCACTTCAGAATTCCAAATGAGTATGTCAGGACCGGTATGGCGTAGGTGTTAATTGCTTTGGCAAGATTTCCTGCGTTCAACTGGGATTTCAATAAAGCAGTTATCTTTTGAGTGAACTGTCCTCGAATTTTAGTTTTTGCTTGCTTCTGGTCTAGTAGCTTAGCTTGCTGAAATCCTAGATATTTGTAGGTTTCACCATTTTGCATGGCATTTATAATGTTCCCATTAGGTAGTAACACATCTCCGTTAACAATTTTACCCTTTTCGATATTCAAGGTTTTGCACTTGTCTAATCCAAATCCCATTTGTATATCACTGGAAAATTTTTCAGTGATATTAAGTAAATGTTGAATTTGACGCTGGTTTGATGCGTATATTTTGATGTCATCCATGTATAAAAGGTGGGAAACAGTGCAGCTAGTGTTCCTGTTGGCTTTGATTTTAAAGCCGTAATCCGTATCATTGAGTAGCTTGGAAAGTGTATTCATTGCCAAACAAAACCAAAGCGGACTCAGGGAGTCGCCCTGGAAGATCCCCATACGGATAGAAATTTCATCAGTTTCGAGGTATTGACCATTTATTTGTAAATGAAGGTTCGTTCGCCAGTGCTTCATCGATGACTCAAGAAAAGTAACAAGAATGGGGTGTACTTTGTAAATTTGCAAAACTTTAACAAGCCAGGAATGTGGAACGCTATCAAATGCTTTTCTATAATCTACGAAAGCCGTTTAGATGTTCCTTCTGCCCCTGTTTTAGTATTAACGAATCGATGATGAGTTGTTCTTTGCAGCCTTGGTGATCTCGTCTGCACCCTTTCTGTTCTTCCGACAAGATGTTGTTATGATCCGCATGTCTGTAAATACGGTCAGTGATACAAGACGTTAATATTTTATATATAGTTGGAAGGCATGTTATAGGTCTATACTGCGTAGGATCGTGAGTTTGATGCGTTTTGGGGAGCAAGTGGGTCGAACCCAGTGTCAGAAATGGTGGTGTATCCTCTGGATGTTGCAGAATATGTGTAAATGATCTTGCTATTGCTTCATGCAGACTGTCAAACTTCTTATACCAGAAGTTTTGGACATTGTCAACTCCTGGTGTCTTCCAACTACTGGTGCTCTTTATAGCTTCGGTTACCTCGCTTGTTGTCAAGTTAACGAAAGGCATTGGTTCAATGTTTATTTTTTCCTCCTCAGTTCTTATCCAGTGAGCGTTGGATTTATGTTCGATAGGGTTCGACCATAAAGAAGACCAGTACTCCGTAAGCTTATCTTTATTCGGAAGACTTTCGTTGTGATTCTTTACTGTACCGCTTAGTTGCCTGTAAAATAACTTCTGATTGTTATTGAATAAGTAGTTCTGTTGCTTTCTTTTCGTGCACTTGACATATCTTGACAAACGTTTTGATTTTGCCTTTAACTTTTGCCTGAGTGAATCGATATATTCATATACATGTTGTTTGTGTTGTGGGTGACCTGTATGAGTGTTGATTTTTCGATAGATCTTTCTCACTCTGTTTGTTAAGCGCCTAGACGGTTTCAAGTTGTTTTTAAACTCTGTTAGCTGCCCCAATTCCCTTCTGATGTCATCAATGGACTTTTCCAGCCGGCGTTGCCACCAAGGCTTGAGCTGTTTGTAGTCTTTACCCCGATTGTTCTTTAGGGATTGGATTTGTTGATTGTGACTTCGAAGCACTGATACCGCTCCACAATAGATGAGAGTGTGAAGTTTTTCCAGCGCTTCGCAGTCTTTAGCATGCTTCTGCAGTAGTAAGTTCACAGCTGCTAGTATGCTGTTAGTGCTCTTATTGGTTCGAAGCTTGGGTAGTTTTGGCCGGTGTATTGGGTTGGTGCCATTAAATTCCGCTAGTGCTTTACAAAGTTCGGTATTATAGTCATTATCGGTGGTTTTGTCGCAATCATTGTTTATTTCCTCAACGCCATTGTGGTCTCCTTGTGCATTCTCCGATTTATGTGTATCCTGATCAGTAATTTTGCCATTCTCTCCATCTTGAAGGTCAAGAAGGACTTCACCTCGAATTTGTTGCAACGTCGGACCGGGTAGTAGATTGTTTCTCACAATACTTCGACGTTGGTCAGCAATACGCTGTTCCGTGAGATGGTGAAATTCTGGAAAATGTTCAATGAATGCACGGTGGAGGGCGTATCTGTATGTCGTCATATCAGTTTCCATCTTGGTGATTTTAAAGTAGGAGCGCATAATGAATGAGTTTAGCTCGATAGTCCACTTCATGCGCTTCCTGGGCTTTCCGGCTTTTGTGGTCGTAGATGTGCCGACTTGCGTCTCTCCAGAAACATCAGAAGCCGGTGGCGGAGGATCGATGTTGTTTTTCCCCTGAGTGTGGTTCGCAGTAGCCCTACTCGGTGTCACGCTGCGCCTACCGCTAACCGAGGAAGAAGGTAAATCATTTTTCGAACAAGCCCTTCTAGCACCAACTTGAACGCGACAATAGTTTAAGGTGTTGCAATGTCGATTCACCTGACGATTCCTGAGATTTAAGGTCCCGGAATTTACAATCGAATTATTGCTCCCCCCAGAATCCGTGGAGCAGACAGCCGATGTACTAGGTACACTAGCAGTGTGGGATTCTGAGCAATTAGCTCTACCCACCTGGGGTAATCTAGTTTTACAATTCGACATCGTGATTGTCGCATTTTAGACCTACTGCCAGGTGCTAATTCAGCCGCTCCTTACATGGAGAACAGACGCTGTCGGAGTACCGCTCCTTACATGGAGACCGTCGTGTCCTGAAACTAACTGGTTTTGGTTCGCTCCCAGGTATTTAATTTCCTCGATACCTTCCATATCTAAAAGGCATTCCCCGATCCACCACCTGGGGAAGCGCCCGATAGGGGACCAGTACCCCCACGGGTTATTATTATTATTATTTCCAACTCAAGTGTACTCTTGCGCAGCTCTTGCTGGTAATGTTCACCTATCCCGAGCGTGTGTAAACGCAAATGGGATTAGGCACAGCAGTTACATATTTAAAAATTTACGGACAGTGTGACAAGTATTCAAAATTGCAGCCTTCTGCAGATCGATGTATGTGTTTTTGTGAAGACCTAGTTTGGTGAGGCTGTCTTGTAGAGTTTTGGGGATTAGTCCCGTAGATGAAACGATGACCGGCACCACCTCTACTTTCTCTGCATGCCACATCTGTCCTACCTCAATTGCAAGATCGGTGTATTTTGCAATTTTCTCGTTGTATTTGTCTAACATATTGTTGTTATTGGGTACAGCAACATCAACTAGAAGAACCGAGTTAGCTTTTTTATCCACAACTACAATATCAGGCCGGTTATTCGTCACCCGTCTATCGGTGATCATTGACCTATCGTAGTATAGTCTAAAATCAGCATTCTCTAGAACTGCATGAGGATGGTACTTGTAATAAGGCGTGTAGGTGTTAACTAATCCAAATTTGTTGGCCAACTTCTGATGAATGATGTTGCACAGTTGATTGTGCCTGCGTAGGTAATCAATGTTAGCTATGGCTGAACATCCCGACGTAATGTGTTGTATCGTCTCTGTTGTTTGTTGACACCTTCTGCACTTGTCCGACACGATATTTGGATCTCTTATAATAAATTTCTTGTAATTATTGGTATTAATTACTTGGTCTTGGATCGCCATCATAAATCCTTCTGTTTCTGGAAACAATGATCCATCAGAGAGCCACTTATTTGATGCTTCCTTGTCAATATATGGTTGATTTAGGTCGTGATGATGTCGACCATGGAGCGCTTTCTGGGCCCACTCTGCCTGTTTGTCAGAGTCTGTAACGATTTCAAGTTTATTATCAGGATTTACAAGATCTAAGGGGGAATAGCCTTTATCTGCTTTCGCGACCAGCTCATGCAGTTTGGATGTTTTAGCCTTGCCAATGAAGTATTTTTGGAGTTGAGATATTTGTTTGTAATGTAAATTAACTATGTCCGTTAGAGCTCTTCCTCCCTCTTTTCTTGGTAGTGTGGTCCTAATAACTGATGATGTCGGGTGGTGACATTTGTGTTTGGTCATCATGGTTCGCGTTGTTCTTTGAATATCTCCCAGTTCTGTTTTTGTCCACTTCAGAATTCCAAATGAGTATGTCAGGACCGGTATGGCGTAGGTGTTAATTGCTTTGGCAAGATTTCCTGCGTTCAACTGGGATTTCAATAAAGCAGTTATCCTTTGAGTGAACTGTCCTCGAATTTTGGTTTTTGCTTGCTTCTGGTCTAGTAGCTTAGCTTGCTGAAATCCTAGATATTTGTAGGTTTCACCATTTTGCATGGCATT
Source organism: Lochmaea crataegi (assembly GCA_947563755.1). NCBI lineage: Eukaryota > Metazoa > Arthropoda > Insecta > Coleoptera > Chrysomelidae > Lochmaea > Lochmaea crataegi. The sequence continues at coordinate 29,929,186 of OX387431.1, read as the reverse complement.
TATAATGTTCCCATTAGGTAGTAACACATCTCCGTTAACGATTTTACCCTTCTCGATATTCAAGGTTTTGCACTTGTCTAATCCAAATCCCATTTGTATATCACTGGAAAATTTTTCAGTGATATTAAGTAAATGTTGAATTTGACGCTGGTTTGATGCGTATATTTTGATGTCATCCATGTCTGCGGCAATGCTCGGGAGACACAGCCAACAGAGAAGACGGTCGCATGTTACTTCCATACAACTGGAAAATGCAACAAGGGGACCAGTTGCCGATACAGTCATCTCGTTCCAGTTTCCTAGTTAGTTCCAGGAGGAACTGTCTCTTAGGGAGGGGGCAATGTTACGCGAGCTACTGCAATAATATGCTCACTTAGTGCCCCCAGTGAAATCCCCGTATGAGACGACTATGGCTCCTCCGCCCAATTTTCGAGAAACATCCAGAATACCCACCGCATCCAGTGCATCCGCCAGAACGTCGAGAGAATTCTAGAAATACGACGCGCGAGTATAAATAGGCCACGAGGATCGCTGCAGGCAATTAGTCAATCAGTCAGTGTTGATACCGAAGGAAAGTAATCGCGCCTCGATAAAGTGTTTATTAAGTGACTCTCATATAAATTATAATTAGTGTGTTTAGTGTATTAGATAAATTATTAAATAAGGACTGAATTGCATATAAATCTTTAAATATAAATTAGAATAAACGTTACATTATTTAATGTGTATAAAATTTAAAATATTTACTGATTGTTCAGACGTATGCACTGAGTAGAAATTCTAGTATTGGATACAATAAGGGTGTTTTCACTACATCTATCGCTTCTCATTCGCAAATCAAAAATATTGAGATTATTCGAAACAAATGTGAAAATATATACAATCTTGTACATGCTTTAAGTATGTATCATTTATTATGGAAATGGATAATTTCACCCAATACCGAAAATCCTATGCCCATGTGATATTATTTTCGATTTGGAATAGTGCAGTTTATTTATTTATTTATTTTTAAATATCGATCATTGTATTTCATTTATATAATTTGGTCAGATCTAACATTATTTTAGAACTGTGCTTGACTTTTTATCCTAAACATATGATTAGGTTCGAATAATACTCTCGATGGAGCTCTGTAGGCGACTGAAGTTTTGTTCAGATATTGCTCAGAACCCTATATTTCGGAATCGGAGGATATCGAGAATTGTATTAATGTCTCGGATCGACAGTCGTGGTGTGCGATCTGTTTCACATGTTGTCGGAGACTTGGTGGTGAAAATATCATCCATTGTCGATTCTGATTCCAGTCGAAAACTGGTACCAAAATGAAAAGGTTCTTTTAGCATATTCATAAGTTTTATAAAATTACCTATATAAAGCCTTTGAAATTCCTGTGACCAAGAGGTCACGTATTCCATATGTTGAGGTATATGCTATCGAGCATATTAAATGATTAATGTTTGTATTTATTGATTTCTAGAAGAGATAAGGGTGAGTTTAGATGAATTTATAATAAATAAATCTGGCCGTCGAGGATATCTCTGTGCAAATCTGGCCGTCGAGTTTATCTCTGTGCAGATTTGGCCGTCGAGATAGACCTCTGTGCAGATGTTACCGTCAAGATTATCTCTGTGCAAATCTGGCCGTCGAGATCATCTCTGTGCAGATTTGGCCGTCGAGATAGATCTCTGTGCAGATATTGCAGTCGAGATTATCTCTGTGCGGATTGGGCCGTCGAGATAGATCTCTGTGCAGATGTTACCGTCATGACTATCTCTGTGCAAATCTGGCAGTCGAGATTTTCTCTGTGCAGATTTGGCCGTCGAGATAGATCTCTGTGCAGATATTGCCTTCGAGATTATCTCTTTGCAAATCTGGCCGTCGAGATTTTCTCTGTGCAGATTTGGCCGTCGAGATAGATCTCTATTCAAATGTTGCCGTCGAGATTATCTCTGTGCAAAACTGGCCGTCGAGATAGATCTCTGTGCAAATCTGGTCGTCGAGATAGATCTCTATGCAAATGTAGCCGTCGAGGTCATCTCTGTGCAGATGTTGCCGTCGAGATCATCTCTGTGCAGATTTGGCCGTCGAGATAGATCTATGTGCAAATCTGGTCGTCGAGATAGATCTCTGTGCAAATGTAGCCGTCGAGGTCATCTCTGTGCAGATGTTGCCGTCGAGATCATCTCTGTGCAGATTTGGCCGTCGAGATAGATATCTGTGCAAATGTTGCCGTCGAGTTCATCTCTGTGCAGATTTGGCCGTCGAGATAGATCTCTGTGCAAATGTTATCGTCGAGATTACCTCTGTACAAATCTGGCCGTCGAGATAGATCTCTGTGCAAATCTGGCCGTCGAGATAGATCTCTGTGCAAATGTTGCCGTCGAGATCATCTCTGTGCAGATGTTGCCGTCGAGATCGTCTCTGTGCAGATTTGGCCGTCGAGATAGATCTCTTGATAAATATGTTTGAATGAATTCAATTCTTAATGTTCATAAATTTGTATTTGCAGCATTATTAGGTCAGGAAGGCCGAATGTGAACGGCTACCTACGCCGCTGACCGTATTGATAATGGGAAGAGATGAATGAATAATGATTAGGCACAGCAGTTACATATTTAGAAATTTACGGACAGTGTGACAAGTATTCAAAATTGCAGCCTTCTGCAGATCGATATATGTGTTTTTGTGAAGACCTAGTTTGGTGAGGCTGTCTTGTAGAGTTTTGGGGATTAGTCCCGTAGATGAAACGATGACCGGCACCACCTCTACTTTCTCTGCATGCCACATCTGTCCTACCTCAATTGCAAGATCGGTGTATTTTGCAATTTTTTCGTTGTATTTGTCTAAAATATTGTTGTTAATGGGTACAGCAACATCCACCAGGAGAACCGAGTTAGCTTTTTTATCCACAACCACAATATCAGGCCGGTTATTCGTCACCCGTCCGTCGGTGATAATTGACATATCGTAGTATAGTCTAAAATCTACATTCTCTAGAACTGATTATTATTATTATTATTTCCAACTCAAGTGTACTCTTGCTCAGCTCTTGCTGGTAATGTTCACCTATCCCGAGCGTTTGTAAACGCAAATGGGATCAGGCACAGCAGTTACATATTTTGAAATTTACGGACAATGTGGTAAGTATTCAAAATTGCAGCCTTCTGCAGATCGATATATGTGTTTTTGTGAAGACCTAGTTTGGTGAGGCTGTCTTGTAGAGTTTTGGGGATTAGTCCCGTAGATGAAACGATGACCGGCACCACCTCTACTTTCTCTGCATGCCACATCTGGCCTACCTCAATTGCAAGATCGGTGTATTTTGCAATTTTTTCGTTGTATTTGTCTAAAATATTGTTGTTATTGGGTACAGCAACATCCACCAGGAGAACCGAGTTAGCTTTTTCATCCACAACCACAATATCAGGCCGGTTATTCGTCACCCGTCTATCGGTGATAATTGACCTATCGTAGTATAGTCTAAAATCAGCATTCTCTAGAACTGCATGCGGATGGTACTTGTTATAAGGCGTGTAGGTGTTAACTAATCCAAATTTGTTGGCCAACTTCTGATGGATGATGTTGCAAAGTTGATTGTGTCTGCGTAGGTAATCAATGTTAGCTATGGCTGAACATCCCGACGTAATGTGTTGTATCGTCTCTGTTGTTTGTTGACACCTTCTGCACTTGTCCGACACGATGTTTGGATCTCTTATAACAAATTTCTTGTAATTATTGGTATTAATTACTTGGTCTTGGATCGCCATCATAAATCCTTCTGTTTCTGGAAACAATGTTCCATCAGCGAGCCACTTATTTGATGCTTCCTTGTCGATATATGGTTGATTGAGGTCGTGATGATGTCGACCATGGAGCGCTTTCTGGGCCCACTCTGCCTGTTTGTCAGAGTCTGTAACGATTTCAATTTTATTATCAGGGTTTACAAGATCTAAGGGGGAATAGTTTTTATCTGCTTTCGCGGCCAGCTCATGCAATTTAGATGTTTGAGCCTTGTCAATGAAGAATTTTTGGAGTTGGGATATTTGTTTGTAATGTAAATTAACTATGTCCGGTAGAGCTCTCCCTCCCTCTTTTCTTGGTAGTGTGGTCCTAATAACTGATGATGTCGGGTGGTGACATTTGTGTTTGGTCATCATGGTTCGCGTTGTTCTTCGAATATCTTCCAGTTCTGTTTTTGTCCACTTCAGAATTCCAAATGAGTATGTCAGGACCGGTATGGCGTAGGTGTTAATTGCTTTGGCAAGATTTCCTGCGTTCAACTGGGATTTCAATAAAGCAGTTATCCTTTGAGTGAACTGTCCTCGAATTTTAGTTTTTGCTTGCTTCTGGTCTAGTAGCTTAGCTTGCTGAAATCCTAGATATTTGTAGGTTTCACCATTTTGCATGGCATTTATAATGTTCCCATTAGGTAGTAACACATCTCCGTTAACAATTTTACCCTTTTCGATATTCAAGGTTTTGCACTTGTCTAATCCAAATCCCATTTGTATATCACTGGAAAATTTTTCAGTGATATTAAGTAAATGTTGAATTTGACGCTGGTTTGATGCGTATATTTTGATGTCATCCATGTATAAAAGGTGGGAAACAGTGCAGCTAGTGTTCCTGTTGGCTTTGATTTTAAAGCCGTAATCCGTATCATTGAGTAGCTTGGAAAGTGTATTCATTGCCAAACAAAACCAAAGCGGACTCAGGGAGTCGCCCTGGAAGATCCCCATACGGATAGAAATTTCATCAGTTTCGAGGTATTGACCATTTATTTGTAAATGAAGGTTCGTTCGCCAGTGCTTCATCGATGACTCAAGAAAAGTAACAAGAATGGGGTGTACTTTGTAAATTTGCAAAACTTTAACAAGCCAGGAATGTGGAACGCTATCAAATGCTTTTCTATAATCTACGAAAGCCGTTTAGATGTTCCTTCTGCCCCTGTTTTAGCATTAACGAATCGATGATGAGTTGTTCTTTGCAGCCTTGGTGATCTCGTCTGCACCCTTTCTGTTCTTCCGACAAGATGTTGTTATGATCCGCATGTCTGTAAATACGGTCAGTGATACAAGACGTTAATATTTTATATATAGTTGGAAGGCATGTTATAGGTCTATACTGCGTAGGATCGTGAGTTTGATGCGTTTTGGGGAGCAAGTGGGTCGAACCCAGTGTCAGAAATGGTGGTGTATCCTCTGGATGTTGCAGAATATGTGTAAATGATCTTGCTATTGCTTCATGCAGACTGTCAAACTTCTTATACCAGAAGTTTTGGACATTGTCAACTCCTGGTGTCTTCCAACTACTGGTGCTCTTTATAGCTTCGGTTACCTCGCTTGTTGTCAAGTTAACGAAAGGCATTGCTTCAATGTTTATTTTTTCCTCCTCAGTTCTTATCCAGTGAGCGTTGGATTTATGTTCGATAGGGTTCGACCATAAAGAAGACCAGTACTCCGTAAGCTTATCTTTATTCGGAAGACTTTCGTTGTGATTCTTTACTGTACCGCTTAGTTGCCTGTAAAATAACTTCTGATTGTTATTGAATAAGTAGTTCTGTTGCTTTCTTTTCGTGCACTTGACATATCTTGACAAACGTTTTGATTTTGCCTTTAACTTTTGCCTGAGTGAATCGATATATTCATATACATGTTGTTTGTGTTGTGGGTGACCTGTATGAGTGTTGATTTTTCGATAGATCTTTCTCACTCTGTTTGTTAAGCGCCTAGACGGTTTCAAGTTGTTTTTAAACTCTGTTAGCTGCCCCAATTCCCTTCTGATGTCATCAATGGACTTTTCCAGCCGGCGTTGCCACCAAGGCTTGAGCTGTTTGTAGTCTTTACCCCGATTGTTCTTTAGGGATTGAATTTGTTGATTGTGACTTCGAAGCACTGATACCGCTCCACAATAGATGAGAGTGTGAAGTTTTTCCAGCGCTTCGCAGTCTTTAGCATGCTTCTGCAGTAGTAAGTTCACAGCTGCTAGTATGCTGTTAGTGCTCTTATTGGTTCGAAGCTTGGGTAGTTTTGGCCGGTGTATTGGGTTGGTGCCATTAAATTCCGCTAGTGCTTTACAAAGTTCGGTATTATAGTCATTATCGGTGGTTTTGTCGCAATCATTGTTTATTTCCTCAACGCCATTGTGGTCTCCTTGTGCATTCTCCGATTTATGTGTATCCTGATCAGTAATTTTGCCATTCTCTCCATCTTGAAGGTCAAGAAGGACTTCACCTCGAATTTGTTGCAACGTCGGACCGGGTAGTAGATTGTTTCTCACAATACTTCGACGTTGGTCAGCAATACGCTGTTCCGTGAGATGGTGAAATTCTGGAAAATGTTCAATGAATGCACGGTGGAGGGCGTATCTGTATGTCGTCATATCAGTTTCCATCTTGGTGATTTTAAAGTAGGAGCGCATAATGAATGAGTTTAGCTCGATAGTCCACTTCATGCGCTTCCTGGGCTTTCCGGCTTTTGTGGTCGTAGATGTGCCGACTTGCGTCTCTCCAGAAACATCAGAAGCCGGTGGCGGAGGATCGATGTTGTTTTTCCCCTGAGTGTGGTTCGCAGTAGCCCTACTCGGTGTCACGCTGCGCCTACCGCTAACCGAGGAAGAAGGTAAATCATTTTTCGAACAAGCCCTTCTAGCACCAACTTGAACGCGACAATAGTTTAAGGTGTTGCAATGTCGATTCACCTGACGATTCCTGAGATTTAAGGTCCCGGAATTTACAATCGAATTATTGCTCCCCCCAGAATCCGTGGAGCAGACAGCCGATGTACTAGGTACACTAGCAGTGTGGGATTCTGAGCAATTAGCTCTACCCACCTGGGGTAATCTAGTTTTACAATTCGACATCGTGATTGTCGCATTTTAGACCTACTGCCAGGTGCTAATTCAGCCGCTCCTTACATGGAGAACAGACGCTGTCGGAGTACCGCTCCTTACATGGAGACCGTCGTGTCCTGAAACTAACTGGTTTTGGTTCGATCCCAGGTATTTAATTTCCTCGATACCTTCCATATCTAAAAGGCATTCCCCGATCCACCACCTGGGGAAGCGCCCGATAGGGGACCAGTACCCCCACGGGTTATTATTATTATTATTTCCAACTCAAGTGTACTCTTGCTCAGCTCTTGCTGGTAATGTTCACCTATCCCGAGCGTGTGTAAACGCAAATGGGATTAGGCACAGCAGTTACATATTTAAAAATTTACGGACAGTGTGACAAGTATTCAAAATTGCAGCCTTCTGCAGATCGATGTATGTGTTTTTGTGAAGACCTAGTTTGGTGAGGCTGTCTTGTAGAGTTTTGGGGATAAGTCCCGTAGATGAAACGATGACCGGCACCACCTCTACTTTCTCTGCATGCCACATCTGTCCTACCTCAATTGCAAGATCGGTGTATTTTGCAATTTTCTCGTTGTATTTGTCTAACATATTGTTGTTATTGGGTACAGCAACATCCACTAGAAGAACCGAGTTAGCTTTTTTATCCACCACTACAATATCAGGCCGGTTATTCGTCACCCGTCTATCGGTGATAATTGACCTATCGTAGTATAGTCTAAAATCAGCATTCTCTAGAACTGCATGAGGATGGTACTTGTAATAAGGCGTGTAAGTGTTAACTAATCCAAATTTGTTGGCCAACTTCTGATGAATGATGTTGCACAGTTGGTTGTGCCTGCGTAGGTAATCAATGTTAGCTATGGCTGAACATCCCGACGTAATGTGTTGTATCGTCTCTGTTGTTTGTTGACACCTTCTGCACTTGTCCGAGACGATGTTTGGATTATTATTATTATTATTATTATTATTATTATTATTATTATTATTATTATTATTATTATTATTATTATTATTATTATTATTATTTCCAACTCAAGTGTACTCTTGCTCAGCTCTTGCTGGTAATGTTCACCTATCCCGAGCGTGTGTAAACGCAAATGGGATTAGGCACAGCAGTTACATATTTAGAAATTTACGGACAGTGTGACAAGTATTCAAAATTGCAGCCTTCTGCAGATCGATGTATGTGTTTTTGTGAAGACCTAGTTTGGTGAGGCTGTCTTGTAGAGTTTTGGGGATTAGTCCCGTAGATGAAACGATGACTGGCACCACCTCTACTTTCTCTGCCTGCCACATCTGTCCCACCTCAATTGCAAGATCGGTGTATTTTGCAATTTTCTCGTTGTATTTGTCTAACATATTGTTGTTATTGGGTACAGCAACATCCACTAGAAGAACCGAGTTAGCTTTTTTATCCACAACTACAATATCAGGCCGGTTATTCGTCACCCGTCTATCGGTGATAATTGACCTATCGTAGTATAGTCTAAAATCAGCATTCTCTAGAACTGCATGTGGATGGTACTTGTAATAAGGCGTGTAGGTGTTAACTAATCCAAATTTGTTGGCCAACTTCTGATGAATTATGTTGCACAGTTGGTTGTGCCTGCGTAGGTAATCAATGTTAGCTATGGCTGAACATCCCGACGTAATGTGTTGTATCGTCTCTGTTGTTTGTTGACACCTTCTGCACTTGTCCGACACGATGTTTGGATCTCTTATAACAAATTTCTTGTAATTATTGGTATTAATTACTTGGTCTTGGATCGCCATCATAAATCCTTCTGTTTCTGGAAACAATGTTCCATCAGAGAGCCACTTATTTGATGCTTCCTTGTCGATATATGGTTGATTGAGGTCGTGATGATGTCGACCATGGAGCGCTTTCTGGGCCCACTCTGCCTGTTTGTCAGAGTCTGTAACGATTTCAATTTTATTATCAGGGCTTACAAGATCTAAGGGGGAATAGTTTTTATCTGCTTTCGCGACCAACTCATGCAATTTAGATGTTTGAGCCTTGCCAATGAAGAATTTTTGGAGTTGGGATATTTGCTTGTAATGTAAATTTACTATGTCCGTTAGAGCTCTCCCTCCCTCTTTTCTTGGTAGTGTGGTCCTAATAACTGATGATGTCGGGTGGTGACATTTGTGTTTGGTCATCATGGTTCGCGTTGTTCTTTGAATATCTTCCAGTTCTGTTTTTGTCCACTTCAGAATTCCAAATGAGTATGTCAGGATCGGTATGGCGTAGGTTTTAATTGCTTTGGCAAGATTTCCTGCGTTCAACTGGGATTTCAATAAAGCAGATATCCTTTGAGTGAACTGTCCTCGAATTTTGGTTTTTGCTTGCTTCTGGTCAAGTAGCTTAGCTTGCTGGAATCCTAGATATTTGTAGGTTTCACCATTTTGCATGGCATTTATAATGTTCCCATTAGGTAGTAATACATCTCCGTTAACGATTTTACCCTTCTCGATATTTAAGGTTTTGCACTTGTCTAATCCAAATCCCATTTGTATATCGCTGGAAAATTTTTCAGTAATATTAAGTAAATGTTGAATTTGACGCTGGTTTGATGCGTATATTTTGATGTCATCCATGTATAAGAGGTGGGAAACAGTGCAGCTAGTGTTTCTGTTGGCCTTGATTCTAAAGCCGTAATCCGTATCGTTAAGTAGATTGGAGAGTGGATTCATTGCCAAACAAAACCAAAGTGGACTCAGGGAGTCGCCTTGGAAGATCCCCCTACGGATAGAAATTTCACCAGTTTCGAGGTATTGACCATTTATTTGTAAATGAAGGTTCGTTCGCCAGTGCTTCATCGATGATTCAAGAAAAGTAACAAGAGTGGGGTGTACTTTGTAAATTTGCAAAACTTTAACAAGCCAGGAATGTGGAACGCTATCAAATGCTTTCCTATAATCAACGAAAGCCGTGTAGATGTTGCGCTGTTCCTTCTGCGCCTGTTTTAGTATTACCGAATCGATGATGAGTTGCTCTTTGCAGCCTTGGTGATCTCGTCTGCACCCTTTTTGTTCTTCCGACAAGATGTTGTTTTGATCGGCATGTCTGTAAATACGGTTAGTAATGCAAGACGTTAATATTTTATATATAGTTGGAAGGCATGTTATAGGTCTATACTGCGTAGGATCGTGAGTTTGATGCGTTTTGGGAAGCAAGTGGGTCGAACCCAGTGTCAGAAACGGTGGTGTATCTTCTGGATGCTGCAGAATATGTGTAAATGATCTTGCTATTGCTTCATGCAGACTGTCAAACTTCTTATACCAGAAGTTTTGGACATGGTCAACTCCTGGTGTCTTCCAATTACTGGTGCTCTTTATAGCTTCGGTTACCTCGCTTGTTGTCAAGTTAACGAAAGGCATTGGTTCAATGTTAATTTTTTCCTCCTCAGTTCTTATCCAGTGAGCGTTGGATTTATGTTCGATAGGGTTCGACCATAAAGAAGACCAGTACTCCGTTAGCTCATCTTTATCTGGGAGACTTTGGTTGTGATTGTTTACAGTACCGCTTAGTTGCCTGTAAAATAACTTCTGATTGTTATTGAATAAGTAGTTCTGTTGTTTCCTTTTCGTGCACTTGACATATCGTGACAAACGTTTTGATTTTGCCTTTAACTTTTGCCTGAGTGAATCGATATAATCACATACATGTTGTTTATGTTGTGGGTGACCTGTATAAGTGTTGATTCTTCGATAGATCTTCCTCACTCTGTTTGTTAAGCGCCTAGACGGTTTCAAGTTGTTTTTAAATTCTGTAAGCTGCCCCAATTCCCTTCTGATGTCATCAATGGACTTTTCCAGCCGGCGTTGCCACCAAGGCTTGAGCTGTTTGTAGTCTTTACCCCGATTGTTCTTAGGGGATTGGATCTGTTGATTGTGACTTCGAATCACTGCTACCGCTCCACAATAGATGAGAGTGTGAAGTTGTTCCAGCGCCTCGCAGTCTTTAGCATAGTTCTGCAGTAGTAAGTTCACAGCTGCTAGTATGCTGTTAGTGCTCTTATTGGTTCGCAGCTTTGGTAATTTTGGCCGGTGTATTGGGTTGGTGCCATTAAATTCCGCTAGTGCTTTACAAAGTTCGGTATTATAGTCATTATCGGTGGTTTTGTCGCAATCATTGTTTATTTCCTCAACGCCATTGTGGTCTCCTTGTGCATTCTCCGATTTATGTGTATCCTGATCGGTAATTATGTCATTCTCTCCATCTTGAAGGTCAAGAAGGACTTCACCTCGAATTTGTTGCAACGTCGGACCGGGTAGTAGATTGTTTTTCACAATACTTCGACGTTGGTCAGCAATACGCTGTTCCGTGAGATGGTGAAATTCTGGATAATGTTCAACGAATGCACGGTGGAGGGCGGTTATTATTATTATTATTATTATTATTATTATTATTATTATTATTATTATTATTATTATTATTATTATTATTAATATTATTATTATTATTATTATTATTATTATTATTATTATTATTATTATTATTATTATTATTATTATTATTATTATTATTATTATTATTATTATTATTATTATTATTATTATTATTATTATTATTATTATTATTTCCAACTCTAGTGCACTCTTGCTCAGCTCTTGCTGGTAATGTTCACCTATCCCGAGCGTGTGTAAACGCAAATGGGATTAGGCACAGCAGTTACATATTTAAAAATTTACGGACAGTGTGACAAGTATTCAAAATTGCAGCCTTCTGCAGATCGATGTATGTGTTTTTGTGAAGACCTAGCTTGGTGAGGCTGTCTTGTAGAGTTTTGGGGATTAGTCCCGTAGATGAAACGATGACCGGCACCACCTCTACTTTCTCTGCATGCCACATCTGTCCTACCTCAATTGCAAGATCGGTGTATTTTGCAATTTTCTCGTTGTATTTGTCTAACATATTGTTGTTATTGGGTACAGCAACATCCACTAGAAGAACCGAGTTAGCTTTTTTATCCACAACTACAATATCAGGCCGGTTATTCGTCACCCGTCTATCGGTGATCATTGACCTATCGTAGTATAGTCTAAAATCAGCATTCTCTAGAACTGCATGAGGATGGTACTTGTAATAAGGCGTGTAAGTGTTAACTAATCCAAATTTGTTGGCCAACTTCTGATGAATGATGTTGCACAGTTGGTTGTGCCTGCGTAGGTAATCAATGTTAGCTATGGCTGAACATCCCGACGTAATGTGTTGTATCGTCTCTGTTGTTTGTTGACACCTTCTGCACTTGTCCGAGACGATGTTTGGATTATTATTATTATTATTATTATTATTATTATTATTATTATTATTATTATTATTATTATTATTATTATTATTATTATTATTATTATTATTATTATTATTATTATTATTATTATTATTATTATTATTATTATTATTATTATTATTATTATTATTATTATTATTATTTTTTTTTTTTTTTTTTTTTTTTTCCTTCTATTTAGGTGCATCGATTTCTGTGATCATTAGCACCAGAATTTGAAGAACGAAAAACTTATCGTTTTCGATTACAGGAGTTATATTTTATTGAAAAGGTTAGTAGATTTTAGGTATTGTAATAAATTTTGAATTTTCTTGGCGTTCGTGAAGTTGTCTGCGAGATGTTCAGATATGTTAAAAATCTGCCGCATATTTCCATATCCTGGACACTCGCATATGATATGTGACACTGTGGTTAATTCACCACAACGGAGGCATATCGGAGGATCTTGTCCTCCTAGGAGAAACGCGTGCGTTAATGCTGTATGCCCGAATCTCAATCTGTGAATCTTCACTCTGTCAGCCCTGGGCAGTGCTTCTGGAGGTCGCCAAGGCCCACCAGAGGGTTTTATTGACTTTAGGCTGTTGTGCACTCGATCCCATTCCTGGTGCCACTTTCTTTTCAATAAAGATTTATATTCCCCCTTTATATCATCTGCCCTCAAAACCATAACGTCGACTGTCTTTTTATCAGCAGCCTCACGAGCGGCTGTATCTGCGTTTTCATTGCCCATTATTCCGACATGGCTTGGTGCCCAAATAAAATTAACATATTTACCAATATTATGGAGGTGATTAATAGAAAATAATATTGTCTTGACTAGAGGATCATCTGAAAATGGGTTTGAAATTGACTCAAGGACGCTGAGAGAGTCACATACGATTATGGTTTCCTGATTTGATCTTGCCATGCCGCAAAACTGAAGTGCCTGCCAAATAGCATAAAGTTCAGCTGTGAATATGGATGCGTAAGGTGACAGGGACCAAGAAAACGTTTGATTTCCAATGGATAGAGCACTGCCTGTACCAGTTGATGTTTTAGATCCGTCTGTATATAAAATTGTTGACTTAGGAAACTCGTGTAAGATTTCAAGAAAGCGCTGACGGTAGATTAATGGGGCAGTGCAATTCTTAGGGAATTCAGTCAGGTCTAAGCGGATAGAAATTTTTGGTAGCTGCCATGGAGGAACTTCGAAATCTTTTAATGAGAGAATGGTCAAGTTATGCAATTTCAGTGGTGGCAGGGTTTCGCGTGCTCTGATTCCTACTGGCCTTGTGATAGTTGGTCTATCAGCATATCCGCCGTGTTCTTCCAACAAAATCGGAAGATTTCGATGGTTGGGTTGTGCTCGTATTCTGGAGATGTAATTTGCTAGTAGTTTCTGGCGGTGAAGTCGTAAAGGTGGAAACCCTGTCTCACTACAAATACTCACAGTGGGTGTTGTACGAAAAGCACCTATTGAGTACCTCATACCTGCATGATGTATGGGGTCCAGTAAACTCAGCGTTGATTTCCGAGCCGATGAATAAACTATGGACCCGTAGTCTATCTTGGCGAGAACAAGAGACCGGTAAACATTTAACAGGGTGTCTGCATCAGCTCCCCAGCTAGTGCTGGCAAGGCATTTTATTACATTAATTGTCTGCTTACACCGCACTACCAAATTCTCTAGATGTTTGCGCCAAGTTAGTTTTGAATCAAATATGATTCCGAGGAATTTGATAGATTCTTTGCAGTCAATTAATGTATTATTAATGTATAACATAGGGTCATAGTGAGGCCTACGTAGTCTGCAGAAGTGAACACAACTCGTTTTTTCTCTGGAAAACTTATATCCCACTCCTCTAGCATTTTGAACAATTTGGTCTATCGATCGTTGTAGCTTACGGGTAGCGGATCCAACGGTAGGTGCAGAAGAAACTATCGTCAGATCATCAACATATAAACAAATTCCGACTGTCGGGTCGACCGAGGTAGCTATGTGGTTGACTGCGATAGCGAAGAGTGTTACACTCAAAGTGGAGCCTTGCGGGATTCCATTTTCGAGGGGTTTGAGCGAGGACAGAGTGTCGCCCACTCTCACTCTGAAATTTCTTTCAGATAGGAAGGAACTTATAAACAGAGGTAAGTTGCCCCGGAATCCCCAGTCATAAAGTTTTCTCATAATTCCATACCTCCATGTCATATCGTAAGCCTTTTCGAGGTCGAAAAATACAGCGACGGTATGTTCGCGTTTTCTGAAAGATTCTTGTATAGTATGTTCGAGATATACAAGTTGATCTGTAGTTGATCGGTGCTTTCGAAATCCTGCTTGGTCGTCATCTAAAAATCCCTGTGATTCAAGCAACCATATTAGTCTATTGCTCACCATTTTCTCCATTATCTTTCCCATACTACATGTGAGGCTTATGGGCCTATAATTAGTAGGAAATAAAGGATCCCTTCCTTCTTTCAAAATAGGGACAATTATCGCCTCTTTCCACTGAGGTGGGTAGCTATTTGACTGCCATATTTTGTTGTACAAATTGAGTAGCAATGCTTTGAAATCGGATGGTAGACGATTAATCATTTCATAGCATATTGAGTCAGGTCCCGGGGATGATTGCTTAGAACAGGAAAGAGCATATTCAAATTCGATTAGAGTAAAGGGTGAGTTATAATGGAGATGTTTACGCGAGGAAAAGTTAAGAGGTAGTTCTTGTAGGCTTTTGGACTGTAAAAATTCTTCTTCGTAATTCTGATTGCTGCTTGCAGCACAGTAATGGCTGGCCATGCATTCTGAGATTATTTGTGGACAATCGGATATCTCGCCAGTTTCTGTCCGCAGATATTTGAGTGGTGGTGAAAAATTACTTCCAGCAACCGCCTTGACTTTTCGCCATACCTCTGATATAGTTGTACTAGAAGACATCGAAGACACAAATGTACTCCAAGATGATCGCTTACTCTGTACAACAATGCGGCGAGCTGTTGCTCTTGCTTTCTTGAATAGGATCAGATTTTCTAGTGATGGGTATCTCTTGAATCTGTTAAAGGCCTTCTTCTTAGCCTGTATGGCATCCTTCACTAAAGGGTTCCACCAAGGAACCATACGTCTATCAGGTAGCTGCGTTCTAATTGGAATCGCCATTTCAGCTGCTCTTTTGATACTACGAGTGAGCTTGTCAACCTCTTGAAGGACATTATCAGATTCATCGGGAAGATCAAGATGTTGTTCGAATACGTTCCAGTCTGCTTTATCTACAAGCCACTTGGGGGGTAAAGGTAGTCGACTTCTTGGAATATCCGTGGATATCACAATGGGAAAGTGGTCGCTATTATGTAGATCATGCAGAACTCTCCAGGACAAACGAGGGACAATTCTTGGTGATGCAAATGATAGGTCAATAGCACTGAAGTCTCTGGATCTTGCGTTAAAGTAAGTCATCGCACCAGAATTCAACAAAGCTAAATCGTCTCTTTCTAGCAACTGTTCAATGATTAGTCCACGAGCGTCTCGTCGAAGAGAACCCCAGAGAGGGTTGTGGGAGTTCATGTCTCCCACTAGTATGAACGGGACGGGCAATTGCGATATGAGATCTTCTAAGTCTTCTTTTCGCCAGTTAGCGTTAGGTAAGTATAGACAGCACATAGTCATAGTAACAGGGGCCAGAATTTGTACAGCAACCGCTTGTAAGGCAGTATTCAAAACCAGTGAAGAATGGGGTATGTCATTCCTAATCAGCGCAGCCACGCCACCCTTTGCTCGAATGGCGAGATTTGTATCCTTTCGATATATTTTGTACCCTCTGATGGAGTACGGTTGATTTGGCTTAAAATGTGTCTCCTGTAGACATATACAAATTGGAACCATTTCAGCGATAAGTAACTTGAGATCACAATAATGAAGAATACAACCATTGCAGTTCCATTGAATTATGGAATTCATAAGCGTTGGGTCAGACATAGAGTTGATGATTTAAAAAATATATATATATAAATAAGATAAATAAAAATAGATAAAAAAAAAATTCTAGGATGGTTGTATACTTATGTGGGGATATATATCACAAAATATCAAACAATATCACAAAATATCACAGAATATCACAGTAAATAATTGTGGACCATCAGATAGAGCCCTTTCGGGGCTTACCTTTTGGCCAACCTTTGGTTTTCTTTTTATCTCTTTCTTGAGGTATACGGCTCAACCAATCGTCTTCGGACGAAGACGGATCTTTAGACTCATCCCTCTTACGCTTTTCGGGTACAGAATCTGGGACAACAGTACTTCGACTATTGTCCGATTCTTTGCAAGTTCCAGTGTTAGGAGGTAGTGGGAGTGTAAAAGGCTGAGTTTCAGGCTGCTTGGTTACTCCTCTAGGGACGAAAACATCCTTTAAAGCAGTAACAAGCGAAGGTACTAATTCCTTAATTAGAGCGGACATGTCAGTTTTGGCTGGAGTTGAGGCAGCATTCACATATGAGACACCTGGAGAAGGGGTCTGTATGTCCACTTTCTTCTTTGCATCAAAGTATGAAATGTTATCTCTCGCTTTTACTTCTTGGATAGCACTTTCTTTTTTAAAAATGGGGCAAGTTCGTGAACGGGCTGAATGAGATCCTTTACAGTTCACACAGGAGATCGGCTCATTACATGGGGATCCTTCGTGCAAAGGCATTCCACAAACACAAACTTGTTCATTATTACATCTCATAGATGTATGTCCGAATTTTTGGCATCTAAAACAGCGCATTGGGGATGGTATGTATAATCTCACATTCAGTCGGTAGAAAGCAACTTTAACCTTATCTGGTAATTCGGGTCTATCAAATGTCAAGATATGATTAGCAGTTTCTTTCAGTTCTCCATTGATCTTAGTACTAATACGTCTCACTTCGATTACACCTTGGTCTTTCAGGTTCTCTGCTATTTCCTCGATAGTACTATTTAGCAAATCTCGGTGATATATTACTCCTCTAGCAACATTCATTGTTTTGTGGGCGATAACTTCAACTTCGTGGTCTCCCATTTTTTTAATTTTTATGAGCCTGTTAGATTGTGCTGCTGATACTGTTTCGACAAGCAGACCTTCTCTTATCTTCTTAACATTTCTAACTTCACCTATCAAACCATACAAACATTTTTCAATTACAAACGGACTAACTTTGGAGAAGTCTCCATCATTTTTCTTCACGACCAGGAACCGGGGTACAACCACCTTCTCCTGAGTCGAGCCAACATCCTTAAGGGTGGATGCGGAAACCACTGGGGTTTTTGTTAAATTAGTTGGATTCATATATGATCCCACGAGTCGGGAAGAAATACAATTCGCTACGGTAGTGCTCCCTTGCCGCAGTGAAGCTGCATACAAGCGAGAGTCGCCAAGTTCTCGCAGGGCATCGTTCACGATCATCTCCAGGTGACCATACATTCCTCGGCACGATAAAGCTTACACCTTGAATTCTGGATTTTTTATCGAGGTTTTCTCCTCTAGATTCCTGGGAATCTAACCTCTTAGTCGCCTTTTACGACAGGTGGGCTATCCCCTGGGGGTATTCTTGTGAGTGGTCCCGCCCCCAGACGGGTAATTATTATTATTATTATTATTATTATTATTATTATTATTATTATTATTATTATTATTATTATTATTATTATTATTATTATTATTATTATTATTATTATTATTATTATTATTATTATTATTATTATTATTATTATTATTATTATTATTATTATTATTATTATTATTATTCCCAATTCAAGTGTACTCTTGCTCAGCTTTTGCTGGTAATGTTCACCTATCCCGAGCGTTTGTAAACGCAAATGGGATTAGGCACAGCAGTTACATATTTAGAAATTTACGGACAGTGTGACAAGTATTCAAAATTGCAGCCTTCTGCAGATCGATGTATGTGTTTTTGTGAAGACCTAGTTTGGTGAGGCTGTCTTGTAGAGTTTTGGGAATTAGTCCCGTAGATGAAACGATGACCGGCACCACCTCTACTTTCTCTGCATGCCACATTTGTCCTACCTCAATTGCAAGATCGGTGTATTTTGCAATTTTCTCATTGTATTTGTCTAACATATTGTTGTTATTGGGTACAGCAACATCCACTAGAAGAACCGAGTTAGCTTTTTTATCCACAACTACAATATCAGGCCGGTTATTCGTCACCCGTCTATCGGTGATAATTGACCTATCGTAGTAAAGTCTAAAATCAGCATTCTCTAGAACTGCATGAGGATGGTACTTGTAATAAGGCGTGTAGGTGTTAACTAATCCAAATTTGTTGGCCAACTTCTGATGAATGATGTTGCACAGTTGGTTGTGTCTGCGTAGGTAATCAATGTTAGCTATGGCTGAACATCCCGACGTAATGTGTTGTATCGTCTCTGTTGTTTGTTGACACCTTCTGCACTTGTCCGACACGATGTTTGGATCTCTTATAACAAATTTCTTGTAATTGTTGGTATTAATAACTTGGTCTTGGATCGCCATCATAAATCCTTCTGTTTCTGGAAACAATGTTCCATCAGAGAGCCACTTATTTGATGCTTCCTTGTCGATATATGGTTGATTGAGGTCGTGATGATGTCGACCATGAAGCGCTTTCTGGGCCCACTCCGCCTGTTTGTCAGAGTCTGTAACGATATCGAGTTTTTTATCAGGGTTTACAAGATCTAAGGAGGAATAGTTTTTATCTGCTTTCGCGACCAACTCATGCAATTTAGATGTTTGAGCCTTGCCAATGAAGAACTTTTGGAGTTTAGATATTTGATTATAATGTAAATTAACTATGTCCGTTAAAGCTCTCCCTCCCTCTTTTCTTGGTAATGTGGTCCTAATAACTGATGATGTCGGGTGGTGACATTTGTGTTTGGTCATCATAGTTCGCGTTGTTCTTTGAATATCTTCCAGTTCTGTTTTTGTCCACTTCAGAATTCCAAATGAGTATGTCAGGATCGGTATGGCGTAGGTGTTAATTGCTTTGGCGAGATTTCCTGCGTTCAACTGGGATTTCAATAAAGCAGATATCCTTTGAGTGAACTGTCCTCGAATTTTGGTTTTTGCTTGCTTCTGGTCAAGTAGCTTAGCTTGCTGAAATCCTAGATATTTGTAGGTTTCACCATTTTGCATGGCATTTATAATGTTCCCATTAGGTAGTAATACATCTCCGTTAACGATTTTACCCTTCTCGATATTTAAGGTTTTGCACTTGTCTAATCCAAATCCCATTTGTATATCACTGGAAAATGTTTCAGTAATATTAAGTAAATGTTGAATTTGACGCTGGTTTGATGCGTATATTTTGATGTCATCCATGTATAAGAGGTGGGAAACAGTGCAGCTAGTGTTTCTGTTGGCCTTGATTTTAAAGCCGTAATCCGTATCGTTAAGTAGATTGGAGAGTGGATTCATTGCCAAACAAAACCAAAGTGGACTCAGGGAGTCGCCTTGGAAGATCCCCCTACGGATAGAAATTTCATCAGTTTCGAG
Source organism: Lochmaea crataegi (assembly GCA_947563755.1). Taxonomy (NCBI): domain Eukaryota; kingdom Metazoa; phylum Arthropoda; class Insecta; order Coleoptera; family Chrysomelidae; genus Lochmaea; species Lochmaea crataegi. The sequence goes on along the minus strand of OX387431.1, from coordinate 29,909,556 downwards.
GTATTGACCATTTATTTGTAAATGAAGGTTCGTTCGCCAGTGCTTCATCGATGATTCAAGAAAAGTAACAAGAGTGGGGTGTACTTTGTAAATTTGCAAAACTTTAACAAGCCAGGAATGTGGAACGCTATCAAATGCTTTCCTATAATCTACGAAAGCCGTGTAGATGTTGCGCTGTTCCTTCTGCGCCTGTTTTAGTATTACCGAATCGATGATGAGTTGCTCTTTGCAGCCTTGGTGATCTCGTCTGCACCCTTTTTGTTCTTCCGACAAGATGTTGTTTTGATCGGCATGTCTGTAAATACGGTTAGTAATGCAAGACGTTAATATTTTATATATAGTTGGAAGGCATGTTATAGGTCTATACTGCGTAGGATCGTGAGTTTGATGCGTTTTGGGAAGCAAGTGGGTCGAACCCAGTGTCAGAAATGGTGGTGTATCTTCTGGATGCTGCAGAATATGTGTAAATGATCTTGCCATTGCTTCATGCAGACTGTCAAACTTCTTATACCAGAAGTTTTGGACATGGTCAACTCCTGGTGTCTTCCAATTACTGGTGCTCTTTATAGCTTCGGTTACCTCGCTTGTTGTCAAGTTAACGAAAGGCATTGGTTCAATGTTAATTTTTTCCTCCTCAGTTCTTATCCAGTGAGCGTTGGATTTATGTTCGATAGGGTTCGACCATAAAGAAGACCAGTACTTCGTTAGCTCATCTTTATCTGGGAGACTTTGGTTGTGATTGTTTACAGTACCGCTTAGTTGCCTGTAAAATAACTTCTGATTGTTATTGAATAAGTAGTTCTGTTGTTTCCTTCTCGTGCACTTGACATATCGTGACAAACGTTTTGATTTTGCCTTTAACTTTTGCCTGAGTGAATCGATATATTCACATACATGTTGTTTATGTTGTGGGTGACCTGTATAAGTGTTGATTCTTCGATAGATCTTCCTCACTCTGTTTGTTAAGCGCCTAGATGGTTTCAAGTTGTTTTTAAATTCTGTAAGCTGCCCCAATTCCCTTCTGATGTCATCAATGGACTTTTCCAGCCGGCGTTGCCACCAAGGCTTGAGCTGTTTGTAGTCTTTACCCCGATTGTTCTTAGGGGATTGGATCTGTTGATTGTGACTTCGAATCACTGCTACCGCTCCACAATAGATGAGAGTGTGAAGTTGTTCCAGCGCTTCGCAGTCTTTAGCATAGTTCTGCAGTAGTAAGTTCACAGCTGCTAGTATGCTGTTAGTGCTCTTATTGGTTCGCAGCTTTGGTAATTTTGGCCGGTGTATTGGGTTGGTGCCAATAAATTCCGCTAGTGCTTTACAAAGTTCGGTATTATAGTCATTATCGGTGGTTTTGTCGCAATCATTGTTTATTTCCTCAACGCCATTGTGGTCTCTTTGTGCATTCTCCGATTTATGTGTATCCTGATCGGTAATTAAGTCACTCTCTCCATCTTGAAGGTCAAGAAGGACTTCATCTCGAATTTGTTGCAACATCGGACCGGGTAGTAGATTGTTTTTCACAATACTTCGACGTTGGTCAGCAATACGCTGTTCCGTGAGATGGTGAAATTCTGGAAAATGTTCAACGAATGCACGGTGGAGGGCGTATCTGTATGTCGTCATATCAGTTTCCATATTCGTGATTTTAAAGTAGGAGCGCATAATGAATGAGTTTAGCTCGATAGTCCACTTTATGCGCTTCCTGGGCTTTCCGGCTTTTGTGGTCGTAGATGTGCCGACTTGCGTCACTCCAGAAACATCAGAAGCCGGTGGCGGAGGATCGATGTTGTTTTCCCCCTGAGTTTGGTTCGCAGTAGCCCTACTCGGTGTCACGCTGCGCCTACCGCTAACCGAGGAAGAAGGTAAATCATTTTTCGAACAAGCCCTTCTAGCACCAACTTGAACGCGACAAGAGTTTAAGGTGTTGCAATGTCGATTCACCTGACGATTCCTGAGATTTAAGGTCCCGGAATTTACACTCGAATTATTGCTCCCCCCAGAATCCGTGGAGCAGACAGCCGATGTACTAGGTACACTAGCAGTGTGGGATTCTGAGCATTTAGCTCTACCCACCTGGGGTAATCTTGTTTTATTATTATTATTATTTTTTTTTTTTTTTTTTTTCCTTCTATTTAGGTGCATCGATTTCTGTGATCATTAGCACCAGAATTTGAAGAACGAAAAACTTATCGTTTTCGATTACAAGAGTTATATTTTATTGAAAAGGTTAGTAGATTTTAGGTATTGTAATAAATTTTGAATTTTCTTGGCGTTCGTGAAATTGTCTGCGAGATGTTCAGATATGTTAAAAATCTGCCGCATATTTCCATATCCTGGACACTCGCATATGATATGTGACACTGTGGTTAATTCACCACAACGGAGGCATATCGGAGGATCTTGTCCTCCTAGGAGAAACGCGTGCGTTAATGCTGTATGCCCGAATCTCAATCTGTGAATCTTCACTCTGTCAGCCCTGGGCAGTGCTTCTGGAGGTCGCCAAGGCCCACCAGAGGGTTTTATTGACTTTAGGCTGTTGTGCACTCGGTCCCATTCCTGGTGCCACTTTCTTTTCAATAAAGATTTATATTCCCCCTTTATATCATCTGCCCTCAAAACCATAACGTCGACTGTCTTTTTATCAGCAGCCTCACGAGCGGCTGTATCTGCGTTTTCATTGCCCATTATTCCGACATGGCTTGGTGCCCAAATAAAATTAACATATTTACCAATATTATGGAGGTGATTAATAGAAAATAATATTGTCTTGACTAGAGGATCATCTGAAAATGGGTTTGAAATTGACTCAAGGACGCTGAGAGAGTCACATACGATTATGGTTTCCTGATTTGATCTTGCCATGCCGCAAAACTGAAGTGCCTGCCAAATAGCATAAAGTTCAGCTGTGAATATGGATGCGTAAGGTGACAGGGACCAAGAAAACGTTTGATTTCCAATGGATAGAGCACTGCCTGTACCAGTTGATGTTTTAGATCCGTCTGTATATAAAATTGTTGACTTAGGAAACTCGTGTAAGATTTCAAGAAAGCGCTGACGGTAGATTAATGGGGCAGTGCAATTCTTAGGGAATTCAGTCAGGTCTAAGCGGATAGAAATTTTTGGTAGCTGCCATGGAGGAACTTCGAAATCTTTTAATGAGAGAATGGTCAAGTTATGCAATTTCAGTGGTGGCAGGGTTTCGCGTGCTCTGATTCCTACTGGCCTTGTGATAGTTGGTCTATCAGCATATCCGCCGTGTTCTTCCAACAAAATCGGAAGATTTCGATGGTTGGGTTGTGCTCGTATTCTGGAGATGTAATTTGCTAGTAGTTTCTGGCGGTGAAGTCGTAAAGGTGGAAACCCTGTCTCACTACAAATACTCACAGTGGGTGTTGTACGAAAAGCACCTATTGAGTACCTCATACCTGCATGATGTATGGGGTCCAGTAAACTCAGCGTTGATTTCCGAGCCGATGAATAAACTATGGACCCGTAGTCTATCTTGGCGAGAACAAGAGACCGGTAAACATTTAACAGGGTGTCTGCATCAGCTCCCCAGCTAGTGCTGGCAAGGCATTTTATTACATTAATTGTCTGCTTACACCGCACTACCAAATTCTCTAAATGTTTGCGCCAAGTTAGTTTTGAATCAAATATGATTCCGAGGAATTTGATAGATTCTTTGCATTCAATTAATGTATTATTAATGTATAACATAGGGTCATAGTGAGGCCTACGTAGTCTGCAGAAGTGAACACAACTCGTTTTTTCTCTGGAAAACTTATATCCCACTCCTCTAGCATTTTGAACAATTTGGTCTATCGATCGTTGTAGCTTACGGGTAGCGGATCCAACGGTAGGTGCAGAAGAAACTATCGTCAGATCATCAACATATAAACAAATTCGGACTGTCGGGTCGACCGAGGTAGCTATGTGGTTGACTGCGATAGCGAAGAGTGTTACACTCAAAGTGGAGCCTTGCGGGATTCCATTTTCGAGGGGTTTGAGCGAGGACAGAGTGTCGCCCACTCTCACTCTGAAATTTCTTTCAGATAGGAAGGAACTTATAAACAGAGGTAAGTTGCCCCGGAATCCCCAGTCATAAAGTTTTCTCATAATTCCATACCTCCATGTCATATCGTAAGCCTTTTCGAGGTCGAAAAATACAGCGACGGTATGTTCGCGTTTTCTGAAAGATTCTTGTATAGTATGTTCGAGATATACAAGTTGATCTGTAGTTGATCGGTGCTTTCGAAATCCTGCTTGGTCGTCATCTAAAAATCCCTGTGATTCAAGCAACCATATTAGTCTATTGCTCACCATTTTCTCCATTATCTTTCCCATACTACATGTGAGGCTTATGGGCCTATAATTAGTAGGAAATAAAGGATCCCTTCCTTCTTTCAAAATAGGGACAATTATCGCCTCTTTCCACTGAGGTGGGTAGCTATTTGACTGCCATATTTTGTTGTACAAATTGAGTAGCAATGCTTTGAAATCGGATGGTAGACGATTAATCATTTCATAGCATATTGAGTCAGGTCCCGGGGATGATTGCTTAGAACAGGAAAGAGCATATTCAAATTCGATTAGAGTAAAGGGTGAGTTATAATGGAGATGTTTACGTGAGGAAAAGTTAAGAGGTAGTTCTTGTAGGCTTTTGGACTGTAAAAATTCTTCTTCGTAATTCTGATTGCTGCTTGCAGCACAGTAATGGCTGGCCATGCATTCTGAGATTATTTGTGGACAATCGGATATCTCGCCAGTTTCTGTCCGCAGATATTTGAGTGGTGGTGAAAAATTACTTCCAGCAACCGCCTTGACTTTTCGCCATACCTCTGATATAGTTGTACTAGAAGACATCGAAGACACAAATGTACTCCAAGATGATCGCTTACTCTGTACAACAATGCGGCGAGCTGTTGCTCTTGCTTTCTTGAATAGGATCAGATTTTCTAGTGATGGGTATCTCTTGAATCTGTTAAAGGCCTTCTTCTTAGCCTGTATGGCATCCTTCACTAAAGGGTTCCACCAAGGAACCATACGTCTATCAGGTAGCTGCGTTCTAATTGGAATCGCCATTTCAGCTGCTCTTTTGATACTACGAGTGAGCTTGTCAACCTCTTGAAGGACATTATCAGATTCATCGGGAAGATCGAGATGTTGTTCGAATACGTTCCAGTCTGCTTTATCTACAAGCCACTTGGGGGGTAAAGGTAGTCGACTTCTTGGAATATCCGTGGATATCACAATGGGAAAGTGGTCGCTATTATGTAGATCATGCAGAACTCTCCAGGACAAACGAGGGACAATTCTTGGTGATGCAAATGATAGGTCAATAGCACTGAAGTCTCTGGATCTTGCGTTAAAGTAAGTCATCGCACCAGAATTCAACAAAGCTAAATCGTCTCTTTCTAGCAACTGTTCAATGATTAGTCCACGAGCGTCTCGTCGAAGAGAACCCCAGAGAGGGTTGTGGGAGTTCATGTCTCCCACTAGTATGAACGGGACGGGCAATTGCGATATGAGATCTTCTAAGTCTTCTTTTCGCCAGTTAGCGTTAGGTAAGTATAGACAGCACATAGTCATAGTCACAGGGGCCAGAATTTGTACAGCAACCGCTTGTAAGGCAGTATTCAAAACCAGTGAAGAATGGGGTATGTCATTCCTAATCAGCGCAGCCACGCCACCCTTTGCTCGAATGGCGAGATTTGTATCCTTTCGATATATTTTGTACCCTCTGATGGAGTACGGTTGATTTGGCTTAAAATGTGTCTCCTGTAGACATATACAAATTGGAACCATTTCAGCGATAAGTAACTTGAGATCACAATAATGAAGAATACAACCATTGCAGTTCCATTGAATTATGGAATTCATAAGCGTTGGGTCAGACATAGAGTTGATGATTTAAAAAATATATATATATAAATAAGATAAATAAAAATAGATAAAAAAAAAAAATTCTAGGATGGTTGTATACTTATGTGGGGATATATATCACAAAATATCAAACAATATCACAAAATATCACAGAATATCACAGTAAATAATTGTGGACCATCAGATAGAGCCCTTTCGGGGCTTACCTTTTGGCCAACCTTTGGTTTTCTTTTTATCTCTTTCTTGAGGTATACGGTTCAACCAATCGTCTTCGGACGAAGACGGATCTTTAGACTCATCCCTCTTACGCTTTTCGGGTACAGAATCTGGGACAACAGTACTTCGACTATTGTCCGATTCTTTGCAAGTTCCAGTGTTAGGAGGTAGTGGGAGTGTAAAAGGCTGAGTTTCAGGCTGCTTGGTTACTCCTCTAGGGACGAAAACATCCTTTAAAGCAGTAACAAGCGAAGGTACTAATTCCTTAATTAGAGCGGACATGTCAGTTTTGGCTGGAGTTGAGGCAGCATTCACATATAAGACACCTGGAGAAGGGGTCTGTATGTCCACTTTCTTCTTTGCATCAAAGTATGAAATGTTATCTCTCGCTTTTACTTCTTGGATAGCACTTTCTTTTTTAAAAATGGGGCAAGTTCGTGAACGGGCTGAATGAGATCCTTTACAGTTCACACAGGAGATCGGCTCATTACATGGGGATCCTTCGTGCAAAGGCATTCCACAAACACAAACTTGTTCATTATTACATCTCATAGATGTATGTCCGAATTTTTGGCATCTAAAACAGCGCATTGGGGATGGTATGTATAATCTCACATTCAGTCGGTAGAAAGCAACTTTAACCTTATCTGGTAATTCGGGTCTATCAAATGTCAAGATATGATTAGCAGTTTCTTTCAGTTCTCCATTGATCTTAGTACTAATACGTCTCACTTCGATTACACCTTGGTCTTTCAGGTTCTCTGCTATTTCCTCGATAGTACTATTTAGCAAATCTCGGTGATATATTACTCCTCTAGCAACATTCATTGTTTTGTGGGCGATAACTTCAACTTCGTGGTCTCCCATTTTTTTAATTTTTATGAGCCTGTTAGATTGTGCTGCTGATACTGTTTCGACAAGCAGACCTTCTCTTATCTTCTTAACATTTCTAACTTCACCTATCAAACCATACAAACATTTTTCAATTACAAACGGACTAACTTTGGAGAAGTCTCCATCATTTTTCTTCACGACCAGGAACCGGGGTACAACCACCTTCTCCTGAGTCGAGCCAACATCCTTAAGGGTGGATGCGGAAACCACTGGGGTTTTTGTTAAATTAGTTGGATTCATATATGATCCCACGAGTCGGGAAGAAATACAATTCGCTACGGTAGTGCTCCCTTGCCGCAGTGAAGCTGCATACAAGCGAGAGTCGCCAAGTTCTCGCAGGGCATCGTTCACGATCATCTCCAGGTGACCATACATTCCTCGGCACGATGAAGCTTACACCTTGAATTCTGGATTTTTTATCGAGGTTTTCTCCTCTAGATTCCTGGGAATCTAACCTCTTAGTCGCCTTTTACGACAGGTGGGCTATCCCCTGGGGGTATTCTTGTGAGTGGTCCCGCCCCCAGACGGGGGATTATTATTATTATTATTATTATTATTATTATTATTATTATTATTATTATTATTATTATTATTATTATTATTATTATTATTATTATTATTATTATTATTATTATTATTATTATTATTATTATTATTATTATTATTATTATTATTATTATTATTATTATTATTATTATTATTATTATTATTATTATTATTATTATTATTATTATTATTATTATTATTATTATTATTATTATATAGAATATCTACGTAATGTTTCGAAACCTTCTGGTTCATTTTTTATTAGTCCTATTTTGAAATCTGATATCAGACTGGCAATGTCAAGTTTAAAAAATTCAACTTGCTTAGATTTTTATGGGCTGAATAGCCATATGATGAAAGCCTCGTTTGAAGCACTTGTTGGACCATTAGAAATACTTTTTAATAAATGTTTATTGGAGGGCTGCTGGCCTGAAGCATTAAAAATAACCAAAATTATACCCATACATAAAAAGGGAGATTTAAATAACCCTGATAACTTCAGGCCAATTGCAATTGTACCAATAGTGGGTAAAATTTTTGAAATTCTAATTAAAGATAAACTTGTTTCATTTTTAGAACATAAAAAATTATTGTCACCTTCTCAGTTTGGCTTTCGGAAAAACATGTCCACAATTAAGGCAGTAGTCAATATTGTTGAAAACGTGGTTGAAAGCTTTGATGAGAGATATGATACATTTGCAACGTTGTATGATCTCACTAAGGCTTTTGACTGTGTTAACATTGAATACCTTTTAGATAAGTTAGAATATTACGGTGTTAGGGGTAATGTACTAAGATTATTCAGTTCGTATCTAACAGGCAGGTCTCAATACGTAAGTTTCGATAATGTTGAATCAAAATTGACTCCGGTCTCAAGAGGAGTTCCCCAAGGATCTGTATTAGGACCATTATTATTTGTTATATACGTAAACGATTTACCAAGTTCCCTGGGAGAAGCTCGTTGTGTTCTATTTGCTGATGATACCACAACGTTGGTTAAAGATGAGGGGAACTTTGCAAAAGCTTGCATGTCGAGTATAAAATCTTGGTTCAACAGTAATCAACTCAAGCTGAATGAAACAAAAACCCAGAACATTCGTTTTACATCCAGCAAGTTTATTCCAGCTTCTGAACCAGTAAAACTGCTTGGAATAACTTTAGATTCACGGTTAACTTGGGCGTCTCATATAGATTGCTCATGCTCAAAGATCTCATCGCAAATATTCGCTCTAAAGCAGATTAGAAATTGTTTGAGTCATAATATTCTTCGAGTAGTTTATTTTGCACTCGTTCATAGTCATCTTAACTATGGTATTATACTGTGGGGCGGAGCAACAAATGCTTCAAAAGTTTTTTCATTACAAAAAATGGCTGTTCGTATCATCGCAAATGTTCAATATGGCGACCCATGCCAGAAACTGTTTAAGAAGCTCCAAATCCTTCCGCTTCCTTGTATATTCATTTATGAGTCTCTGATGAGTATTCATCTCAATATCGATTCGCTGGTATCCCATGCGGATATTCATAATTATAATACACGGAATGCAACCTCTCTTGTACCGTCGAGATCAAGAATCTGCTTATCGCAAAACAATCGAATAGATTTTAATTTATATAATGTATTTCAAAAATATTATAAGGAAAAAGTGGTTGGACAGTTGAATAAGTGTGCTTTCAGCAAATTAGTGAAACGTTTTCTGCTGCAACATTGTTTTTATAGTGTGAATGATTTTATTACTTTTTGCAATAACTCTTGATAAGCATGTTTCAGTTTCCTACTTTCATAGTTTTTATTTAATGAGCTGTTCTCTGTAAAATATTTTGTCCTATTTGTGTTCTAATGTTTATATTTATATTTATTTTAATTTTACTCACATGAATGTAATGTATCGTATTTTATATTTGATTTTTACTTTATGTATTTATGACTGTATGTACTAAACATTGTATTTGAGGTCAATAAACTATCCTATCCTATTATTATTATTATTATTATTATTATTATTATTATTATTATTATTATTATTATTATTATTATTATTATTATTATTATTATTATTATTATTATTATTATTATTATTATTATTATTATTATTATTATTATTATTATTATTATTATTATTATTATTATTATTATTATTATTATTATTATTATTATTATTATTATTATTATTATTATTATTATTATTATTATTATTATTATTATTATTATTATTATTATTATTATTATTATTATTATTATTATTATTATTATTATTATTATTATTATTATTATTATTATTATTATTATTATTATTATTATTATTATTATTATTATTATTATTATTATTATTTCATAGTTTTTATTTAATGAGCTGTTCTCTGTAAAATATTTTGTCCTATTTGTGTTTTAATGTTTATATTTATATTTATTTTAATTTTACTCACATGAATGTAATGTATCGTATTTTATATTTGATTTTTACTTTATGTATTTATGACTGTATGTACTAAACATTGTATTTGAGGTCAATAAACTATCCTATCCTATCCTATCCTATTATTATTATTATTATTATTATTATTATTATTATTATTATTATTATTATTATTATTATTATTATTATTATTATTATTATTATTATTATTATTATTATTATTATTATTATTATTATTATTATTATTATTATTATTATTATTATTATTATTATTATTATTATTATCGCTCCTATCTCTCAAACAGAAGACAATATGTCCATTGTGATGGTATAAATTCGAGTATCCTTTCTGTTGAAAAAGGTGTTCCGCAGGGCTCAGTTTTGGGACCTGTATTATTTATTTTATACATAAATGACCTGCCAGGCGCGGTGGAGTATTCTAAATGCCTTTTGTTTGCAGATGATACAACAATTAGCTCTCGCACGAATATACCGGAGTGTAAGGAAAGTATGCAATCCGTGAAAAATTGGTTCTCAGCAAATCATCTTAAGCTTAATGAAACTAAAACTCAATCCCTATCAGTAAGTTCTAGTAGATTAGTTGAGAATTCAGATCCTGTGGTATATTTAGGTTTAATGTTAGATACTCACCTGAATTGGCAACCTCATCTGAATTCTTTATGTTCAAAATTGGCATCACAAGTTTTTGCACTACGACAACTAAGATCATCTTTATCGTCCAATATTCTAAGTACTGTGTACTTTGCAATTGTTCATTCCCACCTAAGTTATGGTATATTATTATGGGGCAATGCAGCTGGAGCTGAAGCAGCATTCCGACTGCAAAAATCTGCTTTGCGAATCATTGATGGTGCAAAGTGGGATGCGCATTGTAAACCCCTGTTTTCAAAGTACAAAGTTCTACCTTTACCTTGTATGTATATCTTTGAAGTAGCAAAATTCATTCATCAGCATCGTGAAAAATTTATGACTCACTCGAATTTACATAATTACTCTACTAGGTCTGCCAACAACTTAGTTGTTGAGATATCTAGGATTGAAACCACTAAACGTAATAAGCTTGATGTGGGTATATACAACAAAATAATATATATATTGGATGGGGAAAATATTGTAAATATGTCAATCAATTTATTTGTACGTAAAGTCAAGGAGTTTTTACTGAAACATTGTTTTTATTCTATTCAGCAATTCATGTGTTACCACTTTTAATGTTTATTATTTTATTTCATTATTTTTATAAAGATTTAATGTGTGGATCATCCAGTCAAAATTTTATATAGCATACGTGTTCTATGTTATTTTGTAATTGTATTTTAAAGTACTGTAAGTCAATTTTTCAAAAATTTTTTAAACATTTCAATATAATTTTTAGTTATTGTGTAAACGACCTATAGATACATGTTTGTATACTGTGTTTTCATATATTTAGGACCTAGACGTACTTTCGTATGTAAATATATTATATTTGGTCAATAAATGGTATGGTATGGTATGGTATGGTATTATTATTATTATTATTATTATTATTATTATTATTATTATTATTATTATTATTATTATTATTATTATTATTATTATTATTATTATTATTATTATTATTATTATTATTATTATTATTATTATTATTATTATTATTATTATTATTATTATTATTATTATTATTATTATTATTTCCAACTCTAGTGCACTCTTGCTCAGCTCTTGCTGGTAATGTTCACCTATCCCGAGCGTGTGTAAACGCAAATGGGATTAGGCACAGCAGTTACATATTTAAAAATTTACGGACAGTGTGACAAGTATTCAAAATTGCAGCCTTCTGCAGATCGATGTATGTGTTTTTGTGAAGACCTAGCTTGGTGAGGCTGTCTTGTAGAGTTTTGGGGATTAGTCCCGTAGATGAAACGATGACCGGCACCACCTCTACTTTCTCTGCATGCCACATCTGTCCTACCTCAATTGCAAGATCGGTGTATTTTGCAATTTTCTCGTTGTATTTGTCTAACATATTGTTGTTATTGGGTACAGCAACATCCACTAGAAGAACCGAGTTAGCTTTTTTATCCACAACTACAATATCAGGCCGGTTATTCGTCACCCGTCTATCGGTGATCATTGACCTATCGTAGTATAGTCTAAAATCAGCATTCTCTAGAACTGCATGGGGATGGTACTTGTAATAAGGCGTGTAAGTGTTAACTAATCCAAATTTGTTGGCCAACTTCTGATGAATGATGTTGCACAGTTGGTTGTGCCTGCGTAGGTAATCAATGTTAGCTATGGCTGAACATCCCGACGTAATGTGTTGTATCGTCTCTGTTGTTTGTTGACACCTTCTGCACTTGTCCGAGACGATGTTTGGATGATTATTATCATTATTATCATCATCATCATCATCATCATCATCATCATCATCATCATCATCATCATCATCATCATCATCATCATCATCATCATCATCATCATCATCATCATCATCATCATCATCATCATCATCATCATCATCATCATCATCATCATCATCATCATCATCATCATCATCATCATCATCATCATCATCATCATCATCATCATCATCATCATCATCATCATCATCATCATCATCATCATCATCATCATCATCATCATCATCATCATCATCATCATCATCATCATCATCATCATCATCATCATCATCATCATCATCATCATCATCATCATCATCATCATCATCATCATCATCATCATCATCATCATCATCATCATCATCATCATCATCATCATCATCATCATCATCATCATCATCATCATCATCATCATCATCATCATCATCATCATCATCATCATCATCATCATCATCATCATCATCATCATCATCATCATCATCATCATCATCATCATCATCATCATCATCATCATCATCATCATCATCATCATCATCATCATCATCATCATCATCATCATCATCATCATCATCATCATCATCATCATCATCATCATCATCATCATCATCATCATCATCATCATCATCATCATCATCATCATCATCATCATCATCATCATCATCATCATCATCATCATCATCATCATCATCATCATCATCATCATCATCATCATCATCATCATCATCATCATCATCATCATCATCATCATCATCATCATCATCATCATCATCATCATCATCATCATCATCATCATCATCATCATCATCATCATCATCATCATCATCATCATCATCATCATCATCATCATCATCATCATCATCATCATCATCATCATCATCATCATCATCATCATCATCATCATCATCATCATCATCATCATCATCATCATCATCATCATCATCATCATCATCATCATCATCATCATCATCATCATCATCATCATCATCATCATCATCATCATCATCATCATCATCATCATCATCATCATCATCATCATCATCATCATCATCATCATCATCATCATCATCATCATCATCATCATCATCATCATCATCATCATCATCATCATCATCATCATCATCATCATCATCATCATCATCATCATCATCATCATCATCATCATCATCATCATCATCATCATCATCATCATCATCATCATCATCATCATCATCATCATCATCATCATCATCATCATCATCATCATCATCATCATCATCATCATCATCATCATCATCATCATCATCATCATCATCATCATCATCATCATCATCATCATCATCATCATCATCATCATCATCATCATCATCATCATCATCATCATCATCATCATCATCATCATCATCATCATCATCATCATCATCATCATCATCATCATCATCATCATCATCATCATCATCATCATCATCATCATCATCATCATCATCATCATCATCATCATCATCATCATCATCATCATCATCATCATCATCATCATCATCATCATCATCATCATCATCATCATCATCATCATCATCATCATCATCATCATCATCATCATCATCATCATCATCATCATCATCATCATCATCATCATCATCATCATCATCATCATCATCATCATCATCATCATCATCATCATCATCATCATCATCATCATCATCATCATCATCATCATCATCATCATCATCATCATCATCATCATCATCATCATCATCATCATCATCATCATCATCATCATCATCATCATCATCATCATCATCATCATCATCATCATCATCATCATCATCATCATCATCATCATCATCATCATCATCATCATCATCATCATCATCATCATCATCATCATCATCATCATCATCATCATCATCATCATCATCATCATCATCATCATCATCATCATCATCATCATCATCATCATCATCATCATCATCATCATCATCATCATCATCATCATCATCATCATCATCATCATCATCATCATCATCATCATCATCATCATCATCATCATCATCATCATTATTATTATTATTATTATTATTATTTCCAACTCTAGTGCACTCTTGCTGGTAATGTTCACCTATCCCGAGCGTGTGTAAACGCAAATGGGATTAGGCACAGCAGTTACATATTTAAAAATTTACGGACAGTGTGACAAGTATTCAAAATTGCAGCCTTCTGCAGATCGATGTATGTGCTTTTGTGAAGACCTAGCTTGGTGAGGCTGTCTTGTAGAGTTTTGGGGATTAGTCCCGTAGATGAAGCGATGACCGGCACCACCTCTACTTTCTCTGCATGCCACATCTGTCCTACCTCAATTGCAAGATCGGTGTATTTTGCAATTTTCTCGTTGTATTTGTCTAACATATTGTTGTTATTGGGTACAGCAACATCCACTAGAAGAACCGAGTTAGCTTTTTTATCCACAACTACAATATCAGGCCGGTTATTCGTCACCCGTCTATCGGTGATAATTGACCTATCGTAGTATAGTCTAAAATCAGCATTCTCTAGAACTGCATGAGGATGGTACTTGTAATAAGGCGTGTAGGTGTTAACTAATCCAAATTTGTTGGCCAACTTCTGATGAATGATGTTGCACAGTTGGTTGTGCCTGCGTAGGTAATCAATGTTAGCTATGGCTGAACATCCCCACGTAATGTGTTGTATCGTCTCTGTTGTTTGTTGACACCTTCTGCACTTGTCCGACACGATGTTTGGATCTCTTATAACAAATTTTTTGTAATTGTTGGTATTAATAACTTGGTCTTGTTCCATCAGAGAGCCACTTATTTGATGCTTCCTTGTCGATATACGGTTGATTGAGGTCGTGATGATGTCGACCATGGAGCGCTTTCTGGGCCCACTCTGCCTGTTTGTCAGAGTCTGTAACGATTTCAAGTTTATTATCAGGGTTTACAAGATCTAAGGGGGAATAGTTTTTATCTGCTTTCGCGACCAGCTCATGCAATTTAGATGTTTGAGCCTTGCCAATGAAGATTTTTTGGAGTTGGGATATTTGTTTGTAATGTAAATTAACTATGTCCGTTAGAGCTCTCCCTCCCTCTTTTCTTGGTAGTGTGGTCCTAATAACTGATGATGTCGGGTGGTGATATTTGTGTTTGGTCATCATGGTTCGCGTTGTTCTTTGAATATCTTCCAGTTCTGTTTTTGTCCACTTCAGAATTCCAAATGAGTATGTCAGGACCGGTATGGCGTAGGTGTTAATTGCTTTGGCAAGATTTCCTGCGTACAACTGGGATTTCAATAAAGCAGTTATCCTTTGAGTGAACTGTCCTCGAATTTTGGTTTTTGCTTGCTTCTGGTCTAGTAGCTTAGCTTGCTGAAAACCAAGATATTTGTAGGTTTCACCATTTTGCATGGCATTTATAATGTTCCCATTAGGTAGTAACACATCTCCGTTAACGATTTTACCCTTCTCGATATTCAAGGTTTTGCACTTGTCTAATCCAAATCCCATTTGTATATCACTGGAAAATTTTTCAGTGATATTAAGTAAATGTTGAATTTGACGCTGGTTTGATGCGTATATTTTGATGTCATCCATGTATAAAAGGTGGGAAACAGTGCAGCTAGTGTTCCTGTTGGCTTTGATTTTAAAGCCGTAATCCGTATCGTTAAGTAGCTTGGAAAGTGGATTCATTGCCAAACAAAACCAGAGTGAACTCAGGGAGTCACCCTGGAAGATCCCCCTACGTATAGAAATTTCATCAGTTTCGAGGTATTGACCATTTATTTGTAAATGAAGGTTCGTTCGCCAGTGCTTCATCGATGATTCAAGAAAAGTAACAAGAATGGGGTGTACTTTGTAAATTTGCAAAACTTTAACAAGCCAGGAATGTGGAACGCTATCAAATGCTTTCCTATAATCTACGAAAGCCGTGTAGATGTTGCGCTGTTCCTTCTGCGCCTGTTTTAGTATTACCGAATCGATGATGAGTTGTTCTTTGCAGCCTTGGTGATCTCGTCTGCACCCTTTCTGTTCTTCCGACAAGATGTTGTTATGATCCGCATGTCTGTAAATACGGTTAGTAATGCAAGACGTTAATATTTTATATATAGTTGGAAGGCATGTTATAGGTCTATACTGCGTAGGATCGTGAGTTTGATGCGTTTTGGGAAGCAAGTGGGTCGAACCCAGTGTCAGAAATGGTGGTGTATCTTCTGGATGTTGCAGAATATGTGTAAATGATCTTGCTATTGCTTCATGCAGACTGTCAAACTTCTTATACCAGAAGTTTTGGACATTGTCAACTCCTGGTGTCTTCCAGCTACTGGTGCTCTTTATAGCTTCGGTTACCTCGCTTGTTGTCAAGTTAACGAAAGGCATTGGTTCAATGTTTATTTTTTCCTCCTCAGTTCTTATCCAGTGGGCGTTGGATTTATGTTCGATAGGGTTCCACCATAAAGAAGACCAGTACTCCGTTAGCTCATCTTTATTATTATTATTATTATTATTTTTTTTTTTTTTTGGTAGGAAGGGGAAATCCATTTTACGGACAGAGTGCTGGACTCCTATCTTGACGAAATAATACCAGCTAAAACCCCTCCCCTATAGCGACGACTACTATGGTCATTTGCTCTTAAAATATCACAGGTAAGTAAATTCTTAAATTCTATATCACAGATAAAGTAGGTCTTTGGTTTTCATAATTAGATTTTATCGAACAGGTTGATACTTTTCATAAATCCTAGTGTGATTTCAATAGTATCTTTTTTCAGGTTTTCTTCAGTAGCAGGGTTCAAACCATATCGCTGCCTTTGGTCGTTGAACATTTGACATTCACTGATAATGTGGCTCACTGAGATGATTGAATCGCAGTGATCACACATTGGTGCTGGTTCACCCTTGAGGAGATGTTGGTGTGTAAGGCTAGTGTGCCCTGAGCGGAGTCGGAAAGCTTTAACCGTTTCCAGTCTACATAGTCCTGTGGAAGCATATTTCGTCTGAACTATTGGTTCTACTCTACGAAGTAAGGTATCAGTGTTGTTCCATGTATTTTGCCACTCATCTATGATTTTCAGTCTCAGGTTGTTTCTGAAATCAGATCTCTGCACACCTGCTTGATTGGCATTTTGGTCTTCAATGAGAATTTTAGGGAATTCTATGTCGAGATTTCTCAGAAATTCCGAATATCGCACTGCAAGCGGACGAGTAATGGTAGGTTTATTGAGGTATATATTTCCTTCCGGAAACAGAAATTCATTGTTTGGATTCCTAGGGTGAGATTTAACGCCTGATAAATAGGATGTCATGAGCATCTTTCTTCTTTGTTCCAGGGGCATTACAGCAGCTTCACAATGGAGACTTTGGATTGGAGTCGTTGGAAATGCATTCAAACAGTAACGTATAGCTAGATTTTGAATTCTTTCTAATCTAATTAACTGATTTTTTCTAGCTGAAGAGTAAACAATGCTACCATAATCAATTTTTGACAATATTAATGCTTTGTATATCATTAGCAGACTTTTCGGGTCAGCTCCCCATTTTGTGTGTGCTAGGACTTTCAAAACATTCAGAGACTGTCTGCATTTGGTGTTAAGATGTCCAATGTGTTCATGCCAGGTAAGTTTGTTGTCAAATATTAATCCTAAGAATTTAATAGTATCCACACACTCTATAGTATTTTCTTTCAGGTATAATAATGGATCGTAATGAGGTTTTCTGAGTCGACAAAAATGTAGACTTTTCGTTTTCTCTTTAGAGAATTGAAAACCAATTTTTTCTCCATTTCTAATGATTTTATTAATGGCTGGTTGCAATACGCGTGTGATGTCACCTACTGTTTTGCCACTACAGAAAATTGCCACATCGTCAACGTAAAGACATTTGTTGATATCTTGATTGATACCTGCGCATATTTCATTGATAGCAATTGCAAAGAGAGTGCAGCTGAGTGTTGAACCTTGTGGGACACCATTTTCTAATAATCTAGTAGTTGAGAAGTCTGTAGCAACTTTTACTTTGAAACATCTATCTTTGAGAAAAGATTCAATAAATAGTGGTAGTTTTCCTTTCAATCCGAATTTAAACAGTTTGTCCAAGATTCCATAACGCCAAGTCATATCGAAGGCTCCTTTAATGTCAAAGAACACCGCTATTAAATGTTGCCTTTTTCGGAATGCTTCCTGAATGGAGTGTTCTAGTAGGACTAAGTGATCTATTGTTGATCTCTTCTTCCTATACCCTGCCTGATAGGAAACTAATATTCCATTATTTTCCAGGTATTCTTGGAGTCTGTTATTCACCATCCTTTCGAGAAGTTTTCCCTTACAGCAGGTAAGACTAATGGGTCGTAGGTTTGATGGTAACAATTTATTTTTATTAGGTTTAGGTATAGGGATAATAACTGCTTCTTTCCAGGACTCAGGGTAAGTACTTTCATTCCATAATTTATTGAATAGCTCTAAAAGTGTTTCTTTAATTTCAGGTGTTAAGTTTTTGAGCATATCATATGAAACTGTATCCGGACCAGGAGCGCCGTTTCTGGATTGCTGAAGGGCTTCTTCTAGCTCTTCCATACTGAATGGTGAGTTGTAATCGAGATTTTCTTCTGTGGAAAAGTCTATATTAACCTCTGATTCAGTTTTCTCTTGTAAAAATCTAGGTTCGTAATTATTTGTGCTGCTCATTCTCTCAAATTGGTTTGCTATCACGTTTGCTATCTCTGTGGGATCATTAGATATGGATCCTGCTTCTGTTTGTATGGAAGTTATCGTGTTACCGGCGTTGATGCCTGATATTGCTTGAACTTTTTTCCAAACAGTTTTTATTTCTGTATCGGGTGTAATTGTAGATGTGTACTGATTCCAGGTATCTCTTTTGTTTTTCAATATAACTTTTCTTGCTTTTGCTCTAGCTTTTTTGAATATTATCAGGTTTTCAGTAGTGGGGTATCTTCTAAATTTATTCAGTGCTTGTTTTTTGAGTTTAGTTACATTTTTTGCTTCTACATTCCACCAAGGTACCGCTTTTTTTCGTTCTTTTTTTCCAGATTTTGGTATACTGTTATTTGCTGCTGTGAGTATACAGGTCGTGACTTTTTCAACAGTCAACTCTGTCGGTGGTTCAAGTGAATTCCTGAACTTTTCCCAGTCAGCTTTCGACGTGTTCCATCTTACGGGTACAGAATGTATGATTTTTGGTTTATCCATTTGAATGTGTATTGGAAAATGGTCACTGTTGTGTAAATCGTCATCAGTACTCCAGACAAGTTTTGGCAGCAAATCACTGGATGCCATTGTGAGGTCTATTGCAGAAAAGTTATTCGATTTTGTGTTGAAGTGTGTTGCAGATCCCGTGTTTAGAAGAGCGAGATCATCTCTTTCCAGCCATCTTTCGAAAATCCGACCTTTAGCATCTGTTTTCAATGAGCCCCAGAGTTTGTTGTGTGAATTGAAGTCTCCCATGAGCACGTATGGTGAAGATAGTTGCCCTGTGATGTGGTCGAGTTGTTCGATCGTCCAATTTGTATCAGGTAAGTAAATATTACAAAGTGTTATTTTAACAGGACTTATCACTTTAATCGCAACAACTTGTAGTTCAGTATTAATGTTGATCTCTGAGCTGACGACGTCTGATCTGATAATAATTGCTACACCACCATGTGCTCTGTTTTGATTGAGAACTTCACGTCTCACTATAGAGTATCCTTTGAGGGAATAAGATTGATTTGGTTTAAGATGTGTTTCTTGCAGAACAAGACACATGGGATCGTACTCTTGCAACAATTGCTTTATATAACAGTAGCTATTTATACATCCTCTACAATTCCATTGTATAATTCTATCTATATCTGGTTATTGATAGTGATTTGATTTATAATGTTCTGACGGAACGGTTGCAAGATTTGATTTTTTCGGGAGCAGATATATGTGTATATACATACAAATAAATAAATAAATAGATAAACATACAAACAAATAGGTAAAACAAATAAATATAAATAAAGTGTAAAAGGACTAGACAGTATACTAATTTGGTATTATCACAGATAGAGTATTGTGTTGACTAGATATATTGGATGGTTTACGGGGTTTTCCCTTGGGCCACCCTTTTGGTTTTTTAATTTTTTGTGAGGCTGATTTTTCAGCCTCGTTGATCGATTCTTCATCGGTCTCACTTGAACCCTGAGTGTAACTTGGCTCTTTTCTCTTTCTCCTCTCAGATCCCGCTTCGGAGGGTAACGAAGAGACAGATCCTCTTCGGGAGTCTGCCGCCAAGATGGTTTCCTGTTTTGTTACGAAAAAAGACTTCAGATTTTGAACAATAGCAGGTATCAATTCTTTGACCAGGCTTTCTATACTGAAATTACTATCCGCAGTCTGTCTTTCTTCCACAGGTACAGCAGTAGCTTGAGCATATGAAACGTTTTTTGGTGTTGGAATGACAACTTTTTTCTTTGCTTCAAAGTAGGTGAGTTTTTCTTTGGTTTTTATTTCTTGTATTGTAGCTTCCAATTTATAGACCTGGCAGTCACGTGACCTAGCATTGTGTTTGCCTTGGCAGTTCACACAAGTTACATCAGATTCGCATTTCTGGCCTTCATGTGGAGGTTTGCCACATACGCATACTTGCGGATTTGAGCAACTTCCTGCACTATGACCGAATTTCTGACATTTGTAACATCTCAGTGGTGCTGGTATGTACAGTCTCACTGGTAGATGATATGCAATCTTAATGTAATTTGGAAGCTTTGAGGTATTGAAGGTGAGTATGTGGGATGGACTGTCTCGCAACTGACCGTTGACCCTTGTTTTTATTCTTCTTACTGCTGTTACTCCTTTACATGCTAGTTCTTCAAGAATTTCTTCTTCAGTGCAATTCAGAAGATCTTTGCAGTTAACAACACCCTTGCAAGTATTCAAACCAGTATGGGGCTCAACTGTTATCTCAAAGTCGATCATTTTGGTGAGTTTTAGCAGTCTGCTAGACTGTGATGCTGATACTGTTTCGACTAGAAGACCACTCTGTATTTTTTTAATCTGTTTAAGTTCGCCTACCAAGCCATAAAGAGACTTCTGAATGGCAAAAGGACTAACTTTAAAGAAATCTTGCTTATCTTGCCTTTTGATGACCAGAAACCGGGCTAGGGGCTCCTTCTCCTGGTTCATTACATTTTTCCTTTCTGCTGAGATATTTATAGTAGCACTGTTCATTTGCTTTTTCAATGGAGGTGTTCGTGCCACTGAATCACATCTTTGAAAAGGATTTATCTCCGACGTATTCTGTTTGTCTACATTTGAGGAAGTAGACGATCCTGTGTTTGTTTGAATGGAATTTGCGCTCATTTCATTCCCACGAGTTGCCTAGGAAGTAAATGGTCGCCCGCAGCAGAGCCTGGATGCTACGGGAAGGCTGATTACGACCGAAGGGCGCCCAGTTTTCGAAAGGTTGCCGTTTACGACTCTTTCACGTAGAGCCATTCATCCCTCAGCACGGCGACATTACACCTTGGATTACGGTTTTGTTTTAGGGGTAAACTCCCCTAGCTAGGGTACCTCGGGCTTGCCACACCCGTGCCTGACAGAAGTTGCCAGACCCCTGAGGGGTATTATTATTATTATTATTATTATTATTATTATTATTATTATTATTATTATTATTATTATTATTATTATTATTATTATTATTATTATTATTATTATTATTATTATTATTATTATTATTATTATTATTATTATTATCATTATTATTATTATTATTATTATTATTATTATTATTATTATTATTATTATTATTATTATTATTATTATTATTATTATTATTATTATTAATATTAATATTATTATTATTATTATTATTATTATTATTTCCAACTCAAGTGTACTCTTGCTCAGCTCTTGCTGGTAATGTTCACCCATCCCGAGCGTGTGTAAACGCAAACGGGACTAGGCACAGCAGTTACATATTTAGAAATTTACGGACAGTGTGACAAGTATTCAAAATTGCAGCCTTCTGCAGATCGATGTATGTGTTTTTGTGAAGACCCAGTTTGGTGAGGCTGTCTTGTAGAGCTTTGGGGATTAGTCCCGTAGATGAAACGATGACCGGCACCACCTCTACTTTCTCTGCATGCCACATCTGTCCTACCTCAATTGCAAGATCGGTGTATTTTGCAATTTTCTCGTTGTATTTGTCTAACATATTGTTGTTATTGGGTACAGCAACATCCACTAGAAGAACCGAGTTAGCTTTTTTATCCACAACTACAATATCAGGCCGGTTATTCGTCACCCGTCTATCGGTGATAATTGACCTATCGTAGTATAGTCTAAAATCAGCATTCTCTAGAACTGCATGAGGATGGTACTTGTAATACATCTCCGTTAACGATTTTACCCTTCTCGATCTTTAAGGTTTTGCACTTGTCCAATCCAAATCCCATTTGTATATCACTTGAAAATTTTTCAGTAATATTAAATAAATGTTGAATTTGACGCTGGTTTGATGCGTATATTTTGATGTCATCCATGTATAAGAGGTGGGAAACAGTGCAGCTAGTGTTTCTGTTGGCCTTGATTTTAAAGCCGTAATCCGTATCGTTAAGTAGATTGGAGAGTGGATTCATTGCCAAACAAATCCAAAGTGGACTGAGAGAGTCGCCTTGGAAGATCCCCCTACGGATAGAAATTTCATCAGTTTCGAGGTATTGACCATTTATTTGTAAATGAAGGTTCGTTCGCCAGTGCTTCATCGATGATTCAAGAAAAGTAACAAGAGTGGGGTGTACTTTGTAAATTTGCAAAACTTTAACAAGCCAGGAATGTGGAACGCTATCAAATGCTTTCCTATAATCTACGAAAGCCGTGTAGATGTTGCGCTGTTCCTTCTGCGCCTGTTTTAGTATTACCGAATCGATGATGAGTTGCTCTTTGCAGCCTTGGTGATCTCGTCTGCACCCTTTTTGTTCTTCCGACAAGATGTTGTTTTGATCGGCATGTCTGTAAATACGGTTAGTAATGCAAGACGTTAATATTTTATATATAGTTGGAAGGCATGTTATAGGTCTATACTGCGTAGGATCGTGAGTTTGATGCGTTTTGGGAAGCAAGTGGGTCCAACCCAGTGTCAGAAATAGTGGTGTATCTTCTGGATGCTGCAGAATATGTGTAAATGATCTTGCCATTGCTTCATGCAGACTGTCAAACTTCTTATACCAGAAGTTTTGGACATGGTCAACTCCTGGTGTCTTCCAATTACTGGTGTTCTTTATAGCTTCGGTTACCTCGCTTGTTGTCAAGTTAACGAAAGGCATTGGTTCAATGTTAATTTTTTCCTCCTCAGTTCTTATCCAGTGAGCGTTGGATTTATGTTCGATAGGGTTCGACCATAAAGAAGACCAGTACTCCGTTAGCTCATCTTTATCTGGGAGACTTTGGTTGTGATTGTTTACAGTACCGCTTAGTTGCCTGTAAAATAACTTCTGATTGTTATTGAATAAGTAGTTCTGTTGTTTCCTTTTCGTGCACTTGACATATCGTGACAAACGTTTTGATTTTGCCTTTAACTTTTGCCTGAGTGAATCGATATATTCACATACATGTTGTTTATGTTGTGGGTGACCTGTATAAGTGTTGATTCTTCGATAGATCTTCCTCACTCTGTTTGTTAAGCGCCTAGACGGTTTCAAGTTGTTTTTAAACTCTGTAAGCTGCCCCAATTCCCTTCTGATGTCATCAATGGTCTTTTCCAGCCGGCGTTGCCACCAAGGCTTGAGCTGTTTGTAGTCTTTACCCCGATTGTTCTTTGGGAATTGGATTTGTTGATTGTGACTTCGAAGCACTGCTACCGCTCCACAATAGATGAGAGTGTGAAGTTGTTCCAGCGCTTCGCAGTCTTTAGCATAGTTCTGCAGTAGTAAGTTCACAGCTGCTAGTATGCTGTTAGTGCTCTTATTGGTTCGCAGCTTTGGTAATTTTGGCCGGTGTATTGGGTTGGTGCCATTAAATTCCGCTAGTGCTTTACAAAGTTCGGTATTATAGTCATTATCCGTGCTTTTGTCGCAATCATTGTTTATTATTATTATTATTATTATTATTATTATTATTATTATTATTATTATTATTATTATTATTATTATTATTATTATTATTATTATTATTATTATTATTATTATTATTATTATTATTATTATTATTATTATTATTATTATTATTATTATTATTATTATTATTATTATTATTATTATTATTATTATTATTATTATTATTATTATTATTATTATTATTATTATTATTATTATTATTATTATTATTATTATTTTTTTTTTTTTTATTTTTTTTTGTAGATTAAAAAAAAAGAACCTTAGTAATACCTGTTGATCACATCCCCACCTTATACTTGATATTGATTTCAAAATATTCAAGTATTTCTTACAGTTGTTTGTTAGTTCATTGATATGTAACTTCCAGTTAAGTTTGCTATCCATGATAACCCCTAAGATTCGTGCTGATGACTTCATTTCTATATTGGTACCTTCCAAAGTCAGTATGGGATCGTGGTGAATGGATCTTAACCTGCAGAAGTGTACACAATATGTTTTTGTTTTTGCAGCACTGTTAATTTTATTTATATTTCTTTGTAGGATTTCTTCAATATTTTCGATATCATGCGACTGGTAGTAAATAACTAAATCATCAACATATATGCTTCTTCCAACATTCTCTTCGACTACCTTTATAAGCTCGTTAACTGCTATAGCGAATAGAATCACACTTAGAGTTGATCCTTGGGGGACACCATTTTTTAAAGACCGGATATCGGATAACGTTTGTTGGACTCTGACTCTGAAGGTTCTTTCTTCTAAGAAATTTTTGATGAAAAATTGTAAATGACCTTTGAAGTTCCATTTTTCAAGTAACTTGAGGATACCTAATCGCCACGTTTGATCAAATGCTTTTTCGATATCAAAAAACACTGCAACTAGGTGACATCTATCCGCAAAGGAGTTTTGAACAGCGTTTTCAAGTAAAACAAGCTGGTCGTTTGTAGAATGGTGTTTACGAAACCGCATTTTGTAATCACTCAATAAGTTTCTTTTCTCTAGTTCCCACAGTAGCCTTATGCTAACCATTTTTTCCAGTAGTTTACCCATGCAACAAGTAAGGGAGATGGGACGATAACTAGATGCAGACTCAAGATTTTTTCCTGCTTTTGGTATTGGTATAATGGTTGCTTCCTTCCATTGTGTCGGGTAGGTATGATTTTGCCAAATATTGTTAAATATTCTAATCAAGTAATTTTTTTGTTTTTCAGGTAGGCACTCGATGAATTGATAAATAATTTGGCCATTTCCTGGGGCTGACGGTTTTGCTTCTTTTATTACATTTTCCAATTCTTCTAATTTGAAAGGAATATTATATTCAAAATATTGATCAGTATTAAAGCTAAGTAAATGTTGGGTCTGGTCATTTATATTAGTTTCTGCATTTATTTGTTCAAAATAATTTGCAAGTTCATTTGATATATCTTGGAGATTGGTGATTTTTGTATCGTGGACTATCAGTTGAGGGGAAGGTAAGTTAAAAGTTCTTCCAATTATGCTACGAATTTTTTGCCATATTTCTTTATACGACGTATTGGTATTTATCGAATTAATGTAATCTTGCCAAGTTTCCTTTTCTGATTTCACAATCAGGTAACGAGCTCTAGCTCTTAATTGTTTAAATTTAATTAACGTTTCTCTTGTCATAGTTCTTTTAAATGAGTTGAAGGCTCTCTTTTTCTTTTTGACAGCTTCTGCGATTTCCTGATTCCACCATGGTACTTTTTTGACTTTGGATGAACTTTTTGTCATTGGAACTGAAATGGTTGCAGCATTAATTATAGCATCATTAAACTGTTTCAGGAGCAAGTTTATATTATTTATATTTTCTGGGATGAAAGACTCGAGAAGCTCGCGATAGAGAGACTAATTTGCTTTGTTTGGTACCCATCTCTTAGGTATGTTTTCATATTTTATTCTATCTGCAAATTCAATAATGATAGGGAGATGATCAGTATTATGTTCATCTAAAACACTCCATTCAATATTTGGTTCCAATATAGGTGAGCATATTGTAAGGTCCAATTGGGATAAAGTATTTGATCGACTAATTATGTAGGTACCTTCACCAGTATTCAGGATATTAAGATTAAAGTCTTCGAGTATATCTTCTATAGCTTTTCCTCTGAGATCAGTATGTGATGAACCCCATAAGGTATTATGCGAATTAAAGTCTCCTAGAATAAGAAAAGGGGTGGGAAGTTGCCTAACAAGATCTTGTAGGTCTTCTGGTCTCCCATGGATATCGGGGAGGTATGTATTACAGATAGTCATTTTAATTGGATAATTCAATTCAATTGCTATTGCTTGCAAGTTGGTGTTTAGTTGTATTTCTTTCATTGTAATATTATTTTATATATATGTATATATATAGATATAGATACTCCACCATGAGCTCTTGTTCCAGCATTAACACTTAGACTGACAGAGTTATAAGTTCTTATAGAGAAATTTTCATTTGGTTTTAGATGTGTTTCTCGTATGCAGATACAGAATTGTTCATATTTGACAAGAATTTCTTTAAGCTCTACGTAATGATGCTTTAGGCCATTACAATTCCATTGTAATAATGTTTCCAGATTAGCCATTGTTAGTATGTGAGTAATTTAGATGGATATAGCAGTATTGATGAACTTATGTATAACGTAGTAGCGTAAGAGAGTAAATAAATTTTATAAATAAATTGTGAGTAAATAAAAATTAAAGCTTATGAATGTATATAATTGAAAATGTATATAAAATATCACAGTTCTTTTAATGAATCATTGC
Source organism: Lochmaea crataegi (assembly GCA_947563755.1). Lineage (NCBI taxonomy): Eukaryota > Metazoa > Arthropoda > Insecta > Coleoptera > Chrysomelidae > Lochmaea > Lochmaea crataegi. The sequence goes on along the minus strand of OX387431.1, from coordinate 29,882,343 downwards.
AATCCTGAGTATTAGCAATGCTTACACTAGGACTGCTAATTTTCCGTGGTTTGCCACGGGGCCATCCTCTTTTTGATTTTTTTTCATCGAATCCGTTTGCGAGGTATTAGCCTCGCTTGTTATGGATTCTATTTCAGAACTATCTGATCTGTTTCTCTTAGGTCTAGTAAAACGGGTAGGAGTTACCTCTTTTGTGCAGTGATAGCCAGAGGATATTGAGGGAATATTTTGCGAATTCAATTCTCGATTGATTGTCTTGGTGATAATTTCTTCCAAACGTGAAAGAATTTGATTAATAACTTCACTACTGTTAAAAACTGTTTGCAGTTGTTTGCGACATGTCCAAATTTTTGGCAATTGAAGCATCTGGTGGGGGGTGGGAAGTAAGGTCTAATCTTTAGGTTGTAGTACGCTATTTTCACTTCATCAGGCAATTTAGAAGTGTTAAATGTAAGAACGTGATTGGCTGAATCGACAACCTGATTATCAACTTTGCGCTTTAGTCTTCTTACTTCAATCACGCCTTCGTTCTTTAGATTTTCTTTTATTTCTTCTACTGAACAATTCAAGAGGTCTCTACAAAATACAATTCCTTTAGATATATTCAAGGTGGTATGTGGTACAACTTCTACATCATAGTCGGCAAACTTATTCACTTGCAAAAGTCGATTTGACTGTAGATTTGATTTAGTATTTACTAACAAACCATCCTTAATTTTTCTCACATTTATAACTTCACCTATCAATCCATAAATAACATTTGAGATGACAAATGGGCTAACCAAATCAAAGTTCTCACCATTATCACCTTTCCTTTTAACAACCAAGAACCGAGGCAATTCCGTCGTCTCTCGGGTTGCTGTGGGTTTTTTTGGTGACCCATCAACACCTTTAGTTGGTTTGTGTGATTTTTGCATATAAATCCCACGAGAATGGAAGAAATAATCAGTCAACTGCAGCAGTGCTCCATACTACAGCAAGGTCTTTTCTACAACTAGATTCGACCAGGTATCCAGAGGGCATCGTTTTCGACCGAACTACGTATGGCCATTCATTTCTCAGCACGATGGCTTCCACTTTAAATTACGGATTTTTATGTGTGTGACGGACGAGGTTTACTCCTCGGAGGGATTTACAAGGGGATTTTAGGGTGAAAGGTTTATAAAAGGTATTTATGGAAAGAAAGGAAGGCTGGTAATGGACAGCGGATTGATGGCTAGGGTACCTCGGGGACGCTTTCTCGTATTTAGAAAGACACTTCAAAAACATGAAATTTCCGAAGTAGCCCTCTAAACCCCCTGAGGGGTTAATATTATTATTATTATTTTTTTTTTTTCTATTTAGGTGCATCGATTTCTGTGATCATTAGCACCAGAATTTGAAGAACGAAAAACTTATCGTTTTCGATTACAGGAGTTATATTTTATTGAAAAGGTTAGTAGATTTTAGGTATTGTAATAATGGGTTTGAAATTGACTCAAGGACGCTGAGAGAGTCACATACGATTATGGTTTCCTGATTTGATCTTGCCATGCCGCAAAACTGAAGTGCCTGCCAAATAGCATAAAGTTCAGCTGTGAATATGGATGCGTAAGGTGACAGGGACCAAGAAAACGTTTGATTTCCAATGGATAGAGCACTGCCTGTACCAGTTGATGTTTTAGATCCGTCTGTATATAAAATTGTTGACTTAGGAAACTCGTGTAAGATTTCAAGAAAGCGCTGACGGTAGATTAATGGGGCAGTGCAATTCTTAGGGAATTCAGTCAGGTCTAAGCGGATAGAAATTTTTGGTAGCTGCCATGGAGGAACTTCGAAATCTTTTAATGAGAGAATGGTCAAGTTATGCAATTTCAGTGGTGGCAGGGTTTCGCGTGCTCTGATTCCTACTGGCCTTGTGATAGTTGGTCTATCAGCATATCCGCCGTGTTCTTCCAACAAAATCGGAAGATTTCGATGGTTGGGTTGTGCTCGTATTCTGGAGATGTAATTTGCTAGTAGTTTCTGGCGGTGAAGTCGTAAAGGTGGAAACCCTGTCTCACTACAAATACTCACAGTGGGTGTTGTACGAAAAGCACCTATTGAGTACCTCATACCTGCATGATGTATGGGGTCCAGTAAACTCAGCGTTGATTTCCGAGCCGATGAATAAACTATGGACCCATAGTCTATCTTGGCGAGAACAAGAGACCGGTAAACATTTAACAGGGTGTCTGCATCAGCTCCCCAGCTAGTGCTGGCAAGGCATTTTATTACATTCATTGTCTGCTTACACCGCACTACCAAATTCTCTAGATGTTTGCGCCAAGTTAGTTTTGAATCAAATATGATTCCGAGGAATTTGATAGATTCTTTGCATTCAATTAATGTATTATTAATGTATAACATAGGGTCATAGTGAGGCCTACGTAGTCTGCAGAAGTGAACACAACTCGTTTTTTCTCTGGAAAACTTATATCCCACTCCTCTAGCATTTTGAACAATTTGGTCTATCGATCGTTGTAGCTTACGGGTAGCGGATCCAACGGTAGGTGCAGAAGAAACTATCGTCAGATCATCAACATATAAACAAATTCCGACTGTCGGGTCGACCGAGGTAGCTATGTGGTTGACTGCGATAGCGAAGAGTGTTACACTCAAAGTGGAGCCTTGCGGGATTCCATTTTCGAGGGGTTTGGGCGAGGACAGAGTGTCGCCCACTCTCACTCTGAAATTTCTTTCAGATAGGAAGGAACTTATAAACAGAGGTAAGTTGCCCCGGAATCCCCAGTCATAAAGTTTTCTCATAATTCCATACCTCCATGTCATATCGTAAGCCTTTTCGAGGTCGAAAAATACAGCGACGGTATGTTCGCGTTTTCTGAAAGATTCTTGTATAGTATGTTCGAGATATACAAGTTGATCTGTAGTTGATCGGTGCTTTCGAAATCCTGCTTGGTCGTCATCTAAAAATCCCTGTGATTCAAGCAACCATATTAGTCTATTGCTCACCATTTTCTCCATTATCTTTCCCATACTACATGTGAGGCTTATGGGCCTATAATTAGTAGGAAATAAAGGATCCCTTCCTTCTTTCAAAATAGGGACAATTATCGCCTCTTTCCACTGAGGTGGGTAGCTATTTGACTGCCATATTTTGTTGTACAAATTGAGTAGCAATGCTTTGAAATCGGATGGTAGACGATTAATCATTTCATAGCATATTGAGTCAGGTCCCGGGGATGATTGCTTAGAACAGGAAAGAGCATATTCAAATTCGATTAGAGTAAAGGGTGAGTTATAATGGAGATGTTTACGTGAGGAAAAGTTAAGAGGTAGTTCTTGTAGGCTTTTGGACTGTAAAAATTCTTCTTCGTAATTCTGATTGCTGCTTGCAGCACAGTAATGGCTGGCCATGCATTCTGAGATTATTTGTGGACAATCGGATATCTCGCCAGTTTCTGTCCGCAGATATTTGAGTGGTGGTGAAAAATTACTTCCAGCAACCGCCTTGACTTTTCGCCATACCTCTGATATAGTTGTACTAGAAGACATCGAAGACACAAATGTACTCCAAGATGATCGCTTACTCTGTACAACAATGCGGCGAGCTGTTGCTCTTGCTTTCTTGAATAGGATCAGATTTTCTAGTGATGGGTATCTCTTGAATCTGTTAAAGGCCTTCTTCTTAGCCTGTATGGCATCCTTCACTAAAGGGTTCCACCAAGGAACCATACGTCTATCAGGTAGCTGCGTTCTAATTGGAATCGCCATTTCAGCTGCTCTTTTGATACTACGAGTGAGCTTGTCAACCTCTTGAAGGACATTATCAGATTCATCAGGAAGATCGAGATGTTTTTCGAATACGTTCCAGTCTGCTTTATCTACAAGCCACTTGGGGGTAAAGGTAGTCGACTTCTTGGAATATCCGTGGATATCACAATGGGAAAGTGGTCGCTATTATGTAGATCATGCAGAACTCTCCAGGACAAACGAGGGACAATTCTTGGTGATGCAAATGATAGGTCAATAGCACTGAAGGCTCTGGATCTTGCGTTAAAGTAAGTCATCGCACCAGAATTCAACAAAGCTAAATCGTCTCTTTCTAGCAACTGTTCAATGATTAGTCCACGAGCGTCTCGTCGAAGAGAACCCCAGAGAGGGTTGTGGGAGTTCATGTCTCCCACTAGTATGAACGGGACGGGCAATTGCGATATGAGATCTTCTAAGTCTTCTTTTCGCCAGTTAGCGTTAGGTAAGTATAGACAGCACATAGTCATAGTCACAGGGGCCAGAATTTGTACAGCAACCGCTTGTAAGGCAGTATTCAAAACCAGTGAAGAATGGGGTATGTCATTCCTAATCAGCGCAGCCACGCCACCCTTTGCTTGAATGGCGAGATTTGTATCCTTTCGATATATTTTGTACCCTCTGATGGAGTACGGTTGATTTGGCTTAAAATGTGTCTCCTATAGACATATACAAATTGGAACCATTTCAGCGATAAGTAACTTGAGATCACAATAATGAAGAATACAACCATTGCAATTCCATTGAATTATGGAATTCATAAGCGTTGGGTCAGACATAGAGTTGATGATTTAAAAAATATATATATATAAATAAGATAAATAAAAATAGATAAAAAAAAAATTCTAGGATGGTTGTATACTTATGTGGGGATATATATCACAAAATATCAAACAATATCACAAAATATCACAGAATATCACAGTAAATAATTGTGGACCATCAGATAGAGCCCTTTCGGGGCTTACCTTTTGGCCAACCTTTGGTTTTCTTTTTATCTCTTTCTTGAGGTATACGGTTTAACCAATCGTCTTCGGACGAAGACGGATCTTTAGACTCATCTCTCTTACGCTTTTCGGGTACAGAATCTGGGACAACAGTACTTCGACTATTGTCCGATTCTTTGCAAGTTCCAGTGTTAGGAGGTAGTGGGAGTGTAAAAGTCTGAGTTTCAGGCTGCTTGGTTACTCCTCTAGGGACGAAAACATCCTTTAAAGCAGTAACAAGCGAAGGTACTAATTCCTTAATTAGAGCGGACATGTCAGTTTTGGCTGGAGTTGAGGCAGCATTCACATATGAGACACCTGGAGAAGGGGTCTGTATGTCCACTTTCTTCTTTGCATCAAAGTATGAAATGTTATCTCTCGCTTTTACTTCTTGGATGGCACTTTCTTTTTTAAAAATGGGGCAAGTTCGTGAACGGGCTGAATGAGATCCTTTACAGTTCACACAGGAGATCGGCTCATTACATGGGGATCCTTCGTGCAAAGGCATTCCACAAACACAAACTTGTTCATTATTACATCTCATAGATGTATGTCCGAATTTTTGGCATCTAAAACAGCGCATTGGGGATGGTATGTATAATCTCACATTCAGTCGGTAGAAAGCAACTTTAACCTTATCTGGTAATTCGGGTCTATCAAATGTCAAGATATGATTAGCAGTTTCTTTCAGTTCTCCATTGATCTTAGTACTAATACGTCTCACTTCGATTACACCTTGGTCTTTCAGGTTCTCTGCTATTTCCTCGATAGTACTATTTAGCAAATCTCGGTGATATATTACTCCTCTAGCAACATTCATTGTTTTGTGGGCGATAACTTCAACTTCGTGGTCTCCCATTTTTTTTAATTTTTATGAGCCTGTTAGATTGTGCTGCTGATACTGTTTCGACAAGCAGAACTTCTCTTATCTTCTTAACATTTCTAACTTCACCTATCAAACCATACAAACATTTTTCAATTACAAACGGACTAACTTTGGAGAAGTCTCCATCATTTTTCTTCACGACCAGGAACCGGGGTACAACCACCTTTTCCTGAGTCGAGCCAACATCCTTAAGGGTGGATGCGGAAACCACTGGGGTTTTTGTTAAATTAGTTGGATTCATATATGATCCCACGAGTCGGGAAGAAATACAATTCGCTACGGTAGTGCTCCCTTGCCGCAGTGAAGCTGCATACAAGCGAGAGTCGCCAAGTTCTCGCAGGGCATCGTTCACGATCATCTCCAGGTGACCATACATTCCTCCGCACGATGAAGCTTACACCTTGAATTCTGGATTTTTTATCGAGGTTTTCTCCTCTAGATTCCTGGGAATCTAACCTCTTAGTCGCCTTTTACGACAGGTGGGCTATCCCCTGGGGGTATTCTTGTGAGTGGTCCCGCCCCCAGACGGGGGATTATTATTATTATTATTATTATTATTATTATTATTATTATTATTATTATTATTATTATTATTATTATTATTATTATTATTATTATTATTATTATTATTATTATTATTATTATTATTATTATTATTATTATTATTATTATTATTATTATTATTATTATTATTATTATTATTATTATTATTATTATTATTATTATTATTATTATTATTATTATTATTATTATTATTATTATTATTATTATTATTATTATTATTTCCAATTCTAGTGTACTCTTGCTCAGCTTTTGCTGGAAATGTTCACCTATCCCGAGCGTTTGTAAACGCAAATGGGATTAGGCACAGCAGTTACATATTTAGAAATTTACGGACAGTGTGACAAGTATTCAAAATTGCAGCCTTCTGCAGATCGATGTATGTGTTTTTGTGAAGACCTAGTTTGGTGAGGGTGTCTTGTAGAGTTTTGGGGATTAGTCCCGTAGATGAAACGATGACCGGCACCACCTCTACTTTCTCTGCATGCCACATTTGTCCTACCTCAATTGCAAGATCGGTGTATTTTGCAATTTTCTCGCTGTATTTGTCTAAAATATTGTTGTTATTGGGTACAGCAACATCCACTAGAAGAACCGAGTTAGCTTTTTTATCCACAACTACAATATCAGGCCGGTTATTCGTCACCCGTCTATCGGTGATAATTGACCTATCGTAGTATAGTCTAAAATCAGCATTCTCTAGAACGGCATGCGGATGGTACTTGTAATAAGGCGTGTAGGTGTTAACTAATCCAAATTTGTTGGCCAACTTCTGATGGATGATGTTGCAAAGTTGATTGTGTCTGCGTAGGTAATCAATGTTAGCTATGGCTGAACATCCCGACGTAATGTGTTGTATCGTCTCTGTTGTTTGTTGACACCTTCTGCACTTGTCCGATACGATGTTTGGATCTCTTATAACAAATTTCTTGTAATTATTGGTATTAATTACTTGGTCTTGGATCGCCATCATAAATCCTTCTGTTTCTAGAAACAATGTTCCATCAGAGAGCCACTTATTTGATGCTTCCTTGTCGATATATGGTTGATTGAGGTCGTGATGATGTCGACCATGAAGCGCTTTCTGGGCCCACTCCGCCTGTTTGTCAGAGTCTGTAACGATTTCAAGTTTATTATCAGGGTTTACAAGATCTAAGGGGGAATAGTTTTTATCTGCTTTCGCGACCAGCTCATGCAATTTAGATGTTTGAGCCTTGCCAATGAAGAACTTTTGGAGTTTAGATATTTGATTGTAATGTAAATTAACTATGTCCGTTAAAGCTCTCCCTCCCTCTTTTCTTGGTAATGTGGTCCTAATAACTGGTCCTAATAAATGGTGGTGTATCTTCTGGATGCTGCAGAATATGTGTAAATGATCTTGCCATTGCTTCATGCAGACTGTCAAACTTCTTATACCAGAAGTTTTGGACATGGTCAACTCCTGGTGTCTTCCAATTACTGATGCTCTTTATAGCTTCGGTTACCTCGCTTGTTGTCAAGTTAACGAAACGCATTGGTTCAATGTTAATTTTTTCCTCCTCAGTTCTTATCCAGTGAGCGTTGGATTTATGTTCGATAGGGTTCGACCATAAAGAAGACCAGTACTCCGTTAGCTCATCTTTATCTGGGAGACTTTGGTTGTGATTGTTTACAGTACCGCTTAGTTGCCTGTAAAATAACTTCTGATTGTTATTGAATAAGTAGTTCTGTTGTTTCCTTTTCGTGCACTTGACATATCGTGACAAACGTTTTGATTTTGCCTTTAACTTTTGCCTGAGTGAATCGATATATTCACATACATGTTGTTTATGTTGTGGGTGACCTGTTTAAGTGTTGATTCTTCGATAGATCTTCCTCACTCTGTTTGTTAAGCGCCTAGACGGTTTCAAGTTGTTTTTAAACTCTGTTAGCTGCCCCAATTCCCTTCTGATGTCATCAATGGACTTTTCCAGCCGGCGTTGCCACCAAGGCTTGAGCTGTTTGTAGTCTTCACCCCGATTGTTCTTTGGGGATTGGATTTGTTGATTGTGACTTCGAAGCACTGCTACCGCTCCACAATAGATGAGAGTGTGAAGTTGTTCCAGCGCTTCGCAGTCTTCAGCATGGTTCTGCAGTAGTAAGTTCACAGCTGCTAGTATGCTGTTAGTGCTCTTATTGGTTCGAAGCTTGGGTAGTTTTGGCCGGTGTATTGGGTTGGTGCCATTAAATTCCGCTAGTGCTTTACAAAGTTCGGTATTATAGTCATTATCGGTGGTTTTGTCGCAATCATTGTTTATCTCCTCAACGCCATCGTGGTCTCCTTGTGCATTCTCCGATTTATGTGTATCCTGATCGGTAATTATGTCATTCTCTCCATCTTGAAGGTCAAGAAGGACTTCACCTCGAATTTGTTGCAACGTCGGACTGGGTAGTAGATTGTTTCTCACAATACTTCGACGTTGGTCAGCAATACGCTGTTCCGTGAGATGGTGAAATTCTGGAAAATGTTCAATGAATGCACGGTGGAGGGCGTATCTGTATGTCGTCATATCAGTTTCCATCTTGGTGATTTTAAAGTAGGAGCGCATAATGAATGAGTTTAGCTAGATAGTCCACTTCATGCGCTTCCTGGGCTTTCCGGCTTTTGTGGTCGTAGATGTGCCGATGTTTCTGGAGTGACGCAACTCCAGAAACATCAGAAGCCGGTGGCGGAGGATCGATGTTGTTTTCCCCCTGAGTGTGGTTCGCAGTAGCCCTACTCGGTGTCACGCTGCGCCTACCGCTAACCGAGGAAGAAGGTAAATCATTTTTCGAACAAGCCCTCCTAGCACCAACTTGAACGCGACAAGAGTTTAAGGTGTTGCAATGTCTATTCACCTGACGATTCCTGAGATTTAAGGTCCCGGAATTTACAATCGAATTATTGCTCCCCCCAGAATCCGTGGAGCAGACAGCCGATGTACTAGGTACACTAGCAGTGTGGGATTCTGAGCATTTAGCTCTACCCACCTGGGGTAATCTAGTTTTACAATTCGACATCGTGATTGTCGCATTTTAGACCTACTGCCAGGTGCTGATTCAGCTGCTCCTTACATGGAGAACAGACGCTGTCGGAGTACCGCTCCTTACATGGAGACCGTCGTGTCCTGAAACTAACTGGTTTTGGTTCGCTCCGAGGTATTTAATTTCCTCGAAACCTTCTATATCTAAAAGGCATTCCCCGATCCACCACCTGGGAAAGCGCCCGATAGGGGACCAGTACCCCCAGGGTTTTTTTTTTTTTTTTTCGTTTGAATATGGGCATCAACTACTTGGAATTATTAGCCCATGCACAGATGAATTTAGTTCCAGTTTTTAAATATCTCTATAAAGGTTATTTGATCTAAGAAAGGTAAGTACTTTTTTTGCCGCATTTTTATTATTCAAACTTTTTTTTATATTTTCAGGTAAGCATAGCTGCCGCCTGCTAATTGCATATTTGGGGCAATCAATCAGAACATGCTGCACTGTTAATGAGACTCGACAGGTGTTGCATAAAGGTTGCCTTTGTCCTCTCAGCAAATAGCACGAAGTAAGTCTTGTATGACCTATTCTTAGTCTTGTAATTATGGTTTGTTCCTTTCGGCTAAATTCTGTAAATGTGTTTTCTCTTTCGATTGATGACTTTATTTCTTTAAGTTGTGTTTGTTGACTCATCCATTCCCTTTTCCACTTTTGTAATATTTTTTGTTTCAAGTGATTTTGTTGATCTTGGAATCTTACAGGTATGTCTTCAACTTCCTCTCTTTTCGCTGCCTGCTTGGCGGCTTCGTCTACAATTTCGTTGCCTTGAATCCCCACGTGACTGGGTATCCACATAAACTTTACTGTCTTAGCTTGTTCTTGAAGCCAACTTATTGAAGCATGAATTCTTCTGACTAAAGAATCTTTGTTGAAAGTGTTTTCTATCGCTTGAAGTGAACTAAGGGAGTCACAAAATATTAGTGTTGTCTGGATACCCAGTTGATCAATATATTTCAAGGATTGCCATATTGCATATAATTCGCACGTATAAACACTCGAATTCCGGGGGAGAGTCCAAGAGAACTTTTGATTGTTACACACAAAAGCGCTTCCACAACCTTCATCTGTTTTTGAACCATCCGTATAGATAAGATGACATCGTCCCTGCTGTTCCAGTATGAGATTAATTTCTGTCAGATAAATGTCTTTTGTGTTATCTTGTTTTTTGTAAATAGTACATTCCTTGTAGACATGTGGTTTATTATTTGCCCATGGCGCAATCTCATACTCATCAATAGGGTATGTGCTGGTCAATTCTTCCTGTAAGCTTTCAATTAGTTCATGAAGTCTTCGAGTTGCTGGTCTGGTAATAGTGCTACGACCGTCAAACACGTCCAACTGCTCTTTTTAGAACATCTTAGTATATACTGGGTGTGACTGTTGAGACCACATCTTAATTGCGTAGTTACTTAACAGGGTTTGTCTTCGATATTTTAAAGGAGGTACACCCGTTTCACTGCATAAAGAAAAATATGGGCTTGTTCGGAATGCTCCCAATGCAAATCTTAAAGCTTTTCCTTGTATTGATTCTAAAATTTGTAGTTTTGATTTTCGTGCGGATGAATATATAATCGACCCGTAATCAATTTTAGAGAGAATTATAGATTTGTATAATGTTATTAGCATTTTCCTGTCGCAGCCCCAAGTTAAATGTGCCATCACTTTTATGAAGTTTAACCTTCTATTACATTTATCTGCAATATATTGAATATGTTCCTTCCAGTATAACTTTCTATCCAATATTAGACCCAAAAATTTTGTTGATTTTTTTTGAATAATCCCTGCCTCATATAAGTTAATGTTAGGTTCCTGATGTCGTTTTCTCAGTCTGCAAAAGTGAATGAGGTGGGTTTTATCTGTAGAAAATTTAAAACCACTTCTCTCTGCATTTGGCGCGATTTGGTCCACTGCCTGCTGAATTTTATTTTCTAAATGTTCGGTTGGATCTCCTTTAACAAATATGGCTATGTCATCCACAAACAAACTTCGTCCTACTTCTTCGGATACGTTTTCGAAGATACCGTTTATAGCTATTGCAAATAGAATAGCACTCAAAGGGGAACCTTGAGGGACACCATTTTGCAGTATTCTTGTCTCTGAAAACGTTTGATTGAATTGAACTTTGAATAATCTATCAGAGAGAAAACTCTCAATGTATTTTGGCAACTCCCCCCTAAAGCCCCAATCATACATTTTTCTCAATATTCCGTACCTCCATGTTGTGTCGTATGCTTTCTCCAAATCAAAAAATACTGCCAGAATATGTTTCCTTTCGGCAAAGGCAGTTTGGATTTCGTGTTCCATGTAGACCAATTGGTCCGTTGTTGAACGGTTTTTTCTAAAGCCCATTTGATATTCTGTTAATAGTTTCTTGTTTTCCAAAGTCCACATTAGCCTAGTAGCGACCATTTTCTCCAGTACTTTTCCTAAACAACAAGTTAGTGATATAGGTCGATAGCTTGAGGGGTTTTGCAGATCTTTGCCAAATTTAGGAATAGGTTTCACTATGGCTGTTTTCCATTTGCTTGGGTAAGTATGTGTTTTCCATATTTTATTATAGATATAAACCAACTGGTTTTTTATGTTTTCAGGAAGGTGTTCAATTAATTCGTACGTGATGTCATCACAACCCGGAGCAGTGTTTTTTGATGAGTGAAGTGCTTCTTCCACTTCCACTAATGTGAAAGGAGCATTATACAAGTAGTTGTGCCTGCCAGAGAAGTCTAAACATATATTTTCTTGTTGAAATTTAATATTTTTAAATATTTGACTGTAGTTATCTGTCGCGCTTACTTCTTCAAACTGTTTGCTAAAACATTCAGCTATTTGTTGAGGGTCACATATGGAAGTATTATTTATAGTTAGAGAAGGGCTCAGTGACTGAAAGCTTTTCCCAATTATCTTCCTAGTTTTCTGCCAAACCTCTGTCATTGGAGTATCATGTCTAACGGTTACTAAATATTCGTTCCAGCTATTCCTTTTGCTCTTTACAACAATATATCTTGCTTTCGCTTTCAATCTTTTGAAATCTAGCAGATTTTCTATTGTTGGACGCTTCTTGAAAATATTATATGCCTGATGTTTATTTTTATTAGCAATAGCAACATCTTTGTTCCACCAGGGGACATTTCTTTTTCTTTGTATACCTCCTGATTTTGGTATTGATTCGTTCGCAGCTAAAGTTATACTTTTTGTGAAAGATTCGACTTGTGCCGCAACTGACGTGAAATGTTGTATACTATTCTGATGTTCGAATACGCTTGTATATTTACCCCAGTCGGCTTTCTTCAAGATCCACCTTTGAATAGTTATATCTTTTGTAAACCTATTCGCAAATTCTAGAGATATTGGTAAATGTTCATCTGCATATTTTCCTAATGTACTCCATTTTACTAAGGGGGTTATATCTGGTGTACATATTGATAGATCTATTGCTGACATATTATTGGATCTTGTGTTTATGTATGTACCTTCCCCTGTATTTAGTATGGTTAAATCGAAGTCATCTACCAATTGTTTTACTAATCTTCCCCTCGCATCTGTTTTATTTGATCCCCACAATGTGTTGTGAGAGTTAAAGTCACCTACTATTAGGAAAGGAGGTGTTAGCTGTTGAATCCGATTTTCCATTTCAGCATAGCTCCATTGAATATCAGGTAGATAAATATTACAAATCGTAATTTGTTGTGGGTATTGCACACGGATTGCAGCTGCTTGAAGGTTTGTGTTTAGTCCGACTTCACTGACGTTCAAGTTATCTTTTACTAAAAACATCACTCCTCCTCTAGCCCTTATGTTTGGGGCTACATCACAACGGTAAGAGTTATATCCTCTTGTTGAGAACCTTTCACCTGGCTTCAAATGTGTCTCCTGTAAGCACATAATTATTGGTGATTTCTCCACCAGCATTTGTTTTATTTCAGGATAGTGTGTCTTACATCCGTTACAATTCCACTGAACTATATTAATTGGGTTATCGAATATTGGCATAAAATTTTATATTTTCTGGCAGAGATTCTTTTAAGAGTTTGAAAACTGTATAAAAGAAATATTATATATATATAGTATAAAAATGTGTAGTATAAATAAAATAATCGAAAAAAATTGTAATTAATAAATATATCTTTGTAAATAATGAATATATTTGTAAAATAATTGATAAAAATATCTTTGTATGAATAAATGGTTAAAATAATATTCAATATTTCAACTGAACAGTTCAAAAGGACATATCTGACCTTTGACTGCTTGCTGGATTATTTTCATTGACATGTTTGCTTCGCCGAGGCTTGCCTTTGGGCCAGCCCGGTTTCTTTTTTTTTTACTACTATTACTTTGTGTTTCACTTGTTACTGACTCAACCTCAGAGCTGTCTGTTCCATTTCGTTTTGGATATTGTGACTGGGATAATTCGTGTTGTGATAAGTTAGAGACGGGTTTGGGGTACTGGGACGGGATTATGGGGTTTATTTGTAATTGTTTTTGTATCTCGTTGATTATCTTGGGAACAATGTCGTTTACTATATCTTTGATATTGGTACTCACAGTGTTTGTAGAGGAGCGATTCATGCTGGCTTGAGCATATGAAATGTTTGGTTTAGGAGTATCAATCACTACCTTCCCTCGTGCTTCAATATATGACAGATTTTCTTTAACCTTGAGTTCCTGAATTGCGACCTCTCGTTTATATATTGGACAGTCCTTAGAACTGGCAGAGTGAGGACCATTACAGTTTGCGCATTTTATTTGAGGTTGACATGGATTACCGGTATGTAAAGGATGTCCACATATACAAATTTGTTCTTTTGTGCATGATAAAGACGTATGTCCGAAAAGTTGACAGCGAAAACATCTCAGTGGAGAGGGGTACAGAGAGTTTGTAAAAAGCAACTTTAACTTCTTTTGGAAGTTTTGGTGTATTAAAGGTCAAAATATGATTTGGGGTGTCTTTAAGTTCTCCATCTCGTTTAGATTTAATTCTCCTTACAGCAATTATACCTTGTTCTTTGGTTTCATTCAGGATTTCTGCTTCTGTGCAGTTTAACAAATCTCTACAATATACTATACCTTTAGAATAGTTCAGTCTAGAGTGCGGAATGACTTCAATATCAAAATCTAGAAATTTTGTTAGCTGGCTTATTCGTCTTGATTGGGCGGCTGAAACGGTTTCAATTAGTAGGCCTTCTTTAGCTTTTTGCACTTTTTTAACTTCTCCTGCGATTCCATATAAATACTTACTACTACTTACCTACTAATCTGGAAAGGATTTGCGTTTTGGTTCGCTCCGAGGTATTTAATTTCCTCGATACCTTCTATATCTAAAGGGCATTCCCCGATCCACCACCCCCACGGGTTATTATTATTATTATTTCCAACTCAAGTGTACTCTTGCTCAGCTCTTGCTGGTAATGTTCACCTATCCCGAGCGTGTGTAAACGCAAATGGGATTAGGCACAGCTGTTACATATTTAGAAATTTACGGACAGTGTGACAAGTATTCAAAATTGCAGCCTTCTGCAGATCGATATATGTGTTTTTGTGAAGACCTAGTTTGGTGAGGCTGTCTTGTAGAGTTTTGGGGATTAGTCCCGTAGATGAAACGATGACCGTCACCACCTCTACTTTCTCTGCCTGCCACATCTGTCCTACCTCAATTGCAAGATCGGTGTATTTTGCAATTTTCTCGTTGTATTTGTCTAACATATTGTTGTTATTGGGTACAGCAACATCCACTAGAAGAACCGAGTTAGCTTTTTTATCCACAACTACAATATCAGGCCGGTTATTCGTCACCCGTCTATCGGTGATAATTGACCTATAGTAGTATAGTCTAAAATCAGCATTCTCTAGAACTGCATGTGGATGGTACTTGTAATAAGGCGTGTAGGTGTTAACTAATCCAAATTTGTTGGCCAATTTTTGATGGATGATGTTGCAAAGTTAATTGTGTCTGCGTAAGTAATCAATGTTAGCTATGGCTGAACATCCCGACGTAATGTGTTGTATCGTCTCTGTTGTTTGTTGACACCTTCTGCACTTGTCCGACACGATGTTTGGATCTCTTATAACAAATTTCTTGTAATTGTTGGTATTAATAACTTGGTCTTGGATCGCCATCATAAATCCTTCTGTTTCTGGAAACAATGTTCCATCAGAGAGCCACTTATTTGATGCTTCCTTGTCGATATATGGTTGATCGAGGTCGGGATGATGTCGACCATGAAGCGCTTTCTGGGCCCACTCCGCCTGTTGGTCAGAGTCTGTAACGATTTCAAGCTTTTTAACAGGGTTTACAAGATCTAAGGGGGAATAGTTTTTATCTGCTTTCGCGACCAGCTCATGCAATTTAGATGTTTGAGCCTTGCCAATGAAGAACTTTTGGAGTTTAAATATTTGATTATAATGTAAATTAACTATGTCCGTTAAAGCTCTCCCTCCCTCTTTTCTTGGTAATGTGGTCCTAATAACTGATGATGTCGGGTGGTGACATTTGTGTTTGGTCATCATGGTTCGCGTTGTTCTTTGAATATCTTCCAGTTCTGTTTTTGTCCACTTCAGAATTCCAAATGAGTATGTCAGGATCGGTATGGCGTAGGTGTTAATTGCTTTGGCGAGATTTCCTGCGTTCAACTGGGATTTCAATAAAGCAGTTATCCTTTGAGTGAACTGTCCTCGAATTTTGGTTTTTGCTTGCTTCTGGTCAAGAAGCTTAGCTTGCTGAAATCCTAGATATTTGTAGGTTTCACCATTTTGCATGGCATTTATAATGTTCCCATTAGGTAGTAATACATCTCCGTTAACGATTTTACCCTTCTCGATCTATAAGGTTATGCACTTGTCTAATCCAAATACTTGAAAATTTTTCAGTAATATTAAGTAAATGTTGAATTTGACGCTGGTTTGATGCGTATATTTTGATGTCATCCATGTATAAGAGGTGGGAAACAGTGCAGCTAGTGTTTCTGTTGGCCTTGATTTTAAAGCCGTAATCCGTATCGTTACGTAGATTGGAGAGTGGATTCATTGCCAAACAAAACCAAAGTGGACTCAGGGAGTCGCCTTGGAAGATCCCCCTACGGATAGAAATTTCATCAGTTTCGAGGTATTGACCATTTATTTTTAAATGAAGGTTCGTTCGCCAGTGCTTCATCGATGATTCAAGAAAAGTAACAAGAGTGGGGTGTACTTTGTAAATTTGCAAAACTTTAACAAGCCAGGAATGTGGAACGCTATCAAATGCTTTCCTATAATCTACGAAAGCCGTGTAGATGTTGCGCTGTTCCTTCTGCGCCTGTTTTAGTATTACCGAATCGATGATGAGTTGCTCTTTGCAGCCTTGGTGATCTCGTCTGCACCCATTTTGTTCTTCCGACAAGATGTTGTTTTGATCGGCATGTCTGTAAATACGGTTAGTAATGCAAGACGTTAATATTTTATATATAGTTGGAAGGCATGTTATAGGTCTATACTGCGTAGGATCGTGAGTTTGATGCGTTTTGGGAAGCAAGTGGGTCGAACCCAGTGTCAGAAATGGTGGTGTATCTTCTGGATGCTGCAGAATATGTGTAAATGATCTTGCCATTGCTTCATGCAGACTGTCAAACTTCTTATACCAGAAGTTTTGGACATGGTCAACTCCTGGTGTCTTCCAATTACTGGTGCTCTTTATAGCTTCGGTTACCTCGCTTGTTGTCAAGTTAACGAAAGGCATTGGTTCAATGTTTATTTTTTCCTCCTCAGTTCTTATCCAGTGAGCGTTGGATTTATGTTCGATAGGGTTCGACCATAAAGAAGACCAGTACTCCGTAAGCTCATCTTTATTTGGAAGACTTTGGTTGTGATTGTTTACTGTACCGCTTAGTTGTCTGTAAAATAACTTCTGATTGTTATTGAATAAGTAGTTTTGTTGATTCCTTTTCGTGCACTTGACATATCGTGACAAACGTTTGGATTTTGCCTTTAACTTTTGCCTGAGTAAATCCATATATTCACACACATGTTGTTTATGTTGTGGGTGACCTGTAAAAGTTATTTTTTTTTTTTTTGGTAGGAAGGGGAAATCCATTTTACGGACAGAGTGCTGGACTCCTATCTTGACGATATAATACCAGCTAAAACCCCTCCCCTAGAGCGACGACTACTATGGTCATTTGCTCTTAAAATATCACAGGTAAGTAAATTCCTAAATTCTATATCACAGATAAAGTAGGTCTTTGGTTTTCATAATTAGATTTTATCGAACAGGTTGATACTTTTCATAAATCCTAGTGTGATTTCAATAGTATCTTTTTTCAGGTTTTCTTCAGTAGCAGGGTTCAAACCATATCGCTGCCTTTGGTCGTTGAACATTTGACATTCACTGATAATGTGGCTCACTGATATGATTGAATCGCAGTGATCACACATTGGTGCTGGTTCACCCTTGAGGAGATGTTGGTGTGTAAGTCTAGTGTGCCCTGAGCGGAGTCGGAAAGCTTTAACCGTTTCCAGTCTACATAGTCCTGTGGAAGCATATTTCGTCTGAACTATTGGTTCTACTCTACGAAGTAAGGTATCAGTGTTGTTCCATGTATTTTGCCACTCATCTATGATTTTCAGTCTCAGGTTGTTTCTGAAATCAGATCTCTGCACACCTGCTTGATTGGCATTTTGGTCTTCAATGAGAATTTTAGGGAATTCTATGTCGAGATTTCTCAGAAATTCCGAATATCGCACTGCAAGCGGACGAGTAATGGTAGGTTTATTGAGGTATATATTTCCTTCCGGAAACAGAAATTCATTGTTTGGATTCCTAGGGTAAGATTTAACACCTGATAAATAGGATGTCATGAGCATCTTTCTTCTTTGTTCCAGGGGCATTACAGCAGCTTCACAATGGAGACTTTGGATTGGAGTCGTTGGAAATGCATTCAAACAGTAACGTATAGCTAGATTTTGAATTCTTTCTAATCTAATTAACTGATTTTTTCTAGACTTTTCGTTTTCTCTTTAGAGAATTGAAAACCAATTTTTTCTCCATTTCTAATGATTTTATTAATGGCTGGTTGCAATACGCGTGTGATGTCACCTACTGTTTTGCCACTACAGAAAATTGCCACATCGTCAACGTAAAGACATTTGTTGATATCTTGATTGATACCTGCGCATATTTCATTGATAGCAATTGCAAAGAGAGTGCAGCTGAGTGTTGAACCTTGTGGGACACCATTTTCTAATAATCTAGTAGTTGAGAAGTCTGTAGCAACTTCTACTTTGAAACATCTATCTTTGAGAAAAGATTCAATAAATAGTGGTAGTTTTCCTTTCAATCCGAATTTAAACAGTTTATCCAAGATTCCATAACGCCAAGTCATATCGAAGGCTCCTTTAATGTCAAAGAACACCGCTATTAAATGTTGCCTTTTTCGGAATGCTTCCTGAATGGAGTGTTCTAGTAGGACTAAGTGATCTATTGTTGATCTCTTCTTCCTATACCCTGCCTGATAGGAAACTAATATTCCATTATTTTCCAGGTATTCTTGGAGTCTGTTATTCACCATCCTTTCGAGAAGTTTTCCCTTACAGCAGGTAAGACTAATGGGTCGTAGGTTTGATGGTAACAATTTATTTTTATTAGGTTTAGGTATAGGGATAATAACTGCTTCTTTCCAGGACTCAGGGTAAGTACTTTCATTCCATAATTTATTGAATAGCTCTAAAAGTGTTTCTTTAATTTCAGGTGTTAAGTTTTTGAGCATATCATATGAAACTGTATCCGGACCAGGAGCGCCGTTTCTGGATTGCTGAAGGGCTTCTTCTAGCTCTTCCATACTGAATGGTGAGTTGTAATCGAGATTTTCTTCTGTGGAAAAGTCTATATTAACCTCTGATTCAGTTTTCTCTTGTAAAAATCTAGGTTCGTAATTATTTGTGCTGCTCATTCTCTCAAATTGGTTTGCTATCACGTTTGCTATCTCTGTGGGATCATTAGATATGGATCCTGCTTCTGTTTGTATGGAAGTTATCATGTTACCGGCGTTGATGCCTGATATTGCTTGAAGTTTTTTCCAAACAGTTTTTATTTCTGTATCGGGTGTAATTGTAGATGTGTACTGATTCCAGGTATCTCTTTTGTTTTTCAATATAACTTTTCTTGCTTTTGCTCTAGCTTTTTTGAATATTATCAGGTTTTCAGTAGTGGGGTATCTTCTAAATTTATTCAGTGCTTGTTTTTTGAGTTTAGTTACATTTTTTGCTTCTACATTCCACCAAGGTACCGCTTTTTTTCGTTCTTTTTTTCCAGATTTTGGTATACTGTTATTTGCTGCTGTGAGTATACAGGTCGTGACTTTTTCAACAGTCAACTCTGTCGGTGGTTCAAGTGAATTCCTGAACTTTTCCCAGTCAGCTTTCGACGTGTTCCATCTTACGGGTACAGAATGTATGATTTTTGGTTTATCCATTTGAATGTGTATTGGAAAATGGTCACTGTTGTGTAAATCGTCATCAGTACTCCAGACAAGTTTTGGCAGCAAATCACTGGATGCCATTGTGAGGTCTATTGCAGAAAAGTTATTTGATTTTGTGTTGAAGTGTGTTGCAGATCCCGTGTTTAGAAGAGCGAGATCATCTCTTTCCAGCCATGTTTCGAGAATCCGACCTTTAGCATCTGTTTTCAATGAGCCCCAGAGTTTGTTGTGTGAATTGAAGTCTCCCATGAGCACGTATGGTGAAGATAGTTGCCCTGTGATGTGGTCGAGTTGTTCGATCGTCCAATTTGTATCAGGTAAGTAAATATTACAAAGTGTTATTTTAACAGGACTTATCACTTTAATCGCAACAACTTGTAGTTCAGTATTAATGTTGATCTCTGAGCTGACGACGTCTGATCTGATAATAATTGCTACACCACCATGTGCTCTGTTTTGATTGAGAACTTCACGTCTCACTATAGAGTATCCTTTGAGGGAATAAGATTGATTTAGTTTAAGATGTGTTTCTTGCAGAACAAGACACATGGGATCGTACTCTTGCAACAATTGCTTTATATAACAGTAGCTATTTATACATCCTCTACAATTCCATTGTATAATTCTATCTATATCTGGTTATTGATAGTGATTTGATTTATAATGTTCTGACGGAACGGTTGCAAGATTTGATTTTTTCGGGAGCAGATATATGTGTATATACATACAAATAAATAAATAAATAGATAAACAGACAAACAAATAGGTAAAACAAATAAATATAAATAAAGTGTAAAAGGACTAGACAGTATACTAATTTGGTATTATCACAGATAGAGTATTGTGTTGACTAGATATATTGGATGGTTTACGGGGTTTTCCCTTGGGCCACCCTTTTGGTTTTTTAATTTTTTGTGAGGCTGATTTTTCAGCCTCGTTGATCGATTCTTCATCGGTCTCACTTGAACCCTGAGTGTAACTTGGCTCTTTTCTCTTTCTCCTCTCAGATCCCGCTTCGGAGGGTAACGAAGAGACAGATCCTCTTCGGGAGTCTGCCGCCAAGATGGTTTCCTGTTTTGTTACGAAAAAAGACTTCAGATTTTGAACAATAGCAGGTATCAATTCTTTGACCAGGCTTTCTATACTGAAATTACTATCCGCAGTCTGTCTTTCTTTCACAGGTACAGCAGTAGCTTGAGCATATGAAACGTTTTTTGGTGTTGGAATGACAACTTTTTTCTTTGCTTCAAAGTAGGTGAGTTTTTCTTTGGTTTTTATTTCTTGTATTATAGCTTCCAATTTATAGACCTGGCAGTCACGTGACCTAGCATTGTGTTTGCCTTGGCAGTTCACACAAGTTACATCAGATTCGCACTCTGGCCTTCATGTGGAGGTTTGCCACATACGCATACTTGCGGATTTGAGCAACTTCCTGCACTATGACCGAATTTCTGACATTTGTAACATCTCAGTGGTGCTGGTATGTACAGTCTCACTGGTAGATGATATGCAATCTTAATGTAATTTGGAAGCTTTGAGGTATTGAAGGTGAGTATGTGGGATGGACTGTCTCGCAACTGACCGTTGACCCTTGTTTTTATTCTTCTTACTGCTGTTACTCCTTTACATGCTAGTTCTCCAAGAATTTCTTCTTCAGTGCAATTCAGAAGATCTTTGCAGTTAACAACACCCTTGCAAGTATTCAAACCAGTATGGGGCTCAACTGTTATCTCAAAGTCGATCATTTTGGTGAGTTTTAGCAGTCTGCTAGACTGTGATGCTGATACTGTTTCGACTAGAAGACCACTCTGTATTTTTTTAATCTGTTTAAGTTCGCCTACCAAGCCATAAAGAGACTTCTGAATGGCAAAAGGACTAACTTCAAAGAAATCTTGCTTATCTTGCCTTTTGATGACCAGAAACCGGGCTAGGGGCTCCTTCTCCTGGTTCATTACATTTTTCCTTTCTGCTGAGATATTTATAGTAGCACTGTTCATTTGCTTTTTCAATGGAGGTGTTCGTGCCACTGAATCACATCTTTGAAAAGGATTTATCTCCGACGTATTCTGTTTGTCTACATTTGAGGAAGTAGACGATCCTGTGTTTGTTTGAATGGAATTTGCGCTCATTTCATTCCCACGAGTTGCCTAGGAAGTAAATGGTCGTCCGCAGCAGAGCCTGGATGCTACGGGAAGGCTGATTACGACCGAAGGGCGCCCAGTTTTCGGGAGGTTGCAGTTTACGACTCTTTCACGTAGAGCCATTCATCCCTCAGCACGGCGACATTACACCTTGGATTACGGTTTTGTTTTAGGGGTAAACTCCCCTAGCTAGGGTACCTCGGGCTTGCCACACCCGTGCCTGACAGAAGTTGCCAGACCCCTGAGGGGTATTATTATTATTATTATTAATATTATTATTATTATTATTATCATTATTATTATTATTAATATTATTATTATTATTATTATTATTATTATTTCCAACTCAAGTGTACTCTTGCTCAGCTCTTGCTGGTAATGTTCACCCATCCCGAGCGTGTGTAAACGCAAACGGGACTAGGCACAGCAGTTACATATTTAGAAATTTACGGACAGTGTGACAAGTATTCAAAATTGCAGCCTTCTGCAGATCGATGTATGTGTTTTTGTGAAGACCCAGTTTGGTGAGGCTGTCTTGTAGAGCTTTGGGGATTAGTCCCGTAGATGAAACGATGACCGGCACCACCTCTACTTTCTCTGCATGCCACATCTGTCCTACCTCAATTGCAAGATCGGTGTATTTTGCAATTTTCTCGTTGTATTTGTCTAACATATTGTTGTTATTGGGTACAGCAACATCCACTAGAAGAACCGAGTTAGCTTTTTTATCCACAACTACAATATCAGGCCGGTTATTCGTCACCAGTCTATCGGTGATAATTGACCTATCGTAGTATAGTCTAAAATCAGCATTCTCTAGAACTGCATGAGGATGGTACTTGTAATAAGGCGTGTAAGTGTTAACTAATCCAAATTTGTTGGCCAACTTCTGATGAATGATGTTGCACAGTTGGTTGTGCCTGCGTAGGTAATCAATGTTAGCTATGGCTGAACATCCCGACGTAATGTGTTGTATCGTCTCTGTTGTTTGTTGACACCTTCTGCACTTGTCCGACACGATGTCTGGATCTCTTATAACAAATTTCTTGTAATTGTTGGTATTAATAACTTGGTCTTGGATCGCCATCATAAATCCTTCTGTTTCTGGAAACAATGTTCCATCAGAGAGCCACTTATTTGATGCTTCCTTGTCGATATATGGTTGATTGAGGTCGTGATGATGTCGACCATGAAGCGCTTTCTGGGCCCACTCCGCCTGTTTGTCAGAGTCTGTAACGATTTCAAGTTTTTTATCAGGGTTTACAAGATCTAAGGGGGAATAGTTTTTATCTGCTTTCACGACCAGCTCATGCAATTTAGATGTTTGAGCCTTGCCAATGAAGAACTTTTGGAGTTTAGATATTTGATTATAATGTAAATTAACTATGTCCGTTAAAGCTCTCCCTCCCTCTTTTCTTGGTAATGTGGTCCTAATAACTGATGATGTCGGGTGGTGACATTTGTGTTTGGTCATCATGGTTCGCGTTGTTCTTTGAATATCTTCCAGTTCTGTTTTTGTCCACTTCAGAATACCAAATGAGTATGTCAGGATCGGTATGGCGTAGGTGTTAATTGCTTTGGCGAGATTTCCTGCGTTCAACTGGAATTTCAATAAAGCAGTTATCCTTTGAGTGAACTGTCCTCGAATTTTGGTTTTTGCTTGCTTCTGGTCAAGTAGCTTAGCTTGCTGAAATCCTAGATATTTGTAGGTTTCACCATTTTGCATGGCATTTATAATGTTCCCATTAGGTAGTAATACATCTCCGTTAACGATTTTACCCTTCTCGATCTTTAAGGTTTTGCACTTGTCTAATCCAAATCCCATTTGTATATCACTTGAAAATTTTTCAGTAATATTAAGTAAATGTTGAATTTGACGCTGGTTTGATGCGTATATTTTGATGTCATCCATGTATAAGAGGTGGGAAACAGTGCAGCTAGTGTTTCTGTTGGCCTTGATTTTAAAGCCGTAATCCGTATCGTTAAGTAGATTGGAGAGTGGATTCATTGCCAAACAAATCCAAAGTGGACTGAGGGAGTCGCCTTGGAAGATCCCCCTACGGATAGAAATTTCATCAGTTTCGAGGTATTGACCATTTATTTGTAAATGAAGGTTCGTTCGCCAGTGCTTCATCGATGATTCAAGAAAAGTAACAAGAGTGGGGTGTACTTTGTAAATTTGCAAAACTTTAACAAGCCAGGAATGTGGAACGCTATCAAATGCTTTCCTATAATCTACGAAAGCCGTGTAGATGTTGCGCTGTTCCTTCTGCGCCTGTTTTAGTATTACCGAATCGATGATGAGCTGCTCTTTGCAGCCTTGGTGATCTCGTCTGCACCCTTTTTGTTCTTCCGACAAGATGTTGTTTTGATCGGCATGTCTGTAAATACGGTTAGTAATGCAAGACGTTAATATTTTATATATAGTTGGAAGGCATGTTATAGGTCCATACTGCGTAGGATCGTGAGTTTGATGCGTTTTGGGAAGCAAGTGGGTCCAACCCAGTGTCAGAAATAGTGGTGTATCTTCTGGATGCTGCAGAATATGTGTAAATGATCTTGCCATTGCTTCATGCAGACTGTCAAACTTCTTATACCAGAAGTTTTGGACATGGTCAACTCCTGGTGTCTTCCAATTACTGGTGTTCTTTATAGCTTCGGTTACCTCGCTTGTTGTCAAGTTAACGAAAGGCATTGGTTCAATGTTAATTTTTTCCTCCTCAGTTCTTATCCAGTGAGCGTTGGATTTATGTTCGATAGGGTTCGACCATAAAGAAGACCAGTACTCCGTTAGCTCATCTTTATCTGGGAGACTTTGGTTGTGATTGTTTACAGTACCGCTTAGTTGCCTGTAAAATAACTTCTGATTGTTATTGAATAAGTAGTTCTGTTGTTTCCTTTTCGTGCACTTGACATATCGTGACAAACGTTTTGATTTTGCCTTTAACTTTTGCCTGAGTGAATCGATATATTCACATACATGTTGTTTATGTTGTGGGTGACCTGTATAAGTGTTGATTCTTCGATAGATCTTCCTCACTCTGTTTGTTAAGCGCCTAGACGGTTTCAAGTTGTTTTTAAACTCTGTAAGCTGCCCCAATTCCCTTCTGATGTCATCAATGGTCTTTTCCAGCCGGCGTTGCCACCAAGGCTTGAGCTGTTTGTAGTCTTTACCCCGATTGTTCTTTGGGAATTGGATTTGTTGATTGTGACTTCGAAGCACTGCTACCGCTCCACAATAGATGAGAGTGTGAAGTTGTTCCAGCGCTTCGCAGTCTTTAGCATAGTTCTGCAGTAGTAAGTTCACAGCTGCTAGTATGCTGTTAGTGCTCTTATTGGTTCGCAGCTTTGGTAATTTTGGCCGGTGTATTGGGTTGGTGCCATTAAATTCCGCTAGTGCTTTACAAAGTTCGGTATTATAGTCATTATCCGTGCTTTTGTCGCAATCATTGTTTATTATTATTATTATTATTATTATTATTATTATTATTATTATTATTATTATTATTATTATTATTATTATTATTATTATTATTATTATTATTATTATTATTATTATTATTATTATTATTATTATTATTATTATTATTATTATTATTATTATTATTATTATTATTATTATTATTATTATTATTATTATTATTATCATTATTATTATTATTATTATTATTATTATTATTATTATTATTATTATTATTATTATTATTATTATTATTATTATTATTATTATTATTATTATTATTATTATTATTATTATTATTATTATTATTTCCCAACTCAAGTGTACTCTTGCTCAGCTCTTGCTGGTAATGTTCACCTATCCCGAGCGTTTGTAAACGCAAATGGGATTAGGCAGAGCAGTTACATATTTAGAAATTTACGGACAGTGTGACAAGTATTCAAAATTGCAGCCTTCTGCAGATCGATGTATGTGTTTTTGTGAAGACCTAGTTTGGTGAGGCTGTCTTGTAGAGTTTTGGGGATTAGTCCCGTAGATGAAACGATGATTATTATTATTATTATTATTATTATTATTATTATTATTATTATTATTATTATTATTATTATTATTATTATTATTATTATTATTATTATTATTATTATTATTATTATTATTATTATTATTATTATTATTATTATTATTATTATTATTATTATTATTATTATTATTATTATTATTATTATTATTATTATTATTATTATTATTATTATTATTATTATTATTATTATTATTATTATTATTATTATTATTATTATTATTATTATTATTATTATTATTATTATTATTATTATTATTATTATTATTTCCAACTCAAGTGTACTCTTGCTCAGCTCTTGCTGGTAATGTTCACCTATCCCGAGCGTGTGTAAACGCAAATGGGATTAGGCACAGCAGTTACATATTTAGAAATTTACGGACAGTGTGACAAGTATTCAAAATTGCAGGCTTCTGCAGATCGATGTATGTGTTTTTGTGAAGACCTAGTTTGGTGAGGCTGTCTTGTAGAGTTTTGGGGATTAGTCCCGTAGATGAAACGATGACCGGCACCACCTCTACTTTCCCTGCATGCCACATCTGTCCTACCTCAATTGCAAGATCGGTGTATTTTGCAATTTTCTCGTTGTATTTGTCTAACATATTGTTGTTATTGGGTACAGCAACATCCACTAGAAGAACCGAGTTAGCTTTTTTATCCACAACTACAATATCAGGCCGGTTATTCGTCACCCGTCTATCGGTGATAA
Source organism: Lochmaea crataegi (assembly GCA_947563755.1). Lineage (NCBI taxonomy): Eukaryota > Metazoa > Arthropoda > Insecta > Coleoptera > Chrysomelidae > Lochmaea > Lochmaea crataegi. The sequence goes on along the minus strand of OX387431.1, from coordinate 29,855,744 downwards.
TTGACCTATCGTAGTATAGTCTAAAATCAGCATTCTCTAGAACTGCATGAGGATGGTACTTGTAATAAGGCGTGTAGGTGTTAACTAATCCAAATTTGTTGGCCAACTTCTGATGAATGATGTTGCACAGTTGGTTGTGCCTGCGTAGGTAATCAATGTTAGCTATGGCTGAACATCCCGACGTAATGTGTTGTATCGTCTCTGTTGTTTGTTGACACATTCTGCACTTGTCCGACACGATGTTTGGATCTCTTATAACAAATTTTTTGTAATTGTTGGTATTAATAACTTGGTCTTGGATCGCCATCATAAATCCTTCTGTTTCTGGAAACAATGTTCCATCAGAGAGCCACTTATTTGATGCTTCCTTGTCGATATATGGTTGATTGAGGTCGTGATGATGTCGACCATGAAGCGCTTTCTGGGCCCACTCCGCCTGTTTGTCAGAGTCTGTAACGTGTCAGAAATGGTGGTGTATCTTCTGGATGCTGCAGAATATGTGTAAATGATCTTGCCATTGCTTCATGCAGACTGTCAAACTTCTTATACCAGAAGTTTTGGACATGGTCAACTCCTGGTGTCTTCCAATTACTGGTGCTCTTTATATCTTCGGTTACCTCGCTTGTTGTCAAGTTAACGAAAGGCATTGGTTCAATGTTAATTTTTTACCTCCACAGTTCTGATCCAGTGAGCGTTGGATTTATGTTCGATAGGGTTCGACCATAAAGAAGACCAGTACTCCGTTAGCTCATCTTTATCTGGGAGACTTTGGTTGTGATTGTTTACAGTACCGCTTAGTTGCCTGTAAAATAACTTCTGATTGTTATTGAATAAGTAGTTCTGTTGTTTCCTTTTCGTGCACTTGACATATCGTGACAAACGTTTTGATTTTGCCTTTAACTTTTGCCTGAGTGAATCGATATATTCACATACATGTTGTTTATGTTGTGGGTGACCTGTATAAGTGTTGATTCTTCGATAGATCTTCCTCACTCTGTTTGTTAAGCGCCTAGACAGTTTCAAGTTGATTTTAAACTCTGTAAGCTGCCCCAATTCCCTTCTGATGTCATCAATGGTCTTTTCCAGCCGGCGTTGCCACCAAGGCTTGAGCTGTTTGTAGTCTTTACCCCGATTGTTCTTTGGGGATTGGATTTGTTGATTGTGACTTCGAAGCACTGCTACCGCTCCACAATAGATGAGAGTGTGAAGTTGTTCCAGCGCTTCGCAGTCTTTAGCATAGTTCTGCAGTAGTAAGTTCACAGCTGCTAGTATGCTGTTAGTGCTCTTATTGGTTCGCAGCTTTGGTAATTTTGGCCGGTGTATTGGGTTGGTGCCATCCAATTCCGCTAGTGCTTTACAAAGTTCGGTATTATAGTCATTATCGGTGGTTTTGTCGCAATCATTGTTTATTTCTTCAACGCCATTGTGGTCTCCTTGTGCATTCTCCGATTTATGTGTATCCTGATCGGTAATTATGTCATTCTCTCCATCTTGAAGGTCAAGAAGGACTTCACCTCGAATTTGTTGCAACGTCGGACCGGGTAGTAGATTGTTTTTCACAATACTTCGACGTTGGTCAGCAATACGCTGTTCCGTGAGATGGTGTAATTCTGGAAAATGTTCAACGAATGCACGGTGGAGGGCGTATCTGTATGTCGTCATATCAGTTTCCATCTTGGTGATTTTAAAGTAGGAGCGCATAATGAATGAGTTTAGCTCGATAGTCCACTTCATGCGCTTCCTGGGCTTTCCGGCTTTTGTGGTCGTAGATGTGCCGACTTGCGTTACTCCAGAAACATCAGAAGCCGGTGGCGGAGGATCGATGTTGTTTTCCCGCTGAGTGTGGTTCGCAGTAGCCCTACTCGGTGTCACGCTGCGCCTACCGAGGAAGAAGGTAAATCATTTTTCGAACAAGCCCTTCTAGCACCAACTTGAACGCGACAATAGTTTAAGGTGTTGCAATGTCGATTCACCTGACGATTCCTGAGATTTAAGGTCCCGGAATTTACAATCGAATTATTGCTGCCCCCAGAATCCGTGGAGCAGACAGCCGATGTACTAGGTACACTAGCAGTGTGGGATTCTGAGCATTTAGCTCTACCCACCTGGGGTAATCTAGTTTTACAATTCGACATCCTGATTGTCGCATTTTAGACCTACTGCCAGGTGCTGATTCAGCCGCTCCTTACATGGAGAACAGACGCTGTCGGAGTACCGCTCCTTACATGGAGACCGTCGTGTCCTGAAACTAACTGGTTTTGGTTCGCTCCGAGGTATTTAATTTCCTCGATACCTTCTATATCTAAAAGGCATTCCCCGATCCACCAACTGGGGAAGCGCCCGATAGGGGACCAGTACCCCCACGGGTTATTATTATTATTATTATTATTATTTCCAATTCAAGTGTACTCTTGCTCAGCTTTTGCTGGTATTATTCACCTATCCCGAGCGTGTGTAAACGCAAATGGGATTAGGCACAGCAGTTACATATTTAGAAATTTACGGACAGTGTGACAAGTATTCAAAATTGCAGCCTTCTGTAGATCGATGTATGTGTTTTTGTGAAGACCTAGTTTAGTGAGGCTGTCTTGTAGAGTTTTGGGGATTAGTCCCGTAGATGAAACGATGACCGGCACCACCTCTACTTTCTCTGCATGCCACATCTGTCCTACCTCAATTGCAAGATCGGTGTATTTTGCAATTTTCTCGTTGTATTTGTCTAACATATTGTTGTTATTGGGTACAGCAACATCCACTAGAAGAACCGAGTTAGCTTTTTTATCCACAACTACAATATCAGGCCGGTTATTCGTCACCCGTCTATCGGTGATAATTGACCTATCGTAGTATAGTCTAAAATCAGCATTCTCTAGAACTGCATGAGGATGGTACTTGTAATAAGGCGTGTAAGTGTTAACTAATCCAAATTTGTTGGCCAACTTCTGATGAATGATGTTGCACAGTTGGTTGTGCCTGCGTAGGTAATCAATGTTAGCTATGGCTGAACATCCCGAGGTAATGTGTTGTATCGTCTCTGTTGTTTGTTGACACCTTCTGCACTTGTCCGACACGATGTTTGGATCTCTGATAACAAATTTCTTGTAATTGTTGGTATTAATAACTTGGTCTTGGATCGCCATCATAAATCCTTCTGTTTCTGGCAACAATGTTCCATCAGAGAGCCACTTATTTGATGCTTCCTTGTCGATATATGGTTGATTGAGGTCGTGATGATGTCGACCATGAAGCGCTTTCTGGGCCCACTCCGCCTGTTTGTCAGAGTCTGTAACGATTTCAAGTTTTTTATCAGGGTTTACAAGATCTAAGGGGGAATAGTTTTTATCTGCTTTCGCGACAAGCTCATGCAATTTAGATGTTTGAGCCTTGCCAATGAAGAACTTTTGGAGTTTAGATATTTGATTATAATGTAAATTAACTATGTCCGTTAGAGCTCTCCCTCCCTCTTTTCTTGGTAGTGTGGTCCTAATAACTGATGATGTCGGGTGGTGACATTTGTGTTTGGTCATCATGGTTCGCGTTGTTCTTTGAATATCGTCCAGTTCTGTTTTTGTCCACTTCAGAATTCCAAATGAGTATGTCAGGATCGGTATGGCGTAGGTGTTAATTGCTTTGGCGAGATTTCCTGCGTTCAACTGGGATTTCAATAAAGCAGTTATCCTTTGAGTGAACTGTCCTCGAATTTTGGTTTTTGCTTGCTTCTGGTCAAGTAGCTTAGCTTGCTGAAATCCTAGATATTTGTAGGTTTCACCATTTTGCATGGCATTTATAATGTTCCCATTATGTAGTAATACATCTCCGTTAACGATTTTACCCTTCTCGATCTTTAAGGTTTTGCACTTGTCTAATCCAAATCCCATTTGTATATCACTTGAAAATTTTTCAGTAATATTAAGTAAATGTTGAATTTGACGCTGGTTTGATGCGTATATTTTGATGTCATCCATGTATAAGAGGTGGGAAACAGTGCAGCTAGTGTTTCTGTTGGCCTTAATTTTAAAGCCGTAATTCGTATCGTTAAGTAGATTGGAGAGTGGATTCATTGCCAAACAAAACCAAAGTGGACTGCTTATTATTATTATTATTATTATTATTATTATTATTATTATTATTATTATTATTATTATTATTAATATTATTATTATTATTATTATTATTATTATTATTATTATTATTATTATTATTATTATTATTATTATTATTATTATTATTATTATTATTATTATTATTATTATTATTATTATTATTATTATTATTATTATTATTATTATTATTATTATTATTATTATTAATATTATTATTATTATTAATATTATTATTATTATTATTTCCATCTCAAGTGTACTCTTGCTCAGCTCTTGCTGGTAATGTTCACCTATCCCGAGCGTATGTAAACGCAAATGGGATTAGGCACAGCAGTTACATATTTAGAAATTTACGGACAGTGTGACAAGTATTCAAAATTGCAGCCTTCTGCAGATCGATGTATGTGTTTTTGTGAAGACCTAGTTTGGTGAGGCTGTCTTGTAGAGTTTTGGGGATTAGTCCCGTAGATGAAACGATGACCGGCACCACCTCTACTTTCTCTGCATGCCACATCTGTCCTACCTCAATTGCAAGATCGGTGTATTTTGCAATTTTCTCGTTGTATTTGTCTAACATATTGTTGTTATTGGGTACAGCAACATCCACTCATCCGCTCCTTACATGGAGACCGTCGTGTCCTGAAACTAACTGGTTTTGGTTCGCTCCGAGGTATTTAATTTCCTCGATACCTTCTATATCTAAAAGGCATTCCCCTATCCACCACCTGGGGAAGCGCCCGATAGGGGACCAGCACCCCCACGGGTTATTATTATTATTATTATTTCCAACTCAAGTGTACTCTTGCTCAGCTCTTGCTGGTAATGTTCACCTATCCCGAGCGTGTGTAAACGCAAATGGGATTAGGCACAGCAGTTACATATTTAGAAATTTACGGACAGTGTGACAAGTATTCAAAATTGCAGCCTTCTGCAGATCGATGTATGTGTTTTTGTGAAGACCTAGTTTGGTGAGGCTGTCTTGTAGAGTTTTGGGGATAAGTCCCGTAGATGAAACAATGACCGGCACCACCTCTACTTTCTCTGCATGCCACATCTGTCCTACCTCAATTGCAAGATCGGTGTATTTTGCAATTTTCTCGTTGTATTTGTCTAAAATATTATTGTTATTGGGTACAGCAACATCCACTAGGAGAACCGAGTTAGCGTTTTTATCCACAACCACAATATCAGGCCGGTTATTCGTCACCCGTCTATCGGTGATAATTGACCTATCGTAGTATAGTCTGAAATCAGCATTCTCTAGAACTGCATGCGGATGGTACTTGTAATAAGGCGTGTAGGTGTTAACTAATCCAAATTTGTTGGCCAACTTCTGATGGATGATGTTGCAAAGTTGATTGTGCCTGCGTAGGTAATCAATGTTAGCTATGGCTGAACATCCCGACGTAATGTGTTGTATTGTCTCTGTTGTTTGTTGACACCTTCTGCACTTGTCCGATACGATATTTGGATCTCTTATAATAAATTTCTTGTAATTGTTGGTATTAATTACTTGGTCTTGGATCGCCATCATAAATCCTTCTGTTTCTGGAAACAATGTTCCATCAGAAAGCCACTTATTTGATGCTTCCTTGTCGATATATGGTTGATTGAGGTCGTGATGATGTCGACCATGGAGCGCTTTCTGGGCCCACTCTGCCTGTTTGTCAGAGTCTGTAACGATTTCAAGTTTATAATCAGGGTTTACAAGATCTAAGGGGGAATAGTTTTTATCTGCTTTCGCGACCAGCTCATGCAATTTAGATGTTTGAGCCTTGCCAATGAAGAATTTTTGGAGTTGGGATATTTGTTTGTAATGTAAATTAACTATGTCCGTTAGAGCTCTCCCTCCCTCTTTTCTTGGTAGAGTGGTCCTGATTACTGATGATGTCGGGTGGTGCAATTTGTGTTTGGTCATCATGGTTCGCGTTGTTCTTTGGATATCTTCCAGTTCTGTTTTTGTCCACTTCAGAATTCCAAATGAGTATGTCATTATTATTATTATTATTATTATTATTATTATTATTATTATTATTATTATTATTATTATTATTATTATTATTATTATTATTATTATTATTATTATTATTATTATTATTATTATTATTATTATTATTATTATTATTATTATTATTATTATTATTATTATTATTATTATTATTATTATTATTATTATTATTATTATTATTATTATTATTATTATTATTATTATTATTATTATTATTATTATTATTATTATTATTATTATTATTATTATTATTATTATTATTATTATTATTATTATTATTATTATTATTATTATTATTATTATTATTATTATTATTATTATTATTATTATTATTATTATTATTATTTCCAATTCAAGTGTACTCTTGCTCAGCTCTTGCTGGTAATGTTCACCTATCCCGAGCGTTTGTAAACGCAAATGGGATTAGGCAGAGCAGTTACATATTTAGAAATTTACGGACAGTGTGACAAGTATTCAAAATTGCAGCCTTCTGCAGATCGATGTATGTGTTTTTGTGAAGACCTAGTTTGGTGAGGCTGTCTTGTAGTGTTTTGGGGATTAGTCCCGTAGATGAAACGATGACCGGCACCACCTCTACTTTCTCTGCATGCCACATCTGTCCTACCTCAATTGCAAGATCGGTGTATTTTGCAATTTTTTCGTCGTATTTCTCTAAAATATTGTTGTTATTGGGTACAGCAACATCCACTAGAAGAACCGAGTTAGCTTTTTTATCCACAACCACAATATCAGGCCGGTTATTCGTCACCCGTCTATCGGTGATAATTGACCTATCGTAGTACAGTCTAAAATCAGCATTCTCTAGAACGGCATGCGGATGGTACTTGTAATAAGGCGTGTAGGTGTTAACTAATCCAAATTTGTTGGCCAACTTCTGATGGATGATGTTGCAAAGTTGATTGTGTCTGCGTAGGTAATCAATGTTAGCTATGGCTGAACATCCCGACGTAATGTGTTGTATCGTCTCTGTTGTTTGTTGACACCTTCTGCACTTGTCCGATACGATGTTTGGATCTCTTATAACAAATTTCTTGTAATTATTGGTATTAATTACTTGGTCTTGGATCGCCATCATAAATCCTTCTGTTTCTAGAAACAATGTTCCATCAGAGAGCCACTTATTTGATGCTTCCTTGTCGATATATGGTTGATTGAGGTCGTGATGATGTCGACCATGAAGCGCTTTCTGGGCCCACTCCGCCTGTTTGTCAGAGTCTGTAACGATTTCAAGTTTATTATCAGGGTTTACAAGATCTAAGGGGGAATAGTTTTTATCTGCTTTCGCGACCAGCTCATGCAATTTAGATGTTTGAGCCTTGCCAATGAAGAACTTTTGGAGTTTAGATATTTGATTATAATGTAAATTAACTATGTCCGTTAAAGCTCTCCCTCCCTCTTTTCTTGGTAATGTGGTCCTAATAACTGATGATGTCGGGTGGTGACATTTGTGTTTGGTCATCATGGTTCGCGTTGTTCTTTGAATATCTTCCAGTTCTGTTTTTGTCCACTTCAGAATTCCAAATGAGTATATCAGGATCGGTATGGCGTAGGTGTTAATTGCTTTGGCGAGATTTCCTGCGTTCAACTGGGATTTCAATAAAGCAGTTATCCTTTGAGTGAACTGTCCTCGAATTTTGGTTTTTGCTTGCTTCTGGTCAAGTAGCTTAGCTTGCTGAAATCCTAGATATTTGTAGGTTTCACCATTTTGCATGGCATTTATAATGTTCCCATTAGGTAGTAATACATCTCCGTTAACGATTTTACCCTTCTCGATATTCAAGGTTTTGCACTTGTCTAATCCAAATCCCATTTGTATATCACTGGAAAAATTTTCAGTGATATTAAGTAAATGTTGAATTTGACGCTGGTTTGATGCGTATATTTTGATATCATCCATGTATAAGAGGTGGGAAACAGTGCAGCTAGTGTTTCTGTTGGCCTTGATTTTAAAGCCGTAATCCGTATCGTTAAGTAGATTGGAGAGTGGATTCATTGCCAAACAAAACCAAAGTGGACTCAGGGAGTCGCCTTGGAAGATCCCCCTACGGATAGAAATTTCATCAGTTTTGAGGTATTGACCATTTATATTTAAATGAAGGTTCGTTCGCCAGTGCTTCATCGATGATTCAAGAAAAGTAACAAGAGTGGGGTGTACTTTGTAAATTTGCAAAACTTTAACAAGCCAGGAATGTGGAACGCTATCAAATGCTTTCCTATAATCTACGAAAGCTGTGTAGATGTTGCGCTGTTCCTTCTGCGCCTGTTTTAGTATTACCGAATCGATGATGAGTTGTTCTTTGCAGCCTTGGTGATCTCGTCTGCACCCTTTTTGTTCTTCCGACAAGATGTTGTTTTGATCGGCATGTCTGTAAATACGGTTAGTAATGCAAGACGTTAATATTTTATATATAGTTGGAAGGCATGTTATAGGTCTGTACTGCGTAGGATCGTGAGTTTGATGCATTTTGGGAAGCAAGTGGGTCGAACCCAGTGTCAGAAATGGTGGTGTATCTTCTGGATGCTGCAGAATATGTGTAAATGATCTTGCCATTGCTTCATGCAGACTGTCAAACTTCTTATACCAGAAGTTTTGGACATGGTCAACTCCTGGTGTCTTCCAATTACTGATGCTCTTTATAGCTTCGCTTACCTCGCTTGTTGTCAAGTTAACGAAACGCATTGGTTCAATGTTAATTTTTTCCTCCTCAGTTCTTATCCAGTGAGCGTTGGATTTATGTTCGATAGGGTTCGACCATAAAGAAGACCAGTACTCCGTTAGCTCATCTTTATCTGGGAGACTTTGGTTGTGATTGTTTACAGTACCGCTTAGTTGCCTGTAAAATAACTTCTGATTGTTATTGAATAAGTAGTTCTGTTGTTTCCTTTTCGTGCACTTGACATATCGTGACAAACGTTTTGATTTTGCCTTTAACTTTTGCCTGAGTGAATCGATATATTCACATACATGTTGTTTATGTTGTGGGTGACCTGTATAAGTGTTGATTCTTCGATAGATCTTCCTCACTCTGTTTGTTAAGCGCCTAGACGGTTTCAAGTTGTTTTTAAACTCTGTAAGCTGCCCCAATTCCCTTCTGATGTTATCAATGGTCTTTTCCAGCCGGCGTTGCCACCAAGGCTTGAGCTGTTTGTAGTCTTTACCCCGATTGTTCTTTGGGAATTGGATTTGTTAATTGTGACTTCGAAGCACTGCTAACGCTCCACAATAGATGAGAGTGTGAAGTTGTTCCAGCGCTTCGCAGTCTTTAGCATGGTTCTGCAGTAGTAAGTTCACAGCTGCTAGTATGCTGTTAGTGCTCTTATTGGTTCGCAGCTTTGGTAATTTTGGCCGGTGTATTGGGTTGGTGCCATTAAATTCCGCTAGTGCTTTACAAAGTTCGGTATTATAGTCATTATCGGTGGTTTTGTCGCAATCATTGTTTATTTCCCCAACGCCATTGTGGTCTCCTTGTGCATTCTCCGATTTATGTGTATCCTGATCGGTAATTATGTCATTCTCTCCATCTTGAAGGTCAAGAAGGACTTCACCTCGAATTTGTTGCAACGTCGGACCGGGTAGTAGATTGTTTTTCACAATACTTCGACGTTGGTCAGCAATACGCTGTTCCGTGAGATGGTGAAATTCTGGAGAATGTTCAACGAATGCATGGTGGACGGCGTATCTGTATGTCGTCATATCAGTTTCCATATTCGTGATTTTAGAGTAGGAGCGCATAATGAATGAGTTTAGCTCGATAGTCCACTTAATTCGCTTCCTGGGCTTTCCGGCTTTTGTGGTCGTAGATGTGCCGACTTGCGTCACTCCAGAAACATCAGAAGCCGGTGGCGGAGGATCGATATTGTTTTCCCCCTGAGTTTGGTTCGCAGTAGCCCTACTCGGTGTCACGCTGCTCCTACCGCTAACCGAGGAAGAAGGTAAATCATTTTTCGAACAAGCCCTTCTAGCACCAACTTGAACGCGACAAGAGTTTAAGGTGTTGCAATGTCGATTCACCTGACGATTCCTGAGATTTAAGGTCCCGGAATTTACACTCGAATTATTGCTCCCCCCAGAATCCGTGGAGCAGACAGCCGATGTACTAGGTACACAAGCAGTGTGGGATTCTGAGCATTTAGCTCTACCCACCTGGGGTAATCTTATTTTACAATTCGACATCGTGATTGTCGCATTTTAGACCTACTGCCAGGTGCTGATTCAGCCGCTCCTTACATGGAGAACAGACGCTGTTGGAGTACCGCTCCTCACATGGAGACCGTCGTGTCCTGAAACTAACTGGTTTTGGTTCGCTCCGAGGTATTTAATTTCCTCGATACCTTCTATATCTAAAAGGCATTCCCCTATCCACCACCTGGGGAAGCGCCCGATAGGGGACCAGCACCCCCACGGGTTATTATTATTATTATTATTATTATTTTTTTTTTTTTTTTTTAGAGAGGCATCGACTACGAGGTCATTACTTTCGGTTGTTAGACAAAGTCTAATATCATTCGGAAGCATTATTTGTTGTCGCTGATTAAGATATTTTGGGCAGTCTAGCAGTATATGATCAATTGTTAGAATTGTATTGCATATTTCGCATCTAGGCGGATTTTGTCTAATCAGCATGAAGGAGGATGTAAGATGTGTGTGACCAATCCTAATTCTTGTTAATTTGACCTGTTCTCTTGTTTTCAAATGTAATTTCGGTACCCAAGGCTTAACAGAGGTTTTTAACCTACCTAGCTTGGACGCATGTTGACTCCATTGATTCTGCCATGTTGATAATAATATTTGCTTAATGTGCAGCTTGTAGTCATCTGACCTTATTGGAATATCTTCATGTTGCTCACTGAGAGCTCTTTTAGCAGCCAGGTCAGCACGTTCATTACCAACGATACCAATATGACTTGGTATCCATAGAAATATAACTTTCTTTCCAACAGATTTCAAGTGGAATAAGATATTATGAATGTTTTTAATGAGCGGGTCAGGATTAAAGTTATTTTCTACGGCCTGAAGTGAGCTAAGTGAATCAGTACATATGATACTAGTAGCATGGTTTTCACTAGCTATGAATTTTAAGGATTGCCAGATGGCGTATAGCTCTGCAGTGAACACTGAAGCTGCTCCTGGTAATGTCCAAGATCGTGTTATACAGTCAGTGTAAAAAGCACTTCCGGCACTATTCACATTTTTAGAACCATCAGTGTAAATTACTCTACTATTTGGGTATAAATTTATAATAGATAGATATTCTTGTTTGATTTGATTGGTTGGATGGTGATGTTTATAATATTTCGAACACTCAAAATGGATTTTTGGTTCACTCATGAGCCATGGGGAAACCTCATATTCTTGAAAAGAGTAGAACTGGGGGCAAGATGTATTTAATTTTTCTATCAGTTCTTTAAATCTAATTCTTACTGGTCTTGTTATTGTTGTCCGCGTTTCAAACACTGCATTTTCTTGGTTGATCAGAATTTGATGAATGGGGTGTTTGGGTAGAGCCAACATTTTAATACAGTAATTGGAAATTAGCTGCTCTCTTCTATACTGTAGAGGGGGAATAGATGCTTCGCAACAAAGTGATAGCGTCGGACTTGTCCGAAAAGCACCAAGTGCGACAAGCAATGCTGTTCTTTGAATTGTATCAAGTGGTTTTAGTGTTGATGGTTTGGCCGAGGCGTATAAAATACTTCCATAATCAATCCGAGGTAAAATAAATGCTTTGTAGAACCTTAGTAATACCTGTTGATCACATCCCCACCTTATACTTGATATTGATTTCAAAATATTCAAGTATTTCTTACAGTTGTCTGTTAGTTCATTGATATGTAACTTCCAGTTAAGTTTGCTATCCATGATAACCCCTAAGATTCGTGCTGATGACTTCATTTCTATATTGGTACCTTCCAAAGTCAGTATGGGATCGTGGTGAATGGATCTTAACCTGCAGAAGTGTACACAATATGTTTTTGTTTTTGAAAAAGAGAAGCCTATTTCTTTTGCAGCACTGTTAATTTTATTTATATTTCTTTGTAGGATTTCTTCAATATTTTCGATATCATGCGACTGGTAGTAAATAACTAAATCATCAACATATATGCTTCTTCCAACATTCTCTCCGACTACCTCTATAAGCTCGTTAACTGCTATAGCGAATAGAATCACACTTAGAGGTGATCCTTGGGGGATACCATTTTTTTAAAGACCGGATATCGGATAACGTTTGTTGGACTCTGACTCTGAAGGTTCTTTCTTCTAAGAAATTTTTGATGAAAAATGGTAAATGACCTTTGAAGTTCCATTTTTCAAGTAACTTGAGGATACCTAATCGCCACGTTTGATCAAATGCTTTTTCGATATCAAAAAACACTGCAACTAGGTGACATCTATCCGCAAAGGAGTTTTGAATAGCGTTTTCAAGTAAAACAAGCTGGTCGTTTGTAGAATGGTGTTTACGAAACCCCATTTGATAATCACTCAATAAGTTTCTTTTCTCTAGTTCCCACATTAGCCTTATGCTAACCATTTTTTCCAGTAGTTTACCCATGCAACAAGTAAGCGAGATGGGACGATAACTAGATGCAGACTCAAGATTTTTTCCTGCTTTTGGTATTGGTATAATGGTTGCTTCCTTCCATTGTGTCGGGTAGGTATGATTTTGCCAAATATTGTTAAATATTCTAATCAAGTAATTTTTTGTTTTTCAGGTAGGCACTCGATGAATTGATAAATAATTTGGTTATTTCCTGGGGCTGACGGTTTTGCTTTTTTTATTACATTTTCCAATTCTTCTAATTTGAAAGGAATATTATATTCAAAATATTGATCAGTGTTAAAGCTAAGTAAATGTTGGGTCTGGTCATTTATATTAGTTTCTGCACTTATTTGTTCAAAATAATTTGCAAGTTCATTTGATATGTCTTGGAGATTGGTGATTTTTGTATCATGGACTATCAGTTGAGGGGAAGGTAAGTTAAAAGTTCTTCCAATTATGCTACGAATTTTTTGCCATATTTCTTTATACGACGTATTGGTATTTATCGAATTAATGTAATCTTGCCAAGTTTCCTTTTTTGATTTAACAATCAGGTAACGAGCTCTAGCTCTTAATTGTTTAAATTTAATTAACGTTTCTCTTGTCATAGTTCTTTTGAATAAGTTGAAGGCTCTCTTTTTCTTTTTGACAGCTTCTGCGATTTCCTGATTCCACCATGGTACTTTTTTAACTTTGGATGAACTTTTTGTCATTGGAACTGAAATGGTTGCAGCATTAATTATAGCATCATTAAACTGTTTCAGGAGCAAGTTTATATTATTTATATTTTCTGGGATGAAAGACTCGAGAAGCTCGCGATAGAGAGACCAATTTGCTTTGTTTGGTACCCATCTTTTAGGTATGTTTTCATATTTTATTCTATCTGCAAATTCAATAATGATAGGGAGATGATCAGTGTTATGTTCATCCAAAACACTCCATTTAATATTTGGTTCCAATATAGGTGAGCATATTGTAAGGTCCAATTGGGATAAAGTATTTGATCGACTATTTATGTAGGTACCTTCACCAGTATTCAGGATATTAAGATTAAAGTCTTCGAGTATATCTTCTATAGCTTTTCCTCTGAGATCAGTATGTGATGAACCCCATAAGGTATTATGCGAATTAAAGTCTCCTAGAATAAGAAAAGGGGTGGGAAGCTGCCTAACAAGATCTTGTAGGTCTTCTGGTCTCCAATGGATATCGGGGAGGTATGTATTACAGATAGTCATTTTAATTGGATAATTCAATTCAATTGCTATTGCTTGCAAGTTGGTGTTTAGTTGTATTTCTTTCATTGTAATATTATTTTTTATATATATATAGATACTCCACCATGAGCTCTTCTTCCAGCATTAACACTTAGACTGACAGAGTTATACGTTCTTATAGAGAAATTTTCATTTGGTTTTAGATGTGTTTCTTGTATGCAGATACAGAATGGTTCATATTTGACAAGAATTTCTTTAAGCTCTACGTAATGATGCTTTAGGCCATTACAATTCCATTGTAATAATGTTTCCAGATTAGCCATTGTTAGTATGTGAGTAATTTAGATGGATATAGCAGTATTGATGAACTTATGTATAACGTAGTAGCGTAAGAGAGTAAATAAATTTTATAAATATATTGTGAGTAAATAAAAATTAAAGCTTATGAATGTATATAATTAAAAATGTATATAAAATATCACAGTTCGTTTAATGAATCATTGCAATCCTGAGTATTAGCAATGCTTACACTAGGATTGCTAATTTTTCGTGGTTTGCCACGGGGCCATCCTCTTTTTGATTTTTTTTCTATCGAATCCTTTTGCGAGGTATTAGCCTCGCTTGTTATGGATTCTATTTCAGAACTATCTGATCTGTTTCTCTTAGGTCTAGTAAAACGGGTAGGAGTTACCTCTTTTGTGCAGTGATAGCCAGAGGATATTGAGGGAATATTTTGCGAATTCAATTCTCGATTGATTGTCTTGGTGATAATTTCTTCCAAACGTGGAAGAATTTGATTAATAACTTCACTACTATTAAAAACTGGAGTTTTCGCTGATGATGCGTAAGAAAGATTTTTCGTGGGTGTGGATATTAATATTTTCCTTTTTGCTTCCCCGTATGAAATTTTTTCAGAGATTTTCAGTTTAATAATTGCCGATTCATTTTTAAATTTTGCACAATCTTTACTATTTGCTGCATGCGAGCCTTCACAATGAATGCATTTGACAGGCTTCTCACATTCTGTAGGTTCATGTTGAGATAGTCCACAGGAACATAACTTTTCATTCTTGCAGTTGTTTGCGACATGTCCAAATTTTTGGCAATTGAAGCATCTGGTGGGGGGTGGGAAGTAAGGTCTAATCTTTAGGTTGTAGAACGCTATTTTCACTTCATCAGGCAATTTAGAAGTGTTAAATGTAAGAACGTGATTGGCTGAATCGACAACCCGATTATCAACTTTGCGCTTTAGTCTTCTTACTTCAATCACGCCTTCGTTCTTTAGATTTTCTTTTATTTCTTCTACTGAACAATTCAAGAGGTCTCTACAAAACACAATTCCTTTAGATATATTCAAGGTGGTATGTGGCACAACTTCTACATCATAGTCGGCAAACTTTTTCACTTGCAAAAGTCGATTTGACTGTAGATTTGATTTAGTATTTACTAACAAACCATCCTTAATTTTTCTCACATTTATAACTTCACCTATCAATCCATAAATAACATTTGAGATGACAAATGGGCTAACCAAATCAAAGTTCTCACCATTATCACCTTTCCTTTTAACAACCAAGAACCGAGGCAATTCCGTCGTCTCTCGGGATGCTGTGGGTTTTTTTGGTGACCCATCAACACCTTTAGTTGGTTTGTGTGATTTTTGCATATAAATCCCACGAGAATGGAAGAAATAATCAGTCAACTGCAGCAGTGCTCCATACTACAGCAAGGTCTTTTCGACAACTAGATTCGACCAGGTATCCAGAGGGCATCGTTTTCGACCGAACTACGTATGGCCATTCATTTCTCAGCACGATGGCTTCCACTTTAAATTACGGATTTTTATGCGTGTGACGGACGAGGTTTACTCCTCGGAGGGATTTACAAGGGGATTTTAGGGTGGAAGGTATATAAAAGGTATTTATGGAAAGAAAGGAAGGCTGGTAAGGGACAGCGGACTGCTGGCTAGGGTACCTCAGGGACGCTTTCCCGTATTTAGAAAGACACTTCAAAAACATAAAATTTCCGAAGTAGCCCTCTAAACCCCCTGAGGGGTATTATTATTATTATTATTATTATTATTTCCAATTCAAGTGTACTCTTGCTCAGCTTTTGCTGGTAATGTTCACCTATCCCGAGCGTTTGTAAACGCAAATGGGATTAGGCACAGCAGTTACATATTTAGAAATTTACGGACAGTGTGACAAGTATTCAAAATTGCAGCCTTCTGCAGATCGATGTATGTGTTTTTGTGAAGACCTAGTTTGGTGAGGCTGTCTTGTAGAGTTTTGGGGATTAGTCCCGTAGATGAAACGATGACCGGCACCACCTCTACCCTCTCTGCATGCCACATCTGTCCTACCTCAATTGCAAGATCGGTGTATTTTGCAATTTTCTCGTTGTATTTGTCTAACATATTGTTGTTATTGGGTACAGCAACATCCACTAGAAGAACCGAGTTAGCTTTTTTATCCACAACTACAATATCAGGCCGGTTATTCGTCACCCGTCTATCGGTGATAATTGACCTATCGTAGTATAGTCTAAAATCAGCATTCTCTAGAACTGCATGAGGATGGTACTTGTAATAAGGCGTGTAAGTGTTAACTAATCCAAATTTGTTGGCCAACTTCTGATGAATGATGTTGCACAGTTGGTTGTGCCTGCGTAGGTAATCAATGTTAGCTATGGCTGAACATCCCGACGTAATGTGTTGTATCGTCTCTGTTGTTTGTTGACACCTTCTGCACTTGTCTTGGATCTCTGATAACAAATTTCTTGTAATTGTTGGTATTAATAACTTGGTCTTGGATCGCCATCATAAATCCTTCTGTTTCTGGAAACAATGTTCCATCAGAGAGCCACTTATTTGATGCTTCCTTGTCGATATATGGTTGATTGAGGTCGTGATGATGTCGACCATGAAGCGCTTTCTGGGCCCACTCCGTCTGTTTGTCAGAGTCTGTAACGATTTCAAGTTTATTATCAGGGTTTACAAGATCTAAGGGGGAATAGTTTTTATCTGCTTTTGCGACCAGCTCATGCAATTTAGATGTTTGAGCCTTGCCAATGAAGAACTGTTGGAGTTTAGATATTTGTTTGTAATGTAAATTAACTATGTCCGTTAGAGCTCTCCCTCCCTCTTTTCTTGGTAGTGTGGTCCTAATAACTGATGATGTCGGGTGGTGACATTTGTGTTTGGTCATCATGGTTCGCGTTGTTCTTTAAATATCTTCCAGATCTGTTTTTGTCCACTTCAGAATTCCAAATGAGTATGTCAGGACCGGTATGGCGTAGGTGTTAATTGCTTTGGCAAGATTTCCTGCGTTCAACTGGGATTTCAATAAAGCAGTTATCCTTTGAGTGAACTGTCCTCGAATTTTGGTTTTTGCTTGCTTCTGGTCTAGTAGCTTAGCTTGCTGAAATCCTAGATATTTGTAGGTTTCACCATTTTGCATGGCATTTATAATGTTCATATTAGGTAGTAACACATCTCCGTTAACGATTTTACCCTTCTCGATATTCAAGGTTTTGCACTTGTCTAATCCAAATCCCATTTGTATATCACTGGAAAAATTTTCAGTGATATTAAGTAAATGTTGAATTTGACGCTGGTTTGATGCGTATATTTTGATGTCATCCATATATAAAAGGTGGGAAACAGTGCAGCTAGTGTTCCTGTTGGCTTTGATTTTAAAGCCGTAATCCGTATCGTTAAGTAGCTTGGAAAGTGGATTCATTGCCAAACAAAACCAAAGTGGACTCAGGGAGTCGCCCTGGAAGATCCCCCTACGGATAGAAATTTCATCAGTTTCGAGGTATTGACCATTTATTTGTAAATGAAGGTTCGTTCGCCAGTGCTTCATCGATGATTCAAGAAAAGTAACAAGAGTGGGGTGTACTTTGTAAATTTGCAACACTTTAACAAGCCAGGAATGTGGAACGCTATCAAATGCTTTCCTATAATCTACGAAAGCCGTGTAGATGTTGCGCTGTTCCTTCTGCGCCTGTTTTAGTATTACCGAATCGATGATGAGTTGTTCTTTGCAGCCTTGGTGATCTCGTCTGCACCCTTTCTGTTCTTCCGACAAGATGTTGTTATGATCCGCATGTCTGTAAATACGGTTAGTAATGCAAGACGTTAATATTTTATATATAGTTGGAAGGCATGTTATAGGTCTATACTGCGTAGGATCGTGAGTTTGATGCATTTTGGGACGCAAGTGGGTCGAACCCAGTGTCAGAAATGGTGGTGTATCTTCTGGATGATGCAGAATATGTGTAAATGATCTTGCCATTGCTTCATGCAGACTGTCAAACTTCTTATACCAGAAGTTTTGGACATTTTCAACTCCTGGTGTCTTCCAACTACTGGTGCTCTTTATAGCTTCGGTTACCTCGCTTGTTGTCAAGTTAACGAAAGGCATTGGTTCAATGTTAATTTTTTCCTCCTCAGTTCTAATCCAGTGAGCGTTGGATTTATGTTCGATAGGGTTCGACCATAAAGAAGACCAGTACTCCGTTAGCTCATCTTTATCTGGGAGACTTTGGTTGTGATTGTTCACAGTACCGCTTAGTTGCCTGTAAAATAACTTCTGATTGTTATTGAATAAGTAGTTCTGTTGTTTCCTTTTCGTGCACTTGACATATCGTGACAAACGTTTTGATTTTGCCTTTAACTTTTGCCTGAGTGAATCGCTATATTCATATACATGTTGTTTATGTTGTGGGTGACCTGTATAAGTGTTGATTCTTCGAAAGATCTTCCTCACTCTGTTTGTTAAGCGCCTAGACGGTTTCAAGTTGTTTTTAAATTCTGTAAGCTGCCCCAATTCCCTTCTGATGTCATCAATGGACTTTTCCAGCCGGCGTTGCCACCAAGGCATGAGCTGTTTGTAGTCTTTACCTCGATTGTTCTTAGGGGATTGGATCTGTTGATTGTGACTTCGAATCACTGCTACCGCTCCACAATAGATGAGAGTGTGAAGTTGTTCCAGCGCTTCGCAGTCTTTAGCATAGTTCTGCAGTAGTAAGTTCACAGCTGCTAGTATGCTGTTAGTGCTCTTATTGGTTCGAAGCTTGGGTAGTTTTGGCCGGTGTATTGAGTTGGTGCCATTAAATTCCGCTAGTGCTTTACAAAGTTCGGTATTATAGTCATTATCGGTGGTTTTGTCGCAATCATTGTTTATTTCCTCAACGCCATTGTGGTCTCCTTGTGCATTCTCCGATTTATGTGTATCCTGATCGGTAATTATGTCATTCTCGCCATCTTGAAGGTCAAGAAGGACTTCACCTCGAATTTGTTGCAACGTCGGACCGGGTAGTAGATTGTTTTTCACAATACTTCGACGTTGGTCAGCAATACGCTGTTCCGTGAGATGGTGAAATTCTGGAAAATGTTCAACGAATGCACGGTGGAGGGCGTATCTGTATGTCGTCATATCAGTTTCCATATTCGTGATTTTAAAGTAGGAGCGCATAATGAATGAGTTTAGCTCGATAGTCCACTTCATGCGCTTCCTGGGCTTTCCGGCTTTTGTGGTCGTAGATGTGCCGACTTGCGTCACTCCAGAAACATCAGAAGCCGGTGGCGGAGGATCGATGTTGTTTTCCCCCTGAGTGTGGTTCGCAGTAGCCCTACTCGGTGTCACGCTGCGCCTACCGCTAACCGAGGAAGAAGGTAAATCATTTTTCGAACAAGCCCTTCTAGCACCAACTTGAACGCGACAAGAGTTTAAGGTGTTGCAATGTCGATTCACCTGACGATTCCTGAGATTTAAGGTCCCGGAATTTACACTCGAATTATTGCTCCCCCCAGAATCCGTGGAGCAGACAGTCGATGTACTAGGTACACAAGCAGTGTGGGATTCTGAGCATTTAGCTCTACCCACCTGGGGTAATCTTGTTTTACAATTCGACATCGTGATTGTCGCATTTTAGACCTACTGCCAGGTGCTGAGTCAGCCGCTCCTTACATGGAGAACAGACGCTGTCGGAGTACCGCTCCTTACATGGAGACCGTCGTGTCCTGAAACTAACTGGTTTTGGTTCGCTCCGAGGTATTTAATTTCCTCGATACCTTCTATATCTAAAAGGCATTCCCCGATCCACCACCTGGGGAAGCGCCCGATAGGGGACCAGTACCCCCACGGGTTATTATTATTATTATTATTATTATTATTATTATTATTATTATTATTATTATTATTATTATTATTATTATTATTATTATTATTATTATTATTATTATTATTATTATTATTATTATTATTATTATTATTATTATTATTATTATTATTATTATTATTATTATTATTATTATTATTATTATTATTATTATTATTATTATTATTATTATTATTATTATTATTATTATTATTATTATTATTATTATTATTATTATTATTATTATTATTTCCAACTCAAGTGTACTCTTGCTCAGCTCTTGCTGGTAATGTTCACATATTCCGAGCGTGTGTAAACGCAAATGGGACTAGGCACAGCAGTTACATATTTAGAAATTTACGGACAGTGTGACAAGCATTCAAAATTGCAGCCTTCTGCAGATCGATGTATGTGTTTCTGTGAAGACCCAGTTTGGTGAGGCTGTCTTGTAGAGTTTTGGGGATTAGTCCCGTAGATGAAACGATGACCGGCACCACCTCTACCTTCTCTGCCTGCCACATCTGTCCTACCTCAATTGCAAGATCGGTGTATTTTGCAATTTTCTCGTTGTATTTGTCTAACATTGTTGTTATTGGGTACAGCAACATCCACTAGAAGAACCGAGTTAGCTTTTGTATCCACAACCACAATATCAGGCCGGTTATTCGTCACCCGTCTATCGGTGATAATTGACCTATCGTAGTATAGTCTAAAATCAGCATTCTCTAGAACTGCATGCGGATGGTACTTGTAATAAGGCGTGTAGGTGTTAACTAATCCAAATTTGTTGGCCAACTTCTGATGGATGATGTTGCAAAGTTGATTGTGCCTGCGTAGGTAATCAATGTTAGCTATGGCTGAACATCCCGACGTAATGTGTTGTATCGTCTCTGTTGTTTGTTGACACCTTCTGCACTTGTCCGACACGATGTTTGGATCTCTTATAACAAATTTCTTGTAATTATTGGTATTAACTACTTGGTCTTGGATCGCCATCATAAATCCTTCTGTTTCTGGAAACAATGTTCCATCAGAGAGCCACTTATTTGATGCTTCCTTGTCGATATGTCACGGGCCATGTCCGCAATCGGGCCGGGACGTCATGGCCCGGGCTATGTTGACACAGCCCGGGCCCTGACGTCCTGGCCCGACCTTCTTGGACTATGTCGTCTTGGCCCGGGCCATGACAGCGTAGACCGGGCCGTGACAGCAGCGCCCGGGTATTGTCAAGACGGCCCAATACTATCCGGGCTATGTTGTCAAATAGTTTTTTTTGCAAAATTCAATAAACGTATAAGTACATTACAAGATGAGAACTTTGACCAACCTAACAAAACCTAACCCCAACCCCAGTTAGATTCGACGGCGGACCGAACTGGGGTTGGGGTTAGGTTTTGTTAGGTTGGTCAAATTAAACAAATAGTAGGTACATGGGACCCAATTCCGAAATCGCACTCCGAATTTTTCGTAATTCGGTCCGCCGTCGAATCTAACTGGGGTTGGGGTTAGGTTTTGTTAGGTTGGTCAAATTAAACAAATAGTAGGTACATGGGACCCAATTCCGAAATCGCACTCCGAATTTTTCGTAATTCGGTCCGCCGTCGAATCTAACTGGGGTTGGGGTTAGGTTTTGTTAGGTTGGTCAAATTAAACAAATAGTAGGTACATGGGACCCAATTCCGAAATCGCACTCCGAATTTTTCGTAATTCGGTCCGCCGTCGAATCTAACTGGGGTTGGGGTTAGGTTTTGTTAGGTTGGTCAAAGTTCTCATCTTGTAATGTACTTATACGTTTATTGAATTTTGCAAAAAAAACTATTTGACAACATAGCCCGGATAGTATTGGGCCGTCTTGACAATACCCGGGCGCTGCTGTCACGGCCCGGTCTACGCTGTCATGGCCCGGGCCAAGACGACATAGTCCAAGAAGGTCGGGCCAGGACGTCAGGGCCCGGGCTGTGTCAACATAGCCCGGGCCATGACGTCCCGGCCCGATTGCGGACATGGCCCGTAACAGATATATGGTTGATTGAGGTCGTGATGATGTCGACCATGGAGCGCTTTCTGGGCCCACTCTGCCTGTTTGTCAAAGTCTGTAACGATTTCAAGTTTTTTATCAGGGTTTACAAGATCTAAGGGGGAATAGTTTTTATCTGCTTTCGTGACCAGCTCATGCAATTTAGATGTTTGAGCCTTGCCAATGAATAATTTTTGGAGTTGGGATATTTGTTTGTAATGTAAACTAGCTATGTCTGTTAGAGCTCTCCCTCCCTCTTTTCTTGGTAGAGTGGTCCTAATAACTGATGATGTCGGGTGGTGACATTTGTGTTTGGTCATCATGGTTCGCGTTGTTCTTTGGATATCTTCCAGTTCTGTTTTTGTCCACTTCAGAATTCCAAATGAGTATGTCAGGACCGGTATGGCGTAGGTGTTAATTGCTTTGGCAAGATTTCCTGCGTTCAACTGGGATTTCAATAAAGCAGTTATCCTTTGAGTGAACTGTCCTCGAGTTTTGGTTTTTGCTTGCTTCTGGTCTAGTAGCTTAGCTTGCTGAAATCCTAGATATTTGTAGGTTTCGTCATTTTGCATGGCATTTATAATGTTCCCATTAGGTAGTAACACATCTCCGTTAACGATTTTACCCTTCTCGATATTCAAGGTTTTGCACTTGTCTAATCCAAATCCCATTTGTATATCACTGGAAAATTTTTCAGTGATATTAAGTAAATGTTGAATTTGACGCTGGTTTGATGCGTATATTTTGATGTCATCCATGTATAAGAGGTGGGACACAGTGCAGCTAGTGTTCCTGTTGGCTTTGATTTTAAAGCCGTAATCCGTATCGTTAAGTAGATTGGAGAGTGGATTCATTGCCAAACAAAACCAAAGTGGACTCAGGGAGTCGCCCTGGAAGATCCCCCTACGGATAGAAATTTCATCAGTTTCGAGGTATTGACCATTTATATTTAAATGAAGGTTCGTTCGCCAGTGCTTCATCGATGATTCAAGAAAAGTAACAAGAGTGGGGTGTACTTTGTAAATTTGCAAAACTTTAACAAGCCAGGAATGTGGAACGCTATCAAATGCTTTCCTATAATCTACGAAAGCTGTGTAGATGTTGCGCTGTTCCTTCTGCGCCTGTTTTAGTATTACCGAATCGATAATGAGTTGTTCTTTGCAGCCTTGGTGATCTCGTCTGCACCCTTTCTGTTCTTCCGACAAGATGTTGTTTTGATCGGCATGTCTGTAAATACGGTTAGTAATGCAAGACGTTAATATTTTATATATAGTTGGAAGGCATGTTATAGGTCTATACTGCGTAGGATCGTGAGTTTGATGCGTTTTGGGAAGCAAGTGGGTCGAACCCAGTGTCAGAAATGGTGGTGTATCTTCTGGATGTTGCAGAATATGTGTAAATGATCTTGCCATTGCTTCATGCAGACTGTCAAACTTCTTATACCAGAAGTTTTGGACATGATCAACTCCTGGTGTCTTCCAATTACTGGTGCTCTTTATAGCTTCGGTTACCTCGCTTGTTGTCAAGTTAACGAAAGGCATTGGTTCAATGTTTATTTTTTCCTCCTCAGTTCTTATCCAGTGAGCGTTGGATTTATGTTCGATAGGATTCGACCATAAAGAAGACCAGTACTCCGTTAGCTCATCTTCATTTGGAAGACTTTGGTTGTGATTGTTTACTGTACCGCTTAGTTGCCTGTAAAATAACTTCTGATTGTTATTGAATAAGTAGTTTTGTTGTTTCCTTTTCGTGCACTTGACATATCGTGACAAACGTTTGGATTTTGCCTTTAACTTTTGCCTGAGTAAATCCATATATTCACATACATGTTGTTTATGTTGTGGGTGACCTGTAAAAGTTTTGATTTTTCGATAGATCTTTCTCACTCTGTTTGTTAAGCGCCTAGACGGTTTCAAGTTGTTTTTAAACTCTGTTAGCTGCCCCAATTCCCTTCTGATGTCATCAATGGACTTTTCCAGCCGGCGTTGCCACCAAGGCTTGAGCTGTTTGTAGTCTTCACCCCGATTGTTCTTTGGGGATTGGATTTGTTGATTGTGACTTCGAAGCACTGCTACCGCTCCACAATAGATGAGAGTGTGAAGTTGTTCCAGCGCTTCGCAGTCTTCAGCATGGTTCTGCAGTAGTAAGTTCACAGCTGCTAGTATGCTGTTAGTGCTCTTATTGGTTCGAAGCTTGGGTAGTTTTGGCCGGTGTATTGGGTTGGTGCCATTAAATTCCGCTAGTGCTTTACAAAGTTCGGTATTATAGTCATTATCGGTGGTTTTGTCGCAATCATTGTTTATCTCCTCAACGCCATCGTGGTCTCCTTGTGCATTCTCCGATTTATGTGTATCCTGATCGGTAATTATGTCATTCTCTCCATCTTGAAGGTCAAGAAGGACTTCACCTCGAATTTGTTGCAACGTCGGACTGGGTAGTAGATTGTTTCTCACAATACTTCGACGTTGGTCAGCAATACGCTGTTCCGTGAGATGGTGAAATTCTGGAAAATGTTCAATGAATGCACGGTGGAGGGCGTATCTGTATGTCGTCATATCAGTTTCCATCTTGGTGATTTTAAAGTAGGAGCGCATAATGAATGAGTTTAGCTCGATAGTCCACTTCATGCGCTTCCTGGGCTTTCCGGCTTTTGTGGTCGTAGATGTGCCGATGTTTCTGGAGTGACGCAACTCCAGAAACATCAGAAGCCGGTGGCGGAGGATCGATGTTGTTTTCCCCCTGAGTGTGGTTCGCAGTACTCCTACTCGGTGTCACGCTGCGCCTACCGCTAACCGAGAAAGAAGGTAAATCATTTTTCGAACAAGCCCTCCTAGCACCAACTTGAACGCGACAAGAGTTTAAGGTGTTGCAATGTCTATTCACCTGACGATTCCTGAGATTTAAGGTCCCGGAATTTACAATCGAATTATTGCTCCCCCCAGAATCCGTGGAGCAGACAGCCGATGTACTAGGTACACTAGCAGTGTGGGATTCTGAGCATTTAGCGCTACCCACCTGGGGTATTCTAGTTTTACAATTCGACATCGTGATTGTCGCATTTTAGACCTACTGCCAGGTGCTGATTCAGCTGCTCCTTACATGGAGAACAGACGCTGTCGGAGTACCGCTCCTTACATGGAGACCGTCGTGTCCTGAAACTAACTGGTTTTGGTTCGCTCCGAGGTATTTAATTTCCTCGAAACCTTCTATATCTAAAAGGCATTCCCCGATCCACCACCTGGGAAAGCGCCCGATAGGGGACCAGTACCCCCAGGGGTTATTTTTTTTTTTTTCGTTTGAATATGGGCATCAACTACTTGGAATTATTAGCCCATGCACAGATGAATTTAGTTCCAGTTTTTAAATATCTCTATAAAGGTTATTTGATCTAAGAAAGGTAAGTACTTTTTTTGCCGCATTTTTATTATTCAAACTTTTTTTTATATTTTCAGGTAAGCATAGCTGCCGCCTGCTAATTGCATATTTGGGGCAATCAATCAGAACATGCTGCACTGTTAATGAGACTCGACAGGTGTTGCATAGAGGTTGCCTTTGTCCTCTCAGCAAATAGCACGAAGTAAGTCTTGTATGACCTATTCTTAGTCTTGTAATTATGGTTTGTTCCTTTCGGCTAAATTCTGTAAATGTGTTTTCTCTTTCGATTGATGACTTTATTTCTTTAAGTTGTGTTTGTTGACTCATCCATTCCCTTTTCCACTTTTGTAATATTTTTTGTTTCAAGTGATTTTGTTGATCTTGGAATCTTACAGGTATGTCTTCAACTTCCTCTCTTTTCGCTGCCTGCTTGGCGGCTTCGTCTACAATTTCGTTGCCTTGAATCCCCACGTGACTGGGTATCCACATAAACTTTACTGTCTTAGCTTGTTCTTGAAGCCAACTTAATGAAGCATGAATTCTTCTGACTAAAGAATCTTTGTTGAAAGTGTTTTCTATCGCTTGAAGTGAACTAAGGGAGTCACAAAATATTAGTGTTGTCTGGATACCCAGTTGATCAATATATTTCAAGGATTGCCATATTGCATATAATTCGCACGTATAAACACTCGAATTCCGGGGGAGAGTCCAAGAGAACTTTTGATTGTTACACACAAAAGCGCTTCCACAACCTTCATCTGTTTTTGAACCATCCGTATAGATAAGATGACATCGTCCCTGCTGTTCCAGTATGAGATTAATTTCTGTCAGATAAATGTCTTTTGTGTTATCTTGTTTTTTGTAAATAGTACATTCCTTGTAGACATGTGGTTTATTATTTGCCCATGGCGCAATCTCATACTCATCAATAGGGTATGTGCTGGTCAATTCTTCCTGTAAGCTTTCAATTAGTTCATGAAGTCTTCGAGTTGCTGGTCTGGTAATAGTGCTACGACCGTCAAACACGTCCAACTGCTCTTTTGAGAACATCTTAGTATATACTGGGTGTGACTGTTGAGACCACATCTTAATTGCGTAGTTACTTAACAGGGTTTGTCTTCGATATTTTAAAGGAGGTACACCCGTTTCACTGCATAAAGAAAAATATGGGCTTGTTCGGAATGCTCCCAATGCAAATCTTAAAGCTTTTCCTTGTATTGATTCTAAAATTTGTAGTTTTGATTTTCGTGCGGATGAATATATAATCGACCCGTAATCAATTTTAGAGAGAATTATAGATTTGTATAATGTTATTAGCATTTTCCTGTCGCAGCCCCAAGTTAAATGTGCCATCACTTTTATGAAGTTTAACCTTCTATTACATTTATCTGCAATATATTGAATATGTTCCTTCCAGTATAACTTTCTATCCAATATTAGACCCAAAAATTTTGTTGATTTTTTTTGAATAATCCCTGCCTCATATAAGTTAATGTTAGGTTCCTGATGTCGTTTTCTCAGTCTGCAAAAGTAAATGAGGTGGGTTTTATCTGTAGAAAATTTAAAACCACTTCTCTCTGCATTTGGCGCGATTTGGTCCACTGCCTGCTGAATTTTATTTTCTAAATGTTCGGTTGGATCTCCTTTAACAAATATGGCTATGTCATCCACAAACAAACTTCGTCCTACTTCTTCGGATACGTTTTCGAAGATACCGTTTATAGCTATTGCAAATAGAATAGCACTCAAAGGGGAACCTTGAGGGACACCATTTTGCAGTATTCTTGTCTCTGAAAACGTTTGATTGAATTGAACTTCGAATAATCTATCAGAGAGAAAACTCTCAATGTATTTTGGCAACTCCCCTCTAAAGCCCCAATCATACATTTTTCTCAATATTCCGTACCTCCATGTTGTGTCGTATGCTTTCTCCAAATCAAAAAATACTGCCAGAATATGTTTCCTTTCGGCAAAGGCAGTTTGGATTTCGTGTTCCATGTAGACCAATTGGTCCGTTGTTGAACGGTTTTTTCTAAAGCCCATTTGATATTCTGTTAATAGTTTCTTGTTTTCCAAAGTCCACATTAGCCTAGTAGCGACCATTTTTTCCAGTACTTTTCCTAAACAACAAGTTAGTGATATAGGTCGATAGCTTGAGGGGTTTTGCAGATCTTTGCCAAATTTAGGAATAGGTTTCACTATGGCTGTTTTCCATTTGCTTGGGTAAGTATGTGTTTTCCATATTTTATTATAGATATAAACCAACTGGTTTTTTATGTTTTCAGGAAGGTGTTCAATTAATTCGTACGTGATGTCATCACAACCCGGAGCAGTGTTTTTTGATGAGTGAAGTGCTTCTTCCACTTCCACTAATGTGAAAGGAGCATTATACAAGTAGTTGTGCCTGCCAGAGAAGTCTAAACATATATTTTCTTGTTGAAATTTAATATTTTTAAATATTTGACTGTAGTTATCTGTCGCGCTTACTTCTTCAAACTGTTTGCTAAAACATTCAGCTATTTGTTGAGGGTCACATATGGAAGTATTATTTATAGTTAGAGAAGGGCTCAGTGACTGAAAGCTTTTCCCAATTATCTTCCTAGTTTTCTGCCAAACCTCTGTCATTGGAGTATCATGTCTAACGGTTACTAAATATTCGTTCCAGCTATTCCTTTTGCTCTTTACAACAATATATCTTGCTTTCGCTTTCAATCTTTTGAAATCTAGCAGATTTTCTATTGTTGGACGCTTCTTGAAAATATTATATGCCTGATGTTTATTTTTAATAGCAATAGCAACATCTTTGTTCCCCCAGGGGACATTTCTTTTTCTTTGTATACCTCCTGATTTTGGTATTGATTCGTTCGCAGCTAAAGTTATACTTTTTGTGAAAGATTCGACTTGTGCCGCAACTGACGTGAAATGTTGTATACTATTCTGATGTTCGAATACGCTTGTATATTTACCCCAGTCGGCTTTCTTCAAGATCCACCTTTGAATAGTTATATCTTTTGTAAACCTATTCGCAAATTCTAGAGATATTGGTAAATGTTCATCTGCATATTTTCCTAATGTACTCCATTTTACTAAGGGGGTTATATCTGGTGTACATATTGATAGATCTATTGCTGACATATTATTGGATCTTGTGTTTATGTATGTACCTTCCCCTGTATTTAGTATGGTTAAATCGAAGTCATCTACCAATTGTTTTACTAATCTTCCCCTCGCATCTGTTTTATTTGATCCCCACAATGTGTTGTGAGAGTTAAAGTCACTTACTATTAGGAAAGGAGGTGTTAGCTGTTGAATCCGATTTTCCATTTCAGCATAGCTCCATTGAATATCAGGTAGATAAATATTACAAATCGTAATTTGTTGTGGGTATTGCACACGGATTGCAGCTGCTTGAAGGTTTGTGTTTAGTCCGACTTCACTGACGTTCAAGTTATCTTTTACTAAAAACATCACTCCTCCTCTAGCCCTTATGTTTGGGGCTACATCACAACGGTAAGAGTTATATCCTCTTGTTGAGAACCTTTCACCTGGCTTCAAATGTGTCTCCTGTAAGCACATAATTATTGGTGATTTCTCCACCAGCATTTGTTTTATTTCAGGATAGTGTGTCTTACATCCGTTACAATTCCACTGAACTATATTAATTGGGTTATCGAATATTGGCATAAAATTTTATATTTTCTGGCAGAGATTCTTTTAAGAGTTTGAAAACTGTATAAAAGAAATATTATATATATATAGTATAAAAATGTGTAGTATAAATAAAATAATCGAAAAAAATTGTAATTAATAAATATATCTTTGTAAATAATGAATATATTTGTAAAATAATTGATGAAAATATCTTTGTATGAATAAATGGTTAAAATAATATTCAATATTTCAACTGAACAGTTCAAAAGGACATATCTGACCTTTGACTGCTTGCTGGATTATTTTCATTGACATGTTTGCTTCGCCGAGGCTTGCCTTTGGGCCAGCCCGGTTTCTTTTTTTTTGCTACTATTACTTTGTGTTTCACTTGTTACTGACTCAACCTCAGAGCTGTCTGTTTTATTTCGTTTTGGATATTGTGACTGGGATAATTCGTGTTGTGATAAGTTAGAGACGGGTTTGGGGTACTGGGACGGGATTATGGGGTTTATTTGTAATTGTTTTTTTATCTCGTTGATTATCTTGGGAACAATGTCGTTTACTATATCTTTGATATTGGTACTCACAGTGTTTGTAGAGGAGCGATTCATGCTGGCTTGAGCATATGAAATGTTTGGTTTAGGAGTATCAATCACTACCTTCCCTCGTGCTTCAATATATGACAGATTTTCTTTAACCTTGAGTTCCTGAATTGCGACCTCTCGTTTATATATTGGACAGTCCTTGGAACTGGCAGAGTGAGGACCATTACAGTTTGCGCATTTTATTTGAGGTTGACATGGATTACCGGTATGTAAAGGATGTCCACATATACAAATTTGTTCTTTTGTGCATGATAAAGACGTATGTCCGAAAAGTTGACAGCGAAAACATCTCAGTGGAGAGGGGTACAGAGAGTTTGTAAAAAGCAACTTTAACTTCTTTTGGAAGTTTTGGTGTATTAAAGGTCAAAATATGATTTGGGGTGTCTTTAAGTTCTCCATCTCGTTTAGATTTAATTCTCCTTACAGCAATTATACCTTGTTCTTTGGTTTCATTCAGGATTTATGCTTCTGTGCAGTTTAACAAATCTCTACAATATACTATACCTTTAGAATAGTTCAGTCTAGAGTGCGGAATGACTTCAATATCAAAATCTAGAAATTTTGTTAGCTGGCTTATTCGTCTTGATTGGGCGGCTGAAACGGTTTCAATTAGTAGGCCTTCTTTAGCTTTTTGCACTTTTTTAACTTCTCCTGCGATTCCATATAAATACTTACTACTACTTACCTACTAATCTGGAAAGGATTTGCGTTTTGGTTCGCTCCGAGGTATTTAATTTCCTCGATACCTTCTATATCTAAAAGGCATTCCCCGATCCACCACCCCCACGGGTTATTATTATTATTATTTCCAACTCAAGTGTACTCTTGCTCAGCTCTTGCTGGTAATGTTCACCTATCCCGAGCGTGTGTAAACGCAAATGGGATTAGGCACAGCTGTTACATATTTAGAAATTTACGGACAGTGTGACAAGTATTCAAAATTGCAGCCTTCTGCAGATCGATATATGTGTTTTTGTGAAGACCTAGTTTGGTGAGGCTGTCTTGTAGAGTTTTGGGGATTAGTCCCGTAGATGAAACGATGACCGTCACCACCTCTACTTTCTCTGCCTGCCACATCTGTCCTACCTCAATTGCAAGATCGGTGTATTTTGCAATTTTCTCGTTGTATTTGTCTAACATATTGTTGTTATTGGGTACAGCAACATCCACTAGAAGAACCGAGTTAGCTTTTTTATCCACAACTACAATATCAGGCCGGTTATTCGTCACCCGTCTATCGGTGATAATTGACCTATAGTAGTATAGTCTAAAATCAGCATTCTCTAGAACTGCATGCGGATGGTACTTGTAATAAGGCGTGTAGGTGTTAACTAATCCAAATTTGTTGGCCAATTTTTGATGGATGATGTTGCAAAGTTGATTGTGTCTGCGTAGGTAATCAATGTTAGCTATGGCTGAACATCCCGACGTAATGTGTTGTATCGTCTCTGTTGTTTGTTGACACCTTCTGCACTTGTCCGACACGATGTTTGGATCTCTTATAACAAATTTCTTGTAATTGTTGGTATTAATAACTTGGTCTTGGATCGCCATCATAAATCCTTCTGTTTCTGGAAACAATGTTCCATCAGAGAGCCACTTATTTGATGCTTCCTTGTCGATATATGGTTGATCGAGGTCGTGATGATGTCGACCATGAAGCGCTTTCTGGGCCCACTCCGCCTGTTGGTCAGAGTCTGTAACGATTTCAAGTTTTTTAACAGGGTTTACAAGATCTAAGGGGGAATAGTTTTTATCTGCTTTCGCGACCAGCTCATGCAATTTAGATGTTTGAGCCTTGCCAATGAAGAACTTTTGGAGTTTAAATATTTGATTATAATGTAAATTAACTATGTCCGTTAAAGCTCTCCCTCCCTCTTTTCTTGGTAATGTGGTCCTAATAACTGATGATGTCGGGTGGTGACATTTGTGTTTGGTCATCATGGTTCGCGTTGTTCTTTGAATATCTTCCAGTTCTGTTTTTGTCCACTTCAGAATTCCAAATGAGTATGTCAGGATCGGTATGGCGTAGGTGTTAATTGCTTTGGCGAGATTTCCTGCGTTCAACTGGGATTTCAATAAAGCAGTTATCCTTTGAGTGAACTGTCCTCGAATTTTGGTTTTTGCTTGCTTCTGGTCAAGAAGCTTAGCTTGCTGAAATCCTAGATATTTGTAGGTTTCACCATTTTGCATGGCATTTATAATGTTCCCATTAGGTAGTAATACATCTCCGTTAACGATTTTACCCTTCTCGATCTATAAGGTTATGCACTTGTCTAATCCAAATACTTGAAAATTTTTCAGTAATATTAAGTAAATGTTGAATTTGACGCTGGTTTGATGCGTATATTTTGATGTCATCCATGTATAAGAGGTGGGAAACAGTGCAGCTAGTGTTTCTGTTGGCCTTGATTTTAAAGCCGTAATCCGTATCGTTACGTAGATTGGAGAGTGGATTCATTGCCAAACAAAACCAAAGTGGACTCAGGGAGTCGCCTTGGAAGATCCCCCTACGGATAGAAATTTCATCAGTTTCGAGGTATTGACCATTTATTTTTAAATGAAGGTTCGTTCGCCAGTGCTTCATCGATGATTCAAGAAAAGTAACAAGAGTGGGGTGTACTTTGTAAATTTGCAAAACTTTAACAAGCCAGGAATGTGGAACGCTATCAAATGCTTTCCTATAATCTACGAAAGCCGTGTAGATGTTGCGCTGTTCCTTCTGCGCCTGTTTTAGTATTACCGAATCGATGATGAGTTGCTCTTTGCAGCCTTGGTGATCTCGTCTGCACCCATTTTGTTCTTCCGACAAGATGTTGTTTTGATCGGCATGTCTGTAAATACGGTTAGTAATGCAAGACGTTAATATTTTATATATAGTTGGAAGGCATGTTATAGGTCTATACTGCGTAGGATCGTGAGTTTGATGCGTTTTGGGAAGCAAGTGGGTCGAACCCAGTGTAAGAAATGGTGGTGTATCTTCTGGATGCTGCAGAATATGTGTAAATGATCTTGCCATTGCTTCATGCAGACTGTCAAACTTCTTATACCAGAAGTTTTGGACATGGTCAACTCCTGGTGTCTTCCAATTACTGGTGCTCTTTATAGCTTCGGTTACCTCGCTTGTTGTCAAGTTAACGAAAGGCATTGGTTCAATGTTTATTTTTTCCTCCTCAGTTCTTATCCAGTGAGCGTTGGATTTATGTTCCATAGGGTTCGACCATAAAGAAGACCAGTACTCCGTAAGCTCATCTTTATTTGGAAGACTTTGGTTGTGATTGTTTACTGTACCGCTTAGTTGTCTGTAAAATAACTTCTGATTGTTATTGAATAAGTAGTTTTGTTGATTCCTTTTCGTGCACTTGACATATCGTGACAAACGTTTGGATTTTGCCTTTAACTTTTGCCTGAGTAAATCCATATATTCACACACATGTTGTTTATGTTGTGGGTGACCTGTAAAAGTTATTTTTTTTTTTTTTGGTAGGAAGGGGAAATCCATTTTACGGACAGAGTGCTGGACTCCTATCTTGACGATATAATACCAGCTAAAACCCCTCCCCTAGAGCGACGACTACTATGGTCATTTGCTCTTAAAATATCACAGGTAAGTAAATTCTTAAATTCTATATCACAGATAAAGTAGGTCTTTGGTTTTCATAATTAGATTTTATCGAACAGGTTGATACTTTTCATAAATCCTAGTGGGATTTCAATAGTATCTTTTTTCAGGTTTTCTTCAGTAGCAGGGTTCAAACCATATCGCTGCCTTTGGTCGTTGAACATTTGACATTCACTGATAATGTGGCTCACTGAGATGATTGAATCGCAGTGATCACACATTGGTGCTGGTTCACCCTTGAGGAGATGTTGGTGTGTAAGTCTAGTGTGCCCTGAGCGGAGTCGGAAAGCTTTAACCGTTTCCAGTCTACATAGTCCTGTGGAAGCATATTTCGTCTGAACTATTGGTTCTACTCTACGAAGTAAGGTATCAGTGTTGTTCCATGTATTTTGCCACTCATCTATGATTTTCAGTCTCAGGTTGTTTCTGAAATCAGATCTCTGCACACCTGCTTGATTGGCATTTTGGTCTTCAATGAGAATTTTAGGGAATTCTATGTCGAGATTTCTCAGAAATTCCGAATATCGCACTGCAAGCGGACGAGTAATGGTAGGTTTATTGAGGTATATATTTCCTTCCGGAAACAGAAATTCATTGTTTGGATTCCTAGGGTAAGATTTAACGCCTGATAAATAGGATGTCATGAGCATCTTTCTTCTTTGTTCCAGGGGCATTACAGCAGCTTCACAATGGAGACTTTGGATTGGAGTCGTTGGAAATGCATTCAAACAGTAACGTATAGCTAGATTTTGAATTCTTTCTAATCTAATTAACTGATTTTTTCTAGCTGAAGAGTAAACAATGCTACCATAATCAATTTTTGACAATATTAATGCTTTGTATATCATTAGCAGACTTTTCGGGTCAGCTCCCCATTTTGTGTGTGCTAGGACTTTCAAAACATTCAGAAACTGTCTGCATTTGGTGTTAAGATGTCCAATGTGTTCATGCCAGGTAAGTTTGTTGTCAAATATTAATCCTAAGAATTTAATAGTATCCACACACTCTATAGTATTTTCTTTCAGGTATAATAATGGATCGTAATGAGGTTTTCTGAGTCGACAAAAATGTAGACTTTTCGTTTTCTCTTTAGAGAATTGAAAACCAATTTTTTCTCCATTTCTAATGATTTTATTAATGGCTGGTTGCAATACGCGTGTGATGTCACCTACTGTTTTGCCACTACAGAAAATTGCCACATCGTCAACGTAAAGACATTTGTTGATATCTTGATTGATACCTGCGCATATTTCATTGATAGCAATTGCAAAGAGAGTGCAGCTGAGTGTTGAACCTTGTGGGACACCATTTTCTAATAATCTAGTAGTTGAGAAGTCTGTAGCAACTTTTACTTTGAAACATCTATCTTTGAGAAAAGATTCAATAAATAGTGGTAGTTTTCCTTTCAATCCGAATTTAAACAGTTTGTCCAAGATTCCATAACGCCAAGTCATATCGAAGGCTCCTTTAATGTTAAAGAACACCGCTATTAAATGTTGCCTTTTTCGGAATGCTTCCTGAATGGAGTGTTCTAGTAGGACTAAGTGATCTATTGTTGATCTCTTCTTCCTATACCCTGCCTGATAGGAAACTAATATTCCATTATTTTCCAGGTATTCTTGGAGTCTGTTATTCACCATCCTTTCGAGAAGTTTTCCCTTACAGCAGGTAAGACTAATGGGTCGTAGGTTTGATGGTAACAATTTATTTTTATTAGGTTTAGGTATAGGGATAATAACTGCTTCTTTCCAGGACTCAGGGTAAGTACTTTCATTCTATAATTTATTGAATAGCTCTAAAAGTGTTTCTTTAATTTCAGGTGTTAAGTTTTTGAGCATATCATATGAAACTGTATCCGGACCAGGAGCGCCGTTTCTGGATTGCTGAAGGGCTTCTTCTAGCTCTTCCATACTGAATGGTGAGTTGTAATCGAGATTTTCTTCTGTGGAAAAGTCTATATTAACCTCTGATTCAGTTTTCTCTTGTAAAAATCTAGGTTCGTAATTATTTGTGCTGCTCATTCTCTCAAATTGGTTTGCTATCACGTTTGCTATCTCTGTGGGATCATTAGATATGGATCCTGCTTCTGTTTGTATGGAAGTTATCGTGTTACCGGCGTTGATGCCTGATATTGCTTGAACTTTTTTCCAAACAGTTTTTATTTCTGTATCGGGTGTAATTGTAGATGTGTACTGATTCCAGGTATCTCTTTTGTTTTTCAAAATAACTTTTCTTGCTTTTGCTCTAGATTTTTTGAATATTATCAGGTTTTCAGTAGTGGGGTATCTTCTAAATTTATTCAGTGCTTGTTTTTTGAGTTTAGTTACATTTTTTGCTTCTACATTCCACCAAGGTACCGCTTTTTTTCGTTCTTTTTTTCCAGATTTTGGTATACTGTTATTTGCTGCTGTGAGTATACAGGTCGTGACTTTTTCAACAGTCAACTCTGTCGGTGGTTCAAGTGAATTCCTGAACTTTTCCCAGTCAGCTTTCGACGTGTTCCATCTTACGGGTACAGAATGTATGATTTTTGGTTTATCCATTTGAATGTGTATTGGAAAATGGTCACTGTTGTGTAAATCGTCATCAGTACTCCAGACAAGTTTTGGCAGCAAATCACTGGATGCCATTGTGAGGTCTATTGCAGAAAAGTTATTTGATTTTGTGTTGAAGTGTGTTGCAGATCCCGTGTTTAGAAGAGCGAGATCATCTCTTTCCAGCCATGTTTCGAGAATCCGACCTTTAGCATCTGTTTTCAATGAGCCCCAGAGTTTGTTGTGTGAATTGAAGTCTCCCATGAGCACGTATGGTGAAGATAGTTGCCCTGTGATGTGGTCGAGTTGTTCGATCGTCCAATTTGTATCAGGTAAGTAAATATTACAAAGTGTTATTTTAACAGGTCTTATCACTTTAATCGCAACAACTTGTAGTTCAGTATTAATGTTGATCTCTGAGCTGACGACGTCTGATATGATAATAATTGCTACACCACCATGTGCTCTGTTTTGATTGAGAACTTCACGTCTCACTATAGAGTATCCTTTGAGGGAATAAGATTGATTTGGTTTAAGATGTGTTTCTTGCAGAACAAGAAACATGGGATCGTACTCTTGCAACAATTGTTTTATATAACAGTAGCTATTTATACATCCTCTACAATTCCATTGTATAATTCTATCTATATCTGGTTATTGATAGTGATTTGATTTATAATGTTCTGACGGAACGGTTGCAAGATTTGATTTTTTCGGGAGCAGATATATGTGTATATACATACAAATAAATAAATAAATAGATAAACATACAAACAAATAGGTAAAACAAATAAATATGAATAAAGTGTAAAAGGACTAGACAGTATACTAATTTGGTATTATCACAGATAGAGTATTGTGTTGACTAGATATATTGGATGGTTTACGGGGTTTTCCCTTGGGCCACCCTTTTGGTTTTTTAATTTTTTGTGAGGCTGATTTTTCAGCCTCGTTGATCGATTCTTCATCGGTCTCACTTGAACCCTGAGTGTAACTTGGCTCTTTTCTCTTTCTCCTCTCAGATCCCGCTTCGAAGGGTAACGAAGAGACAGATCCTCTTCGGGAGTCTGCCGCCAAGATGGTTTCCTGTTTTGTTTCGAAAAAAGACTTCAGATTTTGAACAATAGCAGGTATCAATTCTTTGACCAGGCTTTCTATACTGAAATTACTATCCGCAGTCTGTCTTTCTTTCACAGGTACAGCAGTAGCTTGAGCATATGAAACGTTTTTTGGTGTTGGAATGACAACTTTTTTCTTTGCTTCAAAGTAGGTGAGTTTTTCTTTGGTTTTTATTTCTTGTATTGTAGCTTCCAATTTATAGACCTGGCAGTCACGTGACCTAGCATTGTGTTTGCCTTGGCAGTTCACACAAGTTACATCAGATTCGCATTTCTGGCCTTCATGTGGAGGTTTGCCACATACGCATACTTGCGGATTTGAGCAACTTCCTGCACTATGACCGAATTTCTGACATTTGTAGCATCTCAGTGGTGCTGGTATGTACAGTCTCACTGGTAGATGATGATATGCAATCTTAATGTAATTTGGAAGCTTTGAGGTATTGAAGGTGAGTATGTGGGATGGACTGTCTCGCAACTGACCGTTGACCCTTGTTTTTATTCTTCTTACTGCTGTTACTCCTTTACATGCTAGTTCTTCAAGAATTTCTTCTTCAGTGCAATTCAGAAGATCTTTGCAGTTAACAACACCCTTGCAAGTATTCAAACCAGTATGGGGCTCAACTGTTATCTCAAAGTCGATCATTTTGGTGAGTTTTAGCAGTCTGCTAGACTGTGATGCTGATACTGTTTCGACTAGAAGACCACTCTGTATTTTTTTAATCTGTTTAAGTTCGCCTACCAAGCCATAAAGAGACTTCTGAATGGCAAAAGGACTAACTTTGAAGAAATCTTGCTTATCTTGCCTTTTGATGACCAGAAACCGGGCTAGGGGCTCCTTCTCCTGGTTCATTACATTTTTCCTTTCTGCTGAGATATTTATAGTAGCACTGTTCATTTGCTTTTTCAATGGAGGTGTTCGTGCCACTGAATCACATCTTTGAAAAGGATTTATCTCCGACGTATTCTGTTTGTCTACATTTGAGGAAGTAGACGATCCTGTGTTTGTTTGAATGGAATTTGCGCTCATTTCATTCCCACGAGTTGCCTAGGAAGTAAATGGTCGCCCGCAGCAGAGCCTGGATGCTACGGGAAGGCTGATTACGACCGAAGGGCGCCCAGTTTTCGGAAGGTTGCCGTTTACGACTCTTTCACGTAGAGCCATTCATCCCTCAGCACGGCGACATTACACCTTGGATTACGGTTTTGTTTTAGGGGTAAACTCCCCTAGCTAGGGTACCTCGGGCTTGCCACACCCGTGCCTGACAGAAGTTGCCAGACCCCTGAGGGGTATTATTATTATTATTATTATTAATATTATTATTATTATTATTATTATTATTATTATTATTATTATTATTATTATTATTATTATTATTATTATTATTATTATTATTATTATTATTATTATTATTATTATTATTATTATTATTATTATTATTATTATTATTATTATTATTATTATTATTATTATTATTATTATTATTATTCAACTTAAAAATTCATCATGCATTGATTATTACGGTATGAATAGTGCCATGCTAAAATCTGCTAGTGACTGTCTAGCAGAACCGCTGAGTGTTCTTTATAATAAGTGTATCGTTGAGGGATCATGGCCCGATGCTTTGAAAATCAGTAAAGTTATACCGTTATACAAAACGGGTGATACTAATATTCCCGATAATTACAGACCTATTGCCATAGTACCTGTCATTGGAAAGGTATTTGAAATAATTTTAAAGGAGAGGCTTGTGTGTTATTTGGAATCGAAAAACATCCTTGCTGATTCACAATTCGGATTCCGCAAAAACAAATCCACTGTAAAAGCTATACTTGCCATCATTGATAAAGTAGTGGAGGGCCTTGACGAGGGCAACGATACTAACGTTGTGTTGTGTGACCTCACCAAGGCCTTTGACTGTATGAATATCAATATACTATCAAATAAATTAGAGTATTACGGCATTAGGCAGAATCAGTTAAATCTTTTTTCATCTTATCTGACAAACCGTATGCAATATGTTAGCTGCAATAATGTAGATTCGGATCTATTACCCATTCAGAGGGGAGTACCACAGGGTTCTGTATTGGGCCCTTTGTTGTTTCTAATATATGTGAACGATCTTTCAGCCAATTTACAGTCTGGCAGTTGTCTACAGTTCGCGGATGATACTTCCTTCGTAGCTGACGAGGAGTCTGACACGAGCGAATGCATCTCTGCTATAGAAGAATGGTTCTCAAGTAATGAGCTGAAGCTGAATAAACAAAAAACACAGCAGATTACGTTTACTTCAAATAAACGAATATGTGCATCAGAACCAGTGAAGCTCTTGGGCATCACACTTGATACACGATTACATTGGACTCCTCAAATTAATACATTGGCAAATAAATTATCTTCTCAGCTGTTCGCACTGAGACAACTTAGTTATTCTCTGAATAAGCAAGTTATAAGATCAGTGTATTTTGCAACTATCCACAATGTACTAAATTACGGTGTACTTTTGTGGGGTAACAGTTCATCAGCGAACAAAATTTTTTCATTGCAGAAGGCAGCAATTCGCACAATCGATAACGCGGATTATAATGCCACGTGTCGTCCTCTCTTTAAAAAATTCGAGATTCTTCCGCTCCCATGTGTGTATATTTTACAGACAATCTTATACATCCATGAACACAAGGATGCGTTGGTTTCTCACTCTGATGTTCATAATTACGACACAAGGAACGCAATGA
This sequence comes from Lochmaea crataegi, assembly GCA_947563755.1. Classification (NCBI taxonomy): domain Eukaryota; kingdom Metazoa; phylum Arthropoda; class Insecta; order Coleoptera; family Chrysomelidae; genus Lochmaea; species Lochmaea crataegi. The sequence goes on along the minus strand of OX387431.1, from coordinate 29,816,036 downwards.
GTTTATTACCCTTGAAATCTAAATTACACGTTTCACAAAATAATAAATGTGATGTGAGATTGTACAACAAACTACAGAAATACACCAATAGTAATTTTAAAAAGTATACACGGAGAAGATTGCATTCGCTTGTAAAAGATTTTCTTCAGGCTAACTGTTTTTACAGTGTCGATGAGTTCATTAATTTTGTTCATTAGTTTTATTCACCAATTTTGTTCAATAGTTTCATTTATTAATTAAGTTCATTGATTTGTTAATTGAGTAACATGTTTTTGAAGTTTCTGTATTAAATATTTCGTTTACATTATTTTTAATATGTTTGTAACAAAATCAACCCAAATTATTATATGCATTTTGAAGTTTTTTATACAGGTATTGTAGATTTTATATCATATTATCCAATGTGAAATTGTAAAATTATGACTATGTACTTCATGTATGGACGTCAATAAAGCTATCTATCTATCTATCTATCTATTATTATCATCCAATTCAAGTGTACTCTTGCTCAGCTCTTGCTGGTAATGTTGACCTATCCCGAGCGTTTGTAAACGCAAGTGGGATTAGGCACAGCAGTTACATATTTAGAAATTTACGGACGGTGTGACAAGTATTCAAAATTGCAGCCTTCTGCAGATCGATGTATGTGTTTTTGTGAAGACCTAGTTTGGTGAGGCTGTCTTGTAGAGTTTTGGGGATAAGTCCCGTAGATGAAACGATGACCGGCACCACCTCTACTTTCTCTGCCTGCCACATCTGTCCTACCTCAATTGCAAGACCGGTGTATTTTGCAATTTTCTCGTTGTATTTGTCTAAAATATTGTTGTTATTGGGTACAGCAACATCCACTAGGCGAACCGAGTTAGCGTTTTTATCCACAACCACAATATCAGGCCGGTTATTTGTCACCTGTCTATCGGTGATAATTGACCTATCGTAGTATAGTCTAAGATCAGCATTCTCTAGAACTGCATGCGGATGGTACTTGTAATAAGGCGTGTAGGTGTTAACTAATCCAAATTTGTTGGCCAACTTCTGATGGATGATGTTGCAAAGTTGATTGTGCCTGCCTAGGTAATCAATGTTAGCTATGGCTGAACATCCCGACGTAATGTGTTGTATCGTCTCTGTTGTTTGTTGACACCTCCTGCACTTGTCCGATACGATATTTGGATCTCTTATAACAAATTTCTTGTAATTGTTGGTATTAATTACTTGGTCTTGGATCGCCATCATAAATCCTTCTGTTTCTGGAAACAATGTTCCATCAGAGAGCCACTTATTTGATGCTTCCTTGTCGATATATGGTTGATTGAGGTCGTGATGATGTCGACCATGGAGCGCTTTCTGGGCCCACTCTGCCTGTTTGTCAGAGTCTGTAACGATTTCAAGTTTATTATCAGGGTTTAGAAGCTCTAAGGGGGAATAGTTTTTATCTGCTTTCGTGACCAGCTCATGCAATTTAGATGTTTGAGCCTTGCCAATAAAGAATTTTTGGAGTTGGGATATTTGTTTGTAATGTAAATTAACTATGTCCGATAGAGCTCTCCCTCCCTCTTTTCTTGGTAGAGTGGTCCTAATAACTGATGATGTCGGGTGGTGACATTTGTGTTTGGTCATCATGATTCGCGTTGTTCTTTGGATATCTTCCAGTTCTGTTTTTGTCCACTTCAGAATTCCAAATGAGTATGTCAGGACCGGTATCGCGTAGGTGTTAATTGCTTTGGCAAGATTTCCTGCGTTCAACTGGGATTTCAATAAAGCAGTTATCCTTTGAGTGAACTGTCCTCGAATTTTGGTTTTTGCTTGCTTCTGGTCTAGTAGCTTAGCTTGCTGAAATCCTAGATATTTGTAGGTTTCACCATTTTGCATGGCATTTATAATGTTCCCATTAGGTAGTAACACATCTCCGTTAACGATTTTACCCTTCTCGATATTCAAGGTTTTGCACTTGTCTAATCCAAATCCCATTTGTATATCACTGGAAAATTTTTCAGTGATATTAAGTAAATGTTGAATTTGACGCTGGTTTGATGCGTATATTTTGATGTCATCCATGTATAATAGGTGGGAAACAGTGCAGCTAGTGTTCCTGTTGGCTTTGATTTTAAAGCCGTAATCCGTATCGTTGAGTAGCTTAGAAAGTGGATTCATTGCCAAACAAAACCAAAGTGGACTCAGGGAGTCGCCCTGGAAGATCCCCCTACGGATAGAAATTTCATCAGTTTCGAGGTATTGACCATTTATTTGTAAATGAAGGTTCGTTCGCCAGTGCTTCATCGATGATTCAAGAAAAGTAACAAGAGTGGGGTGTACTTTGTAAATTTGCAAAACTTTAACAAGCCAGGAATGTGGAACGCTATCAAATGCTTTTCTATAATCTACGAAAGCCGTGTAGATGTTGCGCTGTTCCTTCTGCGCCTGTTTTAGTATTACCGAATCGATGATGAGTTGTTCTTTGCAGCCTTGGTGATCTCGTCTGCACCCTTTCTGTTCTTCCGACAAGATGTTGTTATGATCCGCATGTCTGTAAATACGGTTAGTAATGCAAGACGTTAATATTTTATATATAGTTGGAAGGCATGTTATAGGTCTATACTGCGTAGGATCGTGAGTTTGATGCGTTTTGGGAAGCAAGTGGGTCGAACCCAGTGTCAGAAATGGTGGAGTATCTTCTGGATGTTGCAGAATATGTGAAAATGATGTTGCCATTGCTTCATGCAGACTGTCAAACTTCTTATACCAGAAGTTTTGGACATTGTCAACTCCTGGTGTCTTCCAACTACTGGTGCTCTTTATAGCTTCGGTTACCTCGCTTGTTGTCAAGTTAACGAAAGGCATTGGTTCAATGTTTATTTTTTCCTCCTCAGTTCTTATCCAGTGAGCGTTGGATTTATGTTCCATAGGGTTCGACCATAAAGAAGACCAGTACTCCGTTAGCTCATCTTTATTTGGAAGACTTTGGTTGTGATTGTTTACTGTACCGCTTAGTTGCCTGTAAAATAACTTCTGATTGTTATTGAATAAGTAGTTTTGTTGTTTCCTTTTCGTGCACTTGACATATCGTGACAAACGTTTGGATTTTGCCTTTAACTTTTGCCTGAGTAAATCCATATATTCACATACATGTTGTTTATCTTGTGGGTGACCTGTAAAAGTTTTGATTTTTCGATAGATCTTTCTCACTCTGTTTGTTAAGCGCCTAGACGGTTTCAAGTTGTTTTTAAACTCTGTTAGCTGCCCCAATTCCCTTCTGATGTCATCAATGGACTTTTCCAGCCAGCATTGCCACCAAGGCTTGAGCTGTTTGTAGTCTTTACCCCGATTGTTCTTTGGGGATTGGATTTGTTGATTGTGACTTCGAAGCACTGCTACCGCTCCACAATAGATGAGAGTGTGAAGTTGTTCCAGCGCTTCGCAGTCTTTGGCATGGTTCTGCAGTAGTAAGTTCACAGCTGCTAGTATGCTGTTAGTGCTCTTATTGGTTCGAAGCTTGGGTAGTTTTGGCCGGTGTATTGGGTTGGTGCCATTAAATTCCGCTAGTGCTTTACAAAGTTCGGTATTATAGTCATTATCGGTGGTTTTGTCGCAATCATTGTTTATTTCCTCAACGCCATTGTGGTCTCCTTGTGCATTCTCCGATTCATGTGTATCCTGATCGGTAATTATGTCATTCTCTCCATCTTGAAGGTCAAGAAGGACTTCACCTCGAATTTGTTGCAACGTCGGACCGGGTAGTAGATTGTTTCTCACAATACTTCGACGTTGGTCAGCAATACGCGGTTCCGTGAGATGGTGAAATTCTGGAAAATGTTTAATGAATGCACGGTGGAGGGCGTATCTGTATGTCGTCATATCAGTTTCCATCTTGGTGATTTTAAAGTAGGAGCGCATAATGAATGAGTTTAGCTCGATAGTCCACTTCATGCGCTTCCTGGGCTTTCCGGCTTTTGTGGTCGTAGATGTGCCGACTTGCGTCACTCCAGAAACATCAGAAGCCGGTGGCGGAGGATCGATGTTGTTTTCCCCCTGAGTGTGGTTCGCAGTAGCCCTACTCGGTGTCACGCTGCGCCTACCGCTAACCGAGGAAGAAGGTAAATCATTTTTCGAACAAGCCCTTCTAGCACCAACTTGAACGCGACAAGAGTTTAAGGTGTTGCAATGTCGATTCACCTGACGATTTCTGAGATTTAAGGTCCCGGAATTTAAAATCGAATTATTGCTTCCCCCAGAATCCGTGGAGCAGACAGCCCATGTACTAGGTACACTAGCAGTGTGGGATTCTGAACATTTAGCACTACCCACCTGGGGTAATCTAGTTTTACAATTCGACATCGTGATTGTCGCATTTTAGACCTACTGCCAGGTGCTGATTCAGCCGCTCCTTACATGGAGAACAGACGCTGTCGGAGTACCGCTCCTTACATGGAGACCGTCGTGTCCTGAAACTAACTGGTTTTGGTTCGCTCCGAGGTATTTAATTTCCTCGATACCTTCTATATCTAAAAGGCATTCCCCGATCCACCACCTGGGGAAGCGCCCGATAGGGGACCAGTACCCCCACGGGTTATTATTATTATTATTATTATTTCCAATTCAAGTGTACTCTTGCTCAGCTCTTGCTGGTAATGTTCACCTATCCCGAGCGTGTGTAAACGCAAATGGGATTAGGCACAGCAGTTACATATTTAGAAATTTACGGACAGTGTGACAAGTATTCAAAATTGCAGCCTTCTGCAGATCGATGTATGTGTTTTTGTGAAGACCTAGTTTGGTGAGGCTGTCTTGTAGAGTTTTGGGAATTAGTCCCGTAGATGAAACGATGACTGGCACCACCTCTACTTTCTCTGCCTGCCACATCTGTCCCACCTCAATTGCAAGATCGGTGTATTTTGCAATTTTCTCGTTGTATTTGTCTAACATATTGTTGTTATTGGGTACAGCAACATCCACTAGAAGAACCGAGTTAGCTTTTTTATCCACAACTACAATATCAGGCCGGTTATTCGTCACCCGTCTATCGGTGATAATTGACCTATCGTAGTATAGTCTAAAATCAGCATTCTCTAGAACTGCATGTGGATGGTACTTGTAATAAGGCGTGTAGGTGTTAACTAATCCAAATTTGTTGGCCAACTTCTGATGAATTATGTTGCACAGTTGGTTGTGCCTGCGTAGGTAATCAATGTTAGCTATGGCTGAACATCCCGACGTAATGTGTTGTATCGTCTCTGTTGTTTGTTGACACCTTCTGCACTTGTCCGACACGATGTTTGGATCTCTTATAACAAATTTCTTGTAATTATTGGTATTAATTACTTGGTCTTGGATCGCCATCATAAATCCTTCTGTTTCTGGAAACAATGTTCCATCAGAGAGCCACTTATTTGATGCTTCCTTGTCGATATATGGTTGATTGAGGTCGTGATGATGTCGACCATGGAGCGCTTTCTGGGCCCACTCTGCCTGTTTGTCAGAGTCTGAAACGATTTCAAGTTTATTATCAGGGTTTACAAGATCTAAGGGGGAATAGTTTTTATCTGCTTTCGCGACCAGCTCATGCAATTTAGATGTTTGAGCCTTGCCAATGAAGAATTTTTGAAGTTGGGATATTTGTTTGTAATGTAAATTAACTATGTCCGTTAGAGCTCTCCCTCCCTCTTTTTTTGGTAGTGTGGTCCTAATAACTGATGATGTCGGGTGGTGACATTTGTGTTTGGTCATCATGGTTCGCGTTGTTCTTTGAATATCTTCCAGTTCTGTTTTTGTCCACTTCAGAATTCCAAATGAGTATGTCAGGATCGGTATGGCGTAGGTGTTAATTGCTTTGGCGAGATTTCCTGCGTTCAACTGGGATTTCAATAAAGCAGATATCCTTTGAGTGAACTGTCCTCGAATTTTGGTTTTTGCTTGCTTCTGGTCTAGTAGCTTAGCTTGCTGAAATCCTAGATATTTGTAGGTTTCACCATTTTGCATGGCATTTATAATGTTCCCATTAGGTAGTAATACATCTCCGTTAACGATTTTACCCTTCTCGATATTTAAGGTTTTGCACTTGTCTAATCCAAATCCCATTTGTATATCACTGGAAAATTTTTCAGTGATATTAAGTAAATAATGAATTTGACGCTGGTTTGATGCGTATATTTTGATGTCATCCATGTATAAAAGGTGGGAAACAGTGCAGCTAGTGTTCCTGTTGGCTTTGATTTTGAAGCCGTAATCCGTATCGGTAAGTAGCTTGGAAAGTGGATTCATTGCCAAACAAAACCAAAGTGGACTCAGGGAGTCGCCCTGGAAGATCCCCCTACGGATAGAAATTTCATCAGTTTCGAGGTATTGACCATTTATTTGTAAATGAAGGTTCGTTCGCCAGTGCTTCATCGATGATTCAAGAAAAGTAACAAGAATGGGGTGTACTTTGTAAATTTGCAAAACTTTAACAAGCCAGGAATGTGGAACGCTATCAAATGCTTTCCTATAATCTACGAAAGCCGTGTAGATGTTGCGCTGTTCCTTCTGGGCCTGTTTTAGTATTACCGAATCGATGATGAGTTGTTCTTTGCAGCCTTGGTGATCTCGTCTGCACCCTTTCTGTTCTTCCGACAAGATGTTGTTATGATCCGCATGTCTGTAAATACGGTTAGTAATGCAGGACGTTAATATTTTATATATAGTTGGGAGGCATGTTATAGGTCTATACTGCGTAGGATCGTGAGTTTGATGCGTTTTGGGAAGCAAGTGGGTCGAACCCAGTGTCAGAAATGGTGGAGTATCTTCTGGATGTTGCAGAATATGTGTAAATGATCTTGCTATTGCTTCATGCAGACTGTCAAACTTCTTATACCAGAAGTTTTGGACATTGTCAACTCCTGGTGTCTTCCAACTACAGGTGCTCTTTATAGCTTCGGTTACCTCGCTTGTTGTCAAGTTAACGAAAGGCATTGGTTCAATGTTTATTTTTTCCTCCTCAGTTCTTATCCAGTGAGCGTTGGATTTATGTTCGATAGGGTTCGACCATAAAGAAGACCAGTACTCCGTTAGCTCATCTTTATCTGGGAGACTTTGGTTGTGATTGTTTACAGTACCGCTTAGTTGCCTGTAAAATATCTTCTGATTGTTATTGAATAAGTAGTTCTGTTGTTTCCTTTTCGTGCACTTGACATATCGTGACAAACGTTTTGATTTTGCCTTTAACTTTTGCCTGAGTGAATCGATATATTCACATACATGTTGTTTATGTTGTGGGTGACCTGTATAAGTGTTGATTCTTCGATAGATCTTCCTCACTCTGTTTGTTAAGCGCCTAGACGGTTTCAAGTTGTTTTTAAACTCCGTAAGCTGCCCCAATTCCCTTCTGATGTCATCAATGGTCTTTTCCAGCCGGCGTTGCCACCAAGGCTTGAGCTGTTTGTAGTCTTTACCCCGATTGTTCTTTGGGAATTGGATTTGTTGATTGTGACTTCGAAGCACTGCTACCGCTCCACAATAGATGAGAGTGTGAAGTTGTTCCAGCGCTTCGCAGTCTTTAGCATAGTTCTGCAGTAGTAAGTTCACAGCTGCTAGTATGCTGTTAGTGCTCTTATTGGTTCGCAGCTTTGGTAATTTTGGCCGGTGTATTGGGTTGGTGCCATTAAATTCCGCTAGTGCTTTACAAAGTTCGGTATTATAGTCATTATCGGTGGTTTTGTCGCAATCATTGTTTATTTCCTCAACGCCATTGTGGTCTCCTTGTGCATTCTCCGATTTATGTGTATCCTGATCGGTAATTATGTCATTCTCTCCATCTTGAAGGTCAAGAAGGACTTCACCTCGAATTTGTTGCAACGTCGGACCGGGTAGTAGATTGTTTTTCACAATACTTCGACGTTGGTCAGCAATACGCTGTTCCGTGAGATGGTGAAATTCTGGAAAATGTTCAACGAATGCACGGTGGAGGGCGTATCTGTATGTCGTCATATCAGTTTCCATATTCGTGATTTTAAAGTAGGAGCGCATAATGAATGAGTTTAGCTCGATAGTCCACTTCATGCGCTTCCTGGGCTTTCCGGCTTTTGTGGTCGTAGATGTGCCGACTTGCGTCACTCCAGAAACATCAAAAGCCGGTGGCGGAGGATCGATGTTGTTTTCCCCCTGAGTGTGGTTCGCAGTAGCCCTACTCGGTGTCACGCTGCGCCTACCGCTAACCGAGGAAGAAGGTAAATCATTTTTCGAACAAGCCCTTCTAGCACCAACTTGAACGCGACAAGAGTTTGAGGTGTTGCAATGTCGATTCACCTGACGATTCCTGAGATTTAAGGTCCCGGAATTTACACTCGAATTATTGTTCCCCCCAGAATCCGTGGAGCAGACAGCCGATGTACTAGGTACACAAGCAGTGTGGGATTCTGAGCATTTAGCTCTACCCACCTGGGGTAATCTTGTTTTACAATTCGACATCGTGATTGTCGCATTTTAGACCTACTGCCAGGTGCTGATTCAGCCGCTCCTTACATGGAGAACAGACGCTGTTGGAGTACCGCTCCTTACATGGAGACCGTCGTGTCCTGAAACTAACTGGTTTTGGTTCGCTCCGAGGTATTTAATTTCCTCGATACCTTCTATATCTAAAAGGCATTCCCCTATCCACCACCTGGGGAAGCGCCCGATAGGGGACCAGTACCCCCACGGGTATTATTATTATTATTATTATTATTATTATTATTATTATTATTATTATTATTATTATTATTATTATTATTATTATTATTATTATTATTATTATTATTATTATTATTATTATTATTATTATTATTATTATCATTATTATTATTATTATTATTATTATTATTATTATTATTATTATTATTATTATTATTATTATTATTATTTCCAATTCAAGTGTACTCTTGCTCAGCTTTTGCTGGTAATGTTCACCTATCCCGAGCGTTTGTAAACGCAAATGGGATTAGGCACAGCAGTTACATATTTAGAAATTTACGGACAGTGTGACAAGTATTCAAAATTGCAGCCTTCTGCAGATCGATGTATGTGTTTTTGTGAAGACCTAGTTTGGTGAGGCTGTCTTGTAGAGTTTTGGGGATTAGTCCCGTAGATGAAACGATGACCGGCACCACCTCTACCCTCTCTGCATGCCACATCTGTCCTACCTCAATTGCAAGATCGGTGTATTTTGCAATTTTCTCGTTGTATTTGTCTAACATATTGTTGTTATTGGGTACAGCAACATCCACTAGAAGAAACGAGTTAGCTTTTTTATCCACAACTACAATATCAGGCCGGTTATTCGTCACCCGTCTATCGGTGATAATTGACCTATCGTAGTATAGTCTAAAATCAGCATTCTCTAGAACTGCATGAGGATGGTACTTGTAATAAGGCGTGTAAGTGTTAACTAATCCAAATTTGTTGGCCAACTTCTGATGAATGATGTTGCACAGTTGGTTGTGCCTGCGTAGGTAATCAATGTTAGCTATGGCTGAACATCCCGACGTAATGTGTTGTATCGTCTCTGTTGTTTGTTGACACCTTCTGCACTTGTCCGACACGATGTTTGGATCTCTGATAACAAATTTCTTGTAATTGTTGGTATTAATAACTTGGTCTTGGATCGCCATCATAAATCCTTCTGTTTCTGGAAACAATGTTCCATCAGAGAGCCACTTATTTGATGCTTCCTTGTCGATATATGGTTGATTGAGGTCGTGATGATGTCGACCATGAAGCGCTTTCTGGGCCCACTCCGCCTGTTTGTCAGAGTCTGTAACGATTTCAAGTTTATTATCAGGGTTTACAAGATCTAAGGGGGAATAGTTTTTATCTGCTTTCGCGACCAGCTCATGCAATTTAGATGTTTGAGCCTTGCCAATGAAGAACTGTTGGAGTTTAGATATTTGTTTGTAATGTAAATTAACTATGTCCGTTAGAGCTCTCCCTCCCTCTTTTCTTGGTAGTGTGGTCCTAATAACTGATGATGTCGGGTGGTGACATTTGTGTTTGGTCATCATGGTTCGCGTTGTTCTTTGAATATCTTCCAGATCTGTTTTTGTCCACTTCAGAATTCCAAATGAGTATGTCAGGACCGGTATGGCGTAGGTGTTAATTGCTTTGGCAAGATTTCCTGCGTTCAACTGGGATTTCAATAAAGCAGTTATCCTTTGAGTGAACTGTCCTCGAATTTTGGTTTTTGCTTGCTTCTGGTCTAGTAGCTTAGCTTGCTGAAATCCTAGATATTTGTAGGTTTCACCATTTTGCATGGCATTTATAATGTTCCCATTAGGTAGTAACACATCTCCGTTAACGATTTTACCCTTCTCGATATTCAAGGTTTTGCACTTGTCTAATCCAAATCCCATTTGTATATCACTGGAAAAATTTTCAGTGATATTAAGTAAATGTTGAATTTGACGCTGGTTTGATGCGTATATTTTGATGTCATCCATATATAAAAGGTGGGAAACAGTGCAGCTAGTGTTCCTGTTGGCTTTGATTTTAAAGCCGTAATCCGTATCGTTAAGTAGTTTGGAAAGTGGATTCATTGCCAAACAAAACCAAAGTGGACTCAGGGAGTCGCCCTGGAAGATCCCCCTACGGATAGAAATTTCATCAGTTTCGAGGTATTGACCATTTATTTGTAAATGAAGGTTCGTTCGCCAGTGCTTCATCGATGATTCAAGAAAAGTAACAAGAGTGGGGTGTACTTTGTAAATTTGCAACACTTTAACAAGCCAGGAATGTGGAACGCTATCAAATGCTTTCCTATAATCTACGAAAGCCGTGTAGATGTTGCGCTGTTCCTTCTGCGCCTGTTTTAGTATTACCGAATCGATGATGAGTTGTTCTTTGCAGCCTTGGTGATCTCGTCTGCACCCTTTCTGTTCTTCCGACAAGATGTTGTTATGATCCGCATGTCTGTAAATACGGTTAGTAATGCAAGACGTTAATATTTTATATATAGTTGGAAGGCATGTTATAGGTCTATACTGCGTAGGATCGTGAGTTTGATGCGTTTTGGGAAGCAAGTGGGTCGAACCCAGTGTCAGAAATGGTGGTGTATCTTCTGGATGATGCAGAATATGTGTAAATGATCTTGCCATTGCTTCATGCAGACTGTCAAACTTCTTATACCAGAAGTTTTGGACATTGTCAACTCCTGGTGTCTTCCAACTACTGGTGCTCTTTATAGCTTCGGTTACCTCGCTTGTTGTCAAGTTAACGAAAGGCATTGGTTCAATGTTAATTTTTTCCTCCTCAGTTCTAATCCAGTGAGCGTTGGATTTATGTTCGATAGGGTTCGACCATAAAGAAGACCAGTACTCCGTTAGCTCATCTTTATCTGGGAGACTTTGGTTGTGATTGTTTACAGTACCGCTTAGTTGCCTGTAAAATAACTTCTGATTGTTATTGAATAAGTAGTTCTGTTGTTTCCTTTTCGTGCACTTGACATATCGTGACAAACGTTTTGATTTTGCCTTTAACTTTTGCCTGAGTGAATCGCTATATTCACATACATGTTGTTTATGTTGTGGGTGACCTGTATAAGTGTTGATTCTTCGATAGATCTTCCTCACTCTGTTTGTTAAGCGCCTAGACGGTTTCAAGTTGTTTTTAAATTCTGTAAGCTGCCCCAATTCCCTTCTGATGTCATCAATGGACTTTTCCAGCCGGCGTTGCCACCAAGGCTTGAGCTGTTTGTAGTCTTTACCTCGATTGTTCTTAGGGGATTGGATCTGTTGATTGTGACTTCGAATCACTGCTACCGCTCCACAATAGATGAGAGTGTGAAGTTGTTCCAGCGCTTCGCAGTCTTTAGCATAGTTCTGCAGTAGTAAGTTCACAGCTGCTAGTATGCTGTTAGTGCTCTTATTGGTTCGAAGCTTGGGTAGTTTTGGCCGGTGTATTGGGTTGGTGCCATTAAATTCCGCTAGTGCTTTACAAAGTTCGGTATTATAGTCATTATCGGTGGTTTTGTCGCAATCATTGTTTATTTCCTCAACGCCATTGTGGTCTCCTTGTGCATTCTCCGATTTATGTGTATCCTGATCGGTAATTATGTCATTCTCGCCATCTTGAAGGTCAAGAAGGACTTCACCTCGAATTTGTTGCAACGTCGGACCGGGTAGTAGATTGTTTTTCACAATACTTCGACGTTGGTCAGCAATACGCTGTTCCGTGAGATGGTGAAATTCTGGAAAATGTTCAACGAATGCACGGTGGAGGGCGTATCTGTATGTCGTCATATCAGTTTCCATATTCGTGATTTTAAAGTAGGAGCGCATAATGAATGAGTTTAGCTCGATAGTCCACTTCATGCGCTTCCTGGGCTTTCCGGCTTTTGTGGTCGTAGATGTGCCGACTTGCGTCACTCCAGAAACATCAGAAGCCGGTGGCGGAGGATCGATGTTGTTTTCCCCCTGAGTGTGGTTCGCAGTAGCCCTACTCGGTGTCACGCTGCGCCTACCGCTAACCGAGGAAGAAGGTAAATCATTTTTCGAACAAGCCCTTCTAGCACCAACTTGAACGCGACAAGAGTTTAAGGTGTTGCAATGTCGATTCACCTGACGATTCCTGAGATTTAAGGTCCCGGCATTTACACTCGAATTATTGCTCCCCCCAGAATCCGTGGAGCAGACAGCCGATGTACTAGGTACACAAGCAGTGTGGGATTCTGAGCATTTAGCTCTACCCACCTGGGGTAATCTTGTTTTACAATTCGACATCGTGATTGTCGCATTTTAGACCTACTGCCAGGTGCTAAGTCAGCCGCTCCTTACATGGAGAACAGACGCTGTCGGAGTACCGCTCCTTACATGGAGACCGTCGTGTCCTGAAACTAACTGGTTTTGGTTCGCTCCGAGGTATTTAATTTCCTCGATACCTTCTATATCTAAAAGGCATTCCCCGATCCACCACCTGGGGAAGCGCCCGATAGGGGACCAGTACCCCCACGGGATTATTATTATTATTATTATTATTATTATTATTATTATTATTATTATTATTATTATTATTATTATTATTATTATTATTATTATTATTAATATTATAATTATTATTATTATTATTATTTCCAACTCAAGTGGACTCTTGCTTAGCTTTTGCTGGTAATGTTCACCTATCCCGAGCGTTTGTAAACGCAAATGGGATTAGGCAGAGCAGTCACATATTTAGAAATTTACGGACAGTGTGACAAGTATTCAAAATTGCAGCCTTCTGCAGATCGATGTATGTGTTTTTGTGAAGACCTAGCTTGGTGAGGCTGTCTTGTAGAGTTTTGGGGATTAGTCCCGTAGATGAAACGATGACCGGCCCCACCTCTACTTTCTCTGCATGCCACATCTGTCCTACCTCAATTGCAAGATCGGTGTATTTTGCAATTTTCTCGTTGTATTTGTCTAACATATTGTTGTTATTGGGTACAGCAACATCCACTAGAAGAACCGAGTTAGCTTTTTTATCCACAACTACAATATCAGGCCGGTTATTCGTCACCCGTCTATCGGTGATAATTGACCTATCGTAGTATAGTCTAAAATCAGCATTCTCTAGAACTGCATGAGGATGGTACTTGTAATAAGGCGTGTAAGTGTTAACTAATCCGAATTTGTTGGCCAACTTCTGATGAATGATGTTGCACAGTTGGTTGTGCCTGCGTAGGTAATCAATGTTCTATGGCTGAACATCCCGACGTAATGTGTTGTATCGTCTCTGTTGTTTGTTGACACCTTCTGCACTTGTCCGACACGATGTTTGGATCTCTTATAACAAATTTCTTGTAATTGTTGGTATTAATAACTTGGTCTTGGATCGCCATCATAAATCCTTCTGTTTCTGGAAACAATGTTCCATCAGAGAGCCACTTATTTGATGCTTCCTTGTCGATATATGGTTGATTGAGGTCGTAATGATGTCGACCATGAAGCGCTTTCTGGGCCCACTCCGCCTGTTTGTCAGAGTCTGTAACGATTTCAAGTTTTTTATCAGGGTTTACAAGATCTAAGGGGGAATAGTTTTTATCTGCTTTCGCGACCAGCTCATGCAATTTAGATGTTTGAGCCTTGCCAATGAAGAACTTTTGGAGTTTAGATATTTGATTATAATGTAAATTAACTATGTCCGTTAGAGCTCTCCCTCCCTCTTTTCTTGGTAATGTGGTCCTAATAACTGATGATGTCGGGTGGTGACATTTGTGTTTGGTCATCATGGTTCGCGTTGTTCATTGAATATCTTCCAGTTCTGTTTTTGTCCACTTCAGAATTCCAAATTATTATTATTATTATTATTATTATTATTATTATTATTATTATTATTATTATTATTATTATCATCAGCATCGTGAAAAATTTATGACTCACTCGAATTTACATAATTACTCTACTAGGTCTGCCAACAACTTAGTTGTTGAGATATCTAGGATTGAAACCACTAAACGTAATAAGCTTGATGTGGGTATATACAACAAAATAATATATATATTGGATGGGAAAAATATTGTAAATATGTCAATCAATTTATTTGCACGTAAAGTCAAGGAGTTTTTACTGAAACATTGTTTTTATTCTATTCAGCAATTCATGTGTTACCACTTTTAATGTTTATTATTTTATTTCATTATTTTTATAAAGATTTAATGTGTGGATCATCCAGTCAAAATTTTATATAGCATACGTGTTCTATGTTATTTTGTAATTGTATTTTAAAGTACTGTAAGTCAATTTTTCCAAAAATTTTCAAACATTTCAATATAATTTTTAGTTATTCTGTAAACGACCTATAAATACATGTTTGTATACTGTGTTTTCATATATTTAGGACCTAGACGTACTTTCGTATGTAAATATATTATATTTGGTCAATAAATGGTATGGTATGGTATGGTATGGTATTATTATTATTATTATTATTATTATTATTATTATTATTATTATTATTATTATTATTATTATTATTATTATTATTATTATTATTATTATTATTATTATTATTATTATTATTATTATTATTATTATTATTATTATTATTATTATTATTATTATTATTATTATTATTATTATTATTATTATTATTATTATTATTATTATTATTATTATTATTATTATTATTATTATTATTATTATTATTATTATTATTATTATTATTATTATTAAATAGAATTCAATGTAAATCATGTAATTGTAAAATTATTATTTTCATGGGAGTTTAACAAATTGTGTAATGATGAAAACTGTTATTTTTTCATATCTTTGGTGTCTTTCCGGTTTCTATGCGGTTTCTATGCGGTTTCTACGAGGTTTCTAATACGAGATCTGTATCTAAAACTTAAATAGTTTCAAAAAGGTTCCTACAAAGCCTGCCTGATAGTTATACGAGGCTTGCCTGAATTGCATACCTCTTAATGTTCCTGAGTGTCTCAGAGGGTTCTGTGAAGCTTAGTTCACAGCTTGTCTGATCTTCCCCGAAGATATATCTGCAACTTATCGGAAGATTTATCTAGCTTAGCAGAAGACCTATAAAACGCTTACCTGGATGTTCATCTGACATGACAATTACCTACAGGTTACCCACCATCCATCGAGGGACCTCAACTATAACCAATTACTTCAGATAAGTAGCTTAAGAGCAGATAGTGATTTTTTTTGTACGGCATTTATATTGTTCTCTTGTAATCTTTTCTAGTATTAAATCAACACTTACCATAACTATAGTTTATTTCAGAAAGGTATAGAGTAATAAAACCTCATTAGGTATGCAAAGGGAGCACAGAGTGACCCACCGAATATTTCAGCCACTTTCATAGTTTGGCATTGATTTCATTGTAAAATTCTTCCTTTTTATCAAGTACAGGTAGAACCACCCGGGTTGGGGTCAATATATGGGATTAGCCTATTGTTATCCATTCACAAACACTGAAAATAGTGTGCCAAAGGCGTGCTGGTAGGTTACTCGTAAAAAGGAAAGAATTTTATTTTAACAGAATAAAAATTAGGCATAATGTACATAGTATTAGGTACACTTATTTTTTATTGAACATTATACAAAAAATACATTATACAGAAATTAAATTATAAAAAATCATAATATTCTTCGTCATCTGAGGAACTGTCATCTCCTCTTGACCTGTTAAACGCAAAACGTAACTGTATAATCTACTACCTAAGTAATCCCTACACAATATTTCGATATTGACACCTCAGGCCAGAAAACATACTTTTCCTAATTCTCTTACGCAATTACTTGAAATTTTAATATTACAAACAATACTATTTCAAGACCTACGCCTATGGCCGACACCGAAATTGAGCCGAACTGGACGGAATTCCCCATTTTATTACTCTATACCTTTCTGAAATAGACTATAACGCTAACTAAAAGCAGTCAAGATATTTTTTGTTTTTTTGCATAACTATTCACTATTCATCTCACAGATTGTCATTAGACTTAGTAATCATTGAGACTGTCTTTTATTTTTAATTTCAACTACCTACCTGCAGTAACCAAGTAAACTTCAAAATAGCTACTACCTAGAGTGTTTGTAGGTATTTTCAAAGTTTTTGAGAAAACTTTGTGGCGCCAATGGTCTTTACTTACAAGATATTATTAATATTTCAATAGCTCTAAATCATGTTATCCGATTAGACTATTCTCTGCAATTTGCTCTAGGTTCATAAGAACCCACGTTCATAAAGTCAACCCTGAGAAGTGAATGAATATATTTTTTTGAGTGTCTCATATTTTTGGCACCCAACTTGAAGTGAATCTGATATGGTCTCATATTTTAGCGCCCAACATCTTTTGAAGGTCTCATATTTTGGCGCCCAACATCTTTTGAAGGTCTCATATTTTGGCGCCCAACATCTTTTTAATGGTCCCACAGATTCCAATAATACTTTAGGCAGTACATTACGCGTGTTACGCAACTCTTCAACCCTTTCAAAGAAAGTAGTAACAGAAAAATTCTTATTAACACCAGAAAATTTCTCAATTCCCCATTTGTGTGGAAGTATACATTTACCTTGATTATCAATGACAGTAGAATTCCTTTCTTTCGGAGAAGAGGTAGGAACTAGACCAGCCTCATTTTGAAACGCTTGGCTTGTTCCAACAATTCCCAAACCGGGTGGAATATTTAATGTTGGTCGATCAGTTTTAACATGGAGTCGATCAAATAGCACAAGTACTTTAGCAAGAAGGTCTGACTTTTTAACTTGTTCTTCTTCGCTAGAAGGTTCCATATTATCTAAACGATTGAGCATGTGCGACAGCTTGGTTTGCACTTTAACAACTGGTCAACTAGACATTCCCTCAACTACATTTTCCAGTAACGATTCAACGTCATTACATTTCTTCGCAACAGCTGCAACATCTTGCTCGAAAGTAAATGGATACTGCCGGTGTTTAAAACTATTAACATCTTTTCCAATTCGCATTTCACGGTTAGCAGACGACTCATTTCATCCACATCGCCAGCTCCTAATCCTCTATATGTCAACTCATAGATCAACTCGTCCTTGTCAAGCCGATTCACAGTTAATTTGCGCGACAATAATTAAATCGTTTAATTACCTCAATTTTGTGCAAAAATAAGAATGATTATACATAAAAAAATAGCTTCAGATAAAAACCAGAAGTGATAAATATACCCCTAAATGTCCAACTAAAATCAATTCATACCAAATATACAGTCTCTATCATAATAAAACATTCAGACTTACCATTTACGAAAAAATACCAACAAAATAAACTGATTATCTTCGTTTTAATTCAACACTTGATAATATAGACAAAATACCAAAAGGAATTGTAAAGTTTACTAGCGCCAATATACTCAAACATACAATGTACTTGAATTAACGTGAGTATGCAACTCCATGTCACATAAATTAGCAGCATATAATTCAATGATACATAGAGCATTTTCAGTTCCTATGAATACATATAATTTTGATAGAGAAATTGATATAATTAAGCAAATAGCCACATCCAACGGTTATCCATTACATATAATAAATAAATTAATTAATAAAAAAGAGGAAAAAGTGGCATTACAATTAATATTTCCTGAAAATACTAGGGAAATACAAAATTACAAAACCATCACATATGCTGGTAATATTTCTAATAATATTTCAAAGATAATATCTTGTTCAACAAATACAGCAATTTCTTTTAAAACAGAAAACAATGTAAGTAAAAAGTTGTTAAATGTAAAAACAAAAATACCCCCATTAAAAAAGTCTGGAGTATATAAACTTAAATGTCCAGAATGTAATGCTGTCTATATTGGTCAAACAATTCGAAATTTTGAAATTAGATACAATGAACACTCACGAGCATACAGATTAAAACAGCCAGATAAATCACATTACGCAAAACACCTTCTTGACACAAAACATTCATTAACACCTAACACAGAACTAGAAGTACTGCATATTTGTGATAAGAAACAAGAACTAGATTTCCTTGAAGAACTAGAAATAAGAAGACACTTAAGAGAGCCACAATATGAAGTTGTCAATGAACAGATAAATCTAGGGAGCTCTCCACTAATAAATTGTCTCCTTAAGTAACTATTGTAAAGATCAGCAGATATAGTTTTCCTTGGTTTTCTATATCATTGCACAGTTATACTGATCTTAAATGGGAAAAAGATATCCAGGATATCCCCATAGGGCTAATAATACCTAAGCTTTAATATTTGTAAAATCATATCTTCTTCTTTTTTCTATTCATATATATTAAGTCAATCACAAGATAGGTCACTTACTATTTGGTCTAGCCAAAATATTAAACATCAAGTAGGTATCACATAAAATGTAACTTCTGTCATTCTGACGATGATATGTCAATATCGAAATAATTATCAATATCCTTTAATAATTTTCATAAATCTTTCAATTAAATAGTGGAATTAATTAGAAACAGTTAGTTTCATTTATAACATTATTATTTATAATATACTCTAACTTTTCTATAAACCAATTAAAAAAATATTATAAAGCCAGAATTGAGAAAACTCCATCGAGTTATCCACATTAAAAAAAAATTGTCAAGGCGTGTACCGTTGGATCCAATGCGTAAGCCGAAATGTATAAAAAAATATATAGTGGAGTACCAAACTACAGCTAAGATTTTACGAGTCATTTCCAACCGCATATAGTATTAAAGTAGCATTAACATTACAAATAGGTTGAAAAACCATCTTAGATCTTGATATTTAATCGAGTCCCAGAATACATTATATAGGGTGAAATTTGCAGCTCAAACATCCAGTAGATCCTATCCATGCGTTATTCCTATTTTCAGAAACATCCGTAACCCAGCGCAAAATTATCCAGTAAATCGGTAGTCCTTCAATCCAGTAATATCCAAATTCCATATATTATATAAGGGGGAGGGAAAAAATCCCTACGAGGAACAAATTCGAATACGAATATATACAGTATCCCAATTTATTAACACCCCCCGTAGTTATAAAATTATCAAAACCAAAAAAAGAATATCTCGTATACTTTACTGCATTCCATTACAAAAACAAGAATAATATATATAATAAGATAATGATAAAACAAGCTGTTTTCGTTATGAAACTTTATAACTTTCTTTTTATTATTGTAAAACAATATAATATATCGATGTCGCGCGTTTAAATTTTGGACAAAGGATGATAATGTAATAGTTTTTCATATACCATATTCAAAATTCGCTGACAAACGTTAGGAGAGTCGAAAAAATTGAAAACCAAGAATTTTAAAAAAAATTTACAAGTCTCTCTTTATTACTGTAATACGACTTCTTAAACTTTATTTATTTATTCGACTTTAACTTCCACAATTCAATACAAATAACGTCTTACTATCAGAACACAGAACTCAAAATTTCAAAACTTCAAAACTAACTCACTCACTCACTCAATGTCAATTGTCCCGCCTTTTATACTTTTCACCTGTTCCAGACAGTTCTCGACTCACCATTAGTACGGTGACATTGTTACTAATACCTACCTTGGTTAATGTTCTTGGGTTTTATAACTAATTTCAGCTAAATCGAATCGTAAATTGTATTGGTGTTTTGTTAGACTTGGTTTGTCTAATGATAATGAAAATACGAGTATAACGGTTGATATTGCTAATGACTATATACCGCCCTTTGTTCGTTATCATATTGCGTTATCGATCTCTGTATCTACTTATGATATCATAGAGATACTACAGATAGAGGCAACAAGTCATAGGCCGCTGTGTAAATGGGAATGTCCGTCTGAGAGAGAAAAAGACAGACGACAGACAACAGAAGTTTTTCTGTCTTTGCCTCTCGTCTATAGCATGCGCGCCATTAGAGAAAGACAGCCTGAACCTCTGACTTTCTATCTCTCTCTTGTACGCTGACTGGTTTTGAGCTGGATTGTTGCCTCTATCTGTAGTATCTCTATGTATGATATTCCGCCCAAATCTCAGTAAGATAGTTTTTTTCACAATTTTATGAGGAGATTATATTAATCTCAATTTATATATTGCTGGTATACTTTATTTAACCATCCTTTGCCGTTACGTCATAATCGGTGACGTATTCTGCTGTTTTACGTTTGTCTTATATTAGTTGAATGCTATTTTACACTTAACCTCAAAATTATAATCAATGACATATTTTAAGAATTGTTTTCAAGGTTTGTTTGAATAAATTGATAATGCCAAAAATTTTATTTTGCTTTATGCGTTGCGTACCTTTTTACATAATTTAGTTTTGTTTTAACTTGAAATTTCCGTTTTTTTTAACTGATTTGTTTCAAATTTCTAGCTTTAGGATTTTTAACGTCCCTGAGCATGATTTTTGACAAAATTTTAAAAATTACGGATTACCGAATCGTGATTAAATGGCGAATTATATAATATATATTAAAAATGTATTATTCAATTATATTTTTGGGGTGTACCCAAAGGTTATTTAAAATTAGATAAAATATCTATATATACTCATATTTTTTTAAAAAAGGTATAGTAATTATTGTCTGTGTCATTGTGAGAAACAATTTCGTAAGTATTCCTGAGAAATGCAAAAAAACACATGTATGGGAAAAAACAGGCAATAAATAAATTCATTTCTGAAAAACACACCCAATAAAAACAGGAAAAAGGAACGAACAAACGGATAAGAAAGGTAAACTGAAATAGCATGTGTAATGAAATAATAGGCAGAGTCTAAGCTTCATCACTGACAAAATCATCTTCATCATCATTGTGGGAGTCCGATTCATCCAGATCTATAATAACAGGAAGTGTTGGAACCACACTTTCAACAATTTGTATATTTATATTTTAGTTCCTTTGTATATTACATAATACAACGAACAAGTAAACGAACAAGTGAGTTTAATAAATGGTCCTCAAGTTTTGCGGATTGTAGTGGTTGAAATTCATCAAAAATTCCGGTGTTTTCGACTGTTTTTTAGTTTAAAATTATGCCTTGTGTGTATGTGTAGTTTTCGCATAATTATTTGCGTAATCTCGGTAAATTTGCGAAAGTTTCTTAAGTCATTTATCTGTACTACAAATAAAAACGTACAAAAAAAGTTTCAAACAATTGTGCCTAATAAGAAATTAATTGGTTTGTAAAACGTTCGTTAGTCTGGGAATCAATAGTAACATTTCAATATTTGCATTTAATAGCCAAGTGAAATTATAGTGAAATGGTTGACAAGTGTTCCACCTGCAATGATCCTGTTGGTGATAAGTCTGTTGCATGTGATAGCTGTCATATCATTATGCACCCTACTGAACATTGTACAGGTTTAAGTGCATCCGAGCTTCGTGCTGTGGTTATTCAAAGAAGAACTATGGTTTATTTCTGTACTGATTGCCGATTAGCATTTAAAAGTATTCCTAAGATATTGAGAGAAGTTGAGACTCTAAAATCTGAAGTTACGCTGCTTAATGCTGAAATTCAGAAGTTGAAGGAAGATAAGAATTCTTTTCGGCACCTGATGACATCATAAATGAACTTCAGCAACGTCAAAAAAATGCAAACCATTTGCTGATTTTCAACCAGCCGGAAACAGCAGCTAAAGACACTCATCAGGTTAAATCACTTTTAATAAATGCTGGAGAAGATGGGGTTGCTGTGTGTGTGGACAATATTAAAATAATTCGTTTTGGGAAGAAAAACAAAAATGGCCACCGTCCGCTAAAGGTCATTTTTCCGTCTGCTCGTGAGGTGCACGAAATTCTAAGGAATAAGAAGGAGTTAGGTCGTGCTATCAGTTAGATCAGACTCCAAATCAGAAAAAGCTGTATGATTCTGTGAAGAATGATCTCTTGTCTCGTCAACAGTCTGGTGAGCAGAATTTAGTTATTAAATACTTTAACAACATACCTAAGATCATCCAAAAAAACCAGTAAAGTCCACTGACCTGGGCGGCCTCAGTCTAAACGTCTCAAATTGTTCTTATGACATCATCATTTCTACAGAAACCTGGCTAACCTCTGATATTGCAGATGCCGAACTTGGATTTAACTATTATAATGTTTTTAGAACTGATCGCTCGCCTCAATCCAGTATTTACAACAGGTGAGGAGGTGTTTTAATAGCTATTAAGAAAAAATTATCCTCTAGTCTGATTCATTCTAATCCATCAATTGAACAGGTATTTGTTCTAGTTAATAACAAATTTATTTTGGGCATCTTCCTCCTAGATCTCAACCTATTTTATATGAAGACTATTACAACCAGCTAATAACCATAAATGAGCAACATGCAAATGTTAGCTTCTTCCTTTTTTGCGATTCCAATCTTCCATCTGCATATTGGGAAATTGATGATTTTTGTTCATCAGCTCATCCCTCTCCTATGGCATCTCCATCTGAGACTGATTCTATAGATACTTTGTCAAATATCTGTGCTTTCCTCAATTTATTCGAGTCCAATGCAGTAACTAATGACAGAGGAGTTATGCTTGATCTTATTTTATCTTCAATTGAGCTCTCGGTACAAAAGGCTGAAGATATTTTAATCCTGCAGGATTGCCATCATTCCCCACTCGAATGTATCTTACCACTTAAGATTGAAAATGATAACGTTCCCGGTGAAGAATACTACTACGATTTTAATCATGCAAATTATGAAGAAATACGTTTTTCCTTGGAATCAATTGATTGGGACAATGTTTTACATGATAAAGTTCTCTCTGAGATGGTATCCATATTTTACGACATACTGTATTCTATAATAAATTACTTTGAACAACTCAAGAAGGTTTGCATGAAGAAGTTTCCATGTTGGTATTCTCCAGAGCTAAAGAGACTGTTAAGCGAGAAGAAATTAGCTCACAAAATCTACAAGATTATTAGGTGTCCTGAAAACTATGTAGAATTTAGTAGATTAAGAGCTCAGTGTAAACTTTAATCGCGAGAGTGTTATAGAAATTATATAATATTAACTGAAAATTCTGTTACAAATAATGTTAATTTTTTTTGGAAATTTGTAAGCAGTAAGAGAGAGAACAACACTATACCTGATAAAATGGCTCTTGGTGACTGCACTGCTTGTAACGGGAATGATATTGCAAATCTATTTGCCAAACATTTCTCATCAGTTTATTCAAATCAACCTCTGGATCTGCAATATGTTCAGATCTCTTCAAAAGTAAATGTATTCCATTATCATATTGAAATCTCGAACATTTGTGCCAAATTATCTAAACTTGGTGTTAAAAAAGGTCCTGGTCCTGATGGAATTCCTCCCACTTTTCTTAAGAAATTTAGCTTTATTTTATCTCGTCCGCTCTTTCATATATTTAATAAGTCTCTTGTTACTGGCGAATTTCCGGATTACTGGAAAACATCATATGTCACTCCAGTTTATAAATCAGGTAGAAAATCTGACATCACAAATTATCGTCCTATATCTATCCTCAGCATGATTCCCAAAATCTTTGAAAGTATTATTACTGATTATCTTACCTACGACTGCTCGAGCATTATGACATCGCAACAATTTGGTTTCACCTCTAAAAGGTCTGCAGAATTGGGTTTACTCACATATGTTGACTTTTTGTCTGATGCTTTGGAGAGGGGTTTGCAGATCGATACTCTGTACACTGATTTTTCCAAAGCTTTCGACAGGGTCAATCATGAACTCTTGCTACATAAACTTTGTTTGTATGGTGTGGAAGGTCCTGTATTACAATGGTTAAGTAGCTAATTAATGAATAGATTACAAATGGTAAGAGTTAATCATTACTATTCTCATACTTTTCCTGTAACTTCTGGAGTTCCCCAAGGGTCTCATCTTGGACCATTATTATTTAACTTATTTACTAATGATATAATGTATTGCTTTCAAGGTAGCAAAGCTTTGTTATTTGCTGATGACCTCAAATGTTTTAAAGTAGTTAATAGTAATGATGATGCTTTAATTTTACAATCTGATTTAAATAGCTTATCAAATTGGTGTAAACGAAATATTATGAATCTAAATGCATCCAAGTTCCATATTATGCGTTTTCATCGAATACATCACCCAATAGCTTTTGATTATAGCATTAATAATGAAACTTTAAATTCTGTTTCGCAAATAAAAGACCTTGGTGTTATATTAGACTCCTCACTCACTTATAAGTCCCATGTTACTGCTGCTATTCAAAAATCTATGAAGATGTTAGGTTTTATAAAGAGGACCACTTGTGATTTCACTAACATCACTGCTATTAAGTCTCTTTATTGCTCTCTGGTCATGTTCTCCAGTATGGTCTCCGCATTACATTACTTATAAAGCGAAACTAGAATCTGTTCAGCACAAATTTCTAAGATACATTGCCTTTAAGATGCATGTCTACCATCGTTATGATATTTTGGAACTATTCTTAAACATCCCTACCCTAGAGATTCGCAGAAAGCAAAGAGATCTAATACAGCTTTTCAATATAATAAATGGAATATGTAATAGTCCTGAGCTTCTCTCTGAAATATATTTATTTGTTCCACCTCGTCTTACCAGGCAGGTGCAAACCTCTCATGTTTCTTTTCATAGGTACAACTATGCAATGAATAGTTTTCTCCCTAGGACACTTAGATTAGCTAACTCTATTGAGGACATTTCAATTTTTAATGTGTCAACTTTCAAATTTAAAAAGCATCTGCTAGAGCTTAAACTTTGATATATTTTTAAAATTTTTAAAATGTTCGATTGCCGATTGATGTTGTAGTGTTATCACTCTGAAATTTAATTTTAAATGTATTTTTTTTTCTTTGTTTTTGTTTTCAACACTGTAATTTTTAACATTGTAACTTTTAACACTGTAATTTCTAACAATGTAATTTTTATGTGAATTGGGCTTGCCCGTGAATAAATAAATATATTCATGTAGAGTTATATTTTAGTCCTTTTATTTCCATTCGAAATTCCTACCGGCGCGCCACTGCCTTCAAAATACTTCTACCTTAGTTCAAAATCGCGTTTTGTTTTCTTTCCCTGGCGTCTAATCGGCACCTTGCAATATTTACTATTATTCTTCGGTAGTTAAAGTAGGCGTAACCAAACGCACACTTCGCGCCTAAATTCATTATCTCCCTGAATAGTCGAGTCGATGTTGAGCTTCCAATCCGATCGGTCTCCCAGCTAAGACCTACCACTCCTTTACCGGTATAAAACCGATATTTTTAGACCAAATGGGTCAAGTTTCATAGTAATTAATGTAATTCCTTTATTTCCTGTATAATAAGTGCATTTCTATAAAAGTTAAAGTTTGTATATTGATTCAAACCCGAAGCAAAGTTATATTTCGAGTGAATAGTGCTTTGAAAACCACAAAGGAAAGAGTAAGATCGTTCTAATAATTACTATTTCATACTGAAAGGCTTGTCTATACACCGTACAGTAACTAACGACAAGTAAATTCACTTCGTCGATTCAGTGTGTAACGTTAATTTCGTTCACTTTACTTCCCTCGATTGAATTAATAAATTATCGTATGGGCGGCGAATAGCCAGTCCTTTCTCATACCCAACACCGAGAAATGTTTCAAGGCTGAATATATTTACTGTCGACGAGAGTCGAAATCAACGTTTCTATGCGCGCTGATCGAGGTCCGTCTGTCGGAAAATAGTCACGTCTATATTGAAATTCCCACTTCGATCTCGTGTCTCTTCTTCTACCAATTATAAATCAAATATGAATCAAGAATTCACTACTGAAAGGTAAATTCCTTTCCTGGTCAAAGCGTATGAGCGTGACACGAACATGAGACGTAAGTCGGTGGTCGTTCACATGATTTCGTGTATTTAAACAAGTGGCAAAAGGGTTTCGTTCTTCTTTTTCCGGCGAACATGTGCTATTGAAGCCTTTCTGGCTTATCTTATCTTATCTTAGAAGTACATTCATTTGAGTGCACTTTACCTGGGATACTTTATCCGGGATACTTTTCCTGGGACACTTTACCTGGAGCACTTTACCTGGGACACTTTACCTGGGACACTTTACCTGGGACACTTTACCTGGGATACTTTACCTGGGACACTTTACCTGAGACACTTTACCTGAGACACTTTACCTGGAATACTTTACCTGGAATACTTTATCCGGGACTTCAAGTTTTCCGACAACTTCTCTACAAGTGTATCTACAACAACAAAAAGAACAGGGAAGTACAATAGTTCCTGCTCTCCAACACAACATATGTCGTCATCCAATAACTAGTCAATTTTTTTTATTTTTTTTATTTCATATTTTTTTTGAAAATATACAACTTGTAAATTTAATAACGTTGTTCATATAGTTTTTTTCCCTTCCAATCTTCCAGAATTTGTCGCTATAATGCAGATGTGAATACCAAATAAACTAGTATTGTTCAGAGTGGCGCCCACTTACCTTTCCTAATTTTCATAATTTATCTTTATTTCACCTTAAATAAATTTCAAGTAGAATTACCCAAGAACCGGTAAGACTACTCTCTGAATTTATACTAGTTTGGTCTCAGAATCTACATCTGAGGTGCTCTCTAAACTGAGTAGCCGTAACAAATTGGCGCCCAACCTTGTTGGAGGCGTTACAAAGTGGCATTACCTAATGTTACGTAACAAATTGGCACCCGAACGTGTGTGGGCCTTGTTTTACACATCTGCTTTATATCAATAAATCTTGAAACTTGGAAGTTTGGACAGTAGTTGAAGTCAGAAGCAATCACTTTAATATTCTATATATATATCTTTTTTCACTTATCGTATTATTTATCTTTCTATCTTTTACTTATCATATCGTTCATATGTTGCGTTGGTAATATTCATTTTTATTATCGTTTATCTAACATATCTTTATATTTTTATCGTATATCTTCACGTATCGTACCTATAAAATTTTCTTTTTCGTCAATATCAACAGTACTCGTTTTTTCTCTTTTATCTTATATTTTTAATACCGTCAATTAACGTATAATAACATGGCTCGAATTTTCAAATTAAATGTTGATTATCTTTTATCTCATGAATTGGATTACGAACTTTCTTATCGTGGCTTGGAAATCCCTTCACTGGGTACAGAGAAGAGGAAATTATTACGCGGTGTTCTAACACAGGAAGTATCTATGAGGAGTTCGATTTCATATGTTGAACTTCCTTTTATTACCGAAATTACAGGTATTAAGATGTCTTTTGCCGACTTGAAGAAGAAGGTTCAAGATTTTGTTGGAACTTCTTCGGATGTCGAGTACAGAAGATTGACTTGCCGTCTAGCTCACCTCACTCAACGTACTTCTCGTGTAACTTGCGAGGAGGACGAACAAGAACAAGTAAAGAAACATTTAACAACAGAAATATTTTGTTTAGAAGGTGAATTAGATATCAAAATCAATGTTATCGATTCAGACAGACAATCCACTCCAGTAAATACAAGTCAAAGCTTTTCTTTTTCTAAACCTGTACCTGTACATAAATGGGGGATAAGATTCTCAGGAATAGATTCCAAAGAATCTGTACTTGGATTTTTAGAACGCGTAAATTGCCTCAAACTTTCGAGAGGTATCACAGATGCTGAATTGTTTTCTAGCTCAGCTGATTTGTTTAGTGATCAGGCTTTTAATTGGTATCTTATTAACAGATGCAAAGTTCAGAATTGGGAACAATTGGTGACCAAATTAAAATCCGATTTCTTACCGTATAACTACCAAGATGATTTACTAGAGGAAATCAAAGCTAGAAAACAAGGTCAACATGAACGGGTTACCTTGTATATTAACGCCATGTGTGGTTTGTTCAACCGTCTTGATGACAAACCAAGTGAAAGTGCCATCATTCGTATTATTCGTAGAAATCTTTTACCTCATTATGCACAACCATTAGCTTTAATTGATATTGATACTGTTGATATTTTGACTGAAAAATGTAAACGACTAGAGGAAACATTAACTTGGGACCAACAGCTCACAGCTAATCATAAAAGCAGTCAATATTTACTTGAACCAGATTTGAGCATACCTAGTACCTCTTTTAAGGATAATTCTTGTTTTAAACAAACACGAAAAAATCTATCTGTAGTATCTTCTACCTGGACTTGCTGGAATTGTAAACAAGCAGGTCATATGTATTATAACTGTACAAGTTCCTAGGAAACTGTTTTGTTTTGGTTGTGGACATCCTGATACAGTAAAAACGAAATGTCCAAAGTGTTCAAAAAACGGACCAAGCGGTGGTCGAGCTTCCCACTCTACCACAGTCGCTCAGAAACCGGGAACATCAGGAAAATCCAGCACCAAAGTGAAACCAAAACCTCAGGAAAAACCTACAAAAGACAAAAATTGAGGTTATCTCAAATAAATCCTGTAAATTCCAGTTCTGCAAGGAAAATTTCTCCTTCTATCTTAAAAAAGGTTCCTACTTTAAGTCGCTCCGACTGGAATTCATGGCTTTTATTTGTCAAAAATTTCTATAAACTAAATTCAAGATCAAATTCAATAGTTTCAAATTCGAAGCATAAGTCTTTAGCAAATGTAGGGTCACTGTTGTATAACATGAAAAATGATAATCGACCTTATGTCGATATCATAATTTTTGATAAAACAATTTCTTGCCTTGTTGATACTGGTTCAAATATCTCATTGATTGGTTCTCTGAGACCCTCAAAAAAATGTTGAGCACCAAAATATGAGCCAAAGGAAAAAAAAGATATTTTTGTTCACTTCTCAGGGTTGAAGTTATAAACGTGGGTTCTTATGAACCTAGAGTAAATTGCAGAGAATAGTCTAATCGGATAACATGATTTAGAGCTATTGTAATAATATCTTGTAAGTAAATACCATGGGCGCCACAAAGTTTTCTCAAAAACTTTGAAAAGACCTACAAAGACTCTAGGTAGTAGCTATTTTGAAGTTTGCTTGTTACTGCAGGTAGGTAGTTGAAATGAAAAATAAAAGACAGTCTCAATGATTACTAAGTCTAATGAACAACGGTGAATGTATATAAAAAAAACAATGGTTATACAAAAAAATACAAAAATTATCTGGACTGCTTTTAGTTGGTGTTAGTTAAGTTAGTGTGATAGGGTTAATATGATAAAGTAAGAGCAAGTAAGATGAATGCCGCATATAAAAGTTATCCTCTTAGTTACTCAGCTGTGGCAGTTATTGCAGCTGGTAGGTGAGGTCCCACGATGAATGATGGCAACCTGCAGTGTGTTCTAGGTCAGCTGAACCTCCAGGCAAGTGTCAAGATGTTGAGATCTACTCACAGATGAGTCGAATTTATTCGGGCAAGCTGTTAACCAAGCTTCCCAAACTCATTATGACCATAGATAATCCGTGGAAAAAACTTTTCAGAAACCCATAATACAAAAAAAAACCGCAGAGATAAGAATTATCGTTTAAACCATTTATTCAACAACCATTCATTGTTTACAAATTATAATTCTTCAATATCTCTGCGGCTTCAAAGGAATTTTATTTCGCCCTTTCTTAGCGACAGATTCAGAGAGACCACCCAGCCTGCTTTTCCAACTTCCTCTCTGTCTTAGCGCAGAACCACAGAAGCGCAGGTCACAAGTAAAAATCAATAATTCCCTCGAAATGCCTGCTACCACTTTAACGTTAATATTAGAAACAAAGTTACTGTTTCATCCCCCTAATAGCCGGAAAAAAAATTTCAGTGAGAAGAAATTTTTTTTTTAATAACAACCAGAAAACCCCCCTCAAGATTAATATACGCCGAACACTAACCTAACCTGCACATGAAAGAAAAAAAGAAACCAAAGACACCAATGTCTTCCGATATCATCTTTAGTCAAGGTTAAAATATTGGTGAGAAAAACCAACCAGAACTATAACCACCCTTGGAAAGACCTCGCGTAAGATGTTCGTCAGCGTCGTGGTTAACTTCCCTGGTAGTTATAATCCGGGAAGATCCTTCACCCCATCATTACACCTTACTAAGATATCTAACAAAACTTAAATACTAAGTGAAATGGAACAACGTCCAGAAAGATATATTGAATGGTTCTCTGAATTCATTACACTGCGACTCAATCCTGTGAAGTCTTACCTCCCCAATTTCTCAAGTAATCGTAACACCCTACACCCTCGGAGGCGATGGTTCCCTTGAATCTGGCGTGTCCATCCATGTAAAACGAAACTCATACAAGAAAAACTGGTTCAATAATTGTCCCAAAGACTGACAACACAACAAGACTCGCACCCATAATGAACTCAGGCCGTAACAAAAAAACTAAAAAACACGGTAACTATTTTTTTGCAGGAAAATAGGAAAAACCTCCAAAAATTCCGTCATGGGAATGCTATTGCAAATATATGGCGTCAAAATCGGGACTAAAATTATTCATACATAAGAAAATATATGTCGTAATTAGATAAGACTGTCATCATCGGGATAAGATATTTCGTCAATAGTCATTTAAGAGTCAAAAGAAAACTTAAAAATGTAGAAATAGTTAGTTACACTAAAAATACGGTACTAAAATTGGAACAGACAATCAATCCTGCACTAACATCTGGTAAACCAAGATGGCATAATCGGTGGTGAGGTATTAATTTCTGAACTTATTTATAGCGTAATTTACAAAAATGAACTATTGGGATCATTAAAAGATTCAAATTCAAAGAAATTTAAGCAATAGTAAAGGTATTACTACAAATACGGTAACTACTGAACTTGGAACAGACAATTAATCCTACATTAACATGTTTACAAAACGATGTCATATTCTGAGATGTGGTATCAATTTCTGAACTTATTTATAGTATTCTTCTTTTCAAAAAAATCAAAAGGAATGATATATAACTTATTTTCTGCTTAACCCATTTAGAGAAATAGTGCGGTAAAGATAAAGATACTTGTCAAAAAAAAGACATAAGGTACTGTACTAAATAATATAATTATCTGCTTGTTGAAGATTCAATATAAGAAATCAAAAGATATGCTAATCTACTAATAAGTTATTTCTTTAACTAATATAAAGAAACCATGGGTCTGATTTTGAGTACTAATTCAAAGGAACAATCTCTTAAGTAGAATTGAACTTACTCAAAATCATGCTATATACATATTTACAGGAAACGATTATGATAAGAGACCTAACTACTCTATACAATATATTACAATACACTGTATCGTGTACTAAGATAATTTAGCTCTAGATGAAGATACTAACAGGTACTAACGATAAGTTCAGAGCTAAATATGAGGTAATTGTCCAACAAGACAAGAGAAATGTCATCTAAGACATAAGATAAGGTATATGTCAATTAAGACATAAGGTAAGGTATATGTCATTCGAGACATAAGGTAAGATATATGTCACTCAAGACATAAGGTACGATATATGTCAATTAAGACATCGATAAGATAAAGTAATTAAACGGTAAAGGTAAAGATAATATTGCCAGAGTATATGCAACATCTAGCATAAAAATAAGGTATAATACTAACCATATATTAGTTAGTATTTAACCACACTTCATAGAATGATAATATGGAACACCTAAATTTAGTTTCTCAACACAGTATTCCAAAATTATTATTCCCAAATTAATAACCACCTTAACAAGTATTAGACATATAATACTGGGTCATATTAAAAAAATACTAATAACTATGTTTATCATTTAACTTAGTTTAAAAAATAGAAAATCATAACTAGCAGATAATTAATCATTAGAGCTTTCGCAACTGATACTAGACTCGTGATCAGTTTCGTCATTTGAGTCAACAGTAGATAAGATATTTTCTTTAAGGTCCTTTACGTGCCAACGACCGACATTTTTACCATTTAGGTCCTTAAGTTCATAAATCAAAGGAGATATAACACGATGTACAATACAGTGAATATACTTAGGCATAAATTTGGCAGATATATATTGAGCTTTATCAGACTTGGGATAATTCTTTTTCCAAACATGAACGATCACCTACATGAAATTTTACATCTCTATTACGAAGATTGTATCGTTTACTGGTTTGTAAATATGCCTTGTAGAGGCGCTTTCTCACATCTTCAAAAATTTTAGGCATCTCCCGTGTATCCTGAATTCTATGAATTTTATCTGAAATTGTAGGTTGATTAATGGGATTATCCACAATTTTTCCATAAAAAGAACCAGAGACAGGTACGTTTCGTGCAAACACAAGGAAAGAGGGACGACATTCAGTAACTTCATGTTTAGATAAGCGTATAGCTTGTGCAACTTTATGAATCTCTACATCCCATGTCCTATGATCAGAAAAACAATAAGAACGTAAAGCTGTGACGATAGATTTATTAACCCTTTCGGTATGATTAGCCTGAGGTGTAAAGTTAGAGGTATACCAAATACTTTGAACATCATATTTAGTCATTAAATCTTTAACGAGGTGACTAGTGAACTGTTTACCATTGTCTACAGCTACTATTTGCGGTACCCCAAAAATCAAAAAGATATTATTCTCTAAAAATTTTACTATAGCGGGAGCTGTTGCCCTCTGTAAGGTATGAATAAACGTAAATTTAGTAAACCAATCTACAACTACCAGAGCAAATTGATTTCCTTGACGAGATCTGGGATAAGGTCCAATCAAATCACAAGAAATTAACTGAAAGGGAAAAGAAATATTACGATATTGTCCCATGAGTCCAGCTTGTGGTAAATTTGTGGGCTTACAAGCAGCACAAACCCTACAATGTCTGACATACCTTTGGACATATTTTCTCATGTTGGGCCAATAGTACAATTCGGAAATTCTTTCTAACGTTTTATAGACTCCAAAGTGAGCTGCAGTTGGATCATCATGAAATTTAGCCAATAATTCCGACCTATTTTCGGTAGGAACGACAATTTTCCAATCAGTAAGATTACTAATGTGAGAATATTTGTTATAGAAATGTTTATAAAGCACATTATTCTCCACCCTAAAGTTAGGATAATTATCAGGATTATCTTGAATTTTTGTAATCATATCCCTATACCAACGGTCAGGTTTTAACAAAGATAAATCTAATACGTTAACTTCAGGTATTCTAGACAAAAAATCTGCAGGTACTGTTCCGGTAGCTCGACGATGTACGATCGAAAAATTATATTGAGACAATTGTAAAATCCACCTAGCTAAACGTGGTGATGGTTTTTTCATATTGTTCAACCAGATAAGAGAGGAGTGATCAGTTATAACCGTAAAATGCCTTCCAAGAAGATAATATCGAAAATCTTCTATACCTAAGAGAACAGCAAGTGCTTCTTTCTCTGTGGTTGAAAATTTCTTTTGTCCATTAGTAAGTTTCTTACTCATATAAGCGACTGGGTGTTCTAGACCATCTTCAATTTGAAAAAGTACGCTACCAACGCAAACATCACTAGCATCGCACATTAGATAGAAAGGTTTATTAAAATCTGGACTACTAAGTACTGGAGCGGTAGTCAAAGCAATTTTAATATCATCAAAAGCCTTTTGTGCCTCCGGAGTCCACGTAATTGGATGATGTTTTTTCCTATCCGTTAGGAGGTCAGAGATAGGTGCAGATAAAGTAGAGTAATTTTTTAAGAAGCGGCGATAATAAGATACAATTCCTAAAAACCTACGAACTTGAGTAGTAGTTCTCGGAACGGGATAGTTACAAATTGAACTGGTTTTTTCGCGGTCTATACCTAATCCATGTTCATCTAAAGAGTATCCAAGATACTTAAGAGAAGGACGACAGAAATGACATTTATTTATATTAATAGTCAAGTTAGCCTCCCTCAATTTTTCAAAAACTTTATTCAAAATTTCTAGATGTTTTTCAAATGTGGAAGTACAAACTATAATATCATCAAGATAATAAAAGCTCTAAAGAAGGTCCTATTACCATATCCATTAAACGACACATAGAGGCTGGAGCAGAAACTAAACCAAAAGGAGTACAAGTGAATTGAAATAACCCTTTGCCTCGGACAGAAAATGCAGTTTTTGGACGAGAAGATTTTTCTAAAGGTATTTGGTAAAATGCATGACGCAAATCAATGCTAGAGTTGTATCTAGTATCCCTAAGTTGACTCAGAACAACCTCAATATTTGGCAATACATAGGAATCTTTATTAACTGTTAAACTATCAAGTTTGCGACCATCAAAACAAACTCTATAAGTATGATCAGATTTCTCAGTTAAGCAAATAGGAGAACGATAAGGTGACCTACTCTCTTCAATCACACCTAGTTTAAGTAATTCATCAACTTCCTTTTCTAAGTGTACCTGTAACGCTTGAGGTAACGGATATTGATTGACTTTAAATGCCGGAGAATCTCCCGTATCGATAAAATGTTCTAAGAGATGTGTTCTACCTAATTGATCCTTAGGACTGATAAGTTTGAAATTTTCAATCACTTGAGTTGTGTTTTTTCATCCAAAGATAAATTTGAAAAATCCTGCACAGTATTAATGACAGCTAACGATAAGGTATTCACGTTCATAGTAAATTTTGAAAAATCAATTTTAATATTAAAGGTTTCTAAAAAATCCATGCCAAGTATCACTGGATGCTTTACTGTAGGTAAAAGAAATAATTTTATAATCCGAGATATTTTATCTACTGTGACATATGTTTCGATAAATCCCACTTCCTCATGAAGTTTCCCATCAGCTGTGGAAACCCGGTAATCACCCTTTTCAATAGGTAAAGATAAGTTAGAGATACTATCTATACCAAGAGAACCTAATAAACTCAAATTACTACCGGTATCAATTAAACAAGAAAAAGTTCTATCAAAAAAGGAAATGTCAACATATGGTCTATTATCCTGTGCCTTCGTATACAATAATGAGTCTACACAAAGATTGTCAGAATTTGGAGCTTTGACAGATATTAAATTTGTAGGTTTTTTGTAAAAACTACCCACAATTTCTAACCATGCATTCCAATCATCTTTATCAAAATAAAGTAAGGTATCAAAAGGAAAATCAGGTAATGTACCATGATTAGAATTCAGATAAAAGGAACTATTGTGATTTATTGACTGTTGTTGGAATTTTGTGGCTCTGTACTGTTTTTGTTTTTCTTGCCTTTGGTTGAAGACGTCCCTGCTTGAACTGAATCTACGGTACGAGAAGACAGGGTAGCTACTCGACCGCCTTCCCCGTTTTTTGAACATTTGGGACATTTGGATTTAACGACACCAGGATGGCCACAGCCAAAACAAAAGAAATTCCTACGTAATTTACATTGACTATAAGTATGACCAGTGTGATCACAATTCCAGCAAACCTTACGTGAAGTTACCGTAGACACTTGTCTAGAATTATTGTAATTTCTAGGCCGATAAGATGAGGTGAAGGTATTATTCAATTGGGGTTCTAGATATATTTTTGGTTTTCTCAAATCATGACTGGTATTTGATGATTGCTGTGAATAGGTAAAAGATTCTTCTAACTTTTTACATTTATCAGTTAATTCTTCAATACTGTTAATATCTAATAAAGCCAGTGGCTGTACATAATCAGAAAGTAAATTTCTCTTAATTATTCTAATTTTAGAAGATTCATCCTGCTTTATTTCTAAACGATTGAACAGACTACACATCGAATTAATATATAAAGTTACTTTCTCATTGTGATATTGCTTTCTATTTTTGATTTCATCTAACAAATCTTCCTGATAATTATAAGGTAAAAAGTCTGACTTTAATTTGGAAACTAACTCTGACCAGTTCTGAAATCGACTTCTGTTATTTAAGTACCAATAAAATGCTTGATCTGTGAAGAGATCAGCTGCACTGGAAAATAGTTCATTGTCAGTAACACCCCGAGAAATCTTTAAACACTCTACACGTTCTAAAAATCCTGCCAGCGACTCATTTTCAGAAGCTCCTGAAAAATGTATTCCCCATTTATAAATAGGTACCGGTTTAGAAAAAGCAAAACTTTGATTCTGACTCACCGGAGTTGAATGAGCCGGAATATTGCCCGGTAATCTACTATCAAGTTCACCTTCTAACAATAAAATTTGAGTGGCATATTGCTTTTTGGTATTTTCTTCAACCTCATTGTTACAAGACAATCGCGAAACCCGATTATTTACATGAGCTAGTCTACATACCAATCTTTGATATCCATAATCCCTATCTGATCCAACAAATTCAGAAATTTTTGTATTTAAATCTATTAAAGTTACCTCGATACTGCTAACTTCTTTTTCAAAATTTAAGTGAACATCCCCTAAAACAATAGAGCTACGGCCGGATGCTTCTTGAGCTAAAATACCCCTTAACAATTTTTTATTCTCCGCCACTGTTGGTAATACCTCAACATTTCTATAAGCCAATTCGTGTTCCAATTCATGGCAAAGACATTTTTATGTCTAATTCGATAAATTATTAATAGAAAAGTTAAAAATAAATCACTCACTGAATGTTGCAAAAAAAAACTGGAAGAACAATCCACAGCAATTAGAAAACAATTTCGTTTCGATACTAAATAAGCATTTACCTTATTTAAGATATTAAGATTATATAAGATATATAAGATTTTCATAAAAAGGTAAAGATACAAATTTTGAAACTTAAATTCAGAGAGTTATACCATACTAGAAACTTGGTTTATAAAAAACTCACCGATACCTGAATGTAGATACTAGATAGTAGTAAAATTCTAAATAAATTCAACTGGCATTCACTTTTTCCCTTTACAATCTGTATAATTTTAGATATTAAATATTTTTCACCTACTGCGTAATCAAGCAAACCTAAAAATATTTGTAATTTTCCCTATTAAGCAAGAGAAAGAAATCAAAAAATAGGTATAAAACAAGAGAAAAGTTAAGTTAAGTTAAGGCAAAGAAAAGTTATAGCTACTTTTAAAACGTTGGGCGTCAAAATATGAGACCCTCAAAAAAATGTTGAGCACCAAAATATGAGCCAAAGGAAAAAAAAGATATTTTTGTTCACTTCTCAGGGTTGAAGTTATAAACGTGGGTTCTTATGAACCTAGAGTAAACTGCAGAGAATAGTCTAATCGGATAACATGATTTAGAGCTATTGTAATAATATCTTGTAAGTAAATACCATGGGCGCCACAAAGTTTTCTCAAAAACTTTGAAAAGACCTACAAAGACTCTAAGTAGTAGCTATTTTGAAGTTTGCTTGTTACTGCAGGTGGGTAGTTGAAATGAAAAATAAAAGACAGTCTCAATGATTACTAAGTCTATGAACAACGGTGAATGTATATAAAAAAAACAATGGTTATACAAAAAAATACAAAAATTATCTGGACTGCTTTTAGTTGGTGTTAGTTAAGTTAGTGTGATAGGTTTAATATGATGAAGTAAGAGCAAGTAAGATGAATGCCGCATATAAAAGTTATCCTCTTAGTTACTTAGCTGTGGCAGTTATTGCAGCTGGTAGGTGAGGTCCCACGATGAATGATGGTAACCTGCAGTGTGTGCTAGGTCAGCTGAACCTCCAGGCAAGTGTCAAGATGTTGAGATCTACTCACAGATGAGTCGAATTTATTCGGGCAAGCTGTTAACCAAGCTTCCCAAACTCATTATGACCATAGATAATCCGTGGAAAAAACTTTTCAGAAACCCATAATACAAAAAAACCGCAGAGATAAGAATTATCGTTTAAACCATTTATTCAACAACCGTTCATTGTTTACAAATTATAATTCTTCAATATCTCTGCGGCTTCAAAGGAATTTTATTTCGCCCTTTCTTAGCGACAGATTCAGAGAGACCACCCAGCCTGCTTTTCCAACTTCCTCTCTGTCTTAGCGCAGAACCACAGAAGCGCAGGTCACAAGTAAAAATCAATAATTCCCTCGAAATGCCTGCTACCACTTTAACGTTAATATTAGAAACAAAGTTACTGTTTCATCTCGTGCACTAGATTTTATTCATAACTTATCGATACCTACCTTAAACGATGATAACTTAAAAATATCTACTGCAGATGGCAAGTTGCAGGACGTTCTTGGTTGTATCGAAATATATGTCATCACAGACAAGATATCTAGGCTTATGAAATTTTATCTAATACCTTCTGTTGAACATGACATTATTCTCGGTATGGACTTTCTTAAGATTTTTAATGTAAAAATAAATTTCTCTAAATTATCTTTAACTGTAAATTCTCTCTCGTTGGCTGTAGTTAATACAATTCGGGATGTATCTCATTTAACTCCTAATCAAACTGGTAAATTAAATCAAATTATTGATCTCTTCAAGACTATTAGTCCTTCAGATAAAATCGGCAAAACTCATTTGATAGAGCATTTCATTGATACCGGAAATTCCCCTCCCTTTAAACAAACCCAATATCCCTTACCTCAGGCAATGCAAGCTTACCTGGAAAAGGAAGTAGATACTTTGCTTGAATTAGGTGTAATTCAGGAAAGTAAATCTTCATATTGTAGCCCTATCTGGTTAGTTCAAAAGGGAGATGGTAAATACAGAATGTGTTTTGATGGACGTAAATTAAATAGTGTAACTTTAAATAAAGATGCTTATCCCTTACCTTCAATCGAAGTTATACTGAGTCAACTTCGAGATACTCGTTATATATCTAGTATCGATCTGAAGCAAGCATTTCATCAAATTCCGTTGGAGAAATCATCTCGGGAAAAAACAGCTTTTGCAGTTAAGGGTAAAGGTTTATTCGAGTATGTCACTACCCCTTTCGGTTTAGTCTCTGCTCCTGCTAGTATGTGTCGTTTGATCGATTTGGTCATTGGTCCTTCCTTAGAACCTTATTGTTTTTACTACCTGGATGACATCATCATTTGTACTCCTGATTTTGACAAACACATGGAAATTCTCCAGAGTGTTTTTGAGAGATTACGAGATGCCGGCTTGACGGTGAATTTAGATAAATGTCAGTTTTGTCGTTCTTCCCTTAGATATCTAGGTTATGTAGTGGATGAAAATGGTCTTCGTACCGATCCTGAAAAGGTTTCTGCTATTTGTGAGTATCCTGTTCCGAAAATTGCCACTAGATTCTTGGGAATGGTTTCGTATTATCGACGGTTTCTTAAAGATTTTTGTTCCTTATCTGCTCCAATTTCTGATCTTCTAAGTGAGCGAAAGAAACACCAACCCATTACTTGGACACCCCAAGCAGATCAAGCTTTCGAAAAGGTGAAAACAGTCTTAACTACCGCTCCTATCTTAAGTAGTCCCGATTTCACCAAACCTTTCTTCCTTATGACAGATGCTAGTGATGTTGGGGTAGGAAGTGTTCTTTTTCAACTGGAAGATGGACTCGAACATCCCATAGCTTATATGAGTAAGAAACTCACAAAGGGTCAAAAGAAGTTCAGTACTACCGAAAAGGAACTGTTTTGTTAGGGATCGATCATTTTAGGTATTATCTTATCGGTCGTCATTTCACCGTAATTACCGATCATTCTTCTCTGGTTTGGTTGAATAACATGAAAAAACCTTCTCCTCGCTTGGCTAGATGGATATTGCAATTGTCGCAATACAACTTTTCTATCGTACACCGTAGATCTACCGGAACTGTAGTTGCGGATGCTTTATCTCGTATACCTGAAGTTAGTATTTTAGACTTATCTACCTTGCATCCTGATAAATGGTATAATGACATGATTTCTCATGTTCAGGATTTTCCGGAAAAATACCCAAGTTTTCGAGTTGAGAATAACATATTATATAAACATGTCTTTAATAAATTTGGACCAATTAGTAATATTTCCGATTGGAAAATTGTCGTTCCTACTAAAAATCGAAATGAAATTCTACATCATTTTCATGATAGTCCAACTTCTTCTCACTTCGGTGTTTTTAAAACATTAGAGAGAATTTCTGAAATTTATTATTGGCCGAATCTTAGAAAATCGGTTTATAAATATGTCACTCGTTGTAAAATATGTGCATCGTGTAAACCATCTAACTTACCCCAAGCAGGATTAATGGGACAATATCGTAATATTAATTTCCCTTTTCAATTAATATCGTGTGATCTTTTAGGGCCATATCCCCGATCTCGCAAAGGTAATCAGTTCGAGTTGACTGATTCACTAAATTCGTATTGGTTCATCCCTTACGTCAGGCTACCGCTCGTTCTATAGTGGATTTCTTAGAAAATCATGTTTTTCTCATTTTTGGAATACCTCAGATCGTTTCGTGTGATAATGGTAAACAGTTCACGAGTCATCTTTTCAAAAATCTCATGGAAAAATATTCAGTACAAAAGATATGGTATAATGCTAACTTTCATCCGCAAATTAATCATACTGAGCGCGTAAACAAATCCATTGTCACTGCTATACGATCTTATAGTTATGAAGATCATAGAACATGGGATGAAGAAATATATAAAATTGCTCAAGCAATTCGGCTGTCGAAACATGAGGTTACCGATTTCACCCCTTCCTTCCTTACCTTTGCTCGAAATGTACCTGTCTCGGGAAATTTTTATGGTAAAATTGCAGAAAATGCAAATAATCAGGTTACCATTTCTGACAAAGTTCACCGAATTCAGGATACACAAGAAATGCCTAAATTTTTCGAAGTGGTGAGAAAGAACTTGCAAACAGCATATCGACAAAGTAGTCAACGTTATAATTTGCGCAAACGTGATCATAGGTTTTATGTAGGTGATCGGGTTTGGAAAAAGAACTACCCAAAATCGGACAAAGCCAGATATATTTCCGCAAAATTTTTACCGAAGTATACACAATGTACCGTATATCGTGTTATCTCTCCCTTAGTGTATGAATTAAAAGATGAAACGGGAAAAAATATTGGTCGATGGCACATGAAAGACCTTAAAGCTGGTATCTTGTCTGATGATGAGTGTTCTGATATCGATGATTCCGAAGCAGCCCTAACGTAATCAGATAAATATACCTTTCCTAATTGTTCATTCTATTTGTGTTGTATGTTGGTGTCTCGAATATTTTTTTTATCTTTTTATCATAGAGATTTTCCTTTTCTTTGACTAGAAAACGATAATGACTTTCTTTCCCTACTACTGATTAGCAAATTAACATTCGTGTTCTGGGATAAATGAGTAGTGTAATAAATATTTTCCTAGCCGGATGGAATTCTAATCTAAGAATTATAATATAAAATCTGTTGAGAATTTTTCGAATTTTTAAAATATTCAAATTTATTATAATTTTGAAAAAGTTTTTTGCACCGTCAAATCAAATTGAGTAATAAACCTGTTGCGCACATGCATAGAGGTTAATGAATTGGGTCTAATCGATTTGGACAAATATCGGATATACCTTAAATGTTTTAGGGGTGATATTATATCTTCAGTACCTTATCTTATCTTAATTATCGTAGTTTACGATTAATATCTTACCTTATCTTATCTTATCTTATCTAAGTGAACAAGGGTAGTAACTTTGTCTACTGTACTATATATTTAATAGTACTTATCTTATCTTATCGTTACAGACAAAGTGTCTTGTCTGTAGTTATATACCGAAAGGGTATATTAAATTTTTTTAAAGACCATTGACAATTTGACTTTGCAATTAACTTACATAGTTGCTGACATATCAGGGGATATCGAAGTTATTATCTTAGCTCTAAAGTTTTATTACTTCAGTTATCTAAAATTTCTATTATCTTAACTATCTTGAAATTTTAATATCTTAACTGTTTTAAAGTTTCCTTTATCTTAATTATCTTAAAAATTTTCATTACCTTCATGTTGAAAATTTTTAGTATCTCAAGTGTTTTAAATTTTTTTTATTATCTATTTGTTAATATGTTCGAAATGTCAACTTACATTACAGAAATTCTTTTTGCCTATCTCCAGTCAATATCTTACCTAATATCTTGATACTTAAAATTTTTCTATTCTGCTCATTACATACCTCTATCTATGATCATTCCGAAAGATTGATCTAGATATTTCACTTATAGACATGGATTCAATCTGTCTATATTTTATTGCATCACATTTTCACTTTTTGATTATATTTTTTTGTTGGATTTCTCAGCAGTGGGTGTTGAGGGAGCTCAGAGCGGTCTGGAATGTGTTTCAGGGTTCAGCGTCGGGGGGTTAATCAGCCTGGGAGGCAGAGGTGGCTAAGGTCTGCTGTCATTTAGTTAAATCTACTTGGGGGGTTAGCTACTGCGTTTGTGCCAACATGGCTCACATATTGCTCTGGGGATTTTCCAACAGTACTGTTGTGGGATGCCGTTGTCAATTTCTCTTTTCCCCAAATTTCAGCTTGACAGAAGCTACATTCTGTTAGGGGGTTAGATCGAGTCTCCTTGGACTTGCTGTATCAGCTTCTTCCAAAAAAATTTTTTGAATTTTTTTTTTTTGGTTTGTTTTTATTCATTATTTAGTTTATCGATCTTAAAAGCTTTTCTATTTAAGGAACGTTATGCAGAAGTTGATTTCTTGATCGGTGATACTGTGGTGATGCACATATCCGACCAAAAATATGAGTAGTTTTTTTTGGGTTTTTTTTTTACTTCATATATCGTTATATGGGGTATAATATATTGGAAATTTTAGCTTGACAGGAGCTACATTCTGTTAGGGAGTAATACAAACTTCCTTGGATTTGTTCCAAAAATATATTTTTTTTTCTATTTTTTCTCAGAATTTACCGTTCAAAGTTTCTGCTGTGTTTGTGAGATTATTTTTTCTCCTAATGTTCTGCTTGCGCGATGACCAATGGCTACTGTGGACGCTAACTGGCAACCTCCCTGGTAAGAGCCTAGGAAGAAAAAAATCACCTGGCGTACCGGTGAAGACTTTGGAACGCTCCCTTTCTTTCATATTTTTTCTAATCTTTATTTTTCTCTAAATTAATTATTCGGAAGAATCCTCAAATTTGTTCTTTCCCTTCAGTATCGCAGTGACTCGTTCCTTTCTTCTTAGTCTTCCCATCGTTCAATATCTTCTTAATACCTTCTTTACTTCAGTCTCGTAATAGCTCAATGATTTTCACTTATAAAATTATTTTTTTTTTTTAATTTTTTTTTCGGGTTGTAAGGGTGTGTAACGTTAATTTCGTTCACTTTACTTCCCTCGATTGAATTAATAAATTATCGTATGGGCGGCGAATAGCCAGTCCTTTCTCGTACCCAACACCGAGAAATGTTTCAAGGCTGAATATATTTACTGTCGACGAGAGTCGAAATCAACGTTTTTATGCGCGCTGATCGAGGTCCGTCTGTCGGAAAATAGTCACGTCTATATTGAAATTCCCACTTCGATCTCGTGTCTCTTCTTCTACCAATTATAAATCAAATATGAATCAAAAATTCACTACTGAAAGGTAAATTCCTTTCCTGGTCAAAGCGTATGAGCGTGACACGAACATGAGACGTAAGTCGGTGGTCGTTCACATGATTTCGTGTATTTAAACAAGTGGCAAAGGGGTTTCGTTCTTCTTTTTCCGGCGAACATGTGCTATTGAAGCCTTTCTGGCTTATCTTATCTTATCTTAGAAGTGCATTCATTTGAGTGCACTTTACCTGGGATACTTTATCCGGGATACTTTACCTGGGACACTTTACCTGGAGCACTTTACCTGGGATACTTTACCTGGGACACTTTACCTGAGACACTTTACCTGGAATACTTTACCTGGAATACTTTATCCGGGACTTCAAGTTTTCCGACAACTTCTCTACAAGTGTATCTACAACAACAAAAAGAACAGGGAAGTACAATAGTTCCTGCTCTCCAACACAACATATGTCGTCATCCAATAACTAGTCAATTTTTTTTATTTTTTTTTATTTCATATTTTTTTGAAAATATACAACTTGTAAATTTAATAACGTTGTTCATATAGTTTTTTTCCCTTCCAATCTTCCAGGATTTGTCGCTATAATGCAGATGTGAATAACAAATAAACTAGTATTATTCAGAGTGGCGCCCACTTACCTTTCCTAATTTTCATAATTTATCTTTATTTCACCTTAAATAAATTTCAAGTAGAATTACCCGAGAACCGGTAAGACTACTCTCTGAATTTATACTAGTTTGGTCTCAGAATCTACACCTGAGGTGCTCTCTAAACTGAGTAGCCGTAACAAATTGGCGCCCAACCTTGTTGGAGGCGTTACAAAGTGGCATTACCTTATCGTTACGTAACAAGTGGTTACCGAAAATTTCTTTACCCCGCCAATCGTCTGCTGAGTTCTGGCGAGTTTAAATCGAGTAAGTGAGAAGTACAGGGGTTGCGCCGCGATAACGGGGAGTACGGCACCAGAGTGACGATGTACCATAAATTTCAAACGTTCCGACGCAAGTGAATCTACTTGTCGTTAGTTGGTGTACGGTGTGTCTATATTGATCGTTCCGTCAGTATGTATTCAGTT
Source organism: Lochmaea crataegi (assembly GCA_947563755.1). Taxonomy (NCBI): domain Eukaryota; kingdom Metazoa; phylum Arthropoda; class Insecta; order Coleoptera; family Chrysomelidae; genus Lochmaea; species Lochmaea crataegi. The sequence goes on along the minus strand of OX387431.1, from coordinate 29,771,281 downwards.
TATTGAATTGTTAACGAAATACAGTTATTATTTTTATGCAAGAGAACCAGTCATTTTATAGAATTCCAGTCCACTAAATCGAAGGCATCCTATGGTTGTTTTTGTTGCAATAATAGCATAAGAAATGTGCAGAAGTCTTTGTTATATTTGTAACCTGATAGTTTTGAAACTGATTAGGTGATTTTAAAAATGGTTCTGAGCTTGATTTATGTTTTTGAATATTGTGAATGCTATTCGATTGAGTTTGAGATGGTTTCTTGTAAACTGTTTCGAATAAGGTACATTTTTTCAAAAAGAATTTTTTCATGTCTGCGTAAGTGGGTAAATCAGTTGGTTCTAATGTATCCTGCCATTCAAGATTTGTAGCTTGATGTAATTTTGAAGTTATGAGGCACAATAATACAGGTTCCCAAGCGTTAACGGACAAACCTAATTTTTCTAAAGCACTGACATGCGAATAAACTGTATCCATGAACTGTCTTAATGCTATAGGCGATGAACGTGTGATTTTTGGATACTCCATAATGGCCTTTATATGAGTATTCATCATCATTCGTTTATTTTGGAATCTTTCAATTAAGATGTTCCATGCTATTTCATAGTTTATGTCATTGACGTCTGAATTTTGGATTAATTTTGATCCTTCATTTTTGAGGCAAGATTTTAAATGAAACTTTTTTTGTATATTTGTCAACGTGTTGTTGTTGTGCACGAGCTGAGAAAATTGATCATAAAAACTAAGCCAAGTCTGATAGTCACCCGAAAAAACTGGAAGAGTTATCGGTGGCAATTTTAAATTTGACATGGTATTAGTAATTTGATTTTGCGATTGATGAGCTTGTTGGCTCTGAGAATTATCTGAATGTAACATGTCTGATGCTTTCGATATTGCATCGTAAAAGCTATTTTTTGATCTTCACGGTTCTCGGCTTCTGTTGGTTCTAGAAACTCTAACCTACTTTGTATAGTTTCATACTGTTCAAAATAATTTTGAATTCTAGTTAATCTTGTCTGAATTGAGTGAAATTTTGTTAACTGTGCCTTTAAAACCCCCCGACTATGTTTTAGTTGTTTTATTTCATCAGCTTTTTCTTCGGCGGTGGGCATGATTTGCCTTTTTAGCTTGTGTTTATGTGACTTGAAAGGAAATAATAGGATAACCTAACTATTGTAATGTACACTATACGATACAGACCAAAAACCTGCCTTACATGAATCTATATGCTCTATTGTGATGAATTGGAACAGACTCACCGGCTTTATGTCTCCGGTGTCACCAATGTGGAATTCTTGAAATCTGGTTTATATCCGGATCGTCTGGACCATATTTTATGTTGAGTATGGAATGAAGATAACTTCGATGTTTGATGGACTGTATAATTGTTATGAAAATGAATGAAAATACTATTTCTTTTTATAGAAAATCAATGTAATCATTATATGATATTCAATTAATTATGTCTTCCTTTTGACAGTTATATATCACTTCGGTAACTTAACAGTCACATTGAGTGTTTACCTTACACAATTGTGATTGAGTTCTGTAATATAATAGTATATTATGTTATAAGGACGAAAAATGAAGTTTTTCGGACGATAGTCACATAGTCCGAAAAAACATTTTCCGTCCATATAACATAAGACATTTTTTATCTTATTGTTTTTAATCCAAATCGCTCAAATGTATAGATAAAGTAAATCAATACAATTAATTTCGCACGGAAAAATAAATTAAACCTGTCACCTCATTTGCGTATCTATGGATATAACAAATAATTAAATTTAACGGACGTCTTGTCAATAAGACGAGAGTTTTAAGATCGGGAAAACTCCAAAATGGAATTAGAATGTGATAGTGAAGATCTTGTAAGTACCCCACCTGATGTTCAAGAAGCTGCCAATGAAGTTATGTTACATTTGTTGCCGCAAAAATCTAAGGAAATATATGAAAGAGCTTAAACAAAATTTATGGACTATCGACAAAGAAAAATACAGTCGTTCTCAGAGAACGTTTCCTTAGTCTATATGGCTGATTTATCAAAAGATGTGGTCGCAGTATTCCATGCTACGTGCAGTGGTAAATATTAAACATGCCATTGATATTGTAATGTTTTTATTATTATTTAAACAGTTTTTAACAGTGGGATAAAATTATACACACTATGGCTAATTGAGTGTGCGAGAGGTGTGGAGTGGAGGATGATGTGGGGCATGTGTTTAGATGCTGGAGGAACGAGGAAGTGCTGAAGAAGTTGGAGAGGAAACTAGGGGAGGCGGTGTATTGGGAGAATATGGTGGAGATAATGTTGAGGGAGGAGGAGGAATGGATGGAGGTAAGTGGAGTATTAGAGAGCATGGTCAGGGGGAGAGAACGACTCGATATGGCATGAGAGGTAGGAGTGGAAGTTAGGGAGAAGACGACGATGTGAGCGGAGAGTGTGCGAGGGACCGCCGCCCGTCTCGAAGTATGCTAGGGTAGTGATTCCGAGGCGGGGGTAACGGCGAGTTTGAGGTGGGTTTGGTTGGTAGGCATCTCCTTGGGGATGAGTTCAACACTGTTTGGGTCCTGGACCCATTCGAACATGAGTTTCCCATCTCGTCCCGAAAAAAAAACACTATGGCTAATTACTATCTATTTATTTAAAGAAACACACACACTGAATTAAACTTAATTTATATAGACACTATACTCAATGTCTACTAATTTATTTACACTCGGTATATTAGTTCTAATTTATTTTCACCACTTGGATATTACCCTATTTGTCTGCACTATTTAATTCACTAATTCTTCCGAACTGTACTGTGCTGTACTAACTAACTTCGTTTCACTAATTGTTTCGAACTAGCTAACTAACTCAGAAACTCGCGTATATATAGTCCTTAATGGTTCCGGAAAATTCTAGTGCCTTCGGCGCTCCCTCTATGCACGAACAAAACCGTTGTACTCGAATTTTCTAGAAAACACGCTGGCGGAGAATCCCCGGCGTAGCCACCAAAATTTACAATCGATGGACAGGGCCGGCTTTGAGTTGGTGACCTCGCAACATTGCCCCCTCCTTAATAGGAAGTTCCTCCTGGGTCTTCTGTGTAGCCGGGACTGGATGTTTAAATCGGCAAATGGACCCATTCCTACACTTTCCGGTCGTATGGAAATAACGGGGCACTGACTTCATTGTACACTGATAACCGGGGGTATAGCTGCAGATTAATATAGGGACACCGGTATCTTCGAAGATCACTTCCATCATATTCCTGATGGCTCGCCAATCCAACTGGTTGCTCTCTATCTTAGGCATAGCTAGTTTCTTCATGTTGGATTCCAGAACATGGTCTCGAAGGCTACGTAGTGCTTCCTACACATTCCGGTAGGTGGATCGATCTTGAAATTCGTTTTTTGTTACCAGGTAGAAAATGTACCGTGAATTGTGTTTGAGTCTCAGTGTCTTGCCAGGGGTTGGGATCTGTTCTTCAAGTTTTTCTAGTTGTCCAAACTTCTTTCGGAAGACGGTTGCCAGGCCTCGTGCGGTTTCGATACTGGCTGGGATGTTGTGTGCCAGTGAATAGTCTTCCGGGAGCGTGAACAAGTCTTCTCGTTGCTCTGTAGTGACTCCAAATCTAGCCTTACCGGTACCTCCATATGCGCCCATAAACTCTTCGAAGGCAGGGTCAGAATCTTCCTGGATATGGTTCACTCCTTCTTCTATGTCATGGTCTCCTTCGAATGGCGCTAGTCGATTTTGGTGAACAACTTTCGGTTTTCCATTGGAGATATTGCTTATGCGATGGATGACGTCATTGATCTTCTTCTTGATCAAGTACGGACCCTCCCACGATTTTTGTAATTTTGGAGAAAAACCTTTTCTCCTCGTCGGGTTGTGTAACCATACTTTGTCCCCTTCTTTGAAACTGCCTTCTGTGGCCTGCGTGTCGTACCGTTTTTTCATTCTGTCACTAGCAACTTGAAGATTCGTTCGGACCAACTCGTGCACATCGTCCATCCTTTTTCTCAGCTGGATCACGTAATCTTCTCCAGCTAGATCTTCTCCAGGTCGACAACCTAATTCCAGGTCACAAGGAAGCCTCGTTTCGCGTCCAAATAGGATTTTCGCAGGTGTTTGACCTGTGGACTCATTGATGGCGGATCGATATGCGAATGCAAACAGGGAAAGATATTGGTCCCAATCTCTCTGGTGGCTGGAGACTACTTTGGACAGGTATTTTCCAATAGTCCTGTTCATTCTCTCGACCATTCCGTCTGACTGCGGATGCAACGCCGTTGTCCTGGTCTTCTTCATTCCCAGCTTGTTACAAATTTCTTGGAATACACGGCTTCCGAAATTCCTTCCTTGATCGCTGTGAACTTCCAAGGGCACTCCATATCGGCAGATGAATTCCTTCACCAATACATCCGCGACAGTTGTGGCTTCTTGATTCGGGATCGCGTAAAATTCTACCCACTTTGTGAAATAATCCATCACAACCAGGATGTATTTACCACCATTTTCTGTCGTCGGAAATGGTCCAGCGATGTCTAAAGCAATCCTTTCGAATGGTCTTCCAACATTATACTGTTTCATGGGTGCCTTACCCTTGCGATGTGGTCCATTACCCGTAGCACAAGTCGTACATTTCTTACACCAGTCCTTCACATCGTCGGAGCTGTTCGTCCAATAAAACCTTTCACGGACTCGCTCAAGGGTTTTCTTCACTCCCAGATGACCTCCCGATGGACTGTCGTGTAACTTCCTCAGTACCTCAGCTACTCTTGTTCTCGGGATGACTAACTGTCTTCTATTCTCAGAACCATCATCATTTTCAAGAATTCGTTTCAACAGGCCTTCTTCCAATAAAAGGGAGTCCCACTGGGCCCAATATGTCTGAGTGTGGGTGAAAATCTGGACACTTCTTGCCAGGTGTGTCGCCGATTTTCTTCCTTCCAGTGCCGGATCATCTTCAGGTGAGGATCATTCTCCTGATCTTCTCTGATCCTGGTGGGTGACCATTCTTCGTTGACAACTGTAGTTCTTGAAACTGCAGCTTCCTTAGATTCTGCCTTGTTGCAGTGGGAACAGTCTTCTGGGCACGGTCGTCTAGAGTCGGTATTTCGGTGGCTCACACCAGCCCGATGTTCGATGTTGAAATCGTACTCTTGAAGTCGTTCAATCCATCTAGCGATCTGGCCCTCGGGATTCTTGAACTGCATCAACCACTTGAGTGCTGCATGATCAGTCCGTATCAAGAATTTCCTCCCATAGAGATACTGGTAAAAGTGTTCCACAGACTTCACTACCGCCAAAAGTTCTCTTCTCGTGACGCAGTAGTTTTGTTCTGGTTTGGAGAGGACTTTACTGAAATATCCCAGCATTCTTTCCTGTCCTCCTTGGACCTGTGAGAGCACTCCTCCAATCCTTACGTTGCTTGCATCAGTGTCAAGAATGAAGTCTCTCTCTGGTAGCAGATATCCTAGTATCGGCGCCGTGGTTAATCGTCTCTTCAGGGTTTCAAAAGTATTTTGACATTCCTCATCCCAATGAAAAGTTCTGGTTTCTTCAGTGAGTCGAGTTAGTGGCTTGGCAATATCCCCAAACTTCCTTATGAACCTTCGGTAGTATGTGCAAAGTCCAAGAAAGCTCCTAACTTGGTGTTTGTCGGTAGGTTGCGGCCATTGCTTGATGGAAGCAATTTTATCTGGATCCACCGCCACTCCTTCATTGCTCACAATATGACCCAGATAGTTGACTCGGTTTTGGAATAACTGACATACGATGTCGTCCAAATAGACCAGGCATGTTTTCCAAGATAACCCTCTCAATACATTTTCCATCAGTCTTTCAAATGTCGCGGGCGCATTACATAGCCCGAACGGCATGACGTTGAACTGCCATAATCCGGATCTGGTGGTAAAAGCAGTTTTCTCTTTTCTTCTGGGTCCATTTCTACATGCCAATAACCGGACTTCAGGTCCAAGGTGGAAAACAGTTTGCTGCCGGCCAAAGTGTCTAGCGTATCGTCGATTCGAGGCAGAGGATAGCTGTCTTTCTTCGTCATGTTATCTAGCTGACGATAGTCTACGCAAAATCTGGTAGTTCCATCCTTTTTCTTGACGAGCACTACTTGAGATACCCAAGGGCTAGTGGATGGTTCTATTACTTTCTCTTCTTTCATCTCTTCAATAATTCTTTCAGCTTCCCGTCTCTTCGCTCGTGGTAGTCTTCGATATGATTGCCTAATTGGCTTGGCATCACCAGTATCGATTTTATATTTGACGGCTGATGTCCTGCCAATCTTCCACTCCATGATTCCCTGTAGCCGCGCTACTATTATGGTTTCGCTTCGTGCAGGTAGAACAGTATCTTCCTGTACAGCTGCCAACTACGTGCTGACTTCATATGGATGGAGAAATACCTCTTCGGAACCCACTTTAATGGTTCTGTTTCTGAAGTCTAACTGGAAGCCATGTAGGTTCATTACGTCCATTCCCAGAATCACGTCTTCTTCGATGTCAGCTACGATTACCGTATGCGTGAACTTTTCTGCTCCAATTCCCAATTGGATTTGTGTTTCTTCGTGAACATTAGCACTCTCACCTGTTGCGGTCCGGAGTCGCAGCCTCGTTAGCTTCTTCTCAGATTTTTTTATCTCCGGCCGTATAATGGTTCTAGTAGCTCCAGTGTCCACCAGCAGAGTGGTTGGTCGGTGCTAGAATCCTATGGCGCTTACACGAACTGCGTACATGCCCTAGCTCGCCACAATTCCTGCATCTAATATTCTTCGGCCTTTTGTCTACCATGATTTTTATCAAGTTGACAATCTGGTCAAGTCTATCTTCGTCACCTTCTTCTTGAATGGTCCTGACTTTGTTGTACCCCGAAGCCTTCGTGGCTGCTTCATATTCCAGAGCAGCAGTTAATGCATCGACCAATGTTTTGGGATGCGCCAAACGAAGCGTCCTCTGCATATCAGGGTCACGCAAGCCATCTATAAAGGCCTGGATGCCCAGACATTCCATCATGTTCTCCGGTGCTGATGGATAAGCAAATCGAATTAGTCGGGCGATATCCACTTCATACTCTTGAAGAGTTTCGTCCCTTTTCTGCCTTCGGTTCTTCATTTGAGATTGGTACAAGTGCTCTAGATGCCCGTGACCATATCGCATGTCCAACCTCTTCTTCAGCTGCTCGAAGTCATCCGTTTCTTCAAGAGGTATCGTCTGAAGCACATCTAAGGGATCTCCCCGAAGCGCGATTGTTAAGTTCACTGCATTCTCCTTATCGGACCAATTATTCGCTCTAGCGGCTGCTTCGAACTGTTTGACATAATTGGTCTACGACATCTTTCCGTCGAACGTTGGGGCCTTGACTCGGGCAAAACTGCCAATATCTTCTGTCTTGGGGTGTGCTTCTGGCTTGCATGGTTTTATTTGTTCGATCTTTGTTTCTTCTGTTGGCATGTCTTGTGTTCTTAAATCTGCAATTTTTCTCTCTAACTCCTGGACTTTCTGATATATTGTTGTTATCGTATTCTCCTTTTTCTCGTCCATCGTTGTGATCTTATTCTCAATATCCGATTTTAGGGACGAAATTTTATTTTCGACTTCAGCGGCAATGTCTTTTTTCATTGATAAGATATCGGCAGAAATATCGTTCTTCATAGTAGAAATCTTCCCATCTATAGTAGAAATCTTCTCGTCCATATTAGCAGATATATCGTCCTTCATGGCAGAAATCTCGTCCTTCATATTAGCAGAAATATCGTTCTTCATAGTAGAAATCTCGTCCTTCATGGTAGAAATCTTCTCGTCCCTATGAGCAGAAATATTAGCGGAAATTGACGAGATTAAGGTGGAAGCCTCGTCGTTGAATAAAAATGTTTCCGGATCCAATCCGTCATCTTCCAGCGCTATTTTCAACCTTTCAACTAACTCACACTTCTTTCCGTACGTTTCCAACTCGCGATTTTCCAATTCTGCTTTTAGTTCAGTCACTTCCAGGTCACTTAGTCTCTTAGCCATTTTTACGTAATTATTTATTTATATAATCCCACTTCTGACACCAATATAATGTTTTTATTATTTATTTAAACAGTTTTTAAAGGTGGGATAAAATTATACACACTATGGCTAATTACTATCTATTTATTTAAAGAAACACACACACTGAATTAAACTTAATTTATATAGACATGTAGCCTTAATGGACACAAGACACCACCAACCTGCAGAGTCAACAATAAAATATTATAAATTAAATTGCAACATGTGTTTTCACGCTTTTTTACAAATAGATCTTTATAACAACAGTTTGTTTTATAAAATCATTTTATTGTATAAATTCCATAGTTAGTTTCCTTTTTGTGTAGTTTTGAAAATAAAGTTTTTAAAAGTTACAAAGTGAAACGATTAACATTTCTGGCGCTGCGAACAGGATCCTCGTACAGAAACCACCCGTTTCCTGGTCAATTTCAATTGTTCGACGAGAGTCCTACGAACCTGGGAATAGAAAAGAAAAGCATGCTGAGGAAATCATCAGTGATCATCCTTCTGTAAGTGAATTTTTCCTTTCTTTCCTTTATGAGCATTTTTAGTGATATTTCTCGAGAAAATTTGCATTTAATTTTTGAAAATCTTTCCATAAATATTTCTCCAAATAATTATAGTACTTCAGATTTATTAGATAATTCAATAGCCGATATGCCTATGAGTAACGGTGATATTTCTAGCATTTGTGCTACTTTGCCCGAATTTACTACCGGAGACAATCTCTCCACCTTTATAAAATCAGCTGATAATTTAATAGCATTTCTTATTACTCAGGAGATTACTCCAGCTCAAGAATTTATTTTGAATGCCAATATTTTATCTCGTATCAAAGGTGAACCAAGAGATTTTTTAAATTATTCTAATAAAACTATTTGGACAGACGTACGACCGGCCTTGTTAGCTGAGTACGGCGACCGACGTTCAGAAGACATTTTAGTAACACAATTATCAACAACAGTTCAAAAATTTAACGAGACATATGACCAATATCATCAGCGAGTATCAAATAACCTAAACGATTTACTCCAGCATATTACATTAAACAATAATATCGAATCTGTCAATTTCAAAACTCCCTATTTTAAGAATATGGCCCTTAAGACATTCTGCTCAGGCATAAATGAACCTTATTGTGAGTATTTATCACATTTTCAAATCACTTCCCTTGAAGAAGCTCTTCAAAAGTGTATAGCATACGATAATCATAAAAATCAGCAACAATATATGAATTTCTTGAAGCAACAACAAAACAGAGGACCGTCTTCTGCTAGACAAAATCCTAGCGGTCCCACTCAAAATCGTTTTAACAGTAGATCCGGCAACTTTTCGACACAGCCCCATAATCCCCCGCAACGTAATTTCAATTCAAACGATAATCGTCCGCGAACTTTTTCACAACCAATCAACTCTTCGCCGACCCCTCGTAATACAGCACAGCAAAACTTCAATTTTCCACGGAATAATTTCCAAAACAATAACCAAAGGAATGTGTTTCAACCTTCAAATTTTGGTAACAACGCTCAAAATTTCAATAGATCTCCTATTCCTAGAAACACCCAACATCAACAAAACACTTCCTCTCCTATGAGCGGTGTACAAACAATTCAATCCAGAAATGAACCCATGAGTATGTCTACCAGACGAACACATAATTTCAATATAAACTCTTCAAATAATGAAGCAATTGAAAATTTCGATGAAGAAACTTTTCAGGATTTTCACGAGAACCCTTCCGAAGAACAACCGCCCCCTGTATAAACATAAATAATATTCGAGGATACCCCCAATTACCCTTTTTCATAATGCCCAAATCAAAATTAAAAGTTTTAATAGATTCAGGTGGATCTAATACTATTATCTCCCCAAAAGCCGCAAAATTTTTTGACAAATCCCATATTTATCATAAACCTTTCACATTAACCTCTATGAAATTAACTCATAAATGCAAGCTAAATATTGATACACCTATATTTAAAGAATATAATATAAACGAATTTATTGATGCTCGAATTGCTGAATGGAGTGAAGATTTCGATATTTTACTAGGTAATTCTGACTTAGAAAGATTTAACGCAATTTTAGATTATTCGACAAAGACTCTAACCTTAAGAAATTTACGTATAACAATTCCATTTAAAACCTTATATAATAAAATTCCCGTTAGCATAAGCAGTGGTGAAATATTATTCCCAGAAACAGTAATTAATAACGTGAGAATTCCAGAGTCTATTCACACTGTAAAGTATGGTTTTATAGACGATATTACATTTCAAACACCTGTTAACATAGAAACAGTAGTAGTAGATAACTTAGAAAATTATGAGATAAAAAATCCCACGTGCAATTTTGATGAGTCTGTTATTCGGACAGAACATTTAAATATTGAAGAAAAAGAAAAAATTAAAAATTTGTGTAAAAAATTTAAAGATTTATTTCATGACGACAAATCCAAACTGACTTTTACTTCTGCTATTAAACACGAAATTAAAACACGAGACGAAAACCCTATTTATGTTAGAAGTTACAGACACCCCAAAATAGTGCAGGAAGAAATTGTTAAACAAGTAAACAAGCTTTTAGATAATAATATTATAAGACCCTCTACATCTCCATATTCCGCCCCCGTGTGGATCGTCCCAAAAAAGGCCGACGCTTCCGGTCAGAAAAAATTCCGAATGGTAATTGATTACCGAAAACTTAACGAAAATACTATAGACGATAAATATCCAATTCCCAAAATTGATGAAATTTTAGACAATTTAGGTAAAGCCACCTATTTTACAACTCTAGATTTAGCCCAAGGATTCCATCAGATCGAACTTCATCCAAATTCAATCGAAAAAACAGCCTTTACTGTACCACATGGTCATTTTGAATATACGAAACTTCCTATGGGACTAAAAAATAGCCCAGCAACATTTGAAAGATTAATGGATAACATTTTAAGACCCTTCTTATATAAATTCTGCTTTGTTTATATGGACGATGTAATTATCTTCTCAAAATCTCTTCATGAACATCTTGTTCATATTACCGCTATCTTTGATGTTTTTCGAAAAAACAATCTTAAAATTCAATTGGACAAATCCGAGTTTCTTAAAAAGGAAGTCTCTTTTCTTGGCCACTTAGTGACCGTCGATGGTATCAAACCGAATCCTTGTAAGATAGAAGCTATCCAAAAATTTCCTTTGTCGAAAACATTAAAAGAAATTAAATCATTTCTAGGACTTATAGGTTACTATCGAAGATTCATCCCAAATTTCGCTAAAGTCACATCTCCATTTTCTAGATGCACCCGAAAAGGAACAAACATCGACCCCACTAATCCTAACTATTTAGAATGTTTCGAAAAATGCAAACAATTATTGATTAACGCCCCCATCCTTCAATATCCCGATTTTTCAAAATCATTTGTACTAACTACAGATGCCTCGAATGTAGCTATTGGTTCTGTACTTTCTCAGAATAACCACCCAATTGCTTATTATTCTAGAACTTTGAATTCCGCAGAGCAAAACTACTCAACAATTGAAAAAGAACTATTAGCTATTGTCGATTCTTGTAAACATTTCCGTCCCTATTTATACGGTCAAAAATTTCTTATCGAAACGGATCACAACCCTCTTGTTTGGATCTATAAAATAAAAGACCCCACTTCTAGGTTAGCACGCTGGAGACTTAAATTAGAGGATTATAATTTTGAGGTGAAATATAAGTTAGGTAAAGAAAACCAAGTAGCCGATTCTCTTTCCAGAGTTCACATAAATGCCCTTACGGATTATTCAAATTGTGCTGAACCCCCAGATTTAAATGACGTATTTGACGTAGACAAATTTCTCGAAAATTTTGATGAGAATCAATCATCCGACAATACACAACATACTGCAGTTGAAAACCCAATCGCAGGAATACTTATCTCCGAAGAACCCATTAATTTATCGACAAATCAATTAATATTTATTACCGAATCAGAAAATTATGATTTAACTTATAAGAAAATTTTTCATAAACATAGATACACGATACACTTAACCGAGGAAAATTGGAAATCTGAAATACTAGATGTTTTCAAAGAAATCCTACGACCAAATCAAAGGTTTTCGATAAAAATAGACCAAGAGTACAGACCTTTCATTTGCAATTACTTTAGAGAAAACTTAGACTCAACAGTTAAAGCTATTTTCTGTACAACAATGTTACAGGACATTGAAGACGAACAAAGACAAATAGAATGCGTGAAAAAATACCATTCCGAAAATCATAACGGAATAGTAGAAACCTACAAACATTTAAGACATCAATTTTACTGGCCTTCTATGCAAACAACTATCTCTAACTTTATTAATAAATGTGAAATCTGCCTAAAAAATAAATACGAAAGACACCCCTATAAACTTCCTCAACTAGGACCACTTCTTGGTCAAAAACCTTTTGATATTTTGCACATAGATTTATTTCATTGTAACAAAAACTTGTATTTGACAATTTTGGACTCATTTTCGAAATATGGACAATGCTATAAAATACCCGACAAAACATCAATCTCAATATTAAGTAAATTACGACATTATTTTGCACACCACAACTATCCCAAGAAAATTGTATCCGACAGTGGTACCGAGTTTAACTCCTCTCTAATCAAAGAATTCATGAAAATCCATAAAATTGAAATGCATTACACAACAGTAAACAATTCTTCTTCAAACTCCCCAGTTGAAAGATTTCATTCGACTCTTTCCGAAAAAGTCAGAACCTTAAAAGAACAAAATCCAAATGACCCTATAGACGACCTTTTTACTCATGCCATACTAATTTATAATCAATCTATTCATTCTGCCACAAATTATTCTCCCTTTTCAATTCTGTACGGCCCATACGCTGAAGAGATTCATTTTGACTTCGACCTCCCGGTATACGAAACATACAATCAAAGACATAAAGACGAATTACAACCCTTTATCAAAGACTTATATAATAAACAAAAAGAAAAAAGAGAGAAAATCTTAAATGAACAAAATAAAAATGCCGAAATTATACCAGATATAAACATTGCACAAACTCTGTATGTATCCAAGAAAAAGCACAGACCTAAATTACAAGCACCCTATACAACTATTCGACCTGAAAAACAGAACAAAACAAAAATCATTGGAAAAACCAAAAATCAAAAAGTCACTAGTACTCATTTAAAATTTGTGAAAAGAATTCGAAAACTGACCGATAAAAAAGCTCAAGACAAAACTTCTTTACAGGACAACCCTATCCCTGGGACATCTTCTCAAGATCCAGAGCATTCCGAATAATGGTTATTATGCCGAGGAATTGGGAAAATCCAGAGAAATTTCACATTATCATAGACACATTCTACACATAGATTTAGACTTATTAGCGGAAACTTTAAATACTAACTTAAACGATTTCTTTAAAATTTCTATTCAAAACGGACCCCTCTCACTCCTATACGCTCAATACAATCACTTACGTGAACAAGCTTACGACGACCTTCATAAGATAACAAGAAAACAAAAGAAAGCACTTTTTAATTTTCTTGGTACAGCTATAAAATACATTACAGGTAACCCCGACGACTCAGACTTAGACTTGTTAAAAACCCACATAACAGCCATAGAATTAAAAGAAAATGAAATCATAAAAAAATTTAATAATCAAATCTCATTTGGACAATCTTTAGATACTAGATTTAATAGATTATTAATGAAAATAAATAATAATAGTATGACAGTTTTAGCCGCAATTAATAAACTATCCGCTGATTTTGACGGTTATAATGCCCTACATAATGAAATACTTAACCTCCAAAATATAAATGAATTTATTATGAAATTGATTAGAACAATTACCCTTTCACACTTAGATATAACTAACATTGAATTATTTACTTTAAAAGAACTAGAAACCCTAAAAGATAATCTTCTTCATATCTACGCTAGAGAAGCCCTTCTTGTCAATGACGAACATCCCTATGAACTTATTGAATCTTCCAAATCTCTTATTTGCGTCACTTCCAAGACAATGCTCATAATAGTCAAAATCCCAATCCTTCGCACTAGCTCTTATCCTACATTCCGAATTTATCCCGTACCTAACAAAGATCACATAATTATTTTGCCACCTGCCCATTTCTACGCCAACAACAAATGGTACGAAAATTGTATTGGCCGAGACGATAACATTATCTGTACAAATCATGTAGCATCCAAATGCTTAATTCCCAACATTAACAATTGCACAAAATGTAGAGCAACAGAAAATTTCGTGCAAGAAACTTCACAAGTCATTTTAATAGGAATAGTTCACCCTATCAAAATTGGAGATCAATGGATCCAATCAACCAGCATCCTACTAATTGAGGAACCAATTTCTATCGAAGGTGTCCTCTACACAAAGAAAACCGTTCAAGAAATTTCATTCCCGGAAGCCATACCAATGGAGCTCACACCGGACCATGAAATCAAGCTAGAGAAGTTGAAAATTCCCGAAACCCACGGCCAAATTCAACCAATAGAACCAATAGAACCATTAGAAAATTTACCCGAAATTTCTACCGGACTTAGTGCTGCTTCTATTATTTTACTAATGTCTGTTTTAGCATTTTTATTAATTATATTTTTAAAGAAGAGGAAAAGAATTTCGAAAATTCTTTTTGGTCAAAAATTGCAGCCAGCCCAAATTCAAATTTTAGAAGATTTACTTCAAGATGGTCCCAAGACTTCGAGGACGAAGTCAGCACCAGAGGGGGGAGGAGACATGTAGCCTTAATGGACACAAGACACCACCAACCTGCAGAGTCAACAATAAAATATTATAAATTAAATTGCAACATGTGTTTTCACGCTTTTTTACAAATAGATCTTTATAACAACAGTTTGTTTTATAAAATCATTTTATTGTATAAATTCCATAGTTAGTTTCCTTTTTGTGTAGTTTTGAAAATAAAGTTTTTAAAAGTTACAAAGTGAAACGATTAACATTTCTATATACACACTGTACTCAATGTCTACTAATTTATTTACACTCGGTATATTAGTTCTAATTTATTTTCACCACTTGGATATTACCCTATTTGTCTGCACTATTTAATTCACTAATTCTTCCGAACTAACTGTACTGTGCTGTACTAACTAGCTTCGTTTCACTAATTGTTTCACTAATTGTTTCACTAATTGTTTCGAACTAGCTAACTAACTCAAAAACTCGCGTATATATAGTCCTTATCGGTTCCGGAAAATTCTAGTGCCTTCGGCGCTCGCGCTATGCACGAACAAAACCGTTGTACTCGAATTTTCTAGAAAACACGCTGGCGGAGAATCCCCGGCGTAGCCACCAAAATTTATAATCGATGGACAGGGCCGGCTTTGAGTTGGTGACCTCGCAACAATATAAACAGTTAATAGCGTCCGAAAAATATTTTTCGGCCTAGGACGAAAAGTGTTGCCTAGGTAACAATGAATTATTTAACACCTTACTGAAAAGGTTACCTTTTCGTCCAAATATCTAAACCATAAAACGTCATTTTTGACACAATTGGATAAAAACTATCTTTTGTTCATTTCCATTTAAAATCATTGATCGTGAGAAAGTATGGTCTGCTACTCGGTTACAATGAAAATTCGTGATGGTCGTGGTTCCTCACGATCACCTTCGGCTCGCGCTCGGAACTTTCCACTCGCATCGAATTTTCATTCTAACCTTGTTACAGAAAATACTATTCCGACAATGGGCCTCCTGTCAAAGCTATAATCATTCTTGACAATGGTAGTCAATGCTCATTCATCTCCGAAAAACTCGTAAAAAAATTAAATGCAAAAATTTACGATAATCCACTTCAATTTTCCGGCATCAAATGCGCTCCAACGATTTCTAACAAAATGTTAGATATTGTTATTCGTTCCAATGCACAAGAAGACTTTCAGCTTAAAGAGTCTTGCGCAGTACTTCCGGTAATCACTTCAAGGTTGCCTAGAATTCCGATAAACAAACAATGTTTGAATATTCCTTCCGGGTTCACTTTAGCTGATCCAGAATTCCATGTTCCATCAGACGTAGACCTACTGATAGGTGCTGGAGCATATTGTGAACTTCTCCTTCCACAGTTAGGCCCTAAACTTCCTACCCTCCAATTAACAAGGCTGGGATGGGTGATCGGAGGACAGTTACCTCCACATGCTTTAAATAAAGTCCTTGTCAAATTCTGGGAAGTAGAAGAACTCCCAGAAGTCAAGTCCTAGTCATCTGACGAAGTATTGACTGAACAAAGTTTCATTCAAACACACATACTTGTGAAGACGGAACTTTCCAAGTGAATTTCCCTCTCAAAGATCCTACCGTTAACAATCCGCTCGGTGATTCCTTCCATATTGCAAAAAAGCGATTTTGTAATTTACAAAAACTTTTCCAAAACATATAATAAGTTATTTTCCGATTATAAAATGTTCATTGACGAATATGTGTCATTAAGACATGCAACATACGTTCCATTTGATACAAACGACAAATCCGTTGAGAATAAATACTTCCTTCCACATCACTGTGTGATCAAAGATTCCAGTGAAACCACGGAACTCGGAGTAGTTTTTGATGCTTCCAGTAAAACTTTGACTGGAATTTTCTTGAATGATATGCTGCTTAAAGGTTATGGAGTTCAGCTGGACCTATATAACATATTATGACGATTCCGCTTATACAAGTTTGTCCTGACCTACGATATCGAGAAAATGTATCGCCAGGTTAAAATGAAACCTTCATAATTACACTTCCAGAACATCTTGTGGAGAAACTCACCGCAAGAGGATCTTAAATGCATCCAACTTTCCTCGGCGACGTATGGAGTCACTTGCTTTTCATTTCTTGCTACAAGAGTTCTAAAGGAACTCGATTCAAATTCCAATGAATTTCTTTTAGCACAAAAGGCCTTGTTAAATCAAACATACGTAGATGATGTACTTCATGGTGCTGATTCTATATTAATAAATATTTAAATTCATGGCTTTGCTGACAGCAGTGAGCGAGCTTATGGTTCTTGTTATAAGTGGGATATTTTCGGAGCATATTTTTAAAATATTTCATATGTTTGGATAATTTAATAATTCTTTATTTTATTCAGGATGGATGAACTATCCCTACAACATGGTCATCGGGTTTTACGTCTTCCACCCTATCACTGTCAGTAAAATGCCATAGAGATGGTATGGTCAGAGTGCAAAAGATACTATGATTCCAAAATAACCTCGGTTCACCCTGTTACAGCCACTGCTGTATTAAATATATGTGATGAAGCTCCTGCACCGGCAAGATTTGGTTGTATTAATTTTAATTAAAGAACTGTATGTTGATTTAAATTGAACCAGTCGAGATTTAATAAGATAGCTTATCCTGTATGTATTTCAAATATGATGAAACCTCCGGCTATAGTTAGATTGCGTGAAGTTTTAGCTAGAATTTTAAAATAAGTAAGACCAAAATGAGGTATTTTATTAACGAGTGAAATTGTTTTTAAATTCCTTTATTAACAGAATATTTTATGGTGTTTAAATAAAATTTTATTTTAGGTTACTCTTGAGAAATGGAAGCACTATATCAAGCACACAAATCAATTAATCAGTAATGACTGGGAAAAAGAAAAATATATTGATGCATCTCATTTTCTTCCTGATGCGGCCGTTGATGCCACATCAGTTGAAATGACAACCAATTTTATGCTATCGAAAAAAATAGGATGTCTTCGATTTAGTGGACTGGACTTCTATTTCGTTAAAAATTTTACTTTAATAAACTTTAACGTCGAAATTACATTCAGATGGAACGATGAATATAGACAAGCCTTTCAGTGTGGAATAGTAATTATTAGAACGATCTTACTCTTTCCTTTGTGGTTTTCAAAGCACTATTCACTTGAAATATACCTTTGCTTCGGGTTGAATCACTATACAAACTTTAACTTTATAGAAAAATGCACTTATTATGCAGGAAATGAAGGAATTGAATTAATTACTATGAAACTTGACCCATTTGGTCTGAAAATACCGGTTTTATACCGGTAAAGAAGTGGTAGGTCTTAGCTGGGAGACCGATCGGGTTGGAAACTCAACATCGACTCGACTATTCAGGGAGATAATGAATTTTGGCGCGAAGTGTGCGTTTGGTCACGCCTACTTTAACTGCCGAAGAATAATAGTAAATATTGCAAGGTGCCGATCAGACGCCGGGAAAAGAAAACAAAACGCGATTTTGAACTAAGGTAGAAGTGTTTTGGAGGCAGAGGCGCGCCGGTAGTAATTTCGAATGGAAATAAAAGGACTAAAATATAACTCTACATGAATATACAAAAGAACTAAAATATAAATATACAAATTGTTGAACGTGTGGTTCCAACATACTCCCGCCCGTTGAAATCTCTAATTTCAATAAGAAGGAAAAGAAAGACATGTGGAACAGCTCGCAAATGAAACGAAACGAAAATACATATTATGGAAAAGCAACCACACAAAGCAAATAACGACGCCAATGTGCGCGGGTTGGTCCGCTTGATTACGGACTGGAGTCTGCACTGGGCAGAGGACAAACCTTGGTAATCGGTCTGACGAATGTACCTTCTTT
Source organism: Lochmaea crataegi (assembly GCA_947563755.1). Lineage (NCBI taxonomy): Eukaryota > Metazoa > Arthropoda > Insecta > Coleoptera > Chrysomelidae > Lochmaea > Lochmaea crataegi. The sequence continues at coordinate 29,752,623 of OX387431.1, read as the reverse complement.
GGAGTTTCATAGCACGGACTCTTTGGTCCACGCCAGGAATAACCTCGACAATTCTTGCCAAAGGCCAGTGGAGAGGAGGAGTATCATCTTCCTTTAACAGGACCAAGTCATTGACCTGGATATTCTTTGAAGGGGCTAGCCATTTAGGCCGGTTTTATAAACGATTCAAGCACTGTGTAGTCCATCTTTTCCAGAAGTACTGTTGCATTTGGGAACATCTCTGCCAGAATGTAAGTCTATTTTCGGACAGTTGTGTAACACTGCGGTCAGGATAAAAGGTTAAAGGACGGCCAATCAGAAAATGGCCAGGAGTTAGGACTTGGAAGTCATTGAAATTACTGGATATAGGAAACAATGGCCTGGAGTTTAGGATTGCCTTAATTTGGGCGAGAACGGTACTCAACTCCTCGAAGGTGAGTTGAGCGTTTCCAGCGATACGGTATAGGTGTCTTTTGGCACCACGGACAGCGAATTCTCACAGTCCTCCCCAATGGGGGCTGCGAGGAGGAATGAATTTCCATTCGAAACTGGTTTCAGAAGCGAAGACTTTGATGTAATAGGACAAATCGGAATTAGCGAAGAATTCGCGCAACTCTTTCAAATGATTTCTTGCGCCTACATAATTAGTAGCGTTGTCACTGTAGATGACGGTAGGAATGCCCCTGCGTGAAATGAAACGCTTCAGGGTTAACAGGAGTGCTTCAGTGGATAAGGAGGACACTAGCTCCAAATGTATGCATATGAATTGTTATGGTATGAAAATACCCTAAATAAAATATTAACTAATCATAAGGTATAATTAAAGCAATACGACCAACTCTGTTATTTGGTTACTTAATTCAAATAAATTCATCACATTAAAAGAAATATAATAAAATAAATCCATAAATAATTCTAAATAAAACATACAAACATAATAATTTAATAAAATAAATAACAATTTATATAATAAGTTTTGGCAAACACTATATACTAAATTTTATTAATCAATTTTGATAAGCCCTGTATAATCAAATACTTTAAGCTATAAATTGACAGATAAAAACAGGAGCACCAACTTCAAACAAATTGTGTAAAATACCAACTTAAAACTTAAGGGTATAAAAATACAAATATAAAAATTTTGACCACTGCAATTATAAAATTAACAACATAGAAATGAAACAAATACCATATAGAAACTATAACATAATTTCATTTGAATAAAGCTACAATATTTTCAAAGATTGAAAATATCAATTTAGTAACAAACTTTTAAAATGAATCTCATTGATTGAAAATAAAATAAAAGAAAATTAGTTTAGAAAACAAAGGAAAAAATCAACTACTTGCAAAAAAATTTCTCAAAAGGAGAAAGACTGAATAATTTTAATTGAAATTTAAATAACAAAAATCTTTATAAAAACTAATATAAAATATTCAAAAAGTTAATAATCATGTATTAAGATAAATCTAATATAAGAATTCCGTGATACAAAATAAGTAAAAGTGAAATAAGAAAGAATACTTACAAAGTGCCGGTAAGCGAGCAACTACATTTGAACCGTCACATCTAATATATATCTGGCATCGTTTTGTTGATATAACCAAAAATCCACTATAGAAGAAATTGGAAATAGAATGGATTCAATCCACAACGAACGGACTGTGTAAAATCCACAGTTTGAAAAAGGAAAGTGCCGGATTTGATCCACAGCGGACCGTCTGTAGTTTTCTGTTGGCCTTTCCCACATTTCCAATACCATTGAAACCTTCGAATTTGAAGAAAGAATAAATATAACCCAACAGACATTCAGGTACTGTTCATATTAATTTTAAAGTTTTTAATGATATAGTATAAATTGTTGCTTATTAAATTGAATTGTTTTCTTAGATATAATTAGATAAAAAAAAGTACTTACAGAGCATTTGATAAAATCAATTCGTTAAATTAACTTTTCACGATCTAAAGGAACAAACAGAATAAAACTTCTCCTTTTTTATGGCGTGAAATATTCTATGATAAGTAAGCTCATATCCACGTAACTGAATTTAGTTCTGTGAGTATATTTTTAATAGTGTGCCTGTATGAATAAATGAAATTTTGGTAAGCAAATTTAAACAAATAAGTTGAATGTTTTTGAATATTTTATTATAAAAACATAATATAAAATAGTTGTTTTTTTGAATAAAATACAATTTATCCAAGTTTAGATGTGGCTGTTAGTTTACATTTCTATGACACCATTGCAGTGAAATACTATAATACCAACTTTCAACACGAAGGCCAAAGAACAGAGTCGGTCTTCAAATTTTGTAATTTGACCTCACAATTAAAATATACCCTGAGAGTAGATAAACATAATAATATAAAATTTTTAATATTAAAGAAGAATAAGAGTCACATAAAAAAAATTAAATAATCATTGATGGCGCCCAATTAAATCTGAATAAAAATTTTCAAAATAATAAATAGAAAAAGGTAAGTATTAAACCCTTTAATAATAAATAAATTATAAATCAATATTGCTTTCCATACTTTGAACACATACAATTTTATAAAATATTTATCAAACCATATCAGAATACTGCCATTCAACACTTTGTGATAGGAGCCTTTCGAAGGCTTGAAGATTTTATAAATAAAGGGCCACCATAGTTAATGCGCACCCTTTCAAAGGGTCTGGAAGGAGTGACTCGGTCAGATGGCCAATCGGACATAATTTGTTGAGCAGAAACAGCTCGGAAACGGAAACAAGTCATACATTCATGAATTACTCTTCTTACTGCCCTGATTCCATTCAGGGGCCAATATTACAAACGAACGTTAGCAAGAACTGATTGGGCACCATCGGGTCCCAATTTCACGTTTTCTCTCTTGAGCAGGAGGGAAACTACGTGGTTTTTAGCAGGGAGGTGTATGGGATGCTTATGAGGCTCGGGAACGTTTGCATGTCGCAAACGGCCTCCGACGCAAAGGAGTCCTTGATCATTGATAAAAGGATTGAGGGCTAATATGCCTTTGTCGGAAATGGGCTTGAGAGATTTCAATTCCGAAATCTCATTTGAAAAGTGTTTGAACTGTAAGTTTCGAAGGACCAGCACTAAAGTAGAATTTATTTCTGATATGGACAAGGGGCCGTCGAGCCTTGGTTCCTTGCCCTTGGAGTTGAACACAAACCGGAGAATATAAGCTATAGCATGTAATAACTTATTGAAAGAAAAAAAACCTTTCAAATATGGGGTTCCAAAATTTGGATTCGCAGTTGGTGCTCACCAATACTTGAAGCTTTTCGAACTTTTGTTCGGGTACGACATTCGAAGGTTTTAAAGTAAATTTAGAGAAGTCGACATTTAATTCGGACAGCAAATCAGAACCATGCATTGGAGTTCAAAAGATCGGAAGCTAGTACTCCTCTGGAGAGTAAATCAGCAGGATTTTTAGAAGAACGAACATGTCTCCAGTTAGCTTGTGGTATGGAAGTTTGAATTTGGGAAACTTTGTTGGCTACAAATGTATGCCAGCGGGAAGGATGTGATTGGATCCAGCAGAGGGCTATCTGGGAGTCAGTCCACAGTTTTATGGATTCGAATTCTAAACAATTCTCGAATATCTTGAGAATCCTTTGGGTTAACTTAGAAAGAAGCATCATTGCACATAGTTCAAGGCGCGGAAGAGGAACAGTCTTGAGAGGCGTAACTCTCGACTTACTAAAGTGTTGGAGACGATATCGTCGTAATGAAGGGTTCTTGTTTATATTTCAGAGAGAGTTGTCATTTCAACTGATGTGGCATCAACGGCCGCATCAGGAAGAAAATGAGATGCATCAATGTATTTTTCTTTTTCCCAGTCATTACTGATTAATTGATTTGAGTGCTTGATATAGTGCTTCCATTTCTCAAGAGTAACCTAAAATGAAATTTTATTTAAACACCATAAAATATTCTGTTAATAAAGGAATTCAAAAACAATTTCACTCGTTAATAAAATACCTCATTTTAGTCTTACTTATTTTAAAATTCTAGCTAAAACTTCACGCAATCTAACTATACCCTGAGGTTTCATCATATTTGAAATACATACAGGGTAAGCTATCTCATTAAATCTCGACTGGTTCAATTTAACTCAACAAACGGTTCTTTAATTAACATTAATACAACCAAATCTGGCCTGTGCAAGGGCTTCATTCCATATATTTAATACAGCAGAGGCTGTAACAGGGTGAACCGAGGTTATTTTGGAATCATAGTATCTTTTGCACTCTGACCATACCATCTCTATGGCATTTTACTGACAGTGTTAGGGTGGACGACGTAAAACCCGATGACCATGTTGTAGGGCTAGTTCATCCATTCTGAATAAAATGAAGAATTATGAAAATATGCAAACATATGAAATATTTTAAAAACATGCTCCGAAAATATCCCACCTATATATTTTTTCTGGAAAGAGCCTTTCTATAACATCCCACAGTTAATCTTTCATAGCAAATGGTGGATAGTGAATTTGCTTTTCCTCTCCACCACTCCACTCCACCAATGATTGCTTCTTCCGACTTTGATTTGGTATTTTCTCGACAAGACCGCAATGATACGATGCATTATCCATGATTATCAATGAAGGCTCAGGCAAGTTTGGTAATAATTGTTCAGTAAACCATTTTTAAAATTTATGCAATTCATTGAATCCTGATATTCGCCCGATTTACTACCTGACTTGGAAACAAGACTAGCATTTTCCACAAAACGATCCTCGGAACCTGCATGTAGAACAATATAACGAACACCTTCTCCAGTTCTTTTTCTCACAGTTTTTAAAGACTCATCTTGCCAGCTTTTTCCAAATGCTCCCTTACTGAAAATCCAGGTTTCATCTAAGACGACTGGTTTCAATGAAAAATGATCATTTTGATTTTTGAAGCTTGCTTCTTATTGCACGACATAGGACTTTTGGGAAGGCTAGTGAACTCGTGAAACATGTAATGTTACGAAAACGCGTTCGTCACGCAACAAGATTTTAACCAGGGTCGCTGGTCAGTTAACGTATGGTGTGGGATTTTAGATGGTAAAATTATAGGCCCTTTTGTTTTTTTTGGAGCTTACTTCTTATTGCACGACATAGGACTTTTGGGAAGGCTAGTGAACTCGTGAAACGTGTAGTGTTACGAAAAAGCGTTCGTCAAGCAACAGTATTGCCAGATTTCTGAATAACCCACTACTCCAATGAAATGTAAATTGAAGCTTGCTTCTTATTGCACGACATAGGACTTTTGGGATGCCGCCCGCTGCGTTAACTCTCTCCCCTCTCTTCCTCAGCCGCCTTCTTCTTCTCTCTTTCGTAGGCTACACAGCGGCACGCCTCTCTCTCTCATACACGCCGACACGAGGGATTCCCAAACGGTCGGAAGAGAGACACAGAGAGAGAGAGAGAGTATCGCGCATCTCTCTCTCTAATTGCCAAATATGTTAAAATTTTTGAAAAATTGTCAAAAATTTTGAAATATGATTAAAAATTTGGAATATGGTCAATAATTGTCAAAAATTGTCATAATTTTGAAAAGATGGTTAATAATTGCCAAATACATATTTTCAAAAATGTGGAAAAATGGTCAATAATTGTCAAAAATTGTCAAAAACTGTCAAAATTTTGGAAAAAAGGTCAATGATTATAAAAGACTCAAAATGGTCAAAAGTGGTCAAAAATTGTCAAAATTTTTGAAAAATTGTCAAAATTGGTCAATAATTGTCAGAACCTGTCAAAAATGTTCAAAAATTGTCAAAAATGGTCAATAATTGTTAAAATTTGAAAAAATTGTCAAAAATTGTCAAAAATTGTCAAAAATGGTCAAAAATGGTCAAAAATGGTCAATAATTGTAAAAATTTACGAAAAATGGTCAAAAATGGTCATTCTATTGTGCATAAGAAGCTTCTGTCGGCGATCCGACAACCGCTCACCTTTTTTTTTTGTATACTCCCGCAAAAATTTTATTCTTTTTTGCGTAACTCCATTAGATATTTTTGATTTGATATTGAGCATTTCCTCCACTCAAAATTCAGTTTGGCCAAAGCACCGGCCAAGGAGCTCAAGGATATCCGTCAATATCTTCAAGTTTTTTATGGAGGGACCTAACTGTGACGTGTTCGCCTCTTGAAACAAAATAGATAAGTTGAAGTTTAAAAATTGCAAAAGAAAAACTGAATATGTACCTACCTGCAGAATACATCGCATACACTTGTGTTCTTATTGCATGTTGATGTATGATATAAATCGATGATTCTCGAGCAGAAACTTGTTCGGCATGAACTTTAATTTTGTAGTTTTTATCTGTTTCCATTCCACTAGTAACTAGTTTTTGAACGGTTTTAATAGATATTTCTAGAGCATCAGCAACACGCTATAAAATTTAATGAAGTCAAATCAATAAACACTTACATTTTACATAATATAGGTAGATACCTACGTTGTAGACTGCATTTAACGGTAAAAGCGGTATTCCAGCATCACTTTTTCTTGAAAAGTAATTAATCAACTTCAAAATTAAACTTTGGTATGTCTCATTATACCGGGAAGGCATTTTGACAATGAAAAATTAATTGAAAAAGGCGAAAATGACCAAAAATAGTGAACAAATCAAAATATGACAACTGAACTGTCAAAAGTAACGAATAAAATTTACGTCGACATTAGTTAAGAAATACCTTAATGACGTCATAGTTGGACAATGTGTGACGTAACGGCAAAGGATGGTTAAACAAAGTTTATTTTATGGAATAACATATTAGATATATGCAGTGATATTAATGAAGCTAAAGAACTTATTTTACCCTATATTACAGTTTGGTATTGACTGCTCGATTCCACAAATAAGATTCAAAAATCCCAAATTTCCTCGTTGGATGAATAGTGATCTGACATTCAGGTTAGACACTTTCACCATTCCTTACATATTTGAACAAATTAGAAAATTATTTGTAGATGTAGATGTAGATTCTGAAGATGAAGATTTGCTAGAAAATCCAAGAAATAATGAGGAAAGAAATCTCTTGGGGGCCGCTTTTCGACATCAGTATATACAGAGATATTTTATATAGAAACCACCAAACAAAATTTTGTAATATTTCCATGAAAATTAACAATATTAAAGTGGTTGTGCAGCTATCTTACTAACAGAGTTCACTTTGTTAAGATCTGGAGTTCCTCAAGCAAGCCACTTAGGACCTAATATTTTAAATATATTCATCAATAATATCAAATCTCAAATAACCTATTCTAAATTTCTCTTATTTGCCGATGATTAAAAAATTTTCATTACTGTCGATTCCATTTCTGATTGTATTAAAATACAGATTGACCTTAATAAAATAAGGGCATGGTGCAGAAGAATCCAAATGAGCACTAATGTTAGCAAATGTCAATCTATTAGTTTCTCTAGGATATTTAACAACTTATCATATAACTACAACTTAAATGGGGAACCAGTTAAAGCGGTATCTAATGTTAGGGATTTGGGTGTTCAACTAGAATCTAAATTAAGTTTCACAAACCATTTTGAGTTTGTAAATAACTAGGGTTTCAAAATTGTAGGCTTCATTATCAGAATTTCAAGATGTTTGCAAGATATTAATTCTATCTGACTTATTTATGTTTTTTTTAGTTAGATCTGTGCTTGAATTCAGCTCAGATGTTTGGTCACCCACTTATGAAATCCATATTGCCAATCTTGAAAGAGTTCATTAGGTATTTATGTTTCAAATTACACAGGCCATTAAGTGATCAGCCGTTCCGAAATTAGAAACACATTTATCCTTCCAAAATTGTCTCTTAGACGAACTATGCGTATATTATTATTTACATAAATTATTGAAATCCAGGATAAATTGTAGTGATTTGCTGTATCTAATTGATTTTTATGTTCCTATTAGATATCTCTCAAAATTTTGCAATTATATTTCATCGAAGCAATTTCGGTAAACATTCTCCACTGAACAGAATAATTTTGAATGAGAGCAAAATAGATTTGGATTTACTTTAAGGTGCATTAGAGAATGTTTGCAGACAACGTATTAAACAAATTTTGTTAGGATAGTAATTCTTCCATGTTATTTTGTTATGTTATTTTAAATATTTTAGTGTTCATATGTTCTTTATTCTATATTTTATCTATTATCTGAATTGCCTTTATTTCTGCTTTCTGAATAATAACTCTAATATTCTAACACTTAGCCATTATAATATTCTGCAATATACATATAAATGTAATTGGGTTGTACCTGTAAATAAATAAATAAAAATCAATATTGTATTGTGAACTGAATTTGCCATTTTGGTGATATTCTCTGAAGTGTTCCCACGTGGTTTTCACTCATCTCTTTGTAGTTCTCTTGTTTATTTAAACTGTCTTTCGCAGTATAAGTTATTCAAATCAAAATCGCTTACCCTAACAACAATGCATTTCTTATGGAAATATCAAATGTGTCCATTCTATGCGGTTTTGATAAAAAAATTGTTTCCTTGATGATCACGCGAAATAGCTTTAATTTTTGAATATAATTGAGAAATTGTCATAAAATTATTTTATATTTACTATCTACCATTTATTATTCACTCACACTGTCCTTATATGGGGCTATAAAACTAGCTACAATAAAACATTGCCACAGCTTCTAAAAATCATGAAAATCCAAAGAAGCAGAAACAAAAAATCAATTTTTATATTGCAAAATAAAAATTCGTGTGTTTGTAGAGTTTGTAGAATATCAATTTTGTTATTTTTTGGACAATAAATTTTTTAATGCAATAACTATTTATCATTTTACCTAATTGTGCAATGTGCCTATAAAGACAAAGAAATGTATAATACATTTGGGATACTTTAGACGTAGTTTATAAAAAAATGTTTCGCCTGCCGCGCCACTGGTTACCACGTAAAAAAGTAGCTCTAATCGATCAAACAAATTTTCGTGAATTATTGTGCTAGAAGTAGTGAAATGGCTTCGTCAGATTGTACTGACTACGTGATCCGGAATAATATTTTGTAAGTATAGATTTCATATTCATGGAAGAAAAACAAATATTACTCCTCTCCCTTGCCGACTTTTTCATTTGATCTGCATAGGTGGAGATATATTTTATAAGTCGAAGGGCATTATGTGTGAATAGACCAAGCGCAATTATTTTTCAAAATGATATAGGTAATGACGGCAACTATTAAAAAAATATGAATAGGTATTGGATTGAGTATTTCACAAGAATCTAAAGTCAAACCTCGTGCTACAAACTGAACGGGTTCATAAACCTTGAATTCACAAAAGTGTTATGCACTTTTCTACGACCTTGAGTAATTTGGTGTATTTAAAAAATATATCTTAAGTTATGTTTGATTTTAATTTTGGTTTTTAACATGTAAGTTGTCCATAGTGTGAAAATTTTATGCTACACCAGGAAATGGATACATTTTATACTTCAAATGTAACAGAATCCCAAACATCTTGTAATGAAACCTCATCCTGTCACACCCTATTATGATTGCATTAACAGATTTCTAAGTCGTCAAAAAATAATAGTTCAATACTATTATAACGCGCACAAAATTAGAAAAATAAATTTCCAAGACCATTCACTAACAAGCAACAACTACTTCTCGGGCTATATGCTCCGACAGACATTGAATTACACTTTTAAAGTAAGCGGGGTTGGTATATCTAGAATATATAGAATTTTGTTTTGTGATTGTTTGTATTGAACTATTATTTTTTGACGTCTATAGATCACGCTTTACTAAAATATGACAATTATTTACAGGTAACTGTAATTAAGTACTTAAATAGATTTCTAAGTATTTTTCCTTTTAAGACAATCGAACATATACATATACATATACATATATATATATATATATATATATATATATATATATATATATATATATATATAGGTTTTATATATATGTAGGGATAACGGGGATTTTCAGTCAAAAATTCAATCAAATCTTTTATTCACTAAAAGCTGAGCTTTCGTGTCGTTTTGACACTTCTTCAGGGCACTAAAAAATATTGAAAATAACAGGATTTAAAATAAATAGAACTACTTACATGTAAAAATTAATTAACAGTGATACATAAAATGCTAAAAATCTTGTAAATGTTGACTAAAAATCACCGTTATCCCTACCTATATAACATTTTTCAGTCGTTATATCAAACTTTTTATATATATATATTTATAAAAGAAGCAGTAGGGTAGTTACGGCTGACTAGTTGAAAAATAAACTGAAAACTTTTTATGGGACACAGCCAAAATGATTTGTGGTTGGTAAAGAAGACTCTTTTTTACTAATCCAAGCTTTCGATAATGTTTATTATCATTTTCAAGGCTAAAAGTATAAATTCGTTGTTACAAATTTTGATAAAAATATATTATTTAACACAACTTACTAGCAAGAGAGTTAATTCCTTTGAGAACGTGAATTCGTTTGTCAAACATGGAAACTCATCTTAACAAACTATTATTAAAAATTTTCACATATTTAAAAAAAATTAAAACTACTAAAATTGTTAAAAATGACAAAATCAGTCATCTTGGTTCCATTATGAACTACACAAAACCAGTAACTGACCAAGTTTTTCATAATGTAGAAATAATAAAAAAAACTCGAAAATATAAAATACCTGTTTTAAGAAAAATACATTATTATCAACACAATTAGTACCAACTGAAATCAAGGCACCAATTTTTTAATAATTTTTGATCTAATTTATATTATTTGAATTTTGATAAAAGAAAATGGAAGAGAAATATTTATATTTATTACATCTGTTATTATTGGATTTGATATCTCCATAACATTCCTTACTTTTGTATTTATTTGATTTTATCCAGCCCCTTTTGCAATTGCCAATTGCAAGAGTCCTACTAGGGGAAAAATGAAAAATGAAAAATTCCCCTAGTAGGACTTTTGCAATTGGCAACTGCAAAAGGGGCTGGATAAAATCAAATAAATACAAAAGTAAGGAATGTTATGGAGATATCAAATCCAATAATAACAGATGTAATAAATATAAATATTTTTCTTTCTTTTTCTGCTTCTTTTATATATATATATATAGGATAGTCTTTGCCGACTAATTAGGTATAAAACCAGAAATATTGGGGAAACGGCAAGTTTATAAAAGTGAACTCTTCTTACTAATTTAACAAGCTTTCGGAAACTTTTATTTCCATTATCAAGTTACAGTAAATTGAGGATTGATTTAAATTGGTAAATATATATTAAAATTGGTATTTGAATTTTTTTTTAAATATTGAAATATTGTCATTATGACAGATGAACAATTTAATTTTTAGAATGTTGTTCTTTTTCAATTTTTTTCTAATATCATATACAAAATTCCTTGTAAAGATTGCGAACAAAATTACATAGGACATACTTCAAGACATCTCAAAGACCGTTTAACTTCACATAAAAGTGATTGCAAACGATATGTGAACCGATGTGCATTAGCCCAACATACCCATAACACCGGACATAGTATAGATTTTGAGAATACTGAAATACTTGACAAATGTAAAAATTATACAGAACGACTTTTTACTGAAATGGTGTAACGAGTTATTTTTTTTTGCTTTTTGCAAGTTTAATTTTTATTTTATTTTGTTCCGTAATATATTTTATTTTACCACTAGGGTGTATATAACTCGTTACTTTACAACCCTTTCTACTACCGCATTGATTTATTTTTTTTTGTTATTACCGTTGTATATTTTAGTATAAGTCCGAGTTACGCAAATCCAAATTCTACCATACACAATTTATTCATTTCCGATATTTAAATTTTTCAACTGAAAGGACGCCCGGTATATACAACATTTTAATTAAAACGAAAGCCGTCTAGTATACTTACAAGTTTTTGTCGAAACTAGATAAATTTCACGTTTGATTCCCACACCACATTACGGCCGAAGAATGTAACTAAAAATTTTGGATATAAATTCTCAAACAATTCATTTTTCGGGTGATTTTATTCGCGCTCCGATTTTTATTCCGTCTCCGATTCATTCCGTCTAGCATTCATTTTGCGAGGATTTTCATTCGCACTCTGATTTATTCCGGCTCTACAATAGTATTTCGTGATTCTTCGCTCAACTTTCTTCCGAAAAACCGATAAACCGTATTGTGAAAATTTAGTGCACCAAGATTGTGTGTTCAACTGTATTTTATAAGGTAAATCACTTTTACAATTAAACTGTGTATTCGAAACTTTCCGTATCGCCGCTTAATATTAAATTGTTAAATGTATGGTTTTAAAAATTTTCCGACCGGCTATTTTTTCTTTTTGTTGTTGAACTGAAATTGGGTTTTTTTTTTTATTTTGTTTCTCTTATCTGGAAATAAAGATTTGTCAACCGTAATTTGATTTCGAATTTTATTTACTGCGTTTATTATATATTAATTAACTGATATGAGTTATTAGTGGATTCTCGAATTATTTTATGCTTTTGGTTATCAGTAGTTTTATATTAAATTGATATCCAAGTGGATTATAATATTTTAATTTTATGCTAGTAGAAATATTTTTACTCTGTGTGTCGATAGTTGGGTACCGTTTAACTCGTGGGAAAATATTTTTTTTTTGGAATAATTGTTACCGGCTTTAGTTAGATTCAAGGGTTAATCAGACTTGGAAGAGGCTTGGCCACAATTTGTTTGATTTCCCGGCAGATCTAATTCGTTCTTAAATTTTATTTTTTTTCGGAATAATAGTTACCGGCTTTAGTAGATTCAAGGGTTAATCAGACTTGGAAGAGGCCTAGCCACAATTTGTTTGATTTCCCGGCAGATCTATTTAGTTCTTAAATTTTATTTTTTTTTCGGAATAATAGTTACCGGCTTTAGTAGATTCAAGGGTTAATCAGACTTGGAAGAGGCCTAGCCACAATTTGTTTGATTTCCCGGCAGATCTATTTAGTTCTTAAATTTTATTTTTTTCGGAATAATAGTTACCGGTTTCCTTTAGATTCAAGGGTTAATCAGACTTGGAAGAGGCTTAGCCACAATTTGTTTGATTTCCCGGCAGATCTATTTAGTTCTTAATTTTTTTTTTTTCGGAATAATAGTTACCGGTTTCATTTGGATTCAAGAGTTAATCAGACTTGGAAGAGGCTTAGCCACAATTTGTTTGATTTCCCGGCAGATCTAATTCGTTCTTAAATTTTATTTTTTTTCGGAATAATAGTTACCGGCTTTAGTAGATTCAAGGGTTAATCAGACTTGGAAGAGGCCTAGCCACAATTTGTTTGATTTCCCGGCAGATCTATTTAGTTCTTAAATTTTATTTTTTTTCGGAATAATAGTTACCGGCTTTAGTAGATTCAAGGGTTAATCAGACTTGGAAGAGGCCTAGCCACAATTTGTTTGATTTCCCGGCAGATCTATTTAGTTCTTAAATTTTATTTTTTTCGGAATAATAGTTACCGGTTTCCTTTAGATTCAAGGGTTAATTAGACTTGGAAGAGGCTTTGCCACAATTTGTTTGATTTCCCGGCAGATCTAATTAGTTCTTAAATTTTATTTTCTTCGGAATAATAGTAACCGGTTTCATTTGGATTCAAGGGTTAATCAGACTTGGGAGAGGCTTAGCCACAATTTGTTTGATTTCCCGGCAGATCTAAATCGTTCTTTTCCCGTTTCGTAGAATCATTATTTATATTTTGTTTTTTTCTTATTGTCGGAATAATAGTTGCCGGTTTCATTTGGATTCAAGGGTTAATCAGACTTGGAAGAGGCTTGGCCACAATTTGTCTGATTACGCGGCAGATCTAAATCGTGCATTAGGGACCCCGTTAAACCCGGTAGATTTGAACCGTATTTGATAACCTGGCCGTTAAGTCCGTTAAAATCCCAGATAAAGGTAATACATACCTCATTTAATTTTCCCTGTTAATTTGTTTGTCACTAAAGAATTATTCGTAAAATAGACCACAGAGTATTAATAGATCAAAGTTTTGAATTCCTATTATTTCCATTATTAACCGCAATTTATTGATTGAAGAACCAGGATTTGGCTTTTCCGGATTTTCACTAGTTAGTTAAATTTAATTCAACAAGACCCCTGGAATTTTCCGTAACCTCCATCTGAGGCTATCTGGAACTCTTGACGCTAAGGGTCAAGGGGCCGTGGAGTAAACCACGTTAATAATCTGGCGCCCGAGATTTAAAAACCCGAATTTTGCATCAAGGGTGTCCATAGTGACGTGTTCTTGTGGCAGGAGCCACGTGTAAGAAGGTAGGCACGTTACAAAATGGCGCCCGAGCAGGGACTTGATTGTTGATTACTGTAGGATCACAGGATCAGTTTAATACCGTCACCGTAGATAAACAAGAGTAGTAGCCCAACACATCCTATTTGTCTTTGATGTCGTGTTATAAAGTAAGCCGCTATCGCCAGTGAGATTAGCAGGTGCATCCTATTTACGAGGGTCGTACATTCATGGGTTGTTGATTTATAGATTGAGTGTTTGTTACGGGGGCCGGTAAAAACGTACCTTGTTAGAAAACTATTTTCTTTTGAATACATGTTTTCTTTTGGTAAGTAGTCATCGAATATTAACTACTACACTAGAAGTTTAACTAGTATTGAATTGTTTACAAAATATTTGACTGAAATAAAACAAGAAGTAGCAGGAATAAGCATTTATTAAACATAATAATAGGTCGACAGACAATTTTTACAAATTTTTTAATATTGACAACTTTATATTAGGTTTGTTTGTTTTGTTTTTCTTAAGGTCGCGATTTATAAATTTTATTGTAAAATAAATACGTAATCTATAGTCTATTTCAGAAAGGTATAGAGTAATAAAATGGGGAATTCCGTCCAGTTCGGCTCAATTTCGGTGTCGGCCATAGGCGTAGGTCTTGAAATAGTATTGTTTGTAATATTTAAATTTCAAGTAATTGCGTAAGAGAATTAGGAAAAGTATATTTTCTGGTCTGAAGTGTCAATATCGAAATATTGTGTGGGGATTACTTAGGTAGTAGATTATACAGTTACGTTTTGCGTTTAACAGGTACCGTTTAACCTTCTATCAGTGCCTCTGCCTAATTCCAACCCTGTTTCAGATTCGGCTCAACCATACGCCGCAAGGTGCCTTACCCAAAATTTTTAGACATTTATAAGTATATTTGTTTAGTTTAACGCATCAGTATTTGCTGTTAAGCCGTAAATAGTGTTCACAGTATTATAAGATTAGTAATAAAATGGCGACATTTACACCAACGAAAAGATGTTCCAATAATTCTCCACTATCAGTGAATGAAAAACTTATTATTCTAAATGAACACGATTGCATAAAATACGATTACCCAAAATTTACTGTACAAGAAACTGTCGACCGATGTTCCCGAATGACTGGAGTTGGAAAGTCCACCGTTTTTAAATTATTGCGGGGGAGAAAGATAGCAGGCCAAGTGAAGCCTCCCAAGAAAACTCCAGGCAGACCAGTAAAAGTCCTTGATGAAGACACCAAAAATGTAATTCGAAGTTCACTCTTTTTATTTTAAAAAAGAAATACCCGCCCTATATAAGATTTTAATGAATAAAACTGCCTTCCGGAAAATGTAAACTGCAAATCCTTATTGTGTTGTTACATTGCTCTGCTGTTAGATTTGCATATTTATGTTTACCGATGAACCCCAAAGCATTTTTCCAAGCGTTACATCTAAAACCATCACAATACATTGTTAATAAATGAAATAATTGCATAAACACTTAATAGTCAGGCGTGTACTATGAGCATATTTTTAATTTCTTACCTAGCTTCATCCTTCGGAAATCGAAAAAAAGAGACACCTAATCCTCTTTTACTCTTGCAACCTTCAGCAGGACACAATAACCCCATTTCTATCAATCTAGATTTAATTATTAAAAAATATAAACAATGTTCTCACTACAAACTACAACCGGTATAATACGTACTCAGCGGTATCTGTGGACAACTGGAATACAGCTCCGGGCCCGACCAGCCCGAAGTCGATGACGGGGCAAGAAGGGAACGTTTAGGGGCGTGTCGAAGAGTTAAACTACTATTCTTGTTTATCTACGGTGATACCGTTTTCAATTTTTTTTGAAGCGTTATTTTGCTTGGACCGGTTAAGTCTGTGTTGACTGTTTTTTTTTACCGTATTATTTCAGAGAGTTGATTATTGATTAGAGCAGGAACCGTTATTCCGTTTCCGTTATTTTACCGTATTGTTGAAGAGACCCAATTGTTGATTACAGTAGGATCTGTTTTATTCCGTTTTCGATTTTTTTTTCTTAAACGTTTTTTGCTTGGACCGGTTAAGTCTGTTTTGACTATTTTTCTGCCGTATTATTTGTTAGAGCTGGAACCGTTATTCCGTTTCCGTTATTTTACCGTATTGTTGAAGAGACCTGATTATAGCAGGAACTGAAATACCGCTGTGGATATTTTTTTTAGCGTATTGTTGCTGGACCGTTTATACTGTGTTACGGGTTTTTTTTGCCCATTGTTGATTTGAACAGGGACCGTTATTTCAGTATAATATACTATTTTTTTGCCGTATTGTAAATTTCAATAGTGACCGTTTTGCCGGTGCTAATTTTTCTTTTTTTTCCGCCTTTGTTGCTTTTTCATTTTGAAAGAAGAAGAAGACGTCTGGGCTGGAGTTAAAAGGCTAATGTCCAGAAGAAACTCCGAAGATCTTGACTTATCCGTTTTGTTTGAGCAAGAAGAAGCTGAAGAAACCGAATCCGTTCCTCCAGTACCGACTGTACGTTCCGTGGGAGAAATAACCGACAATCGAGTAAGCTGGGTATACTTGCTAAAGAACGAGGGACTTAATACCGAGCTGGTAAAGAGGAATTTATCGGTTGCTGGAACCGTCCCTATCAAACGGAAAAGACTCGCTAACTTTCTGAGAAGAAGAAATATTGCTCCGCGATCCGCCATAGACCAAGAGGAATATCCGACCACTATGGCAACTACAGCGATAAACGTGCACGACTGGAAGGTATCTTTTGGAAACCGGGGAGATCCTGCTGCATTCATCGAACGAATTGAAGAAATCTGTACCGCAAGGAATGTCCAGAAAGACAATCTGCTTCCTGTGTTACCTGAATTACGGTCAGGTGAACCGGCATATGGTACCGCAACAACCGGAGTAGGTACACGACCTGGGATGAATTTGAAGCAGACTTCCGAATTTTCTTCTATCCCGTTAACTATGAGGTTGACTTAGAAGCCGAGATAGGCCGTCGACTACAAAGAAGGAATGAGTCCGCCGCCACATACATCACCGAACTCCAGATTTTGATGCGGAGACATGGAAAGCTAACTCCCGAACAGCAGTTAGCATGGCTATACCGTAAACTGTTGCCCGAATACCGTCTGCAAATCCGAAAAGGGGACTTTGACGATTTTTCCTCCTTTTGTCAGGTGGTCAGGGAATATTAGCTCCTCAGGAAGGAACTCCAGTCTGTACCCAACCAGACTGGACCGAACAGGGGACCAAATCCCCGTCCGCAGCCAATGAATTCACCGAGATATGGTCCTTCTCACAACACGATGCCTGGGCCATCCAGAGAGGCCATCGCCGGTCCCAGCCAACCGTCACCGACCGTTACTCCTCGCCGTCGGCCGCCTGATACTACTCGTCAACCGTCAGGACAATCTTCCCGTCAACTCATCTTTTTCCGTTGTGGTGAGTCTGGACATTATAGGAACAACTGTCAAAACCCGCCGAAAATATTCTGTTCTCGTTGCCAGAAGGAAGGAGTATTTTCCCGAGACTGTTCCTGCAGGGGACAGGAAAACTAAACCGAAGTTGTACCGAAGAGAGGCCGACACAGCTTCCGCAAATCTTTGCCTCTTACACCGAACCGCCAGCAGAAATGAACGACCCCCGACCGCACATAGACGTCGAAATAGAAAATCATATGTTTAGAGCATTAGTGGATACCGGAGCAGCAAAGTCGTATATTGGTGATCAAGTAGCTAAGACTTTTTCCCAAAGAAAGCAAACTGCCTCTCGTCAAGCTACGAAGGCCCGTTTAGCTAATGGAAATCTAGTCTCCATCACCGACATATATGAGCTGAAATGGAAAATCGATGACGTCACAATGGAGGGTTCGTTGGAGCATTTCCCTGGTCTAATAACCGACATTGTATTAGGACATGATGTCCTCCGCAAGTATAATTTCTGGCTGGAGTTAGCAACCGGAGAAATATACGTGAATGATGAGTTAGTGAGGCGTTCACAATTGGCCAGTCCTGTTGGAATATTGGAGGCCGTGAACCCGCCTATGAAAGAAGTCAATTCGGCTGTACCGATAATATGTAGAGAAGAAACCACCCACCGTCTTAGGAAAGACCGCCGGTCTGTAAATCTGTCTTGTTCCGAAGTCTCTGAATCTTCCCTGGTGTTAGGGGTTGACAAGGAGCAAACCGTTTCTGAAGTCTCTGCGTCTTCCCTGGTGTTAGGGGTGGACAAGGAGCAAACTAGTTCCGAAGTCTCTGCGTCTTCCCTGGTTTTAGGGGTTGACAAGGAGCAAGCTGTTTCCGAAGTCTCTGCGTCTTCCCTGGTGTTAGGGGTTGACAAGGAGCAACCTGTTTCCGAAGTCTCTGCGCCTTCCCTGGTGTTAGGGGTTGACAAGGAGCAAACCGTTTCTTTAATATCTGCGTTTTCCCTGGAAAATTTAGGGGATGATGAGGAGGATTGGATAGGATGTCCGTTGGAAACCATCATTCCGGTTACAGAAAGAAATTTATCGAAAGAACAGAGAGAAAGACTAAACATTTTCCTAGACCAAGAATTACCGAAATTTGGATCCTTGCGAGGTCCAACTACGCTAGTTGAGCATGAAATCCGTTTGCTGCAACCACGTCCGATCAAACAGAGATACCGACCCCAGAATCCGAAAATGCAGGAAATTTGCAATGCTGAAATAGACGTTATGTTAGCAGAGGGAGTGATCGAACCCTCTACAAGTCCGTGGAGTTCTCCAATAGTCATTGTAAAGAAAAAAGATGGAAAAAACCGTTTCTGTATCGACTTCCGAAAAGTCAACGAGGTAACAATGAAGGATGCTTACCCTCTACCTGTTATTAATGCTATACTGGATAAACTGCGAAAAGCCAAGTACATTTCCAGTTTGGATTTAAAGAGTGGATACTGGCAAGTTCCGTTAACCCCCGAAAGTAAACCCATTACCGCCTTTACCGCACCGGGACGTGAATTGTTTCAATTCACGGTTCTTCCGTTTGGTTTACATTCCGCACCCGCTACATTCCAGAGACTGGTTGATCGACTAATAGGCCCAGAGCTGGATCCATATGCATTCGCTTATCTGGATGACATTATCGTTCTGGGGGAAACGTTCGATCAACATCTGGAAAATCTGTCCGAAGTGTTCCGCCGATTACGAGGAGCACGGCTGAAACTCAACCCGGAGAAATGTCATTTCTGTCTACCGTCCATGAAATACTTAGGCCATGTAATCACTGGAGATGGAATCCGTACCGATCCAGAAAAGGTCGAAAGTATCATAAAATTTGCAGCCCCAAGAAATATCCGAGAGTTGAGAAGGTTTTTGGGAGTTGCATCCTGGTATAGGAGATTTGTGCCATCATTTTCAGAAAAGGTAGCTCCGTTAACGAAATTACTCCGCAAATCTCAGCGGAAGTGGGAAGTGGGCTGAAGAACAGGAAGCTGCTTTTACTAAGATTAAAACCTGTCTGTCGGAAGCACCCGTTTTGAGCTGTCCTGATTTTACCGTACCGTTCACTCTGCAGACCGATGCCTCCGAATATGGTTTGGGAATAGCCCTTACCCAGCAGAAGGATGGCCACGAACACGTGGTAGCGTATGCAAGTCGCACCCTGAGTCCTACCGAGAAAAATTACTCCGTAACCGAAAAAGAATGTCTTGCCATTGTTTGGGGGATTGAAAAGATGCGTCCTTATTTAGAGGGCTACCATTTCACGGTTGTTACCGATCATCAATCTCTTAGATGGCTGCATTCCATATCTAGTCCGTCCGGACGTTTAGCTAGGTGGAGTATTTTTCTACAACAGTATGATTTCGAGATACAGTACCGTAAAGGTGCTCTAAATCGTGTGGCCGACGCTTTGTCAAGAAACCCGCTACCAATGACCGCCGAGAGCGACTCACCGTCCGCAATCTGTTTGACCGATGTAACCGCCGAATGTTCCTGGTACCGGAACAGGAAGGAAGAGGTCCTGAAGGATCCAGAAAAGTTTCCGGACTACTGCATAAAAGAAGACCGTCTATACCGTCATTTCTGGGATATCAATGATTTCCGAGAGCCAGAAATGTCCGATCCATGGAAACTGTGTATAGCAAAGCCCGACCGAATCCGGGTGTTGCAAGAAAACCATGATAATCCGAATGCTGGTCATCTGGGAATTGCTAAAACCATCAACCGGATTGCAAAATTGTACTATTGGCCAGGAATGTTCCGGGACATCACCAAATACGTAAAGAGGTGTCTGCGATGTCAACAGTACAAACCGTCACAGCCAAAGCCGCCAGAGACCCATCTGCCACGACAACGAATGGTAGCCGGCAGGTTTATCACCCTGACGAATGATCTCTGTTGGAGATGTGGAATCTCCGGACACCGCCGAGAGAACTGCAGCAGGCCGTCTATTTTGTTTTGCTCCCGATGCGGACAAGTGGGACGGATGTCCCGAGAATGCCCGTGTGATCGACGCGGCCCCCATACCCGATCGGTGGCAGTACACGCGCACCTGGTCTCCCGTAGCGACGAACCCCGACGAATGCAGGATGCTTCCAGCCAGTGTAGCATCGGCACCGAACGACCCCACCCCGCTCTGGAAACAGCCGGACGCTGTTCCAGGTCATACCGAAGACAGGCGTCCCGTGGAAGAGGACCGCCCCATCCACACCAAGCGACCCTACGCCGACGTTCCAGGCTGTGAGACGCTACACCCTGGATGACCGTTTTGTTTTCTCACCTTTTTTTTATAATTAGGTATAAGTTGTTGTTTAAAAAAAAAATGTAATGTCCGAAAGTTGCACTTTCGCTCATTCATTTTTTTTTACCGAAGTAAAGGGGGTGTGTAACGAGTTATTTTTTTTTGCTTCTTGCAAGTTTAATTTTTATTTTATTTTGTTCCGTAATATATTTTATTTTACCACTAGGGTGTATATAACTCGTTACTTTACAACCCTTTCTACTACCGCATTGATTTATTTATTTTTGTTATTACCGTTGTATATTTTAGTATAAGTCCGAGTTACGCAAATCCAAATTCTATCATACACAATTTATTCATTTCCGATATTTAAATTTTTCAACTGAAAGGACGCCGGGTATATACAACATTTTAATTAAAACGAAAGCCGTCTAGTATACTTACAAGTTTTTGTCGAAACTAGATAAATTTCACGTTTGATTCCCACACCACATTACGGCCGAAGAATGTAACTAAAAATTTTGGATATAAATTCTCAAACAATTCATTTTTCGGGTGATTTTATTCGCGCTCCGATTTTTATTCCGTCTCCGATTCATTCCGTCTAGCATTCATTTTGCGAGGATTTTCATTCGCGCTCTGATTTATTCCGGCTCTACAATAGTATTTCGTGATTCTTCGCTCAACTTTCTTCCGAAAAACCGATAAACCGTATTGTGAAAATTTAGTGCACCAAGATTGTGTGTTCAACTGTATTTTATAAGGTAAATCACTTTTACAATTAAACTGTGTATTCGAAACTTTCCGTATCGCCGCTTAATATTAAATTGTTAAATGTATGGTTTTAAAAATTTTCCGACCGGCTATTTTTTCTTTTTGTTGTTGAACTGAAATTGGGTTTTTTTTTATTTTGTTTCTCTTATCTGGAAATAACCGCCTTTACCGCACCGGGACGTGAATTGTTTCAATTCACGGTTCTTCCGTTTGGTTTACATTCCGCACCCGCTACATTCCAGAGACTGGTTGATCGACTAATAGGCCCAGAGCTGGATCCATATGCATTCGCTTATCTGGATGACATTATCGTTCTGGGGGAAACGTTCGATCAACATCTGGAAAATCTGTCCGAAGTGTTTCGCCGATTACGAGGAGCACGGCTGAAACTCAACCCGGAGAAATGTCATTTCTGTCTACCGTCCATGAAATACTTAGGCCATGTAATCACTGGAGATGGAATCCGTACCGATCCAGAAAAGGTCGAAAGTATCATAAAATTTGCAGCCCCAAGAAATATCCGAGAGTTGAGAAGGTTTTTGGGAGTTACATCCTGGTATAGGAGATTTGTGCCATCATTTTCAGAAAAGGTAGCTCCGTTAACGAAATTACTCCGCAAATCTCAGCGGAAGTGGGAAGTGGGCTGAAGAACAGGAAGCTGCTTTTACTAAGATTAAAACCTGTCTGTCGGAAGCACCCGTTTTGAGCTGTCCTGATTTTACCGTACCGTTCACTCTGCAGACCGATGCCTCCGAATATGGTTTGGGAATAGCCCTTACCCAGCAGAAGGATGGCCACGAACACGTGGTAGCGTATGCAAGTCGCACCCTGAGTCCTACCGAGAAAAATTACTCCGTAACCGAAAAAGAATGTCTTGCCATTGTTTGGGGGATTGAAAAGATGCGTCCTTATTTAGAGGGCTACCATTTCACGGTTGTTGCCGATCATCAATCTCTTAGATGGCTGCATTCCATATCTAGTCCGTCCGGACGTTTAGCTAGGTGGAGTATTTTTCTACAACAGTATGATTTCGAGATACAGTACCGTAAAGGTGCTCTAAATCGTGTGGCCGACGCTTTGTCAAGAAACCCGCTACCAATGACCGCCGAGAGCGACTCACCGTCCGCAATCTGTTTGACCGATGTAACCGCCGAATGTTCCTGGTACCGGAACAGGAAGGAAGAGGTCCTGAAGGATCCAGAAAAGTTTCCGGACTACTGCATAAAAGAAGACCGTCTATACCGTCATTTCTGGGATATCAATGATTTCCGAGAGCCAGAAATGTCCGATCCATGGAAACTGTGTATAGCAAAGCCCGACCGAATCCGGGTGTTGCAAGAAAACCATGATAATCCGAATGCTGGTCATCTGGGAATTGCTAAAACCATCAACCGGATTGCAAAATTGTACTATTGGCCAGGAATGTTCCGGGACATCACCAAATACGTAAAGAGGTGTCTGCGATGTCAACAGTACAAACCGTCACAGCCAAAGCCGCCAGAGACCCATCTGCCACGACAACGAATGGTAGCCGGCAGGTTTATCACCCTGACGAATGATCTCTGTTGGAGATGTGGAATCTCCGGACACCGCCGAGAGAACTGCAGCAGGCCGTCTATTTTGTTTTGCTCCCGATGCGGACAAGTGGGACGGATGTCCCGAGAATGCCCGTGTGATCGACGCGGCCCCCATACCCGATCGGTGGCAGTACACGCGCACCTGGTCTCCTGTAGCGACGAACCCCGACGAATGCAGGATGCTTCCAGCCAGTGTAGCATCGGCACCGAACGACCCCACCCCGCTCTGGAAACAGCCGGACGCTGTTCCAGGTCATACCGAAGACAGGCGTCCCGTGGAAGAGGACCGCCCCATCCACACCAAGCGACCCTACGCCGACGTTCCAGGCTGTGAGACGCTACACCCTGGATGACCGTTTTGTTTTCTCACCTTTTTTTTATAATTAGGTATAAGTTGTTGTTTAAAAAAAAATGTAATGTCCGAAAGTTGCACTTTCGCTCATTCATTTTTTTTTACCGAAGTAAAGGGGGTGTGTAACGAGTTATTTTTTTTTGCTTCTTGCAAGTTTAATTTTTATTTTATTTTGTTCCGTAATATATTTTATTTTACCACTAGGGTGTATATAACTCGTTACTTTACAACCCTTTCTACTACCGCATTGATTTATTTATTTTTGTTATTACCGTTGTATATTTTAGTATAAGTCCGAGTTACGCAAATCCAAATTCTATCATACACAATTTATTCATTTCCGATATTTAAATTTTTCAACTGAAAGGACGCCGGGTATATACAACATTTTAATTAAAACGAAAGCCGTCTAGTATACTTACAAGTTTTTGTCGAAACTAGATAAATTTCACGTTTGATTCCCACACCACATTACGGCCGAAGAATGTAACTAAAAATTTTGGATATAAATTCTCAAACAATTCATTTTTCGGGTGATTTTATTCGCGCTCCGATTTTTATTCCGTCTCCGATTCATTCCGTCTAGCATTCATTTTGCGAGGATTTTCATTCGCGCTCTGATTTATTCCGGCTCTACAATAGTATTTCGTGATTCTTCGCTCAACTTTCTTCCGAAAAACCGATAAACCGTATTGTGAAAATTTAGTGCACCAAGATTGTGTGTTCAACTGTATTTTATAAGGTAAATCACTTTTACAATTAAACTGTGTATTCGAAACTTTCCGTATCGCCGCTTAATATTAAATTGTTAAATGTATGGTTTTAAAAATTTTCCGACCGGCTATTTTTTCTTTTTGTTGTTGAACTGAAATTGGGTTTTTTTTTTTATTTTGTTTCTCTTATCTGGAAATAAAGATTTGTCAACCGTAATTTGATTTCGAATTTTATTTACTGCGTTTATTATATATTAATTAACTGATATGAGTTATTAGTGGATTCTCGAATTATTTTATGCTTTTGGTTATCAGTAGTTTTATATTAAATTGATATCCAAGTGGATTATAATATTTTAATTTTATGCTAGTAGAAATATTTTTACTCTGTGTGTCGATAGTTGGGTACCGTTTAACTCGTGGGAAAATATTTTTTTTTTGGAATAATTGTTACCGGCTTTAGTTAGATTCAAGGGTTAATCAGACTTGGAAGAGGCTTGGCCACAATTTGTTTGATTTCCCGGCAGATCTAATTCGTTCTTAAATTTTATTTTTTTTCGGAATAATAGTTACCGGCTTTAGTAGATTCAAGGGTTAATCAGACTTGGAAGAGGCCTAGCCACAATTTGTTTGATTTCCCGGCAGATCTATTTAGTTCTTAAATTTTATTTTTTTTTCGGAATAATAGTTACCGGCTTTAGTAGATTCAAGGGTTAATCAGACTTGGAAGAGGCCTAGCCACAATTTGTTTGATTTCCCGGCAGATCTATTTAGTTCTTAAATTTTATTTTTTTCGGAATAATAGTTACCGGTTTCCTTTAGATTCAAGGGTTAATCAGACTTGGAAGAGGCTTAGCCACAATTTGTTTGATTTCCCGGCAGATCTATTTAGTTCTTAATTTTTTTTTTTTCGGAATAATAGTTACCGGTTTCATTTGGATTCAAGAGTTAATCAGACTTGGAAGAGGCTTAGCCACAATTTGTTTGATTTCCCGGCAGATCTAATTCGTTCTTAAATTTTATTTTTTTTCGGAATAATAGTTACCGGCTTTAGTAGATTCAAGGGTTAATCAGACTTGGAAGAGGCCTAGCCACAATTTGTTTGATTTCCCGGCAGATCTATTTAGTTCTTAAATTTTATTTTTTTTCGGAATAATAGTTACCGGCTTTAGTAGATTCAAGGGTTAATCAGACTTGGAAGAGGCCTAGCCACAATTTGTTTGATTTCCCGGCAGATCTAAATCGTTCTTTTCCCGTTTCGTAGAATCATTATTTATATTTTGTTTTTTTTCTCATTGTCGGAATAATAGTTGCCGGTTTCATTTGGATTCAAGGGTTAATCAGACTTGGAAGAGGCTTGGCCACAATTTGTCTGATTACGCGGCAGATCTAAATCGTGCATTAGGGACCCCGTTAAACCCGGTAGATTTGAACCGTATTTGATAACCTGGCCGTTAAGTCCGTTAAAATCCCAGATAAAGGTAATACATACCTCATTTTCTTCTCCCTGTTAATTTGTTTGTCACTAAAGAATTATTCGTAAAATAGACCACAGAGTATTAATAGATCAAAGTTTTGAATTCCTATTATTTTCATTATTAACCGCAATTTATTGATTGAAGAACCAGGATTTGGCTTTTCCGGATTTTCACTAGTTAGTTAAATTTAATTCAACAAGACCCCTGGAATTTTCCGTAACCTCCATCTGAGGCTATCTGGAACTCTTGACGCTAAGGGTCAAGGGGCCGTGGAGTAAACCACGTTAATAATCTGGCGCCCGAGATTTAAAAACCCGAATTTTGCATCAAGGGTGTCCATAGTGACGTGTTCTTGTGGCAGGAGCCACGTGTAAGAAGGTAGGCACGTTACAATGGCTAGAATATCTCAAGAAAAACATTCCATGAATACCAAAACAGACACTGACGGACTAAATTTAATTTACTCAAACCTCATAGACTTAGACTTGCAACTAAAAAAGAAGAAACATAATTATAATTCCGTAAGAAATACCAGTCAAAACATTGACACATTAGCTCCGATCAATCAATGAACTACCGGACAATTCAATACAAGATACCACCTTTAAAATTGATATTTACCAACACAAATTTAAAACTTTTCATTTGTCACTTTCAATTTTTAACGTTATTTTGACGTTTGACATTAGTTTGGTAAAATAATCAAAATTTGAACAAGTTTTCTATAAAATTATTCTGTATTTTTTATTATGATGAAGATTTTTGATATTATTTTTTAATCACGGATTTTGTTCTGATGAAGTTGACGAAGTGCAACGAAAGCTCAACAAAATAAAGTGTGTACTTTGAAAATAGGTATTTTTCTCTAAAAAGCCACAATATATAATAAGAGTTTATATATATATATATATATATATATATACATATATATATATATATATACATATATATATATATATATATACATATATATATGTATATATATATATATATAGATATATTATATGTAGGTTAGGTTACGTTAGATCTATGAAATTTGATGTGTAAAATATGTCATTTGTGGTTATAATTAATGTCACATTGAAAGAAATATTTTTTTAATAGTTATCGGGGGATAAAATGAAAATTGAATGTGGGTAGTGATGGTAATGATTATTGATAATAGAATATGGATAGAATATTTTTGAAATGCAGAGATATAATATAATAGTATTTTATGCAACGATCATGTAATGATAGCCATTAAGACACGAGCATGTTGTAGGTTACGAAACGAGCCGCAGGCAAGTTTCGTATATAATATGCGAGTGTATTAATGGCCATTACATGAAAGTTGCATACAATATTTTTTCTACTCCGATTAATAAGAAATATTCAATTAATAATTATCATATATAGTTACTTTTGAAAATCAAAATTATTTGACAGCTGTCAAATTAAGTGTCACCTAATATAATTAATTTCAGAAATGTCAACCAGGTATCCATGGCTATATTAAATATTGTGCGAATGTTGCATTCCTATTGGCTTAAAAATCTGTATCATAATGAAAATTTGTATCATAATGAATATTATTATGATACGGATTTTAGTCTTTTAGTAAGTATATTATAAAACAGGAGTAGAAAAAAATATATAACCGAAAATTAGAAAGATTGGACTAAAATTTATAAAGCAAATTGTAGAAAATTGAAAGATTTTATACTATCATAATAATTATTATTCGATTTGGAAAGGAGGAGATAGAATATTTTGACAGGCAGAGAGAGAATATAAAAATAAAATAACCCATTGAAAATTAAAGATTTGGATTAAAAATTTTGCAAAGCAGTAAACATTCAAATAATATATAAATGTAAAGAGAAATTATACTACAAATGGCATATTTGGTGATTGTTGAAATTGAAGAATTGACATTATATAAACCAGGGAAGTAATATTCCAATATTTATTACTATAATAGATAATAAGTCAATTTTTGAATAAATAGAATAATCAACATTTGGACATAATAGGAGTAAAAGACAGTTTGAAGACCGAAGAAATATATAATTGATGTAAAATTTTGATTTTCATAAATTAGAAAATTTGATATTAGATAGGAATAAGAAAATTAATTTAGTGATTCAGACATTAAGTCAATTCTTTAAAATAAAAATAATTAATTCAAAAATTTAAAATTTGTAAACTTCAAATTAAAATTGTTTAATAAATAAGTATCTTTAAAAAGGATATTATTAAAAAAAATAATTAAGTATTGAACCCAACCCTGAGAAAGAGATTTTTTTAAATTTAATATATAATAATAAAAAAAAGGACAATTGTAAATATCTATATAAAATGTCGACCAAACGTGGGGTTTTGTAGAATTTAGATTTTAGTTGAATTTGGAAAAGTGACAATTACATAATAGTATTTTTTTCCAAAACTAATTATAGAAATGTCTTTGTGAAGGGAGAAAATTATTATTATTAATTGATAATTTCAAAATAAATTTGAAAAATATATATAAATAAATTAAAATGAATACCAGGAGTACATGTTTAATGGATAGTTCTAAAGAGATGAATGAGGAAAGTGAAGAGAATGAATGTGTTAAAGTACACTATATACGAGAAACAAATAAAAAATTACAAGAAAATACATTGGATGAGAAGGTAGATGTAACAAATGTGGTTGAATCAAGAAAGATGAGCAAAGAAGTTAATGTAATGGATATGCTAAATAAGTTGATGGAAAATATGAAACAAGGACAAGATGAATTAAACAACAAAATAGAACAAGGACAAAGCAAACTGGAAAAAATTGAAAACAAAATAGAACATGGATTAACCAAAACAGAAAAAAAGATACAGGAAATGGAGACGACATTAGAAAAGAAAATTGAAGAGGGGCAGAAAAAGTTGGAGAGAAATATAGAACTTCAAATTATGAATAATTTTGAGCAAATAGGAGAAGAGTTGGTGAACAAACAAGAAAAAGTTAAAATGGAAGTTATAGAAATAATGAACATAGAGATGATTTTAAGACATGAATTGGTTCCGAAACCCAAAGAAATACAAACCCAGATAAAAGAATTAAAAATGGGAAACTTAGAGAAAATAAGAGAATTAAACATTGAATATGAAGAAGGTATTGACAATATTCGTAATCAAACTAAGGAAACAGAAGAAAGTATTATAAAATATCAGCAAACAATGGTAATCAAGGTGAAATATATAAAGCAACAGATCCAAGAACATGATGATAAAATAAAAATAATGGAACAAAAAGTAGATAATGATGAATCACAAAGTATATTAGTAAAATATCAAGAAACAAAAAGAAAATTGTACGAATAAGAAAAGAAATGTTTATAGGAAAGGAAAATGGTTGCAGGAATTGGAAAAAAAAATATGGCAAAACGATAATACCTTGGCATAATGGGGGAAATCATCACAAGTTTGGTAGTAATATAAAAAAAATTACATCCAAAGGTGTCTATAGATATTATTAAAAATAAGGCAAAGTATATAACTTTTGGGAGAAATAGAAATATGAATCATACGATGGAACAAACATATAATCAGAGTGGAAGTTATTTGAATGAAAGAATAAATGAAAATAAGTTTGGGGAAAATTATCTTACTGGAAGTAATTTTAATAGGAGAGACAAGAAAATATATAAATATAAGAAACTATAAAATAGAAATTAGAATAGTTATAATGGTAATAGAAGGAAATTTTAATACAGTTAATAATAATAATTCAAATTTTAGATAGAATGAAACAAGAAGTCA